>OX465585.1:26562286-27907432 GCA_950022655.1 Alentia gelatinosa | reverse complement strand
GTTTCTATCCCTTCCTCATCCATCTCCCAATAGTATTTATTTGACTAATTAGAGGCCATTATTGAAATAGGACAGAAAGTACTATTTCAATGTGAACTGTATGAAATTAGGATTATTTTGTCATAACAGCGAAAATATATGGAATCAAGGACCATGCTAGATTCCATATAGCCGATTTCACTCCTGACGTGGCCAAGATGTACTCCAGTCTAGGTCCTGGCATCAAAACTAGCCTATGTCTGATATCGTCTCGAGGCCATCGGCATTATGGAAACGGATATGTATGCGTAAGCACCAAAACTGGAGTAGATCTTGACCACATTGGGAGTGAAGTTGGCTATATAGAATCAAGCCTTTAATGAGACCATTGAATATCAGCGCAGAAGGTAAGTAAGAATTTAAATATTTTAGCTGAATACATCTTTCAGAACGGGGTTTCATCGTCTTGTTCGATCTGACGGCACTTCCTAATCCCTGTCTCATCATAGATGCATCAAACATCGTCTCAAAGCCTTTCTCATTGTTTGATTATTTAGACATAAATCGCATCAGTGACTGATAATATAATAGGATTTTACATATCATGAAACAAAAATTCCATAAATCTATAAGCATTTTAAGGGCAAATCAGCTTTCCTCTTATTTGAAATATAAACAAGCCACTTCGAAATTATCCACAGTAGGCTTTTGCTTAATGCCTGACTCACTCAGGCAAATATCTTACACTTACTATTATCTACCTTTTGAACAGATTTCCGTTATACATGTTTATTGCCAAAATTTTATGTCAAAACACATCATTCAGTACGGGTTTTTATTATCTTGGTCGATCAAACTCTTCCTAATCCCTGTGTCATCATAGATGTGTCTGGCATAAAAAATATAGTTAAAATCACTGTTTCAAGTTATTCATGATAAAGAAGACCATCGAATATTAGCGCAGTAGGTCAGCAAGATTCCAATTATTTATCCCTTAGCGCTTTTGCATCAACACGCATGGCCAGGTGATGCCTCCAACCACCTTTCTCCTTCATCACCATCACCATTTCCTGGGACTTTAGATAAGCAAACAAACCCAACCAATCTCTGTTTGATCAATAAGACGGCACTCAATAAAGCAGTCTCATCATTGTGGTGACAGTCTCAGCAAATAACCTTCAGCCATTTGCTTCGCCTTCATGTTATCAACAGGGATGCAAGTTAAAACTGGTCAAAAACCTTCAAAATTAAAGAAACAATTTTTGCAAGCAAGAATTTGCTCTGGTTGACAGTGTACTCAAGTGGGTTCCATCCAAAAAAGTTGGAGACATTTGGAAGTTGTTCGCATTTACGACCCACTAATTGCCGGGGTTCCCAGCTAGGAAGGGCTGGCGCTAGCTGCCGACAACAACCGTGATCGGGTTCAATCTGTTAGGGGCAGTAGGCAAGCACTCCTACTGTGTAAATATTGACGTGTTAATGCAATCTTAGGGGGGGGGGGGGGGGGGGGAAATCAGATTTCCGTCATTTACCGGGAGTTGTGCATCCCTGTATTAACTTTAAAAATATGACTTGTTATTTTCTGATGGTCTTAGATTTGAAGAATCTACTTACAGATTGCTTAGCCTTCATCAGCTTGAACCTGTCGAAATCTGTGAGTGAAGCACGCTGGAAAGAAATATTTCATATTAATCATTTGTTCAAACATCATGAAAAACAGGTTTTTTTAAGAAAAGATCAAGTGAGAAACCATAAGTTCAAATTAAAATGGGATATTTTACTGAAAATAATAAAGGGAAACCATGTTAACACAAGGTGGGATAAAGTCGAAGTTACGAGGTAAGGCTAAGAAAAATTACTACCAAAGGCCTTATCTTGCCCACAACCTCTGAGTTAATTTTAGACCTTACAGGGTACCCCACCCACCCAAAACGGATGACAAAATTTCATGACTTTTCTATGACAAATTTGTCTTTTTCCAGGACTTAAATTCTCACATCACAAGTCCCAACCGAGATATCTACCATTTCTAGACCCAATCCTCAAATACAATGGCTTCATATTTCAAAATTACAAAACACAATAGGTCAACCCTTTTGGATCCTTCAAATTCATGATAAAAGACATCTTCTGCACCAACTGATGTGCATAATCATAATTTTGATCTGTGCACAAAAAGCAATAAGTTGGGGAAAACGGAGACAGTTAGATTAAAACAACTTAGTCAAATTCCATGTGACCATACTAAAATATTTGTTCTCTAGATTGCAATTACAAATTCCATGATAGGCATCCACATTTCAACCAATATGATATGGGTCATTACCTTTTCGCGGTTTGCAATTTTCTTTGCCCACATTGACTCGGCGAATTTCTGGTCAACCTCAGCCTTTTCCCATGCTTTGCGGACGACTCCGGTACGGGCAGAAGCGGGGAACTTGATGACCATGTTGGTCAGATGGAGCTGCTTCATGTTAAGTGCTTTGCGGGGTACGCCAGCTGGACCATCGACAAGAGCCTGCGCGGGAGAAGATACAGATACCGGTAACAAAATGCTGTTAAAGTGCAAAACGACACGTAGTGCTGCTGTCATGAAGTCCCCTTTTTAACAGGGATGTCAGTTGGGGTCAGAAAAAAACAAGGAAATATTTTACCCGGCAATACATGGTTAGACATTAAAATCATATATACATCAAAAAGACCTGAAATATAGTAGATACAAATAACATTTTCACTACGGAACATGGGTTTGTAGGAAGGTTAATTAGGGAATCTAAGAGTATTTTTTAGTAATGTTAGTTTTACACAAGAAAAAAGGATTTCTTATTCCAAAAATGAAAACAAGGAATTCCGCGGAAACGAGGAAAACTGACATCCCTGTTTTATAGAGGGGTAAAATTCTGGAACTCGCTACCTGAGAGTCTTCAGCGAAGCCCAACCATTGATAAGTTTAGATCTGCCACAGACAAGAACACTCTTAACAGATAGGTTGTAGACATGCACTAGCTTACAATACCCATCTTCATCAACTTCATCTATGTATTACTGGCGCCTTTCTAGCCGTTAAATGTTTTGACCCCAATGCAATGTACATGTAATCCTGCTTTTTGCTCTTCACGTTGCTGACATTGTATCTGAAAAACTCGGTTTACACGAGATGCTTTACCTTGAATATAAAAAAAGGGATGCCAGTTTATGTCAGAAAAGAGTGTTGAAATGTTTTTTATGAGTAATTTTCTGACTCATAGAGACTGCGAAAACATAGGAGACATGTCAGTGTATATCTGGGGGTCTATACAGTGAGGTTCAAGTGACTGTTTTATTAGTGTGAATGAAGCTCAATAAATACTTTCTTTGTTTTACACACGAAAAGGTGTACCATGTTCTGAGAATGAAAAAGTGGATTTCCGTGGAAAAACGGAAAACTGTCATCTCTGCAGATAGATAAATAATCAGACGGAAGACACTCTCACTGTGGCCAAGAATAGTTAATTACCCCAGGTATTTACATAGTACTGCTGGGGAAATGATGTTCCTACGAGCCTAGGGACCTGGATAAGGGAAATACTAGACAACTCGACCCGTCAAATATTCGACCCGCAACGAACTCGACCCGTAATAACATTGACCCGTTTTGAATCATCCGAACTCAAGTATCTTATCAATTACAACTGTGGATAAATACTACATTTAGAGGTAAGTATGTTATCTTGGCTTCAAATTTTGTCTTTATCGTGGGAAGAAAACAAACAGAAAACACTACCCCTACCCCTTAACCTAACCGGTTTCCAAATTTATTCGTCTAAAAGTTAACTAGTCAGACCTTTCCTATTATCCTGTCTTATCTACAAGTTTAGAACGGGTCGACTTCATGGGTCGAGTTCTCCAAAACGGGTCGAGTTCTCCTGGAAACTTCAGGTCGAGTTCAACTTGGGTTGAGTTCTCCAGTAACCATTGGCCAATCTGAATATTGACTTAATTTCGATGTTCTAAACTTGGCTGGACTCAGGGCAGTTGAACAAGCTTCATTTGAGAGTTCATCACTTGATATATTGTCATCATTGCCAGCCAAGTAGTTATTACATATTAACATTGTATTCTTACTGAATTTCACGGGTTGAAAAATCGTGAGAATCGGTATTGTTTTGGTCAATGTAAGCACACCACTGACCCGACTTGATTACCTTCCTTTTGTGGAATAATTGCATGGCAATAATAGAGGACCCTCTCTGACTCTATGCTTCAAGGTCCGGCTCCATGGAAGCGACGTAAAAAAAAAAGGTAATAAACAACTGCCGAAGGTCATAAAAACAAGGGTGCTTATCGCATCGCACACAATAGTACTGGTCAGTGTGTTAAAGCTTGCGCTCAAGTATGGTGTAGTTCCTACTTTTAATTGTATAGAAAAAATAATCTTCCCTACTGAAGCTTGACAGCAAAGCAAGCTGTGAAAACGCTAGGCAGTGGTTGTAGAATTGACCCTGTGCATACAGGCTTACACCACAAACAGATAGGCTATATACCCAGAGAATGTTATTATGGGGTGATGATTATTGTACCCCTATACTCAGTTTTACTATTCAAAGTAACTTAAAATAAATGAATTTGAAGAAAGTTGAACTAATATTTGGGTAGCTTAACATCCAACTTGTTCAATTTGACTTACTTTGGGTTTGACCAAATCTATGAGATGACTGTAGGTAGAAATCTCACCCCTACACATTTACCAAGGTAAGAAGTCTTTACTTCCAATGCCACATACACTTGGTATGATAAGGATTGGCCTTTGATATAGCAGTAAATCTACCACTGCTGGGGATGAAGGAGAAAAGTGGCTGCAGTGGGACTCCAATCAACAAAGTTTGACAACCTTGGAATTACAAGTCTTGTACTCTTTACCACGGAGCTAACTCCCCACCCTAGTCACTTTTGTTATGCTTGTGTGCAAGCATATCTGGCCTGCACCATGCGGAGGCAAGGCAACCAAGAAGGTGAACAGATTGGTAATTGCTGTCCACCCTACGTTTTATATAGCAAAATTGAAAAGTGCCTCACAAAGAAAACAAGCATAACAATACTATTAAATTTGGTAAACACCAGATAACGACTAATCGATCGCTGAATACACTTGTGAAACAGTCATTAAGTTTATAAATTGGTTTATGAAAGGTAACATGTTAATTTCCACTTTTTCGTTAAGGAGTTTGCCGCGAGCGCGACATTGTGTCAGATGTCTCAGTCGGTGTGTCAGTGGTCCGACATGGGAGTGTCACTTGAAATGTCGGTGAGTTGTTAGTCAAACTTATATGCTCACCCTGGCCTGGTCGATGATATCGACGACAGTCACAAGCTTGCCCTGATCGGCGCCAAAGGCAACCCAGGCGACCCGGCCAATCTCAATAAATCTGCTGAAAGTCTGAAATATAAAGGAATAAGGATTAGAGATCTAGCCATATTTTTTTACCACGAGATATCTCATTGTGGATCGTCGTAGAACTAGAAGACTAGATAGTAGATATACATCAATTAGTACGGTATGTAGACATTAGCCTGATTAGGCCATTTAGGGCCCACAACGCGAAAGTCGGGACGTTAGGGCCCAATTATCATAACATGGACATATGTCATTGAAATTAAATTCAAATCATAAATCATATTTCATATTTGTGGAAACTGTGTCAGTTGTTCCTTTTTTCTTCTTTTTTCTTTTCAGCAATTTTGGGATCATATTAAACAGAGATAATGAACGTTAACCACATCTGCAAGGTGAGCCCCAACGTCCAATTTTGCTATTCTCCTGGTACCACAGGTGCGACCGCGGCATCGCGATGTGGTCGAGGCGCTACTGGGGCTTTCACACTCCCAGAGTAAGCTACGTCCTGACTTTTGGCTAGTGATTCGTCTGTTTACCCACAGAGGCATGTGCACATGTCCAGCGAACCGGGGATCAACAAAGGAGTATTTGGGGAAAATAAAGAAGTCATACGAATTAAAACATAACAGAATGTGAAAGTATGTTTATCTATCCGGGATTGTGGGAAATCGTAACCGACAGTGCCTAAATGAAGCGACAATTTAGGAAAATACATATTGTGTTCACGAAATTTACCCACCATGTTGGACCGTGGTGACGGAAGAGGTCCGCTACGTGCAGTGGGAAAAAATAATATAATAAACTTGTTTTATTATCAGTATTCCATAACTTACATGAAAATGGAATCAAAAATTGATTCTATTGGACTTAGGTACAGTTCTTTGTTAAAATTTACGATTTGTAATAAAGTTTTGCTGGTTCTTACAGTACATGGAATGATCTACTTACCGAAAACAAGCTAAAAGTGCACATGCAGCAGCGCCCCCTGTATTACTGAGCGATAATAGAGAATCAAAACAACCACACCACGCTTTTTAGAGCAGGCAAAGGTAACCCACTAACTATTTGTTTTGTAGTTCTATTGTTTGTTGTAGGCATGTCATCAATTTTAAACTGTGCAAATCGACCTGGAATTCGTTTCAGTTCAGAGTTAAAGTTTACTGGTGGGTAGTTTCTCCAGAGTTTGGGTGACACCACAGAGTAAAACTAGATCTAGTCTCGACTCTAGATCTAGATCTAGATACTGACAGCATCCCTCAGAAATCACTCATTTTCAGGGGTGCAAAACATCCCCAATGCCTTCATAAACTATTTTTTAGAAAACTGCATTAAACATTTTGATCATAGCCCGAGTCCTTCTGCGGGTTTCCAAACTATTGCCAGAGTTTGGTAGTCCGAGAAACTCTGACTGTCTGCACCGCTTCACAGTCAGAGCCTCTCGGACTAGAGTTTGGGTGACTTCAGTTGGAAGCACCCCTCAGAAAGAACTGGGTAAAACTGCAGATCCGTGGCCTCTAGCTTATAAGCCTTTCCCGGCCCGATACGAGACCGCAAAGTGACATTTCCTATGCTTACACGCTAGAGACCACGGATCTGCAGTTTTACCAAGAACTGATTTTCAGCCCTATTAAATCATACCTGTTTCATTTCGCATGTATCTTCTCAGAAATCATGTTAAAAGTCAGGCAAAATTTTTGACTCCTAGAATATGAGTGAAGATTCTATGGAATTCCAAGTGGAATAAAACTCTAAACCCAATTTGATTAAGTAGAGAATTATTTTACAATCATTTTGATACCTTAAGTTTTGTTGTACTCATAGAAGAAGTCGAAATGGACTGTTTGTTTGTAGATATGCAGCACAGGTCAATCTATAAGATTTTTGAGGGAAACACTATTTGAATTCACATCCCATCATAGTCCCTAATATGCCTTCCTTACCTATAGTTATGGTTCACAACAATAGGGTCGGCCGCATCTGACTATGAGTACATGGGTTGCCCCAACCTATACAAACACTTTATGGCGGATTTTGAAGACACAAGTTCATGTATGTGTATTATTATCCCCTACAGCCTAGAGTCTGGCTTGGTCTGCTGGGGTGGACAGCAATTATCAATCTGTTCACCCTCTTGGTCACCTCGCCTCCTCGTGGTACAGACCGGATATGCTCTCATGCAAGCATAATTAAAGCAACTGGGATTGGTAGTTAGCTCAGTGGTAAAGAGCACTGGACTTGTAATCCCAAGGTTGTTGGACTTTGTTGATTTGAGTCCCACTGTGGCCACTTTTCTCCCTCACCCCCAGCAGTGGTAGATTTACTGCTATATCAAAGGCCAATCCTTCTCATACCATATCTATGGGGTGTGGGAAATAAAAGAACTCTCACCTTGGTAAATGTGTGAAATTCATCTCATAGATTCAGTCAAATCCAAAGTAAGTCTTATTGAACAAATTGGACGTTAAACTACCCAAACAAACAAACAAAAGAGTCTGGCTATGCTTCATCGGTGATATCTTCTTCATCTGGGAGCACGGCCAAGAGCAACTGTACCACTTTATTGAACATATCAATATGGTGCGTAGCACCATTAAGTTGACTTCCGAAAACACCTAAAAAAAGGTGTACTTCTTGGACCTATGGATCCAAATGGACAGCAGGGGATCCCTAACAAGGGATCTGTATGTCACACCTACAGACTCCCTCAACTATCTTGAATATGACTCTGCTCACCCCAATCATTGTATCAGAGGCATCCCCTATGGATAATTCCTCAGACTCGGAAAGATCTGTACCTCCACAGAATCCTTTATACACCCAACGAGGATGATGAACCAAACATCCTAGTAAAAACCTCCCAGTAAAGACCCCTGGTTTCAAGGGTCAAGAATCAATTATACAGAATGATTGGGATCTTCTTGACAAATCCTGCAACACCAGGGATTTGCATATGAAGGACCTCGTGCCTACACATTAATGTCCCCCTGGGCCTAAATGTGATGGACCGGTGTAGGGCTTAGGCACTGCTTCCTGGTGAGACTAGTGCGGCATACAACTGACCTAGCCACGGCAAAAATTTGTTACCACCGTGTGAGCTGTTGGTTTTCCCATTATCTCACCAGCCCAAGCCCTATCACAGACTCCTTTACAAGTAAACCCACTGTTAGCTCGAATTTGCTTTTTCTCATCTCACAACTTGTAGAAATGTAAAATCCGCTGAAAAAGGTACACCAGTATCTTGGAAGCGGCCTGTCAAGCTCGGATAGGACTGTGTGCCACGGCACCTTTAACTTGACGTGTGAAGATATACTTGCTGAAACTGTGTTTTCTCTGTTAACTTTACAGAGATTCCAAAAGTTGCTCCAATTTGTTGACATCTAGCTAAATATCATAGCAACTCACTTTACAATGCCACTACCATAGCTTTGTTGACATTGTGACATCACATCACCAAGCGAAAATTCAATGATGACAGCACAGCCGACTTCACTCGAAAATGGCATTCACATGGTAGCATCAGCGGTGAATCGATTGGAAGAGCCTCATATTGCCATTCGGAATTCTTTATTACACATGAAAAACTGGCCCACTCGGTATCTGTGTATATCACAGGAAATATAATGTAGATAATTGAAGGAAAAGTTGCATTGCTTAGATCTAGCACCATCACCTTGGCCACAGAAGTTCCGAAGAAAGGTTTAGAACAATCTAAGAATTTGAGTGTCGAAAGTCTTGTTCAAAAATCACAGATTAAATGGAAAGAAAGAAAGGCTCCAAAGTTGTTTAGTGTAAAGATTTTCTTTTTCTATTTGTCAAGGTTAAAGGACAAGGACATATGGGGGGTGGGGGTAGTAACAAAGGGTATCCTTCCTTCCTTATATATTTTTGGCGCCATCTACTTGGTGTCCTATCCTTTCCTGCCAATTAGCGTCACTCGTTTGAAAAATTGTTCTTTTTGTTTAATAAAAGCGGCCATTCTGGTCACCAGATAGTTTGCTTGTCCACCAATGTATTATAATCTTTCTGGAGTAACTCTTTTCATATTCTCCATGTCATGTTTCCAGATCATCTTTTTTCAAAGTGGTAATCAAAATTGTTTTAAATCAATAATAATTATTACGAACAGAGCTTTCTATGTTATGGGGAGGGGGGCATCCACCCCAGCCTTCTCTCAATCGTGTAATTTCCAAGCAATTTTTTCCCACCCATATCCCAGTGATTATAAACGCATTTAATGGATGACCCCAGTCAAAATCACGAAAAGATCCACTATTTTTTGTCAGAATATTTTAAAGAACTCAATCATTTAATATATATTTTCATTCCGTTAAGATTTGTCTGTAAAATTCTTTAAAATAAAGAACATGAAAGGGACTAAAGGTCCTCCATACTTGTATATTTATTGATTTTTTTCCCTCTTAGGATCCAAAGGAGAGAATGACTTCTGATGGAACATGTGAGAACAGACGCACCTATGGAGAATTGTGTGGATATCTCGATATGATCCCAATCACCAAAGAAGGGTTTCTAATTGAAGAAGACGTATCACCAGTGGTTGGACACCCATATAGAAATCGCATCAAAAATGCACGGAGTCTACTTTTCTCCTCACAGTGGGCAAACTGCTACAGGCTGTGTAAAATTCTACTGGAAATTACATGGGAACATCTAAATACTGGACATTGGAAAGATGTTCATGTCAGCTGGCGAAATGCTTATAGCTATCTCAGTCTATTCAAGGCATTATGTGAAGTGGCATCCGTCGTAGAACCTGCTTCTAGTGGTGCATGTGAAGTGTTTACATTGCAAGATGCAATATCAACTTGTGACATGGGGCTGTTGATGGGAGCTCCTGTCATGGATAACTGTCTCACCAAATTAGTAACAAAACTTCAGAAATTACACAATGAACCTGCGTGGTCTGGGAAAAGACTGAAAGGGGACTCCTCAGCTAGCACTGACACTATTGAAGTGCGGCCACTCATTAAAAAACAGAAAGTGACCCATACTGTTAACATCAATATAAAATACCCCATTGCGACACGCAGTTGTCCCTCTTTGGAATCGTTCAGGAAAGATCACTTTATTCTCTCTAAACCTGTAGTCTTGAAGGACACTATTGGGTTTTGGCCTGCGTTTACTGAGAGGAAGTGGAGCCTGGAGTATCTTCGCCAAGTCGCTGGCTGCAGAACTGTTCCAGTAGAAATCGGATCTCGCTATACCGACGAGGACTGGACACAATCTCTGATGACACTCAATGACTTCATCAGCAACTTTATTTCAAATGAACATGGCATGGAGTCCAACAAGCCGGACACTGAATCTGATCAAAAATTAATCCAAAATGAACAAGGTAAGAACAAAGAAATCGGTTATTTGGCTCAACACCAGTTATTTAATCAGGTCCCTGAGTTGGAGAAGGATATTGCTGTACCGACGTACTGCTGTGTCGGAGACAGTGATGATGTGGATGTGAATGCATGGTTTGGGCCGGCAGGAACAGTGTCCCCACTCCACCATGATCCCAAACACAACCTGCTAGCTCAAGTGGTCGGATCGAAGTACATAAGGCTGTATGAGGAAAAACACAGTGACAGTTTATACCCACTCAGCGGGATCATGTCAAACACGAGTCAAGTAGATGTGGAAAACGCTGACTTGGAGAAGTTCCCTCGATTTAAAGACACTCCCTACACCGAGTGTGTGCTAGAGGCTGGAGATGTGTTGTATATTCCGCCGTTATGCTGGCATTATGTCCGGTCCTTGTCTACCAGTTTTTCAGTAAGCTTTTGGTTTATATAGCTGAATAGACACATTAATTCCATATCATCTCACCTCTGGTATTTTTGTCCCATAGCCTTAACATTGGGAACTTGTTCTCCATACCCCTACAAGTATTGCAGTCCGTTCTCCATGGTCTATATCCTGTGTGTTGTCCATTCTTTTAGTGTGGACAGGGGTGAGATAAATACAGAAAGCAACTCGTTTTGGTAAAAATTCCCTTGTTAAACGAGACTTACCTCGGTAGAAGGTGAAGTTTGGCCAGAAGTGTATTATTGTTGTAGGTCGTTGAATTGAGCAACAGAGATGAGCAGCTCGCTGGGTACCAGAATTATTTAACATCCAATGGAGCACAGGTAAACTACCCCTTAGCAACACTAAAATGGGTAGTGAACAACAGTTTTGGGTGGGACTGTTGCTCAATTCAATGACCTACAACACTAATAGACTTCTGGCCAAACTTCACCTTCTACCAAGGTAAGTCTTGTTTAACCTGGGAAGTATAAATTGCTTGTTACTGGTCGGTTGAATAACAACAGAGAATTTGTCACTTTACCGGGGCTCCTTCAGAGAAATGCAGGCGGTTGTCTAGTTGTTTTTCTCTGTTTGCAACACTGTTGTTTGGAAGGCAGTGTCATCTGAAGTTATTGGGTGTTTGTAAAACCTAGCAAATGTGTTTGCATTTGTCCCCCTTGCCTTCTTCAGAATGGTCTGCATAGGCAAATCCCGGAGTGCAGCCTTGGAGGTAGCTGCTCCCCTCGTGGAATGGGCCTTAAACACAGATGTATTGACACCTGCCTCCTTTATTGTTGTTTTGAGCCACCTGGCTATTGTGTCTTTGGTAGCCTGATGTGGTGCCTTGCGTAAGGTGATCCATAGTTGTTTATGGTTCCCTCTTCTTTCCTTAGTAAAAGACACATAAAACTTAAGTGTTCTATAAGGGCACACTCTCCTGTCTTTGTATTTTGCCAGGTGTAACTGTTCTAACGATTGTCCTTCTCTAGTGTGTTTCAGAAGGCACTTTAACTGCAAAATGACTTCCTCATCACTCCAAATAATTCCTTCAGTATCCAAAGCATGAAGTGTCTGAGTTCTTTGTGCTGTCGACAAAGCTATTAGCATCAAAGTTTTAAAAGTAAGCTTCCTTAAGTCTAGTGCTTGTAAGGGAGACCATTTCTTTAGGAGTGATAAGACTGTATTCACATCCCAAGTAGACTGATATTTAGGTCTAGGGGGCCTTACATTGTATATCCCCGTCAAAAGTCTTGTTATCATCTCATGAGATCCAACAGGTTTCCCATCTATTTTCTCAACATAAAATGATTGTGCACTACGGGCAGTATTTATTGCTGAATAGCCTAGTCCTTCCTTATGAAGTTTGGTGAGGAAACTCATAATTTAAAAAACTGAAGGCTTGTTAGGCTTAACCTTATTCTCTGCACAAAAAACAGTCCATTTTTTTAAGGGCTACGTCATACTGTTTCTTAGTGGAATTCCTCCAACTAGCCATGTACAATTCAACAGTATCCTGGGCGAGTCCCTGTGTCTCCAAAGCTCTCCCTAAATCTCCCATGCCACAAGGTGCAGGGGCCACAGTTCTCCTGAAACTGGATTGCGTAGTTTCACCTTGCCTAGTTCCAGTTTCCTCCTGGCTGTTCTTCTCAGGAGGCCTTCCCAGGGTTGGGCATCCCACGCGGGCGTGACCAGGATGCCCTTGGCCTTGTCCTTCCTGGCTTTTTGAAAGACCCGGAGACTCAGTCTGAAAAGAGCGCATGCATAGAATCTATCAGTCCACTTGAAAGAAAATGCATCAATCATTTCTGCCTCTGGATCAGGAAACCAACTACAGAATTTGGGTAGCTTGTTTGTCAGCCTGGATGCAAATAAGTCAATTTCACACTGTCCTAACTGATTTGTCATCCAGTGAAAAATGTCTTCCGGCATTTCCCATTCACACTTAGAATCTGTTCTTGATTCCCAGTCTGCATCTACATTTTCTACACCTGGAATGTGTGCCCCTATTAGCCATAGCCTTTGTTGTTGACACATTTCCCAAATCTCTTTAATGATAACATCACATTTGTCACTCTTTGAACCTCCCTTGTGATTCAAGTAGGCCACTGTTGTGGTATTGTCTGATAGACATCTAATGGTTGTATCAGTTAAAGATTTTGTCAAACATTTCAGTCCAAAAGCTAATGCCAAAGTCTCTTTGACATTAATGTGGAACTCTTGTTCAGTCAAGGACTACTTTCCCCTTGTTGAAGTTCCATATTCCCAGACTGCCCCCAACCTGTGTTTGAGGCATCAGTAGTCAAGGTATAGACTGGTGACTGGACTTTAATGTTCTTAAAGCCGTGTTCAATGTTTTTCACCCACCAGTCTATATCCTCCATACCCTCTTGGGAAATATTCATGGATTTTTCATAGTTCCCATTTTTCCTTTTCAAGGCCTGAATCTTATCCCTTTCTAGTCTCCTGTAATGGGCTTCCCCAAACTCAATTCCTTTTGAATAGTCCACCATCAAACCTATGAGGCAAGCTACCTGTCTAATTTTTACATTAGACCCTGATCCAATGACTTTCACCTGGTCTTTGAATTTGGAGACTTTACTTGCAGTGGGAGATGCTGTCATGTTGTCAGTGTTTATTTCATAACCCAGAAATGTAAGTTTCTTTGTTGGAATCAAAACACTTTTGGTTTCATGTACTTTGAAACCCAGAGAAACTAGCAGTTTCAGTAGAGTCTGAACAGTCTCTGCACACTGTTTTGAAGTTTCAGCCATAATGAATGTATCATCTATATAACCAACGACTGAGTGTCCTTTCTTTTGCAAGTGTGCAAATACTGCCTTTAATACTCTTGTAAACATTCTAGGTGCTTGGGCAAGGCCATTTGGTAGGCATGTATACCGAAAAAGTTGCCCCTCCCACTGAAATCTCAAATATTTCCTATCTTCCTCTCTGATTGGGATAGAATAATAGGCATCTGATAAGTCCAGTGAAGCCATAAAGGCCCCTTCATGCACAATGTAAAAGGCTGTTTTCAAAGTTTCCATTTTGAAATGTTTGTAAGTTACTGGCCTGAGAAAAACATTAGAGATATATTGATCACTTGTCTCAGTACAAGTCTCAATTATCCCTTTGTGTACAAGTTCCTTTATCACAGATTTCAAGTTCAATCTTGACTCTTTTGACAGGACAAATGGTCTTGGTACTTTATCCTGTACTGGGTAATCATCAAACTCTATGGAAGCTCCCTTGATAGTTTCAATGATATATTTGCAACCATTCAAAAACATGAGTTTTAGTCCCACCAGGCCTAAACACACCAAAATCAGGTGAATTTTGAAAGGAGTCACTCACCTGTTGTTTATCTACTGTGACCCCTTCCTGTGAAAACTCGGTTTCTGCCTTGAGTATGGTTTCTCCTTGTGTTTCTCACTCCTCCACTTCGGTTTGAAGTTAGCAGGATTCCTGGCTTTAAATCCCTGATCCTTTTTGTAGAAGTCCTTCTTGCTTGAAGGCCCCTCATACTTTTTCCTTGACATTTTATCTGCTTGCCTGATCTCATCTTCAGCCTTTTTCATGGCCCCATTTATGTCCTCTCCACCCAACCACTCAGGTGTAGCTGGGTTATCTTCTGATAACAAGTTTGCCCACTTCTTGTCTAAAGTCTGTCTAAGCAACACTCGTCTGGTAAATGTAGCATCGGACATAGCACGAGAAAGAATCAAGTTTGAATTCATCATTCCAATATAGGCTTTAGTGATTTTACCTGCCTTTTCCCTTTTGTTTTTTGCCCAGTTTCAGTTCGTAGAGCGATTGCGACTGAGTCGCGATGGCTGACATCGCTGACACCATGTTTTGCTGCACGTCTGCGATGTGCTTATCTACCATCTGCGTATCTTTCGAAGTTACACGATTGAAAACCTTGTTTAACTTCGGTACTTTCAACATCGAAGCATTAGAAGGTCGGGGATACAACTCACGTTTATCTTTGACGATATCCTTTTGTATCGGCGGGCCTATTACACATGACATAGTTCAAACCACCATGTCAGAGAACTCCGGTCCCGTAATATCGTCCGAAGCAGTAATACTGCGTAATCCTTGATGAAACTCGTCTTCTTCATCATTTGCAGATAAATCCGGAGCTTTAGATCCACTTTCCAAACGTCCATCATCCTCCGAGAAGTCCGACAATAGCATGTTGACGGTATCACATGAACGTGACGCCGGCTGTTTTTCAACGTGAGTCGCTTGCTTTTGCTTGCGCTCCCGTTCGTCGAGAAGTAGGTAAAACATCTTGCGGAATTCGCTTAAATGTGACTGTCCAAACTCGTGGATTCTTTGGTTTCTACGTTCAGTATATCAGCTGTTCTCTCCTGGGTCGGTGATTTTGGCTTATCCCCTTTCTTAGAGTGCTTCAATCGCATAGATCGGCCCTCTGTCTCAACCGCCATATCCGCCATCTTGGATTTGGACTTTCAACTGCCTCGACACAGCCTCCAAACTGCGGACCGCTTTTGTACAATGAGACTTGGGCGTTATTGTGACAAATTACTGCTTTGTACACTTTGTCAAAGAATAACAATGTCACGTTGAGACTTTAAGTTTGTCAGTATTCCATAAATTCTTCAATTTCCTTGTAGTTCAGAGCGCGCTCCGAACCCCTGCTGTCACCATCACCAGCAAGTTGCCACTGCTGGTACCCAGCAAGCTGTGGATCTCTGTTGTTATTCGACCGACCGGTAACAAGCAATAGACTGGATTTCGTCATTTGACAATCTAACTTTGTGTCAAGTTAACTTCTAAAATTCCCTGTACACATCAATCTGCATGGCAGTGAAAATATAGGTTTTTATAGGTTATATAGGTTCCTTTGAAAAAACATAAAGGCTCAAGAATCAAAATAGTTTTTTAATAGGTTTTAAAGGTTTCACTGGGAGGCCTGCATTTATCTCAGCTGATTCAATATGGATCTTTTTAATTTTGTCAGAGACTGTAAAATTCCTTTAAAGTACTGGTTAATTAATTATTTTAATGTTATCACCATGGAAATATTCACACACAACTTTAAATACAGTGGAAAATAATCGATTTTCTCAACAATTGTAACAAAGGCCTACACTACAGAGGTGGCCAGTATCAGGCATGCTGCATTTAATGCGGTAAGCAAAGGCTTAATCTTAAATTGATTACACTGTGAAACTGTAAATAAAGGTTTTTTTTATAGTATGTGTTCTTGTACGATTCCTATTTTAAAGAACCCTGAAGAAAAATTCTAGTTATATAACTTCAAGTTTGTATTCTTACCTTTTGCAAAGAAATTATAAAATTGTTTAAACAAAGGCAGTCTTCTGTGTTAGCCAAGTTCCAACTTTTATTTGAGCGATGAAGTTTGTAAACATTTTGTTTTTGGTTCTTGGTAGTTTTTATTAGCCACATTTTAAATTTCTGAAGTTGTAAACAGATAGTCATGACATGACACAAAGTGACATAGTTTATTATATTGAATCTCTGCAACACATGATATTTATCAATATATAGGTCTACAAACTTTCAACGAAAATGCATGTCTCATTAATTTTGACTCGAATTAGTTTTCCTTAATGACAATATGACAAAGTGAGGAACTAAAAATGCAACATAAAAAAAGGCAATAACTGGTTAAACACCAAAAACACTGCATTATACCCTTATTCTTTTCTTGCGAACTTATTATCCATGCGATGAACGGTTCAGACCTGACAAGATTTTCAAAACCTCTTTAAATGGGGCATTAGTTCTACTTACAGTGATACTGGTGGGTAAACGTTAAAAATATGGCAAGGTTCATTGTCCTAGGCTAATATAAAGTCCAGCAATAATGTAAAAAGTATCTCCAGTGTTAAAATTGCTATAACATTAAGTGATATCTGTAATATCATATGAATTCTGTATCTGAATTTCGATAACATGATAGTTCTAAAAATTGACATTTTGTTGAATGATTACCTAATCATAAAGAGATTGTACTTCTTAAAACCGAGTCATGGAAAACTGTCAGTTATAGTATTGAGTACAATGCTAATGTAGGACTCGTAGGGTTCGTTCCAGTTACATGAACTATTAAAATACATTTTCCTTAACGGCAAATCTGTAATTTCACAATAACTCTTAAGCATGAGCAGATTCAGTATTTCATTTGTTCAAAAAACAGTACAACTTACTACGAGATTCTTAAACAGTTTTAGTGCACATTAAGCAGTGCAACGATGCAATCGTTTTAATGATTTATAAATACGTTGTATATAATTGCTAGATGAATAGTTATAACAATAGGTAAACAATATTATCTTTCGTATATCACAGGTGTGCTTTTCTGTAAACTCGCATAATTCATAATTTATTGTAGGTGATTATGTAACAACATATTGCTTCCTTTATATCCAGTGGCAAGGTATAACAAATAGTCGCGCTTTATCTTGATTTCTTTGTATCTGTATATAAGATTGAATTTCTGGCCTCAAGTGAGAGCTAACGTGGCCTTTTTATTATGTTAACTTATTTTCTCCTTGGATTTACAAGAATGGTCCGTGGTATGTAAACAAATCAGCAGAAATATCATGCCTGGTATATACAAAAATCAAACTGGCTTTATAGAACATGGTGGTTTCCGGTCCATTCCTGACTAAAATTGAGCAACTAAGATGGTAAAATGGTATTTATGTAATCCAACCACATAAATACACAACAAAATTGGGAAACGCAGCGTATGGCATAAAAACACTAATATATATCCTGTCATATCTGTCACGAGGAAGACCTCAGTCGGTCGAAACATTGGCATTTTAAGGAATAGACCATTGAGTTTCCAGTATATGAGAGTCTGGTTTGTGGAATAACCTGCTGTGTTCTACCAAGTGAGTTTACAAGATATATATCCTAAAATATTTCATAGAAAACCCATGTGAACTAATATTTCTATCTGCTTCGTATTAACGTTCTGTGAATATTTATTACTTACTAACAATGAGGTGATATACATATATTACTATACTGTATTTGAGAGCGGTTAAAATAGGATAAAGGAGAATAGTCTTGTGAAAATTTAATATAAATATGGTATTTACAATGTATATGTACAGTGAATGGGAAGGCTAATCTCATGAACAACAATTAGAACATATTTCCTTTCATAAATTACGTCGCGGATTTTGCCATCAACCATCCTCAGTGGCAATTTCTGGCGCCGTATTGTCTGTTACATTCGATTGTCGTCTGCTACTCGCAAGAGACACCTGTGATTGGTGGAGCGATCCTGAGCTGTGATTGGTTGTTCGAGATGATCGAGAGGACCTTCCTGTCAAATTGGTCTTTTCCTCATCGGTATTTCCAGCCAGGTTTGTCGGGGAGCTCACCAGGTTTGTACTGGCTCCGGTATCGTCAAGGGAGGCAATAGTCAGCGGGCGACCTCCTGGGTCTTTATAATGGACGGACTTCTTGCCAACCATTTGGGCTCGCCCCTCGCTGAAAAATGTTTGAATAGAAATTTAAAGATTCAGACATTATTTCATCATCTTCCAATCATCTGTGATATATTTGCCGAGTTAGCTGGAGACTTCCAGTTCAAAATACATACAAATTCCCATTCATATGAGATTACATGAACTTGCGCATTATTTATAAGATTGTAGAATTACGCAATGCTAATTGAGATTCGACATTGTTTTATATAATAATGAACATTACTGTATGATCACCTGATAAATGGTGTGTTTTACCAACTAGGCGTTATTTTGACGATAGGCTGGCCTCTACGGCGAGCTTCTAGCAGGCGCCTGCTCACCGCCTGGCCGAAAATCTATCTTTTACCAGTGCTCTTCCACCAACCCATCTATTCTAGCCGGCCAACGACCACACAGCGCCGGTACACCAACAGTAGACTCCTGCCAAATGCAGGAGTGGTAAGCAGACTCTATCTCACCCCTGGTACAAGCTTAGCCATCGGAATAACATTAGAAAAAAATACTCAACGATCACCCCCGTAAAGTGACGAAACTACGCCACAGCTGTGGCGTAGTGAATTTGAGATAACATCATATGGATTTGCTAAGTCTATTATAATTATTGTGAAAGTTTGATATTTAATTTGATAAACAGGGGTGAGATAAATCCTGAACTGCACTTGAATCGTAAAATATACAAAACTCCACTCGTTTGAATGGCCGTAATCGTGACTCGGCTTCGCCTCGATGACGATTGCGGCCTATCCAAACTTGTGGAGTATTGTCTATTTATACAATTCTCAATGCAGTTCTATATAAGTGCTTCCATCAAGTGGATGTTAGTCACACTATGGTGCTAGCCATGTTCCCCATTCAGTCAATGGGGGCGCTTTGAGCGGCATAGTGTCCACCATGTTGTGGTATGGAGATCGAAAGCTCTTCAATTTCCGCTAGTTACTGAACAATGAAGGTAAATAACAATAAGTAATAGATATTATGAATGTGTACATCACACTCTGGTGCTACAATTATGCCCAATCTTTCAAAACTCTCTGAATTTTTGGCCTCCGCTTATGGGTTTGTGGTTCCTGGGTATTGCCCGGAGTCCCTGACCGCGTCCATTGTGGTAGGGGTGGGAAAGCAGTCAATGCCATAGCCATACTCTCACCTAGACCCTCAAACCTATCGGCTAGCTGCACCTCCCAGCAGGCAAAAACTAAATCAGTTTTTGACGGCTGGGAGGCACGACGCCAGGCCAGCGAGAATGTGTAACCCGAGGGGGATGCCGGGGACACACCCAAACCCCAGCGCCTGCCAAGCCAGGGTGGGTTCCAGGGTGGGTTCCACCAAGCAGGTCGTCACCAGCTCTAAGCCAGATCTGCTGGCAAACGCTATGTGGTTGGTGTACAAGGTTTTCACCTAGTTGGTGGAACATACCCTTAATGTGACACAATATGACATAACATGAAATGATATTTCAACAGATCCTATCAGATAACAATACTTCAAGAGGGAAAGTAATGTTAAATACTTACTCAATAGGAGGGAGACCAACTTTCTGGTAATGTTTCCATTCCTCTATAAAATGTTGAGATAATTTTCCCTTCTTGTTGAAGTGCATCACTAACTTCATCAGATAGGGATCTAATCGGCACCTGAGTACAGAAAAGTCAAAGATGTCATTAATATCGTGGAAAGTTTCTGTTGTAGCGACGGGACATAAGTCATAATCCTTACACATAAAACGTTAATGAATGCGGATGACAATGGTTATGCAACTCGCAGAAACGCTGGTTGGATGAATAGTTGTGGGCGGTGATTTTGTTTTCTCTCTTTTTAACTTATCGAGGACGTGGCTAAGACTGTGTTGCCAAAAACAAATAAAAAGACTTTTTTTTAACAAGATAAAACTTTCTATATGGTGGTCGCGTTTGTTCAGTTCAAATTCAATTTTCGTCAAATTCGGGACTATTTCGTCAATGAACCTACCGTAAATTCCTGTGTATAAGACGCATCTCGCGTATAAGACGCACCCTGAGTTTGGGAGAATGCTATAAGACCCATCAAGGACCTGATTTTGAAGGTTTTAACATGGTTCTAGAATTATTTTAAAAAAAACACAAAAAAACCCGCGTTTATGACGCATCCCAAGTTTGGGCGAATCCCATAAGATGCATCAGGGGATCGCTTTGTGAATAAGGGAATTTAGGGTAATTAATTTTTTTTTAATTTGGCTTTGCCTCGTTTCGCCAATTTAGGGTAATTAATACCTACAATATATTGTCCTTTATCTTTTTCTCCAATCAATATGAGAAAATTATACTAGTTATCCAATGTTATATGCCATTGAACTACTCCCAAAATGCCAGCTCTATTGAAGGAAACGTTGCCAATGGAATTAACTAACACATCACATTGGAAGAGGTTCAGCTTCCATAAGAATTTCATGGTGATGACTGAGTTTGGCACATAACAATCAGTCATACACTAAGTCATTCATCAGTTTGAGGGAGCATTACGTTTTTGTTAATGGAGCTATCGCGTGACTTGCGATCAGCTATTTGTAGAACTGTAACAGCATATAACAAACCAACTGTGTGCACAAGCAATTTCCTCTTGGGTGGTATTAAAATTATACAATTGTAAGAAGCGGTGATAAAGGAGGACTGGTTTATTCTCAATATCTAGCAAGCTGCAGCGATCTAGATACAACTAAATCAACTGTCTGTTACGCTATACTGGTTCTTTATCATCCATCATATACAGACCCCATTGAAAACCCATTATATAAAATCCATCAGATACAGTAACTGTGTTATACGGATTCAGATCTGTGGTATGCGGCTTTAAAACCATGGTATATGGAAAAAAGTCGCTTTTTGCTGTAGAGCAAAGAAATAGTCCCTTTGATATGGCAATTACTGGGTTTGATTTATCCGAAAAAATGTATAATACATGCAACAAACGACAGTTATGTGAACAGGCGTCTCTATAAACCACTCGATGTTGACTTTGTAATACACTTGCTAGCACTCGTGTATTACTCTGCGTCATCTCGTGGTTGACCACCGCCTGTCTACAAAACCAATGTTTAATGTCTATTTACCGAATAGCAGCAGCAGGTCATATCACAGCTGAGCATATAGGCAACATGAAACCTTGAGTGCATTTACAATATGACAGAATCACATGTCGCACCAATCCTTGATTCCCTTAACTCCCTTGGCTTTGCTTCATTCATATTACTCCGCATTAACCTCATGGAGAACGACGATTTTGATCAAAACTTGTTGGTTTCTTCTTTAGACCTCGAATACATTGACAATAAATGATTGTTTTGTGGACAAACGGCTGTAAACTATGAGAGGTTGAGGCGTAGTAATAAACGAGTGCTAACGAGTGTATTACAACGTCAACCTAGATTGGTTTTGCAGAGCCGCCTGTTCACATAACCATCGATTGTTGTATTTATCATCCACTTTGTCAAGTAAACTAACCCTAGGAATTGCCATATTAATTATCATATGGACTTTTTTTTTTGCTATATAGCACAAAGGGACTACTTTCTGTATTCCATGGCTTTGAGACCGTATACCACGGATTTGAATCCGTATACCACAGTTATGGTATCTTACAAGTTTTATATTATGTTTCGTCGTTTATTGAGTCTCCATACATTTTCAATGGGGTCTTCGTATACGATGGATATTTAACATTGGCGCATTACCTGTTAAGGAGCTGCCTCTCTGCGGTGTGGTTGTAGGACAGGTAGCCGAGCGCGATGGCGGCACAACCGCGGACCTGCTCGGCATGTGAGAGGAGCAGCTCACACAACACGTTCACCGTGTCTATAGAGACGAAGGCTGCAGGCACACCTGAAACAGAAGCCAACCCAGAGTTTTAGATTTTATCTCTTTTTTTTAAATTTTTAGATCTATAGAACTGTGGCCGATAACATTACCAATCTGAACTCTCTAGGTTCCGGAGCTACAGCTAATATATATTGCTCAGATGTATGAGTGCAACAAATTGTATATGTTTCCATATATGTGTATTTAGAGAAGAATTATGAATGTTATTTTTGCAGTTATTCAGAAAGGGTTATGTGTAATACACAGAAGAAAATTAACTTCAGAACAGTTAGTATAAACTTATTATTAAAAAAAAACATATTCAATTTGCTATTTCACCATAACCACATTACATTTTGACAAACACTTTTATATTGCGTATATGGCATGTATATGAAATAATTCTAATAATTCTATCGTACGTGCTACGGTACACAATCAAGTGCAAATAATTATTGAACGGTAATTGTAACTCACAACTTACTAAACTGCTGCCGCATAGATAATATACATTTCATTATTTCAAAAATGAAATTTTGGTAAAAATGAAATGTCCATCCCATATTCAAACATGATCAGGAAGACAGCAATAGAAATTATGTGATGTATCACAGTCCAATCAGGTTCAACGTGTTGAACAATTGTGCCATCATTCTCAACTTCCGTTTTTGTAAAGAAAATCCTTATTATAACATGCGATTATAGATTAGATGACAGAAAATAAGCATATAATTCCATTGGCTACCATGCATTCCACCATGCTTTGTAAGTAAAGGGTGAACGAACAGTTTACAAGTAAATCTTAACAATTCAAGCTATACTTTTCCCTGAGTGTGTTTGGGTATATTTCTGTTCTTAGAAATACTTTTTGACTCGGAATGCGATGTGTAGACTCCGACTCATGGAATCCCGCTAATACCAGAGAACGAGGCTCTTAATTTCTTCACAAATTGATATCAGGATAAGCAAATTAACAAAATTATTTAATCCAATTAAACAACATAGTATAAAAATTGCACATTCGATCTGATTTATGTTCTTCTTATTCCTATTTTGCTCAAAATGGGTATTGAATTTGTAATTTTTGTTATTGATTGCAAGCTCTCACGGTGTGAGTTTTCAGCTGCAATATGAATATAATCCTCTTACATGTAGGTCCAAAGTGAGACAACAAGTTAATTAAACCGATGTCTCGAATCAGTTGAACAAGAATAAATGAGATAAAAATTATTTCCTTTCCTCGAGTACATCCCTCGCTTCCTCTTGGAGGTGAAGAGGGATGTGCTGGAGGTGATTTTTTTTTGGAGGGGGCGGGGGGAGAATAAAAAGCTTTCTGAACGATTCATCTTGAGACATTTCCGAGTCAAGCACCACTGGAGAATAGTGTGGATTAGAGTGAGCTTCCCATTACCGATATGACCCTGTGCCTTCCTGGTCTAACGAGATCTTCTCATTCTGTAGACCTACCGTATACTCACCCGGAGTAAGAGCTTTCCAAAAGGTGAAATTCACACAGTTTAATATTAAGTATATGGATGAAAGTTGGGGATTTAAAACACTTATTAAAAAGAATCATTTATGACAGTATTTTAGAACATAGTGGCTATGACTAGATATATTTTCTAGTGTTGCCAGTGTGTATAAAATGTCGGAATTCCGTCATGTGTCGGAAAACTTGCATCCCTGCAAGTACAGTTGGTTTTGTTTTTTTTAGCATGAACAAAAAAAAATCTAAACAGATTTTTCCCAATCCCGTAAAATAATTAGTATTTTGATCAGGAAAATGTTGAGGGTTATTTGATTGACATACAGTGTTAGTAAGATATTTATCTCAACCCTGGTGTTTTTATCTCTCCATTGAATTAGTATTAAAAATTACTAATTTATCTATTAAGTAGTCTGTAAAACAACTTTCATTTATGACACCAAGAACAAACTGCCCAATCATCTGGTTTGACACAGATGTCGGCAACAAGACAGTAATACGGTATTTTTTCTATCATAACAACCAAATGTTACATATGAATCGATGACCAATAGAAAAAAAAGAGTAGGTTGTCTTACCGGGGTGAGATACAATTTGAACCATACTCGAGGCATCAGAAGATTTGGGGACGCCACTTTTGCTCTGTGATTTCATTCGGATGTTGCCTTGTGAAATTACTCTGCACCAAAACTCGTAGCATACCTAAACCTTCTGATGCAGCTTGATGCAGTTCCTTATTATTGGCTCACCCCTGGTATTTTTCCGCATAGACTTAACATTGGGAACTCGTACCCAACGCCCATGAAGTATTTAAAAAAATACACAATGGAGTATTATGTCACAATGGTTAGCCCATTAGTCAATGTGAAGGGTGAGATAAATTCAGAAACCTATTAAAATTTACGATCAGAGCTCGATCCTATCTTAATTCACATGGCTTCGCCTTGTGATTTACTATGCGATTAAAACTTGATGTGATATGAGCTCTGACCCTAAGCTTTCATAGGTTTCCTCTACAGTATCAATGCAATACAAGAAAAACAGGAGTAGAATCTGTAGAATATCCCTAAATGCAAATGCATTTCAGGGGTTAGAACAATGCGAATTTAAAATGTGGTATAGTCTAACCATGTGGTCAGAGATGCATGGAGTGTAGATGTATGAGCATATCAGAAGTTAGTTCAAAAGATATTTTAATGAAAACATTCTTTTGGTGTGCAGATTTTGATTCAGAATAACCAGTTTGCAAACTTTAGGTGTAAGTAAATGATAAGTCATATTTCTTAACAGCGGAATAGATTAGCTATGCATAAATAGGATAATATTTTCATCTCTATTTGTATGAATTGTGAGAAAGATCTCTGAATGAACCCCAGGTGAATGTCCTGCACCCTACCTGCTCTCGTATGAGCCAGCCTGGCTATACAGTCCGCGGCTAGTGCCAGAATGGAGTCGCTTTTCGAGTCGTGAAGAAGGTCCACGAGAAGCTTCACACCAGCTGCGGACGAAATAGCTTGTTCCTCGTCGGGTATTATACGGGCTAATACAACAACCTGAAATAGGGATGAAAATCGGCAATGAGGAAAACATCGGAAATTAAAAACCTAATAAAACAACCCCAAAACAACATTTGTAGAATTATGTTACGATAGAATAGCTATGAATCAGGGATGTCAGTTGGAGTCATTTAAACAAAAAAAGTAATATTTTTCTATGAAATACTGCATCAGAGAGACTGAGGTAACATGCAAAACATATCATTACCATCCAGGGAATAAGGCTGGTGAGTGTGGCGAGATTTGAACCATTGTTTATTGGTGTGAATGAGGCTCAATTCATACTCTCTTTGTTTTACAAAAAAAAAGAAAAAATATTTGATGAACTAAAAATGAAAGCAAGGATTTTCTTGGAAAATAGGAAAACTGCCATCCCTGAATAGATAACAAAAATAGTTCTAAAAAGCAATGTTTTTTCAAACTTAGCTTGAAAGACATATGAATTCTTTTTGTTTTTAGGTCATATTCAAGGTAGCATCGTCTTCCCATAGAGGTGTTTATTACCACGGCATATTAAGACATTTGACCAAGCCGGGTGTTACCTTGAATTTCAGAAGGCATTTATGACTAGAGGGGGAATATCATATTCCAGTCGGCTTAGTCCTAGTCGACTGGAATATGATATCCCAATTCTTCACATTGTTTAAGGTAGGGTGGTATATTTGTTCACTAAAAATAAAGAGAAATAAAATAGCACCTAGCTGGAGATACACTTAATGCTATAGAGGAAACCTATGAGAGTTTAGGGTGAGAGCTTGTACCCCATCAAGCTTGAATCGAGTAGTAATTCACATGGTAAAGCTAAATGAATTACATAGCAATTCAGACGAGATGGGATTGAGCTCTGACCCTAAACTAGAATAGCTTTCTGAATTTATCTCACCCTTTACATTGAGTAACTGGCTAACCTTTGTGACATAATCCCCCATTGAGTATCCTTTTTTTCTAAATAATCAATAGGGATTGTATATGAGTTCCCAGTGTTAAATCTCTGGGGAAAAATACCAAGGGTGAAATAAAGCCTTGTCTATAACATAGAGATATAAAATAGCATGCGACTATGACACCGGAAACATGTTAAATAATAGTGATTGTACTTATATAAAGGGAATATGTGGTTTTGTCATAGACATGTGTGAATTGTATGTCTATGGTTTTGTGGCTTAGACTACAAGGGTAATCAATGATGTGCCAGACATAATCTTCACAGATAGCCTATAGTGAGCAGGCAGTGATTAGATGGATAAGTCCAGATAGTAAAGCATGTGTGATTTCATTCATAACATGTGGAAGTCAACAACATTTTGGTTGTGAATATTAACCTCCTTGCCGCATTTCCTTTCACATTTTATCCCTTTTCAGTTAAACTCCTAGAATATTTGTTCTGATACATCATAATTCAGACCATTTAGGTACATGTATATTTTTGGGTTTTTTCGTAGTGGTTGTGCCACCTGAAAAAAATTCCAACCTAATTTAAAAAAACGTGTGGTCGCCTTCTATAGAGAAGCAGACGTCAAACCCATTTAGGTATATTTTATCCACCAATGCCTGCATGGATCCTATCTTTGCTTTCCCATGATAAGTAAGTGTGAAAAAACAGGTGTATGTGTGGCGATCCTGGGTCAAATCAACAACTAGATAACAAATATCCTATAATAGTTACGGATCATAATCTTCTGATAAAAAAACCCTGTGTCACCTCTAGAGGTTTTTCGTCATATGTCGTTTCATGCTATAGGGTAGTGTAGGAATTTACAATAAGTAATATTTATAACCTCCCCTCAACTAACAATTATATATTCTCGCGGTAAAATAGAGCAGCCGGAAAACCTTCACACCTTCCTTATCACCATTTTTATCTCTTATAATTCTAAAATGATGATTTTGAAAACTTTAATTTTTTTTAGTATCGGTTGTGATTAGAAGTGTATGTGCCTCGTATTCTTTAAATGACAGGGACCCGTTTTTTTAAGACGGGAGAATCGTTAATAGCGATTATTAAATATTCAAGAAAGTTTTAATGATAAATACAATAACCATTGGCCCCAGGGATTCGATGATTATCGCTGGCCAAATGTATGATGATTAGACTATGGCCTCAAAATGGTCGCTATTAACGATTATCTCATCTACAAAAACGTGACAGTGGAACTCGGCGAAAAATCAACATTTATGTTATAAGAAAAGAAGGGGAAAATATCCATAAACACATAACTTACCTGGAATGCTGCATTACACCTGAAAAACTCATCCTCTGACTGGAGGAAGGGCACAAAACAGGAGAAGCGCACCCCGCCCTGCTCGGCCACGTCCTTCTGGTTGCTCACCGAGTTGTAGGCGAACGAGGCGAGGGCGGCGCCCGCCAGGAGGCGCACCATGTCGTCCTGTGAGTACATCATCTTCAGGATGCGAATGTAGCTGAAGTCCAGGCTCTGGTGAAGCTCTTCTAGATTCTCAGTGTTACCTGTGTGGTGTAGAGCGAAGAGATTTTATGGTATGAACAAATAACTTTCTTCTATTATCGCATTGTTGAACTTACTTTTTTAATACATTTTTTTAACAATTTTTATCAAGGGAACATTGTGTGTACACAATCACCGAATTCGGCTGTACAGCCACTCTTCCACTCGGGCCCTAGCCCCCTACTCCTCATTCTAATGGAGGGTGTTAAGCCGAATGGGCAGTGGGTATAATTTTTGTGTAAGTCTTTGGTATGACCTGACCAGGGTTTGCACCCCTGACCTCCCATGCTTGAGGCGAACAGCCCTACCACTTAGCCATCAAGCTTATATAGATAGTTATGAGTCATTATCTCACCCCTGGTATTTTTTTCCCATAGACTTATTATTGGGAACTTGTATCCAACGCCCATTGAGTATTTAGAAAAAAATACTCGTAGGGGGATTATGTCACAAAGGTTAGCCCATTAGTCAAAGTGAAGGGTGACATAAATTGAGAAACGTTTTTAAGTTTAGGGTCAGAGCTTGATCCCATTTCGTCTGAATTACTACATAATTCGTGTGGCTTTGTCTTATGAGTTACTATGCAATTCAAACTCAATGGGATATGAGCTTTGACCCTAAATTTCTATAGGTTTCCTTTATAGAATTCCATTTTTAGAAAATGAGGTGAAAACACTTCTCTATCCAACCGATGCTACCTTGAAAATGACAATAACTCATCAAATCCAAACGGTTGCTATGCGATCTCCAGGTAAACAGTGTCATAAAGAACACCGCAGCATAACAACCACCATTCACAACAATGGCATCATATTATTATGAGCGCTATCTGAGGCTATATTTAGATAGCATGAAGGATAACCCAGCAAATTTCAGTTTATGGACAGTCACAGTTTTACAGGGTGGGGGGTTGAGACCAGTCCCCTGGACTGAGCACCAACCAGTATTAATAAATGTCTTTAAAAAAAAAAAAAGGGGAAAAAAGGGGGATCAAGGTTTCATCTGAATCAGACTCTTCAGGCATCATAAAGTTTGGCTTTATCAAGGCGTATGACATTGTCTATTTAGAGAAAGTAACCCCCCCTCCTCACAAAAAAAAACCACAAAAAAACAACTCTATAAAATTCAACAACTGAGTGTCACAAAATTTATCAATAGCATTGTGTAAAGACTTCTTTCACTTAAGTGAAAGAGCGACTGCTATGAAATGAACGTTCCAGCTACTGAATCTAAATATGTGAGGATAGCCATAATGGAAGATCACCATAGCGGTGAATTATGAGTAAAAAAAAAAGAGTATTTTAAAAAAAACTTGTATAATGGAATGTGAAATGAGTGACCACAAGCTCAATAGTTCCCTAAAGAAGAAAGGTCACAGAACATGCGTACTCAGACCGGGCTATTGGCAAGAAACAATGATTAATATCGAATACTGGATCAATAATGCATGGCATCAAACCAAGTACGGTAGTGAATCCAATGACAATCTGGAATTTATCTAGCATTATAGAGTAACGATCGCTGATCATAATCCACCTCGTGTTGTCAGCCCCCTAGATGGGATTAAACCACTGCATTATCTTATTTGTTCCGGGGAGTATCAATGCTTATCTGTTTTGGTCATTTCCCATTGTATTTTGATAGTACTGTGTATCAGGAATTGTCCAATGTTGTTAGGGTGGTTATTGCTTGGTCACTGCTCTTTGTCCAGAACTGCTACTTAGTGGGCATGACAATCCTCTTGTAGGCTATAAATATTGTATTGCATGCTTTTCATGGAATTTTGATAATACACGAACCTTGTCACGGTATCAGAAATCCCCAACAGTGAGGCCAATAAAAAAATACTTGTTTCTCATCACCGCGCGCGTCTACCAAAACGTTTATAGTAGATTTTGTTTACCTTAAGCTTGAAAGATATCATGAATGATATGTGCCTTTGGTATCAGATTAAAGCTCCTGATGTCAGGGTTGCATTCAATGTGGTATCATATGTATCTAGGTATTGCCTAAACCGTGCTATTTATATCTCTCTTCATACTGCCTACACAATTAATAGTTATGTCCTGCCACTTATGGTACTTGTCATTTCAAAAACCATCTTTCATCCAGCAAAAAAGGAACAATACGCCCTCGTCATATTTTTCATAGCTTGGTGATGAGAAACAAGTATTTTTTTGAGTGGACTTATTATGGTGGCTATGACATTCCCGTTGCTGGTTATGTGTGTTGTGTTTCATGTTGTGAGGTAAACACTTGGTATCACTATATCTAAAATTACCATGAATGAACTACAAAGACCGTAAGAGAATTATTCATGAAGGCCCAACAGAAGAATCGTTTTACACACCATCTGAATTACCTGATGAATAACAGCTGCGTGATAATAGAATGTGATTTTAGTTTTAGTGTGGTTTTTGGGGTGTTTTTTTTCAAGTCTTCAATTTTTCTTGTTTTGTTTATTGATTACAAGTTCCCACAGTGTGAGTTATTCAGCTGCAATGTTTTAAAGCTGCAATAGTTTAAAGAGCTTTATTTCACATCTGTAGCAGGTACCGTTCCTCCTGTGAAGTACTTCGTTTTAGGAACACCCTCTCGTCTGCACAGAAGTGAATATATGATAACGATCACAGAAAGTGGGAATGATATGTCGCCACTAATTTTCTTAAATCTATATGTAAGACCTACTTCCTCAGAATACTGGAAAACTTGATCCGTAAAAAAGCTCGACCTGTAACAAACTCGACCCGTTTTAAATCTTCCCAATTATCAAAATTGAGAATAATTACTATATCTAGCAGTAATTAAGCATGTTATCTTGGCCTCAGATTTGGTCTTCTCTGGGGAAGAAAACAAACAGAAGACCCTAACCTTAACCCTATGCCTAAGCCTACCCCTAACCCCAAAACTATCTCTATCCCTAACCCTATCCCCAACCCTAACCCTAACCCAACCCCTAACCATAACTGGTAATCCGCTGGTTTATTTGTCTAAAAGCTATCTAGTCAGAACTTTCCATCTATATGAAACTGTCTTATCCATAAGTATCTGAAATAGGTCGAGTTCTCCAATTAAATTCTCCAAAACGGGTCGAGTTCTCCTTATAACTATCAGTCAAGTTCGTTTCAGGTCGAGTTCTCTAGTAACTCTTCCTCAACCACATTCTTTAAGTCAGAGTTGCCCGTTGCACTTTGGATGGCATCTGATTCCACAACGAAATTCCTCTATACTGTGGTGGCATTTTGTTCTCACTGTTCTTTCTTTAGGTTAACTCTTTAAATCATATTTTCACATCTCCCAGGCGTCATCTTATTCTGTTATCTTATAAAAAAAGGATCGCCAGATAATACTACACACAGTTATACATGTATACACACACATCTAATTATACAGCCCATATACACTGGAATCAAGTTATTCATCTATTTTTTTTATCAAGTCATAGCATGTAGCCTGCTTTTCTAAAGCAAGAATTTAATTTTGTTTTCTTTTTCGGGATTGTTAATATGCATATCCTACAATTCACAGTGACGTCATCTGGTAATTTTCAAATATTGTCAATTATCAGTAAAAACTGATTCCCTGTAATTAATTCTAATGCTAAGTGAGTAAATCTAATGTTTTGTCCATTTTATCAAATCACAATAAGTAAAATAAGCCAATTTACATTTGCATGACTTACATAGGAAATGTACTGAAAAATAAGGTTTTCGCAAATTCTTTAAAAAAATGTGGACAATGACCTATAGTTATAAGTACTTAAATGTGTACTTCTATACATTCACTACTTTCTGTGAAAGGTTGACGGAAATGACATGGATTTTACTGTGTGAAAAACAACGATTTAATATCTCTATATATTCTATTGTAATATTATCATGATAATGATCTCTAAATCAAAAACTATTACTGGTGATCCCCATTTTTAAAATCAGCTTTGTGATCTACAACATCTTAAGGTCATCATATTCAATTTTCAGGAAATTGACATGGGTTATACTTTTCAAGGTAAATATCCCTTTAAAATTTTAAATAGATCTCATAATTACGTGCAATGCTTTATGTAATGCTGCCATCATGCCACCTTAAGGGAGGAATGATTCCGCACAAATGTTTCCAATGTGTTGCTGCATTATTGATACCACCAGTTGATCACCGTTTGAATCATGTTGATCGTGTGCCAAAGACTTTGCTTTGAAACACTGGCTGTGTTGTCGGGATTTTCCATTACAGGGCCCCTGAATCAATTACATTTCCCCACTCAGTGCATTAAGTCACGCAATCCGAAGGTGGATATCCAGTTCAGTGGGTGATTCAAAGCAGATCGAGTTTCTACTTTAATCATCAGCTTAGAACAATACACAAGACCTTGTACAAAGGTACATGCCCAGTTCCAATCATTTATCTCAACCCTGGTATTTTTGTCCCACATTGGGAACTCGCTCTCCATGCCCCTACGAATATTGCAGTCCGTTCTCCATGGCCTATATCCAGTATGTTGTCCATTATTCTAGTGTGTAAAGGGGTGAGATAAATACAGAAAGCAACTCGTTTTGGTCAAAGTTGTTCTCCAGCTCATTTGAATGCAACGTGATATTCACTCGGCTGTCACCTCATTCATATCATTCCACATAAAACTCATGGAAAACGGCGACTTTGACCAACGTTGGTTTTTTTTCTTTGGTATTCGCATGGAGCCATCCATAAAGTTTACATGTACGCACCAAGGGCGGGCTGGGGGCAATTTTTTTTGGGGGAATTTTCCTTCCTTGTTCTATTGCGTACAAAATTGAGAGTTGGGGTAGGGGTGTCAAAATTTTCGGAATATTTGCATACATACTTTATGGATGGCCCCCATATCTCAGGTTTATTGCTATTGTCATTTGAAAATTCAGTTTTATTGTTGAGTATTAGGACCGCAAGTTTTAAACATCAATTACCTGGTGTCTTTATAATCACAGACAAGCACTAAATCAGGATGTATTTATAAATGTATGTTCAATGTCCACTGGTAATGCTTGGTTGAACAGGCATTACTATTTCATGTGAGTGAGGTGCCACTGCTGTAACAGTATTCTCAGGAACAAGAGTTCAGCGGGGCCCACATAATACACCTGGCGTAGCGCCATGATCTTAATACGATCGACAATACGCCTAACATTCTCACCGACAATTGTGTGGCTAAGCTTGCATCCCTACACTGCCCTTCGGAAGACTAATCTTAACACGTTATGATAACATTGATTTTCTGTCTGAAGCCCTACCAAACCTCACAACGATGACGTATTTGTAAAGCTTTCGGGGTACAAGAAAACGTTTCGTTAATTTAAGAAGTTCTCGATAGTTTTCTATGAAGACACAGTATTTGTTTTCCCCTTAATAGTTTGGGAATATATATTACCAGCCTATTCAGTCCAGTCTGTTAGTATATCGCTCCCACTCGTTGTGCTGCCAACACGGTTCCAGCTTACTTTTATCCTCAGCACACCTCGGCCCTAGTTTGTTCAAACTGACCTTTCACTGCCCCAGCTGGACCCCATTTGGACTGTTACTTGGTTTTGATTGGAATGTAGCAGGGACTTCCAGACAACTCCTCAGGTGGACTCAGAATGGATACAGAAAATGTCGCTTCTGTAAAATTCGTTGTAGGATATATATATATATATATATATATACACACACACACACACACACACACACACACCTGCAGGTCAACGATCATTTTGTCTTTTGGGATTATTCAGTGGTCTTTGGAATATATCAATGCCGCCTAGGAACTCGTAGTTGTAAAATGACCTTTTTTTGATTAATTGAACTTTCAAATAGCAATGTTATGATTTAATGATTATGATTCGTGGAGTCTTCCCCATCCAACCTATCTAAAACAAGCACAGTTTTCGCTTTGATATTATCCCCTCTCTCAAAAAGTATAATTTCTTTTACGAAGAGATGAGATACATCAGAAAAAAAGTATTTTCACAAGAAAAAAAAGTGTTTTCACTAAGAAAGAAACTGTTGAGTGTTTGGTCTGAGTCCACATTCCCATCAAGTTTGGGGCGTGCAGTAATATGAACGAGGCAATAGCCGAGTGAATATTCTTAAGTGCTCCAAACGACTTGGTGAATGGAGACTCAGACCAAACACGAATAAGTTTCTGATTTTATCTTAGCCTGGAAATATCTATCTGTTTATCGCCCATTGAGTATGAGTTACCATATTCGCAAGCCTGTTGAGTATGAGTTCCCCAAAATAAGCCTATGAACGTTTATACCAGGCTGAGATAAATGATCATCTGGAATTAGTGTAAAACGAAGCGATTTACCCGGCCGGTCCCCGTAGGTAATCTTACCTGGGCTTGTAACTAGGAGGGCAGGTATACACGGGGTTTAAACCAAATATCACGTATACATATAGCTCATAGTAGGTAGTCTGTAAGCCTGCCTTTATTCAACTGAATGACGCTTCTTGTTTGATATTTGGAAAGCACTTGTATAGGTCTAGTGTGGCTGCTATAGCAAAAGATTTACAGTGTCAATGTAACACCACATTGACCCGGAGCTTGGCACTCTCGCCAGTGAAACGTTACACTGCGTGTCAGTATACTGTGCAGGGAACCTATGAAAGTTTAGGGTTAGACCTTTTATCCCACCCCTAATATAAAATCCCATAGGCTCAATGGGCGTTGGATACAAGTTCCCAATGTTAAGTCTATGAGGGAAAATTATCAGAAACATTATTTATGAATGAAATAACCGCCCAGTTAGCCATTGAATATTTGGTACAATACCTTCATGGCTGTGGAGTATGAGTTCCGAATGAAAATCTTATAGAGTAAAATACTGGGGCCAAATAAAAGTGCATTTGTCTTACGCAAAAGAATAATGAGTGTTTGGTCTGTGTCCTCGTTCCCCATTGAGGTTGGAGTGCCCAGTAATATGAATGAGGCAATAGGTGAGTGAATATTCTGAAGCACTCCAAACGAGATGGCAGATGGGGACTCAGATCAAGCACGAATATGTTTCTGATTTTATCTTAGACAGGAAATATCTGTTTATCACAAGTTGAGTATGAGTTACCGTACTTGCATACCTGTTGAGTATATGAGTTCTTAATGTTAAGCCTATAGAAGTCTATACCAGGCTATCAAAGATAAGGAGTACTCACCCAGAGCAAGACATCCAAGTGAGTGAGCAGCTTCCACTTGGATAAGCTCGTTCTTGGAATGCGACATCATGGCGACAAGAAACTTGATGCCCCGCGACTGGGCGATGGTGTTTTGATTTTGATTGTGCGGCACGTATCCCACACCAACACAGAGATGTCGTATGGTACGGATGACACTTAGCACAATGTGCTCCTTGTCAGCACGCAGTAGACGCACCAGGGGATGCACGCCGTTAGCATGAGCAATAGCAGTTTGTTTGCTGAGAGGACCTTGAGCTAAGACACCAAGTCCCTCTGAGCCAATGTAATGCAGGTTCTCTGTGAGCGAGGTGAGGAATTCAATGAGAAGACCCACACCCATCATGCTGGCCATGGAGCGTCGCTCCTCCGCATCATCCCCAGCCAGAGCCCACAAAGCCTCTGCTGTCTTCTCCTGCAGATTGGGCTGCCGACTCTTCTTCAGCAGCTGCATGAGCGGCATCACCACTCCAGCCTCCAAGATGAATTTCTGAGAGGTGGGATTTCCTTCTGCGAGTCCGTGAATGGCGACGACGGCATTGAGCTGCAGATCCTTGTTCTTGACGCGCGTGAGAGTGATCACAGCCGGCGCCACTCCCTCGTTGATAAACGTGTTCTGATTGTAATCATGGAGGCGACTGACCTTAGCAACAGCGCGGGTGAGGCCCATTAGTAGAGACTTGTTGGTGCAGTCCTCGAACAGGCCGACGATCGAGGACAGCGCCCCAGGGGTCTGTCCAATGGCGCTCTGATGAGCATCTTTGCCCGCTGCTATGTTGCCCAGAGCATCCACAGCTTCCACGAGTACTTCAGGATCATGGTTGGATTGGAGGACTTTCGTTAGGGCTGGGATGGCGCCTGCTTGTGCCGCTGCATCTGAGTACTTTGCCACAACGCACAATTCCTTGATGGCTCTGGCTGCTAGCATGATCAGCATGTTGTTGGTGCTTTTCAGGTGTTTCACTGTCGCTGCAAGTCCACCCGAGGCCAGGTACTGGTCTTTGACCTCGTCTCGCTCTATCATATTGAGAAGCACCCAGAAGGTCTCAATCTTGGCTTCCTCACTGGTTGTGCCTTTGATCACTTTGTTAACGCTGGGGATGATGCCGTTGTCATAGGCGGCCTTCCATTGTGGATGCAATGCGTCGTTGCTCCGCTGGGTTAAGACACGGAGACACTTGGCTGCAGCCTCGGCCTCAGCATCCAGATCCGAAGCCTGGAACTTGATGAGCCTCTTCCATACAGGCACCTTCTCGTGGTCCAGGTCGATGAAATACTGCAGGATCTCAATGAACTGTTTAAAGGCGCACAGCTCAACAACGCCATGGTTCTGGCTGTTTATCGCAGCTACGTTTCCACCCAGCTCCACCATGAACTTCACCGTCTCCAGGTTTCCGCTCATGACCGACAGCAGCAGAGGTGTGGAATGCAGCTCATCCTCAGTCTCCAACTCCAGCTGCTCCTCGCTGGTCTTAACAAACTTCTCCAGTGACTTGAGGTAGCCACGGAAGGCAGCATGATGGACATGCGCCCAGCCGTTCTCGTCCACTTCATTCATCTTGGCCTTGGATTCCTCACTCAGAGCCCAAGCCGAGCCCTCCGCATTCCCGTCCTCCTCCGGCACTATGGGCGCCTGTGGCTTGTTGGACTTCGGATATTTCCCTGGGTCCCGGAACTTGCTGGTCTTCTGTGCAGCAACGGCGTCCTGAAGTCTGATGTAAAATACAAAAGGTATAGGTCACCAATTGAGATATACAAACGTCAGTGTTGTTATATTTAGTAAAGCTACGTTTTGATCTACATCAATATTCTCTATTTTTTTAAAGCGTTATCTGCAGACAAGAGAACACCTAGCCAGGTCTCCTATAATACAACAATATTCTCTGTAAACTTGTGTGATATCTGTAATGATTAGTAATTACATGTGGCAATTATCGAAAACATCCAATACTGAATAGAGAGAGAATACTCTATCTATTAAAAGCTTGTCTGTAAGAAATGACCCGTACAAAGAAATCTACTGCTGTATCTAGAACTAAGTAGCTAATTTATAAGACTGGTGTTGGTAACTGAATAGCAAATGCTAGATTTAGTAAACGGTCTTAATATGGAACCCGGAATTACTAAATAATTGCCTCCGACTCCAAAGCACTGGTTCATACAAACCTGGCACAACAGGCTACCGTCACCCGACTCTCCCCACCGGGGCCCTAGTGAACACTAGTGTGTGTTTGAAGTATTGAGTGTGGCAAGCATACATAATGATCACCTCCAGTCCATTGGAAATCAATGTGGACTATGGGCTTTTAAAGGGATCTATACGGGGCACTCAGTGAAGACTAAGCGCTATAGAGCCAATGTAGAAATGAGCCGCTTGTTGCGATGGTCAGGGATATATTTTCTTGGTGGTCAGTAGCCATGCAGTATGTGAACGTGGTGGAAGGATAATATATACATGTGATGTAATACCGAGACTGAAGTATATAGTATAAGGTGGGTATCTCTTGTGGCAGTTTGGGAAGATAGTATCTCTTCTTTAGTTCAAATTGATGCATATGTGAACATGTGGAAATGAAATGTTTTTCCTATAGAAATGATACACTGTAATGTATATATATATTCATGTGACTTATGTTAAGCGTTTGAACGACTAGAAACACAGTGAAAGCAGATTATAATAAAATGTGTTAACATGCATTCATGAATCGAGTCGGGGAAATATGTAGTGCCATGTATTTTCATGTACAGAAAGTATGTGCGATACCAACGACTTAATAAAGAAATAAATCACCTCCTTATAACAATACTCATGGTGTACATGTATTTTTGATTTTTTTTCAATAATATTATCATCGATTACTGTAGATGAATACAGACATTATATTAGAAACACGTTGTTACAATTCTGTTTTACACGCCGTCTTTATAATGACCCAAGGGTATCTCGCAGAGATCATGTAATGATTTAATAGCTAACTTTAGTAACTAGTCAAACGGTAAATACAATTTATCTTGGATTTCGACAGATTATTTTTCAATTAATTTTGAATATAATTACTTTTTTTCTGAAATTTGTGTAACTGGAAAAAAAATCTTTCTAGTTTGAAATTTTAAAATGTTGAAATGGAAATGTATATCTCATTGCAAAATTCACGGATCTCTATACATCCAAGTCCGTGCAAAATCGAAGGATATAAGGCATTCAAGTATGTCAGAAAAAAACCCCTGCGGATTTCATTCTCATTCCGATTTTAGAACAAACAGCAAAATACATGATCTTGTATCTTTCTGACAAATTTTTTGGCTCACACAAGATGGGAGATCATGGTGATGTTTTGTTTTCGTCGAACTAGGCACTTTTTAGTTGCCCCTGAAATGTGAGATTACAGAATGTAATTGTTATAAAGTTGATTCAAATAGAACCTACACCATCTATTGTGTGTTCATGTGTCGACACACACACATACATATTCACAAAGTGTTTGGTGCATATATATGTGTCATTTAAAAAATTCATATTTCTTCTGGTGTGATATTGCATCTTATGGATACGTTTTATATTCAGAGCTTACATAAACGTGTTGAATCAGTGAACATACGTAGTATGAATACCACTGCATGCTATATGAAATGCCTCTCACATTTTGAATGAGTACATATTGATTTCTGTTATGGAGAAAATACTAAAAGAGATCCTCCTTCGTCCTTAGTCAGAAATCCAAATCTGGTAACCTGGAATATCCATTAACGTTATTGATAATCAACATAGTGCTTCCTACTATTCACGGTGTCAATGTAAAGGAACTGTACTATGCATACTAAAGTGGAGCCAATTAAAACTCAATTGGTAGGTTCACTTGGTAGATAAATAATCATCTACGATTCAAATGATTACACACAGCAGACTAGGGCAATCAACTACGAACTGAAAACTACTCCGCCTAAAATATTAAGCTCCAGTATAAAATCGGTCTGTTAAAATCTAGATGAACTAAAACTACTACTTATACGAGTACCGTTTCCATTTAGAGGGAGCAGATGCCTCTAAAGGCTCTCTGTAATGACGAAATGAACAACTGATAGGTATAGACTCTTACAACATTATGAGAGATGACCAACAACCACGCGTCAATACAGATTTGTTCAATTTGTGTGCGGACACTTTTTTCATACATGCGGTTCAGTTATTGATTAACAGTTCCGTTTGCCTAAGTTTCGGCCATGGGAGGGGTGTGACCTTCATCAGGGCTAAATTGGTTACTCAAACAAAGTTGCATCATAAAGAACCAAAGACAACAATATTATGAAAAAATGTATCTTCAGGTAATGCTTATTAAAAGTTGTGAATAATTACAATAAAATATCTAGACCCGCTACGCCTTGTACCGTACAGCAAACGAGGTAGCATAACTTTATTTTCTACAGGCACAAAATGTTTCTTAATGTCAACACAAATAATGTTTCAGATCATGCTCATAAACCAGTATGGATTTGACATGTATTATGACGCAATCAAACCTTTCATGATGTAGGCCTACCGGTACAGATCGATGTATTAACACCATTCTCTAAATTCTTTGGTTAGAATGAGAGAAATTTGTGGTAGGTTAGTAGGCCTCCTTGAGTGCCGACACTGTAAATTGGGTGAAGATTTTGATACTGCTTGATAATCACATTAATATTAACCAATTATAGAGGGTACAGAGTGATTGCTAGTTCCGCCGTCATCCACAAGGAAATCGTATGATAGCACCACTGCAGTTGGGGGACAACCACTATTTTCTTGATTACAATTGATAGATAATCATGAGACAAGGCTTAAACCCTTTACCCTACCCCTAATATAAAATCCCATAGGCTTAACATGGAGTTTCTGTATGCCACGCTGACTGGCATACAGAGTTTTATATGCCACTAGTGGCATACAGAATTGTTATCACGTAATACTCCAAAATCGAGAAGACGGGGTACGATAAAATCAAAACCTGATTCATCCAGTTTCACGATATTATAGCATACTAAATATGATATTTTAAAATCAAATCCATTGATAACTGGACCCACTATATTGTGCCCTATACATGTTGTGTAATGTATTTAGCAGAGAACTAGAGTAGAACCCCTGGTTCTTTGGTATCAGTAATGTATGTATATTTACATGTTGGCCTATATGAAATCATAACATTGTGCGATTATATTATAAATTAGTCATTCTTTCTCAGTATATTATAACATTAACAGATTATATCCATTCAATTTACTGCTTAGACCATGCACATCGTGATTGATATGGAGTATGACTGAAGACTTATATTTAACGTACAACATCAGTCGATGAACTAATGAGGTGTACGGACGCAGATCTAGCTTGTAGTAAAGATTACCTGTTACTGTTAGTGTTAGAATCAACCAATATGAATACACATACATTAAGATATGTGATTATTTCACTGCAAGTGCAACTTACGTCTTCTCAACCGGGTTCTTCTCTACTGTTTCCATAAAGTAAATCAACACTATCCAACCGAATGAGTTCTCTGAACCTATGTTTTCGTCCTACGAGCAAGCCTCGGGAAAAGGAAATGTTTGCATGTAGATAGACCCAGCCACTGCATCTGACAACCATGTTGCGTGCTTGGGAGGAAGCTCTTGGGGAAAGGGTATTCATTGGGATTTGGGCTAGATCTAGCTTGCTCTGTCTCGCCAACATGGGAATCCTAGCACTGTAGCAGTAGCCCCTACTGCAGTAGCACTTGCAGCTAGCCTGGCCCGAGATCCTAGTCAGAACTCCACCCGTTCCCTCACCGACAAACGCCCCCCTTCCCGATCATTAGAATCCCAGGGGGCTGATTGTTGATCGAAACTGCCTACTCACCACATTAAAGTTTTACGACTTGGAGAAGTGCCTCGGATCGATGGCGAGAGGTGCCATCAACATGCTTCCGACCTCCACCATGCTTGACAACGTCGACGCGCCGATGGTCGCCACCGTCCACTTTCATATGCAAATGACTGAATGCGGCGACTGTGATTGGACTACGGAGCGATGACCTATTGCCCCGGAAGTTTTTAACAGCGCGCACCTGCCACGTGCATTCGTGTCCTTTTTTTAGGGAGAAGAGCGAGTTAGTTTTTACATGAAAGGGATAAATTGCAGTTTCAATGGCATCGTATCCGGAGAAACGAAAATTAAAAAAACATCTCTACCACTAGAGATTAATGCCTTTCTTGGAGAAATAAATATATATATATATTTATGTCAAATTGTTTGCCTATTTTTGGTGTAACCAAAGAACTAAACCACTACTTTCTTTGGTTTAGCCTATTCTTTATTGCCAGTAACACCCCCTCCCCCCCCCCAAAAAAAAAATTAAAAATTCATTATAAGTATGTTCAGCCAATGGGAGGTCTTCTTTCGAGGAATTGAAGGAAGAAAAAAATCAAAGGGTAAAGGAAAGATAAAACAGCAACAAATACAGCATATATATAAAACAGCTAAAAAAGAAAAGAAAGAAAGAACAAGCCCCTCACAGAACAGCATAAAGAGAAATAATTAAACCACATGAATAGAATGAGGAAGGAAGTTATGAGAACCCAAATATCAAAGAATTGACGGTCAGGAGAACAATCAGCCTTGTCCCTCTATATATTGTAACCATCACTCCCCTTCTTAGCCCCCCCCCCCCCCCCCCCAACAAAAAATAGTAATACAAGAAAAAGATATCAAAACTCACAAAGATTATTCTGAATCATATATCCTCTAGGGTGTTTTTATCAAGGTGTTTTTATTCATCGATCTCGACCTCCGTCTATATATGCAAGTGTTAAGCGCATTGCACTGACTGTAGTAAAACGTACAGGGCACCGACCCTATACACTATCAGGTTAAATCAACAGATTTCTTTTAAAACAATGTTCAAAGGCATATCATACAATTCACGGTGGCACAAACTGGTGATTTTAAATCATTGTCAATAATAAGTCAAATCTGGTTCTTTGTGATTCAGTTTTATGCTAAATGATTAGATTTCTCGTTTTGTCCCGACTAATCAATCTCAATATATAAAATAGGCCAATGTATATTTGACTGATTTACATAGGAAATGAACTGAAAAATATGGGTTTCATCAATTCCTTCAAAGACAAGGACGGTAACCTCCGATTTTGAATACTAAAATGTTTAGTACCATATGCATTTATTATATTCTGTGAAAGTTTACTATGTGGGTTTTACTATGTCAAAACAACTTTCTGGAATTTCTATACCGGTATATTCTATTGTAAACAATATAATAATATTTATCTCTAAATCAAAAACTAGCACAGTGACCCCTGATTTTTAAGTGATATATATATATATATATATATACATGTGCTCTACAATACTTAGAGGTAATCATATTCAATTTTCAGGAAAATGACATGGGTTTTGATTTTAAGCCAAATTATCCGACATGCCTTTAACAAATGTAACAACTGATAGCAACATGAACCAATATTAGTAAGATTATACACATAATAACCCCAAAAATGGATTGTGTCTAGTTGCTACGATATGATGTTTATTGTATTTACGGACCATCACATGGAAGAATGACTAATGTGAAAGGATAATGCATAACCTTTGTCCTAAAATCAGTGAACAAAACAACAACAACAAAAAACATTTGATGGACATTAAATGTGAAAATAAACTTATGATTTAAATGTATGAAAATACAGTCCGAACAAAACTATCTTAAAATGTTATATGTTCACCCTAACATGCGTTTTCCTCCCACAACAGTCATACATTTTGACCAGAATCTATTTTAAAAAAAGTACTAATATTAGCATATTCCATAGCCCCATCGAAATGAGGGATTGTCCTGGTTAAGTATAACCAAAGACCGTGGTATTCATCGATATTTTGTTGTATATCGACCACGAGAGCAAACGCTTGAATACTGGCAAAGACACTGTTGAACAGCAATTCCATGCTGGGACAATATAGAGACAACTAACACAACAATATTCTAATTCATAAATAGTTATTATTAATGTGTTTAGAAATTTTGTCGCTTTGGGGATATCAGTCTCTCCATGTATAATTAATAAATCAGTACATGAATATTTGCAAAATTAAGGTAAATGGCTATTTCCATCGTATTAAAATTAGATTTCTATATATGAACAAACATAACCCTGTTATGGATGCGAATGGTTTTGTTTTGAATTTGATAAACTTTGAGAAGAATACTGGTAGACGGCCAGTTTCAAGAAAGAATAATCAACTAGGAAGATTATTATAGCATCGTACAGCTTATTACAGGCTTAGTACTGGGTATCTTACGGCAAAAGCGGGTGACGCGAACATGGAGACATGCATCCTACTCATTGTAATTATCTATTATTGTATTTCTTTAAAATCTCTTTGTGAATATTATGTTTTCATCCGCCCAATTATTCAGAGTCCTGAGGCATGAATTATTTGTATTACGACAATCAGATTGAAAATATGTATCTTGTTAAATATATGAACCTTGTGTCAATAAAATGCTTAAAATTAAAAGAATATATAAATGTGACATCCACTGATAGTTCTGTTAATGCGACTTTCCTGTCTGACATGGGTCGCTCCAGACACCTGACCGCGACACTCATCTGAAGCCGCTCATGCCATCCACCTGCATGTTTGCCGAGCCCACCGGCTTGGCGATGCTGACACCTGGTGGGGTCTCTGTCACTATCTCCACACTCACGACTGTTACAAAGACAGATCCCGCACAAACAATTGCAGCAACAAAGCAGCATTGCTAGAATGTGGGCGCATTATAAACACTCAGTGTACACAGCATGACAGAACAAAGGGCGACTGATGCTTTGGCGGCTTGTTAGGCTCGCGGCCTGTCGTCTTGGTATATAAAAGGCACTGGTTGGGTCTAGACAGTCAGTAAGCCAAGTGCTCTCTTCAGACGTGGACACTTCTGACCATCTCTACATCCATTTACCTGGACCTTGGAATGGCTGCTATGTACCTGTAAGTACCATTATCTCTTTGACGTTTAAACCAGGTAGCCCATAGAAAATTCTGTTATTAGCATTTCGCAGGTATAGTGAAATGGAATGACTGCCATGTATCTGTTAGTCCTGTAAGTACAATTATCCCTTTGACATTTATACGGAGTAGCCTATAGAAAATTCTCTTATTAACATTTTGTAAGTGGTAATACTAAAGCAACTATCATTAGGGATATTTAGATTTGTTCCATAAATACCTGCGCTCAATGCAAATTATCTAAATTATACCAGCAAAAACATGGGACGATACCAAACTCACGTGCACGAGCATACTGTTCAGCATTGTTTCCTTCCCCCAACAGCAAAAACAAGTATATGAGACTATCTATCAAGTATATGGGGTTTCAGTATTGCTTTAGAAAGTTAATAATATACGCAAATATGAAACAATCATGTGCATCGTTCACCTTTACCCACTTGGTGGCGTAGTATACATTTATGGCGCGAAAAGTGGAGCGCCATCTATTGTTGAAAACCCGAACCCAAAGGTCACCGCGTGAGTTCACGAGAAACCCCGCGAGAGGCGTTTGGATTGGCGGGAAATGCGAGCACCCACCATGATGCAGGAAGGTAAGCACGCTTAGTCGCAGCGAGAGATCGGTTACTTGTAAAAAGTGCAGATGTCCTGCAAGCAGTTTTATATTATTACGGTAAGGTAGATTGTATCTTGTAGTACTTGAGTGAATAGTTTATAAGTTGTGTTTCAGTCATTAAGTTAGTTCAATGATGGTTGAAAATTCACCGGCTTGGGTTGCGAGGAGGTCAGGCAGCCAAGCGCCCCACGCCATGTTTCTTTTTCCCACCTAAAAACCTTGGGTGATGATGCAGGGTGACTTAAAAAGAGAAGCGTGCTCTGTTTACATCAAATTTACTATTGCCTACCAGCTCTATACCATTCGTAAGCTCATTTGAATTTGATAGCTTGCGCTGAGTATTGGATTTGGCCTAAAAGTCGATTCAAAGCTGAGACGATGGGAAGTGCAAAGTGAATGGCAAAGAAAGGGAAACATCGAAGGGTTCATCTGTATTGGGAATAAGTGATGCGTTACTTTTAACAAGCTTGTACACCTTAGCTTACACTGGATACCGATAATTATAAAATATTAACGCGGAGGTTATAGTTATCGAATAGAATTGGGATAGCTAAGGCAAAAGTGAGTGGATTTTCAGTCAACTTTGATGCATTTTCTCCCGCGCTATACATCCCTCGTCAGCTGTTCCGTTGATCTCGCCGATTGCCCGTTCTCTTGGGTCACGCAAAGTTCAACTTCAGCAGCCCTTGGGTTCGGGGTCTAATGAAGTTCATCTGTGATGGGATGTTAAGAAGGACTCTGATTTATGTACTTACGTGGATTCTCAGATTTGCATTGAAGAAAACCCTAGGACTTGGCTTTCCGAGAAGGAACTTACTGAGATCGGGCGGCAAAAAGAGGGTTCCCAAAAGATAATGGCGGAACCACGCCAGTTTATACGGTGAACGGAAGCTCCGATTGAACCTACGATTTAGAACCGTTATTGAGATTTTTCCGTGTAATTTCAAAATTACTTTCAGGCCAAGCTTACCAGAGTGTTCCCAAGCAAACGCGGGTAATTCAGTTCTGAAGAAGTTACTGATTTTTTAAATGAGAATTGAATGACCTAATATAACCGCGTAGTGTCGATCATTTGGGCCTGATCGCGATTTGTTATATTCGAATTATACGGGCAGTTCGTCTGCGTATGTTAAAAATATTTGCGTATGTATATGAACAAATTAACAGGAAGTAGCCCAAGGGAAATCTCATTCAGGTAAATTTGTTGGCCCGCGCTCAGTTAGAAACGCATCCAGGTCGTTTTCACGAATTGAATATTTCACACAACTAAGAGGCATACACTGTCTAGAAACCCAGTTAACCGTAAAAACATTTTTGATGTTCGTTGTTTTGTTGTGTTTTATTATGCTTGTATGCATGGGATTAGATGTGTGACCCAATTTTTTTTTGGCGGGAATTCCAGGAAGGTTCATCTTGAATGGGATAATCCTCTGCTGTACTGGTACTGGTCCGAATTGTGTTAAATTACACTATGGTATACCTCTTTCATACAGTGGTTTATAACGGAATGCTTTGTGTTTTTATTTATCCCTAGAAATGGCGGTATACCATTTGAGGAACATCGGATGCCCTTCATCGAGGCCCGAAAGTGCCACCATAATAGAGTAAGTAGATGTTGTCAGTGCTTATATTTTCTGTATTAAGATGCAGATCTGTTACTTGTTCTTTCATAGCGTTGGGGAAAATGTAATACAATCTAACATAAAATAGTGAGAAACTTTTAGCACTCTGAATTTGTATTCCCTGTTGAGTGTGCTTTGATAAAGCGTCTATGTTATAGTTTTGGTATTTTTCCTTCAGCTTTCGGAAAACCGTCACCACCATCGGAAGAAATATTGCGACTGTTGACTTCTTCATTGGGTCTAGGGATCGGATACAAAATACATGCATCTCTAGACTCCACGCGCGCGTTGTTCGGACTGGGGCGACGCACAAAATCCATGATGACAGTCTGAATGGTGTTTTCGTCAACAACATTAAAATAGATGGTAAGTCCAGACTGGCTTTTGAACATTAATAGGCGAGATGGCATTTTCCACTTTTCCCAAGAAATCCCTCTCATTTCGAGCTTGTAAAATAAGTCTTACTTTGAAGCAAAGATGCCCAATACCGGGGTGTTTTTCATTTCATCTCTTTGTGCCGTGGTAAGATTCCCCAAATTATTTTCATTTATTGTTCCTGACCCCCAACTGATTTCCCTAACTAAAGCATCCCAAAACAAAACGAACACTAGGTCAACAAGAGCATAAAGGCTTATAGACAAGTTCTTGAATTTTAAGTAACCATTTGTGAGATTTATGTAGATCTGAGGAGAAAACGGGGGTCAGCTAAATTGAATATTTTGGCTCTTAGAATTTGAATAATTACATATAACTCCGATCATGTTCGGTGAATGTTCTTCTCTCATTTGTACCTAGCCAATGCATGTGTAGTCATTCCACTGCCATGATTCCAGCACAACTACATGTTCATATGTTACGGCTTTATCGGTACTGAAATCGTGCTTGTAAAATCTCACCTCAAGACCAGAAGTTCAATTAGCTTTGTGTGTGGGGGGGGGGGGGGGGGGGGCTAACTTACAGCAATATTTCATGTCATTGGTCTAGGGATGTGAGCCAGACCTGCTTTGGAGTGTTCCCGCTGTGCCAAGTATTTCTCAATCCAGAGATGTTTTTTTATTTTACAATTTTGCAGGGTCTGCGGTTCTTGTGGAAGGAGACACTGTCACGTTTGGACATAGCTCTGGAAAAAGTCTAACACCCGGAACCCGTGTTCGCCAACCTAACTCACAGTACCAGTATTTGGTGAGTAAACGATAGTGAATAAGATACATTTTCATGCATTATAAAAAGAAAAAAAATGATATTTACAAACATCTGCATGTTTAGTTTTAAGTCAATTCAATTCTGGATACATATATATGAGCTCAATACACCAATACAAATACGTAAAAAAAATACAAGAAAAATTCAAGTAACTTCAGAAGCAACGTCTCGTATGTGCCGATCGAAGTGGGTGTGATGCGGTGTAATTTTCCTATCACAGTCCATGCTTTGGTCAGCTCATTTGTGGCTCTTAACAACAGAACCACAATAGTATAAATACTTAGTTTAGTTAAGTATTGTTGTAAATATCAGAGATGTCAGTTTTCCATTTTCCGTTTTCATATTCAAGAGATGTAATTGCTTTCCCTTGTATCAAACAAGGATAATACTGATTTGACCTTATTTACTCAGTGGGTTGGACCTCCCCGCATACCCTTAGCCCCATGGCCATGATCGTCAAGTATATTTTATCCGAGGCTTTTTCGGTCTCTTTGAGACCGAAAAATCCGCACGAAAAAAACCCAACTGACATCCCTGTATAATTTTGAAGTTCTTCTCCTCAAGGAACAACAGAAGACGACCATGTTACTTGTGTGCTGGGCGGTTAAAGAGGGCGTGATGTGGTTTGTATTTTATCCTATCACAGCCCGCTTTGACTACCCTACAACAAGATTGAACATCAGAAGATGATCCAAGTCTGAATTGAATTAGGTTGATTGTGGCTGTTAAAGCGGCTGTGAATGCGTTCTGATCGTGTCGTATCACAGCCTGCTTTGACAACCATACTCTCCCTCAAGACATCCGAGCCGAAACGATGGACTTCCCTTCCCTTGTGTTCACCACCCTGGAATTCATTAATACCTTGCTGCCTGTTAGAGCTGAAGCGAGTTTGTGAATGGTTTCTATCAAACTACCTATCACAGCTCGCTTTGGTTATGTCCGGTAGCTAAAATCAGTAAGACGGGGCCGAAAAGAAGAACATTGCAAGATTCAATGGACGACAGATTACATTAAGAACATGTGTTTATGTGCATGCCAGTTGAGAACGAATGTGAATTGCCTATAACTAGTGTTACATGTGGAGGCCAAATTGGCTGCGAACTGGTGTATTAAAACCATATCACAGCCAGATTTGGTATATCATAGTGGCATGGGACATCACTCTAAATGAGAATAGCATATTCACTCGTTTCAAAGAAGATTCCGATGAAGTGGGGCAAAAAAACATGGCAAAAGGAAAGTATAAGCTTTTTGGAACAGCGTCAAACTAAGAAAGGGAATTTTCAGGGTATATCTAATTTTTCTTAATTGTTACTTCACAGGTGTCATTTTTCAACTTTGAGGTAATCCTTCTTCTTTTTTTTCTCTTTTAGTGTGTAAAACAAAGATAGTACAAATTGAACTAATAAACAGTAGTTTGAACCGCCAGACACACCCAAACCCCATTCCATGACCAATGGCGATATGTCTTGCCGGTTTTCTCAAGTCTCTTTTTATGCTGGTTTTTCCACATAGACATTTTTTTCACTTATTTTCATGACCCCAACTGACTCCTGTCAACGCTCCAAATAAGTATATGAATTCTGATTAAAACATTGTCACATACAGTAACTAAGGCCTGCTCTAATAGACTAACACAGTGACAAGAAAAGAGAATTTGTAATATCTTTTTACTTAATGAAGAAGACAGATAACCACAGATATATATTAATAACATTTTAACAAAGTATACAGTTACATAACAATTTCATCAACAAACAATCACATTTTTTCTGTAGAGTTTATGATACAAGTCGTCTTCGTTCTAGCAGTCCTCGCAGGTTATCACTTTCTCTTATTGTCCAATGTCTCCTTTACTTGTCGCTTTAGATAATCCTAAGCAGAGGGACATGGTGGTAGCAGTCATCAATTTCTGTTTCTCCAGTGCTGGGGTGATAGCTTGTTGAGAAGCCATTTCATCAGTAAAGGCCACTGTTGTCTGTCCTATGCTATATCAGCCTCCTCCCTGAAGTGGTGGTAATTCACAGCAGCCTGGAGATGTTGACGCCACAGTGTCTTACCTCCAAGTGAGCTCTGAATGGAAATCTTTTTCCTTAAACACCCTACCAGGGGGTCAGTGCAAACAAAGAGGGGACGATTCAAACACTGGGGGCCTTAACACTTGGGCCCAAACCAATATCTTGAGGGAGGACCTGTTAGGAAAGGAAGCGCCCTTTGTTATTCTTAACACATGCTTGACAACATGTATATTGAAATATAGTGTGACATGTGAGTTTTTTATTTTTCTTGTTTTATACGATGATAGTATGAATTGAGCCTCATTCATGCCCAAAAAACAGTAGTTTAAACCTCCTCACACCCTCAGTCGGATTCCATCGCCAGCATTAATGTATTTTCAATGGATTCTCAGTCTCCCTTAGGCAGTTAATTCTACATTTTAGAAATATTTTTGCAGTGATATTTCAACATTTTCTTGATCTCAGCTAGTCTGTTAATAGTTATGAAGACTCCGCAGTATTAGCACTAAGCGGACGTAAGTCAGCAGGGGCCCAACCCAGGATCCCCCGTCGATCCAACCTTTAAGCAGCGTTCCGTTCTATGGGTTTGCAGAGTTAGTCTAGCTAGAAACGCTCATACCTGTTGGGGAAACTCTTACAAGGTTCCATGGCGACTCCCTGCAACTCAGTTGAATCCAGACCTGTGTAGGGAGTGGAGTGATGGTCAGGCCGTTTGTCTGCCTTATCGCTGTGACCAGCCCCCTCCCTTACCCACTTATAACCAGCTTTCCTTACTGGGGCCTGTTAAAAGGTTTCATACTGTTAAGTAATTTTCCTGATTATTTTAATTCAAATTTACCTTATGTTCTTTTAATGTGTGTACATTCTCAAGAATGAAACAAGTCGTGACCGGCAATCATGTAGCTACCAAGAATCAGAGGTGGCAGTTTTCCAATTTTGTGGAAATCCACTCCTTTATTTTCAATTGATAACATTTTCAATTGATAACCCTTCCCTACACCCCTAATCGTTGGCAATGGAAATGCCCAACAACTGTCAAGGAAATTATATGGAACAAAAGTTGCCCCTGTGCTGATTCCACTTTGTGATGGTAATCTGTGGTTTCATTCAGGGATGCCAGTTTTCCATGTTTCCATGGAAAATCATGTTTTCATTTTCAGGATAAATGTTTTCTTGTGTAAAATTAACTGCTAACAAGTCCGTCAGATACCAGTTGAACCTCCCCACAGACCCATGCACACATAAAAAGCTTACCCTATACTTCCTCTCTTCCCACTGACTGAACAGTGGACCTCCCCGCAGTCCCTCAGCCTCTCCCCGCTGCATCCAGGGGCAAGTTTTCCAGGTTTCCCCCTACCACATGGAGCAGCCAACATGGATGGGCCATGGAAAGGGTCCATGGCTCTGATTGGTTAAAATTCCCCAGCTGGCCTGTTTCTGCCTGTGTACCTTGGGAACTAGCGTGCAGGTCATTTCCCACTGGGGGCACCAATGGTGTAGACGTAGGTGGACCATCACGACATAAAAGGTGTTTTTTCAGGGGGGACACTGGTGAAAGGTTGGTGGTGTACATCATTATCCTCATTTGATTTATGTTCTTAATGTTCATTATCAACATGCCAATATCCCAATTGATTCAGATGATAGGAATTCCTTTTCCTTATGGTTAACAAATTGTCCATGTTTTTTTGGTACCCCAACGGGTATCCCTGTTCATTACCAGTACATACATATTTCTTTTTTAAGACAACGGTAGCCTTAATTTATCCTTTTTCGCCCCAATTAAACCAATTTGAACTCCTTCATACCCTTGTAGTGGTCGCCGGTTCTAACCATGTGGTGGGGGCTATCCTCGGAAAGATCATACTTAATAAATCCCTTCCCAGCGATATGCCACCCTATGCACTATTATAAAGGTTGGTTCTTTATTTTTGGTAAGTTATGAACAAACCTAGTCACACCAGACTCCACAAGTTGAATAAACATTGATGTTTATAAGAACTTCCCGGGGTGATCCTGTTTAGACCACTCCTAAAGTACAGTACCATGGCACGGTTTGCCAAATAAGCAGAGGAGGCTAATCCAGATACCAGAGTATTGGACTTGTCTACCACCGAGAGGGTTGGAAAACCCTACCAAACAAGGATCCAAGAATTCCCTCTTTGCAGAAAGAAAGTGCAAGAATGCCTCTCAACCCATTGCAATCCTGGCCTATATATGCCAAAAACGTAACCCCTGGAATCACTGCAGCGGAGACCAGCATAACTCGCTCTATTTTGAATGGCGAAAGTACACCTCTTTATTTACCCTACCCTCAACCCAATTCCATAGCTAGCACTGATATATTATGATATCTCTGGCTCCCTGCGGCAAAGATTCCTCGTGAAAGATGTTTCCACTTCTTTTTCCCCCTTATCCCAATTTTCATACCCGGCCAATGATGCACAAGTTAACCCTCGCCTCCCACCCTACCGTAAATAATGGATGCTCCATCAGTATTTTGTATCAAATATATTACCAGCAAACATGAATATTAGTCTTCAGGTTTTTTTTCTTAGTACTTAGTCTTGATCACGTTTAAGGTTGGTTGAGGTATTATCAGGATTTGGACATCATCCGGAGGTTTTTTCTAGACCTCATTGATATCTCTGGGCAAATTTTGAATTTGATTTGGGTATAGATGCGTTGATAGTAAATTATTTCAATATTTCAAATGGGTCTTACCTATCTAATGTAGAATGAGAATCTTTGTGTGATTTCTGATCTTGGTTTTCTGGCGTAGGTTGACCTTTCGGTTCATTTATTCAATCTTTGCGGCAAGCATAGGTTCATATTTTAACAAATATAGAAAGCTTATATACCGTAAGCATTGATTTTTCAAGAACAAATTCCCCAGATCATACAAGCGAAACACCATGGAGTTTTACATAACAGCTTTCCAACCCTTTTGCCCTTCCCAATCTGTAAACCCTGTTTTGTAATTGGTACAAATTGTAATTACTGATGGACCTCATGGTTACACCAGACTTCCAATAATCAGAGATGTCAGTTTTCCACTTTTCCGTGGAAATCCACTTTTCCATATTCAGTTTATGTAATTGCTTTTCCTAATGTAAAACAAAGATAATATTGATTTAGCCTCATTTACGCCAATGGAACAGTGGTTTGAACCTCCTGACAGACCCTAAGCCCAATGCCATAGACAACAAGGGCATATTATCCAAGTTTTCTGTCTCGTTGAGGCAGAAAAATCCACATGAAAAATATTTCCACTTTTTTCCCTGACATCCCTGAATAATGTAGACCTTAGGTAGGCACTTACATAACTCCTGTTCGCGGGTCTGCCGCTCATATTGTGATCGACCCTTTGAAGGAAACCTTTTACCTCACCTATCTTCAAAGGTCGATTCTGAAGCTATTTATTGGAATATCAAGGCAATTAGGGTGTCATATTTAAGGGCTTGATGAGATCTATCACATGCATATATAAGATATCAATGATTGGGTGAGAAGAAAATAAGAGTTTGGTAAAGTGAAATTAAAGCCCAACTTAAGCGGCATTTTATGGTATCAAGATCAAGTTGCACATAAAAATAACTAGTTTACGCATGTTCTATGGTCAAAAATGGTATAGAATATGCCTTAACATTTCCATTTAGACATGGCCCACTGTTTTTATAAGCAGCCCCAACATCCTCACATAAACAATATACCAACATTGACCTTTGACCTTAAAATGACCTTGACCTTGGAAAAGGTCATCTCATGCATGGTCACATCCGCCTTGTGATGACCTTAAATTTCCTTTTAAATAATATTTCTAGCTTCAATAGTTCATGAAAAATAGACATTTTAAGTAATTGAATGACTCTTGATACCAGCTTGGTGGATCACAAAATTTGGATCACAATTTAACTTTTAACTATGGTTTATTGTGGCAGAACGATAGGCTGAATTCCAGGTCTTTGAATGGCCATAACTTTGCTTTAAATTGGCATAAAGACTTCATTCAAAAAGAAAAATCAATCAGTTTTGCAAGATCTAACCATAGATCCCTAGCTAGAGTGCATTGAACAAGTTGAAGAATAAGTCCTAAAAATTAGGTAAGTGCCTACCTTAGGTTTTCTCTTCAATCTCCTCTATTTTAGGAACTATGAGATTGGTTTTTTGTTCTTCAATTCTCGTAAGGTAATAAGCCGACCACCTCTAAGCAGTAAGTAACTTTTCCGACAAATTACGGGATTCCAACATTCCACATACACTACAAACACTAGAATATATATAGATTCATAGAAATTCTGTTCCCAAGTAATATCGTTAGTGATTCTTATTCATAGATGTTTTAGATTTCCGATTTCTTAGCTAGGTTTATCTGTGTAGTATGAAGTAAATACGCTTGAGGGCGCCACCTACTAATAAAAGTGGCGCCCTCTCGTAGCACCCAATTTCTAAGACTCAATTATCATCCATTTGTACAGGCATTCAATCAAATTGTCATTCTTGAGATCTGAGTTAATTGTAGGAGAACCTGAAAAATAGTAAGCGATATATGGTTTATCTCGGCCATTTTAGCCCTGTTCTGAGGCTAAGAATTCTCTTTGAAGTCAGTTAATAATGCAAGGATGTCCGAGTTAAGGGAAATCCCTGAAACCAGGATTTTTCTAGAACACCCAAATATTGTCCTCACTACTCAAAAACCTCAATAGAACATGTGTATGTCAACCCCATATTGTTTGAAGTACCTCACACACCCGATTTCCCCTTAAATATGTGCATTATTACTTCCATGATTTTCAGGGTTTTCCCTGAGAAGCTTCCCACTGATAATGCCAGGATGGAAATCCCTGAAATCCCTGAAACCCTTGTACTTTTACCATGCAAACCACTTTGAATGCATAGCTAATACCAGGAACCAGCTCAATATTACAATCTCCCATGCATATATTTGGTTTAAAATCAATAGAACATAGGACTCTGCTTTGAGATCCCAGACTGTAGTACCAGTTCTCATCACCAGGGGATACAGCTTTACTCGTTTGAGTTCCCAGTAAGCATTGTAGTCTGGTGGGGGAGGGGGGGGGTGAGTTTGTCCCAGCAAATAACTTCAGGGATTTTTCTCAAGGGCTGCTGACATCCCTGATAATGGTAAGACTAGTTAAACGCCTTATTTGATAGAACAGTATCGTCCTCCGGTATGAAAACTGCAGGGCGAATTGGTAGGAGCAGTGAATAGCACGTTGCGGTAAGAGCTTAATGTGTAAATAGGTTTGAGAATCCAGCGCGGGCCAAGAAAGGTACATGTTTGTCCGAATAGATACTAAGGAGACTGGTTGCTGAGATGAGAACGGGATCTTTGGTCTTCTCCCATGCTAGTTTTCCAACAACTGTCGTAATTCTGACATTTCTTGTACATCAGCAACACTCGTAGTGTTTGAACATATCGATTTATGGCCTTCGTAATTCAAAATAATGTTATCAATGATTTTTTACATGCGTTAAAAATTTCGGATGTTTTTTTCCCGCAGTTCCGACCTCATCTCTGTATTCTGTCGCAATAAAAAAATTGTATGTTCTCAAGCTTGGTTAATATAACCCAAACTATGTCATTGAGTACAAATCAAATTCAATTGACTGCGATCCATTTTGTCTCAGAATTATCATATGATAGGAGGTTGTGTAATGGGTTCGAAATAAATATATAATACAAAGTTGGTGTCAGGTGGTCGGGAACCTGTTACAAGAATGTAAAAGAAAATGATCGAAGATTACTCTAAGTAATGGTGTTTACACTATTAACCATCATTGTCAAAAGCACCTTCCCGACTCCCGTATTTACCAAGTCAGTGTCTTATACACGATTGTAGCCTCTTAGTCTCCTCATGCTTCCTGCCTTGTGTTATTTAAAGCATCAATTTGATGAATAGGAATCTCAGCGGACTGATCCTGATCGACAACAATATTTGTTGTTTTTGAACTAGCGCAAGAACACTTGAAAGCACTGGTGTCTGCTAACTTCCTATATTACCGATGAAACATGACGTTCGGCATCTTTTTTTTGTACACGTACTCGTAAGTGCACAGGGAGCTGTGAATGCTTAACTGTTTCTTTATGGGATTCGGTTTGGGTGTTTTCATTGCTGGAAATTACTTGATGGATTGTCTTGAAGGGCTGCTGACATTCCTGTATAAGGTACAAGGCAGTGGATGAAATCTTTCTAAACTCCGTACGTATTATTTATATTGTTAAATTCCTTTCCTCCCAATATAAAATGCACGTTTACACTTATCCCCATTTCAACTAGGATTCTTGGCTAAACCATATTGTTCTTGTGTTAGAACATTTATAAGACTTGGTTTTGGGTTGGTTAACACTGGAGTGGGTGTCTAGGTTTTTTTAGAGGATTGTTCCACATTGCCTTGATTCTCATGAGAAAGAAAGTAAGTAACGGTAGCTTTAAGCGGTTGTTAATTGTAGTGAACGTATTCTACAGATTCCTGGATAAGTAAGAAGAAACAGCTGCGATTTCTGTGTTTTCATTGTAAGGAACTGGGTCGTCTGAATGGAAAGAGTAGCTAGTCCTACGATAACGCGGTAATTGCGATAAAAAATCCTAAGAATTTCCAAACCTTAGCCAACTTGTAAGCATATTCTGATTTAGGAAAATAAGGGTTTTCGGGTTTGCACTAAATAACAATTATAATCCTCAATTAAAGAGAACTGTTGATTTTGATCAGGGTTTATAGCCACACCTTCAAGCCTGACCAAGTCTTCTTTGGGGCCGGTTTGATAATCTAGGATGGGACATTACGACAATTTTCGGTATGCCCTGGTGACCCAGGGGAGATATGGGTCAACTTAATTCAGCAAGTTTTGATGACCTTAACGACGGCTTATACTTATCCACATTTAAAGATAGTTCATATTTTTTTCCCCATCAAACTGAAACCCCTGTAGAATGAGTTATCATTGTTCTCAAAAACGTTTTAACGAGGATTGCATGCAGGCTTATAAAGCAGGAACGGTGCCATTTAAATAACCATCAGACATAAAAGCTTTAAAGAGGCTGGATTCTATTGTTTACAGAAAACGCAGATTTTGAATTCTGTAGACGTCCTGTTTAATTTTCAGTAACTGCATATTCTTTTCCTTTTGTAAGATTATGTTAATCTAGCCTTATCTACACCAATAAAACAGTAATTTGAACCTCTGCAAAGACCCACTGTCCTAGCAGAGATCCTGCGCTGTACTTCTTGTGGCACCAACCTGCCTGTTTGGGAAATAATCTGTCCCATCCGCCAGTTTTTTTGAATATCCTAAATCCTGAGTGCTTTTGGGAACCAGTTTTTTGTTTTACTTGTAAATAGAGATGCACATATTGAATGGTTAAAAATATACACTTTCTGTCATGTGTAATATCTATGAAGCAGTAATATCTATGAAGCTAATTAAACAATTCCTATATTCTGGGAGTAGAGTGGCACAGACCATCGCAAAACCAACAGACACTGACATATTTTCCTATTCTTTGGTGAAGAAAAGGAAACTACCACTGACTCTCTATATGGTTTTACACCAGATCATTTGACCTTCGAGGCAGTAGCGATACCAAAAGATCATATCTGCACAGCAAGCTATCTTAAGATAAGGAACCAATCTACATAAGTGAGCAATATAAATTGAAGATCTAAAAAAATGTATGTTCACTGGGCTGGGACTGAAAACAAATGGCATTGCACAGGGCTCAGTCGTAGGCTTAACCTGGTTTTTGGTGTTGATCAATTATTATCGTGTTTCTAACCCTGAATACAAATTTACTGACGGTTGTACCAATTAAGCTCCAAAATTTAAACCAATGTCAATTTCCTGGAAATTGAATATGATGAACTCTAAGCGTTATAGAACCCATATCTAACTTATGAATTGGAGGTCACCGTGCTAGATTTTGATATGATTATTTAATAAAAGAATATAAAGAAATACTAATAAATTATTTTTCACTTGTTAAAACCCATGTCATTATCTTAGATTTTTACAGAATATAGCAGATGTAGAGAACTATACCTATAATTTTTGAAAAATCATAGGTCACCGTCCATGTTTTTGAAAGAAATATGGAAAACCATATTTTCAGCACATTTCCTATGTAAATAAAGTAAATGTAAATTAGCCCTTTTTTCATGATTTCTTTACTGGTCCTTTTGTTATCAAATAAAAATGTTGCACGTTTTGTCTGTCCAGTATATAATAACCCGATTGCCAGGCAATTGGTTCTCGTGGTATCGCCATACAAATAGCGTTGTTTACACTTTTCGATTTTTTTTAATAAGGTTGCTGCTGAACTATAATCCACCCTAGAGATCGGTTGCAACCATAACTATGATAAATAAAGCAGGGATGCCAGTCTAGGATTTTGCCCACATGTAGGATTTTCATTTTAGTCTCAAAGAGATGAAAATTTCAAGAAATTGTATGCTGTGAGAACAATACACACTCCAGGTTCCCTAAAATCTAAATCTTAGATAAACCTTTTCTGTAATCTTTCCAAATTCTGAATTCAGCTACCCCCAATACACTCAGTTACAGGGCTTATGGATCCCAACGCTCCAACCTACATCTGTAGGATGGTCGGATTCTTGTGGGAAATGCTCCTACGGGTAAGGGCAATCTTGTATACTGACATCTGATTGGCTTAAAACATGTACCCACTCTCATAGCAGGCACCTAGATATCCTATACTGCCAGTCGATGCCCAAGGATCTGCTAGGAGAGTGATGGGGATTTCCCCACACACCATGTGCGTTTTAGGTGATACATAGACTGGCCTCAGTCCCCATGTAGGAATTTTTTCTGACCCCCACTGGCATCCCTGATAAAGGTCATGCAAGGAAATAACACAAAAATTAGCAAACTTTAGGTACAACAAGAACTAATAAATATTCACTAGCTACATACTGTGTAGATGTCAGGTTCTCAAACCTTTTCCCTTAGAAATTCTATAACTGTGTTATTACCGCTTGTTGGTTCCATAGCTTAGATCCATAACAATGCATTGTACGCATTGCAGTTGGGTTTACTATGATATAATACGGCAGCATTGTACACTCTTGTTGGGAGAGGATTTATGACCCAAAACTCTTGTTTGCAACTTCTTTTAAACATAATTTTATATGAGCCTGACGACGATCCACCAAAGTAGGGAGATTTGCGAGTTACTGCATTTTACCTGGACAAAATGTGAATTGTCCGATATACCCTTAGTACCCAAGGATGAACCACAATATTTTGTTGCAATAAACATAACAATTGATAGCAAACAGGTGTCGACAATCCGGACTGATCTACCCTACAGTCAGGGTTTACAGACTTCCACTATTTGGTGTGATTTCAACATTTTCGCCTATGCCAAGGCCATGTCATCAACTTTTTCAGCTAATTTAGAAAATTCAGACATATTCTGTCAACAAAGAATCCTATTCAACCTATTATTAACGTTGGGAAAGCCAGCTGTTCACCCCCAGCAGTAGGCTACCCATAGCCTCTTTCTCCTTGCCTGCCTTCCACCTAAAACTTCAGCTCATCGGTTGAAAATCTGACAAATCTCAACAAATTCACCACTGCACTGAATATTTCCAGCCATCTGATTGGCTAGAATGTCTGGCTGTTGTCCAAGCTGGTTCCTGGTGGTTCTCAATGCCCTTCTTGATAGGTCACAGTTCTGTGGTGAGTCACCAAGCACCAGCTCAGTCCAGCTCAATGCACACCTTGTCAAACATTCCTTAACACATTGAAGAAGTTTCAAAATGGCTTTTAAGTCCACTGATAATCCTGCAGAGATTGCAAGATAGGATTCTGGTTTGAAAAACAAGTTTAGGTGAGCACATAGAACAGGTTTAGTACACATGTGAACCCAGGTTTGTAGTTGGTGTGTTTACCTCTGGTAGCTTATGAGCATGACATGCCGCGATTTCGCGGTAAAATGCGTAATGGAAAACGGCCAGTAAACACATGTTGGCTTTATTCAGGCAGAATATAAACTTACCGCCTGTCTTCCCCATATCTATAGCTATCTATCAGTCTTTATTTGGAATTTCTACATCAATTATCTGCTGAATTATGATGTGATATATACAGAGTGTCCTGCTGCCATGTGGGACTGGTCAAGTGAACAGAAAACGGCATGCGTTAGCGGGTAATTTTTCAGGGGGGAAAGCATATGTCAGAACTGTTGGTGGACCAGTGTTGCAAAAAAGGTCTTTTTCTATTGGGGGAGTCCATGTCAATTTTGCATTGGTGGACCATTTGAGTCAAAGATTTCTATTTTTTCTTTTTGACCGTTATTAGTCAAAACTGATTTCTTGGGATTCATTCTAATTCTACATGAGTAAATTTAATATTTGGTTCAGTCTATCCAATTTCAATAGGATAAATAGGACAATTTGCATTTACAAATGTACTTTGTTGTGTACTCCGGAAACCCGCAAGGCATGCATCGCGCGCCTTTCAACCCTTTTGTCCTACCCCAACTGTAAACCCTGTACAGTACAACCACGTTAGAGTGTGCTGACCCCAGTGACCTCGCACAGAGAGCTGGTACACCAGATTGCCTCGACTAAGCCTTCCTCGCTGTATTCAAAGCAGGGTCGTGACATCTCAACTGGCTACTCAGCGTTCTCTGTTTAACTAAAACGGAGGTTGGAGGAAGTCTTTATGGGCTGATTCCACCAGCATGAGGTTTTTAGATCTGCAAGGTCGGACTATGTCTTGTAGCACCTTGAACTAGGATAAATCTTGAAAGAAGTGGTTGTGCACTTATCCCCATGTCTGTAGCCTACATTATCATTATCGTAGGGGGTTATTCTACTGTTGAGATTCAATCACAGAGATGTCAATTTTCCACTTTTCCGTGGAAATCCACTTTTCCACAATCAGTATATATAATTGCTTTTCCTTGCTTCAACAAAGATAAAACTGATTTAGCCTCATTTACGCGAATAAAACATTGGACACATAGCCTTAGTCCTCCCTGTCTCTCCGAGGCTTTTTTCCCTGAAGCCAACTGACATCCCTGCAATCAGATATTCACACATGATTAATCCCGAAATAGCGAGTCAACAAAATCGGCCACAATCGGGATTTCTCGCATGTCCCGATGGAATTGTCCCCTAATGCAAAGAACCTCGGTGGGTCCCTCCGACCCTGACCCTCTATTTTAACTCCCAACTCTCCGACCCAGTACAGTGGCCCACCTGCTAGCCACAATATGTCACTAGACTTCAGCTTTTACCTACTGGGAATATCTCATCTGCTGACTAAACAGGTACACCAATCTTCTGGATGCATGTGTCAGAAAAAATGAATGAGATTGAGAAAGTTAAAAAAACAGTGTTTCGAAGATATATATCCCTGCTTGTCATCCAATGAATTGAGCACTGTTCCTAGCAAAATGCACTATGCCAGGACTGATTTTCACCCGAAATCCAGTGGACCGCTCCCAGCATTAGAGGCATATCCTACAAAACACAGCGGCGGCACCTGGTTATTTTCAAATACATTTAGTTATTTATCCAAACTGATCCTCCGACCTATCAACCGCTTGATATAGATGAGCGATCAATGACCATACAAACCAGTTTAACCCTTTAAGGGCGAATGATGCTTTGATGCATCATTTCTCAAAAATCTACAAAATCGTTTAAACAAAAAATACTGGAGGAACATTAATGAAATTTTCACAGAATGTATGTATAATACCATTATTGGTATTTCTATTCAAAAGAAATAAAATATTTAAGGTTATATATCATATCTCACGATTAACCCTTTAAGGACGGCCGCCTATGGCAGACCTACACACTTGGGGACGGCTACCTATGGCTTTGTACAGTTCTAGGGTACGGGGGCGTTGTCCTCTCAATTTGAAATTCGAAGGTTTATCACATGATTTAATCTCTTATCCTTAATATTTTGAATTCTATTATTTAGAATTCGAGAATATGAGGGTACACCTACATTCTCTAAAATATGAAATTCGAAGGTTTATCACATGATTTAATCTATTATCCTTAATATTTTGAATTCTATTATTTAGAATTCGAGAATATGAGGGTACACCTACATTCTCTAAAAAATAAAAGTTTATTGTTAAACAATTTCATTTTCAAAAACAATTTCATAAATATCCAGCAATTGATGCCTTAAGGCATCATCCGCCCTTAAAGGTATAAACAATTGAAGTGTGGGTTATAACGACTGTGTGCCCGTCCCCTAGAGGTATAAAGTGCCGCCAGCACCCGTCCTTAGGCGATAGCTTGGCCACAGGTACCCGTCCTTAAATGATTAAATGCATAGCTAACACCAGAATATAGCTTATACTACTCTCCCATGAGGGTATTTGCTAGAACATCAATTAAAGATAGGGTTTGGTTGTAGACCACATACACTGTACTACAGAGATGGCAGTTTTCCTCTTTTCCAAGAGCTTTATAGACAGATGCTGGTAGGTATCGCACTGCCCCCTGTGTAGTCTCTGTTGCTGTCATCTGGTTTCATGAAAATATTGCAGTTTCCCATAGACGCCAATAGACTAGCACTTACCTTATTGAGATGACTTTCCCGTAAAATTTAGCTTGGTGACGTAGTACTCTTTTAGCATTTCTCATTTGAACATGCTCCCAACTATCATAATCCAGAATTATTTGAAGATGCAGTAGAACTTCAGTGCAGCTAGCAACAAAGTCAAAAATATTGCATTTTCCCATAGACACCAATAGTTAAGCACTTACCTTTTCAGATGACCCTCCCATAGAAGTTAGCATGGCGACATGTCTTTCTATTTGCTGATATATGGAACTTATATTATCCTGAGTTATTTGCAAAACTCGAAAGAATTTGGAAATCATACGTTCTGAAACTGGGATGAGTGTAAAGAGACACTGGCATTGTGTAACTTCGAAAGTCAGTTGAATTTAATAAGGGCAGAGGGCCACCGTACTAGATTGGCCGTCTCTTGAACTGTTGATATGTTGTCATTGTTTGGGAATGATATTCTTGAAAGATACTTCATTTGGTATAGATCTGCACGAAGACACTCTCCCGGCAGAGATTCAATATTGTGTGTAACCCCAAAGGTCATTAGGGATCTGCTAGGAGGGTGAGAGCTGCGGTATCAAACAGGGGGTCTCTATTTACGTGCGTTTTCTGGCCTCAGTCCCAATGTAGGACTTTTCCTGACCTCAACTAAAACCTGGTGATAGGTGATCGATTAAGAACTCATCATTTTGATAAATTTATCTTCCTCAGGAGTTTGTCTGTATTGTAATTTATATACTACCAACAATGATCATTCCCTTTGGTTAAAAATAGGCTAGATTGTTGGACTACTAACGATTAATTGAGATTTCCTCTGAAAAGACCCAACATTGATCCTTTCCATAGCCATTTAAACAAAGTTGCTGTTAGGTAAGGATCCCTGTATAATGTTTCAGATAAACAAGTTTTTAAGAATCAATTGTGTCAATAGTTTTATCTATTTATTTATTTGTTTTTGATTAATAGAGGTATTATAGCCATATCTTATCAATCTTCCATTACTTTTTAGAGTTCTCTATTTCAAATATATACTGATGAGTCAATAAGTTCTTTTGAAGATATCTATTCTATTTTATCTTGGTTTTGTAGAAAAAATATGTCTCATTTCAAACGATTGAAATAAAGTTCTACAACGGAATCACGTTATGAAAACTGCGTAGGTACTCTTAAAGAACCATTGACTTGGTATTTTCATTAGTTCTTGGTTATGTTGAGTCGGTTTCAACATTGGGAAATAGTTAAGTGTTGTTATAATTGTGTGTCTAGGCAGGGCACTGTCGGTATCACTGCACAAATTTAAAATGCTAGCCTGGTTTAAGATTGTGTTAATGTTAACGTGGAATAATCAACGCATTTTCTTTTGTTTCTTTAAATCACATTCCTTAATTGCACCACATGGGACAAACATGTTTCATACGCACGCAATATGACTAAAAATGTATATATTCGAGCAATGTTTCACATTGAAATTATTGTGCGCACAGGGATGCAAGACTTTCGACAAACGACAGAATCCCGACATTTCATATACAATGGCAACACTAGAATGTATAATGAGTAATAGCCATTCCGTTTCAAAATAATGTTATTAAGGGTTCTCTTAATAAGTCTTTAATTTCCGATTTGTTATTCAGTCCCGACTTTCATCCCTGTGCGCATTTACAATAATACCGTGGTTATGGGGCTTCCCGTTCAGGTTGCATCCTACTTGGGGCACTTAAAAACAATGGAATCCCTTTTTCATATCTAATTTATCCCAATACGTAGGTCTATTTCCAACACTTGGTTCTCTTGTTTGGAAACAGATGCCCCGCTTAGCATGGTTCTAATATACTTGTAAATGAATACGAGTGGATTCGATACCGCAACAGTTTTGGGTCAGCAGATGAATTCGGTACTGCCTGGGTCCTGGCTGGTCACCCGGCCACAGGCCCTCTGACCTGTTAGCCGGCCTGTCCTCTTTTTTTCACTATGCTTCCTTTTCTATTTTCTTTTAATTCAAAAGTTTGAGACAGCTACCTTACACCTAAAACTTGCCCTATACCAGATGGATGGACCAGGGACTGCAGGGGTAACGAATTCACCGGTAACGAGTTCGCAGGGTATCGGATTTACCGTGTAGTCTTGGAAATGTACCTGTGGAACACATCTTTTATTGCTGAAATTTTATTTTGGTTTTAAAGAGTTATCTATCAATATTTTTACCTATGCATGTAAACATTTACGCAGGGTGTCCATTAAACTTGGTTCTTCTGTCAAGATACTTCTCTTTTATCAAACTTCTAGGGACTTACCAAGATACATTACCAATTGTATTCACTTTCCAAAAAAAGTAAGATTGTATGTCAAGATGACTAAATTGTATTATTGTACTTGGATATTTCATTGAATCAGATAATCATTGCTTAGCTTTCTTGTGGCCTGCATTTATCAGGGATGCAGGATTTCCGAAAAATGAGGAAATTCCATCATTTTAGATACATGTACCTTGGCAACACTTGTAATGTGAGAATATATATTTATCCATAGACATCCTGCTTCAAAATGATGTGATAAATAATTCTTTGTTATAACCGTTTTAAATTTCCGACTTTTATCCTGTTTTATATACACTGTATTTCTTACATGTTAATAAAAAAAACATTGTTTTTATATTTGCAGTTTGAGCAGTGTATGTGCCCGGTTCAAGGTACGCAGGCGACTGGTGTGCCTGTTCACACTCCCACGAAGGTATAGTATAATATTGATTATCAAAACTGTTTTTTTAAGTTAAGTAGAACCGCGTTAAACGTAATAAGTTCCTCTGAATTCTAACTGACAATTTGCAGTTTGAATGAGTTCCGTTTGACCTACTTTCTTACCAAAACGGGCAACGTTTTATCAGAACAGGCCTATTTACATTTGCTTGGTTTCTGTCGAACATGTACTAAAAAATATGGTTTCTTCAAAAATTTCCCCCCCCCCCCCCCCCCCCCCAAAAAAAAAGTAAGGGGTTGGGCACCAAAAAGCAAGTAGTTCTTTGTCCTTACATGTGTAGTACTATACGGAAACTGGCTTACAGTCTTCTTACGTCAAAAATACGCGGTGAAATTATTGGTCCCATACATCCCGATGCCATAGGCAGAGGGATGTATGGGATCAATAATTTACTAAGTATTTTGACGTACGAAGACAGTCAGCCTGTTTTCGTATTATTATATACCTAAAAATGGCAAAATGTTACCTAGTCACGCGGTCACATACCCCGTACATCACAGTGTGCCGTACGGATATAAATACTCCATGGGTAGGAGTGGGCAGTATAAGTAGTTGGTACAGCCATAGGTATATTATAATAAACACTGCCTAAATCATGTGAGAATTTGAAGAAAATGACATGGGTTTTTTACAATGTGAAATATTATTCGAAAGGTTTTTTATAATTCTGTTCTTTTCTGATAATGTTTGAGTAATCTCAACTAGCGCAAACTGGCATGGTTCCTCCTTATGCTTATGCTTAATATGTGATCTATTCAATATCCAGCAAAATGACATGGGCTATAAATTTCAAGGTTAAATGTGAGATATGGATCATAGTTTCTGGCCGCACCCCCCGCAGTCAATCCGCCCAAAACGGGGCTGTGTGGAGCCCCACTGCAGTGTCCAATCTGCCCCAAAACGGCTGCCCTATTACATTTGAATTTGCCACCCATTTATCCCATAAGATATTGTCTTAAAGGTACCTAAGGAATGTGGTATGGTGTAGGGTATCATTAGAGGGAGTAGGGGGTGTTAACGACCTCTCCAGTTGTCCGATTTATCACCCTTCGAGAGATTAGAGAGGAGGAAAGTCGCGGTTTTGTTTCCCAGTTTTGCATGACCGCCCCCACCATAGTACATGTATATGGATCTACTATATTGATGGATTTTTCGCATCAAAACCGAAACAGAAGGGAAATATATTAACAGTTACAAATCTTTATATATGTATAATTTATAAATTAAGGTTATATGTCATATTCCTCCTAGCTCCCCCCTGCCCCAGGCCCCACTGATTTAAATGCAAACACCAGGGTTATAGGACAAACAGTATACCAACTCGGGGAGTAGGTCTGTGTCTAGGCTATCTGTATGCTAAAACCTGTAGAAGTCGATATCTCAGTATTTCTTGGCATTTGTATTACTTCAACTAACAAGACAAACCTTCTCGTATGATAAATTGTCACGTCTACAAACCTCGCTCTGTGGGCGTTAAGTTCTATTTTGTTTGGCATTAATCTTGATAAATTTTTCTTTAAAATATGATTAGTATGTGAAAGAACAATGTTTTAGAATTTCTATATATTTGATTGTGATATTATAATATTTATCTCTAAATCAAAAACTAGCATGGTGACCCCCGACTTCTAAGTTAGCTATGTGCTAAAAGACAGAGATCATCATATTACATTTTCAGGAAAATTACGTTGGTTTTAATATTCAAGCCAAATTGTCCGACATAACTTTAACGGACGTCTGTAAGGAGTCTCTTTCTGCCAAGTTTCTGCCAAAAAAACCACATATTAATTGTTAATATGTTGATCCATTAAAGATGGGTGCCTGCAGCCGAGCTACCCCCAATAGGATGGGTGCTCGTGACATGTGTCCCACTAGGGTATGGCCACATATTTACCCAGACTCAAAATTTGAGTGTGTATTCATGTGATATCAATTATCCTATGTATTTTATTTCTTTTGAATAGAAATACTAAAAAAGATCTTATATCGACATTCCGTAAGGATTTAATAACTTTACTTCCTTGTTAAAACAATTTTGTAAATTATTGGAGAAATGATGCCTCCAGGGATCATGCGTCTTTAGTGTGGTGATCATGCGTCCTGGAAGTGTTAAGAATTTTGTCAAAATCTGAATTAATTAAACTTTCTGGAAATGTATGCTTTCATGTATTTACAAAAAAAATTAAATTGTTTGTTGGTTGTCAATAATATTTCTTTCACTTTTTGCTTACGTGCTTTTTACCTTTGCATTGGAACATTTGATTAAATTGCTTAAGAATAACAGGAAGCATTCCCAGCTGTCTTTGAAAATAGGACACAAATGGTAATATTTGTTAGGAATCTCACCTCGGTGAATGTTTATAGGTGAAATTTCTACCTAAATTGATCTGAATCTCATAGATTCGGTTAAACCCAAAGTAAGTAATAGATCTAATAGAACATATTGGACGTTACACTAGATAATCAAACAAAGTTGGGAATGTTGTGTTCTCTCACTTTTGAATAGATGGTATCAATAGCAAGGTTATTTAAATATTTTATGCCCAAAACATCATTGCATATTCTACTACTGATTTTAGTCCCAGCCATTACTTATTTAATGGCAAATAACAGATTTTTGGCAGTATTCAGGACTTGCACACTCGCACCAGTTGGAATTCCATTTACCCAAGACTTTCATCCCTGAGCCATTCTTAGAGGATTGATAACAATAAGATTTATTTAGATTAAAAATACTCTTAATTCAAACATCATTTTACCATTTTAATTATTAAAATCGTACCAGTAATAACTTAGATATCTTACAAAACAACATGGGTCTATTAACCACAGAAACATATTCTTTTAAATGTCTCTCATACATATCTGATAATAATATCATTATTGGCAGGTGGACGGTTGGTCTTTAGGTTATGGCTATAGCCTACTGTAGTACAACTGCTTGTAGAGTCACTAAGTGACCTGACCACATTTTTGCCTTTTATAGCTAACTAAGTACAGATAGGAATATCCTTTCTGTTTTGGACAGAAGGTTTTATGGTGATACAATGCCTTATAGTTTTGATATTTAGTATTTTGGTATGGATTTAAAAAAAATGGTGAATTCAGTTAGGGGGGGGGGGGGCTTCTGTAGTCACAGGTCCATTTTTAAGAACTCCTTTATGCACATATTTCTACCCCTTAAACTGGTTCAATCATAATATAATATGCCTCATTTGAAAGATAATAAAAACAGTAGGTGCTGGGAAGTGGAATTTTCTAGGTGGATTCTATATTTACTGAGATATTCAAACATTTGTTAAAAGTGGGGGGGATTTGTGGTGAAGTGGGCATACTTAAACACATGTTTACTCAATATTGATTTACATTTAGCATTAGTGTAACATTTACCATCTCTATATGTGGCACTGACAATTGCTTACACCCTAGAAAGTGTCATTATTAAGGTGAAATGTATATTTGTTGTGCTATTCATGTATTTTTGCCAAATCTCATAATGGGAGGGGGGGGGGGGGAGGCAGAAGGTGTATGAGAAGATATTTTATTCATAATATTTACTCACAAACAGAAGTCAAAATGGTTCATAACTTTGTTTAGGAATCAGTGGAGACCCAGTCAAATAATATTGTTTGTAAAACATTTGTAATGTCATTTACCACCAGATATTGGCTTGACCTACTTAATGGTTGTATATAGGAACAAAGTTTTTGCTGGACCACATGGGCAGGCAGCATGCAGACAGGTCTGTGTGCACTCATCCATGAGGCAAATTGCCAATTGAATCCCCTTCAGGTAGCTAAATATATGTGTGTACTGATCCATGAAAAACTGTTCACAGAGGAATAGGCCTTTAAATAGCCAATCAATGCAGGTCCTTCCCTATTCACGGTCTCCCTCCCTCCCTCCCTCCCTCCCTCCCTCCCTCCCTCCCTCCCTCCCTCCCTCCCTCCCTCCCTCCCTCCCTCCCTCCCTCCCTCCCTCCCTCCCTCCCTCCCTCCCTCCCTCCCTCCCTCCCTCCCTCCCTTTTTTTCAAGTGTATAATTTCCGATTTGTTTTCACAATCCCGAATCTCATCCCTGCTGAAAAGTGTTGTCAAATTTACACTTCTAGCCTTGACTGGTTCAAAAACAGTAAAACTCCGCTTATGGGACACCCCGCTTAAGGGGGCAGTGTTCCTGGAACAGAAATCTTTATTTAGTTTATTTTAACCCCGCTTAAGGGGACAACTCGCTTCAGGGGACACTTTGCTCGGAACGGAGGGTACCCCTTAAGCAGGGTTTTACTGTAATCTGTTTTTACATGCCCCTGGCCTTTTTTCGTTGAAATAATCTTGTTATTACTATAGATTTATAAAAGTTATTCAAGTCTAAAATTGATGAGGTTTGGCTTTTTTACATTAAACTAAACAAATGTCTTCTCAGCACTGACAACCATATGTTTCCCAAGATTGACTTGGGAGAAAGCAATAATTGTCTGCCTTGTCAAAATCTTTGCATAAATATATCTTAGCAGCCTAAGAGTCGATCTTACGCTTTCTTAAGCTTTTTAATCACCAAACAGAACCTGGAACTGTATGAAATTCATTGCAATGACTTTATACCTGTGAATAATCTATGGATGTATAAAAATTAAATTTGGTATGCAAGCTGCACCTTCAAATGCTAAACGATATGTCACTGAGTATGCTTGGCTGACTGTTCCTAGTATCTAAGTGGCCAGCCTCACTTTCGGCCTTGCAACGGAGGTCTCTATTGCGTCATCTTGTTAACAGAGATGTCAGTTTTCCATTTTTCCATGGGAATCCACTTTTTCATATTCATGTAATTGCTTTTCCATGTCCATAAAGATAATATTGATTTAGCCTCATTTACTCCAGTAAAAGAGTGGTTTCAACCTCTACACAGACCCTTAACCTCATGCCACAGGCGACAACGACATGATATCCAATTTTTCCCGGTCTCTCTGAGGCAGAAAAATCAATATGAAAAATGTTTCCACTTTTTTTCCTGACCCCAACTGACATCCCTGTGTTAAAGCAATTGGTTTGAACTTTGATGGGACTGTGTCTATCCATTGTCATGATCTTCCTCTACAAGGTGGCACAAATGTTTCAAATCTAAGCTATGCCACTCTGTCAATTGATAATGTCATAATCATCTTAAAGAAATTATTTCACTCCGATGTACCATGGAATCCAACTTAGCTTTCTTTCCGCATAAAAGGTAGTGTGCAATGTTTATATATCTGTTCCAGGTTACAAGCTCCACATCACCGTCTCCAGCTTGTGGTCATATCACATTGAGCAATGTAGGAAATACTGCAACTAACAAGGGACCAGTCGTCTCGAGACCTTCTAGTTCAACGGAATTGCCATTAGACCTCAGAAGAGTGTGCACACGAAGGGCAAAAGAAAGGTCATGCAGCAATGAACAATTGTTAGGTAGCTGCAAAAATCCCTGCTCCAAAATGGGGGTTATATCACAAGGGAAAGGCTTAACCGAATCAAGTAAGACCGGCAACACTGTCCCATGTTCAGTGAGGCAGAGAAAAAGAGACTCCTCAGTCCTAGATGACGAAGCATTATCAAGGAACGATAATGACACAGACCCTGGTGCAAGACTGACAATTGATGTCACTGAGACGGCCAGTGTATTCAAAACTACAGCGGCTCCAGTTCTCGGAATGCTAGAAGAGGATAATCTGTCAGCAGAAGCAAGAGTTGAAGGGCCACCCCATATTTCAGGTGGGTCTGAGGTCGAAAAAGGCGAATTGTATGAAATGACTGCTGATCACAGTGATAGAAACATTCATCAGGAAAATGAATGTTCAAACAATATTCTATCCACAAAATGTTCAACTGAAAAGTTGATTGTGCCTCATAAAGAAGTTCTTGTACCCATGGCAATTAATCGTGGAATAATGCAAGGAGTCAAGGAAAATGCTCTGGAGGACGACTATCAAGAACTTATTTCATTTGATGCAACTACAAAAAAAGAACCAACACCTTTTGAAAAAGGTGTAGCATCTCATGTCAGAAAAGATGGCATACCTAATGAAAGACTGATAGCAGAGAAAACCTGTCAAAACTCTATGACGACATCAGAACCAAACAAACAACAGGAAAAGAAAAATGAGGAGATGGTTTTGGGAGAAGTTGATAGTTTGAATCAGGTAGAGTCAGGCAAATCTTACAAAGAAGTTACCTATGATGGCTTTTGTAAAAAATCTGTAGAAGAAATTGATTCTGAAGAGGAGTTTTCAAAACAGCTGAATACCACTGATGATATTGGCACTATGAAAGCCATGTCATTTAAAACGGCAAGAACAGCCTGTTTTGTTGAAGGGGCTACTTTAAGTGAGGTTACAGAGGACATTGCTGATGAAAAACCAAGAAAAGACATGATACCTGAAGATCTTAAGACATCGAAGCCATGCAGACTACAGGGAATCAAGGATGGTGAAATGCTTTTGGGAGATGTTGACTATTCCAATCGGGACATATCGGCTGAGTCAAAGAAAGATGATTTACTTAAAAAATCTGTAGAGGAAACAAATTCTGATGAGGATTCTTCAATTGAGAAAGCAAATGCTGTATATCGCGAAGAAAGTGTTTCAGATGCGGTTACAGAAGAAATCGCTGATGCTAGACAGATCGAGGAAAAGAGACCTGAAGGCCTTTTGACAACATCAGATGGTGAATTGGTTTGGGGAAGTGTCGACGATTCTGATCAGGAAATATCAGATGAACCAAAACAACTGCTTACCAAAGATATCTGTACTGCAGAAGAAATGTCAGTTGAAGAAACTAATACATATCCTGAAGCAAGTATTTCAGATGTGGTTACTGACAACATCGCTGATGAAAGTTTGACAGAAGAGAAGAGGGCTGAAGACTTTTTGACAACATCAGAACCATGCAGACCAGAAGAAAACAATGATGGAGGAATGGCTTCAGGAGATTTTGACATTTTAGAAGAAAACAAAGATAGCGAAATGATTTCGGGAGATGTTGACAATTCCAGTCATGACATCTCAGACAAATGCTTTGATGATTTCAGTCATAGATCTACAGAGGAAACTATTCCTGAAGTAATTCCTTCAAAAAACCTGGATACCAATGATATTTGCACTGTGGAGGAAATGTCAATTGAGAAAGCGAGCACTACATGTCCTGAAGACAGTGCTTCAGATGAGGTTACGGACGTTATCTCTGATGAAAGACGGACAGAAGAGGAGAGACCTGAAGACCTTTTGGCAACATCAGAATTGTGCAGCCCACAGGAAAACAAGGATGGTGAAATGGTTTTGGGAGATGTTGACAATTCCAATCAGAACATATCGACCAAATATAAGATAGAAGACTGCCCTAATGGTTTAGCTCAAAGGTCTGTAGAGGAAACTATTCCTGAAGACAGTTCATCAAAACAACTGGATACCAAAGATGATATCTGTACTGCAGAAGAAATGTCAGTTGAAGAAACTAATACTACATATCCTGAAGCAAGTATTTCAGATGTGGTTACAGACGATATCCCTGTTGAAAGACAGACTGAAGAGAAGAGGGCTGAAGACTTTTTGACAACATCAGAACCATGCAGACCAGAAGAATACAATGATGGAGGAATGGCTTCAGGAGATTTTGACATTTCAGAGGAAAACAAGGATGGTGAAATGATTTCAGGAGATGTTGACAATTCCAGTCATGACATAGACAGATCTAGGACTGACGAATGCTTTGATGGTTTAAGTCATAGATCTACAGAGGAAACTATTCCTGAAGTAATTCCTTCAAAAGACCTGGATACCAATGTTATCTGCACTGTGGAAGAAATGTCAATTGAGAAAGCGAGCACCACATGTCCTGAAGATGAAGCCACAGACATTATCGCTGATGAAAGACGGACAGAAGAGGAGAGACCTGAAGACCTTTTGGCAACATCAGAATTGTGCAGCCCACAGGAAAACAAGGATGGTGAAATGGTTTTGGGAGATGTTGACGATTCCAATCAGAACATATCGACCGAATATAAGATAGAAGACTGCCCTGATGGTTTAGCTCAAAGGTCTGTAGAGGAAACTATTCCTGAAGACAGTTCATCAAAACAACTGGATACCAAAGATGAAATCTGTACTGCAGAAGTAATGTCAGTTGAAGAAACTAATACTACATATCCTGAAGCAAGTATTTCAGATGTGGTTACAGACGATATCCCTGTTGAAAGACAGACTGAAGAGAAGAGGGCTGAAGACTTTTTGACAACATCAGAGCCATGCAGACCAGAAGAAAACAATGATGGAGGAATGGCTTCAGGAGATTTTGACATTTCAGAGGAAAACAAGGATGGTGAAATGATTTCAGGAGATGTTGACAATTCCAGTCATGACATAGACAGATCTAAGACTGACGAATGCTTTGATGGTTTAAGTCATAGATCTACAGAGGAAACTATTCCTGAAGTAATTCCTTCAAAAGACCTGGATACCAATGATATCTGCACTGTGGAGGAAATGTCAATTGAGAAAGCGAGCACTACATGTCCTGAAGATGAGGTTACAGACATTATCGCTGATGAAAGACAGACAGAAGAGGAGAGACCTGAAGACCTTTTGACAACATCAGAATTGTGCAGCCCACAGGAAAACAAGGATGGTGAAATGGTTTTGGGAGATGTTGACGATTCCAATCAGAACATATCGACCGAATATAAGATAGAAGACTGCCCTGATGGCTTAGCTCAAAGGTCTGTAGTGGAAACTATTCCTGAAGACAGTTCATCAAAACAACTGGATACCAAAGATGATATCTGTACTGCAGAAGAAATGTCAGTTGAAGAAACTAATACTACATATCCTGAAGCAAGTATTTCAGATGTGGTTACAGACGATATCCCTGTTAAAAGACAGACTGAAGAGAAGAGGGCTGAAGACTTTTTGACAACATCAGAACCATGCAGACCAGAAGAAAACAATGATGGAGGAATGGCTTCAGGAGATTTTGACATTTCAGAGGAAAACAAGGATGGTGAAATGATTTCAGGAGATGTTGACAATTCCAGTCATGACATAGACAGATCTAAGACTGACGAATGCTTTGATGGTTTAAGTCATAGATCTACAGAGGAAACTATTCCTGAAGTAATTCCTTCAAAAGACCTGGATACCATTGTTATCTGCATTGTGGAGGAAATATCTATGGAGAAAGCGAGCACTACATGTCCTGAAGATGAGGTTACAGACATGATCACTGATGAAAGACGGACAGAAGAGGAGAGACCTGAAGACCTTTTGACAACATCAGAATCGTGCAGCCCACAGAAAAACAAGAATGGTGAAATGGTTTTGGGAGATGTTGACGATTCCAATCAGAACATATTAGATGAATCCGAAAAAGAGGAATGCTCTGGTGGTTTAGCTCAAAGGTCTGTAGAGGAAACTATTCCTGAAGACAGTTCATCAAAACAACTGGATATCAAAGATGATATCTGTCCTGCAGAAGAAATGTCAGTTGAAGAAACTAATACTACATATCCTGAAGCAAGTATTTCAGATGTAGTTACAGACGATATCCCTGTTGAAAGACAGACTGAAGAGAAGAGAGCTGAAGACTTTTTGACAACATCAGAACCATGCAGACCAGAAGAAAACAAAGACAGAGGAATGGTTTCAGGAGATGTTGATGTTTTAGAGGAAAACAAGGATGGTGAAATGATTTCGGGAGATGTTGACAATTCCAATCATTTCACCTCTGACATATCTAAGACTGAAGAATACTTTGATGGTTTAAGTCATAGATCTACAGAGGAAACTATTCCTGATGTAATTCCTTCAAAAGACCTGGATACCAATGATATCTGCACTGTGGAGGAAATGTCAATTGAGAAAGCGAGCACTGCATGTCCTGAAGATGAGGTTACAGACATTATTGCTGATGAAAGACGGACAGAAGAGGAGAGACCTGAAGACCTTTTGACAACATCAGAATCGTGCAGCCCACAGAAAAACAAGGATGGTGAAATGGTTTTGGGAGATGTTGACGATTCCAATCAGAACATATTAGATGAATCCGAAAAAGAGGAATGCTCTGGTGGTTTAGCTCAAAGGTCTGTAGAGGAAACTATTCCTGAAGACAGTTCATCAAAACAACTGGATATCAAAGATGATATCTGTACTGCAGAAGAAATGTCAGTTGAAGAAACTAATACTACATATCCTGAAGCAAGTATTTCAGATGTGGTTACAGACGATATCCCTGTTGAAAGACAGACGGAAGAGAAGAGAGCTGAAGACTTTTTAACAACACCAGAACTGTGCGGACCAAAAAAAAACAAAGATGGAGGAATGGTTTCAGGAGATGTTGACATTTTAGAAGAAAACAAAGATAGTGAAATGATTTCGGGAGATGTTGACAATTCCAGTCATGACATCTCAGACAAATGCTTTGATGATTTCAGTCGTAGATCTACAGAGGAAACAATTCCTGAAGTAATTCCTTCAAAAGACCTGGATACCAATGATATCTGCACTGTGGAGGAAATGTCAATTGAGAAAGCGAGCACTACATGTCCTGAAGACAGTGCTTCAGATGAGGTTACGGACGTTATCTCTGATGAAAGACGGACAGAAGAGGAGAGACCTGAAGACCTTTTGGCAACATCAGAATTGTGCAGCCCACAGGAAAACAAGGATGGTGAAATGGTTTTGGGAGATGTTGACAATTCCAATCAGAACATATCGACCGAATATAAGATAGAAGACTGCCCTGATGGTTTAGCTCAAAGGTCTGTAGAGGAAACTATTCCTGAAGACAGTTCATCAAAACAACTGGATACCAAAGATGATATCTGTACTGCAGAAGAAATGTCAGTTGAAGAAACTAATACTACATATCCTGAAGCAAGTATTTCAGATGTGGTTACAGACGATATCCCTGTAGAAAGACAGACTGAAGAGAAGAGGGCTGAAGACTTTTTGACAACATCAGAGCCATGCAGACCAGAAGAAAACAATGATGGAGGAATGGCTTCAGGAGATTTTGACATTTCAGAGGAAAACAAGGATGGTGAAATGATTTCAGGAGATGTTGACAATTCCAGTCATGACATAGACAGATCTAAGACTGACGAATGCTTTGATGGTTTAAGTCATAGATCTACAGAGGAAACTATTCCTGAAGTAATTCCTTCAAAAGACCTGGATACCAATGATATCTGCACTGTGGAGGAAATGTCAATTGAGAAAGCGAGCACTACATGTCCTGAAGATGAGGTTACAGACATTATCGCTGATGAAAGACAGACAGAAGAGGAGAGACCTGAAGACCTTTTGACAACATCAGAATTGTGCAGCCCACAGGAAAACAAGGATGGTGAAATGGTTTTGGGAGATGTTGACGATTCCAATCAGAACATATCGACCGAATATAAGATAGAAGACTGCCCTGATGGCTTAGCTCAAAGGTCTGTAGTGGAAACTATTCCTGAAGACAGTTCATCAAAACAACTGGATACCAAAGATGATATCTGTACTGCAGAAGAAATGTCAGTTGAAGAAACTAATACTACATATCCTGAAGCAAGTATTTCAGATGTGGTTACAGACGATATCCCTGTTAAAAGACAGACTGAAGAGAAGAGGGCTGAAGACTTTTTGACAACATCAGAACCATGCAGACCAGAAGAAAACAATGATGGAGGAATGGCTTCAGGAGATTTTGACATTTCAGAGGAAAACAAGGATGGTGAAATGATTTCAGGAGATGTTGACAATTCCAGTCATGACATAGACAGATCTAAGACTGACGAATGCTTTGATGGTTTAAGTCATAGATCTACAGAGGAAACTATTCCTGAAGTAATTCCTTCAAAAGACCTGGATACCATTGTTATCTGCATTGTGGAGGAAATATCTATGGAGAAAGCGAGCACTACATGTCCTGAAGATGAGGTTACAGACATGATCACTGATGAAAGACGGACAGAAGAGGAGAGACCTGAAGACCTTTTGACAACATCAGAATCGTGCAGCCCACAGAAAAACAAGAATGGTGAAATGGTTTTGGGAGATGTTGACGATTCCAATCAGAACATATTAGATGAATCCGAAAAAGAGGAATGCTCTGGTGGTTTAGCTCAAAGGTCTGTAGAGGAAACTATTCCTGAAGACAGTTCATCAAAACAACTGGATATCAAAGATGATATCTGTCCTGCAGAAGAAATGTCAGTTGAAGAAACTAATACTACATATCCTGAAGCAAGTATTTCAGATGTAGTTACAGACGATATCCCTGTTGAAAGACAGACTGAAGAGAAGAGAGCTGAAGACTTTTTGACAACATCAGAACCATGCAGACCAGAAGAAAACAAAGACAGAGGAATGGTTTCAGGAGATGTTGATGTTTTAGAGGAAAACAAGGATGGTGAAATGATTTCGGGAGATGTTGACAATTCCAATCATTTCACCTCTGACATATCTAAGACTGAAGAATACTTTGATGGTTTAAGTCATAGATCTACAGAGGAAACTATTCCTGATGTAATTCCTTCAAAAGACCTGGATACCAATGATATCTGCACTGTGGAGGAAATGTCAATTGAGAAAGCGAGCACTGCATGTCCTGAAGATGAGGTTACAGACATTATTGCTGATGAAAGACGGACAGAAGAGGAGAGACCTGAAGACCTTTTGACAACATCAGAATCGTGCAGCCCACAGAAAAACAAGGATGGTGAAATGGTTTTGGGAGATGTTGACGATTCCAATCAGAACATATTAGATGAATCCGAAAAAGAGGAATGCTCTGGTGGTTTAGCTCAAAGGTCTGTAGAGGAAACTATTCCTGAAGACAGTTCATCAAAACAACTGGATATCAAAGATGATATCTGTACTGCAGAAGAAATGTCAGTTGAAGAAACTAATACTACATATCCTGAAGCAAGTATTTCAGATGTGGTTACAGACGATATCCCTGTTGAAAGACAGACGGAAGAGAAGAGAGCTGAAGACTTTTTAACAACACCAGAACTGTGCGGACCAAAAAAAAACAAAGATGGAGGAATGGTTTCAGGAGATGTTGACATTTTAGAAGAAAACAAAGATAGTGAAATGATTTCGGGAGATGTTGACAATTCCAGTCATGACATCTCAGACAAATGCTTTGATGATTTCAGTCGTAGATCTACAGAGGAAACAATTCCTGAAGTAATTCCTTCAAAAGACCTGGATACCAATGATATCTGCACTGTGGAGGAAATGTCAATTGAGAAAGCGAGCACTACATGTCCTGAAGACAGTGCTTCAGATGAGGTTACGGACGTTATCTCTGATGAAAGACGGACAGAAGAGGAGAGACCTGAAGACCTTTTGGCAACATCAGAATTGTGCAGCCCACAGGAAAACAAGGATGGTGAAATGGTTTTGGGAGATGTTGACAATTCCAATCAGAACATATCGACCGAATATAAGATAGAAGACTGCCCTGATGGTTTAGCTCAAAGGTCTGTAGAGGAAACTATTCCTGAAGACAGTTCATCAAAACAACTGGATACCAAAGATGATATCTGTACTGCAGAAGAAATGTCAGTTGAAGAAACTAATACTACATATCCTGAAGCAAGTATTTCAAATGTGGTTACAGACGATATCCCTGTAGAAAGACAGACTGAAGAGAAGAGGGCTGAAGACTTTTTGACAACATCAGAGCCATGCAGACCAGAAGAAAACAATGATGGAGGAATGGCTTCAGGAGATTTTGACATTTCAGAGGAAAACAAGGATGGTGAAATGATTTCAGGAGATGTTGACAATTCCAGTCATGACATAGACAGATCTAAGACTGACGAATGCTTTGATGGTTTAAGTCATAGATCTACAGAGGAAACTATTCCTGAAGTAATTCCTTCAAAAGAACTGGATACCAATGATATCTGCACTGTGGAGGAAATGTCAATTGAGAAAGCGAGCACTACATGTCCTGAAGATGAGGTTACAGACATTATCGCTGATGAAAGACAGACAGAAGAGGAGAGACTTGAAGACCTTTTGACAACATCAGAATTGTGCAGCCCACAGGAAAACAAGGATGGTGAAATGGTTTTGGGAGATGTTGACGATTCCAATCAGAACATAACGACCGAAAATAAGATAGAAGACTGCCCTGATGGCTTAGCTCAAAGGTCTGTAGTGGAAACTATTCCTGAAGACAGTTCATCAAAACAACTGGATACCAAAGATGATATCTGTACTGCAGAAGAAATGTCAGTTGAAGAAACTAATACTACATATCCTGAAGCAAGTATTTCAGATGTGGTTACAGACAATATCCCTGTTGAAAGACAGACTGAAGAGAAGAGGGCTGAAGACTTTTTGACAACATCAGAACCATGCAGACCAGAAGAAAACAATGATGGAGGAATGGTTTCAGGAGATGTTGACATTTTAGAAGAAAACAAGGATGGTGAAATGATTTCAGGAAATGTTGACAATTCCAGTCATGACATAGACAGATCTAAGACTGACGAATGCTTTGATGGTTTAAGTCATAGATCTACAGAGGAAACTATTCCTGAAGTAATTCCTTCAAAAGACCTGGATACCATTGTTATCTGCACTGTGGAGGAAATATCTATTGAGAAAGCGAGCACTACATGTCCTGAAGATGAGGTTACAGACATTATCACTGATGAAAGACGGACAGAAGAGGAGAGACCTGAAGACCTTTTGACAACATCAGAATCGTGCAGCCCACAGAAAAACAAGAATGGTGAAATGGTTTTGGGAGATGTTGACGATTCCAATCAGAACATATTAGATGAATCCGAAAAAGAGGAATGCTCTGGTGGTTTAGCTCAAAGGTCTGTAGAGGAAACTATTCCTGAAGACAGTTCATCAAAACAACTGGATATCAAAGATGATATCTGTACTGCAGAAGAAATGTCAGTTGAAGAAACTAATACTACATATCCTGAAGCAAGTATTTCAGATGTAGTTACAGACGATATCCCTGTTGAAAGACAGACTGAAGAGAAGAGAGCTGAAGACTTTTTGACAACATCAGAACCATGCAGACCAGAAGAAAACAAAGACAGAGGAATGGTTTCAGGAGATGTTGATGTTTTAGAGGAAAACAAGGATGGTGAAATGATTTCGGGAGATGTTGACAATTCCAATCATTTCACCTCTGACATATCTAAGACTGAAGAATACTTTGATGGTTTAAGTCATAGATCTACAGAGGATACTATTCCTGATGTAATTCCTTCAAAAGACCTGGATACCAATGATATCTGCACTGTGGAGGAAATGTCAATTGAGAAAGCGAGCACTGCATGTCCTGAAGATGAGGTTACAGACATTATCGCTGATGAAAGACGGACAGAAGAGGAGAGACCTGAAGACCTTTTGACAACATCAGAATCGTGCAGCCCACAGAAAAACAAGGATGGTGAAATGGTTTTGGGAGATGTTGACGATTCCAATCAGAACATATTGGATGAATCCGAAATAGAGGAATGCTCTGGTGGTTTAGCTCAAAGGTCTGTAGAGGAAACTATTCCTGAAGACAGTTCATCAAAACAACTGGTTACCAAAGATAATATCTGTACTGCAGAAGAAATGTCAGTTGAAGAAGCTAATACTACACATCCTGAAGCAAGTATTTCAGATGTTGTTACAGACGATTTCCCTGTTGAAAGACAGACTGAAGAGGAGAGAGCTGAAGACTTTTTAACAACACCACAACCGTGCGGACCAGAAGAAAACAATGATGGAGGAATGGCTTCAGGAGATTTTGACATTTTAGGGGAAAACAAGGATAGTGAAATGATTTCAGGAGATGTTGACAATTTCAGTCATGACATGTTAGACAAATTCGTTGATGATTTCAGTCGTAGATCTACAGAGGAAACTATTCCTGAAGTAATTCCTTCAAAAGACCTGGATACCAATGATATCTGCACTGTGGAGGAAATGTCAATTGAGAAAGCGAGCACCACATGTCCTGAAGACAGTGCTTCAGATGAGGTTACGGACGTTATCCCTGATGAAAGACGGACAGAAGAGGAGAGACCTGAAGACCTTTTGGCAACATCAGAATTGTGCAGCCCACAGGAAAACAAGGATGGTGAAATGGTTATGGGAGATGTTGACGATTCCAATCAGAACATATTAGATGAATCCGAAAAAGAGGAATGCTCTGGTGGTTTAGCTCAAAGGTCTGTAGAGGAAACTATTCCTGAAGACAGTTCATCAAAACAACTGGATACCAAAGATGATATCTGTACTGCAGAAGAAATGTCAGTTGAAGAAACTAATACTACTTATCCTGAAGCAATTATTTCAGATGTGGTTACAGACGATATCCCTGTTGAAAGACAGACTGAAGAAATGAGGGCTGAAGACTTTTTGACAACATCAGAACCATGCAGACCAGAAGGAAACAATGATGGAGGAATGGCGTCAGGAGATTTTGACATTTCAGAAGAAAACAAGGATGGTGAAATGATTTCAGGAGATGTTGACAATTCCAGTAATGACATAGACAGATCTAAGACTGACGAATGCTTTGATGGTTTAAGTCATAGATCTACAGAGGAAACTATTCCTGAAGTAATTCCTTCAAAAGACCTGGATACTAGTGATATCTGCACTGCGGAGGAAATATCAATTAAGAACGGAAGTGTGATATGTCCTGGAGGAAGTGTTTCAGATGAGGTTACAGACAATATCTCTTATGAAAGACAGATTAAAGAGAAGAGAATGATAGACCTCATGAAGACATCAGAACTACACAGACCACAGGAAACCAAGGACAGTGAAAAGGTTTCGGGTAATGTTGACGTTTCTAATCATAACATATCGTCTGAATCTAAGAAAGAAGAATGCTCTGATGGTTTAGGTCTAAGATCTGTCAGGGAAACTATTCCTGAAGACGGTTCATCAAAGCAACTGGATACCAAAAGTGATATCTGTTCTGTGGAAGAAATATCAGTTGAAACTAATACCACGTGTCCTGAAGGCAGTATTTCAGATGTGGTTACAGACGATATTACTGATGAAAGACAGACAGAAGAGAAGAGACCTGAAGACTCTTTGACAACATTAGAACTGTGCAGACCAGAAGAAAACAGGGATGGTGAAATGTTTTTTGATAATTCCAATAAGAACATATCAAATGAAGAATGCTTTGATGGTTTAAGTCAAAGATCTGTAGAGGAAACTATTCCTGAAGGGGTTTCTTCAAAAGAACTTGATACCTTTAATTATATCTGTACTGTGGATGTATTTTCAAAGGAGGAAACAAATACTACATTTGCTGATGGAATCGTCTCAGATGTTGTTACAGACAATAGCGCTGGTGAAAGACAGACACTAGAGGAAAGACGTGAAGACCTTATGAAGTCATCAGAACCAGGTATACTCCAGGAAAACAAAAATGGTGAAATGGTTTTGGAAGATGTTGACATTTTGAATAGAGATGCATCAGACGAATTCATGCAAGAAGAATGCTTTGATGGATTAATTCAAAGATCCGAAGAGGAAACAAATTCTGAAGAGCGTTCTGCAAAACAACTGGATAACAATGATGATATTTGCACTCTGGGAGAAATGTCAATTGAGAAAGGCAGTACTACCTTTAATGAAAGAAGTATTTCAGATGTGGTTTCAGACAATGTCACTAATGAAAGACAGACAGAAGATAAAAGACCTGAAGACCTTATGACATCAAAAACATGGAGACCACAAGAAAACAAGGATGGTGAAATTATTCTTGGAGATGTTAATAATTCCAGTCAGGATGAGTCAGATAAATCTAAGAATGAAGAATGCTTTGACGGCTTTAGTCATAGATCTGTAGAGGAAACTAATTCTGAAGAAGGTTTTACAAAACAGCCGAACGATGATGATACCTTTACTATGGAAGATATATCAAGTGAAAGTGAAAGTACTACATGTGCTGAAGGAAGTATTCCAGATGTGTATACAGAAGACATGGGTGATGAAAGACCACAGGGAAAGACATGTGAAGACCTTACTACGTCAGAACCATCGAGACCACAGGAAAGCAAGGATGGTGAAATCCTTGTGGGAGATGTTGACGGTTCCAATCACAAAGAGTCAGATGAGTCTATGAAAGAAGGTTGCTCTGACGGTTTATCTGAAAGACCTGTAGAGGAACATGATCCTAAAGAGGGTTTATCAAGTACTCAAAGACAAATGACAACTAGTGAGGAGGGAAACTTGTCCAAGACCAAAGACACTGATGTGTGTGATGATAGAACAAGGGATGAATTTGTTGTATCCAATGAAGAAACGTGTAGGAAGGAGGAGAAAGATGGTTCAGATGAGGTTCATTCTCCACAGCAGTTGACACATAGTGATATCAATACAGCACTAGATATGGGGGATCAGACAACAAATAAAACACAGACATGGCTTAGCATGTCTGATGATTTAGGACAGAAGATGCCAATGTTACTTGTAAGTTCCAAGTACGAAGAAAATATTTCGCCTTCATATTCAAGCGATGATGACACTCAAGTTTTCTCACCCATTTCCAGCAAATCGAATCTTTCAGAGGATGACGATTATGACCTTTCTGCAAATAAAACACCAGACCAAACACAAAAGGCTGAAGCTGAAATTACTTTAGGCACTGGCGGGAAAAGAGATGGAACCATGACACTTCTTTCTATTGGAGGTAAAAAAGAGGATTCTGAAGATGACACTCTGCATGCAACCCTGTCTGATGAAGATGAAGGTGACCTTGTTGGCAACATGACATTAGATATTACAAGGGAAGTGGAAATTGAAACAAACTGTAATGTTGGAGATCATATCGAAAAGGAAAAGTGTTGTGTGAAATTGCAGAAAGAACACAATTCTGATGATACTTCAAGTAACCTTATGGATTCTGGTGACCTTGTTGACAACATGACATTAGATATTGCAAGGGAAGTGGAAGTGGAAACCAACTGTAATGTTGGAGACCATATCCAACATGAAGAAAAGGACCAAATTGGCATGAGATTACATAAAGAAAACAATTCTGATGATACTTTAGGTAACCTCGAGGATTCTGGTGACCTTGTTGGCAACATGACATTAGACATTACAAGGGAAGAGGAAGTGGAACCAAACTGTAATGTTGGAGACCATATCAAACAGGATGGAAACGATAAGTGTAAATTGAGATTTCAAAAAGAAGACAATTCTGATGAGACTTCAGGTCACCTCGAGAATTCTGGTGACGTTGTTGGCAACATGACATTAGATATTGCAAGGGAAGAAGAAGTGGAATCAATCTGTAATGCTGGAGACCATAGCGAAAACGAAAGAAAAGACAAGTATCACACGAGATTACATGATGAAGACAGTTCTAATGAGACAACAGGAAGCCTAGAGAGTTCTGATGCTGGGAGTCTATGGTTTGGGGATAAACCATCTTCATATGATACAGATGAGGGTGATCGATCCGTGTACAGCCGCTCATCTTCAATCGAGTATTTGCTGCAAGAAAGGGAAGAAAACTTTACAGAAAGCGAGGATAGTATCACGGAAAGAAAAATGATTGGATATACAATTCAAACTAAGGACTGTAAAGACAAGCTTCGAAACGAAGCTGATGTTAGTAGTCCTGAAAAGGAAAAAGGAACAAATGCACCAGCACTTGACATAAAAGAGAAAGAACCTGCCAGCAGCGATTCTACACAACAGGATCCTGCGAACGAAACAACTCAAATAAAAGGTGGTGGTCAGTCATGCTTAACGTCTGAAGACGCTAATGTATCCGAAATTGATGTTAATTTGGATTGTCCTTTTGTACGTAAAGATAAAACAGCGATAGGTTCATGTCAGGGAGAAAGCAATTTTCAGGCATGTCTGCCCAATGTAATACAGTCTGTGGAAATTCAGGGAGCATGTCCGGAGAAGGATTGTGTACCCACCAAATTTCCCCACGAACATTCAGCCTGTAACACTCCAAGACCATCATACAGCTCAATGTTGACATCTACACCATTCAAAAGAGAACATGACCTGAGTCTATTGCCATCAGTATCAGAGAAAGAATCTGAACCTGTTAATGACCTTGCTTCACAAATTAGCATTGAAGATGGCCAGTTCAGTGACCTCGACTCAGATGAAGAAGAAGTTTCATTGCACCTCAGTGTAAGCCGGTTCACCACACCTTTGAGGCACACAAAATTGGAAGGTTCTGTAGCATTTCCACGGCGTGATTCTTCAGCTGTAAAACAATCGCCGAAGTCCCCCGAGCCTTGCGTGGTGTCCACTCATATACCAGAATCTGAAAGAAAGGTTTCCACTGTCTTACCTCTAAATCTTCCTTCTAGTGATGGCAAAACGGCCGATCTATCCAATGCAGACTTAGGCCGATGCATGCATGAAGAGGTCCAGGACATGGTAACTCAGAGGGCAATAGATGTTTCTGATAGTGGAAAAGGGGGTGTTCAACGGGATGAGAAAATGATGATGAAGCAAATAGATCCGACGAATGAGAAACGTAAGTCAGGTGTTGAAGAACACAATGACAGCTCAGTACAGAATGCGTGTTCTGTGCCAAGAGTTGGAACACCTGAAGAGTCTTCAAGTCCAGGTGTATTGGGAAAGGAGCAGGGCATCAATGATGAACAGGTTGTAGAAGCGAACAGCAGAAATCGACTGCGCTTGAGATATGAAGAGTCTTCAAGTCCAGGTCTATCGGGAAAGGAGCAGGGCATCAATGATGAACAGGTTGTAGAAGCGAACAGCAGAAATCGACTGCTCTTGAAATACAAAGAAAACAAATCTAAAGTCGTTCTCTTACTGGCTAGAATGCTTGCAAATAGGCAGAATGCAATTGAAGCGAAAACAAATATGGTACAAGATGCAACTGAAGATGTGAAAACAAATACGGTACAAGATGCAACTGGAGATGTGAAAACAAATATGGTACAAGATGCAACTGGAGATGTGAAAACAAATACGGTACAAGATGCAATTGAAATAGATAACAACATTCAAACAATTAGCGGCGTACCTGTGGACGTCTCTCCCGAGCCTTTGCAGCTTGAGATGCCCGAGTACAACTTGCCTGCTGCTGGCTGCGCTTCATCTGAAGTAGCTTCTGGTAAGTTTTTGCTTATTTCATTAATCTGAATGGTGGATCATGCAATTTGTTAGTCCTGTTGAATCCTGAATGTACTCTCTAGAATGGAATAATTTTGTGTACGGTCTAATAGATGTTGCTCTGAATGAGGGAGGTGTATTATAATCGTGACGATCGTTGATAGTGACTGTTTCTGTTGCGTAGTCGAATTATTATAGCTGTGCCATAAATTGCACATGGCACAGCAATATCCAAAAACGTCTTTGACCATCAGCGATCATTTCAGCCGAAAAGGCCTATGCAACACCTTGTCTATGAAACACCTCCCTGGTTGACATTTTTTAACTAATTTCTGGAGATAGTTTGCAGCTATTCATAAAGTACGAATGTTCTTTATGGCCAGTTACTAAGTACTTTTCTTTAGTTGTACTGATGATGTATTGGGATTTTCAGAAAAGAAATTCAGAAATAGTTAATGAATGTCCCCTTAGCAAAAGTTGCTGAAAGGGTAACATTGCAATTGGAGAAAGTTTAATGAGCAGTGCAATTGGAGAAAAGTTTAAAGAATATTGTAGTTAGACTACAAGGATTTCGAAAAGGCTTTTGGTGATGTTTTGTATTAACACTGACACTGGGTTTACACGCTTTTCGTACCCAAATAACTGTCCGCTTATGCGGGGTGATCGCTTACACAGGGTTAAAATAATCATCTGATAGAGGTGAAAATTTCCGCTCCGAGCAAAAGTGTCCGTTAACGCGGGGTGTCCGTTTCAATCAGTGCAAGCCAGACTCGGGGTCATTCTATGCATAGCATTCCATGCAAAGCACCCGACATAGCTCACCTCGGTAAATGTGTAGAGGGTGTGATTCCTACCTGAATTCATCGCATAGATTCGATCACCACCCTCGTGATGTAAAAGAACCTTGAGAAAGTCTGGTAATTACCCATAACGGTTGACTGGGCCTTAAATCAAACCAAACAAAAACCCAACATAGCATAGGCAATAGAACAATGTGTGAATTAAGAGAAATTGGACCATGTTATTATTCCTTTTCCAAAAGAATAACACAAAATTCCGTTACTAAAATTACGTAGAGGTCAAATGTAGCCTATCGATGTCAAATTACGCCAAAGCTGGCGTCAGTCAGTGAAAATCTACATATTGCGAAGTATTTTGATTATTTGATGAATACCCATAATCAAAGACGTGAGCAAGTCTAGTCTAGCGAGCGAAGCCCTAGTTAGCGAGGCGAGTGGGCAGTTTGGGCGGGAATAAGTTACTACCCGAGCTACTTAAGGGGGAATTGGTGTGTCAATGCACAGTGGCGTCCAAGTGACGCTAAGAAATCGCGGCGTGACCTAGTTCTGGTCGAGTTTCGATACGCTCAGGGACTAACCACATTCTGTAACACAGTCCAAACGGCGTCCAACCTGGAGCACATGAACAACACAAACTGGGCAGGTTATTCACATGGCCGCCCGCCCACCTGCAAGGGAAGGAATTTGAAATTTGGAGCACACAGATCATCTGCACAGTGGCTGAAGTCATTTAACGATTATTTCGTTGATATTGTCTCAGCTCCGCTGAAGTCGATGCTTCGAGGTTGGGGGGAAAAAACTTGAGGACGCGGGAACCTCCCCAGGCCGGCTCCATTTTTCTCTCTGTAATTACGTGGTCACAAGCGGTGTGAGAGAGTGGTCGTGAAACCAGATACGCCTTGTCTAAGTACTTAATTTAAAGATTATTATTGTGATGAGAAATGTTGGACTTCGGACGGCAAGTATGAGAGCCGTGCTCCCGTGAGGGGAATTCGCGGGGAGATAGCACCGACCCACTGCGAACTGACCCTCCTAGTGGAAGTATCACTTCTTGTGATGCTCATCATGGAGGCTACTAGATTTGTAGTGTCATTTACCTAATGAATCAGACAGATACGTGTGGACAAAACTGACCAAGAACGAAATATAATGTCCAGACGAGATCAGAGTTTGGAGGGTCTGCCCCGAGCGCTGCAGACCCTGTTCCGGGAGCAGGCGGGGCGGCGGCCGGCCTGGACGAGCCGGAGCTCCCCGCAGACCACCACCGTCAACCTGGTGTGGCCGGGCGGGCGCTCCCCCGCGACCACACCGGCCGCCCTGCTCCCCGCCCCCGGCCCGCCCCACGGACTGCCGCGGTCCGTCGCCGCACTCATCGAAGAGAACCTGGATGGTACCCTGGCCTGGTCGGTAAACTGCCGGGAGGATGAGATGAGCCTGACGTTGACCTGGGAGAGGGAGTCGTTGTGCGGCGGTACGGGGAGCGGTACGGGGAGGTCGGCGGCCGATCCGCGCCCCGGCCGTCATGCTTCGGCAATCCCCGACACGGTCCCGTGCGGCCTCGTCCTCCCCGCCAGCTCGACCCCGGCCAGAACGACCAACTCAAAAAGCTCCGTGATGAAGAAAAGGTCATTCCCTAGAACTGATTTACATTCTGGGGACAAATTAGGTTTGTATTTTTTTAGTTGGTACGATCTTCACCCTGTCCGCGCTAAAACGTGGACAGCTTGGGCCATTCATTGAGCCTACCCCATTTTAGTTCCGATTGGTGGGTTAAGGTTAGAAAAGGGTTATGTTAGGGTTAGGGATGAGTATATTACTCTAAACCAGTATAAGTGCACTTTGAAAGTTTTTACATCTAGAGGCTCAAGGCCACCAAAACGGGGTAGGCTCAAGGTGTCCACAGAAAGACTCTAGGGGTCCAGGGGGAATTGGACGCCTTGAGCCTTTTACCGTTTGAGCCTCCTGTCAGCGCAAAAACGTGGACGCCTTGAGCCTACCCCGTGGACACCTTGAGCCTACCTCATTTTAGTTCCGATTAGCGGGCTGGGGTTAGAAAAGGGTTGGATAAGGGTTAGGGTTGAGTATATATGACTATGAACCAGTATAAGTACACTTTTCAAAGTTTTTTACATCTAGATGTTCAAGGAAACCAAAATGGGGTAGGCTCAAGGCGTCCACAGGGTAGGCTCAAGGCGTCCACAGAAAGGCTCAAGGCGTCCAGGGCTCGAATCGACCCGGGCTCAAGGCGTCCATGAACCGGGTCCAGGGCTCAAATCTTTCCGGGCTCAAGACGTTCTTGAACCATATGGACATTGCAGGCTGCTAGCACCGGACGGCTGGCCTCATTTCGTGGGGCTTATTATCCAATAAAACCTTTGTCATCATTTTTAATTGAATAAAAAGAGAATTAATTCAGCTACATTCACACCAATAAACTGGTTTTTCACCGTTGCAGACGGCGAGGTGGTGCCGGACAGTCAGCTCGAGTCACTCGGGGAGGGCAGCCAGCTGTCGCCGCTCATCCCCGTGACATACGCGGAGCCTGTGGTGTTTAACGAGGAAGCCTCCCGCCCGGCATCCCGCCCGGCATCCCGCCCGGCATCCCGCCAGCCTTCCCCGCCGCCCATGTTTGACGAGGAGAGTGATGATACTCAATCTCTGAACATCAGCTTTCTCATCCCTGCCGAAGATGACGCAACTACACCGTTAACCCCTCCCGAATCAAGTGAGTCTCCCATTGATAATTGATATCCGTCCTGAAAAGAAACCCAACAGAGGTGTTTCTGTGGAACCCTGGAAATCCACTTATTCATCTTCAGTATATTTAATTGTTTTTCATTGCATTAAACGAAGATATTAAATTTCGGGGATGCCAGTGTTCATTGTTTCCACTAAAAATCATGTTTTCATTTTCAGAATTAAACAATTTTTTGCTTCAAATGTGTAATATTAACATACCAACTACTAAATTACCCAATTCAGCCACATCCTATGATCCTCAATTGAACCTCCCCACTGATATATGTATAAACTTAAACTTTCCCTTGATCCCTCACTGTAATGATTATGTAATGCATAAACCCTGTATTTCAATGAAAAAAATTCAATGTTTTTTTCTGACCCCAACTGGCATCCGTGTATTCTTGATTTAGCCCCTTTTATCCCAATAAAACTGAAGATCATCAGTCCCATGCCATGGCCAACAAGGATGTATTACCCAGTTTTCCTGGTCTTTCTGAGGCTCGAAAATCAACATGGAAAATATTTGTTTGAGCCCAACTGACATCCATGAACTAATTTTTATTTAGGTACTTTATTCCTCTTTGAAAACTCTAAATGCTGATATCGACGAAATTACATAGCTGGGATTGCACTGATCAACGAGTAAAAGGGAAAGAGAGGCACAGCGCAGGGTGGCAGGACATGTGAAGGTTTCTCGCAGCCTTGTACCCCCAACACCCCCAACCACTACAGAGAAAGGTGTATCAGGGCCGCCTGGTAATATGAGCACCTCCTCTAGGTCGGCACCCTCTTTGGTCACTATGCTGTCACCATACTCCTAAACGTTTCATTTTCAGGAGCCCCTATAGGACCTCATGACCCAGTTTAAAAAATACAGGGAAGTCAGTCATTTCACTTTAAGGGTATGGGAAAAGCAGATAAATCAATAATTTGATAATGATTCTCTGTACTCGTTGAGCAGGTAATAGTCACTACACGAGCACGATCCTTTTTTCCCCAGCCCCTCAATCTATATTTTTTCTCATCTATAAATGAAATCTTGGCAGTACTTTTACCAACGTAAACACCTAAAACAATGAAATGAATATGATTAAGTACAGTAGACCTTAGTTATTACAAAGTTCTAGGGATCGGAGTAATCACTTTGTGGTCATCGACGTTTGTTATGACCGAGCGCCACAATACACTGTCAAGTATTATATAATACCAAACACTATTGAGTATTATATAATAACCATCAAGTCGCAGAACCAGGACCATGTGTCGCCGACAAGTCTCTGTGGCCAACGCCAAAAAGCACCTCTGTACAATACTAGACTTGTCCATGTCTTCCATTTTATCTAACCCCTGGTATTTTTTTCCCAAGAATGTTCAGAATCCAGGAATGGCAGTTTTCCTTTATTACCCAAGGACATTTTTTGTTTTCATTTCCGTCTGTAAAATTGTTGTTGTTGTTTAAAACAAGGAAAGTATAGATTGATCCTCCTTTACGCCAATAGAACTGTGGCTTGAGTCACCCTACACGCTTTTCCATGGCGAACACTGATCTGTTTCCCATGTTTTCCTTGTCTCCCTGAACCAGTATATTCTACATGAAAAATATGTCCTCTTGACCCTAATTTGACATCCCTGATCAAAGACTTGCGCAAGTCTAGTGTTGGGGTTTGGTTGTGAAACAGGGACTGGCTGGTCTAGTACGGTACGTCTGTGTGGGTGGAGCGGAGTGGGAACTGTGAGCACTACGAGTTCCGCACCACTGGCGCCGCTCGGCCGGCTCGGGGCCTGTGCTTGTTGTTTCTGTACTCAGATTGGGGTACGTAGTTCACGGGTGTGAATCACACGGGCAATGAAAGGCGCACGTAATGATATGACAGTACTTTAACAGTCTACCCACTCTTAACCCTTTCAGTCCCAATGGCTGATATATTGGCCGGCAGGGTGGCCGTTTTTATCGTTTTTGAATAGTGATATCCGGTGGTGAGCTGCATAGGCTCTTTTGATGTTATTAATATGAAACTTTCTACACCTATAGAGAAAGACATGGGCTGTGAGGTTCAAGCATTGGATTTCCTTTAGAAGATTCTATTCAGAATTTCTGAGGGTTCCATTCAAGGTCAAAGGGCAAAGGTCATTGAATTTATAAACCTTTAGGTTAAGTACAGATTAGATATTATTTCTAAGCCTTTCCAAGCCATTGCACTATATTTTTTAATCAAATTGGAAAGACAGTAGCCCACACAAGCACCGAATCTCATTTAGAATGTCAGGATTTTGCTTGAATTCCATATTTGGTTGCCATGGCAACCATTCCTTAAATTTTTCAGTTAAAGATGAATTTTTGTGTGCAAATATTTCTTAAATATTTTAACTATAATAGTGTTAATCCTAAAAACTTTACAGCAATAAATTCATTAATATATCTGTAAGAATATATAAGTTCCATCATAGAAGGTTCAAAGTTGTTATGTTGTCATAGCAACCTCTGGAACCTAGAGCAATAGCATCGCTGCTAGTCAGTAATTTACCAAAATGTGTAAAATGAAAAACTACCTTATATATATGTCATTCGTGTCAAGCGTTTTTATATAAATGAAGTGATATTTCATATACTATCACAATATTCCAATAAGATTGTAGGAATGCTGTATTTAATTCTATAGTTGGTTGCCATGGCAACCATTCCTTCTATTTTTCATGTATAAGTGGATTTTTTATAGAAATTTCTAAAATAATTTTTCTCTTAATTGAAAAATCATCAATCTTTAGTCATTAGTCATCAATCTTTGAGGGGAAAATCCATCACTATATCTTTCGGTAAATAGAGTTAACAATCTGGAAGGTTTTACCTTCTTTGGTTGCCATAGTGACCTTCAAAATTGGGTATGAAGGCACAATAATAGAGGCACCTGACCAGACATGTGAAGGTAATGCACCAATATTTTTAGGTGAATTTATCACGAAAAGGGCCTTTGATATATGTCATGCCTGTTTCTCAAGTTTTTGACTGGTTGAAAAGATTTTTCATATATGAACTCCATATTCCATTAGGATTCTGTAACTGTTGTAGTTTATTCCAATTATGATTGCCATGGCAACCGTTCCTTCTTTTTGTCAGGGAAAATTGCATTTTTTTGCAGAAATTTCTTGAATAACATGAATTTACAGTGGTTAGTCATCAATCTTTTAGGGGGAAAATCCATCAATTTTTTTATCCGGTAAATAGAGTTAACAATCTGGAGAGGTTTTACTTTCTTTGGTTGCCGTAGTGACCCTCAAAATTGAGTACGAAGGCACCATCATAGACGCACCTGACCAGTCACCTGAAGGTAATGCACCAATGTTTTTAGGTGAAAGGGGCCTTCGATACATGTTCTGCCTGTTTCTCAAGGTTTTGACCAATTAAAAAGATTTTTCATATATGAACTCCATATTCCATTAGGAATCTCACAGTCCGGGTGGCCTCTGGTGGCTGCCGCAGATTCAACGGGGTAGATACCAGGGTGTATCACCATCGGCAGAAAAATCCACATGAAAAATGTTTCCACTTTTTGCCCTGTCCCCAACTGACACCCCTGAAGATAACACTAATTGAGTCTCATTCACACTACTAAAACAGTTTCAACCTCCCCACAGACCCTCAGCCCACACCGTGACTGACACTGACGTGTTTCCTTGTTTTCTCGGTCTTCCAGTGGCAGTAAACTCCACCTCTTTTTAATGACCCAAATTTCATTCCTGACCATTTAAATTCGCGAAATTAAAACTCATAATACATGAAAAGCACGGGAAAACTCAGATCCCGGGGGGTTCTCCCCCTGACCCCAGGGTGCTGCCCCTCCCCCCTGCCGGCAATTTCATCTTCTTCTAAATTTATCCCCAAAATGTCATTCTCATCCCCAGTAATTGCAGTTGTAGGGCAAGAGAGGTCGACGAAAAGGGCACACAGTAAAGTGTCTGACACGGACTCAGACTTCGAACCCATGACGACGTTGTTCCGGACACCGAAAAAGGAACCGAAGCTGAAAAAAAGACGACGAACTCCATTGAAACGGAAGAAGAGACCGTTGCCTGACTTGAGTGATGACGATGCTACCCAGAGCGATGTGTGTGAGTACTCGTAATTAAGTCCCTGTGCCACACTGATTATAAAATCCCATTTATTGTTTATTTAATTGATCACTGCTTTCTAACAAATCTGTAAGAAATTTAAATATGATTATGAAATGTGTAGTCAGTTATAAGGGATAGCCGTGTATATTTGGGGGATTCTGAGGTTATAAGGTAGAAATGCTATTTTAGCCAAGTCAAATAGAAATTGCAAGAAAAGAGAATGGGGGAGAGTGATAGTAACAGTGTTATTCTTGACTTTATTGACTTTCAACATTGCTTTTCCTGATCATATTTTCTAAATAAATCTTATTGGAATCAATTTTGTCTTTCAGAATGCTATATTATTAGTAATATCGAGATACGTGACAAAAAATGAGCGAAAATAGTGCAAAATTGCGATATAGTGTTATCAACCAGAATTCAGAAAAGGTGACGATCAGCGAGGGGGGGGGGGGGGGGGATACAACTGCTTATTTTTGATGGGGTTTTTTTCTTACTTGTTATTTTGTCGCTCAGCATGTTCCAAAAAAGGCAGAGCACGCTCAGTCTTAGAACGCATCAGGTACAAACGGCTGTGCAAGCAAGAAGGCTCGGATGTCGAAAGTTCGGTGTCCAATACCAGAGAGTCGGAGGAGGAAAAGGTGATCGCTCGCAGGCGGATCGCAGGCGAAATGTCTGATGTGACTGAGGCAGTTCTTCAAAGGTAATTGATCAGTTTAGATTCTCTTATGACGTATCATGTACACAAAGTATGATAACGAAATACTTGGCACAATTATGAGTAAAATATGGTGTTTTGACTACTTGTCCTCATTAGATTGGTATGGTAGGCGTATTTAAACAGGGATAGCAATTTTCCTGTTTTCCAAGGAAGTCCTTCTTTATATTTTCAGTTTATAATATTTGTTTCTGGTGTAAAACAAGGAGAAATAAATCAGGCCTCATTCACACCAATAAACAGTGGTTTAAACCTCACTGTACACCCTAGTCCCATTCCATTGTCAATAACGATGTGTTTTCCATGTTTCCTCAGTCTGTGAGGCAGTACATTCCACATTAAAAATATTTCTTTTGTTTTCATGACCCCAACTGACATCCCTGTTTACATCTGTTCGATATACATGTACATGTATTTCGGAAATGCACTGAGAAAAAAGGGTTTTATCCATTCAAAAACTAGGACTATGTCCCATAATTCTAGTTATTTAATGTGTATTATCACATTTTTCACAGATTAAAATGGGAATTGCTAAATATTGTATTATAATATTTATATTAAGATCAAATAGTAATTAGGTAACTCCTACATTTCTAAGTTAGACATAATCTGTTCTACACCACTTTGAGAAGATCTTATTCAACTTCTAGTAGAATGACATTCAAGGTTGATGTTCAATTTGACTTTAGGAATTGTCATGGTGCCGTGATCAAATATAAGCACAATTTTAATTTTCATTGTAGGATTGTCAACACTGCCAAAAAAGCTCAGCAACTCTTAGAGGGCAACGACAAACTGTTCTCATCTCATCGCGTCGCAACATGGAGGTAAGTTACATTGTTGATAGTACTGATACAAAATCACAATACCTTAATACAGGTTATACTATGCAAATATATACAGAGGAGGGGGTCCAGTGTAAAGATATGTATCTCATGTTATCCCCCATTAAACCAATTTAACACTGAAAAGGCATATAACTTTCCAGGCATATCATTTTTCCCCAACTCCCCCCCCCCCCCCTCATGTATGAAGACCTCCAATAATTATAGTCGTACACAAAGTAAATCTAATAAAACATATTGGACATTGATTGTATAAGCAACACATACCACCTTCACTTTAAAATCAGCTGTTGTTGGTTTTGTCATATAATCTATGCACTTCAGAATTACACACGAATATCTCCTGAAAGGGGAAAATCCCCCATTATGCCAAGCATGCAATGAACCCTAACTGTTCAGCATATCCTGCGAAACTGTAAAAGGGTACAAGAAAATAGGAGAAAGTATTTGATAAACAGTAACAACATGAAAATGTTGTTTGAAACTATTCCAAAGAAAGATATCATCATGTTTTTGAAAGAGACAAATCTCTTTGATTGTATATAAAATATTTGAAAACATTGAAAAGAATTGACTGAAATAAGTCTACGAAAATGAAAAGTTGAATCATTGATAGTCCCTATATACCCACCGGGTCCCCTGGGATGTTAAACCACAAACACACAAACAACCCCTCATGTATGAAGTCCTCCAATAATTATAGTCATGCAAAAAGTAAATCTAATAAAACATTGGAAGTTAAACTACCCAGACAAAAACACAACCCAACTCATTGATTGTATAAGCAACCTATACCACCTTCACTTTAAATCAGCCATTCTTGGTTTTGTGATATAATCCATGCAGTTAGATGACATATGTCTGTGAAATATTGGTCGTCTTATACAATGAACAGAAATGCCAATTTTTCATTTTTCCATGGAAATCCACTTTTTCTTATTCGGTATAGGTGATAGTTTTTCCTTGTCTCAAAGATGATATTGATTTAGCCTTATTTACACCAATAAAACAGTGGTTTGAACCTCACCACAAAACCCATCCCCATGCAGTTCCGGACAAGAACATATTATCCAAGTTTTCCTGGTCTCTCTAATAAAGGGATGCCAGTTTTCAATGTTTCCATTGAAATTCATGTTTCCATTTTCAGGATTAAAAGATATTTGCCTTGTGTAATATAAACTGCTAAGTTACCAAATTCAGCCACAACCCATGATCCCCTACTGAACTTCCCCCACAGACCCACATACAAACTTGAGATTTCCCTTGATCTCGATTCCCCACGATACTGAGTGTGTAATGCATAAATCCTGTATTGCAGTGAAAAATAATGCAATATCTTTTTCTGACCTCAACTGGCATCCCTGCTCTATGGCAGAAGACCATATAAAAAATATTTCCACTTTTTTTCCCCTTACTCTAACTGACGTCCCTGATATTATGAATGCCCACAGGAAGGAGCTGGAGGCCTTGACGTTGAAGGCCAAGTTGCCGAAGACGGTGATCGCCGTGGTCGGGGACACGGGCGCCGGTAAGAGCAGCGTGATGAACGCGCTCATCGGCCACCACTCCATCCTGCCCACGTCGGGCATGCGGGCGTGCACAGCCGCCGTCGTCCAGGTCAACGACAACCCCGACTCCGCCGACTACGAGGGAGAGATCGAGTTCCTGAGTAGAGAGGTGAGACACACCCCATACCATACGCGGGCATGGATGGCAGTTTTCCACTTTTCCTATGAAATCCTTGTTTTTATTTCCAGGTGATAAGATTTTATTTTCGCTTGTGTAAAATTGAGATGATGTAAATTGAGAATAATCTACACCAATAAAAATTGGTTTAAACCTCCCCACACACCCAGGCCAAATTCTATGGTCTGCAAGGTGTAATAGCCACGTGTTAAATTCTGACCTGAATTAATACCTGATACCCCACCGTCTATGGTGTGGAGTCTGATAGGATCAAAGCTGAAGACGTTGGAGTATTAAACATGATCAGGAAAACATACTGATTTGACTTTGGAGACAAAATAACGTTTTCTATAGTTACATCAGTCACACCAACTTGGGGATATCTGCCTGGTTTTCATGGAAACGAAACACATAAATAGGCAATCTGACCCATATGGACCTATTCTCTTATATTATTCTGTGCCATAGATTGTGCAGAGAATAATGACTTTTTGAACATATGATAATCGCATGGAGTAGCCTTTTTTGCCATATTCTACTCCACGGGTAAAGTATAGAGACTGTATAAGGTTGGTAATAAAAAAAACAGAAAATTTAATTTTGGTCAAAGTTGTCATTCTCCGGCTTCTTTGAATGCTATGCGATATTCACTCAGCTTCACCTGGTTCATATCGCTCTGCATCAAACTCGTAGAGATAGAAAAGACTTTGACTAAAACTTGTTGGTTTCTTCTTTATTCCGATGATGAGTGTGTCAGTGACGGTGCGTTTGTTTTGTAAGGAGTGGCACAAGGAGCTGGAAATCCTGCTGAAAGACTTGGAAGGTGGAGACGGACGGGTGCGGGCCAAGAAGCCTGATCCCAACTCGGACACAGTTGTCGCGTGGAACAAGATGCGTGCCGTCTACGGAAAGTTCCACGACGGTGTCACCATCAATACACTGCCTAAGATGAGTCCTGTCACGAGTCTTCTCGGCAGGACCAAGACTGTCAGAGAGAGAAGTGTGAGTTATAATTATCACATAACTCTATGGATTTATTTGAAGCTTTTAGTTTGGAGAACAAGGGCTTTTTTTATTTATCTAATGTGGGGTATATATAGACCTTTTTCTGTATGACATAGAGACTCAGAGACGATGTGGGTCGATTTAATTCAACACTCATGGACGGCTAATACTGTCTTAGCGAACAGATCGTATATATATTATTAAACGATAATACAGAAAAATGTCGTTATGTACGATCCTAGATTATTAAACGGGCATCTAGGTCCAGACCGAGGGAATACGCATCTGAAAACAAACTGGGAACAAAAATGTAAGCTTCATAGCCGTCTAAAATGACTAATTATTTATTTTTCATAGTCTAACTTCAGAAGGTTGGATTGTGTTTCATGTGTTGTGTATGTAACATGTAAATTGAAATCCACGTTTTCAATTTATCCTTGTGTAAAACAAAGTTAATATCAGTGGTAAAGAGCACTAGACTTGTATTCCCAAGGTTATCAGACTTTGTTGATTCCAGTCCCACTGCAGCCACTTTTCTCCTTCACCCCCAGCAGTGGTAGATTTACTGCTATATCAAAGGCCAATCGTTCTCATACCATGTCTATGTGGTGTGGGAAGTCAAAGAAGTCTCACCTCGGTAAATGTGTAGTTGTGAGATTTCTACCTGAATTCATTACATAGATTCGATCACCACCCTTGTGGTGTAAAAGAACCTTGAGAAAGTCTGATGAGAACCTGCAATGGTTAACTGGACTTTAAATCAAACCGACAAACAAACAAAACAAATAGTAAGTCTCTTTAACGTCAATTAAACAGTGGTATGGACTTCTCGACAGACCCTCAGCCCTATGTTGTGGCTGATACAAACATGTTTTCCACAGTCTCTCTCTGAGGTAGAAAATCCCACATGAAAAATATCTCCGCTTTTTTTCTGACAGCATCTGACATTTTTGGATGAATCAGTTAACCGTTCTAATTCTGCTTTTGCTTAGATTAAAAAAAAAAATCTTGATTTTGTTCAGCCCATGCAATTCCGAAAGCGAGTGGACAGTTACATCGAGTCGACCGACGGGCGAGAGGGAGGTCAGTTCTGGCCCATCGTGAAGAAGGTGTCGCTGCGGATCCCCAACTGTTCCGTCTGCAGTACCGGAGCCACACTCGTCGACCTGCCAGGAATCCGCGACTCCAACGCTGCCCGCGACAAGATAGCCAAAGAGGTGGGTAGAGATGACCAGTTAGCAAACCACGTTCCAAGGTCCAGTTGCAGACAAGGTATAGGGCACATAGACATTCTGTTATGGAGGCGGCCATCCTGCCCCCAACACCAAAGAAAACACAAGATGGCAAGACCAGTTATGAATGGATTTTATCCAAAATATTTTTTTCAGCTTGCCATAGAGGGGTTTTAGCCTTGTCTCACGATTATTAATGGTTTATAACAATTGATAACATTGGTTGTCCGGCTCGATCGTACAATTTTCTGGCGGATGATGGTAGAACTAGCAATCACTCTGTGCCCTATACGGTGGACTCGTTACAGTGCCATTTAGGTACCGATTAATTCTATACCGCTGCGGTCCTGGGCCTGGCCGCCCAAGTGGCCAGTTTGCTAACTACGTTTCCAGGTCCAGTTGTTTAAGGGAAAGTCACAAGACGAAAATAACTTGGTTAGTACTACACCGAGTTTGACCAGAATTGCGTGTGGTCAAACGAGGTGGAATGTACACCAAGTGGGTTTCTGATTTTATCTCAACCCATATGATATTGTTCATTGATTGAGTATTGTGTACACTACTTATGGTGTAGATGCTGTTATAACCACATATACACGACCCCTACTGACGCCTACGAGGGCCTATGCACGTCGTTGCCTGAGATCGGATTTTTTTTTTTACACTTGTCTATCCTCCACACAAATACAACATAAACAAGCAATTGAGATAGTCTTGAGTGTTTTCCTCTCATATCTGGTAAGGTGGTGGTTGAGAAACATTCCATGCAGTAATAACTCTGTTTACACGGGGTGTCCTTTTACATCTGTTTGAAGTAAACGCTTAAAAGGAGAGCAATTTTCCGTCTGTTAAAGCTTATATAAAGCAATTAAGCTCTGTTAATTAATTCTAAAAATTAGGCCCCGCCCACACGGCTTTCAACCACGTGTGGATCGGGGCCTATAGGTGCATATATCGGGTGAGGTGTAGGGTACGGTCACGACCAGCTGACCAGGCCTGGACCACCTATATAACCATTCTGAGCACTGTGTACGCTTCATTGATTCTCTGAATCTCAGTGAGAACACATGTACCCGGCTGTATTTAGTAGGGTGAGACTGGAATACACAACTACACAACATGACATATTGTTAGAGTGAGTATAATAAGTTAAAATATATAAGAGTTATACCTTATAGATTTGGATAGGGCCATTATACTGTATAAATCTGTGTGTATTTTACCAGTGTATGTAGAGCGATGCCTGCCTGTGACTGTGTGTGTGACTGGACTGTGGGAGCTCATGTGTGTCTGTCACACACAATGTTGACCTGTGTGATTCTATGTGTGCATACTGTATCTGTATGTCTCTATATATTCCTATCTGTGTCTGTCTGGTTATCATTCTGAATATATGTTCCACAATTCCTCATATTGAAGGAACTAGTTAGTCTAACAGGTATCCCAACATGGCCGACCTCTTACCTGTAGTGACTCATGCATATGAATGAGCTCTGGACACCCTCCCACCTGCCTTATATGCCCCCTGACTGGCCCTGCTGGTGACCTGACTGGTAGCGACCCCTCACCCACAAACAAGCCCGGACTCTCACTGTGTGAGGGGCGGGCTTTATTTTTAATGATTTTATCATCAAAACTCATTTCTGTACTTGATCTTTAACGCGGACAACAGGTCCTTCCCTATTCATGGTTCCCTCCCTCCCTCCCTCCCTCCCTCCCTCCCTCCCTCCCTCCCTCCCTCCCTCCCTCCCTCCCTCCCTCCCTCCCTCCCTCCCTCCCTCCCTCCCTCCCTCCCTCCCTCCCTCCCTCCCTCCCTCCCTCCCTCCCTCCCTCCTTGTCGTCATAGTAATTAATTATTAGCAGACCTTTGAACTGTATTGAGTTTTAAATGCATCCCCCTGCTAATTTGGTCTTTAAGGGCAATAATTCTATCTTAAAATCCACACTTAGCTCTAGTTCAATATTCTTTTTGTCATACTTGATGTAACGCACCATTCCTTTCTTCATCTCGGTAGTACCTCCAAAACTGCACGGCCGTGTGGGTGGTGGCGAGCATTCACCGCGCCGTGGACGACAAGACGGCCAAGGAGCTGCTCGGCGAGCAGTTCCGGCGACAGCTGCTCATGGACGGGCAGTACGGCAGTGTGAGCTTCATCTGCACCAAGACGGACATCCTCAGGCCCTCTGAGCTCATAGGGTGAGTGAAGTACCTCATTTACCATAAGTTCCAGCTTATAAGACTCGCCTTGTACGCGAACCAAGCCCCCTGGTTTAGGATTCGCATAAGCAGGGGGGCGTCTTGTTTTTCCCAAGGGCAATTGAGAATTTTGCGGAGTACCATTCGAAATGCCTTCAAATCAAAGTATATATAGTTTTAATGTTTTATTATATTACTGCATAATTATACATGCTTATATTATCTTTATTTTTAAAAAAAATGTTTCCCCCCCAACAAATATATGTGGCTCAAACACATTTTTTTCGGTTGAAATGAAATCAGAGTGATTTGAACCGCAGACCCTCAGCCCCATGCCAATGGCACTTTATCCAAGTTTTCCCGAAATCTCTAAGGCAGAAAAATCCACATGAAAATATGTCCCCTATGTTTTTCCTAACCCCAACTGACCTCCCTGTAACTCTTTATTGTTGTCTCATAGCGGTCTCGACATCAGCGACAAAGTAGCGCCGTATGAGGAGGCTCTCGGGGAGCTAACAGACAAGAAGGTGGACGAGGAGGACCTGCAGGAGCACCACGAGGCGGAGGTGGAGCGCCTCAAGGAGCAGCTGGACACTCTGCGCAGTCAGAGCCGAGACCTGCAGTCCGACCTGCAGGAGCTCACACAGGTCGTGCTCGATGAAGACTCCGATGTAAGTCTAATAGACCTTTTTCCATAGGCCGGTGTCGCACCTTATCTGGTTGGTTACGCAATGCCTGCAGCCAAACAAATACCTGGCAACGTATTTTTAAGCATTGGATGACAGAGTGGATGAGGTTAAGACGTTTATAATACCCATTTAGATTATTTCCAGAGAAAGAACATTGATGCAATCATTACTTCGTATTCCATGGTATTCCTGCTCAATTTTGGTGGGTTGTACATGTATATTGCCCCAGTAATACTTGAGATATGGTTAAGACAACAAATGAACAATGTACATGGATAGTGTAGATACACTGGTACAAACCTGGCCACTATAGGCTTATTTTCCTATGGAAAAAGACAAGAATTATCAACTCAGAAGTTTAGACATCCAAGACGCATTGTTACAATGCTGTAGTATGTCTAAACAGTCCTATATTGTGTGAAACAAAAGCCTTCCGCTCACACCCGCCCTTCACACATAATGCATTCACTTTTCATAGCCATGAAGCCGAACTGACTGGTGTTTGTCCGAGCCACGGCCTAACTAAAGAATGCACTGCACCGCGGCGTTGAACGGAAAAATTACTTACAATTATTTACTCAAGAGATGGCAGTTTTTCTAAGGAAATACTTGTTTTCAGCTAATAAAATCCTTTTTCTCGTGTAAAACAAGGAGAATGAATTAGGCCTCATTCACACCACTAAACAGTGGTTCATACCTACCCACACCCCCACCGCATTCCATTGTTGATAACGATGTGTTTTTATGTGTACTCAGTCTCTATGAGGCACTAAGTTCCAGATGAAAAATATTCCTGTTTTCAATATCCTGACATTACTGATTATTTATTTCTCTAAATCAATACCTCAGAGATGGAAGTTTTCCACCGTTCCAAGGAAATCCTTGGCTTCATTCCAAGCTATTAGAAGATATTTTCCTAGTGGTTTAAACCTCCCCATATACCTTAAGCTTTATTCCATTGCTGGGCTTTCCATGTTTTCTCCAGGGATGCCAGTTTGTAGGATTTTGCCTACATGTAGGATTTTCATGTAAGTCTAAAAGAGATGCAAATTTCAAAAAATTATATATATTTTGAGAACAATATTGACTCCAGGTTCTCTAAAATCTAAATCTTAGATAAACATGTTCTATAATCTTTCAAAATTATGAATCAGCTACCCCCAGCACACTCTGTTAGAGGCCCTATGGATCCCAGTGCTCCAACCTACAGCTGTAGGATGGTAGGATTCCTGTAGAAAATGCTCTTACAGACAAGGGCAAACTGAAATACTGACATCTGATTGGCAATGCCAGTCCATGCCAAAGGATCTGCTAGGAGAATGAGGGGATTCCCCATACACCAAGTGCGTTTTAGATGATACATAGACTGGCCTCAGTTCCCATGTAGGATTTTTTCCTGAACCCAACTGGCATCCCTGTTTCTCTATCTCTCTGAGGCTGTCAATTCCACAAGAAAAATATTTCCGCTTTATTTTATGACCGCAACATCCCTTATACCTGCTTTCATTTCTTAAACTGATAAAAACAATATTAGCAAAGTATGTCCGACACTTTACTCATATTTTGGGACAGGAAATGTAAACTTTGTAGTTGATTTTTTTTCTTAGGAGAGCTGCTTTAGCTTTAATCCGATCCACCTCCTTGAGTTTCCTGTGGTTTGTTTTGAGTTTTGTCTTTACTATTTGTAGTGGCATTCCAGGTTGTTCAGTGTGGGTTTTTTTTTTGGTTTTTTTGGTGTTTTTTTTCAAGAATTTTGAAAAAAGTCCTCGAGGTGCCTATTCTCTTTGTTGATACGATGAGACTAGAATGTATTGCAAATAAGATATTGGTTATCTTTCAGGTCAGTGATGCTGAAATCAATGCTGAGAAAGACGAGCTCGAGGATACGGTGGCAGACAACGCTGATAAGATCAAATCAATAGAAGCAGAGATCAAGGACCATAGCAAGGAAATGGAGGCCAACAAAGTTGCAGTATGTAGTACTTCTGAAGTTATCTCGAATCCCTTTTTTTTTTAAATAGGTTATTATTATTGTTATTAATACTCAGGGATGCTAGTTGTCTGTCAATTCACGGAATCCCGTCATTTCATGTTTCTTCCAGCAGTTTTAGGATGATGACGGGCCAGCAACAGAGGCGGGGCCACCCCGCTATCAGTGCCCATACTCCAGACCTCAGTCGGCCGCGCTATGGGCCGGTAAAGTCGGCGGGTATACATAGGACACGGCGCCTGCCACAAGGCCTCATTTGGCGGCCTAAAACGCTCTCACTGTCGTGTAGACTGCCAACCTGGTGCCGTCCAACTCCGGCCTTTTTCGCTGGCATGGAGTTGTTCAAGTCTTACGTTTTTTCATTTTATTTATTTGAGGCCATGTAGTCAAGTCCTACAGTAAGGGGCCATGACTCAGAGACTGAGGCTGGTCGACATTTTTGCTGCTGAGCAAGAAGGTGATTCCCCGGATCACTGAACTAGAATCATTATCAAAAGGCTTTTATATTTCCGACTTTTTCCTCAGTCCCGACTTGCATCCCTGAATACTACTCGCACAATTCAACCCGAGGGATGGTCTTCCATTATGGCCAAACATACGAAATCAGATAATTCGTATTTTGATTTGGGTTGTATCAATTTAAAGTAAATTTGTATGAATGGAAATTGGTTTTTAAAAAAGGTATCTATTGTGAAGTAATTAGTTTTTCTCATTAAGCTAATTAGTAGATAAACTGAAAACCAGGAATGACATCGCACGCATCTTTTTTCTTTTATTCAGATCAATGTCCTTGAAAAGGAGATCATTGCTAAGCGCAAGATCATCTCTTCAATCTGTGCACTAGCTCGCAACGATTTCGCTAAGTGTGAAATCAAACGAGACTTCAAAGCTGGATTAAGGGTAAGTGTTTCCTTGGTAAGAGTACTGTATTTAAACCGTTTTAGCTCTAATTCCTAGCACCACCATGGACGCGTACAGATATAATCTATGGCGTGATTCATTAAATTTGCCTTACTTTTTGGCTGTACCATTTAATGATTTGTTTCTGTTTGACGTATACAGTTCGGAGATGTCAGTTTTTATTTATCCATGGAAAATCACTTTTTCATATTCAGTATATATAAGTACTTTTCCTTGTGTCAAACAAAGATGATATTGATTTAGCCTCATTAACGCCAATAAAACAGTTTTGGACCTGTCCAAAGACCCTCAGCCCCATGCCATGGCCAACAAGGACATATCATCCAACTTTTTCCGGGCTCTCTGAGGCAGAAAAAAAACCTACATCAAAATATTTCCACATTTTTCCCTGACCCCAACTGACATCCCTGGTCTTTAGAAAGAATTATTTGTGTTAAAAGAAAACAAGTAAAAGGAATAGAAGCATCAGCTATGTCTGATGTATGCATTGAGTGTTCTTGTCTATTACATACCACAGGACATGAAACGTAAGACAGATGATTCTGAAGACAGCAACGATGACGAGGATGAATTTCTCAGTGAGTCGGAAGATGACGATGAAGATGTGCTGACAACAACTGACAACCTCAAAGTCTTCTGTGTGAGCAGCACAGAGTACCTGAAGCTGAAGCGCCTGCTGCCCAGTAAGGACGGACCGGCCCAGGTAAGATCAGTTTGTAGACATGGTCATTCGTATACGGCATATAGCCTATGATCCATGGGGGCCGCCATTACGCCCCCCGAGTAGGTGTTCTTCACTAAAGGAGGTGAAAAAGTAGGTGTTCTTCACTAAAGGAGGTGTGAAAGAAGTGTGATAATTGGGAAGTGTCACAACTCTAGCCTTGCTGACATATGTATATAAACTGTTTCATGTGAAAAACCTCATGTTCTGGGTTTAATCATTATATCATCCTTTTCTAGGATGGGTGTAGAGAGTTAAGGGAACCATGGTATAACATTGAAAGCCAGTTGAATTTCGTAAGAACAAAGAGCTAGAATATAGATCTGTCCCCCTAAAGGGGCCTGACATTGCTGGCCACCTAGTGACTGTTTTCTGAACTAACAATGGCTCTGTCCCCTATAGGGCAGATAGTTAATGTTCCCTGAGGGCCGCTATTTTAAATAGACAATAATAGATGGTTTTGTGGACAGGCGGCCGTAAACCACAAGAGGTTGACACGTAGTAATACACGAGCGCTAGCGAGTGTGTTACAACGTCAACCTCGAGTGGTATCCATATTTTTTACCCAGTAATTGCCATATTAATGGGTATAACAATAGGGACTATTTCTTTGCTCTACAGCACAAAGGGGCTATTTTCCCTGTATACCATGGGTTTTATACCACAGATTCATATCATGGGAAGTGTCACAACTCTAGCCTTGCTGACATATGTATATAAACTGTTTCATGTGAAAAACCTCATGTTCTGGGTTTAATCATTATATCATCCTTTCCTAGGATGGGTGTAGAGAGTTAAGGGAACCATGGTATAACATTGAAAGCCAGTTGAATTTCGTAAGAACAAAGAGCTAGAATATAGATCTGTCCCCCTAAAGGGGCCTGACATTGCTGGCCACCTAGTGACTGTTTTCTGAACTAACAATGGCTCTGTCCCCTATAGGGCAGATAGTTAATGTTCCCTGAGGGCCGCTATTTTAAATAGACAATAATAGATGGTTTTGTGGACAGGCGGCCGTAAACCACAAGAGGTTGACACGTAGTAATACACGAGCGCTAGCGAGTGTGTTACAACGTCAACCTCGAGTGGTATCCATATTTGTTACCCAGTAATTGCCATATTAATGGGTATAACAATAGGGACTATTTCTTTGCTCTACAGCACAAAGGGGCTTTTTTCCCTGTATACCATGGGTTTTATACCACAGATTCATATCTCCATATATCCGTATACCACAGGTATGGTATCTGACAGATTTTATATAATGGGTCGTGGTTTTCTGAGTCCCCATACTTATTCAATGGTGTCTTTGTATACGATTGACAATAACAGGGAATCTGCCTGCACTAAAACACTGATCACGAATGCTCCATCATAGTAGTAAAGAGAACCCCCAGCATTAGTAGTAAAGAGAACCGATTTGCAAGCCCCTACATATAACAGCCCCATAATTGATTGTCCCAATACTGATACTGTTTTTGGTGTTTTTTGTTTTTTTTGCTTACTCAGATGTGTAATAGCTATGCTCATAAATTTAGACCAATATTGATAGTGAAAATGAACCAAGTTGCATCATGGCTAAGGATAAGTATATTGTGGCAAGAATGAAGGAGTTGGGCCGTTGAGCTGATTGAACATGCCTATTTTCCTAAATACAATTCTTAGATGGTCGTGCACTTTACTTACTCTCTGAGTTCTTCATTGATATAACAATATGTAAGAAATACAAACATCCAGGGGCTGATGTGTTAGCTCAGTGGTTAAGGCACTGGACTTGAAAACCCAAGGTTGTGGGACTTTGTGGGTTGAGTCTCACTGCAGCTCCTTCTCATTCTGTGTCTCTGTGGTGTGGTGTACAGCCACCTTTCTCTTTCTCCCAACAGTGGAAGATTTACTGCTATATCAAAGGCCAATTATTCTCCTACAATGTCTGTATAGTTTGATGTGCAGCCACCTTTCTCCTTCACCCCAGCGGTGGTAGATTCACTGCTATATCTAAAGCCAATCGTTCTCATACCATGTCTATGTGATGGGGAAACTAAAATAACTCTCACCTCGGTAAGGCCACTTTAAAAAAAAAACTTGTTTCTCATCACCGCGCGCGTCAGCTAAAACGTTTTTTAGAAGATTTTTTTTTTTTTTTTTTTTTTTTAATAGATAAGATGACAATTTGATAGAAATCATGAAAGATATGAGTATTTGGTATCAAATTAAATCTCCTGATGTAAGGAATGCATTTAATGTGGTTATATGGTTGGCAAAAGTGATGCATAAAGTGGTTTCATGTAACCAATTAAGGGGGGCATCCACCAACCATGACAAGACTACGACAATGGCTTTCCGACAAGGTCCACGACAGCTCTACGATTGGAAGCCTTGTCATAGCCTTGTCGTGGTTGGTGGACCCCAGTTCCCGACAAGAGGCTACAACAAGGCCATGACAGGCTGCGACATGAAGCTTGTCGGGGGCCTTCCGACAAGGCTACGACAATATTGAACATGTTCGATTTTTGCTACGACTAGACCTTTGTCGTGGAGTGTTGTGGATTCCTCGATATCACTGTTATAGTGTGTCGGGCGCCTTTTTTTTGGCAACCAGCAACGTCTACGACATGCCATGACACCGCTGTCCCTACCCTGCTCTTCTCACGACAAGGCTGCGACAAGGCTGCGATTGGAACTTTCATGTTGGCACTTGTCGTAGCCTTGTCGGGGTTGGTGGACACCCCCCTTTAGAGTAAAACCCCGCTCCTGGGACACCCCACATGCTCCCGACACGCCAGGACACTGCTGTGTTGGTGGACCCCAGTTCCCGAAAAGAGGCTACAACAAGGCCATGACAGGCAGCGATTTTTGCTACGACTAGACCTTTGTCGTGGAGTGTTGTGGATTCCTCGATATCACTGTCGTAGTGTGTCGGAACCATGGGCGACTTTTTAATAGCAACGTCTACAACACCCCAGGACACCGCTGTCCCGACCCTGCTCTTCTCACGACAAGGCTGCGACAAGGCTGCGATTGGAACTTTCATGTTGGCACTTGTTGTAGCCTTGTCGTGGTTGGTGGACCCCCCCTTTAGAGTAATACCCCGCTCCTGGGACACCCCACATGCTCCTGACATGCCATGACACTCCACGACAAAGGTCCAGTTGTAGGAAAAATCGAACATGTTCGATTTTGTCGTAGCCTTGTCGGAAGGCCCACGACCAAGCAAAAAAAAAAAAAAAAAAAAAAAAAAGCGCCCTCGTCATATTTTTCACGGCTTGGTGATGAGAAACATTTTTTTTTTTTTGAGTGGCCTAAATGTGTAGAGGTATGATTTCTACCTAAATTCATCTCATGGATTCTATCACCATCAAACCCAAAATAAGTCCAATAGAACATATTGGACGTTAAACTACCAAAACAACAACCAATCCAGGAGTATGTCCATGCCCAACTTCAACATTTCTATTTGTACCCTGCTTTGACCAGGTGTTTCAGACAACTTTAACATTTCTATTTGCACCCTGTTTTGACCAGGTGTTTCAGACAACTTAAACATTTCTATTTGCACCCTGCTTTGACCAGGTGTTTCAGACAACTTTAACATTTCTATTTGCACCCTGCTTTGTCCAGGTGTTTCAGACAACTGTAACATTTCTATTTGCACCCTGCTTTGACCAGGTGTTTCAGACAACTGTAACTTTTCTATTTGCACCCTGTTTTGACCAGGTGTTTCAGACAACTGTAACTTTTCTATTTGCACCCTGCTTTGACCAGGTGTTTCAGACAACTGTAACATTTCTCTTTGCACCCTGCTTTGACCAGGTGTTTCAGACAACTTTAACATTTCTATTTGCACCCAGCTCTGACCAGGTGTTTCAGACAACTTTAACATTTGTATTTGCACCCTGCTCTGACCAGGTGTTTCAGACAACTTTAACATTTGTATTTGCACCCTGCTCTGACCAGGTGTTTCAGACAACTGTAACATTTCTATTTGCACCCTGTTTTGACCAGGTGTTTCAGACAACTGTAACATTTCTATTTGCGCCCTGTTTTGACCAGGTGTTTCAGACAACTGTAACATTTCTATTTGCACCCTGTTTTGACCAGGTGTTTCAGACAACTGTAACTTTTCTATTTGCACCCTGCTTTGACCAGGTGTTTCAGACAACTGTAACATTTCTCTTTGCACCCTGCTTTGACCAGGGGTTTCAGACAACTTTAACATTTCTATTTGCACCCAGCTCTGACCAGGTGTTTCAGACAACTTTAACATTTCTATTTGCACCCTGCTCTGACCAGGTGTTTCAGACAACTGTAACATTTCTATTTGCACCCTGTTTTGTCCAGGTGTGTCAGACAACTGTAACATTTCTATTTGCACCCTGCTTTGACCAGGTGTTTCAGACAACTTTTACATTTCTATTTGCACCCTACTCTGACCAGGTGTTTCAGACAACTGTAACATTTCTATTTGCACCCTGCTCTGACCAGGTGTTTCAGACAACTGTAACATTTCTATTTGCACCTTGTTTTGATCAGGTGTTTCAGACAACTGTAACATTTCTATTTGCACCCTGTTTTGACCAGGTGTTTCAGACAACTGTAACATTTCTATTTGCACCCTGTTTTGACCAGGTGTTTCAGACAACTGTAACATTTCTATTTGCACCCTGCTTTGTCCAGGTGTTTCAGACAACTAACATTTCTCTTTGCACCCTGCTTTGACCAGGTGTTTCAGACAACTGTAACATTTCTATTTGCACCCTGCTTTGTCCAGGTGTTTCAGACAACTTAAGAATTTTTTTTTGGACAGGTGTTTCAGACGGTGGCTGACACGGGCATCCCTGCGCTGGAGGAGCACGTGCACGTGATGACGCAGGTGCGCCGCCGCCTGGCTACGGAGCAGCTCGTGTTGAGCCTCTACCACAGTCTGCACAATGTGGAGGCCTACCTCACCGACGAGGGCACCAAGGTATTATCTCACCCCTGGTATACCCCATAGACTTGTATCCAATTCCTATTGAGTATTTAGATGAAAAAAATACCCAATGAGGGATTGTCACCATTAGTCAATGTGAAGAGTGAGATAAATTCAGAAACATATTCAAGTTTATGGTCAAAGCTCAATCGCATCTTGTTTGCTATGTAATTCATGCTGCTTCGCCTTGTGAATTACAACACAATTCAAGCTCGATGGGATACAAGCTCTGACCTTAAACTTTCATAGGTTTCCTCTAGGGACTGCAATGTGTACTGGTTGGGGTGTCAGTTTTCTGGGATTCTCCGGTTTTCCAGTATTTTCTATATCAGAACTCACTGCCTGCCTGTTCAACTTCTATGGACAACCCAGATACAATACCAGTATCTATTTATATCTAGTGCCAAAGTATTATTTACGGTAAAGGATTGTTGATAAATGGGGGTGTAAATGTATCCGTCTTTTTTTTGAAACCTCACTGGCATCCCTGTACTAGACTGTTCAACTCGCTTGCTTCTTCGTTGCATATTCTCAATCTTTTCAACATTTCGCTCTGCAACTCAATTTCCTAAATAAGAAGTGTATTTGATTATCAGTGGACGCGAGAGTATTTGTTTGAGTCCGAGCACTGTGGTCGAGTGGTATCCACATGATTTCTTATTTTGGATAATGTGCGTGGAATGGAATACATGTACGTTTAATTTTCCTTGTTCCACAAATTATCAGGTTTTTTTGTTTGTTTTATTTCATATTCTTCAAATTATCAAATTTTATTTCTAAGCTTTATCGTGTATGGAGGCATTTTCTAATCCATTACGTTTCTATGGATTTTTGCTTGCAAAATCATTTTTGATTTCCCTACCATTTTTTAATATCTAGTTTTTGGTAGTTTGCGAGTCTGATTGCATTATGTGCGCTGTAATTATCTTTTAAGGTAATCGAAGAGATAGATTTCACCAGAAGATGTTATAATTCTGTTATTTTCCCAATTAAAGACTTCGAGAGAACGTGGCAGTGTTTACGCCGTGATCCAGGAGAAAATCGAGTGGATGAGGAGCACGGCGTTGAACGATATCAAGGACGAGACGATGGAAGCCATCTCCCAAACCTTCTCAACAAGTATCAAACGAAAAGTAGCAGAAGGAAAGAAGATCGCAATAGGAAAGGCTGATGCAACAGTCGCCAAGTGGGGGATGAAGGTAATTGTTTCATTTCCATTTTAGAAAACTATTTTTCTTGTATCAAGCAAATATCAATTTACGACGTGGCTAGATCTATCGACCGTTCTTGTTCGCAACAACCGCGAAGTGGGTGACAGCTGTCACGCCTTTTATAGCTAAATCCCATGTGACACCTCTCGACCAATCAAAAAAATTATATCAAACAAATAAAGTATAAAACAAATATAGTATAAAATTGTACCTCACTCATGCTTATAAACCTCCCCAACCACCCTCAGCCCTATTCCATGGCCAACAATGATGTGTTTCCATGTTTTCTCAGCCTCTCTGAGACAGGTAAGTCTACATGAAAAACATTTCCGCTTTTTTTTCTTACCCGGACCGACATCCCAGCAAGTGGTAATTCTTCTAGCTGTTACTGAAAAACAATTGAAGTTAAACGCTCACTAACATTACAAAACGGGGTAATTCGGTGATCCAAAGGTTGGTACAATGCCGATATGAACCTTAGTACTATTGGTGAGGTTTCTACCGATATTCCCTTATTTAAAAATAAAACATATGCAGAGGTGTCAATTGCCACGTCTCAAATACTTATATCTGTTCATATTGTAACGATATAAATAAATATTTCTTCTTTGTGTTTGAGAACCTAAAAGCCTATCTATCGAGTCCTATCAGGATCTCAGTTTTCAATGTTTCCATTGATATTCATGTTTTCCCTTTCAGGATAAAAAAAATAATCCCTCGTGTAAATATTGTAATACCGACTGCTAAATTTCCCAAATCCACCACAGCCCATTATCTCCCAACTGACCCAAGTAAAAACTTAAGCTTTCCCTCGATTCCCCTCTGTAATGCGGATGTAATGTGTAAAACCTATATTGCAATAAAAAAATATTTCAATATCTTTTTTCTGTTCCTAATTGGCAACCCTGCTATTTGATACTTTTCTGATCTAAAATCGTCTTTTACGATACAGGTGAATAAGGATAACCGTTCGGAAGGAGGTCTGCACTTCTCCACCTACAAGGCCACCGTTCGGCGTGTAGGAGTTTACAAGTCTCCAACAGTCGGCAATATAGATTTCAATGCAGACTTAACCAATCCCTTCTACACCAGTATCAGTATTTGCTGGGACAAAGTCTTCAAGTGAGTACTTCATGGAAATCCATGAAATCAGGATTTATTTATTTTTTATAAAATACAGGAATTTTTTTTCAGTATTTTCAAGCGTTAGTAAATCCTGTGTGTGTCAACCCCATATCATTTCTAGAATCCTATACCTGACATCCCGGTAAATGTGAACATTATTACTTCCATAATATTCAGGGTTTTACTGACAAACTGCCCAAAGATAATGCATGGATGAAAATCCCTGAAACCCTTGAAACCCTGGCAATGTTACCATACAACTTTAATTGTACAGCTAACATCAGGAACCAGTTTCATACTACACTCTCCCATGCAGTTGTTTGGTATAACATCAATAAGCATAAGATAAAGCATTCTGATTGGCGAGTACAATGTAAGTATAAACAATACATAAAAATACATACACTCTAGATCAGTCTTACTCACCAGGGGACACAGCTATCATCGTTTCTGTGTCCCCGGTAAACTTGTTCATGGGGGGGAGGGGTTGGCGACACTGCCGCAAATTACTTTAGGGATTTTCTTCAAAGGATGCTGACATCTTTGGTATTTGCCAGTGTACTTTCTTCTCTCATTTTCCTGAGATAAACACCTCTACTATTCCTGAAATTAAACTAGATTCAATTACAATTGATATCATACACTATCCAAAAGTATGCTCCTCTCTGATAGGCCTTTTTCCGTAGGCTGGTGTCGCACCTTATCTGCTTAGGTACGCCACAGCTGAAGCAAAACATTCACCTGGCAACCTATTCTTTAGCACTGGAACACTAAGTGTATAAGCATAATTTGTTCATAATACCAGTCTACATTATTTCCAGAGAAATAATAATGATTGCATCTTATTCTATGGTATTCCTGCTCAAATCTGGTATGTCATACATGCATATTGCCCCAATAATACTTTAGATATAGCATAGATAACAAAGGAGCACCGAAATTGAATACACATTAATACATTGGCAGGCCTAGCTATCATGTGCTTATCTTTCTCCAAATTAAATCCAAAACAATTATCAACAATAAAGTTTTGATACTCCAGACTAGTTGATACAATGCCTTTAATTGTTCTAGCAGTCAAATCTGTCCAAAAACAACACTCCTGTAATCACACCCACCGTTCACACTCTAGCTGTGAATGCTGTATATCTCTATATGAATACCGCCGGACTCGCGGTGTTTGTCCGAGCGGCCGCGTAACGAGCCAGTGGGCCGTCAGGCGGCGCTGAACAGCAACACCTGTATTGTATGTGGGGGAACTCTCCAAGAAAAATGGCGCCCTGATTTCTCCAAAATGCTACATCATGCAACGACTATATAACATATCCTCTCTAATTGTACTTGAAACAATAAAGAAATTAGCCTAAAATGAAAATCACTCCGTTATTCTGCAGCACACTTCTGTGTAAGCATCTCCAGAAGTTCAGAAACGACGTCATGAAGAGACTTTACGACTTCATTGACATGATACAGAAGGAGCTGAGTATCATCGGAGTGGCGCTGGCCCGACTCCAGAGGACCGGGCAGAACCTGAAGCAGCGGGTGGAGCACACAGTAAGTCGCCCTTCTCAGGGATGGCAGTTTACCTTTATTCCAAGGAAATCCTTGGTTTTATTTTTTATTTTGTAAAAAAAAAAAATTCTCATTTAAAACAAAGAGAGAATAAATTCAGTCTCATTTCACATCAATAAACAGTGGTTCAAATCTCCTCACACTCCCCAGCCCCATTTTATGGCCAACAATGACGTATTTTCCATGTTTTCTCAGTCTCTGTCAGTTAGTAAATTTCACAGGAAAAATGTTTTTTATGTTTTTTTCATGACCCCAACTGGCATCCCTGCAGGCTTCTTGAATTGAGCTCATTGACAGTTTGCTTTATCCCATAGACTGCATTAGCGTTGATGCCATAATTGGGGAGTTCACTGCTGTCATGAATCAGTAAGGCCAAGGGGAAGTGTACACTCGTTTTTAGAAATTTGAGTATAACACTGTTTCCCAGTGGGTACCTGGTTCTCTTGTGACATCTTTTTTTTAATCTCTCTTATGCTATCCTAACTTTATTCAAGATCTGATGTACTATGCCTAACTGTTTGGCCTTAAAACCTGTAAAAAACCTATATTTTGATTTTCAAAACCTATCTGTCTTGAGGAAGAGTGGTACTGGGAGACCTGTCAAGGTCTGATGTACTAAAGCGATTCTTTGAATCCAATTGTGCATTGTGCAATGTAACCCTGCAGCGACTTGGTATTTGGTTACGAAATTATATAGAAAATGTACATCATGGTATTATATTGCACCAGACTTTTATAGGTGTCTGAAGCAGTTTGAAACTATTGACTTATTGACTATTGCCACAAGATTACCATCGCGCCCCGCAACTCTCACCACATTCATCTGAATATCCACACAGCTGATGGTCGGTGTGGCCGAGACCAAAGCCTTCATAGCTGACCGTCAGCGTGAGATCAACCGTGTGGTCACGCCATGCATGCAAGTAAGTGTGCTACGTACATCAGGTGCAGGTTCTCATGGTGACGGTGTTTTTATTACCCATCCTGTAAGAAGTCCCCATTGAAAATGCATGGGGACTCAGTAAACCGACCCATTATATAACACCTGTGAGATACAATAACTGTCGTATACTATTGTAGCGGTTACCCTCTAGTCGTTGAGAGTGTATTACCACTCTCCGCGATCGTCAGTCGACCAGAGGTTCCGAGACTAGTCGCTACCCTGTACTTAACGTGCCAATACAGGTGGGTTCGGCTTTACCCACTGGAGAAGGGAGGGAGATACAAGATCTACCAACTACCGCTTAACCGCGAATAGAAAACCAGACTCCGGACAGTTTCAGTTCACCGTTCTTTTATTGCTGGATGGTATACACAATCCGTTGGTGCTGCGGGGCACCAACTAGCGCGGGAAGAGATACTAGTCTCTTCAACGCTGAAAGGTGTTTCAACACAACCTAACTAACTCTTGAGGCTCCAGACGTTCACTCCGTAAAGAGGCACCATGAGAAGTCCTGCCAACCTGCTGTGGACTCGACCTTATATAATGGCCGAGTTACGTAATGCGGGTGAACCCGTAGCATTTGCATACTGTGGGTCCGCCGGCCATACCGCACAGCAGGGATTGGCACTCGCGCCACCTAGTTCTAAAGTGAAACAACGCTGCTCGACTGCCCTGACCCCTACACTATCATAAAACTGGATGAGTTTTAATCCTGGCCACCATATGCCACAACTGGAGTTTGGCATAGTGACTTCATGATGCGAAGCTGAGTGAAGTCCGGAGCCCAAACTCCAGGACTGGCATGTGGTGGCCAAGATTAAAACAAATCAAGTTTTGATTCCTACCTTATCTCCTCGATTTTGGAATATTACGTGGTAGCAATCTGTATAAGGGTAGTGGCATATAAAATACTGTATGCCAGTCAGCGTGGCATAGGGAAACTCAATGTTAAGCCTATGGGATTTTATATTAGGAGTAGGATAATTAAAAGGAAACTCGCAAGATAAAAATAATGTGGTCCGCACTCCACCATTATATAAAACCTTGTGGACAGGCGGCTTTGTATACCACTCGAGGATAACTCATAGTAATACATGTCAACCGCTCGGTGGTCTACGGCCGCCTGTCCACAAAACCGTTGTTTATGGTCTATGTCACGTGCATTCACAGGAGCAGATGGCGCCGGCCTACAGTCACTGTAACGAGATGGAAGGCAGCGGCAGCTACAACCGTATGAAGGAGCACATGCGTACCCACGTGGCCGATGGCAAGGCCGACTTCTTTGACAAGAGCTCGGCCCACTTACTCACCATGCTCCATGACCTTCAGGTACCTTGTTGACATTTTTTTTTATTAAACACACCACAGTTTTGCCACGGCGGACAGTTCTTCAACTTGGGATTTCCGCATGTGGTTTACTCGCATGGAAATTATTTTTCGTGATTCATAGTAGCCTGGTTCAAAGATGTTCTTATTCAAAATTGGACTGAACCATCGATATTTCACATCACATTAGGAATAAAGAGTGGACAAATGTAGATCTCTCTTGCATTTGTATATAACACGTGCGCACACAGCTCTATAGCATCTTTCCAAGAATTTTGTTGCAACATTATCCCTGACCTTTGTATTACGTGTTAATACAGTCAGTACTCTTGGTTATACTGTTCTACATAAATATGAGTGACTACGGTTTATACTACCTATTATTGTCCCAAGTGACTCGTTGAATTATAAAAATTGCCGTCAGCTGTATCGTGGCTCTGTACAACAGCTATATTCTTGTTACACAGAGATGGCAGTTTTCCTATTTTCCAAGGAAATCCTTTTAGTTAATAAAAACATTTTTCCTTTGGTAAGACTAAGTGAGAATAGATAGGGCCTAATTCACACCAATAAACAATGGCCCAAACCTGTCCACACACTCCAGCCTCATTCCATGGCCAATAACGATGTGTTTTCCATGTTTTCTTGGTCTTTCTTAGGCAGTACATTCCACGTGCAAAATATTACCTATTTTATTTTCATGACCCCCAACTGCCATGCCATGTCTTGTAGGAGGAGATCGAGGGAATGCTTCAGGTGATCGTGGAGCGAGTCATCGCCGACTGTGTCCAGGTTCATGAGCCGTACTGGGAAGAGCCTGAAAACAGAGTTGCATTCCGCCAGGCCTACTTGCGGGGTGAGTACAAATTCCTTTATTATCATTATTTTTATTTTTTTTTAAATTTAATTTCTTCACCCTGTAAGTACATGGGCTACAAGGGCCGGTTCGAACTGTCCTTACATATTAAATATGTTTTCCTTAAGGGGATGCATTATAATCTAATGCATCTTTGAGTTAACGAGGTATAATATTTGAGTTTGTTGTTAGGTCAAAATTGGTGAAATATCAATTACACATATCTTTAGATAATTGCAGATTTGATGATAAGTAAATTTGGAAATTGTGTTACAATGTGTTTGCTCATTGAGGAAACTTATGAAAGTTTAGGGTTAGAGCTCATAACCTATCGAGTTTGAATCACGTAGTAATTCATAGGCGAAGCCACATGAATTATGTAGCAATTCAAACGAGAAGGGTTCGAGCTCTGACCCTAAACTTGAATGGATTTCTGAATTAATCTCACCCTTCACATAATGGGCTAAACTTTATGACATAAACCCCATTGAGTATTTTTTTCTAAATACTCAATGGGCGTTGGATACGAGTTCCCAAATGTTAAGTCTATGGGGGGGGGGGGGATAACAGGGGTGATAAAAAGAATCAGGAAACAAATAAAAGCGACGTTTATTTCATGGCATCAAGATAAATCAAGACTACACATTATCATATTTCCTATACATTATACACTAGTTAAATTCAGAATGTCTGTTCAAATTAACATGAGCCTTTTAGAACACACGTCCTATAATATAATATGGAGCCTATTTTATTTTATCAACAAAGTGAATCTAAAGGTTTGCTTTATTCTCTTGACACAGGGATCCGGCCCTGTATGGCTGACGTCCGGCAGTTATGTCTGGATACAAACTTAACATTCCCTGGCACGCTTTCTGAGCCCACGCCGCCTGCAGTAGACTCCAAACCTCCCCTACCAGCCAGCAGTCAGTCATCAGAAACCCTCCAGTGTGGCTGCTACTCGGTGGTCACCTCCTCCGGCACCAAGAGGGTCCTCAACATGAGCGGCTTCTGTGCGGAACACCCGCGCGTGAAGGAGACCCAGCCAGAAGAGAAGCCAGCCCATAAACCTGCGGGTCGGCACAGAGCGGAGCACGGTCAGAACGTGGGGCATCCCTCCTACACGCAGGCCACTGAGGGCTGCAAGGAGAACATCGCTGATGTAAAACCAGTGCCGGGCGCATTCCCTCACTCCAGGCCACTGACCTGGCAACAAAAGGCCGAACTGGTCAAGAAGATGACGGAAGAATGTATGCAAACCGCATTCCCTGGTGCGTACCCGACCACCAGATCACCAGCCGAGGTGGTAAAGGAAAATAGAAAGCGGTCTCTTACCGAGGATATCAAGCCACGGCAAGCTATCGAAACCACGGTACAAAGGTATGTATGCAACTTTTGCTCTATCCTTTTCCATGGACTGTTCCACTCAGGGTTGTCAGTTTTCTTTGTTTCGGCGGAAATCCGTGTTTCAATTTCTGAAATGCGAAATCCCTTTCCTTGTGTAAAATGAACATAAGACAACATAGAGTAGAGCAGGGTTCGTACAGAGCCTGGAAAAGCCTGGAATTATACTTTTGGGTTTTCCAGGCCTGGAAAAGCCTGGAATTCTTACAGAGAGCCTGGAAAAACCTGGAAGAGCCTGGAAAATTTAGTTTTGCATAAAATGTTTATTTAGTCTATGGAATTCTTGTCATTATTAGCTTTCCATAACTATGGTACAAGACTGCCTATGAAATTTCAGTGACTTGGATTAATTGTCTTCATATTCAAAAGTGGCCACAAAAAAAAGAGAAGAATATTGAAGATATCCATCCCAAACCACTGAAATTCCACGGGTAGTAAGGAAAATGAAGGCTTTAACTAAATTTGGTGATGAATTAGATATGGTTTTAAAAACAGTGACCAGATATGATATGCACCCTTCAGAAAACAAACAATTACTATTTTTATTCACTAGCAAGATGGTATTGATTCATATTGTTATGTGCCTGGAAAAAATATATTAGAGCCTGGAAAAAGCCTGGAATTTTATTGGGCTGTCTATGTACGAACCCTGGTAGAGAGTTACAACTGCTATATTACTCACATCAGTAACAAGCCCTTATTCAATACTCTACCTACTCACAGACTCCTCTTAGAAGCAAATCTTTAGTAATAATAACTTAACTTGTACCTCATACATCCAATACATTTCTGGCGTTTTTGGTGTATATATGTCAGCTTTAAACCATAAATTGTCATGGGAAATAGTTCCTTGTTTCTTCTGACCCCAACTGACATCCCTGTCCACTTGTGACCTTTTCAACCTCGGAGATTTTTATTTTTGTTGTTATTATTTACTTCTTTTTTTTTTACACATACCCAGTTGATTTTCACATTTTACATACATGCCATTCACTCAGTGTTCAGTTAATGAATTTCTCATTTTTGTTACAGGTTTCCACTTTCACAGACTGCTGATCAAGCGAACATAGTCAGGGTGAAGCAGGAACCTGGGACGTCAGCGCCCAAGAGGTCCCGACCTATCGATCGTAAGTGATCGCCTGCACAGAGTCGAGGGGGTCAGTAATGCACGAGTAACTCCCCGAGTAGCTCAGCCACTTCTATCATCACTTAGTACCTGAAATATAGTCAGCGTTTACAGACTCCTACCTTCCAGTGGATTTTCAAGCTCTCCACCCATGACAAAGCAATGTCCTAAACTTTTTAGAAAAGATTTAGTTTAAGGCAGATTTTATTAATGAAGTACAGTAGAACCCCGCGTAAGCGGCCACCCTCCGTTCCGAGCCAAAGTGTCGGCTTAAGCAGGGTGTCGGCTTACACAGGGTTGAATAAACATCTAATAGAGGAAACCGTACCGAGCAAAGGTGTCCATTAAAGCGGGGTGTCCTTTAGGCAGGGTTCTACTGTAAGTTCTTATCCAAATATTCCAGAAACGTTCATATGTCACCTTAAATATCCATAAATTCACACAGACTTGGGGTTCTTGAGCTTCAGTATAGACCTGCTTTGTTCAACCAAAACTTTCAGCTAATAGCTTGAGAATTTGCACATGTAAGCAAGTCCACTCTTTACACTGAATATTTCCAGTCATCTGATTGGCCAGAATGGGGAAAATCAAGGTTGGCTGGTACCCCACCTCTGACTAGCCGACGACTAGGGAACCAGGCCCCTGTTTTTCAGTCACGACAATCGTTATGAACGACATGTTTTTGCTGTGAGTGTGCTATAGTCGCGACATTTTAGAGGGTCGGACAATGATCGCCGCTCTACGACACGTAGGGTATTGTGAGGTGTGCTATAGTCACGACACATGGAAGGTCACGTGGGTAAATTTGTCTCCCAAACTGTCTTGGACCTAAGACATCTATGGACATGTCGTACAGAATGCGCAACTTCACTTCCCGTAGGAATTAAGCGATGAAATTTTAACATGAGTAAGGTATATATATAACCTATAATCATACCAAAATTATGAAAATAGGCGACATCGTTTCGAAGATATCGGCATTTGAATTTCGTCATAGCAATCGTCTGCTCTGGTGGCCAGTGTACGAGCATGCCTCCGGTACTTTATGCGGCGACCTTGACCCTCTGCAGCTGTCACGTGACAAACACAGCTGGTTCTCATGTCCAGGGTATAACAGATTTCGGAATCGGAATTTCCCTCAGTTAAGTCATGAAACTTAAACACAAGTAAGGTATACATATAACCTACAATCGTACCAAATATGAAGAAGGTCGGTTTATTAGATTCGCCAATATAACCAAAAGAGTTAGCTGGTTCCTTGAGAGAGCCTAAGATAATTCTATACTTGTCGTACGGCCGACGTTTTTCGCGGCGATCTCCCGTGGCGCACTACGATCGTAACTATAGAACACCCGCCATCTTTTGTCTTTCAAAGTGTCGTACATTCGCTGTACGATCTTAGGGTATCGGTAATAACGATTGTCGTGACTGAAAAACAGGGCCCAGCTTAAGATCTACATCCGCTAAATGGCTCAATGAGTTTTCAACCTTTTTGTCAATCATTTACTGTAAACCCTGTTAATAGTTAGTAAAGTAGATTTCACAATGAGGTGGGTTTGCCTAGCATTGATGGTAGATTTATATCAAATATTTTACACCGCAATACCTGCGTATTTAGACCAAATTGTTAATAAAACTTATAATCAGATCTTGCTCATCTGGAAACGCAAAATACTGAAAGGAAGTTTAAGTTACTTCTTGAAATAAAGTTGATGCCATCCAGTACTTAAATCTGTTTAAATCAAAATTACTTTCTCCCTTAATGGGTTTTTAGGGGCGGGGGAACCCCCCCCCCCCAACTGGCATCTCTGAGGAAATCGTCTAAAGTATCGTGCCTTATCGTTTCAGATGGATTCATCGATTTAACCATCTCATCTGACGAAGACGATGATGACCTTCCTCCGATGTCGTCGGTAGTCAAGGCGTTTACCACATGACGGAACTGGCGCAAGAGTTCTAAACACCCTGACACCAGAGTGAAGAATTAGGAACAGAGTCTCATAAACGCAGCATTGCATTGAATGTAAATGGTGCTACAACAATTTGCCTTTTGTAAATTGGTTGGTGCTAATGAACTATATTCGGAAAAAGAAGGCTTCCTTTCCACACCCTTCAAATTCTTTTTGAATTACTATTTAGTATGAAGAGAAAGAAAGGGTATTACCACACAAAACCAGACTCGTACAAGTATTATTAAAAAGGTTTATTGATGATTAACCAGTGAGTTACAGTGAAATCAATGAGATGAGTGATTGATGAATCATGTAAAAGCTCAACGTTTCGACCAATTAATTGGTCTTCGTCAGGAGTTATATGTTATACTATTTAGTATATTTTCTATTAAAAAAAACCAAAAAAAACTGCTATTGATACCGTAATGTGCTATTCATAGTATCACTGGCTTCAGATATTTCAGCCAGACTAACCTTACGCAATTCAGCTGTTTGTCAAATAGATTTGATAATATTGGTGCAAAGCATGAGATTGTTGGATAAAGTATTATGCCCTGGTGGCAATAATCATTTCCTAGATTAGAAAGAATCTCTTATTGTATCTAATGCTAGGTATGTTGTGAGTGTGATATTTTGTCTCGGAACATATTACATATATGATAAAGTCAGAGACTTGGATATATCGATTTCTAATTCCAAGTGTACTTTCATTTACTTTTGAAGTATGGGCAGTCGTAGGAATATATGCGTACCAGATCTATATTATCCAAGAAACCCGTAGATATATAAGTGATGAGTTAGTAGAAAGTAGAAAGGACGAGTTAAACATGTCTATATTCACCCAGGTTTGAAACCTGTATTGTCTTTGTTTTGATGACTGTTCTTTTGAGCTACACTTTGTGATTAATAGTTATTCCATGTCGCATGTGATGACTATGTTGCTTCCTTTAGTGAGCAAAGTGATATCCTTTTCATATATTTTTGTTTTTAGCTAGTTGTAGTTTCCAGACAATAAACTACTATTTTTTTAAAAGTTGTTCAGTTTTTTTTTGTTATTTGGGGTATTCAGTAATACTTTGTGTTAGAAAATGAAGTTTGAAATATTTGGCCGATACATTGTCTTCCCTCTCCACTCAATACGTCTGCAACTGGTCGTGAGAACTAACTGGCCGCGGACAATTATTAATGATTCCCGAATATTTAATTATACTGGATACTGGGGCTATCACACGTTAAACACGGCACCCACAGGAGTTACGTCGGCAACAAGGACTAAATAACAAGTAAAAACGATTATTCTACCGCCACTGCACTTGGAAACACAATCTTGACCAATACAAAAATAGCACGGCGCCAGGCCCGGACGAGTTGGGTAAGAGGGGACCGAGATCAGTGTCAGGAAGGGGCATAATTATTCATGATTTAATATAACATTTATCTTATTTGGACTGATTTAAAAATGGATTTATGAAAACATTTATACATTACTTGCTAAAATCTAAATTATGGCAATGCCATAACAGCTATTTATCCTTGTCTGAATCTCTTGCAAGTAAAAGTTCCAGTGTAATCACATAAAAAATAAAAATATAAATTCATAGCCATCCTGATCCAATATATGTCAATTGAATCTCTAGGCATGACGATTTTTTTCTGGACTTCGACATCCCAAACTAAATGACATCATAATCTAAGGCTAGCCCGATTTGAAGCTTTTAACCACGAACACTCAACGACCAAACTGGTGTACAGAAGACTTTTAATTGGTAGTTCCTTTGTGTTACATAAATCAATTGTTTATGTTTTATTGTCCTACGTTTCGGCCCAGTGTAACCTTCTTCAGGGCAAGGATTATAGTCACTCATAAGATGGGGAGACAGGTGATAGCTTTGCTACACACGATACAACCAGATCTGGCAGTTTTCCACCTTCCTAACGAAGTCCAAGTTTTAATTATATAAAATACATTTTCCTTGTGTTAAACAAAGATTATACTGTGGTGGTCGCCACCTGACTAGCAGGTTGGAAGATCCACTTCCTGAACGCTAGTTCCCGGCGGGATCCCACCCTACGAGCAATTATGTAGGTCGGTTGGGTTTTCGGTAAGTCTGCACAAACCTAGGAACACAGAATACAACTCATGCATTTAGAAGATCTCTCCCACAAGTACAGTACCCCAGCACGGCGTGCCAGGTAATGCTGGAGAGGCTAATCTGAAAGACTCGCCTAACCACCAAGGGTCCTCTCTTGAGAGACGCGCGAGGACAGCCTGTCAACCTACTGCGAACGTAGACTGGTTCCCTGCCCATATGAATAAGGGGCAGGTAACGGGTTCCACAGGCATGACCTTCAACCTTGGCTGGTGCCCGCCTGTGACTAGGGGATACCCCAGGAACCAGCCAAGTGGTTTGGCTGGTATCCGCTTGTTATACACCTATAGGCCTCGCAACCATATTGGGGACTGAAAACTAGTTATTTTTGACTTGCTATACAAATGTTCTCATAACTTAGGCTGTAAAAATGATACATATTTACAAAGGGTACCATATAAAACCAGGGATTATGGGCTTTATTGTCATATATATTTTGGATTTATTGAGGTGATTTATCTGTTTTCATTTTTGACATATTTGCTCTGAAATCATGCTAAAAATTGGGCAAAATGTTTGATTTCTAGAATATGAGTGAAGATTCCATGGAATTCCATATGGAAGCAAATCAAAGCCCAGTTTAATCAAATGGAGATTTCTTTGAGGATCATTGTGATACCTAAATTTTTATTGTACTCATAGTAGAAGCTAAAATGGACTGATTCTTTATCAAAATAGAAAAGAAGCAAAAAGCCCCTTTTTGTGATATGTGCCATATGTTAAAGCATTGTCGTGGTAGGCAGAAAATGGAAAAATGTTGGAAATGATGCAATATTTTTACATTATAATTTCTGACAATGTTTTTCCTTTAGTTATTAATTTTAAACTAATTAGATATACAGCACAAGTCAATCTATAAGAATTTTTAAGGGAAACACTCCTTGAATCCGGATTCCACCTTAGTCCCTAATATGCCTTCCAGACCTATAGCTCCGCCGAGCCCTCTAGCTGACTACCGGGGAACCAGGAGGCGTTACCAATAATGCACTATAAAAATGGAACCCGTTACCTGGCCTATAGTCTAACTAGGCCAGGCTTCCAGGCTACTGCGAACGCTGAGTATATATACCCAGCGTTATGTAATTCCGGCCCCCACCGCGCCACTCTCGTGTGCGGCGTTGCCCATAATTACTAAACAGTAAGGATTGACTCTCAGCGCCACCTTCTATAGAACATATGAAACACTGCTGGATTCCCGCCCCACTACACTATTAACTAAGTCGCATTCATGCGAAACACGACAGTGGTCTGAACCTGCAGACAAACGCTCAATCCTATGCTTTGGCCTAACGTGCTTCCCATTGTTTTCTCGGTCCCATTGTTTCTAGGTTTGAAAACTAGTTATTTTTGACTTGCTATGCAAAAGTTTTCATAACTTAGGCTGTAAAGAAGACACATATTTACAAAGGGTACCATATTAAACCAGAGATTATGGGCTTTATCGTCATATATATTTTTGATTTATTGAGGTGATTTATCTTTTTCATTTTTGACATATTTTCTCTGAAATCATGCTAAAAGTTAGGCAAAATGTTTGACTTCTAGAATGTGAATGAAGATTCCATAGAATTCCATATGGAAGCAACATCAAAGCCCAGTTTAATCAAGAAGAGATCTCTTTGGGGATCATTGTGATATCTTAACATTTATTGTACTCATAGCGAAAGTTAAAATGGACTGTTTTGTTATCAAAATAGGAAAGTAGCAAAAAAACCCTTTTTGTGATATGTGCCATATGTCAAAGCATTGTCGTGGTAGGCAGAATATGGAGAAGTAAGGCTTTGTTGAAAATGATGCAATATTTTTACATTATAATTTCAGACAATGTTTTTCCTTTAGTTATTAATTACAAACAAAAGTTTACTTAAACTAATTAGACAAACAGCACAAGTCAATCTATAAGAATTTTTAGGGAAGCACTATTTGAATCCGCATCCCACCTTAGTCCCCAATATGCCTTCCTGACCTATAGTCAGTGCCCGACCACAGAGAAGAGAGATGCTCTGGCCCGACCCTAGCTTTACCGTGTTACGTGAAACCTGACAGTTTTGATTGTGAATATAACTAGATCCAGGCGACATCGTATCGCCTGTAGTGCGACCAACTTTCACTTGCCCGAGAATCTCTGACTGACACTCTGACAGGTGTGGTAAAATTCCTCAGACTAACCATAGATATCAAGAGAAACAACTGTATACATATCTATGTACGGTACTAACTTTCACCAGACGGTCAAGGTAAAGAAGCGGGCCACACATCATAAGAATACGATTGCCAGAAACAAGTTACGCAGGAAAGAAATCTCCGAAAACGGAGGGCTGAAATCAACTGCTTCCGGGAAAAATCAGACGATAACACGAACAGTGTGTGGCGACACTGATATAGATCGCAAGTCACAAACTGTAATTTAACCAGGTGTAGCCATGAATATTTTACCCAAAAAGAGGTGAGTTGACATAAAAATTCGTGGTCTACAGTGAATAGAAGTGAAATGATGGCGATATGACAGACATAAACTAATCCAATAGGCACTAAAATCTATTCAGGTATCGAATGGTTCCGTCTCCAATGTCGCTCTTGTGCAATACTCTTTGGAAGCTGCTTCACAATTTTATTAAATGCACAAGATATTATGTAAAACATATGCAGATTTGGGTCTGCGAATGTATCGATGTTCTATGGGTCATTCTCACCGACTCAATCATCAAAGGGTGGGACTTTTAAAACCTGCTAAATCGGCAAAAATAGGCTTATTTAAGGCTGATGCTGTATAAATGTATCTCATCAATGTAAAAATGACAGTTTTTGGTGCATCTTTTGATAGTCTTTCATTCCAACATAGGTTTTTGTATAGCTCAGAGGTATTTTTCCTTCCGAAAATCAACACGCTCTGATATAAGTCATGATTTTGGGGTTGTTTCTTATCAGTATTTGAGTGGTTTGCTTTGAAAAACATAGCTTTTTATCATTTCAATAAGAATATAAAGGATTATTGTTACTGATATTATCTTATTCATTGTTCTGAGTAGTTTTAAAAACGTGTTGTCGGACACCCCTGCCTGGCCCAAACCCAAATGTGTCTCAGAGCTTTTGTTTAAAATCTAATTGTTGATAAAGGTGTTTAGGGTCTAATATAACATGCGTCATCATTTTATAATAGTTTTTCCAAATTTTTAAGCTCTTAAAATGTTTCTTGAAATTTCATTTAAACATGCAGTATTATACACAATTTCAAAAGGCTATCAAATCTAAACTATTTGTCTGATTTTGTTGGAATAAAGTTTTTCTGGAAGGTACTTGGTCGGTTACTGATATAGGATATAAAAAGTAGTATTATTCTAAAATTAATTTTTGGGTGTCTGATCCCAGGCCGAGAGCGCAATTTAGCAGGTTTTGAAAATCCGACCCCAATGTGAACGCCTTGAGCCCGGGACCATTTTAGCTCTGGACGCCTTGAACTTGAAGGCTTGAGGTTGAGCCTTTCTGTGTACGCCTTGAGCCTACCCCGTTTTGGTGGCCTTGAGCCTCTAGATGTAAAAACTTTGAAAAGTGCGCTTCAGTATATGTATGATTATAAACCAGTAACTGGTTTATAATCATACATATACTGAACTCTAACCCTTGCCCAACCCTTTTCTAACCCTAACCCGCCAATCGGAACTAAAATGGGGTACGTTTTCGCGCTGACAGGAGGCTCAAACGATACAAGGCTCAAGGCGTCCAATTCCCGTGAAGAAGTAATCCCCATGGATACTAATCTTACTCCTACCTCTATCAGGCTATGCTTTGGACAGTAATTTTAAAGTCTAAAATTTGAAATACATGCCCTCTTGCTCCAAGTCTGCCTAATACTGTTATACAGATTCAAACCCTTAACCTTTCTTTTCTGGAGGTGGCAAAGCCAACCCAAGGAGAAATGTGTCCTAATTCAGAATTCTTATTTTCTTTTTTTCAGTTGGCATGTCCGAACTAAAGCGAATATCGAGCGAGTCCGTCGGGATGAAGCAAAGGCAGCAGAAGAGGAGAAAGAAAAGCAAAGACGAATAGCTGTAGCTGTAAGTCTTTCTTCATGAATGATTGGTATATTACCATTAACAAACGCCATATATATTATTACAGAGATGTCAGTTTTCCATTTTTCCGTGGAAATCCACTTTTTCATATTCAATTTATATAATTTCTTTTCCTTGTTTCAAACAAAGATGGTTTTGATTTAGTCTCACTTACGACAATAAAACAGTTGTTTAATCTCTATAGACCTCCAGTCTTATGCCATGGCTGACAAGGACATATTATCGAAGTTTTCCCGAACTCACTGAAGCATGAAAATCCACATGAACATAATTCCATTGTTTTTCCCTGACATCCCTGTTATCACAATAACTGGAGAGAGAAATTAATTGGACTAATAGATGTCGGATGTTTTAAACTTTATATATGTGTAGGAGTCGGGTCAGTCTAGCGGTGGTTCTTTCTCTGAGAAGAGTGAATCCTTGGATCCTCATTTGCTGGATTTTTCCAAACCCTCTCGGTGGTTAGGCGAGTCTAATACTTTGGTATCTAGATAAGCCTACCCGGCTTTACTTGGCACACCTGTGCCAAGGTACTGTACTTTGGTTGTGATCTAACTGGGATCACTTCGGGAAGTGAATAATAAACATCCATTGTCTATTAAAGTTGAGGAGTCAGGTTTTGTGTGAATAGGTTTGTCCATACATATGGCCAAAGCTGGCGACCGCTACATATGTATCAATATGCTTAAATATGTATTGTAGCGTTGCTGTATACAATATCAACATATAGCTGCTATTGAGAAGTTAATGTGGTGTTGTAGGAACAAGAAGCGAGAACGGCATTATTGCGACAAAAGGCCCAGCAGCGAACATTGGCATCTGGTTCAGGGGAGACCAGCAGCTCCGTTAGTCAAGTGGATAAACCAGAAGAATCATCTGCAGACGATAAGAAAGTCGAGCTCTTTCAAGAAGGAAAACATATAAACTTTTGGAGTGAATTTGAGCAGGGGGTAAGTGCAATGAGGACTGCTTGTAAACCAATATAGTTTAATCAATCACACACTGCAAACAATTTATAGTTACTACGGATATGTGTTTTGTGAAATATCGCTGAAAATCTCTCAACATTTGAGTCTCATAATTGTACTTGCAATTAAAACTAATCAAGTGTTTGGTAATATTTTTTTTCATATTACTGGCTTTGGTTTTAGTAATTGCTATGATTATGTTGTAATGTAGCATTTATTCAAGCGTGATATTTCGCCAGATTTCTCCGGATATTCGGATTTGTTTTACATCCAAAGGCTCATTCATGCGAAAAGTAAAGATCTGAGGGGGAAAATATCAAGCTCTTTTCAAAGGTAATGGTTACACATGTTATGGTTTTTTTCCTTCTTAGAAACCAACAGCTTCAGGAAACGAGGAGTATGAAAAAGAAAAAAAAGATGAAAAGGAAAAACACGAACAGTCAATTGGCCTTCTGACATACTTAGGGCAAAGCTCTGCTGAAAGATTGGGTAGGTTATTCAACTCTTATTAGGCACATAATCAAACATATGCATATTCAATTTATGCGTTTCATATTATTCTGAAGTACATGCATGCTACGTTATAAACTTAATGTTACACCGTAACTTATTCATCCAATCCATATCTATAATTAATACAAACTAGTATAGATTAAACAGCTTGTCTATTTAAAAACATGTTAATGAACTTTAGGAAAATATATTCAACTCACTATAACCCTTCATAGAGAAGTTTTAAAGTTAATCAATTCGCTAAACCCAGCAACATTATATTGGGCTAGGGGCAATCCATAAAGTATGTATACATAGTTTCTCAAATTTTGGACCCCTACCCCCATTCCCTCCCAATCTTGTACGCAATAGAACAAAGAAGGGGCATATGCAAAATTTCCAAAATGTTGACCCCCCCCCCTTTCACCCACTCTCAGTGCGTACATACTTTATGGATGGCCCCTAGATGTAATCTAATAGTTATTTACAATTCATTTGCTCGGTAGGATCATATGAAGTAGTGTGTATTCCTGTCACAAAGTTGCATTTTTATATTATGCTACATGATTGAAGATATTGTTTTACTTACAGCAACAAAGCCATGGTATCAAATGCCCAAGGAAAGCCAGAAACGTGGAGATGCAAGTGAAACGAGCAACACAAAGAGCGAGTAAGTTCTTATCGAAATTCCGACATGGCCTAATGCAAGAGATGAAATAAGTTTCATGAAAGATGTTGATATCTGTTTTGGTTTAGTACTCCACTCCAAGTAACTGTGTATAAAAATATAGGGATGAATTTCAGAGTTCCAAGCTCGCGCATATAGTGTGGAGAGTTTCTCCGAGGTTCCAGAGATCCCTCCAGGCTCAAACCGGAGTACCCGAGGGGCTTCGGGTCTCTGGTGGTGCTCAAAGGAAGAATGTAGATTTATCCGGAGTCATCCAGGGGGAACCTGGTCCCCGGGAATAACATCAGATGGAGCATGGAGGGTTTCCTATAAAATCAGGGAAGTCAGAGTTCAGGGAAATCCATGAAATCAGGGATTTTTATAAGACACAGAAATATTGTCCTCAGTATTCTAAAGCTTTAATAAGACCTGTATTGTTAACCCCATATTATTACCAGAAGCCCATGTACCTGACATCCCTGTAAATGTGTGCATTATTACTTCCATAATCTTCAGGGTTTTTCCTGACAAACTGCCCATAGATAACGCAAGGATGAGAATCCCTAAAATCTCTGTAACCATTGGGCAGTTACCAGACAAACCACTTTGAATGCATAGCTAACACCAGGAACCGGCTTCATACTACACTCTCCCATGCAGGTAATTGATACAACATCAATAGGACATAAAAGATAGGGCTCTGGTTGAAGCGCACTTACACTGTAGTACCAGTCCTAATCACCAGGAAACACAGCTATAGACATTTTGGGATTCTTGGTAAGCTTGTTCATTGTAATGGGGGTAGGGCGGGAGGGGGGTCATTGCCGCAAAATGACTTCAGGGATTTTCGTTAATGAATGCTGACATTCCTGTATGAGCACCGCCCAGAAACTCTCCTTGTGCTCCTCTTGGCTGACACCCTTCGCGACCGGAGTGATTGACAACTGGACGTGCCGCTGTACAAGAGTACCATTTACAACTACCCCTCGAAAACCCGCTTTACAGAATCAATAAGACTCTGTTCTGCAGGATGTCCGGTGCCAACGGCGAGCTGTCCTTCCTCAACAGAACTCAAGACTCTGTTCTGCATATCTTGGAGTTCTCCTTTAAAGTAGTTAAAATGCTCAAAGCTAGATTCTTTTCACAAATTGCAAATATCTTGAACTTTTCATTCCACTGCCCATCCATACAAATCCAGAAAAGATACCTTTCACATGTCGACATGAGATATGGGATAAGGTTTTGGTGAGTGACACTTGTAGAGCACGAACACCTTTATATTGACGACAGATACCAACTTAACCACGAGTAGATGTAGGTCAGGGAGATCTATCAAAAAGGCTGTTTTTATCATATATTTTCAGAGAGGAAGCTGACAGAAAGCGGAAACGCATGCACGATCCAATGGGTAAAATGATTGACTACCTTGAAGTGAAACGTAAAATTGAAGACCAGGGAAATCCCGACGCGAAACATCGGGTAAGTATCACTAATTAAGAAAGTATAATAATTATCAGATGATATGTGACTGTAATGTACCATAAACCTTCTACTATAATGTAGGCGCGGCAAAGAAGGAGGATATGCAAAATTTCCGATTTTTTTTTACCGCCCCCTCGTCTGTGCGTACATACTTTATGGATGGCCCCTAAATGGAATGACTCCAGTAACCACTAAGCGGTTCACTTCTTTCCAAGCGTGTCATATTGTTCTAGCAGGGATGCCAGTTTTCAATGTTTCCATTGAAATTCATGTTTTCATTTTCAGAATAAATGATATTTTTCAATGTATAATATTGACACCTGAATACTGAACCTCCCCACTGACCTATGTAAAACTTGATCCCTTAATTCCCAAGTACAATGCCCCAACTGGCATCCCTGAAACTTATCTTTGTTCTGCAATTTATCCTAAATGTATAATGACAACTTATTTGGGAATCGTCATATGATTCAGATTGAAAAAAAACTTCCTTTCAGAAAAAGAAACATAAGCATAAACATTCACACAAAGAACACAAGAAGAGCAGCAGCTCGAAGACGTTGGAGCAGCTCCGAGCTGAGCGTTTACAGCGAGAGAAGGGCGAGAAGGCGCGTACAGAGGCCTTGATGGCCAGACTCAGAGGAGAGGTGCCAGAGGCGGAGAAAGAGGCGGAAACACAGTTAGATGAGAGACAGAGGCGATACAATTCACAGTTCAATCCTGATTTCGTGCGAAAACCTCGTCACAAGCAAAGCCACAGATAATTTATTTATACGTTATCTCCATTCAAAAACATCTATTTATTGATCATTTTATATATTACGGACGAGGCTGATAGGTCTATCTCCAGCTCGATGGAAAAAGAATTAATCATCATTTTGCAGATATCTCTTTGATGTACAATGTTTGTATGGATATCTATGAATTTATGCCCAACACTAGTCTAGTTTCAGGAAACTAGTGACGTATATATGTACAGTGTACATGGCTGCCAAAAATGTATCAACCACATTGTTATTGAACATATTGTATATATTGAATAAACGAGTCACAATCACTTTTTATCCTATGTTAATGAGTTGTTAGTGCATTGCCAAGGAGAAAAAAAAGTGATTTTTCTAAATTACAATGGGTATTCAGTCCATGTAAGACAATGAAAAATAATTTTGGACACATCGCAATAAAGAGTTGTATATCATAACTGGACAAGGATTGGCATGATATAATTCAGTAGAGACGACAGCTTATCACGGAAATCTTTGTTTTTATTTCCAATTATTTTTCTTGTATAAAAGAAAGATAGTATAAATTTACACCAATAAAACAGTGATTTGAACTTTCCTACATACTCTCAACCCCAGTCCTTGGCCATCACCGACATATTCCATGTTTTTTCGGTCTCTAGGGCAGTGAATTCAAAATGAAAAACACATCCACTTTTTTCCCAGACAGTTTTTAAGTTCTGCCAGCTCCATGGTAAAGCAGACCGTATGCCACATACTACGATCGTTTCACCTAGGTGAAATGTCCATATCACATCTTTATTTTATTATGATCATAATTTATTTTATATATTAAAACCTTTTCTTTTTAAAATATACTGTAGTACAGAATGTCAAGGGAATCCACAGATATAATGTCAACGCTTTATTCACGACCGATGAACGGGGGCCAGTATAGAAGGTCTGGACAGTGCTGTCAATAAAGGTGTCTCCGGCACAACACTAAGAGTTCAACCACGTTAATAGTTCATGGCTCAATGCACACATATATTTTTAGTTACCTGAGGGCAATTTCGTTTGGCAATCAACAATTCTCTGAGTACATAGGAAACGTTTTCAGATAGCTTCATGGATGAGTGCACACAGACCTGTCTGCATGCTCCCTAGCCATGTAGGGGACAAAACTTTGTTTCTATATACACCAATAAAGTAGGTCAAGTCAATATCTGGTGGTAAATGATATTACAAATAATTTTACAAACCAATATCATTTGACTGGGTCTTGACTGATTCCTACAACAAAGTTATGAACCATTTTGACTTCAATTTGTGTGTAAATATCCTGAATAAACCATCCACTCATACACCTGCTGCCTCCCCCCCCCCCCTCACATTGTGAGATTTAGAAGAAATACATGAATAGCACATCAAATATGTATTTTACCTAAATAATGACACTTCCTAGTGTGTAAGCAACTGTCAGTGCCACTTATGGAGATGGTAAATGTTACAATAATGCTCACTATAAATCAATATTGAGTAAACATCTGTTTGAGCATGCCCATTTCACTGAACCCCCCCCCCCCCCCCACTTTCAACAAATACTTGAATATCTCTGTAAATATAGAATTTTCTTTAAAAATTCCACTTCCTAGCACCTACTGTTTTTTATTCTCTTTCAAATGAGGCATATCATATTATGATTCCACCAGTATAAGTGGTAGAAATATGTCCATAAAGGAGTTCTTAAAAATGGACCTGTGACTACCAAAGTTCCCCCCAAACTGAATTCATTTTTTTTTTCAAATTCATTCCAAAATACTAAATTTTAAAAACTGTGAGGCATTATACCACCATTAAACCTTCTGTCCAAAACAGAAATCATATTCCTATCTGTACTTAGTGAGCTATAAAAAGCAAAAATATGGTCAGGTCACCTAATGACTTTACAAGCATGTGTACTACAGTAGGCTATAGCCATAACCTAAAGACCAACCGTCCACCTGCTAATAAAATAGCATACGAAAGTCTGTGGTATATTTGGGGAGGATTGGTTGCTTTATTGGGTTAGATCTGCCTTAATCAATTTTATACATTTTTTGTAAAAGTTCAGAAGTAGGCGAAAGTTAACTGAAAAGTTGAAGTTTGTAAACCCGGATAGGACATCCGTTTGATATTAGGGACCAATTCCAATAATTGTGTAGGCTCATGTCTGAAAGCCATTCGTGAGAATTTTTTATCCGTTCTATCATTGTCCGCTCTCAACCATGTTGTTTTATAGAGGAAACCTATATACCTTACTGCATTATTGTCTAAAATTCATTATAAACTTTTAAGGTGTATAGGAAACGTTTCTGCATGCAGCGGATGCTAAAAAATCATTTAAAAAGAATTTTAGTAAAAACACAACACTATATCTATATGATAAATGCTTTATTGCATCAAAATGTTTGACATAATCATTTTATGAGTTCCATATTTCAGAGTGCACACATCACCCCAGCAATGAACAAACAAAATAATTTCACCTCATGGAATGACGCCCTGTGTTTCTAAAATTCATATCAAAGATTCTATACAAAGAGATACAGTCATCAGTGAAGAAGCTACCCTCGCCCTCCCTGCCCCGCCCAGGTCCCTCCCCTCTCCTCTGGTGTATTCGCTGTTTAACGCCGACCCCGTCCTCTGCCGCGCCCGCGACCACCTCCACGACTCGCTCCTCGTCCACGGCCACGTCCGCGGCCCATGCCTGAAAACAGCAACAACCAGATTTAGTTTTTGTTTTCTATTTTACAACTTAATAAAGTTTAACATAACATTCATGTTACTCAATTTCCTGGTTGGTTGTTTGGGTAGTTTAACATTCAATATGTTCCATTACTTACTTTGGGTTTGATGGTGATAAAATATATGAGATGAATTAAGGTAGAAATCTCAACCCAACACATTTACAGACGTGCGAGTTTTTTTCGTTCCAACACCACATAAACATGGTATGAGAAGGACTGGCCTTTGATATAGCAGTATATCTACCACTGCTAGGGGTGAAGGAGAAGAGTGGCTGCAGTGGAAATCGAACCCAGAGTCCTACAACGTTGGGGTTACAAGTATAGGGCTTTAACCACTCAGCTAACTCCGCAACCCAATTTCCTGGCACACAAGAGTTGAAAGATTGACAGTGTCCTAGAAACTGTTGCTAGCAGAGCTGTTGGCAACAACTCACTTATGACATCTGGTACCACTGGTAATTAATCTTATGAACTGCCACATGTACTATGTACAAACATATGCCTGAGCGTTCCCCAAATGATTGTGTATTGAGCCATGCAAGAGTGTCTTGATCGACATCATGTCAACCAAACTGTCACTAACAGTGGTAGCATAGTGCCATACAGTCATTTCTTCGTACGAAAAATATGAACCATCTTTAGACACTGAAATCACACAAAACTTCCTTTAACTTATTTTTTACTGTGCATTGTAGCTCTCATTAAGGAGAGTTTTCTGATACAAACTTCACCACTGTGCTATTGTCATCAACTTCTTCAACTGTATTAAACAGTGAGAAATTTTAGTTGGAAAACCGAAGCAAGGGATCTGTGCAATACTGATGTCACTGAAAGCAGACTTCTTGCTCTTGAAGTCACCATTACGTTCAGTATTTATAACTATTCTAAAAAAAGCACTGCAACCAGAAAAGGACAATTGTAAACTGAGCTATGCAAGTAATACGTACTGGCTTCCTTCTTTTTGGACTTGGCCTTCGGTGTGTCATCTATGAGGAGTGTGTCTAGTGGCAGACTGTCGGGGAGGATAAAGTATCGGATGTTGTTTCCTCGGATGCTTAGTGTATCCAGCTGCACAGGGTCTTTGTTCTTGAGGGTCATTTTAACTGTCTTCAGGTGTGTGTTCATACTCACGTCGACTCCTTTGAGAAAAACAAGCATTGATATTTAATATGGAGCGAGAAGTCGCAGGGAATAAAGTTGTTAAAATACCGTATTAAACGTCAAGTTAACATACGAACGTCAAGTCCAGATAAACTTAAGGAATATAATCATTGACAGGTATGTCAGTTGGGGTCAGGGGAAAACAGGAAATATTTTGCATATAGATTTTTCTGCCACAGAGACCGGGAACACTTGGATATGTTCTTCTCGGCCATGGCATGGGGATGAGGGGATGAGGGGAGGTTCAAATCACTGTTTTATTGGTGTAGATGAAGCTAAATCAATATCATCGTATTTGACACAAGGAAAAGCAATTACATATACTGGATATGAAAAGTGGATTTCCATGGAGAAATGGAAAACTGACATCGCTGACAGAGATGCCAGTTGGGGTCAGGAAGAAATGTGGAAATAGTTTTCACGTGGAAATTTACTGGCCCACAGTGACTGAGAATACATTGTTGTTGACCATGGAATGGACCGGAGGGTGTATAGAAAGGTTCAAACCGGTTTTATTGGCATGAATGTGGCTGAATTTATATTATCTTTGTTTTACACAAGAAAGATTATCTCATAAACTGGAAATAAATAACAAGGATTTCCATAGAAAGGTGGAAAACTGCCATCCGTGTATTGACAGTCTCAAGCTACATCTGCAGGACTTACCGACGATCGTTCCGTGAACTTGAGTTCCGTTCTTTAGTTCCATTGTTACAGTCTCATGACTGAGTTTCATCAAAAATCTGAAAAAAAAGAAGATATATTAGTATTATAAAAATCTGGTAACTTGGCAAAGTTGGCCTTGGCTGGTTGATTGATGGTGGTTTATGACATGGTAATGCGTATTACATCATGACAAATATAGAATTTGTCATGATCTATAAAACATTGCATTGCTGTCAAGTAACTGCATCATTTTAATAACAGCATTTTTTAAAGCGATGTACCTACCAAAGAGTACATACAAGATGGGTTTATTTTCGAGAGGGGGGGGGGGGGGGGGGGGGTGGTGCTCCCACGGTAGCTGGACACTACGCTTCATTGACAATATGCTATGGTCCTCAGGGGGTGGGGGTGGGGGGGGGGTGGGGACGTTGGACACTACTCTGTCGCAGTCCGACACTATGCTACGCGGCGACAGACTATAAAACCTGAGACATACTTTCCATATCAATCACTTTCATATAGCAAACTTCTTTTTTTTAAAGATTTTATGTAGAAACATCAAATCGCTGGGATCAAATAGAGTGTTCAACATTGATGATTGAGCGTGGATTTATAGAAAAATAACAACTAAAATGTTTGGCTTATATTCAGTCTATTGGTCATTTTCGGTTACCCACTTGCACCCAGTCAACTTGCCATTTCTACAACTGTCTTTCCAGGATCCAAATAAATCAAGCACTTATGGGTCTTGAGGTATTTCGGACTCTAGTGATTGGTAATGGTCAGCTGGGCATGCCTCTAGGACACCAAGACACTGGGTCTCTGCACCTTGAATCTTTCCTAATTTGTAAGAGACACTGTCCTGGAAAAAGAGGAATAAGATGGCTATGGTCAGGGTGGGAACCTGGAGGAATCAACGAAAACGAAGAGTTCTGTCTAATTTGTGAAGTGTAGTGTCCCAAGCATAGTGTATTTTATTATCCACCTGATACAAAGTGTCTTTAGGAAACACATAGAGAGTGTGTATCGACGAACCTGGCTCATGCGGATATGTTGTATGCTCCAGGGGATGGGAAAATATAGACTTGCTCAAGTCTCTGATTATGGACATTCATGATTAAACAAAATTATAATAAAGTATGTTGCAGTGTGACTGGTCCAGGAATCAAAGGATGTATCGAGGAGAGGAGGGATATAGGGACTGGGGCCAGTCTAGGGAAAATGGTGCATAACTAAAAGGAACCGATAGAAACATGTCACTTTTCCAGAAAAGGTGGATAATAAATACAATTTAGACTGGCTTCAGATAAAAGTGGTTGTATGCTCCTCAGAGTTGACTCTTCGCAATACGCTCGGATATTACAACACGTCAACTCCTCGGAGCATTTGGCTTGTATTTGAAACCAGTCAATATTGTATATGTATTCCCCATGACTAACATTGAGGGTACTGGTTGGTCTCGCCTGATTAATAGTTATATTTATTGGCATAAATCCGTTGAGGCCTAGTGAATCGTTGTCCGACCTAACGCTGCACTGGACAAGACTTCAGTTATCTCATCGAGTTGGGTCTTCATAATTATTCTAGACCAAGAAGCTCTAACCACTTTGGTTCTAGGCAGGATATCAGTTAAATAAGGGTTGAATCTTTCCTAATTTGTGAGAGACACTGTCCCGGAAAAAGAAGAATAAGATGGCTATGGTCAGGGTGGGAACCTGGAGGAATCAATTCAAGATGGTAGATGTAGGTGTTCAGGACATTGAGGGTAGCCTTGTTGCCAAGTCAGTTTTTAAATCTAGGTGGTTTAGCTGAAAATAATGATCAAGATAGGGGATACATATAGTTATTTACAACTAGGATCATTTAATTATCACCTTAAGAAATTGCTACATCCAGACGACCAAAGAACTCGACATGTTTTGAGGCTTTTTCAGTTACACCAAATAATACAGGACGATACCATGATCACTGATTTCAATATGGTTGACATGATATTGATAGTGATTTTGTGAGTCCATCTTTTGCAGAAATACCCCAAAAGTGACACAAAGAAATAAATCAGTTGGTTATTTGTTTGTTAAACCACTCATAAGATATCGCTGAAAATAAGGGTACATAAACACAACAATGATATTGACAAAAATACCTATAAACAGAGAGACATGTTTTCTTTGTGCTTGAAAAGAAAAGGATACGAGTGCCCTCTGACTGAATGTAAGGCAGGCAGAGTGAATGTAAATTAAGCAAGCAGAGTTTCTCAGACAATTCATGCCAAGATTTTTAAATTAATGCAAAGATTTCTAGTGATTAATGTAAATTTTCTACTGATAGCATCGGTTATCGGATTTCCAACTACCCTCCACACTTCGCTATTAGGAATTTAACATGAAACAAGACACTTTATACTCGAGAATACTTCCATGAATTAAAAAGTGTCTTCTTTCAGGGTACGCAAAGATGGGCGATAATAGGGGTTGATATAACTTGTATCACTGTAAATGCTTTATTCATAAAATAGTTTCTAATCAATGATACACGACTTATTTCCATTGGTATCTCCTCATAGTATGCATTGGATTACTTTGTACAATGCATCTAAATTCAAATGAGTATCTCGCTTATATTCAATCCTTGCTTCTCCAACAATTCACAGATTATCACTCACCGGCACAAGAAGCCGCAGATGTAAACAACAGCTTTAATCTCCATTATCTTGTACAGTACACAACATATAACAAAAATAAGAACATAAATATGTATATTGACATATATCCTTTCATACTTTCATTTTATGAAAGGCAACTTACCTGACAAGCTTCATGATGGCAGTGATTTCTCTCTGCCTACTCAAAAATTACAAACGGCTCACAATGGCGCCGAATAACATACGAACGAGTAACGCCAGCCTCGTTCTCGAGTCTATTTCCGCTTTCAAACACCAGGCGGCGTGGTAGTTTCCCGCTCGCTCTCTCGCCTGCAGTTCATGACTTCAAAGAGACATCGACAAGACTTAGAAGTTTTCCTTGTTATTTACCGGTTGATAGTGACTTATGAAACTATTGATGCAAATAAAGAAAATGAAAGCCGTGAATGTTATTAAATTACTCTAGAATTAAAAGAGAGGGAGCCTGGAAAATTTAGTTTTGCATTATAAACACAAATCATTTAGTCTTTGAAATTCTATTATTTGAGCTTCATTCACTAGCAAGATGGTATTGATTCATAATCATATTATGATGTGCCTGAAAAAAAAAAAAACATTAGGGCCTGGAAAAGCCGCGAAAAAGCCTGGAATTTTATTGGGCTTCCTATGTACGAACTCTGTGAGACGCGTCATACCCTCATTTCCCCCCCCCCCCCCCCCCAAAAAAAAAAAACCAACAACCACAACCAAAAACAACCACACTCTACCCGTCATTATTGTTACGTACAGTTACAGTCGTGGTTTTCCAACGTTCCAAAGTGAGACCTAGGTCTCCATTAAATTGCAAACATCCTTCATATTATAGATCATTCTAATTAAGGAAAGAAGATCTATTCATTTTGGACAATATACATTTTGTTTTATCATTCGGATTTATTTCTATTTCTGATGCAGATTTTCGTGCGGAAATATTGCATCTCACCTATCCCTAGGTGCACCTGTAGGGTAATCGGATTGTCTCCAAATTACCATGACCGATATTTGAAAATATTCGGAGAAGAGGGATTTAAAGATCAAGCAATTTATGTCTACTACACGAAGTCCGTAGAAGATAAATTCAATGGAAAAATGAACCATAATGAGTGTTATTCTAAGTCCGTAGTCGACACTTTAATCATGAAACGCAAGTTCAAATAACATAATTTACAGTATTGATTTATAGATGGACGGAGTCGAGCTCAACGCCCGACTGGCTGGGCTGAAGGTTTACAATTGTTCCCCACTGACATGGGTTTTCCAGCACTAAGACCAAGAACTCCTAATTATTCTGCTGAATACTCCAATCGCAATAGGTTCAAATACCCATACAAATTAATCTTCATAGGTGCTGGCTGCCGAAAATTTAAAAGGAAAAAAAGAGATAACATTTCATGTCATTGTTTAGTGCAGCACTGTATCTGGATATGGAATACATAACTATTTGCTTTAATATACCTTTCATATCACGACAGAAATCTGTTGTCTTCTAAGACTTTTATTCCTAAGACAAAAATGGTTCACTTAAAAATACAAGTGATGCATAGGATAAAGAAAAATCGTGAAAAAAAAGAGAAGAAAATACAGAAGTGGAATATAAGTCAAATTAATGGACACACTCTTATATAGATATAACCCATATCAGACCAGCTTTTATTGCAATGTTCCACCATATCCAGCTTTAATATCATATTTACATGAAAATGTGCCTATATACAAGGATTTTAATTTCATAAAGAAACGTTGGCCTTAACAATCTCCAGTGTATAATGTACGAACATGACGCATGGCCAACAGTATAGATCTATACAGAAGCTAAATAATATTAAACGAACTTTGTATCACAGTTGAATTTTAATATTGTTGGGAATATAACAGACTTCTGAGTTGTTGATACAACTTTTCTAAATAAGGGGAAAACATTCCACCTCTGATTTAAGTGGTCGATAACTAGCATTTCCAGGTGTTAAAAAAGGAAACAAGGCTATCTAAATCGAGTGCACAATTATATCCTACTTCAGCATTCTTTGTTGATGAAGTTAGCAAATTGATTTTTCCCTTCAAAACGGGTCTACGAACGTCATCAAGACGTAAACAATCACATATAAATAACAATTTACTTTAGTCTCGAGTACATTTTCCAGTTGTCGTTTTCCCAAAATGAATTTCGTAATACCATCTTACTTATGCTACCAAATGCAAGAGGAGGTCCATAATTTTTGATATTCCTCAAGCTGTCTCGATGCCTGCTCCCCAATGACCTTGTTGACTGGCCACAGCCAGCTGTCGCCATGCTTTCCTGTGAGTCTTCAGGGCCATCTGTAATTAACAAAATCACCGATATATAAATGATAAAGACAGAACTTAAGACCGAACCTGCAACACTTTGCTCAGAGGAGATGTAGGGATGAAAGTCGGACTGTGGAAAACACCGAAAATTTAGAACATGCATTATAGACGTGGCAATAGAAGACTCTGTATCAAGCCGATGCTACATTGCTAATGACAACTTCCTGTCAGTTTAAACTTTAGTGTCTCCAGGTCAACCATTGTTCTTGGTTAGACAATGTAGAATCCAACTAGAGTAACAGGTCTCTCAAAACATAGGTATGATTTGGGAAAAGTGAAAAACCAAGCAGATTAGTTGGTTATAGCCTATAAATAAATTACAGGGGGGTTGGAGGGACATAGTTCTGGTTCGGACTCATCAGGCATCTTAAAGTTTAGCTAGGGCAAGGAGTGTGACTATGCCGAAATCATCCCGAAAGATGCATCGTTAAGACCAGTTTGAAAATTTATTAAGATGGTGAAAATTGGAAAGCAGCAGGTTCAGCCAGAAAAGTATTTATCACGTCACATAGACAGAAAAATAAAAGTAATTAGGATATCCTGATCTAGGTATCGTTTTAGGCCTTCTTTTTTTCAACTGATAATCCAAAAACAAAGATTATCCTTTCCATGGTGAATGAATGAATTTAGAAAATAGAGATGGCCATAGCTTTTTTTCTTTTGAAGAAAATAGGGGATACCGTACTTGTCTTTTCTAATCTGGGTTAAAACGATATGCCCCATAGTAAATACCAGTGCACTCTTTTCCAATTTCTAGATGGTGTTCATAGTACTTGACCTACTTCTAAGTTTAATTTTTATATGTATATCAACCTTTTGAAATACATGACAAAAACAGATAATTGAAGTTTGCAGATGGACTGTAATGCTTGTCGGTCATTGTTGTGTAGTGGCAACTGCTTTTACTAGAGGATAGATCGTGTTCATTTTTGTTGAGGGCACTAAGACGTTAAAACATTCATCAACCTTCTTTCGATCAAAGCGTTTGTGGTATAGATACCAAACCAGCCCCCAAAACAAATATATTTGTAAATCTTTTAGCGATCTCTTGTGATTTAACTTAGTGTAGTCATGTTTCATTAAAAGTATGTATAAAAAGGGGCACAACTCAAAAGCATGTTGTAATGTTACATACTTCAGCAATTTCCACTTTTCGTTCCCAGCTCTTGACCTTCTTCTGCAGCTCATATAGATCGGCCTTTTCTCCCACATACTCCATGACGTCTGGAACCCGGTAGTCGCTGAGCTGCTGGCGCAGTTTTCGGTTGATTTTTTCAGCAGTTTGTCGGTCCTGAGAGTAAACAGATCAAATAAACAGAAACAAAATTAAAGTTTGAGTTTTTTGTTACAAAATTTTCTGTGTTTCTTTTTGTTATTCCGATTGATTTCTCAATCGGTGAAGATTTTTCAACAGCCAAAAATGTTTGAATTTTGTCTCTAATGGCTAATGATATTTATAAACCCACTTTATACACAGTTCCTGACAAATTATTAATAGATCTAACACAAAACATTTGCCTCAAATTCCAATGGAAACGAAGGATGAGATACAAATCTTTTTTCTTTTTTTTTTCAAATTAAAAAACTATTGAAGATTTAGAAAACGAGGCCAAAGAAAAAGCACTTCTGTATCCAACCGATACAAAAAAAGATGAATGAATTTAAAAACGACAACAAACTATTGAATGATGTTTTGGGACATTCCTAGGTTCTAAATGTTGAAAAAAGCAATGTGTGGATGTTGAAAATATACGAACTTCTTCCACTTGTTTGGTCTCGGAGTCAATCTTAGAGAGGAGATCTCGGCGTGATGTGATTTCCGTCTTCAGTCGATCAGATTCCATTGTGAGTGTGTGAAGCCGTTTCTGAAGTATGACATCAACAAATAGTTATTCTACATATCATTGCAACATTACAATCATTCATTAGAAATTTCTAGCGATTTCTCTATAGTTCACAAGAAATTAAATGGAGGGTATTTGAGACGTGTCAATAGACACCGCTGTATATTATTTTTTGTTTCCATTGTGCAGTATGCTACCAATTCTCATTGCCTCGTGCTATTATATAGCAGATGCACGTTTATTGTTAACATACAAATAACGCTATAATAAATATCTCTATGATTACAATATCCACGTATATTGAATTTACATGCATGGAGAAAAAGTCTATTTATGGATGTACTAAATATTTTAGAAAAATATACAAAAATTAATTCATTAACAATTAAAAAAGACATATAATATATGATGAGCTCTGGTTAAATTCATTTCGGTGGCAATAGTCGAGATTCCCACCTTGTACGTGTTGAGGACCTGAAGTGTGTTTCCGGCCATCAGTTTCAGACGAAGCAGATCCTGATTACGCTCATCTATCTTTTCGATATACTGCTTGTTTTCAATCTTCAGTTGGTTGAAATCCACTTCATGAAGAACTTCGCCCATTTCCTCTTTCTAAAATGTACACAAAATGGAATTTATTAGATGATAAAAGCACTTAACTGGGTTGGTAGTATTAATAAAATTCAATCGATTCTAGGTGTGCAATACTCAGAGGCAGGGATGTCAGTTGGGGGTAAGGAAAAAAGTGGAAATATTTGTTTGCGTGAATTTACTGCCTCAGTGACGCTTAGAAAGCCCATCAGTGTTGGCCCTGGAATAGGGCTGAGGGTGTGTGTGAAGGTTCAAACCACTGTTTTATAGGTGTTAATATGGAACAAGGTAAACTATATTGGTTTTATACATGAAAAATGATTTTTATAAATGGAAATGAAAAGATAATTCCCTTGGAAAAGTGGAAAACTGGCATCCTTGCGAGGGGGACTTGACTTCTAATAAAGCATGCATAGTTTATTTTCATTTATTATATTCGATAAGTTAATCTGAATAGCCTTGAACAGGCGATTTTACTTCCGACATGAAGGTTGGAAATGCAATATTATTTCCCAATAACCAAAGCACTACAAAGAGTGATTTAAGTTCACAAAAGGCAACAATCCACTCAGGTATCTGTACCCAATTAAGGTTTTGCTACAAATAACAACTACAATTACGCTAATCATACATGGATTTACCTGCTTAAGTTGTAGGTGTAGTTTTTTCTTCTGGACTTTCAGTGTGGAGTTTTTAAGTCGAAGCTTTTCGATGAGGGGTGTCTCTTGATCGTAGATTATCATCGAAGTAACGCAGGACCTTCTCTGCGACAACTTTGCCCGTTCTTGTATTCTCTGCTCCTTTGACGATATCACGTTCAAATTCATAAGACGTTTTCTTGATCTCGGCCAAGCGAAGGTCTGCTTCTTCCATAATAGCCTTAAAAGTTAACATGATAATGCTATATAGTGACATGTCTCTATTGTAGAAGTCAAACAGTCATGCTGCGTGAGGTACGTATACCAAGTCACTATGGAACAGATAACGATGGGGAAACATATAACGATGGGGGGGGGGGGGGGGGGGGGGGATACACGATTGCGACCCCCATTTTTTCCCCTTATAACTTTTTATTAGTGTTACAAAGATACATGTTTTCCAAACTCGGCATTGCCGTTCTACGGTCGGTCCCTCTCTTGTGTCTATTAAGTAATGTAAATAGTAGCAGGAGTGGTATAAATTAACAATAATAACATTTCAGCACTAATCACTTTAAGTAATATGTCATTCCATGAGTGAAAAATGATAAAGAGATGGAATGTTGTGAGTTGTAATCTAAAAGTCTAAGAAAATAAATCTGAAGTTTATCGGTTATGAGAATAAACATTTGATTTAAAGATAACTACTTGAAGATTTTTAAAGAACTGACTGGTGTCTCAAAGCAAAATGCTGAATCCACCATACATTAACGGGGACTTTGTATACAATGAATAATAAAGATATGAATACCTTGAACGTGTCAAGAACCTTCTCTGATTCTTCACGTAGCTTTTCAATTTCCTCCTTGAACTCCTCAATTTCCCTTTGAGCTATGTCGCACTTCTGCTCTGCTGATAACTTAAGCATCTTATCCATGGTGCCACTCCTCGACTTGGACCGTTTGCGACCCACACGGCCTCCACCGCCGCCCATATCGTGGGTGGAGTGTGACGGGGTCGTTGCCACCGCCGGAGTGGGATGAGAACCGCCGCCATCTTTGGGTTCGACACGTTTCAAATACTTGTCGAACATTTGAGTCTCCGCCGCCAGGGACCTCATTGGCGCGGCTGCAAAAAAACAACCAAACCAATAAAATAAATGCATAACATGTGAACAACCTTATATGAATCTACCGTTTCAAATATGACATACGGGTTGATATGAAAATAATGTTTATAAGATCAAAGGGAACAGCAGTTTTCCAGATGTGACATGTTCTCTATAATGATGCATTGCATTGTTTTCAACTTTGTCATGCATCAACCAAGCTTGACACGTATCACTTATTTTAGCATGGGTAGTAGGTGGCATATGCTCACTTACTTTATGACCAATAGCACTGAATAATGTCTAGACATGAGCATTGAATAAATAACTTTATACTACTGCGACATGGTCATTCACTGCGCCTATTGACCAGGTAATTGACAAAACTACCAAATAATTTGTTTTTATAAATCTTTTTTTAACAATACAATTTGGTTAATGTACATGTATGTCATGAAATGTATTGGTTATAAATTTCAACAGGATCTTTACCTGATCACTCACATAAACCTATCTTGGCTAAAGCTACTAACTTAACTATCTGATTATGTCATTCACAAGAGCTGTCAGTTTCAGTCAAACTGTAATTGTGAAATTATTTGGAGTCAACTGGTTTAAACACTAAATCTTTGTATCCTGTTTATCAACCCACATCCTAGATGTGGGGCTAGTTCTGGGTTAACTGTAGGCTGTATCAAGTGGTACTACCTCTGCCCCCCCCCCCCCCCATAAAAAAAACCCAGCCTGATGAGCACCATGAGAAACCGCTTGAGAAGGCTCGGACATTTCCGAAATTTCATTTTCCATACATCACATCAAGCTGAGAAACCCTCCTGTCATATGTGAGGTAATTTTGTCAACAAACCATCCGTTACCAAGGAAATGGCTTCGTTTCTAAGGTCGCCATGGTAGCGATTGATCCGACTATAAATACTGCAAGCCGACAATCTTCCCACTTCTATGCGATAGCTCAAGCTGTCAACTCCGCCACGTCTTCATAGTTATTATAAAGATATCAGCAAATCTGGCAAATTTGTAAATGAAATGCATTGTTTTCTCATAAAATCTGGATCACAGATCACTTATGATCTCAACCATATAAAATGTTTCATCAATAGTTAAAGATAAAAAGCCATAATAATAGTTAGAATAAGAATAGAAAGTAGAATAATAAGAAATACTCCTAGATATTTAACCAGTGGTCATGAGCATTTGCTATACCCTAACAATAACATAGTTTTCTTGAAATGTCAACCTCAGAGTGCAATAAAATCCATTTTCTGGTATTCAGATAGCATTGGAGCTCTCTATGTCAATTCTCCATGGAAAGTAATGCAACAGTTTTGGTAAAAAAAAATCATTCCTCCTGTGCCAGTTAGTTATTTTTTAATGCAACACTTAAGTCTTAACAGCTTTCATGGTGAGAAAAAAAAACGTCCTCTTCCTTTTAAGGGTGTAGGGTTGTTTTACAAAACCAAATCCTGAGACATACAACTTGTTATTAGTAGTCGCTACAGCTAATCGGACGTCTCTCAACATACTTTATAGCTTTTAACTTAAGGTATCTATACTAAAATGGGTAAATGATACTACATGGATGATTTGTGCTGGTGGCGCTAAACGCTAGCACCGCGAACCAGTCATTATGTATACATCTAACTGAGTAACTCTAAGGGCAATGCCAAACATTGCAATTTGTAAATGAGGGATCACATTAATGTAGGGAAGGATCCAATAAAGTGGAATGGTTTATCGCTTGAAATTTAATCCCCACTTTAACTGCGCGAGGTTGGTTGTAAACATATGAATAATGATAATGAAATAATGAATAATTATGGTTAGATCTGACAACTTTATTATTGTGATCCATATGACTTAGTATGTTTACATTCCTCTCTGATTCTATACTCTGGACGGCGTACTGTGAGGTGGTCAATTGCACACCAGCATGGATTCAATTAAAAATCGTATCTTAGATGAAATAGATGGGTCATTGCGACATAAACTAAACTAGAATCAGACTATCACATAACTATCAGTGAAAGTTGACACTGATAGTGATACAGTGATAGCGGGAAACAGTGAACCAGTGGAAGTGATACAGTTTGGCTGTCACGGTGTCAGACTACTTTAGCACGAGAACAATGGCGGTTATAATCTATCGGATAAGAAATAAATTCATATAAAAAGATACTCACAGGGTTTCCTCCAATAGCTGGTAAATTTGTTCATCGCTTAAATCCTGTAAAGGATCCTCTTGATTTTCTATACTCGTATCAACACTGAGTGTCTCGGACTCCGCCATTTTGTTTCTGCGAGTTGCTTAGCAACGAAAGACCCCTTACGATTAATACCTATAGCAAAGAAAATGATAGGATGCAAACAAATATTGAAAGTCTTTCAGTAATGAATTGACGAACGATAAATGACATGAGTACTTTTCAATTCCATAATTTTCTCCTTTGTAAATAGAACACGTCTTACCTGATATGTGGAAGAAACCCTCCTCCTCCTGGCTGAATCTATACTGGCGCCATCTAGTGCGTTTTCAAAGAACTGATCAATGCTCCGCAGAGGGGGTACTTCAACATTGGCCGCCTCTCTAGGAAGATGTCCGGAGCCTCGTTTTAGACCGGCGGGACAACCACGGTCGCCATCTTGAAGACAATTTAAGAACGATGTCATGTTATTAACGTAGGTATAGTACTCTCTAGATGCAATTGGGTGGGTCAAAAGCATCAGGAGTATATACCCAGTTTATTTTCTATTTCGTTCAGCTGTGGCGGGGAACATCAAGGTTCGTACTTCGTCTGGAAAATTAATTAATTCGACCCGGCATGGTGCTGACTTGTCGAACACATCACCTCTCAAGCACGGACAGAAAGGCAGTACCGGTGTGACACTGTGCTACAAAATTCCTCAGAAAAGGAAGTGATCGTCTATGTAGAAACTTTCAAGATTTTTTCCCTGTTAAGAAATCAAGCTTACAGGGCTTTGAGTTTTTCTTTAAGTCGTACGACACACAAGACCGCGCTAAAGGGTCTTCTGAACATTGTGACGGTTGTCAAAATGCCTGCACCCAGCCGAGCACGGGTATATGCCGATGTGAATACACAGAGACCAAGGGAGTACTGGGACTACGAATCACACTTAGTGGAATGGGGGTAAGCATACTTTCGTGTCTAACCTTCATAGAATCATTCAATAATAGACATAAGAGTTAGTTGCCGATGTCGACCAAATAATAAAGGGTACCTCATGTTATTTGGTTGGCATTGCATAGTCAGTCCCATTAAGGGTGGCATGAAAATGCATGTTAAGAGTTTTGCCTGTGACATTTACTGTCACGAGTCACATGGACTTACGTCTAATAGAAACAAGAAATATCGTTTTGACCTGAGTAAGAGTGTTCATACTATAAAGCGGGAGAATCTGTCACGAGGTATTACGCCTCTAGTTGTCTGAAAGTTGTATATTTTATCCCCATGGTCAATTAGTTAGGCCTAGGCTGTTTCTCGAAATGACATGAAAAACTAAGTTTCAATTGATATTTACTCTTCCTGAATTGTTTTAACATCTCAGACACAAAGAAATGTACACCAAGAGTCATTTTCTGGATAGCAATACTGTGGTGTTGATTTGAGAGTTTAGTGATACTTCTTTATCCACATTTACAGGTAAATCTATACGTAATTTAGTAGAACTACTAGTAGTAGTATCCTCTTTTCTTTTGACTATGTCAAGGGATATACTTTATTACAGGTAATTTGACTTGAAAATGCAATTTTTGAACTTCGTTGAAGCATACATAATTAAAATAGATTTCAATGTGTTGTGCATAGGTTGTGCTCTTAACACAGATTTAGTTCTAGTAACAGCGAACTATAAATGATAAGTGAAACCACATGCTTTGCTACACGAAATGGGTCGATATTGTGAACATGAATTTTCTTCAATTAGTTTAAGTAGGCATTATCCAGTTTGGACACCCTTGAAGTATACATATTAAAGAAAAGAAATTATCCCAGATGTTTCAAATGCAAGGGTATTGGTATGATCCAATATCTTTTCTCAGAAGTTGACAAAAAAGATGCGAAAGTGTGGTCCTGAAATCACAAAATAAATGAATGGTAAAACTACAGATGCACGGTCCTTTAGATATAACAGGAAATGTCAGCAAAACTACTTTGTTTATTTACCGTGATGCATGTTTTCGCCGGACCATACACACTAATCGAACATTCTGAATCCTATTGCACCTCTTTTATTATGAAATTATGGAAGCGATATTGGTTCTTCCACTCTAAAATAGTACTTTGAAGCTCTCGAATCTGTAGAGTTTCGCGCAATGTTTTGAACATGACTGCACTTGCATACAGTACTGGGGACCGTGGATCTGCAGTTTTACCAAATGAACTATTTAACCGTTGCACACCACTCACCGTGTACATATATACTATTGCAGGCAGCATAACAATTGTAATGTTAAAAAAACCAAAAAACAATTGTAATGTTTGTATGTCAGGCCTCTAAAACTTAAACTACCAGTAATTCATAGATTTTTATCTGATCTTTCTGATATTTTAAAGAATTACTGGCACCACTCAGCCAAATATGTGATGTAATTAAAAAAAAAAAATTAGGATACTTTTTTAAACAAAATTGCATTGGAATAAAAAAAGAGTAAAAAGAGTATTGTCCTGTCATGCCCTGGGTAAAATATTCACCCCACATCTCTCATTGAGGAGGGGGGGGGGGGGGGGGAACAGCTATTTATGTAGAGCGCTGCGCTAATTGGAAATTTACTAGATCTACCTTATGTGTAGTCACAGCAAGGTATTTGTGGGTTCACACAAAAACAGACGAATCGATCCCCTGCTTTCAAGTCTTGTTATTTCGATATGATGATAATTCACAGTGATTTAACTTTCATTTTGGAATAGCTGAATAACTCTCCTTCAATTTAAAATGTCTGTCAAGGTGAAGGTCGAGAGAGCAGACCTTGCTATGATGGCCCTATGACTTATTTCCTCTTATAGTAACTCTGTTAAGAACTGCTCCCTCAGGTGGTACCCAGGGTATCACAATAATTGTTTGGAGTGCCAGCGGGAGAAAATCCAACATGGCGGGTATATAGCCATATACTCCTAAATACACAGTTATTGAGTAAGATGATGTGGGAATGAATCAGAATTATACGTTACACTATGTATATGTTTATCAAATACCAAGTTCTTTTGTACATGTAGGGGACTGTCTTTGAGTGTCCTAGGCAGTCAATGTATAGTCGCTAGCGTGACATGTCATGCAACAACCAGCCCTGTTGGGGCATGGCTGGTTCTACTAGCTAGCCAGGCCCCAGAGTATTTATGGGAATGCCACATGGCATTGCCCTGCCAGGAAAGGGTTATGTCATTTGATGTAAAGATTTCCAATGTTAAGGAAAAGGTAAATATCTGAAGGATCCAGGGGCCAAGTTTGTTCGCTAAAACAGTATTAACCGTCCATAGGATCCTCCATAGATGTTGAATAAAGTTGACCATCATTCCTGGCTCTCCTTGGCATACCGAAAAGGGTCTTCATGTACGATCCTAGATTATTCAACGGGCCCCTGGCCTGCCAATATTTCGCATTCTTTGTAATTCTCGCCACTTCAGTGCCAGAGTACGGATTAAGACCCATCCGTAATACACATTATCGATTTGAATACGGATTCTCAACTTGATCAAGGAATATTAGTCTGAAAGTAATGTTTACCTATGAAGAGGCTGGTACATTTAACTAAATTACTTAAATATGACAGGAAACATACCCAGCTATATTTAGAAATAGGAAATTAATTGGAATATTTGTTAGGAATATATCTTGTGCTCATTCTTTCAAATAGATTTTATCAACATCAAGGCTGTTCAAAGATTTTATGACAAAATCATCATTACATTTTTGTTTTTTTTCATAACACTTAGCCTCGTCCTAACTAAAATCATCATTACAGATTCTATGAGTCCCAGCTATTACAGATTTCGGGCAGACCGAATACTGATTTAGTCTATTCAGGGTTGGCAGTCCTGGGGATCAGTCAGGAACAGGTCACTAGAGTGCATTCTCTCTCCAGGCCATATGCGGTCAATGTTCATTCATCCTGAAATGTAATGTGTAGATTGCATAGTAATACTGGTTAAGCGAGCATATTTGCATAGTCTGTCCAGATCTGAGTTCCATTTTTGTTTATTCAAACTGGTATGTATAGTCAAAAGTGCCCTAGATATGGGCATCATCAAAGGCAGATCGGTTGGTGGGGGTGGTGGGGGTGGTGTCCATAAAAGTAATACATTAGAAGCCATAAAACCTCTGAATATTTGGCCTCAGACTCAGCCTGTCCTGTATTACCCTTTGGCGATTCATATAGTTTTCCTTGCAATACTGAATTATTTCAGTAATCCGATCTTCCTGTGATATATAATTTTGTATTTGCTGGAGTATAGTCATTCAGACTCTTCGAAATTTGAATTACTAATTTCAGATAAGTATAGGGGCAGTTAATGTGTATGGTCAGATATAAATAGTTGTGTGCTTAAAATTTTCTTACTGGTAAAGTTTGATATCTAAAAGATAATATGCAAGGCTTACAGGCGAGCAAACCGTATCTAGTCTCTTGTCAAACTCATTTCTTAGGTTCTTAGCTGATCATACTATCACCCCTATAGTTGTCATGGCATAATACCTCGATCAACCTAATTTAATCTCAAATTTAATAGTGTGGTTGAAACGAAGAGTTCCAAAAAAAATTCCCCAGTTCTTGCTAACGGATGTGGAATTTTTTTAAAAATTTTTATCTCAAGTTTAAGTTCATAAAACGAAACGTCGACTTTGTATCGTTTTATCTCGGAATCAGTCAAGCGTTTTTACTTATTTTACACGTAATGAAGAATGACAAAAAGATAAATTCGATAACCGCAGATAAACTGGAAGGTAATGATCTTATAACTTTAAGTCTTTGACATTTTTTTCCCTACAGCCAACAAGATGACTACCAGATAGTACGGAAGCTTGGCCGAGGAAAATACAGTGAAGTCTTTGAGGCAATCAATATCACAAACAATGACAAATGTGTTATCAAAATTCTCAAGGTGAGTTTCCTCTTACACTAACATAACTTACGTAACTAGTGAATTGGCATGGGTTGCCCGTTTATACCAAGCCAAACAGATTATGTATTACTTTGTTTAAAGTGGTTTTGCGATGCATTACCATGCACTTCAAGAGGCCGTTTGTAAACCAGCGAATTACGAGCCTTTGTTGATATGAATCGATTGATCCAGTAGTGTTTCCATTTCAGACTTTTATAAGTTTTATAAATGGTATTTTCAAATGTAACCTGATTTCTATTAAACGTTTTGAAAAGGTAAAGATATCAAATTTATATTGAAAAGTCTGATGAAGCACCAAACGGTCCGAAACATGTCGGTCAAATATGTCTCCTAATTTATTTTGGTATGCATAACACGGTAACGGTTCTATGCCGAACTAGCGGGAATATTTTTCCCTTTATCTTATATTGAAAAGCTTACAAAAATCGAATCCCAATAAAAAATATATATTCTCAAAACAGATCTCCTCTTTGGTGCAAATGATGGTAACCTCACAATTGTCTAGTGACAGCTATCAAGAACTATATAACCTTTAAGGAAACGCATAATCTACATGAATAGTCAAAATACATGTACCGATGCAAACCATGCAAAAAGAAGATGTCATGATAGGGGCATGCCATAAAGAATTGATCAAACAAATGCGTGTACCTGAGCCCTGGCCGCATACGGTATCAGCTTACTGGACTAACGTAAACAATGTTCGTATTGCGTATACATAGTGAGCAGCTCGGTCGCTTCCACTGTTTCGCCTTTTACCGCAGAAGCTGCCACCCCTGCAGCTGTGGGTGAAGATAGATGGGTTATTTCTGACGTGTTGGGGTCGACTCGGACAGTGGTTTATATATGTGGCCTGAGCGGGTCTACCGAGCAGTTATTTTTGGCCCCCAACCACCCACACAAATCTTCAACTCGGGTACTAGAGTCACCACCTGTGAGGCGTTGCCCCTCCATTGAAGGCAGCTGGAGGGTTGTGTGGAGCAAAAAAGAAAAAAGATTTATATAGATAACAGTTTTTTTTTTCGAGGAAATTTGTGTTCTGTTTGAGATGATAAAGGGATGTGATTGAAAGTACTTCATTTACATGCCCTAATTCTTGTTGTAATGTTTTCAATACAGCCTGTCAAAAAGAAGAAGATCAAGCGTGAAATCAAGATATTGGAAAACCTGCGGGGAGGAACGAATGTCATTACATTGTTAGCCATAGTAAAAGATCCAGTGGTGAGTACATATCAAAATAATCAGTCATTATTAGGGATAACTTTTGATGAATTTCGATCAGAAGATACTCCAAAAAGTCGTTGAGATTGAGAGAAAGGCTTCCGAAATAATTGCTAACTGATCCTTGTTTTAGCGTAAAGATTGACGTATCCAGTAGAAGCTCTTAATCTGAAATTCTACACCTGCCTCGCATAAAGGATCAGAGTTCCCAAAAGTAGTTAACGATACCGGGCATGCTGACAACCTTTGATTGATAGAGCTGCAGCTGGTAGTTAGTCTCGCCTTTTGATCAGCCCATGCTATAATGCCATGTATACACAGATTCTATTCTATGCTCTGACATACTCTCACCCACCATCCTTGGTGTAGGAGTCCAGTATTTTATCTGGACCATCCCAGCTAGCTTCCATGCTCTCTACTGCCTTTTGGAGTGTCTTCCAAATCGAGGTTTGTTTTCCCCTTGTTAGCTTGAGATTTTTCTGTTTTCCTTTTCTTGCATCTTGATCCCCAGTCAGAGATCGTTTCTCTTCCTAGGAATGGAGGTTATAGCTCCCAGGAATCCTCCTTTGTGTGATTGGCCCGTGAATTCTTCACTGAGCGAACAAGGCATTCAGTGATTTTATTTTCCTCAAACTATTCCCTACACTTACTCACATGAACGTTTTTGTGACACATTTTTATGTCTTACAATGATTTCTTTTCCTCATAGCAAATGTGATTGATGTAAATATTATTGCTGAATTGTCGATACATACCTTCACAACTTCCCGTTCCAGTAGGAATAGGGGTTTTCATATTCTTTGTTGTTTTATTCTTGTAGTCAGATATTACATTTAAGGTAAAACAATTTTATAGATAAAACACTTCATTTTCTATTCTTAGGTGTATCCTATAAATATATGCACCGAAGCTTACTTTGTTTAGGGAAGTGCAAGCTTATGCATTCCACTTCAGAAAGTTGAATTGTAGTATAATTTCTTTTATCAGTAATCAAACACTGATGCACTCTGTTAGCTGAACTGTTTAAATACCGTTAGAAGATATCAGAGATGTCAGTTTTCTATTTCTCCGTCGAAATCTACTTTTTTATATTCAGTATATGTAATTGCTTTCCCTTGTGTTAAAAAAGATAATATTGAATTGACCTCATTTACTCAGTGGGTTGGACCTCCCCACAGACCCTCAGTCCCACGCCATGGTCGTCAAGGATATATTATCCAAGTTTTTCTGGTCTCTATGAGGCAGAAAAATCCACACGAAAAGTATTTCCACTTCTTTCCCTGACCCCAACTGACATCCCTGACATATACAAAAAGTTCTTTACAATGTAAGGTAGGTCAGATATATGGGTTATCTACCTTTCAATGGTGACGGAACTTAATAACATCGGTTGATGTTTATTGATTCTGGCTTGTGCCCAAAGGGAAATTGTTTGTACAAAACTGCGTTATCTAGAAGAGTACTATCTTGATGATCATAGTCCTCCTATTCAATAGCAGAATAGGATGCATGTTGGCAATCCACATTTCGCCCCATTATTTGGATCGTCTTGGGATTTCCTAAGAATAATCGATCAGTGATTTCATCTAGGAGTGGTCGACCTCGATTACAGAATGAATTATTGCACAGCCAAAAAAATAATGGATTCGCAAAGAAATAAAATGGAAAGTTTATTTTGATAAAATGTACGTGACGGCTGGTAGTTTTGCAAATAGTTAAGTAATTAATTTTGACCTCTGAATATTGTAGGTTTTCACTTCCGGGTCACCGGTCACGTCATGAATATGCTAATCATGTGTTTTATATGAATATTCATTTCTATCTTCTACAGTCACGGACACCAGCGTTGATATTTGAACACGTCAACAACACAGATTTCAAGGTGAGCTAGTGTACCTCACCCCGTATTTGATCTAAAGAGATAGCGACTGTCTTTTCAAAAATTACGCTCTTTTGAATAGGAAAGAATCTGGATAAACAGTTGTAGTGGTGCCCTATTAATTATGCTGCTCCATAAATATCTCAATCACGAAGGAACTTGGATATAGACATCTAAGCTGTTTTCTTTGATAATATGATTTCCATCAATGACTATACTATTGTTGCCTATAATATATTGATTATTATTCATTCTAAAATGCGTACATTGTCGAACTAAAAATGGCATTTATTTGCAGCAACTATATCAGACGCTAGGGGACTATGACATAAGATACTACATGTTCGAATTACTAAAGGTACGTGCCATGTATCATGTTTTGGTTTGAGGTAAATTGGAGATATATAATCATCATAAAATGTAATGTAAGCCAATTCCCGTTGTGCCAAAAATGTGATCCTACAAATGTACTTTGTACAGTTTTCCCTGGTTTAAGCACAATTTGTACTCTGGAATTTTACTTGAAAAAAAAAAGTATATTCAAGACGTAGCTTTTGTTATAATCATGATTGTTGTTATAATATAGAGACCAGAGAAATATTAGGGTGGATGGATAGCTCAATTTTTGAGGCATTCATCTATGGTTCATAGTTCCGAGAATTACAAACTTATCCATTTAGCGATGTCCTGCTTGGTTATCTTTACTAAGGAAATCAATTCTACCGTGTTTTGGAATAGACTGATTAAGCCAACAAACCAGGGGCCCGTTGAATACTCTAGGATTGTACATGTAGACGCCAAGGAGATCCAGGAACGATGTGGGTCAACTTCATTCAACACTCATATACGACCTTATTGATGGCTACTAAAACTGATTTAGCAAAGAGACTTAAATATTATTAAACGATAGCCCTTGTACGAGGTACAGAAACAGGTCTTCATGTATGATCCTAGATTATTAAAGACAAATGCGGGTATGTATAGCACTGCCCCCTGTGTAACACTGGTGCTGCCATCTGGTTTCATGAAAATATAGCAGTTTTCCATAGACACCAATAGATAAGCACTTATCTTCTTCAAATAGCCTTCCCATAGAAATAAGCATGGTGACATAGTATTTTTTTAGAATTTCTGATTTGAACATGTTCCCAACTATCATAATCAGAAATATTTGAAGATAGCAATAGAACATCAGTGTCATTTAGCAACAAAGTCATAATATTGCAGTTTCCCATGGACACCAATAGTTAAGCACTTACATTTTCAGATGCATTTCCCATAGAAATTAGCATGGTAACATGCCAATTATTTTAGTATCTTCTATTTGCTGATATATGGAACTTATATTATCCAGAGTTGTTTGCAAAAATCAAAAAAAAAAAAAGAAATCACCCAGCTACCAGCATTTGTTTTTAAATGGGACAATGAGTAATATGCACGATAGAATGATTGTGTCAATGTGTTGTGATTTCTTTCTCACTCAACTGATTTCCATGTTGCAGGCTCTCGACTACTGCCATAGTATGGGGATCATGCATAGGGATGTGAAGCCACACAACGTAATGATAGATCATGAAAACAGAAAAGTAAGTTTTGAATATATTGTGTGATAGTTTCTTTTAGAGTAGTGCCATTGATAAAGAATACGGAATTATTGTGGGGTCTGAGAAAAAGAAATAAATAGCAATACTGAAATCTTAAAAAAAACTTTTCTATTTTCTCTTATCTGTGGAGGAGAAAAGGTCACAAAAGGTCTCATTTCGTCGGAATTTGAAATTATTTTTTATGTGAAAAAAATTGAAATCTACTAGGAGGGCATGAGTGGCACTGGTACTCCAAGCTCACCTGGCGTATGTTGACGTTGTTTATTTTCACAGATTTGATAGAGGATTACACTATTTTCCTGGTGAACCGCAGCATTATTTAAATCGAGTACTTTATCATGTACAACATTCGTTCATCACCTCCTAGTGCATAGAGTGGACTATCAAAATTTACATTGAATTTCTTGCTATCTGCTCTTTACTTAGGTCTTTTATGATATCTCGGCTTAGAAAGATGATATCCTTGGGGTATATTGTCTTTCTCTGATCCTTCTCTTCAAACGTTTGCATACCCGTCTTTTTCTTTTCTATTCTGACTTGATTAAGTGTATTTTACATACAATATTTCTCACTTCAGCTGCGATTGATTGACTGGGGTCTAGCAGAATTCTACCACCCAGGGCAAGAATACAATGTACGCGTAGCTTCCAGGTACTTCAAAGGACCAGAACTCCTCTTGGATTACCAGGTAACTTTGTTAGACGCTGTTGTTCATATCAGGATATTTCGGTCCATATGTTCAGGCATGAGAATTTTCCGATATGTTTTACAATCACTAGAGCCATTCCTTAGGTCCATGTAAATTAGGTGAGAATTTTTTTTCCAGCCATAAGTATTGTCCACTATATTTCACGACCGTTTAACCCAATTTTGGGATGGTTGTTAATCTAGTGAAAACTTTTCTTTTGGGGTAGGGTGTGGTGGGATTTACAGTTGTAGTTCATGGAATTAAAACTCAGAAATGGGGCCCCACCCTGCTAGGGTGTTGCTCCTGGCTCCCACTGTCACCCTGTCTTCCCGTCATTCTTCTCATCCCTGTAAGTTATGAATAACATCAAATTTATCATACCCCTGTCTAAAAATTAGAAATTAAAATTGATTTAACTTCAAAAGTGTGGGTTTGAAAGCAAGATGTGTATCGTGATTTAATAGTAAACATTTCAAGATTTGTCTATGTTTCAGCCGTCTTTGAAAGCATCCTACTCGATTCTATCCAAAGTAAATACATTGCTTCTAGTATTTTGTCTAGAACTAATGTGTATTTTTGTCTTTCTGCACAGATGTATGACTACTCCCTCGACATGTGGAGCTTAGGTTGCATGTTCGCCAGCATGATCTTCAGAAAAGAACCTTTCTTCCATGGTCACGACAATTACGACCAGGTATGTTTATTTTGATTAACTGTATTTTTTATATTTTCTTTAAAACATTGCAAGGAAAGGTAGAAACATTGAATTAGACAATTACAAAATAAAAAGGTAAGGCAGTAAGTGTCTATATCAAGGGATTCGAAGTAGTTTAGAGATTAATACGCCTCATGCCGAATGAGAATAATGTGATTAAACACAAATTGCCACACTCGTACTAGATAAAATCTCGATAAAATAAATCTCTATTATACTTCCAAACCACCAAAGCAAGTCTCCCGCAATTTTCATATGGAATAATGATGGATAGCTCATACTATTAGTGTCTGCACTTTTGACAATTTAAGTCTTGTTGCATTTTTCAATTCCCATTTTTACTTACAGTTGGTGAGGATCGCGAAAGTATTAGGAACAGAAGAACTGTATGCCTACATAGAAAAATACCAAATAGATTTGGATCCCAAATTCAACGACATCCTAGGCAGGTGAGAGAATATGAGACATTTTGTGGTATATTTTCCCTTCGCTTATTATTACGAATGGACTTAAGTTCAATTCAAAGGTTGGAAGCGACGTTTCTTCATATAAAGTTCGCCTTCATTCATGCCCTAAAGAGGAACATGTATTCCGAAACACAGGCGTTGAAAATGTTCAGTTTAGTTAGGAGTTGGGGGTGGATACTTTCTTTTATGATCCACCTAATACAAAGTCTCCATGCTAAACCCATGGAGCCTACAGATCGCTACTGAGTAGAATATGGAAAGCTGGAATCTACTCAGTAGAATACGGCTTTTTCTGCCACCTCACGGGCAATTTAGGAACTATTGTATATAAACAATGCACGGCACTAACGTCGAGATTCTAATAATTTCAAGATTGTTTTCTTCTAATAATTAGTTATAGAGTGAGTGAAAAATGCAACATAACAATTATTTTGCTGTTTGGCTGTTTTCTCCTATCGCTCAGAGTTTTACTAAGAGTCAAGTATGCGGAGAATTTGTCCACTCGGATCAAAATCATGGTAATATTGTGTATAATTTAAAAAAGAAAAGAAAAAAAGGGCATCATATGACTGGTCCTGAATCTACTGGTACAGAACAACAGCAATGTGCTCGTTAATAAGCAGAAGGCGAGAGAAATATTTCAAGATTATTGAAATGGTGTATACATGATGTACATATAGACTCTTAGGGATTCATTTTGACTTGCATATTAGTCCGTATCTAATACTTTGTTGGTTTCTTGTTCTAGGCATTCCCGTAAACGATGGGAAAGATTTGTACATAGTGAAAACCAACATCTTGTAAGCGCAGAGGCACTTGACTTCCTTGACAAGTTGTTGAGATACGACCACGCGGAACGCCTAACGGCAAAAGAAGCAATGGAGCATCCATACTTCTGTGAGTAAAAACAATCAATTGCCTTAATCTTTCCAGTCAGTAAATGATGAAGTGTTGGCTAGGCTACCAAAAACCGATCCTATGGCGAACTATTTAGCGGTTTTTGGTAGATCTACTGTTTTTTAAAGACGTTTTTAAAAATGTAGTCGATGTATAGTAACGATTACGTTCTTTGAAATGATTATATTTTCGATATTGACCTCTACATCTTTATAAGATATCTGCTCCGAGCATTGAAAGTTTCATTTGCCCGATATTAATGAAATTGACTTAGTTCAAACCCATAGACTCCATAAACCACTGGTCGGCTTAAACTACCGCCACCTTATTTAAGCCTATATATTTACTGATATTAAAAAATATAGCCTCAAAGGCACTAGAAAAAGTTCAAGTTCCTTAAGCATCTCCTCCTCCCGCCCCCGGGCCCCTGGTGGAGAGATGCCTGGTCTCCATTCTCATTCCTGTATGTAAGAGAGCGCAATGAAGTAACCCACATCCCACATTTGCTTTTAAACAAATTAGGTCAGTTTTCCTTTTTTTCCATGGAAATCCACTTTTCATTTTCAGTTTATGCAATTGCTTTTCCTTGTGTCAAACAAAGATGATACTTATTTAGACTCATTTACGCCAATAAAACAGTTTGAATCTCCCCAAAGACCCGCCCCATGCCATGGCTGACAAGACATATTATCCAAGTTTTCCTGGTCTCTCTTAGGCAGAAAAATCAACATGAAAATATTTCCACTTTTTTCCCTGACCCCAACTGACATCCCAGCCGGCAATGAAGGAACCCACATTTAGTTTTAAACATATAAGTAACTGCAAGCTGACATAAAACATCTGTTACATAGATTTCATCACTGCTTCGTCTATTATTTCAGATCACGTAGTCAAGGAACAAAGTAGAATGTCGTCAATGTCGGGACACAATTCACCAACACCACCAGTTGGGAATTCAGCTCAGATGGCAGGTCGGTACATACAACGGGGCATGAATCAATTTGTTTCTGGGACAGGTCGATTTTTAGATATTGTCAATTATTAGTAAAAACTGGTTCCTTGTGATGTATTCTAATTCCATATGAGTAAATTTAACGTTTTGTCCAGTGTATCCAGTCGTAATTGGTAAAATATGCCAATTTACATTTACTTGAGTCATAGGAAATGTTCTGAAAAATATGGTATTCTTAAAATTTTTCAAAAAGAAGGATAGTGACCTATGATTTTAACTTAAATGTGTAGAACTAGCCATCTACTAATCTGTGAAGGTTTGAGGAAAGTGACATGGATTTACTATGCGAAAAACAACTATTTAGAATTCCTATATGTCCTATTACAAAATTATCATAATATCGATCTCTAAATCAAAAACTGGCACAGTGACCCGTGATCATTAAGTCAGATAAGTGTTCTATAATACTTGAAGACCGTCATATTAAATTTCCAGGAAATTGACATGGTTTTTAATTTTCAAGACAAATTGTCTGATATGCCTTTAAAAGAGCCATAGGCAGCGCCATCTGTAATTAGTCATAGTAAAACAAATGTACTAAAAAAGAATCATTCCCAATCTAAGAAAAGACAAAGATATGGTTATGGGGTTATCCAGTTAAGTAAGCTCTAAATTTCTAGAAGTTTGTATTACATTCGACCCGCATTTTTGTTTTTCATATCGCCTAATTATATCTTTTTATTTAATACATTTACAGGATCAGGTCTGGCACCAAACTCCGTCTCGGGCATGCCAAGTTCTCCTGTGATGGCACCCAACGTGTCACCGCTCCCAACAAATGCGACGCCCGGGCAGACATAGGCCGCAACCCCAACCGTCGTCAGCACCTCCCTTCTAGGCACGGGCGCCCACCAGGGTATATGGCTGCTGTGTGCCGATGTATCTCACCCACGGACAACATTCTCCACAGAGACACAAAGTTGACACAACGTACTCATGGACACTCACAAAGCCACACGGTGCCACGTGGAACAGGGTACAGACGGTTGTACTAAGTACGCGTGGTCGTTGCTGTGATCTCCTACCAAGTGCAGTCGGACGGCGTTGTGTCCATGGACAGATGATGAATTACGAAAAAAATATATACATGGATCCTCCTTTGCATAAAAATCTAATGACATTTATAAGGAAAATTTCCGTTTCAAAATATTTATGAAATTTCCTCTCTGCACTAACCAAAGATTGCACAAACTAGGCTGGAGGACTTGTCCGAAAGGGAAGGTAACACTTCAGGACGTTCCTATTAGTTCTCTCCAGTGGTACGAGGTGTCGCTGCAAGCGCAGTCACGTGGTTGAGATTGTGACCGACAGAGGTCAGCCCTGTTGCAGCCCCTTAACCCCTATCTTTGGTGCCAATTTGAACTCAAGAATAGGGAGTTCACCAAACAGACACGCCTAGTAAAAGTACAAAATGACTCTAAAACTGATACATGTGATGCAATTATAAATGAAATATAACAAAAGCAAAGGAGACAAAATTCCATTGATACAGCCGAATGCACACTATCCAAGAACGAGCTTAATCATAGGGTTTTACACACGAAACCTGTGTTGGATAAAGAGAATGTGTCTTTCTGTGTCCGCGCGTGATGAGTTATAACGATTAATTAGATCAAAAAAAAAATGTTATGTACATGTAACAAGGTCTGATAAACAGACAGTAAAAACGTTGATGAATTTATCCTGTCTTGTCATGCTTCACTCTGTATATTGTGTGACCCGCGGGTCATAGAGATGACTGGTTTGTGAGCGTGTACACGAGGATTATTACTGTGTGAGGATATTCTGATGGCGTACCCGAACCTCCCATCAGGATTATTTCATATCGCCTATTATATAGCTTGAAGGTGACTAAAATCGGTCAGTTTCCCCAACACAAGGCAGGGACCTTTCAGAAAGCATCTTTGACCAGGAGAATTTTGTGCAGCTTTAAGTAAGTCACATTTCTAGAATGACATAACTTGCCTCAGTCATTCAGAAGTAGATTGAACTCATCTGTGAGAGCATACCTAAGTGATTTGATGGTGACCACTGGTGTTTTATAAATTAATTTCTAAATGACGTGCTAAATAGAACCGAATGGCTGGTTTACATTTCTCCTTTGGCCTAAGCAACGTGTACTTTACTTAGGCTCAGTCCTTTGGGGATGTGTTGATTCCATTGCTCTACGAAGTGCAGCATATGCAGGTCGTTTAAAATGAATAAAATTGTCATATTTAGGCGACTGATGAAAACGCTGGGCACTGCATGATACTTCCAATTCTTGTAGTGACTGCACAATCAAGAGATGTAGAGTCCGCCTTGAAAACAGAGCCTTGTTCACGTTTGTGTGGTTTGTGTACGTGTAATTTATGTAGAAGCATTCTTGACGACACCGTAACTGCATTTCTCAAAGACCTGCCCATAATCTAGTCTTGTGTAAGGAATGGCAGTGCGCTAGTCGTACGGGGATCAACATGGGCTGCCTCGAACCAAAGTAGCAGTTGTATTATCGATAAGTTTATTCAGAAATTTATTTTTATTACAAGAAAATATAATTTGTTTTAGATTAACCAGGCTGTTTTTACTGATACCTGAAGACAGACAAAAAGTATTGAACCTACATGGATGAATATTGGCACCTTTAATACTTTATTTAATTAAAACCCACACTCATCATGTAGGTTCTTTGCTAGTTTTCCTGACGCAAGTGTGTGCAAAGTTTGTATTTCTGTCATTCAGGCAAGAATTTAGACAACAACAAAACTAGTTAACGCGTATCTCGTCTTTCAAGTGAGGATAGCTTATATTCATGCAGTGCCCACTTCTCTTCAGTCGAATCAGATCTGTCTGATTATAACTTTGTGAAATAATAATGAATACAAGACAAGGATCAAGTAATCTCCTAACTGGTGAAGCTAAGTATACTGTGGTTCTCTTTGTAATTCATACCGATACAAGGCGAGTTACTGGAACAGTAATTTTAAGCAATTGAGTGATGACATGTCTTGGAAACTGGAAAATAAAGATGTGAATACGAATACGTCCTCTGGTTCCCACCCACATGATTCAAATACACATCGACATGATTAACTCATCACCCGAAAATCTTTGGAAGACATAAAAATAAATGAGGCTTGATTTGAAATAATTAAACTTGATAACAAATTGTCAAGAATATCCCATCACGGACATGAAGTTTTAGTGTTATCTTAGCCTGGTATAAATACCCATAGGCTTAACATTAGGAACTCCTACTCAACAAGCTTGCAAATATGGTAACTCATAGTCAATGGCCAATTTACAGCTGAATATTTTCAGGCTAAGGTAAAATCAGAAACAGCCGTATTTGGTCCGAGTCCCCATTCAACATCTCTTTCGGAGCACTTCGTAATATTCACTTACATGTCGCCTCGTTCAAATAACTGCATGCTCTAAACTCGATGGCGAACGGGGACACAAACCAAACACTCATCAATTTTCTCTTATTTTTTCATGCCCACATATCCATTGATTTTAGATCTATTTGACAGGAGTTAGCTCATGATTTTACAAAGGGATTGGTTCTGATCTAAAGTTGGTTCACACTTGGTGAAACCTCAATGAAATCAAATATACTCCCTTAGGTGGTGACTAGGGCGGTTAACCTGTCTAGCTCAAATATTACAATTGTTAATACATGCGTTATTGCACCCAAAACCTTCATATAACATTGGTAGTAAGTCCCCTTGGAAGCTACACGTCCACTAAGGAGCGTAGTTTAACTTAAAAGACACTGGTCTGCATATATGAGCACTATTATTTGAACATCGTGAATATAACGGACAGGACAAATATAACCCAGTTAACTTCCTTTCAAATACAAACCCCATGGTTTTCAACACAACAAGCTGACAAGTTGGCCACAAAAATTAGACAAACATGACTGCTCTCAAAGAAGCTGGTATTCCGGAGGAGCAAACACATAGGCTCTAAGACGAAGGGTGAGGATATGCATACACCAACTCGGAGCTGTAGTACCATAGAATATGATGCAATCGCTGCACCTTCTCTGGAAATAATATTGTAGTACAGAACGACTAGGACACGCACAGGTACAGTTCAATAGTTTATTCACAGGCACTCTCAACGGAGGCTGGTAGACAAGCTTGACAGGTACGTACCTCCGGCACGTTAAGCGTAATATGTAACCAACGTAATCACCCACTTAGGGGGGAACTCTCAGGTACTCCGACCAGGTAAGTAACCGTGGAGGGTGCCAGACAGGAGGTTCGCAGGGAGCCTTCCGGAGGTGGTTCGGGCCCAGTCTCACGACGGACTCCCGTCCGGAGGGCATCCGGAGACTTATATAATAAGTCGGCCGGATGTCCCCCGACGTCACTTCCGGGACCAGGGCGACCCCTGGTGGGCCCGCGGGGTGTCACCGAGGCAACACTCCGGAACCCCTCCGAACCCTCCGGAACTCCGGAGGCGCCTCCGGACCGGAGGCGCCCCTCCGGAAGGCTCACCACACTCTCCCCCCCCGACTGACACCCATCCGCTCTGAAACCAGAAAAATTGACTCGAAAAAAGTTGACTCGAAACCTACCCCTTTGGTAAACAACCCCCCCCCAAACATCAACGTCCACGTGATTAACCTGTATACTAATAACAACACTCGCTGGCCTCAGGCCCAAAAGTTCAACGTAACACAACGGTGTCCCAGCGGTCCCTGGGTCCGGAGAGACCCTATCCTCCGCTCGTCGCGCTGGGTCGGCTATTCTCTCGCTGTTAGGGGGGTTCCCTGGCGACGTCGTCCTCCCCGCGCCGTCACGAGCTTGACTCTCCCGGTCCTCTGGTACCGCCTGGTACTGCAACGGCAGCTCCTGACTCCGGTCCCCGTCTGTCCACCGGCCTCTGCGACTAACCCGGCGGCCTGGCCCACCGCCCTCCGGGAGTTCCGCCTCTGGTCCGGCCCAGTCCCCCGTCACTGCCCTCCCGTCGCCTAGGAGAAACCAACACCCTCCGATTACTCGAGTGACACAACAGATCAACCAACACATAATTGCGAGAGGCAAATCGACTGCGTTCATGGCTAACTGTCAACTATCAGGGAAAATGTGTGTACTCACCGGAGGAGGCATCTTCCGGTAGATCGTCGCCGTCGTAGTGACCATCCTGTAGAGGCCGTCGCCCACGATTTCTACTCTGGAATCGCGGTGGCCTCCGACTGCGGTGTAGCCCGCGCCCAACTCGGGGGCCTGGAGGTACGTGGACCAGCGGCCCAGGCGGTCAGGATTGGGGCCCGGGGCCCACGGCACCCACACCGGTCCTTCCGGGTACCCATCACAGCGGTGGGTGGCTGGCTGGGTTGGCCCCCTCGCGGCCTCCGGGCCAGGCGGGGGGGGCGGCTGTGTCGGCTCCGGACCAGGCGGGGGTGGCGGCTGCGTCGGCCCCCTCGCGGCCTCCGGGCCAGGCGGCGGCGGTGGTGGCGGCGGCGTTGAAGGGGGAGTGGCGGCTGACTTCTTCCCCTTGCTCTTGCCCTTACCCTTCCGTAGGGGAGCTGTCTCCGCAGGCGGCTCCGGTCGGCTGCCCGGCTGGGTCGCCTGACCCGTGCGGCTGGCTGCCGGCGGCGAGCTGGCCCGACTCGGGGGCCGGTCCACGTTGGCTTGTCGGAGGCCCGCCCGCTGGAAGGCCTGGGGGCCCTCCGGGGACGCCTGGAGGAACAGCTCCCCATCCTCCCGGAGTGTGCCCAACAGGGGCACCGGGGTTCCTGGCGGCATCACCACAGATTTATCAAAGTTCAAGGCCGTAACAACAGCAAGCTCGGGGAGGAGGGGGCCCACTTCCTCCGGCCCGTCACCTCCTGCCCAGGAGGGGCCCTGGAGGGGGTCCTCCTCCGTCCCCGGTAGGTCTTTGGCCTGGACGATCCGGGTGGGGCTGGCCGGGTGGCGCTCAGTCCTGGCTTTCTTCATCTTGGGTCGGGGGAGGTCTGACCTGGCGCGGCTGGACTCTCCGGAGCGTGCGGCGACCCGGGGGGAACGCCGGACACTCGTCCCTGCCTGGGGCTCCTCGGTGCACAGCGCCTCTAGGTTCCTCGCGGCTTCCACCAGTTCCTCGTCCTCACCCAGCACCACTCCGGGGGTCCCTAGAGATGACTCCACCGATGAAGGGGGGTCCTTGCTCCTCGCCGGGGGGTCCTTGCTCTTCACCCTACCACCGGCCTCCAGGGTAACCATCCGTGGCGAGGGGATGTCCGCCGGGTGGGTATGCCACCGGTGCTCTGGGTGCTTCCCCCTCAGATGGATCTGCAGGTCGTGCTTTCTATCTTTCGCATACACTTGGCGACATCCCTCCGCAGGACACGACCACCCTGGAGTAGTGCGGGCGGAGTGGCAACGCTGGTGCCTCCGCATGTTATCACGTCGCGAAAATGTCATCTCACATTGAGCACAGGTGTAACTTTTACTATCCTTCCCCATCTCGCAGTCGGAGGGTGACGATGGCGTACCAAATAGCTGCCTGGATAGCTCGTCTCTGTTACGCGTGCCTGGAGAGACTGGCTTCCTCCGGGGTGACGTGCGCAATGCAGCGCGATGACGAGGGTAACCTCGCTCTCGCTCAGTGGCTTCCCTACGGGCTGCCCCGAAGCGAGGGCGAGAGCCCCCCCACCGGTCCCCCCCTCTCCAGCGCCTCTCGTTACGCCTCCGATTGCGAATCTTTTTAGCAGCATCCGACCGCCCACTTACCCTGGTGGTCTCCAGCATCTCCCTCCTGGCTGACTTGGCCCTTTCGAGGGCGTGGCCCTCATCCCCTCCACTCTCTCGTATCACCCTAGCTATCTCACTCCGCATCGTGGATGGACTGCCAGCAGAATGTAAACATTCGCTGGTGCCCACCCCTCTCCGGTCCGTGACGCGCCCAATCGTCGGGAACCAGCTGCAGCGCTGCTGTTCCCGCCTCCTCCCTCCTCGAACATGACCACCCTTCCCTGAGTGCCTACGGCCGAACCTCTCCGTGTGACGGTGGTTAACCTCTCCGATAGGCCTCCGCACTTCGTCTCGTTGATCCCCAGGGGGTAACACCGTGGTTCGCAAGCCACAAGGCTCTCCCTGGTGCAGACGACCACCTTGATTCGAACGAAAGTGGCGGCTGTTCTGCTCTACGGAGGCCCCCCCGCCTGACCAAATCAGCGCGCGTCGTGCCGGGAACAGGCTCCGGACCGGCTGTTCCCCCTTACTCCCCCTGGCCTGTGACGGATGCGTCGCGTGGAGAGCAGAAGCTCTGTTAAGTCGCTTGTGCCCTCTCCAGCCTCCGATACGCGTTAATGGCACTCCCCTCAGCCCTCCGCCGGTCTTCAGTAATGGCCGCCGGCAAGTAGCGGCCCCCCTACGACCAATAACGGCTGCCTGGGCCCCAGAGCCGAGCAGAGCACGGCTGTTCCCGCCACCGGAGGCCCCCCCCAGTAGCATCGCACGGCACCGTGTTGTCCGCCTCCGCAGGCCTTGCTCTCCCGTTAAGGGGCGCGGACAGTCCTGGGGGCCGACCGAGCGGCGCCCCCTCCCCAGATCGACCCCGGGAGGGGGCCGGCAGTCACTTCCCCCCTCCGTGGCCGGTGGAACACCGGCCTCCCCGACGGCCGGCCCCACGTAAGGGCGGGGGGGAAGCCCCCCTGGCCCCCCTCCCAGGGCCAGCCGTCGTACGCGATCCCCTACGGGGGGAGCAGATTCAGGGGCGACGGTGTCCGGAGGCCGACGTGGGCCAGGCTTCAGCAGATCCCCATGCACAATCCTCGTTTTTCGCCCCTGTCGAATCTGATATACTACCCCTCCGATGCGCGTGATCACTGTCCAGGGGCCCGTCCAGAACTGCTGAATCTTCGGGCACCGCCCTGGTTTACGGAGGGGGTGAAAGAAATATACTTCACTCCCCTCGGCAAACTGAGAACCCGCTACCCGGGCGTCGTAGCTACGAGCCTGCCTCCGCACGCATCCGAGTGAATGGGCTCGCGCGTATTCGTGACTCCGTGCCAGCCGCCGCTGTAGCCTGGCCACATATTCATCCTCCGAGAGAGGGTCAGACTCCGGGTATAAGACTGCGAGGGGGCCGGCCACCTCCCTACCCAGCATCAGGGCATTCGGAGTCTGGTCCGTGGACCGCTGGACCGAACTCCGATAAGCTGCCATCACCAGAGGTAGATGGAGGTCCCAGTCCCCCTGTGATTCGTCCACCACCGTGGTCAGGAGGGCCTTGATGGTCCGATTCATCCGTTCCACCAGCCCATCACTCCGGGGGTTAAACGGGCAGGTCCGGGTCTTGGTGATACCCAGTATGCGGAGGGTCTCCTGAAACACCTTACTCTCAAAATTCCGCCCCTGATCGGAGTGAATCACCAACGGGTAGCCATACCGACAAATAAACTCCGATACTAGCACCCGGGCGATAACTACCGCCTCCTGAGTGGGGACCGCGAACGCCTCCGACCACCGCGTAAAATAATCCGCGATCACCACTATATACCGGTTGCCCCGTTCCGTGACCGGCAGGGGGCCCATCACGTCCAGGGCCACCCTCTCCAATGGGGCTCCGGCCCCAACGTGTCCCATCGGGGCTCGGCGCTTCCGTGGAGGGTCCTTACTCCGGAGACACGCGGGGCACGAGGCACACCAGTCTATCACGTCAGCCCTATAACCAGGCCAATAATATGCAGCCTGACAGCGTCGTAGTGTCCGCGCGGTCCCGAAGTGCCCCGACAGGTGGGACCCGTGAAGCTCATGGAGGACCATCCGCCGGTCCCCAACAGGCACCGCTACCTGGAACTGGGTATCGCCCCCTGGTTCCACCCAGGGCCGGCCCAAAACTCCCTCGCACAGTTGAAGGCGATCGAACTGGGACTTCCAGGCCCGGACCTCGCGGGAGTCCGCCTCCACCAAGGGGGGGGGGCGACCGGCCCTTATCCCCTCAATCAATTGCTGCAAGACGGGGTCTTCTTGCTGAGCCGGGCCCCAGCCCCGCCCTCGTGGCTGCTCCGGCCGAGGGCGGCCCTGGGGGCCGCCAGCCACTACCGCCCGTCGCCTGGTGGTAATGCGTCGACAGAAACCCCCTGCCTCCCAACCGCACTGGCCACAGGGTCGCCTAGACAACCCGTCCGCATTTCCGTGTTGCTTGCCCGGCCGGTGCTCGATCTTAAAATCGTACGTGTCCAAAACCTGTACCCATCGGGCTACTTGCCCCTCCGGTTCCTTAAACTGGGTGACCCACTTTAAGGCGGCATGGTCTGTCCTGATCCGGATAGGCCGGCCCACTAAGTAGTGACGGAATCTTTTAAGGCCAAAGATAACGGCGAGGAACTCCCTCCGGGTGACACAATAGTTCCGCTCGGCCCGGTTTAGGGTACGGCTAGCATACGCTAATACCCGTTCGCGCCCCTCCGAGTGCTGGGACAGTACCGCGCCCAACCCGACATCGCTAGCGTCCGTGTCCAAGATCAGGTCCCCGTCCTCCTGAGGATAGGCCAGCACTGGGGCGTCGATGAGGGCCGCCCGGAGAGCTCGAAACGCCTCTCGGCACTCGGATGAGAACTTAAACGGGCCCTTCGCCTTCTCAGATAGTGCAGTTAGGGGCTTGGCCACTGTCGCGAAGTTGGGTACGAACGACCTGTAATAACCGGCCAACCCGAGGAAACTGCGAACTTCGTGCACATCCCCTGGCTCGGGCCAGTCCCGCACAGCGGCTACTTTCTGTGGGTCGGTGGCAATACCGGCCCCCGACACGACATGGCCCAAGAATTCCACCTGTCTACGCAACAGGTGACACTTCTTAGCCTTCAATTTTAGTCCGGCGTCCTCCAGGCGCCGAAGGACCTCGTCCAGGCGGCCAAGGTGTTCCTCCCTTGTCGGTGCGAACACGATCACGTCGTCCAAATACACCAGGCATGTTTGCCACTGCAGGCCCCTCAGAGCCAGTTCCATCAATCTCTCGAAGGTCCCCGGTGCGTTACACAATCCGAAAGGCATCACGCGGAACTGATACAGCCCATGATGTGTTGTGAACGCGGTCTTGGCTCGATCATCGGCCGCTACCTCCACCTGCCAATATCCAGAGGCCAGGTCCAGGGTGCTGAACCATTGGGCCCCCGCCATTGAATCCAGGGAGTCATCGATTCGGGGAAGGGGGTATGCATCTTTGACCGTGCATGCGTTCACCCGACGATAGTCCACACAGAACCTAGCGGTACCGTCTTTCTTCCGTACCAGCACGACCGGGGAGGCCCAGGGGCTCTCGGCCGGCTCAATCACGCCTTGTCGTAGCATGTCCTGGACCTGCTGGGTCACTACGTCCCTTCGATGGGGAGCTAACCGCCGAGGCGGCTGCTTGACCGGCCTGGCTTCCCCCGTGGGGATAGAGTGCTGCACTAAGTCCGTTCGTCCCATGTCCTGTCCGTCTCGCTGGAACGCATTCACATGGCGTTGTAAGACCGTGGTCAGTGGGGCCTGATCTTCTAGGGCCACTCCGGTCAACAGCTCCGCCAGTACCTCGGGTGGTAGCGTGGTGAGTCGGCGGCACTGTTGACCCGCCTCTGGTGGGCCCCTTTCGGGGGCCAAGGCCTCCACATGCCCCAACGTGGTTCCTTGATATACCGACAGCGTGTCAGCCCCGGGGTTCAAGACCCTGATGGGTACCTGTCCATCCTCAGGAAAGAATACCGCCCTCCCTACTCGAAAAGGGTTGTTACTGGTAGCCTGGGGCTCCAGTAGAGCGGCCTCTCCGTCTCTCCAGGCCCCTATCACCTCTCCATCTACTATCACTTCTCCTTGCCCCCGGATCTGAGTAGTGTGGCGGCAGACTACCCTACATCGCTCTCGCGACTCTGGCCACTCCAGATGCCCCTGGCGCAGGTCCACGGAGACCCCGTGGGACCGAAGGAATCCAGCTCCTAGAATGGCATCCGAGTCTACATCCGCTAACGCCATTTCAATCGTCACCTCCCTTTCCCCTAGTCGGAGCGGAACTTGCAACTTCCCTTCCAGCGCTAATGGCCTTCCGTCCGCGCAGTAGATGGGCTGCGTGGACGCAGTCACCTCCCCCGGTTGCTGGTGCTTCCTCCACCAGTTCTGAGATAGGATATTAATTCCAGCCCCAGTGTCCACCAGCAGCTGTATGGTCTGTCCCCATATTGTCCCGGTTACCACGAGCCCTGACCCTTGCGCCTCCTGCTGCCCGCGTATCAATCCTGACTTCGGCCTCTGATCCGTCTGCGGAGCGACCCCTGCCCGACCGGCAGCCGGGGTCGCTTCTAGTTTTCCGCCGGTTCCGGGGTCCTGGGACTCCTCTCTCTCCGGCCTCGTTGAGGACAATCCCGTTTGAAATGCCCTACCTGGTGACATAGAAAACACCTTCGTTCTGAGGGCTGCTGTATCTGTGGTTGTTGTACCGCAGATGTTAGTTCCGCCAGTTTACGGTTAACAGTTTCCAATTCTTCCGCCATGCTCCGTCCGGCCGCCCGAATCCGTGCCGGGTTTTCCCTCTCTACTGACAGGTAGGCTTCGGCTTCTACCGCCGTGGTGACTGCCTCCTCCAGTGTCCGGGGCTTACTTTGGTAAACCCAGTGTTTTAATTGCGTGTCCCCGATGGCATCGAGGAACCTGTCCCGCCCCATGGAGTCTAGGGTCTGGCCATCCGCCTCCGGGTAGGCGAGCCGTATCATCCTCCAGACCTCCTCTGCCAGACTTTGTAGGCTCTCCCCGGCCTGTCTGCTTCGTACACGCAGGGCCGCCTTGTAACTTTCCGTCTGGTTACGAGGGGCGAACCTTTGTTGGAGTGCGCTCCGGAGTCGAAGGTAGCCGGCCTCGGTATCTGGCCGGACTCCCGCCAACAATCGTCGGGCCACTCCGGTCAGGGAGAGTCCCAGAAACATTCCGGCCTCCGGGGCAGGCCACCCGTTGACCTTGGCGCACAGGTCAAAGTGAGCCAGGTATTCATCCAAGTCGGACGCCCCGTCAAATTTAGCTGGCATTACCACGGGCTTAGTGGCCTTCTTGGCCGCTGTGCCGTCGCCTCCCCCGCTCACTGGGTCGCGCCCTTCCTTCGACGCTAGACCTTCCGTTACGGTGGGCGCCCAAAAGGTTGTGGGTAGCGGTTTTACTTCCGGCGGGGGCGAGGCGACATAGGGGTTCCTGCGCCGAACGGGGGCCTCCGGTCCGGCCTCTCCCGATTCCCCCTCTAGCTCGGCTTTTACCCCGTCGCCTACCATTACTCCGCCCGTGGTTTTCTCTAAGTCCCGTCTCCTCCAGGAGATATCACGATCCACGCATTCCCTCACCCGGCCCCCAGGGCTGGTGAACCTAGATCCCGGGGCCCACGCCGCCCGGGTAGCCTCGGGCACGCCGGGGGCAGCTTCCGCCACCCGAGCCTCCGGCGCCAGCATCCATGGCCACGAGGCTATCCCGGCGCGCGGTCCCCAGGCCAGCCCCGGGAACAGGCCCGGAGGAGGCTGCCAAGCCGTTCCCCCTTTTCCTTCCCCCGCAGGCGGGGTCGTCCCTAGGGAAGAAAGACGCCCCTCCGGCCTCTCCGGACTCTCCGGACCCTCCGGTCCTTCGGAGGTCTCCGATCGATGACTTTGAGGCGTGCCCGGCGTCTCCTGCAGGGTAGGCCCCTCACCTGTCCCAGCTCCTCCCTCGCTTAGGAGGGAGGCGGCTCCGGAGTCATTCTGTGTTGGGTTCATCTCCTTACTGATTAAAGAATCCCACCGCTGCCACCAATGTAGTACAGAACGACTAGGACACGCACAGGTACAGTTCAATAGTTTATTCACAGGCACTCTCAACGGAGGCTGGTAGACAAGCTTGACAGGTACGTACCTCCGGCACGTTAAGCGTAATATGTAACCAACGTAATCACCCACTTAGGGGGGAACTCTCAGGTACTCCGACCAGGTAAGTAACCGTGGAGGGTGCCAGACAGGAGGTTCGCAGGGAGCCTTCCGGAGGTGGTTCGGGCCCAGTCTCACGACGGACTCCCGTCCGGAGGGCATCCGGAGACTTATATAATAAGTCGGCCGGATGTCCCCCGACGTCACTTCCGGGACCAGGGCGACCCCTGGTGGGCCCGCGGGGTGTCACCGAGGCAACACTCCGGAACCCCTCCGAACCCTCCGGAACTCCGGAGGCGCCTCCGGACCGGAGGCGCCCCTCCGGAAGGCTCACCACAATATACACAGGTATTTAAACATATTACGCTCACACCAAACTGACACGTGCACGTCCTGAGAGGTGAATTAGCGCCTGTTTGTCGGACATGCAACACTCCGCTGAATGTAAAACATCTCGTGCTCCATTGTCAGGCCACAAAGAAGAGCAGGAAGAAATCCCTAAAGAATGCAACAGGAATGCACAGTGCTTTCCATAACACTGGCAAGAAAAATATTCTTGACTTCCTCAGGGAATGTAAGGTTTTGGCAAGTATAAGATATAAAGCAAACCAAAGTAAGTCTAATTGAACAAAATGGATGTTAAACTAGCCAAACAAACAAAATCAGTCACTCGATGCTGAAGAATACATTGTCAAGTGCTTGTTTGACTGCAGGCATTGCGTAACCAAGCATATAAGGTGTAAAACCAGCCTCTGGAAAAAGATCTAATGAGCTTTGTACACACAAATGAAACAATGATTTGAACCGAGCTCCCAACAGATCATTAGCCTTGTTGTATGGCTAATAATGGTGTGCTTAACAGGTTATCTTCGTCTCTCTGAGACAGAAAATTCACAAGAAAAATCTCTCCACTGTTTTCCCCTACTCTGACATCCCTGAAAACAAGTGGAACTAATTTTTTCGCTGCCGTGCAGATTGATTTATACAGAAAATTGTAGATGTTAACTTGACACAAAATCAGATTCTCAAACAAGAAATACACATCATCAGTGTATTTAGGAGATCTTAAAAGTGTTTAAGAATCAACAATATGTAGGACTTCTTGCCAGTCTGGCTTGCCTGTTGGAAACGAAGCATGCACATGTGCTTGCTGGGTATAACCTGATGGGCCAAACATCCTGACGTCCTGCAAATTAGTACTAGGTAAATTTGTTTTAGAAATCAAGAACTGAAGTACTGCAATTGATTATATTTTGACTCCATCATGCTGAATATGTTAGACTTAATAAGCTATGAAAGCAAAATTTGCTTGGCCTTATAAAACCTGCAAAAACCTATATTTTGATTTTCAAAACCTATAAAAAAAACTTATATTGAAGAGGAGGGGTACTGGGAGGCCTGTGAAAACAAAGTCTGTGATTAGGTCACACATAAATACAATTTCTGTCAGGGATCTATCAGTGTGGTGAGCTGCGCTAATGATCTATGGCCAACATCAGGCATTTGACAGCTCCACTGCACTGATAGATCAATCAGAGAGGTGATGAGGGCCCCGCGTGAAACTAAACATAGTACCAATCGTTTAAAAGTTGTCAGAAACCTTAACCATTGTTTCGGGAAAATGCACTCTTTTTAGGCCTTTTGTGCTGTAGAGCAAACAAATAATCCCTACTGATATTGCCTGTAACATGGCAAGTGCTTTATTCTATTGAATTTGACAAGATGAATAATAAAAACAACAAATGATGGTTTCTTGGAACGGCGACTCTGTAAAACCACTCGAGGCTGACTTTGTAATACATCCTGTGTCAACCTATCATGATTTTCGACTGCCTGTCCACAAAACCATCAATTGTTGCATGTATGTTGTATGGGACTGTCAGTCGGCCCGGTGGAATCGACCATATCAAAAAGATGTCCATGCCAGCTGTCAGTTGGAGTCATAAAAAAGAAGAGGAAATATTGTTTCAAGTGGACTAAAGACGCATGATGCCTGGATGCATCACCGCACTAAAGACGCATGATGCCTTGAGGCATCATCGTCCCAATATTAACAAAAATGTTTTTACAAAGAAATAAAAGAGCAATGTTCATGAAATCTTCAGAAAATGTAGATATAACATCACATTTAGCATTTCTATTAAAAAGAAATAGAATATCTATGATTATGTATCATACTGCATAATTACAGATTTGGATATCAGTTTTAACTATTATGTGCCCGTCCTCTAGCAAGACACACTGCCACCAGCACCCGTCTTTATGGGAGTAGCTAGGCCCCAGGCAGTCGTCCTTAAAGGGTTAAGCGAGTATTCCAACAACCAGGACCCATAAGGGGATTGCTTGCAGACCTTACAGGCTGCTGGTTGAAGATTGCAGACACTGCCCCCACTGGCCTATCAACGGGGGCTGAAACCGTGTGCCGGCTGCAGCCTGCACAGCACCGGCCATGGCCTGTGGAGCATCAGTCAGCTCCAATGTCCACAAACCTTGCTGCTCCACTGAGCCGATCTCATGGCCGGCGTTAAAATTACAAGTGCCAATCAACACAAAATTATAGTGGCGCCTGCAAAGCTACGCTGGTAAAAGCTGATTAATTAGCTTTTGCTGGCTGGATTACACGGCTTTCTAACCTGGGCACAACTCCCTCTGTTGACTGCTCCCCACCACCACTGCCATGGATACTGCAGGCATGCATAGACAAACTAATAAGCCACAATCCCTGTGACCCCAGGCCAATGTTTGGACACAATTTCAGCACCAGAGTATTTTGATATACACATTTATAACATCAACTCTCATCTTTATTTAGTTTCATTAGATTGTTTACCGCAGTATTCTGCCTAGGGAAATACATTAATTTCGACAAAGTAAATTATAGTGTAGTGGGGGAGTGGGGAGGGGGGTTGGATCATAGTGAAGGCTATAGGGCCCATATCATTTGAATTCAACTTCAATTGAATAAATGACTATCAAGGGGCTAAAATGATATAAGACAAAGTAGGGCCTTAAGTGTGGATATACACCAACAAAATTTAATTAAAAAACAACATAAAAAAAACAAAAAATAAAAATTTTATAGGACTAGATCTAGACTAAAAAGAGGTTTTTTTTTCACATTTTAGAAAAGTTCTGTTATCTTTTTCTTCTTATGTTATTTCAGTTATTTCATTGTAAAAGAAATATGCTATTTCAAAATCAAAAGGTTCAATTCAAATGTTTTTGTATTAAAAAAGTCATTATCTATCACTAGTATAACTATCAGTGAAAGACAGATAAGAGATACTCTATACAATAGGTTATATCACAGTGTTCAACAGACTACAATACTCAAGTAACAGTAATATATGTATGTACATATATGTCTGGCCAAATCCAGGTTATTATCGTAACTCATACTATACTACACCATGTCATAGGACCTAAATGTAATCACTCAGTCATGGCACTGTGTCCGTGGTAGCTACCGCCAAACTGAAAAGAAATGTTAAGTATAAGACACTACAAAACATCCCATGTGCCCCGTGGACAAATGCAATATTTTATAGTTACAAGAGTGACATCATCGCTTGACGCTTGTTATGTTACAGAGCATATCCCTATTGGTTGTGATCCAAGTCATCAAATACACACGCTGCCATTCATCCCCCAGCAACATACTACGGGGTGAAAGGCAAACACTGGAGAGGCGCAACGACCCGGAAGAACTACATACTCCCTTGGCTTTAGTTACTGCGCTCATATAGTTCCTATACAACGTACGTATTTTGTATCAAATCACTCGAATTTTTCTTGATTTGTAATTTTGTCCTAAAAGTTTTTAGTTTCTAGTCACACCAATTTAATTTGATAAAATATGCATCACGTTAAATCTGAAAAGTGTTCTTTAAGTTCGCTTGACAACAGAAATTACTGCGCGGTGTGAATCGTTCCCTGACAACTGGTCAAGTCTTTTTGTACACAGATATCTCCACACATGACAACTTGGCCACCAAAGGAGTAACATCGTGTAGGGAGCTCTACTGAAACATCAAACACTGTGTGGTTCAGTTATTACCTACTGACAAAGATGTTCAAAAATACATTCCAAAGCGGATTCTTATCCATCCTGTACAGTATTGGGAGTAAACCATTGCAGATATGGGACAAAAAGGTAAGTCATTCCATTTTACCGAAACCGCTACAACACCACGGAAAGTTAGCGAATTCTACAATGACAGCTTTGTTTAACTTTGTTGTCACCCATACGCATACCCAACATTGTTTATGTCTGGTGAACAATTCAGGGTATTCTCTTATATTTATAGAATATAAATGCGAGGATATTGCCGCACGCATTTTGTAAATTTGAGAGAATGTGCACATTTGACGCCGAGACATCAACTGTAATCGCGATTGTTTTTTTTAGGATTTAACAAGGGCGACGCCTTTCCCCATGATTGTAGGCCTAGTTCTACACCAATCATTTTACTGACTTGGTAACCAATAAGTTCCTAAGACCTATTCCATAGTGCGAAATGTTAGATTCAGAATTTTCGAAGGAAACAACTCGGTTGTAGTGAACTTGCACCATTGAGATAGCCGTCAGAGCCATCGGTGTCAGCTGTCACCAACCGAACGGCTGATGGCCGTTCGGCACTTGGCCTATCGAAATTATGTTAGAAGTTTAATAGAAACAAGTTTGTCACGCCATAAAGAGTTAAAGGTCCTTAACTAGTAGAGTGACTAAAGCAACGTTCATATGATTAAAAATAAAACGGTTTCAGCCGCCCATCAGTGCGACATTGGTTCTGCCTCCTCCCTAGCAACCTACCCGCTGCCTTGTTATTTGGGTCAATAACTGACAGCGCACAACCTTCTCTTTCAGGTCAGAAATGGTCACATCAAGCGTATCACAGACAACGACATTCAATCCTTGGTATTGGAAATTGTGGGCACCAACGTTAGGTATGTTGGTGATCAATTTATACTTATTTTTGTTCCCGGAATTTGATTACAAACTTAGATATATCTCACCGGAAACCATGCTGGACCAAAATGGCGGCGCCCATGGGAGTGTGTAAACAAAAGTGAGGCGCCGTGGATACGGGCCATTTGCCTTTTGGGATTGTTAATCGAATCTACCGTTACTGTACCAACATACCCCCTTTCTTCATTTTCAATGAATTTATCACAGACTTTAAAGACTAGACTTGTCAGTTTGACCCGTTGTTTGTTTTACGAGCGTCAGTATTAATTTACAACTGGTCTTCTTGTAGATCTCTAGTACTAGATTCTAGATCTAGTTCTTCACTGTTATGGTAAAACCGTATAACAATCTGTTACGATTTTCTTAATTGGTGTTTTCTATTACAGCACGACGTATATTACATGTCCGGCGGATCCGAAGAAAACACTCGGTATTAAGTTGCCCTTCCTCGTTATGATCATCAAGAATTTGAAGAAATACTTCACATTTGAAGTTCAGGTAAATAGTCATTTTGGATGTGTTCCTTGGGATTTAAGTGGGAGGGGGTTTCAATTGATGGGGATATTGGGTCGGCGAAGAGAACTGCTGGGGATAAATAATGAAATATATTTACAGTAGTTCATCCACTGCAATCCATGGCGCCCTATGATTTTCTTTCATTTTCAGTTCTTTTATGTTGTCACGGTAGCATACAGACACCATGGATGGGTTATATCCACACTTACGAAAATAGTTAAGCGATCCTTGCCTATTTATATCTTGTGTCTTCCATAGAAAATAGTAAACAAGGAAAAACGAAGGGTAGATCTAACACACTATTCAAGGAACACTAACACTTATATCTCGGATGATTTACTGATATATGTCACATATTGCTTTTCTTTCCAACAGGTTTTGGATGACAAGAATGTCCGGCGACGATTCCGTGCTAGCAACTACCAGAGCACGACACGGGTGAAGCCCTTCATCTGCACGATGCCCATGCGCCTTGACGATGGCTGGAACCAGATCCAGTTCAACTTGTCAGATTTCACACGCCGTGCCTATGGTACCAACTACATCGAGACCCTTCGTGTACAGGTAGGTGTCACGAAGAAAACAATTCTGGCCTTCCTCAGGGAAACCAAGATCTTTGAAAAGCTTTATGAAAAAGATTTATGACCAGAATTCTTCTTGAAAATCATTGGAGTTCGCCATGATTGCAAAGACTTCAAATAATGAGAAGTCTAGAAAGGACCTGCAATGGTTGACCAGACGTAAAATCGTTCAAACAAACATCGTGAATGTTTTAAGGTCATATAACCATGTGTTCCTGATAATCGTTTTCTAAGTTTGAGAAATTGCCAAAGACAAATCGAAAATCGATTGATCATCAAATAACCAGAAGTAGTATCATTTAATTATCAAAGAACCAAAAGTAATATCATTGAATCATCAAAGACCCAAAAGTAGTATCATTAAATTATCAAAGAACATCTCGGTTTTACTTCCAAATTACGAGGTAAGTCTCCCAAAATTCCCCTATTTATTTCTTTTTAATATTTAATTGCAGATTCACGCCAACTGCCGAATCCGAAGGGTATACTTCTCCGACCGCCTCTACTCCGAAGACGAGTTACCTGCCGAGTTCAAGCTGTACCTTCCTATCAAAGGGGGTCCGAAATAGATAGTGAATCAGTATAGGGGAAAGAACACCGTCTCTCAGAAACTGTGAAGAAAGATTCATTATTCTATATGTGGAACTTTATACGATTACCATACACCATACATGATACCTTACTATCTTACTGACCGGAAAAGTGTTTCCAGATTTTCAAGTACTGGATTTGTTGATTCATCCTCTCATTCATTGGATTTTAAAACGGCAAACTTGTTGGACATTATTTCTGTATGCTGTTTGGTGAAAGCAACAGTGTTTATTATAATACACTGACTTGGTTGTCGTATCGGACAATGTGCTCTCACTCTATAGAACACTAAGTGTTCCTTGACCATTCGTGTCTCTGTGATATACAATACTTCTATAGTAGATCTCCATCACCAGTAAACAACAAGAGGATAAAAAGACAGGCGTGATTTGCATACAGGTCTTTTGGACCTAGCGACAAAGTTTTCCCAGAATCATGTCGAGCATTGGCAACATTTTCATATAACAACAGATATTGGAACCAAAAGTGTAAATATATAGAGCTACCCGAATTACACTTAGAACGTTTTTAGTACATGTTTAGTAAAAAACAGTAACGATTATTTGTCATTATAATTTTCATAAAAAGATATGTGTATGTAAATTTCGTATCTGTAAAGCCAAAATGACATCGGAAGTAATAAAATTGAAGAGGCCAATACATATTGTGTAGTAGAATTTGTATCATTTTGTCGCAAAGAATACTAAGACATCTGGGAAATTGGATGCAATCCACTTGGGATGTGATGCAATACGGTGCAGATTTTCAAGTGACATTTCTCATAATAGGTTCTGTTTTCTGTGTCCAGACCAAATGTTGTAAAAATGTTACATATTTCGGTAATCTAGACCCCTCATATTATAATCATTAATGTATATATGGATATATAGCTAAATAAATTTTATGTTTGTTTATTAGAGAAGAGTCGTTTTTGTGTACTCTCACATTTGTCCAGTGTAGATGATTAATCGGAACTTGTGGATAGCTCCTTTTCAGTCTGATAGCGTACATTAGTCTTAATACATTTGTCGTTATCTCAACTGCATAATGGATTTTCATTTTGAACTCACTGGAGCATAATTTCCTTAATGGATATTTAACAAGTATTACCTATTAATATTCAACTTTTTCATTCATATTAATTTTAGAAAAACCCCACCATTTTAGTTAAGTTTTGAAATGTATAAGATCTGATATTGAAGACCAATTTTCCTGGCTCCGTAACTTCATATAGACTTCTTCCATAGCATCCCTCCTTTATCGCGTGAATACACAGGGGAATGTGCAGCATTTTATTAGAAAATTGATTGAAATATTCCGATACAACCCTTTTGACCATACTATCGTAAAACTGGATGAGTTTTAATCTTGGCCACTGTATGCCACGACTGGAGTTTGGCAAAGTGACTTCATGAGGCTAAGCCGAGTGAAGTCTGCAGCCAAAACTCCAGGAGTGGCATGCGGTGGCCACGATTAAAACAAATCAGGTTTTGATTTTATCCTACCCCCTCTCCTCGATTTTGGAATATTACGTGATAACAATTCTGTATGCCACTAGTGGCATATAAAACTCTGTATGCCAGTCAGCGTGGCATACGGAAACTCAATGTTGAGCCTATGGAATTTTATATTAGGGGTAGGATAAATGTAGAATAACTAGCACAACTCGTTAGTTATAGAATTACTCAAGTTTCCTAATGTATTGGTTCGATGGGGAGCCAAAGTGAACCAACTAAAATGGCATATACCCGTGGTCAGAACACTACTTCAGGAGGCCAGTAAGAACGAGGCTTAGTGCTAAAGCTATGGGGGTTCTAGGCTAGAATTTAGATTTTGGTCTCGTTTGTTACTATTGAAGTGTAGTTTACTACTATCGTCTCTAAATAAGTCTCGAAGCTGTCTCGAAGTGTATCAGAAATATGGGTTTAAAAGATTGGAGAATGATACATAGTCTTGAACCTATATAGTCCAAGTCCTGAGCGGAAATGGTGTTTTGTAAATGAGTATCTGTGGTTTCAGCGGATTCACTCTGGCTCCCTATCAAATCTTTGGTCCCAAGTTTGTTCAATAGATATCCACGAGATGGGAGCACCTCTGCACTCACTTACGGTAGATCCAACGCGACTCCTATTGGCAATCAGGTGTAGCGAGTTAAACTGGGACTACACTGGCAACCAGAGCTAAACAAAATTAGACTGGACTTGCTTGTAGTGAAGTTGCTGTTTCTCTTCTATTGCAATCAAATAGCATCCGTTAGCTTACCGGCCCTCTTTTTATTACCCCAGAATGCTGTAGCTTGTTCATATCTTTGCTGGATCCCCATTTCCTTTTTAATACTGGAATCTCTCTATCCATCACCCTGGACGACTCCTTGACTTCCTGGCTTAGAATCTGGGCTGGATAGTGTGCCGCCCTCTGAGTAGTTTTGTTTGTGAGAGGGCATAGATTGTCACACAATTGATTGCAGTCTGACTGTAGGCTTGCTCCAGTCTGGTTATAGTTGTTCATCAAATAATTAAACTAAATCAGGATGACATTTATGGACAATAATCGAGGTTTTTATGAACGGGCGGCTGTATACCACCAGATGTTGACGTGAGCACTATAGGCCAGGAATGCATATAAGGGACTACGGTCGGATCCGGATTCCAATAGTATTTCCCTAAAAGGAATTTTATAGATTGACTTGTGTTGCATATCTAATTAGTCGAAGTTAAGGTATCAAAATTATTATAAAAGAAATCTCTACTTGATTGAACTGAGTTTTGATTTTGTTTCCATTAAAGGAATTCTATGGAATTTTCACTCATATCCTATAATCAAACATTTTGCCTAAGTTTTAACATGATTTCTGAGAAAATATGTCAAAAATGAAAATAATTAATTATCACACTAAATTCAAAACAAATGTTAAGAAAGCCCATAATCTCTGGTTTGATATGGTACCGGATACCTTTTGCAAAACTGTATCTTTTTTACAGCATAAGCACGGACCTATATACTTGGTCTTCCAAGTCCGTGGCCTAAATTATGAGAATTCTTGTTAATAAAGTCAAAGATAACTAGTTAACTAGTTTTCAGCCCCATATATGGTTGAGCGGCGTGTAGTGGTGTACGAAGCCGCCAGTGCACAAATCATCGTTTATTGTATTTATCATCCCTTTTTGTAGTTGTTTATTCCTAGTAGTTCTTCACGCGATCCCCAGAAATTCGATGAATAGTGTGATGTTAAAGGCATATCCTACACTTCACAGTGGCGCCACCTGGTGATTTTAAAATAATTTCAATTATTAGTCAATTCCGGTTTCTTGGGATTCATTCTAATTCTACACGAGTAAATTGAACAGTTTATCTAGTTTATTAAATCTTATATCTGTAATGTAACACTTATAGATACTCATATTCAAATTTCAGAAAAATGACAAAATATTTTTTGGAATTCTTATATATTCTTATATGAAATTATCATAATATTGATCTATAAATAAAAAAAACTAGCACGGTAAACCCCGATTTTTAGGTTAGACATGTGTTCCACAACACACAGGGATCATCCTCTTAAAGTCTCAGATAATTGAAATGGGTTTTAATTTTCAAGCCAAATTGGCCGATATGGATTCAATGTAGTTCTACGCTAACCCGCAAAGTGGCGCTACCAGCCGAGTTATTTGCGCACTATGTTCAAAACTTGGAAAACAACGTCGACTATGGATGACCACATTTTCCCACGGAATAACTGGAAACAAACAAGTAAGTATCAATGACAGTGGGCTATTCGGCAATTATATGGACCTGGGGCAATATTACACATCGCTTTTTTGCTAGTCATAGGTTGCCACTTAAATATCCACCCCTGATCTGGGACAGAGCCGGGTACATTGGCCAAACAGAGATGGAAGTTTTCCTCTTTCTCAAGGAAATCCTTTTATTCATTTTCAGTTTATAAAATTCCCTCTTCTTGTTTAAAACAAAGAGGGAATGAATTGGGCCTCAAACACACCAATAAACAATGGTTCAAACCTCCCCACATACCCCAGCTCCATTCCATGACTAATAACGATGTATATTCCATGTTCTCTCTCTCTCTCTCTCTCTCTCTCTCTCTCTCTCTCTCTCTCTCTCTCTCTCTCTCTCTCTCTCTCTCTCTCTCTCTCTCTCTCTCTCTCTCTCTCTCTCAGGCAGTAAATTCCACACGAAAATATTTTTAGTTTTTTTCATGGCCCCAGCTAATATCCCTGACCAATGATGCTATAATTCTTTGCCTCTACTCACGTATGTGGGTTTTGCTCGGCGAATCCTCCAAATAAATTCTTGGGAATACCTCCAAATAACCCCCCCCCCCCCCAGGCAAATACCTCAGAATGAAGCACCCCCCTCAGGAATACCTAAAAATTAAGCACCCCTACAGTACCCTTATATACATAGCCTCTCCTAGTTAATAGCCTTAATTCGATTCTTTCCCATACATACACATGTATACATAGACAATAATCGATGGTTTTGTGGACAGGCGGCCGTAAACCACGAGAGGTTGACGCGTAGTAAAACACGAGCGCTAGCGAGTGTATTACGAGGTCAACCGCGAGTGGTTTACAGAGCTGCCTGTCCGCAAAATCATGGTTTGTTGCATTTATTATCCATCTTTTCGAATAAATTAAACCCAGTAATTGCCATTTTGAAGGGTATAACAATAGGGACTATTTCTTTGCTCTATAGCAAAAGGGACTATTTTTTCCCGTATACCATGGTTTTGAGGCCGTATACCACAGGTTAGAATCCGTATACCACAGTTATGATATCTGACAGGTTTTATATAATTGGTCGTGGTTTACTGAGTCCCCATACATTTTCAATGGGGGCTTTGTATACGATGGATGATAAATACACATATATATTAATGTTAAGGAAATAAAGCAAGGTGAATTCTGGCATGCAAATTTTAAACTTCTTTATTAAAATCCTGTGTTATGCAGCTATCCAGCCCTTGAGAAATGTGGACTGCTAGCGATGGTTTAATACCATAGATGTAGGATTAGATGTCCAACATCTAGGAAGTGAACCTTTAGCACTGGCCTGGACGATGCAGCAAAAAATGTCTCATTGAATTGGATTAAGAGGGGCACCATCAAGAGGAGTGCCATCAAGAAGGATGCCATCTAGAGGGGTACTGTCAGCAAGGCCATCAGGCAGAGTGCCATCTAGAGGGGTACTGTCAGCGGTTTCTGCATTTTGAACCTAATTTTTTTAGCGTCCCTCATTTTTTCCCCCATCCGTTTAAAAAATATGGTCCTTGTCGGTGGCCCACCACTTCAGCATTACTGGTATATGTCCCGCTCTTCTGATGTGAAGGTTTCGTATTTTACATTTTTCGTGAAATTGTTAAATATGTATTTCCCTAACCTTATTTATCACTAATGGACTCCTTAGAGTTTTATTCTTACTTACTTGTAGTTTATGCCTATTTCTTTGGGATGTACAATGATAAACAAAATTAGAGTACTCTAACAGCGGAATAATTATTTGTTTAGTAATCTTAATACTAGCGTCCGTTGTTAATAAATATGTGATTTTTTCAAACTAATTAATCTTCTGTTGACTTCTCTTAAAACACTACTTGTTCATTAAAAATCATTTTATTATCTACATAAACACCTAGATACTTATAGATTCTTACTGGCTTGAGGTTATTCTGTCCCATTTTTATTCCTTTATCTCTATCTAGATTTCTATGGTTACCAATTCACATTACTTTGGTTTTAGTATAATTTATTCTCAGTCCATTTATCAATTTCTTTCAGGTCCTCCATTTTTCTAATTAACTCACCTTGTTCTTTTCCACTAATCATTAGGACGCAATCATCAGAATATGAAATTATCTTGCCATGCGATACTACCTTACTTTGATTATTTACAAACATTTCAAACATGAGAGGTCCTAGGACTGAGCCCTGAGTTATCCAACATCTTATCGTCATTTCTTCCGAAAGTACATTATTTAATTTTGTTTTGCATCTTCTTCCAGATAAATAGTCACCTAACACCGATATTAAATCATCATTTATGTTAATTTTGCATAATCTCTCTATTAGAATTCTATTGTCAACGCTATCGAACGCCTTGTTGCTTTGACTTATTCTAATACCAAATGAGTGATTTATAAACACATTGTCGAGTTTGACCTAATCCAATAGGTGAAGTAGACCAATGTACATCTGACTGATTTCCATAGGAAATGTACTGATAAATATAGTTTCCTTCAATTCTCTCTCAAAAAAAGGAAGATGACCTATGATTTTTAAAATCTAAATATGTTGCACTATACATTACTATATATTCTGTTTTACTAAGGAAAAACGACTTCTAATAATATCTATATATTCTTATAATATTATCAAATCATCGATCTCTAAATCAAAAACTAGCAAGCTGACCCCCCAGTTCTCAAGTTAGATGTGTGTCCCAAAACACTTTGAGATCATTATATCAAATTTTCAGGAAAATTACATGAGTTTTAATTTTCCAGGTAAACGGTCCGATATGCCTTTAAAGACTGCAACAGAACAAACCGCCATCAAATGAGATGCATTACGATGTGCGGGCTGGTATATTTCCAGTATATTGCAGTGTATGAGGCAGCTACCGAGACTATTGAGCAAGTGACTGTCCCTGCGCTCTGTCCTGGGTATATCAGGGTTCATGAACTACACAAATGTATTCATTTATCAAATTTCTTCCACAGAACAGATTTTTTCTTTTACACCGGAGACCACCGTCACCAAGGTGAGAAAAACAGTTATATTCCTGCCCGAAATAAAAACTGAAGTATGGTTGAGAAAAAATAAAAATGATATTTCCAGTATATCGCTACAGTTGCAGTCTTCACCGTATCCATCACCCTCTCTTTCCATGAAGTAAATGCCAGGTGTAATGTCGGTGCATGGGTCATCTGCGGGCGAGCAGTGATCTCATTATCCAGATGGGTGATAGATTTAGGAACCCGTAACATGCCAACTTACCTTAGCCTCTAGTTTCATCTTTAGTGATCCTCCTAACTTAGTGCGCCGGTGGACCTCAACCCAATTACCTTAGGGCGTCATTTACTGGGATATAATCTCCATCTACTCCAAACAGTTGCGAGGAAAAGTCACTTACTTTATGCCTTAATGCTTTCCCATACCTTCTGAAAAAACCTAGAAAGAAACTCACGAGATAAATATGAACTTGTTTTGTCAGATGGAGAGAATGTAAGTCGAATATATAATACAAATGGAAGTTATTTTTTCGGAAAGAATTATGGTCATAAGTGCTAGCACGTCTCATTGCGGTCCGTATGGTATTTATGCCAAATTATTCTTTGGTGATTGAGGATATACAATTGATGGAAAGTGAGTGAACACCTATCGTTTGTACGACCGGCGTGTGTTAGTAAAGCGTCCTTGCACGTAAAATATACGTTGCTAAAAGTTAGGGTACTCAGATGACTTCCAGCTTGCTGCAAAAAATATTATCCCTTCACTATCTACGTACCTTTCACTGTTATATTGTGAAAGGAGCAGAGGGCCACTGTCGTGTATTGCCATGTGCCCACCTCTCGTGGTTTACAGCCGTCTGTCTACAAATTCATCGATTATTTTCTATATCCAGATCCTAAAAAGGTACTTAAGAAGAGAAACCATACAAGAGAACCACACATTACCTGAAGAAGTCTACTAAATGGAAGACGAAACGTTGCAAAGATTTAATTCCATGTCCCCCCCCCCCCCTATCTCGATGTATAATTACCCCCAATAAATTCACTTTTAATTAAATCAGCTTGTCTGGTTTTCTGTGGATCCATTCAACACGATTATATTTTCTATATCAACAGCGCGTAGGACTCACCTTCTTTGCAGTTGCAGTTGCAGACTATGGTTTTTGTATCTTCAGATATTTATGGAATGTGCCGACATGGTAAACAACGGCGGTGGTTCTATATAGAGAAAACAGATGGGAGCGCGCCATGGGGCTGACTACAAACAAGCTCTATCCCGACACTATCGGTGAAGTACACCATCCTTTGTAAAGTCCACTACATAATCAGCATGGAAGATGTCCGACTGTGACCAGGGTCCCTTTCATTATAAACAGTGTCTGCAGGCGTTCGTCTCCCATGTGTACCGTTTTAGTAACATTGTATGAGGCGCACAACACCGTAATGGTTCTCTGAGAGAAAACCACAATACATTTTCACCAACTGGGCTGATAAGACTGATATGATATTACAATCCTTATCTCACTCCGGTATTTTCTAGTCAAACGTAGCGTGACTCAGTTCGTTCCTCACTAGAGTCAGACTTGATGTCATAGGCAAACTTTGAGACTGACATGATCGCTGGTAACCAGCTCAATTCAAAATTCAAGGATAAAAATGGCGGATGGTTGATAGAGGGGGTTCTGATTCAGGGATTTAAAGGAGGATTTGATAAAGAAAAAGATAACATATTGTTTTTTATTTCTGACACTTCCTTTTACAAATGTTATTGAATGAACCAGTTTGGTTCTCAAAGAATCTCAAAGTTTGTCCATAAGTATGTCTGTAAGGAGTGAAAACGGACGCGCTGTACTATGTATAACTAGTTTTTCCTCCATGGGCTTAACGTTAGGAGCTCATACTCCACGGCTGTGAATGTACTGCGCCTAATACTCAATATCCAATTGGATGATTTTATAATGTTATATGGGGTGAGATCAAACCAGAAACCCACTCGATGAAAACAACTTGGTCAGCACTCCACCTTGCTTTGCTTCGTGAATTACTCTGTGGAGTACGGATCATGTTGTTTTCATCTCCTGAGTTTCCTTCTAAATACTTTCGGTGTAAGTAAGGAAACAGAAACAAATGATAATAGAAAACGTAATAACTGAGCTTGAAGGGATACGTATTTAGTGTACAAATGGCCAGGAATGCCACCCTATGGACTCAATCAGAACGTTTTCGTCTTACTATTATATATCTAAAACTCCATTATATTCATTAACTGAGCCTTCTATTCATAGCCGCCTCACTATGTCATAGTAAGCCCAAACATAATTTATACTACACCACTAGAAGCGGGTAGTATTTCATAGACGTTCGATCATAGGTATATATGATAAGAACCATTTCCAGGAGAGAAAAGCATTATCCACACCCTCACCCACCCCATCCTCTCCAACCACAAAGATCTAAGTACAACCCAGGATATTGACAACTCTGTAGACACTGTTACCTAATAACCGCTCGCCTGGAAAGAGCTGTAGACCATTAGTCAGACTTGGTGCGACTCAGTTCGAGTTGGACTTGAGGTCTTATCTCATCCCTGGTATTTTTTTCTCATAGGCTCAATATTGGGAACTCCTTCTCCATGCCCCTACCAGTATTGCAGTCCGTTCTCCATGGTCGATATCCAGTATGTTGTCTATTCTTTTAGCGTGTATAGGGGTGAGATGAATACAGAAAGCAAATCGTTTGGTCAAAGAAGTCTTTCTCGAACTAGTTTGAATGCTACGTGATATATATATATATATATATATATATATATATATATATATATATATATATATATATATATATATATATATATAAATCGCTCATATCAATCCACATCAACCTCGTGGAAAACGAAAACTTTGCCCAAACTTGTTGGTGTCTTCTTTGATAGGCAAATTTTGAATCTGAGAGTTTCTCCTTTAAAATACAGTCCAGGCACATCTCAAACAATAAACATATGTCTGTATGATGTAAATCCAATAAGAAATGTTGAGTCACAGATAAGAAATGTTCAGATTAGCTATGTCTCTCCCTGAATGGACAGAAAGTCCCCACAAACGTCCACCATATCTCAATTAGTCTTACTGGAGACCCACAGACTGGACTACCAGCTTAATTTGCACAAACTTGGGAGAGGACTAAAAATGATGGATGGTTGATTGAGGAGTTGTTTTTACAGGGATTCAAAGTAGATTTTATAAAGAAAAGGATGACATCTGCTGGTTATATGATGGTAGACACAGCGTTATATTATGTATGACTATAGGGCACATAGCTATTGTACTAAGGAGGTGACCCTTATGCTATCCAAAACACCAGGTGGGGGAGACCAATTATCAATGGATTTATAATAAATATTTTCTTAGGCTTGCCATGGAGGAAAACTATAAATGAGTAAAATGTAAATTGCCCACATTTACCTATTTGGTTAAGTCAAACTCCATGATATGTTATATTCCAGTCATTTGGTACTAGAATAAGTCAACTTCACTGGTTTGAATTTATAATTAGCCTATTTCAAAATCAGCAGGTGGTGCAACTTTGTATTGTAGGATAAGCCTTTAAAGATAAAACAAATCTCCCTGACATGCTTACATAGTGCTTCTCATCACCGCTACGAAACAGCAGGTTACTTGGTTAAAAAAAGACACAAATTAGGTTTGTCTTAAAGATGTAAACTTTATTGCTGTGTATCTCTTGGCGTAATAGATCAAACACATTGCGATAATTGACCTCTGTTCCGATTGCCTACCGACTATATCTAACCAGGTCCTAAAGGAAACTCCCACGTATTTTCCAACACCCTGATGAAATTCCAGAAACTCAGTATGTCAAAGCAGCTGTTAACCCTAATAGTTCCGGGGCAACGTATGTTAACACAGACGGCACCCGCTTGATGGGGTGTGACAACCCGTCACTTTGCTGGCTCTAGTGATGGCTGGCCTTTTTGAATCCGATTTGCATCGTGGGCATTTAATGTCTCCAGGTTTCTGCGACGGTAGGGATACAGAGTGCCAGCCTTGGTGAAATATTGAAGAGCTGCTCGGAAAGCGTTGCTCCGCTCTGCGCTATAGTGTCACTGAAAAACGGTTTTATATAAAGAATTGGTGCAACAGCCTATAAGCGATCTCATAAAATGGGTCTTGGAGGTAGCATTTTACACAGTCTCTACCAACTGCTACTGCCTATCATGTTCTTACAATTCTGCTTCAATGTATGATGCATGGCAATACATCCGGGGCCAATCAATAATCTAGGATCGTACATGAAGCACCCCTCTCATAAGATCTCACACTCTCGAAGTGGTATTCTCTATCCTAGTCCAAATAAAGCCACTAGGGAGCCTAGTACACAGTATTCCCGCCAGGTGGCATCGTTGAGATTATAGAAATCTTTGGGTTGCATTGATGTATGTGTTAGGCATGGGAGGCAGGCCAGTGGATTGTCGAGACTCTAAGAGGCCTATTCCACCAACGAGGCACAAGCCCAGGCAGGGCCCCTTGTGGTCGCCTATTGGTGATCGGCGGCAATAGCCGGCCCAAACCTCCCGCCAGCGGCGATAATCTGCTTGGTGGAACAGCTCATTAAGCTCAAAGGCCCCACACGGCCGGACCCTGCCGGCCACCGTGCCTCCAAAACCCCGTAGCCGGCCAGAATCGGCTGACCTGTTGGTGGCCGCTGGCCGCCGGCCTGGGAACAATTCTCGTGCAATAGCCAATTTTGGAGGTGTTCCACCAAAATAAAGTGATAACCACAGAGAAGGCCGAGCGGGCGGCCGGACATTATGAGCACAACGTCACCCGCAAGCCCTGCCAGGGGAAAACTGATTCATTTGATTTTAAGCCCCCGGCAGGCCTGCCGGCGTGACGCTGAGAGCTGTTCCCCGGGAGCGCGTTGACCGCTCGCCCGCCTATACTACGATATACACCGTCAATATAGGCCCGCGGACGGTATCCCGATACGCGGACACCGATATTTCGGCAGTTGCGGCAGTTTGGGCAAAATATAAGCACCAGTGTCAAACATACACATTCATAACATCAATCCTTATCTTTGATTACCTTCATTGTTCGATTTAACCTGTAATTCCGCGGTTATTTGACGTTTTCTGACCGTTCCCGTACAAATCCCGACACGCTGACACACTGCTCCGCTCGATACGCGACTTTCGCGGGTTCAGAGTGTCGTAGTGTATCGCCGCACGCCGCGCCGCCTATCGGATCAATAGAGAACCGCGGGCTTGCGTGTTAGTGCCGCCAACGTCCACCAGACGGCAATAGCAAACCCACCCGGGTGTAATGCCGCGCCGGGTCCGGCCGGCTCTATTGGCGCTCGCCGGGCGCCTTGTGTGCACCTGTTGGTCGCCTCGTGGGGCTTTGGTGGAACAGCTCCTAGAATTTAGGGGTTTAGGGGCGGCCGGCCGGCCGGCCCCGGCGGCAAACGCCGGCTGGAGGGCAAAAACCCGCCTGCTGAGGGCCTTTTTGGTGGAATAGGCCTCTAAGCCAGGTTTGTTAAGAATTCTTCTCCCACAGATCATAGTGAAAACCTTGTACAGAATACCACTTAGAGAGTGTGAAATCTTATAAGAGGGGTGCAGCCAGACCCTTGCACCTTGTGCAAAAAAGTTCTTCGTTCAATAATATTTAGATCTGTTCGTTATTAAAGACAGTATTAGCCATCCATAAGGTGGTCCATAAGTGTTGAATGAAGTTGACCAAATCTCGTCCTTGGGTTTCTGTGGCATACAGAATAGGGTCTACATTTACTTTCCTAGATTATTAAACAGGCCCTTGATCCCATCTGCTTTGCTAGACTTCCAACAAGTAATCGCTGAGCCTCCGTTTAATCATTCTCTACAGACAATTGATGCATGTTAATCAAGCTTTGATCTAATATAAACAATTGGAAAAAGGGGTTTCACATTCATTCTGGACTTCATATACTTCGTTTTTGTGTATAAAGAGATCAGGTAGATATCATTATCCCATGGCTGGTATTTTCTATGACAAATTTATGTATATATTTACTTTCCTCATTTGAATAATACTCCAATTAATTTGTGCTAATAGATGTGTATATATTGTCTACCTCATATATCTATATAATTGCGAAAAACATCGAAGACTAGACCAACTTACAGCAGTATCCAATAAGGTGTCGGGGCAGATGTCTCTTGCTTTTTCAGTATTAGAACTGTTGAATCTATAATAAGAATTGGCATGGGATATTTGCACTCACACTGTGAAATTGTGAGGGTGTTTCTATCTCCGAAGCTTTGTATTCGACAAGCATTTAATTTGAGGGAAGGTGAATGATACAAACAAAATGATTATAACAAAGACATAAATGATTAAGATAAAAATCCGATTTTAGTGTTTCTAAATCTGCTTTAATGAATTCTACAATTGAAAAAAGACACCTCATTTTCATACATTGAGTAAACAAGGAAATATTGAGTATATATACACATTATTACGGAGTCTCCATAGGAAATGTATAGGGCACCTGGAAACAGCTACCCAGAGATTCTGGCATGTCAGAATCTCCTGCAGGAGATTCGGGAAAAATAGTCCTGTCCATAATGAGGTCGAATCACCATGTTCTTCGAAATAAGTTTTTTTCATGTTCATTCAATATCAACTATCTAGAATCAATCATAATAATATCATTTACCATCAGAAATTACCGTCACAACAGACTTTGCATGCTGATAGTACAGGTTAATTGCGAACTATTTTATTAGTGTAAGTCTATACCAAATTACTGCCACACTTGACAGTGCTGTGATGTCAGGAACTAAATTGGTTACAGAAACTTTTTGATTGCGATAGATTTGTTATTAATCTTGTAGGTGGGTAATAAATACAATAAAGACTGGTTTTGTATACGGATGACCATAATCTGCTCGTAGTTGACGACGTAATAGCCTCGCTAATCGCTCGGATATTACTACGCGTCAACTACTCGGAGATTAATGCCACTCGTGCACAAAACCAGTCATTATTGTGTAAATATTGACTGGTTTCAGATACTAGCGGTCATATGCTCCGAGTAGTTGTCGTGTAGTAATATCCAAGCGCATACGAGGATATTGCGTAGTGAACTCCAAGGAGCAAACAACCAGTCTATATTATATTTATCATCCACTTTTTCCTGACAAGTGGCGTACTGATTTTTGTTCATTTAGGTACGTGCTATTCATTCATATGCACTATTTTTCTGTATGCGCCGCATTTTGCAACGCAAAGCATGCAGATGTTGTATGCTCTGGATATGGTGATACACACTCCCTATGTGTTTTCTATGGACACTTTGTATTTAGGTGGATGGTATAAATGTTGATGCTCGACCGTTGTGAGGATGATCTGCATACATTATTTGATCAGCACGCTCTTCTGTTGAAATCTAAGAGGAATATACCTCGCAGACGACAAACTGCTGCAGGTTCCCGCCCTTTTTGGGGTCTATGTTGACAGGGGCCATTGAATGAGGCACGCTCCTTTGTGCTTATTCCCAATGCAGTCTCCGCCGGGAACCAGTTTCCATTTGGTGCGGAGCTCGTCGAGATATGACGTCATGACATCCTTTGTGAAGGCGCCAAACGAGACGCTGCTTGGATCCGCCCCAGACGCCACAGGAGTCTTTCTGCAAGAGGATGTCGGAAACACACCCACATCCGGTTCCGGTTGCATATCCTTCTGGCTTCTCATTTTGGTCTCGTTCCAGTTTGAATTGCTGTCGCAGATCCTAGATACCCGTTGTTTATAGAAGCAATTCATATTCGTTTGATTCAATGTTCAATTATGTTGCGTCATGGGTTAAGAATATGAACTAAGAGCTAATATACTCTGCATACGATGTAGTCTTGATAGTAATGAGGAATTACAACCAGATTCATAGATACTGAAAATATGACATGAGTTTTGGTTTCGGAGTAATCTTTTGTAGCAAAGTCTGACTTTTTAGCATGCAAGAGTGGTTAAGACTTTTCGGCGTTGAAGAATGTCAAAGTCTGACTTTTTAGCGTGCATCAATGGCTAAGCTTTAACTTTTTGGCGTTGAAAAATGTCAAAGTCTAACTTTTTAGCATGCAACAATGGCTAAGCCATGACTTTTCAGCACAGAAAATAACATATCCCTGACTGAAATTCTGCTGTACTAATGACATAACGAAAGACAAACAATCATTAACCGATGGGATAACATATGTTTTATGTGTTCTGCTGCAAGTACTGCACACTTCCTCAGTACAGTGGTAAATATTTTTTCTAGTAGATAGCGACCACAAGGCAGACATAATCTGCCAAATACTTTCCAGTAGACCCACAATTTCCCATAGACCCTCTATAGATGGACTATTAGGAACACACAGTTTCCCACAAGAAGATATGTATATGTCCTCTTCGGGTTACCAGGCCACTTGATGGTCTCGCATGTCACTGGTATAGTAATTATCCCATTTACTGTCTATGTCACTGTGAAGAGGAAACCAGTTGTCATGTCCATCTGGGTGTCATCAGCTTCCTTATAAGCCACTTATTTCAGACCACTCCATAGAGAAAGCATCCATTTCTATTGCATATGGGTCATAGCTCAACTTTGACCACACTGTGTATTGAGCCTAGTTGCAAACATGTCAATTCCAGGCCACTTCCATTTGTCTGCTATACTCATTTTTACCTCTGTATTTATCATCCACTAAGCTGATGTATGGAAGTCTTTAGACACTCTGTCCGCCTCAAGATTTTCCTTTGTTGGACAGTATCTGCATATATATACAAGCGGGTTTTTTAGACTGCCGATGGTTAGGCTATGTAGTAATACATCTATACAGGTATATTTTGGAATAGAGGCACTGTTATAACCACACAGACACCCCACAGACAACTATCTGATGCCTACAGGAGCCTACGTAGGCTATTGCCTGGTGTCTGATTGTCTAGACACCAGGCTACCCACGTCACACACAAACCATAAACAAGCACTTTAGATATCCAGAATGCTGTTTCCATACTGTCCCGTCAGATTTGACAAGGTGTCCCTCCAAAGTGGCCCCTAAAGTGGGATTAGGAAGCATTGTATACCAAAATTACTGTACCCTAAGGTGGGGTGTCCCCTTAAGCAGTGTTCCCCCTTAATCGGGGTTGAAATAGTCTAAATAGAGGGAAAATCCCCGTTCTGAGCAAATTGTCCTCTTAAGCAGGGTTTTATTATACAGTATACCCCCACTTAAGGGGCCATCCTCCATTCTGGCAAAAGTGCCCATTAAGTGGGGTATCCCCTTAAGCAGGGTGGCCCCTTAAGCGGGGTTAAAATAAACTAAATAAAAAACCTCTTAAGCAGGGTGCCCCCCCTTAAGCGAGGTGTCCCAGAAGCGGGGTTTTAATAAATATATATATACAGTAGAACCCAGCCTAACGGACACCCCATGTAAGCGGACACCTCGCATTAACACACACCTTTGTTCGGAACGGTTCCTTTATTAGATGTTTATTTTAACCTCGCGTAAGCGGTCATCCCGCTTAAGCGGACACTTTGGTCTGGAACAGAGGGTGTCCGAGAAGGCCGAGATTGGCATCCCTACGGGCTCAGTCACTACGTTTTCTTATTATTACATACCTAAATATCAAGAAAAGCATAATTTTATATACTAATTTATGTAGATTTTGACCTGAGACATTCACTTAGGGCACAGTGCGCCCGAATATTCACTACGGGCGCAGTGCGCCCGAACATTATTTATACTACACCCCTAGTAGCGGGTAGTATTTCACAGACGTTCAGCCATAGGTATGTAATAATGTATAGTTAGCGTGATGCAAAAACGAGACAGCTGGAAGCAGACGACAATTGGATGATGCTTGAAATACGAGACAGTGAACCTCGCTCTCTGAAGAAAATCAGATCACGGCAACGCATCAACTGTAGTGCTTCTCAGCTCCCTGTTAAATTCTAAGTTCCGGAAAATAACCATATATACATTCTAGACTTCACCCGGCGAAGGACGCTCGAGAAATGCCATAGTTAAAAAATAATGACAAACTTTCTTTTGTCTCGATGCTAACTCCTGCATTTGTTCCTTGAAGCGAACCGTTTCCAATGCATGGATTATTCATGCAGATGGTCCCGGCGCGAGCTTCTCAAGTCAACGCACGCTCGGCGTGTCAGCGCTGGAGCAGCTGGCGCGTTTTACTCCACGTTCACCTACTGGAGGGCGGGAGTGAATGAACGGTGACGAGCCACCACTGCGCGGCGCCACCGTCACCACGAGTATTCCACTCAGTGTATACATTCTCCCACCGGAGGTCCGTCGCGTACTACTCAAGCCACTGGCGGGCTCACGGTAGCGCCAGGCCGAGCACCCACGTTCCGCCACTACCAGCAGATCGGTCGAAGGGGCAGTGCAGGCGGCGCATGGCCTCCAGGGTGGGCGGGGACCGTGGAGGTAGTACTCAGACACTAGCGCCACACGTGAGCGTGTCGTGCCTCAGTGTGTGGGCTGTGAGCGACTGGAGCGACACATGGTGGTGACTCACCCCAGCTCAGCCGGAGAGGCAGTTATTTCATTCACAGGACAAGTCCTACCGTTAAGGGTGACAAGAACCCAACAGCAGCTAGCACCCTGTTGAGGGTCATAGTCCGTGAAGAGCACACTGAGCAGCTCGCCTATAATAAACAGCGACCACGTGGAGGGGCGCAGCAGGTCCACCCCTCTTGGTGTACACCAATAGCACAACGCTCATAACAGGAGGACCATACTCTGCCAGCCGGGAGCGTGAACGAGGGGCGGGGAGGAAAGGGGTGTCAGTCGTTCAACACCCACTCTCCCAGAGTCTCTCTCCACCACCAGCAGGATCCACCTCCCCACCAACACCACTGGATCAATGACCAGGAGGACCGCGGCCGTCTTGCCGCCCTGGAGTTAAAGCATGAAGCCATAAGGGGCGGCGGCGGGAGGGAGACGCGGCATGCAGGACGCTGTGTGACGTAGACGCGTCGGGGCAGCGTCTGACGTATACACACAGAACGTCTGACGTATACACACAGAGTGTCTGACGTATACATAGAGTCCGGCCACTGGAGGAATACGACGTCACGATTATCGGCGCGGGTGTGTCCCTCCACGGACTGTTTACACTGGAGGACAGTTGTTATTTTTATTATTCAGATAACAAGATTGACGACATTATTCGTCTATAGTTGGGCGATCTTCCATAATGAGGTCACGGTAAGACACAGTACATTACATGACAATTCAGTACAACACCAAGAGGCTACATAAGTATGAAGACCACCCTCAACGAATAACACTCCACGTCTACCATCCCGCCGAGATCAATGCTCCTCCTCCTGCCACTCCTCCAGCGACACCAGCTTCCACCACCGCCCGGCCTCGTACGGGGGAACAGCCGGACGGACCGTCGGCCAGTGCGGATTACCTGCTCGTAGTAGGACCACTAACTGCCAATTACCCAGGGTAAAGGGATTACACATGCGAACTGGGTATTAAAGACAGGAGTTCACTAAGAGGTCCTCCGTAAAGGGGGACGGTCCGAGGACGAGGGGCATGGGCCACGAGGCGGTCATGTGAGATAAGAAAGGTAGGTGGTAGGTCTTATCAGAGGGTGACATCTCTTTCTGTACGAGGTCACGGATTAAATGGGATTCGCACGATGGGATTCATGTACCGCATAGGGCATTTGTCTGAGACTAATCCAGCTGAGATTTTGTACTGGAACACAATATCCTCGGCCTAATTGTAGTGTTCCATTTCCCTGAGACAATTCACAGGGCATATTTGTTTGAGTAGTCTAATAGAAAATATTGGACGTTAAACTACCCAAATAAACCAAGTTTGTCTGAGACAAATCCAGCTGAGATTCTCGACTGGAACACAATCTCCTCTTCTGAGTTATATGGTTCCAGTGCCATAAGACAAGAATTTTCCGCTGCAATTGTCAGCGACAGTTACCTAACAAGGTACAGAATCCCATGAGATTTTGATTTTATACACGTTTAAATTTTGGTGAGGCAAAAGGACCCAGTGCTGAGTCGCCGACTGAGTACCCAACCTAGCCAATAGGAGACCAGTAAGTAGGGTCACGTGTTCTTCAAACCATTCACCTCAAGGGTACTTCAGTACCAGAATGAGTGTTCATTGTAACTATGTCTGAGACTGTGTACCAGGTGTGTCCTTCCATGTGAATCCAATCTGCTATTTTTCCTTGAGACTGGTAAAAACACCTTGCCGGAAGAATTTTGTACCAAAGGGATATTGTCTGAGACTAGGGAAAAGGTGTGAAGTATAGCAGTCTCAGGTACATTAGCCCTACGTGTGAATCCCGCTTGAGACGAGTACCTGCCATAGCTTTCAGCTACCAATTCCACTCATAAAAAGGCATCGCACCCTAAAACGGGACATGCAGATGTTTCATATTTCTGAGCGTTGGATTTATATTTGCTACCCAGCTAGTTTGCTGGAAGAAACCATATTGTAAATATTACAACGTGTTGCAGAACTACAATGAAAACCTGCAACAGCAGATTGTATGTTACTGAAAAAAGAAAGAAAAATGTACACCTCTACCACAGTCGTCGCCTGTAACATTTTTGTTGCGAATGTCTTTGTTAAACACCACGCTAATATCCTACCCAATAGCCAAAGTTCAAATTGAAAGTCAAATTTCGTATACCACCTTTTTTTTAAAAGGAGTCAGACTTTCTATGGTTGATACATGGGCATTCACAACGTGAACAAACGAAGCCATTCCCGTTATTTCCGCCTAACATTTGAAAACCTCATAATTGTTCAAAGTTGCCTTCCTGGATTTTTCTCAGACAAACACCCTGTGAGGTACATGACTCCCATGGTGTGAATCCCACTTAAGGTAAATGGAACCCTACAATTTAGACGAAGAGATTGTGTTCGAGTACAGAATCTCAGCAAGATTTGTCTCAGACAAACACCCTGTGTGGTACATGAATCTCATTGTGTGAATCTCGCTAAACATTAGTTTACCAAGGGAAATGGGGTTGGGGCGTTATGCCCGCGGTCACGTCCTTATTCGACGTTTGCTCATTCATTGTTGAGATTAGTGAGCAAGCGGCCATGATGCATTGACAAATCATATTCTACATAATCACCTGTGACAGAGTCCAGTCAGACCCGCCATTAGCCTTTTTCTTTATGTTTTTTTTTTCACAGGAGGTTTATTTCATTCAAAGCTTTGATGCATTGAGGCATCCATGGTGCTTATTACTTCCGTATTAGTTTTTGTAACTACAGAACCTTAAATACATCTTACAGACAGTATTTATGTCCAGTATCTAAAGATGACAACAACACTGTTCCGTATGGCAAAATACGGAAAACTATTCCGTAGACATTGACTAAAGTGTTAGTTATTAGGCCAAACTTAGTTAATAATTCTATTAATTTCGGGTATGTATTAGATATAAAACGATCCACCATACTTGTACAAGCTACAAAACTCGATAATAATTTACGGTTCATACTGAACTCGGCATAAATGCCTCGTGTCGTACGATCCGTAATTTATCATCTCGTTTTGTAGCTTTTATCTCACCCCTGGAATAAATGCCCATAGGCTTAACATTGGGAACTCGTTCTCCATGCCCCTACGAGTATCGCGGTCCGTTCTCCATGGTATATATCCTGTTTGTCATCCATTCTTTTAATGTGTATAGGGGTGAGATAAATACTGAAAGCAACTCGTTTTGGTCAAAGAAGTCATTCTGCAACTCGTTTGAATGCTACATAATATTTACTCGGCTGTCGCCTCGTTCATATCACTCCGCATCAAACTCGTGGAGAACGACGACTTTGACCAAAACTTGTTGGTTTCTTCTTTAGTACAGCATGGTCAGGTCGTTCTATGTAAATACAAGTTTGCTGTTGCAATGCAATATTAGTTCTTGTAGCCTTATGAGCCAAATGTCCTGTTAGAGTGGGACCCAAATCTACTTGTGTTACTGTACACCGGATATTACATTTAAAAGCAAAGTTTACGAACTCAAAAACGCAAATGAAAGTGCCATTCACAAGACCCGTTACACACTCTTGCCATCTTGTAATGGCAGCCTGTGTATGTCACATCAGAACGAGGCGTTATCCCTGATGTGGCTTCGCAGTTCAGTGGGTGCATATATAAAACAGTGATATAATATACATGTTTTCACCAATTTAATATATTATACATATCAAAATGTATTGATAGAGATAAAAGCCACAGTCACTTCTCATAGAGGATATGCAATATTTGATGACTAATAAGAGAGATATGTAGGCCTAAATGTTGACTTTTATGAGAAAAATGTCCGGGATCTTTCTTATGTTTTTATTGATATATATTGACTACTACATTGTAATTATGAACGGGTTAGACTATACAGGTATACAGTTCATCCTTCACTTACGAATAAATTATGTTCTGTTGGTCTCTCCAACAGTGGTAAAGAGTAACTTTCACACAACTCGATGACTTGGACTAATGCCTGTCTAGTCTACACTAGGGGAACAGAAAACAATGCAGTACTTCCTCCCTTACCAAAGGAAAACCAATCACAGATGATGGATGGAGACACCATTAGCCATGCTACACTCCTGTGGCAGACCCCGAGTCCGGGTAGAGATTTGGCCCCTGCCTACATGCCATGTAGTCTGCTTTGATACTGCATTATTCAGAGAGTGCTTTTCAATATCCCAAGAAGCGCACCAACGGATAGGCTTGAACCTTCACCCCTTCTCCAAGAAGCATGAATGATTTCTCTTCTATGCATGACAATATGCAGGATCCGTTCAGTGCTACTACAGGAGCATATCTATATAGCTCCTGTTATGCACATACTATAAAAAAACATTAGAAAATTTCATATGATTGTTTATACTGTGCGAATTGTCTTCACGGAATGGTATCTTGAAGCGGAGCTGAATGATATCGATAGTAGAAGATAATGAATACCATGTAAACAATTATATGAAATTAAGTGACGTTTAGATTTTATCTAGACTGGCTCCAGCCCTGCATCCTATGTCTACTCTCCTCGCTGGGTTACAGGATTCATGGCCCAGTCAGAGAAGGATACATTCTTTAATGAACTTTATTCTGATTGTGATTAATCATTTAATGAATGTTCATAATCAAAGACTTGAGCAAGTCTAGATTTGATCCTACCCCGTCTCATGTTTTTAACTTCATATGTCATGCATGGTGTGTAAATATTTTATGGCATAACCGTGGCATAGAGTCATGCCATGTTAAATATGTATAGATTTATATGAGGGGTAGAATACATATATATCATTTATAGTCTGACCTCAGTTTGAACTTCCATTTTTATAATTGATTTTCTGTTGATAAAGCGGGCATTGTTACGAGAGTGCAAGTTGCAATTACTCGTCAATTAATAGGGGGATGGAACCGACAGCAAGTTATTTGCCTTTGTCTTGTAGAGTGCACATTAAACCATATTCATATATTCAGATTATATATGTATATTATTTCTGAATCTGATGAAATCATAGAATGCTATTCTAAATACCATACAATTTTCTAAAAAAGAATCATATTCTTCACGAAAGATTTAGGAATATTATCATTATAGAAATTATGATTATAGTCAATTAGCAAACAATAGTGACTTCCAAAGGGAGTTTCCTAAATGTTTGTTGTATCTAATATATATGTTGTTTATCAACAAGCATGTATAGAAAGAACAAAATTATAAGAAGGAGAAACATATTACACAATGGGGAGACATATATATATATATATGATGGTTGTAACAATGTAGTGTTGAGATTGATTTCAATAACAAAGTACCGTATTTAGGTATTGTAAACGTATCTTATATAATACTTTTTCATATTCACCACTAATGAGTTCAATTAACCCACAGTGCACCAGTAATTGTAATTAGTGTGATTTCTCGAGCGGACGACAAATAGGACTCTTATATAACTGAATGCGCGGGAACGGCTCTTCCATACAACACAAAGTACCTCCTCTGGCCTCCGTACTCGTGTACTTCACAGTGGACAATGTTGTCGCTTCCCTCTCTGATGTCTTAGATGTCTGTCTCGACTGTGTCTGTGTGTGGACATAGGCTGCTTGCTGAGTCGGTACTCTGAAGAGACACGGAAATGGAGATATTGAACAGGAGGTGATATTGGACCTTTGTTATCTCATAAAAGGAGGACCGTGTACACATGGTAACTGCTTGTGGTAGGTTGGGACAAACGCAGATAACACGGACGGGGAATACTGGCGAAGGGCTCATGACATAAAATGGCGTATTGATTATTGTCCAGATGTAGCTGAGCTCCTGCGAGAGTTTCCATTAGTGTCTATAGCTGGGGTTTACTTGGAGAACGTTTCAACACACTCCTGTGAGGTGTGGTCAGGGATGTGAAGGGTAGGAGGGGTGTGAGGGGTGTGAGGGGTGTGAGGGGTGTGAGGGGTGTGAGGGGTGTTAAGGGTGTGAATGATAGGAAGGGTGTGAGGGGTGTGAAGGGTGGGAAGTGTTGGAGGGATGTGAGGAGTATGAGGGGTGTGAAGCGTTGGAGGGGTGTGAGGGATGTGAAAGGTAGGAAGGGTGTGAGGGGTGTGAAGGGTAGAGGGGGGTGAAGAGTTGGAGGGGTGTGAGGGATGTGAAGGGTGTGAGGAGGGTCAGGGAATTGAAGGGTCAGAGGGGTGTGAGGAGTGTGAAGGGTAGGTAGGGTGAGGAAGGTGAGGGGTGTGAAGGGTTGTAGGGGTGTAACGAGTGAGAAGGGTAGGAAGGGCGTGAGAAGCCAAATCCAGCCAGATTGAACAGCCCCTTCAGTGTGACTGGCATAAATCCGGGGACACACAAAGTGAGAAAGGAAGCGATTTCCAGAATCCCCAACACAAAATGGCATATGATAATATCATAATTTAGCATCTCAGGAGTAATAATCAGGTGAAATATGAAATAATACCTCACATAGATATCATTTGGTCTTGGCGATTCCAGAAATGTGTTTTCCTTGGTGTGTCTCCAGCTTAACAGTGACACTGTGATGTGACCGTTGGGTGACACCCTTCACCGCTCGCCCTATATGACCTGTCAGCCGTTCACTCTCCAATATAATCTTCCTTCATGATTGCATGTCCGCCTTCTTTTCTTGCCTACCTCACTGTGTGAAGTATTCTGACAGCTGCTTTGATTCTGTCGCTGCTTCACTTTCCCTGTTCGTGAAGCCGGGGACATACAAAGCAAGAAACGGCAGTGATCTGCGGAATTGCCAACAGAAAATAAGGTGTATTTGAGATATTAATTTATGGTAATATCTCCCACCATTAATTTAGTATCTCAGAAGTAAAAATCAGGTGAAATATGAAATAATACCTCACATACATGCCATTTTGTGTTGTCGATTCCGGAAATCGCTGCACTTTTGCTTGGTGTGTCTCCTGCTGAAGGGTGACACGGTAATGTGGCCATTGGGTGGCACCCTTTGCCGCTCGCCCTATATGACCTGTCAGCCGTTCAACCTCCAATATAATCCTCCTTCCTGATTGCACATCCACCTTCTTTTCTCGCCCATCTCACTGTGTAAAGTATTCTGACAGCTGCTTTGATTCTGTTACTATTTCCCTTTCCTTGTGCTTACACCCACCTGGCTCAGTAAAGCCTTCTCTCTGGTGAATACTCTCCTCTAATTCTCATCACCTTCTTATCTTATCTCTCCCCTTGTTGTCGACTTGCTAATCTTCATAGCGATGGATATAAAACCGAAACTAAGTCTGCTTCCTCCTCTCAGGAACAGCAATTTCTGTGTTCTGATTTCGATACTTATTGAAGTGAGAGATGATTATTAAGAAAAGTATATATTTCAGTAACTTTTAGTTAGTAGATATTGATTAATATATTCTTATCTGAAAGGAAGATTTTACGAGAATATATTGGTCCATACATGTGTCATAAATATTGTCTTCTATGTAAGTCTCTTACCATATAAATAGTGATTCGTAAACGATATGCTGTTGTGCAAGATCCTGGGGCCCTTTTGATAATCTAGTATTGTACACACAGACCCTTTTTTTGTATGCCATAGAGACCCAAGGATGATGTGGGCCAACTTTATTCAACACTTATAGACGATCTTATGGACGGCTAATACTGAAGGGACTTTACAGATATTATCAAACAATAACCGTTATACAGTTACAGAAAAGGGTCGTCATGTATGATCCTAGACTATTAAACGGGCCCCAGTAGTGTAACCATCAAAAAGGCTCTTGAATTATTCAACTCAGACACAAGGTCCGGCGAAGAACAGAACAAAGAAGCATATCTAATGTTATGGTCGAGTTTCCTTCTGTGAGAATTACGGTTCTGCCATTCATCTTTTTCTCGTGTAGACGGGATTGTTTTAACCTTGCTCTGGTCACGTTTCAATTACGGTATATTTCATCCGATTCTCCTGCGAGTGAACACGAGAAAGGCGGATTTCAGCCTCGTGTCGGCACCAGTTGTGCTGCTTGTCGCCATTTCGTCTTGCGTGTAGGGTTTTCATTGGTTTAAATAGGAGCCAGGAACGCGGCACCGACGCCGTGAAAAAAAACCAAACCCTTCCTGTTGACAGCAAGCCTTTGAAAATAATCATTTTTCATAATTTCTATGCTTGGCATTTCCTTGTGTCTTTATTCATTGAGTGAGTATGAAATACAATGTGACATAATTAATCCATGCATTTCATTCTTGTCGTTTCTGGGTTACATGAATCATCAGCTTATTTTCTCATCATGTGTTATTTCATATCTTGTTATTGTGCTGCGCCTTATTTAAATTGCGATCTTGATCACAGCTCCATGGTATTTGTACCTCACACCAAACCTTTTAGCGTTATGGAGAGCAGACGATTACTACTGTTTCCCCACATCATATTCCATTGAAAACCAACATGGGAGGTTCCCATTGAATTCCTAAGTGCACTTAAAGGTGAATGAAACTTAAAAGGCTTTTCAGCCTAAGATGGAAAGCATTTGGGATATAGCATGTCAAAAGCAATTAAATACGTATATGCTGAAATGTTGACTAAATCTACACAAACACCGTGGAACTACTATTTCCCAACCCCTGGTATATTTCCCTCATAGGTTTAAATTGAGAAATTCATATCCAACGCTCATTGAGTATTTAGAAAAAGTTGGGAATTATGTCACAAAGATTAGCCCATTAGTCAATGTGAAGGGTGAGATAAGTTCAGAAACCCATTCAAGTTTAGAGTCAGAGCTCGATCTCATCCGTTTGAATTGCTACGTAATTCACGGGGCTTCGCCTTGTGAATTAATATGTGATTCAAACTCGATGGGATAAATCAGTCAAAAGAAAAAACTTTTCTCATAATATTTATATCTCCTCTTTTCCAGTGTGCTTACACCAATGCCTGGTTGCTGCCTTCCCCATAATGGTTATATCTTCTCTATCCCAAAATGCTTACGCCATTGCCTGGCTGCTGTTTCCCCCCTAATTGTAACCTCTCTTCCCTGACGTTTCCTCCCGGATCTTGAGCCTTAATGAAGCTGATTCGTTTGGATTTTCATTACCCAATCCGAGAATCCAATATTATTCGCCTTCCAAGTTAATTTCTCTTGTGATGCAATGAAATTGAGAGAGGACAGCCACATCTGACACCTCAACTGCCCGCATTTTAACCCAATCAAATCCAAAGTGATTTATTGATCTGCACTATTGGAGATTGGACAGGGAAGACATTTTGTGGGAAATTTTACCAAAAATGGAGATGTTAGGGAGATGTACTTATATAGAACTGGATCGAGAATCGTATAAATACACAATACTCCATAAGTTTGAATAGGCCTCAATCGTCATCGAGGCCAAGCCGGGTGACGATTACGGCCCATCCAAACGAGAGGAGTATTGTTTATTTTATGATTCGAGTGCGGTTTCTGGATTTATCTCACCCCTTTCACTGTTAGGGATGTTTAAATCGCTTGTCTTATCCTGGCCGTGGATTGGTCAATCGCCTATTACATCATCCCCTATTCACTATGCCACGACCATACCGTAATATTGTCACTTTACCGGGGTAAAATAACTCTCACCTCGGTAAATGTATAGGGGTGAGATAACTACCTAAATTCATCTCATAGATTCGGTGAAACCCAAATTAAGCCTAATAGAACATATTGGACCTTAAAGTACTCAAACAAGCAAAACAAATAAACAAACAAACTTTACGGGGGGTGATCGTTGAGTATTTCTGTCTAACGTTATTCCTGTGGGGAAGTGACGTCCTGACAGTTCTGCGACAGCTTAATGAACGGTAGATCACGCCCCTAACAATTTGATAACGGCTATCGATTTCCGACAGAGCAACCACGTAATCGCAGTAACCATTACATCCCAAATCCCATCCCCGCCAGTCCCGAATCAATACACAACGTCAGATGGCTTTGGGGCAACACACGCGCACCCCAAGGCCTTCTCATGTTCAGAGTAATGAAATATCTCTTCTGTAGTCGAGGTTTATGCAATGGCTGGGGTTAGTGGCTCTTTAGGAATGTGGGAAAAGTGTTGCTCCAGTAATATCGGATCGTGTCTTGTAGTATCGTTATTTTCACGGTATATCTTTACTTTTTACAACACCACATTTTTAGTGACATAGGTCAAAGGTTCATTAGATTTTTAATTGCATATAGATGGCAACACAGTCATGATGCGATCGGTAAAGAATACGGCAAAGAATACAGAGCAACGATTTCGACCTCGGGTCGCTATTCTGCGATCCGCAAAACATTGACCAATGCCCCCCCCCCCCTCCCCGACCCAGAATAGATTATTCAGTCCATTCCTATGTAGAGTGCAAGTTAGCCCCACCTTTATACTACCCCTATTAAAATCAGGCCTAGCTTGTTTCCCTTTGTGTCCCTCTGTACCTTGTCCTTCTTCCTCCCCTTTCTTGTACCACCTGTGCTGTTTTGTCCTCAAAAACCCTCCGTCGTTTCTAAAGGTAGTTGGTTCAATGGCAAGATTACTGAGTTTTTATTTCTAGATCCTGATATACAATTTGAAGATCTTCAAGATTAGTAACAATAGTTTAATCCACTCACTCAAAATTGTTAAAAAAAACCAACAACAAAAGCAATGAAGCCTGAGTAAATTCTTTCGAAAGGTTCAATCATATATCAGCACAATGCATTGCATGCTATCATATACATGTATACGGAATCACCCAGCATTGAGTATACGATATTTCATACAATCAAACCATGTAAGTTTTTTTTTATATGAACAGCTTTTTTGTTTAGACACAGTGTATATATTTTCCGGATATGGTGTAGCACACATCAAGATAGTTGCATATAATGAAAAAATATAAAACTTACCAAGTCGGTCTTCTTACAAAGAGTAACCCATGGCATTGCTGCAATTTTTAGATTATTTTAGTTTCATTTTAGACCTTTTCTAGTATAAAAAGAAGGGTGTAGGTTATATTATTATACAGAGTTCTGTGGAGATTTTAAACTGATGGATGTAACTTATATTAATACGAAATAATGTTATTTTGTATTTAAAAAAAAATACCCACGATTAATTCTAAACATATTCCTGCTCATATTAGACGACTCGAATATGAATAACTCGGGATCCAGACGAGTGTACAGACAGCACTTGGTGAGGTTAATTGAGGGGCAGCATAAAACAAATCCGACTTTACATGGTAGACTCCAGCTCGGGGTAGCCTCCCTGCCGCTCATATGCCACTTTCGCCACAAGGCTGAGAAAATCAATACAGAGATGTACAAATAGGATTTACATCATATCAGGTGTAGACGGCTGACATTGTATTACAATGGACGCTCGTATTCCGTAAGAAAATTTGCCAATACGGTCAGGAAGAAAATTACACTCTGCTGATGTATTCGTTGATCGAACCATGTTATTATGCGTGAAATAGTGTGACATTTTCTTTTTTCTTTATCAGATCATCCCTTCCAAGGCAAAAAGATCTTGACTTGAAAGATAACAAAATTGTTTTCTTGAATAAAGAAATACAAATCTTGAAATGCATACCAAGCTACCCATGGTATTAAGGAAATGCACACCAAGAAGAAAAATACAATCAAGATAATGTATTGAAAGAAGTGACAGGTAATCAAATACAGAAGTACATACAGAAATACATAGTAAGACATTGGTATAGTCTAAAAACCTTAAAAACACACGTTTACTACAAATGACTATTACTCGCATTTTTAATATTTGTTTCCTCAAAATCAATTAGAATGGTGTGAGTTGCGTTACCAAATGGTACCTTTCTACCAGACCCCTGTTCCTCTGATTGATCGTATAGGGTTTTAGACACTCGTTTAATCTGTGCAGATGTAAGACATTAATTGTTAGTCTGTATATAGCTACAGTACATGTACGCCTGACCCGGCGTTTACACTAGGCGACTAAAACGTGACGACTGTATATCATCTGGCCAATAGTCGTCAGGGGGTGCTTGATTATGCAATCTCGGCCACAATAGTCGTCGACCCAAGGAGCACATCATGCGTTAAGGATAAACGATCGTTCATCTCTTAAATGAGGAACGTATTGCTTCCCTCTATCACCTAAGTAGGTGTACTAAGACGATAGTAGCCAACGATTCTCGAAGGTTATCCCTGTTTAAACTACAGAAAGAAATTGTATATCTCAATTCGCAATTATATATATGTGTAAGGAAAATAGCACTACAGACTGGAAACTTCTTTCGCATTAACTGTACTATTTTAAAGTAAATAAAAACTGCTAAAAAACCAACAACAACAACAACAACAACAACAACAACAACAACAACAACAACAACAACAACAACAACAACAACAACAACAAAACAATGTAATATACTCGTGGTTCACTTTCAACTTTGACTAATTCTCAGGGATAGGGATCGAATTGTAATTTCACAAACATTATCTCCAATAGTTAGTGTATGATCTCTTGAAGGATTCTGAAATATCTATTAATGTTATTAATGGCGCGCTGGAACACCTTTAAGACATCATGAAAATGTCAAGATGAAAGAAAAAAGCTCTTCTCATAACCAATCTAAACGTCAATTAAGAACATCTCCAAACAAAAAGGCAATATAAAAAGATAATGGGATGAAATTAATCTAAAAGGATTACGTGTATTTATCCGTTTGCTTCCGGTGGTATCTTTTTGTTGTGGCACAGCGCACCAATTAGTTTCTTTTCATTTGTGGGTTCAAAGGGATCCTTATAAGACATACATTGCACGTCAACAACATATTAGATCCACCTGGATCATTCAGCCATGGTCCCTGTCCCCCAACCGGTGATCTTATGTAGGAGTCATCCATATAAGCTGTTCCATTGGCCGACGAAAAGGGCGGAGATATTTCTAGTTCTCCTAAAAGGCCGTTTCCACTGGCCTATTTCCCGTCGCCGATCTACAGTCAGGAACAACCAACGGACCTTTAGCACCGCTGATGCAAAATCAGTCAATGGAAACAAACTTTAAGGGGAACTAAACAAATCCTCGCCGTTTCGACCAATGGATCGGGGTTATTGGAATGAAGGAAAGGTCTATAAATAAGCATTTGAATATGGAAGATTCTGTCATGTGGTGCATAGAATTCTTCTAGATTAATGTACAACACATTCCATTGTTTATCAAACAAGATTTTAGAATATCGTGAGATTGAAGGTTGATGAGAATTTTGATGTTGGGGATGTTGTTTTGATGTTGGGGGTGGTGAGTAGATATGGATAATTGTGTAGCTCCTCATTGGATGCTACACGTTACATGTATGTATCAGCGGGAATGAGAGGTTTATGATAGACTATAGAGGAAACCTATGAAAGTTTATGGTCAGACTTCGTATCCCATAAAGTTTGAATAGAGTAGTTATTCACAAGGTGAAGCTGTGTGAATTATGTAGCAATTCAAACGAGATGGGATCGAGCTCAAACCATAAACTTTAATAGGTTTCTGAATCTATCTCACCCCTCACATTGACTAATTGGCTTACATTTGTGCCATAATCCCCCATTGAGTAATCTTTCTTCTAAATACTCCAAGGGTATTGAGTATGAGTTTTCAATGTTAAGTCTATGGGGAAGAAATACCAGGGATGAGTCAATCCTCGATACTATAATGGCTACAAGTTTTAGAGCTAGATGTAATAGTCTCTGTGTTTTTATTTTGTGAAAACACAATAAGGTTTTCATTGGGTTTATAGTGTGAAGACTTGGCTGTGATTGAAGAATGCGACAGTTTTAGGTTTCATATCTTTAACTATAACGGCTTAGGTGTGGATTGTGTCTCGATAAGGCCACTCAATTTAAAACTAGTTTCTCATCAGCGCGCATATCAGCAAAAACATTTTAAATGATTTTTTAAAAATGAACCTTGATAGAAATGATCAAATGTATATATGTATTTTTTTTATCAAATCAAAGCTCCCAATATCAGAGATGCACCCAATGGTATTATGTCTATTTAAGTATTCCACAAAACTCTGGTATTCATATCTCTTTTCACACTGCCTACACAACAAATAGTTCTGTGCTGCCACCTGCCTGAATCCCATTTTATGACACTTCAAAAGCCATCTTTGATCCAACAAAAGTAAAGAAAAAAAAGCGCCCTCGCCATATTTTTCATGGCCTGGTGATGAGAAACAAGTCATTTTTGAGTGGCCTAATGTCTGTTCTAAAAGGGATGTAAATTATGTGTAGTGCATTTAAAGTAAAAGTGAACGTATTTGATTGTGAACGATATGAATTCAGGAAGTATGTTGTACATTGTATAAATTCCTGAGGATATTTACTTTCGCCTTGGTTGCGATGTGTATAGATTTTGTTCAGAATATCATACCGTATAGCTATAGATATAATCCTAAAGATGAGCTGTTTACTTCAAGTTTTATTGGGGGATGACGGGTGCTGTCTACATGAATACATGTACTTAAGAACTCGACTCGAAATTGGACTGATCGGGAGGTAGTCATAACTGACTGACTAAATGCAATACACTTACAAGGTCTGAGGTGAATAGAAGAATAATAAAATATTAGTTTGGTAATATTAACAAAGATAAAAACTCTATTTTTATAGAAACCATGTCAATGTACACTATCTGATATGCAAATCGTTCATCATATTCATCTCAGACACAATTATGATGCAAATAAATAAACACTTCAAATAAAAATGATAACGAAAAAAAACCACCCCGAATTCGACCCGTAAAAACCTCGACCCGTAACGAACTTGACTCGTTAAAGGAACTCGACCCGTAACGAACTTGACCCGTTTTAAATAATCTGAACTCAGGTATCTTATTAATATAACTGGATACATACTTTACTTTAATAGTAGGAAGTACGTTATCTTGACTTCAATTTTGGTTTTCTATGGGGAAGAAAACAAAAAGAAAACCCTACCTTTAACCCTATCCCTAAGCCCCACCCTCTCTCTAACCCTAACCCTATCCCCAACCCTAACCCTAAACATAGCTGGACTTATTTTTCCCAATCCCTGGGTTTAGTTGCCTAAAAGTAAACAAGTCAGACCTTTCCTTTTATATAAAAGTCTCATCCATTAGTATCCAAAACGGGTCGAATTCGCGGGTCGAGTGCTCCAAAATGGGTCGAGTTCTCATAACAACTACGGGTCAAGTTCGTTTCGGGTCGAGTTCCCAAGTGACCATCTAGATCTGCATATATCAATATGTTTTCAATACTGAAATATTGGTGTTATTTGTGTAGGGCATCCATTTAGTTATTTTCTCGGGCATGCTGGCGGGTGCTGGGGGCGGGGGAGCCCATGGTGGTTTTGCGGTCACGACCTCTATAAGAGTTGCTCATTGGAACCTCCGAGGTAATGATGGCGCACATTTAAAGTCAATATGGCACGTCCCCTGTCCCTCATTAAGCATGTGTCCAGTTGGAAATGAGTCAACTATCGACCAAATGACCAACGTGTATGCTAATTATGCTCTACATCGGGGCCTAGGTATTATCAACTCCAGTCCGCCCCTTGCAGCAACCCGCATATGCTTCGACGTCATCGCTCGATGTTTACTGCATTATTCCTATAATAACTCAATGGTCGATGCTAATTTAGATAAAGGAAAAAACTTAATTTTACAATGTTTGGAAAAGGATTTTTATTATCCATCGTATACAAGGTCCCCATTGAAAATGTATGGGGACACAGTAAACCGCGACCCATTGTATAAATACACAATAATGACTGGTTTTGTTTATGAGTGGCCGTAATCTCCGAGTAGTTGACGCGTAGTAATATCCGAGCGATTAGCGAGGATATTACGTCGTCAACTATGAGGAGGCAACTCCGAGAAGCATACGACCGCTTCTATCTGAAACTAGTCTATCTGGTATTTATTATCCACCTTTTCCTGGCAAGTGGCGTACCGATATTAGTTCAATTAGGTATGCACTATTTTTTCATATGCACTATTTTTTCGTATGCGCCGCCTTTTGCTACCAGGAGCATACAACATATCCGTATGCTCCTGGTATGGTCATACATACTCCCTATGTGTTTTCTATAAACACTTTGTATTAAGTGGATTTATCTGTATGCTCTGGGTATGGCGATACACACACTCCCTATGTGTTTTCTACGGACTCTTTATATTAGGTGGATGATAATATCGTAAAACTGGATGAGTTTTAATCTTGGCCACCGTATGCCATGACTGAAGTTTGGCAAAGTGACTTCATGAGGTGAAGCCGAGTGAAGTCCGGAGCCAAAACACCAGGAGTGGCATGTGATGGCCAAGATAAAAACAAATCAGATTTTAATTTTACCCTACCCTGTCTCCTCGATTTTGGAATATTACGTGATAACAATTCTGTATGCCACGAGTGGCATATAAAATTCCGTATGCGAGTCAGCGTGGCATACAGAAACTCAATGTTAAGCCTATGGGATTTTATATTAGGGGTAGGATAAAAGACCACAAATAGTATGTGTGATCAGCGAGTATATATGTACGTGTATACATATGATCTGTCCTCGTTGGTCTGATCAGCGACGCGAGCAGCCACCCAAGAACCCATCTCTCTCTCTTAATAATGAGCATCGCCACGTCTTTAATGGATTTTAATTGCGGCGGGGAATTAAACGCGTAACGAGCACTATACCTCCGGGCTAAAGCTCCCTGTCAAGCCCAACCAGTGGGTTACATTTACCATCCTCGTTAAAGCGTTACCCCGTCGGGGTTTCCAACACGGGCCATTGACGATTGCAAAATACTGCCTACGGTGCAATTAAATGGATGTACACATTGAGCGAGCACCGTGTTGGATGGTGGAGTATGGAGAGTCCCAAGGCCAACTCTGCAGAGAAGTGTGTACACCGTAAACAAATTCCGTAGAATGTACCTATATAGAACTGCACTTGATCTCACCCCTGGAATAAATGTCCATAGGCTTAACATTGGGAACTCGTTCCCCATGCCCCTACAAGTATTGCAGCCCGTTCTCCATGGTCTATTTGCTGAAGGTTGTCCATTCTTTTAGTGTGTACAGGGGTGAGATAAATACAGAAAGCAACTCGTTTTGGTCAAAGAAGTCGTTCTCCAACTCGTTTGAATGATATGTGATATTCACTCGTCTGTCGCCTCGTTCATATCCCTCCGCATCAAATTCGTGGAGAATGATGACCTTGACCAAAACCTGTTGGTTTCTTCTTCAGTCCCATTGTACTAATGACCATATATACGGTTAAAACTATGTGAGGCCAAAAGGGTTGTTATGCTGACGTCATCTACATGTATTGCCAACCACGTACCAGGGGCCCATTTAATAGAACTGGATCGAGAATCGTATAAATACACAATACTCCATGAGTTTGGATGTGCTGCATTCGCCATCGAGGCAAAGTCGAGGGACAATAATGGTGCATCCAAACGAGTGGAGTATTGTGTATTTCATGATTCGAGTGCGGTTCTGGAGCATACAGATATGTTGTATACTCCGGGTTGCAAAAGCCGGCGCATTCGGAAAAAATAGTGCATATCATAAATATGATTCAGATAAAAGCAGTTGTATGCTCCTTGGAGTTGCATACGCTCAGATAAAACTACGCGTCAACTCCTATGAGCATATGCTTGTATCTGAAACCAGTCAATATTGTGTATTTATCTCACCCCTTCCACTGATATTAAATAGCATTACAATATCAAAGTAATTCAAATTACTTCGCAATCCAGTTGGTTAATAATGTATGACGTTATCTCACATTCCCTCCGCCACAATCATGGGATAGTATTGTCACTTTACAGGTGTGATCGTTGAGCATTTTTTTCTAATTTTATTCCATGACTAAACTTATACCAGGGCTGAGATAAAGGATACTACCGCAAACGTGGACGGTATATTACCGCTATCTCTTTTATAGTTGCATGCCGTATATTGGGTATGATAAAACGGTATTCAACTGTAAACGTATTCAGTACTGTAAACGGTTTATTACAATTAAGATTTACGTTCAGAAAAATATTACGGTCACCCCAGTTGCCAGGGAAATACCGTAAAATTCACGGGGTATCTTTTACAGTGTAGCCCACTGGCTTCAAATGCTTGTGGTGTCATTCTGAAGGTCATGGGCGTTTTTCGCATGGTAGATGACCCCATGCATAATGCTCAGCTCTACTCTACCAACTGCCATTCCCAATATTGACCGCGAGGTCGCAGTAAACACAGTTACAAAAGATGCTATGCAGGAATATGTTACTTCCCGTCAAATACTGGATAATTCAAAGGTACAAAAATACGTTCCCAAGATCTCTATATTCTACTTACAAAATTCAATTGCAGTTTCATCACATCAAACTCTCTCTAACTATACTAAGCATACTGTAAGATGTATGTATAACTATGCATTCGGTCCATCCTGACGAAAAATAAATGAGGGCAGCGCTGGTGACGCGCCAAGCGAGAAACGGCAGCAATCTCCGGAATCGCCAACACAAAATGGCGTGTATGTGAGCTATAGTTTCATATTTCTCCTGATTATTGCTTCTGAGATGTCCCATTATTGGTTGGAGATATTACTATGAAATGATATCTCACATACATGTCTTGACTCGCTTGGGGTTTCCCCAGGTTTAACTACCTTGTCAATCTAGGGCAGAATAGGGCAATGCGAATCACCATTAAAAACACTACAGATTCGTTATCTGTATAGGTTGCTTGCATAATGAATGTCAACTAGAAACCCTGCGTAGGGACCATCAATTTCTGTCATATGTTTACAAATTGTTCAAAGAGATGATTACCTTCATTACCGACAGAGAGGAACTTTCTTCTTTAAAGGTTTTTATTTCTGCTTTTTTTTTTAGATACATTCGTTCTTCCAAGCAAAAGTTTTATATTGCAGATAAACAAATATAACATGAACTTTCAAAGAGTGGTTTCAACATAGCAAACATGAACAGAGATATAGATTATATTAGTAGTTAACCTGTTAAGGAGGTACATGCTATTATATGATATCATAAAGTAGTTGTTAGTCTACCTTGTTCGCCCTGAATTTTCATATTCTATATGTCAGTTTACAATGTTTGGTGTAGAATTAACAGATAATTTGTTTCTAATTACGTTTCCCATATAGTAGATTAACCTCTGTACCCTTATCTTATGTAATATAAAAGCACATAGGGCATGAATTTTTATGCAGTTTCGATGTACATACTCATACATGTTGTCTGGTTTAAGCCAGTCCTTGCAGAAACATTTGCTATATACATTATCCATTTTTTTTTAATCTAATACACCGGACAACAAAATATAATGTGTAGAATACGGTTTTAAAGGACAGGCTTATACCAGATCACTACTCTACTCATGCATCTAGCTGTTGAACAAGTAGGAAGCTCATACTCAGCGGAAATAGAAATCATCTTTTAAAACAATGATAAAGGGAAAGATATAAATATGTATTGTGCTGGCAGCTGCTAATATCGGAATGAAGAGAGCCATAATATCTTCGCCACCACTATCTTATTCAGCACAAGCGCATATCTATATGTAATATGATAGCTATTCATATTTGATCGTATACATGTTAGATTGCTAACTCCATTTCAACTGCAAGTTGCAACTGTAATATGCAGCAAGAAGGTATGTAATGATAAACCTTAGGTACATGGTTTATAAGTGCCATTATCTCACCCCTGGTACAAGTTTAGCCACAGGAATAACATTAGGAAAAATACTCAACAATCACCTCCGTAAAGTGAAAATACTACGCCATAGTTGTGGCGGAGTGAATATAAGATGACGTCATAGGTGATTGACCAATCAGCGGCCTGGATTCCAGAGAAAAGACAAGATATCAACATGGAGATTTAAACGTCCCTAACTGGATTTGCGAAGTAATCTGAATTATTCTGGTATTGTGATGCTATTCTATTGTCACAATTTGTTAGTGAGAGGGGTGAGATAAATCCAGAGCTGCACTCGAATCGCAAAAAAAATCCACTTGTTTGGATGTGCCGTAATCGTCGCTCGGCTTCGACACGATTATAATTGAGGCGCATCAAAAATCCTGGAGTATGGAGTATTCATACAATTCTTGATCCAGTTCATTATAATTACCCTATATCATGTTTCAAATCACATACTGCTTTTATATCTCTTCCGTATACCAATGAATGGGGGTTCAGATGTCCCAAATAGAGAGTGTCTATGGAGTAAGCAAACCTACTCTACTTAAATGACATTTTGATTTCTTTTAAAACCATTCTCGAGAGTGCCTTGAGATGGGGCCTTGCATCAATAGCATTGGTCACGATGACTCCTGGGTGCAGTGCTTTCCTCCTCGGAGTTTAGCTTATCTGCTATCCTCTGTTCACCAATTCCGAGCACGTTAAGGGGAGTAAGTCCCTCAATACTGTAAAATGCACGGCTCATTCCCATAGGTCTGTGTGGAGGGAATTCCCATCACAGAGGGCATACTGTTTTTTGTAGACCAACCTCTTCTTTCCATATGGCTTACAGACATTCTTTCCAGGCCGACTCCATCTTAGATTGTATGTGCTCTCTGTTGTGCCACGGTGCTAGTAGTAAGATCTATATGCCTGTAATATCTGAAGTCACCGCTAGATTGCCTTGAAGATTTATCAAGAGAAGCCATGGGATTATACAGAGAGTGAATACACGTGGAATATTGAAATAAAGAAGTAACTTCCTTTCTCGTTATGCAAAATACTAAGCAGTTGGCCACGGCCGTACTAAAGAAGAAACCAACAAGTTTTTGTCAAAGTCGTCGTTCTCCACGAGTTTGATGCGGTGTGATATGAACAAGGCGACAGCTGAGTGAATATCACATAGCATTCAAACGAGTTGGAGAATGACTTCTTTGACCAAAACGAGTTGCTTTCTGTATTTATCTCACTCCTGTACACACTGAAAGAATAGGCAACAAAGAGGATATAGACCATGGAGAACGGACTGCAATACTTGAAGGGGCATGGAGAACGAGATCCCAATGTTAAGCCTATCGACATTTATTCCAGGGGTGAGATAAAGAAGGTTTCCCTCTGCAGTTCTCGCAATTACAGGATATAGAAAAGCTATTATTTCAGAAGCTTTCAAAGCTAATGAGATGGATTTTTTCTTTTTCTCACTCGACTGTCAACAAAGTTATAGCATGTCTGAAACAGGCGCTGCCTGCAGTCCATTGCCTCGTCATCATGAGATTGTGAATGCAGTCGACTCATGGTCTGAGGTTTCAACATTAATTCTACGGCCATAATACACTGTACAATTTCGGAAGATTAATGTACGGAAAGCGGCGACAAAATAACAATTGTAAGCTTAGGCGAGACCTCAAAACAGAGGCGGTCAGTGTGGCACCCTCTCCAGAGATTTTCCTAAGATTAGAAAACACCCAATGTGGAAATGTATCTTTGTCGCCCCTGATTTTCAGTCCCATGTTCCGAAATCGGGACTGAGGAATTAAGGAACATGTTCCTAACTGTTGTCGGCGACAACACAGTTTAAGATATACCCCCCACGGTGCCTAACGATATTGGCCCATAATTAGTCGCTGGGTGAGGAGAAATGGACCTGCCACACACAAACTGAGCCCCGCTCACCGATTTGGCCCCAGGAGACTAAGGTTAAGTACAGGAAAACCCCGCTTCTAGGACACCTCGCTTAAGGGGACACCCCGTTTCAGGGGTTTCACTGTACTTTTCCTTTATCGGTGGCTCAAATCGCTCAGAATATCGTTAGTCAGTCGTCCAGTGTGGACAGAATTCGCTTTCGATTAACTCCCACTACCACTACCCCATACATAAATCCAGCTGTGATGGTCGACGCCCTGTGCAAATTCGCCTGAGACACGTTAAGACTAGCTTATCATAAAGTGAGTTAATCGGTGGAAAATAAATCATACAGTGTTTTTCCTACTTAAGACAGTGCACCCACTGTGCTCCCGATACACGCTGAACGGTCTTACCCGGGGTTTACACTAAAACATAACGACTGTAGATCATCGAGCCTAAAATCCTCAGGTGGTGCTCGATTACGTAATAACGGCTGCAATAGTCATCAAACCAAGAATTTCCTCAGCCATTGAGGCTGAAAGTCGTCAGGTGGTACAAACTTCAAAGATCGCCGCCTACAATCGTCTTGCGTAAACTCCGGGTTACGGTTGACTTCCCGATTCAAACATAAAATTTTATCGGAGGCCAGATAAAATTATATCGCCCTTGTACGATGCACCTACGATACACACCAAAACGCCACGATTGGCTCCCAACGTGGAGATTAAAACCCGAATCGTAGGCCTACCGATAAGATCGAACATGTTCGATTTTTCGTAGCTTGTCGTAGTGAAACCGGAACCTATTTGAAGGGAAAATCTCGCTCACGCGTGAAATACTTGACAGAAAATTATGAAATTTCGGAATGGTTACAAAATGCATTGGTACCATGGTTCTCCATTTTTCTGATGCCAAAGCAATACCGACACACTACAATTTTTCGGGGACCTGCCGATACAACACGATTTTGCCATTTTTAATCATAGCGTATCGGGAGTGAATCGGCGGGAGTGGGTAGCAATATCCGGGCACATGCGAGGATATTGATCAGAGTCAACTCCGAGGAGCATATAACTGCTTATATCTGAAACCGGTCTATATTGTATTTATTATCCACCTTTTCTTGACAAGTGGCGTATTAATACTAATTTTTTTAAGTACACTATTTTTTTTTCTTATGCACTATCTTTTTTCCCACCCCGGAGCATACAAAATATCTGTATGCTCTGGGTATGGTGATACACACTCCCTTTGTGCTTTCTATAGACACTTTGTATTAGAAGGATATGATCATGTCATATATACAGCAGTACTAGGGAACAGCTTTTTGTGCAACTTCTATAATAATTGAACGTACATGTAACCTGAACGTATCATATATCATGTATGAAGTTTTATTTCTCCAATAGGCCACTCAAAAAAACAAACTTGTTTCTCTTCACCAAGCCATGAAAAATATGATGAGGGCGCTTTTTTCTCTTTTTTTTTTGCTGGATCAAAGATGGCCTTTGAAATGACAGAAAATGGGCTTCAGACATACAGTAATTTGGGAATTTTTTCGTTCACTTGAACCCACAATCTGTTGTGACTGTTTCTTCAGTGTTGGAAATTTTCTTTTTTCAGACATACAGTAAAACCCCACGTAAACAGACACCCTCCGTTCCGGGGCAAAGTGTCCACTTATGCGGGGTTTTGAGATTTTTACTGGTTATTCATTGAATGCATCCCTGACATCAGGAGCTTTAATTTGATACTAAACACACATGCCTTTCATGAATTCTATTAAGGTTCATCTTATCTAAAAAAACATCTTTTAAAAATCCTTTTTGCTGATGCGCACGGTGATGAGAAACAAGTTTTTTTGAGTGGTTTTTTAATAGTTAAAGCCGCGTCGGTCAGGGGATATAATCCTACATTTGAGTTGAGTGGAAAACTATTTCTTCACCAAATGCCCCAGAATGCTGGCAATCTTCGAAAGAGTTTTGTATTCATTTTTGTATTGTATGTTTTGGGAAATACTATCCCGAATACTCTGGTATTTTCGTATTGCTGGTCAGCCATATTGAGTTGAATATGGAATCATCGGATCATGGCATGTATGACGCGTGTGGTCTTCTGGACAACAATTCCAACTGGCGTCAGGAAATATGAGATGGGAAGAAAATCAATATCCGACCTTTCTCACTTGAACTTGGCAAAGAAGACACCTGGGACTAGGATCATATTGAGTATAAGCCCGTTTCTATTGGCTGACGAAAACGGTGGAGATTTCGTTAATTCTCCTAAAAGTCTGTCGGTGGTGCCACTGATTGTGCGTCAGTATCAAATAACCGGTGCGGGTAGTAGTCTTCAATCAGTGACCTAAAATCAATTGGCTTTGATTCTCTCAGTCCTGAAAGAAATCCGTTGGTGGTGCCATATTGCATAAACTAAGCAACAAAATTTGTCGCTCATTTCCTAGCTAGGTCGTTTCCATTGGCCGATTTTGCGTCAGTAGTGCCAAAAGTCTATAGGCCTGTTTCCATTGGCCGATTTCCTGTCATCGATCTACAGTCAGGAACCACCGACGGACTTTTGGCAATGCTGACCCAATATCGGTCAATGGAAACAACTATGGTCGTGAAATGATCCATGACTTTTTCTGTTTAGATTATGCAATGTGGCACGAGCCACCACTGAGTGAAGGCTAGGTCAGTGAGGGAAATCTACTGCCCTCAGCGATTTTTCTATACCGACGCAGTCAGTGGCACCACCGACAGACTTTCTGTGTAACTCAAAAAGTCTAAGCAATCTTCGTCGGCCAATGGAAACGGGCCTTTAAGGCTCGTTTCCATTATAGTCGACAAACATTGTGTAGATTTTTTGTGTTCTCCTAATAGCCTATTTCCATTGGCCATCACCGATACACAGTCAAAACCACTGGCGGACCTTTTTTTTTTTTTGATTTCATGTTTATTTGGGAGTTATAACTACTAGGACTTGGGTGAGTATTTCTGACCAAAACATCTCTGAACAGATTCCATTCGGCCACACTAACCATGTCTTTCTATATTATATATAACATTGTGCCATATGCCCGCTTCCATTGGGCGACGAAAATGGTGTAGAATTTTTTAGTTCTCCTAAAAGCACATTTTCATTGGCTGTCACCGATCTATAGTCAGGAGCCACCGACGGACCTTTATCACTGCTGAGGCACAATAGAAATGGGCTATTAGGAGAACTCATAAAATTTACACCGTTTTCTTCGGCCAATGGAAACGGGCCTATAAGAAGCCATAGATGAGGTGATCGACCATAGAACTTGTGTAGTCAGGTGTAAAAGGAGTGAAATCACCACGAAAGCCATCCATAATTCGCCCATAAATCATAGTTTAAATTATTTATAACACAGACAAGTAACTCAGCCAGTGCCTTCTTTATAAAGCAGCCGTAACTTTATCTTCCCGCCCACTTATTGCGAGCGGTTGTTTGATATCCAAGTGGAGGAACTCAGGTATCTGCAGAGTTTTTCTCGGATCTGACCTTCTCTATCCTTCTGGCCATTCCCTGGGGGCGATGCATTTTGCTAGGAAGCCAATGCTGCTTGTTAGGCCCGGCATCCACTAAAGCCTGATGCCCATCTACCGATTCAGGGTTGAGCGATTAGTTTGCAAATCGTATAGGAGTCGGTGAACTTGTCACAGGCAAATTACGTAACTCTTTGCTCGATCTGCGGACGTTGAGGAGATGGGGTTGGTGGATATTAGTCCTAAGCAAATCTGTCTACTAATCGGTGGCTCACCCTTGCCTAGCTGTCCTACATCTACTGACTACGGCCGACTCCGTTAGGATGCCTTGGCTGAGACAAATTACTGTCCGTTTGTCGCCGACAAAGGTACATGAATGTTCCGAAATCGGGAGATGGGCATAAGCTTCCGACGCCCTACGATAGACCTTACCATGCGTGCATTGGGGTGCATCCTCTGCTGTATCGACTACCTATTACGGCTGACTTTGCAACACTTAATCAAGGAGACATTAATTGGAGATAAACAAAGTTTATTAATAACTAGTAGGGCGCGCGCATCACAGGTTTGAGTTCATACATAGCTTCGGTTTCAAGTTATTGGTTATGGCCAGCTAGGCACACCTCTAAGACCCGGGATATTGGCTCTCCGCTCCTTTCACAATATCACAGCCTATGGATCATTTTCTGATTCCCACTTGCACCCAGTCAACTTGCCATTTCTACAACTGCCTTAGTCTCGTATCCAAACATATCAAGTACCAGTAGGTCAACGAGGTATTTTGGTTTCAGGTTATTGGTTATGGTCAGCTGGGTATACCTCTAAGACCCTGAGACACTGGCCCTCAGCTCATTTCACAATAGCACAGTGAATAGCGCACAGAGTGTGAAGGGAGAGAGGTTTTTTTTGTAGTAAGCCGGACGTCCACTTGAGCTCTCTAACCTTAAAGCAACGTATATAGGGCATGCACGCACGATTTAAAACATAACAACAAGTTTGAATGTCGTCTCCTTCATCCCCAGCAGTGGTAGGTTTACTGCTATATCAAAGTCCAATATTTATCATAACATGTCTATGTGGTTTGGAAAGTAAAAGAACTCTCACCTGGGTTATTGTGTAGGGGTGAGATTTCTGCCTTAATTCATCTCATAGATTCGATCACCACCCTTGTGGTGTAAAACAAGCGAGAAAAGCTGAATCATGAGTTGGTCCCTATATAGCCTCAGGGTCGCTTGGGAAATTAAATAAACAAACAAACCAAATCAAACTTTTTAGGGTCTAACTCACTCTCGTCTATTTGTCTATCCATCTGGACCTCTGCTCATTTCACAATATCACAGTGAATAGCACACAGATAGTGAAAGTGAAGTTTTTTTGCAGCAAGTTGGAACTCCATGTGAGCTCTCTAACATTCAAGCAACGTATATAAATCGTGCAAGCAAACTCTGAAAAAAAAATCAAATACCCTATACTGGTCTTCATTCCAATATTTTACCTTTCAGAGGGCAAAACATAGAATAAACTTAGCGTAGATACTCAAAGTATTAGCACTAAACAAGAGTTCAAGAAAATTATTAAGTCCAAGTACAAGTATATGAGTAGAAGGATTGCTAGTATCCTTGGGCGTTGGCCCTTGACGGTATTCATGAGTCACTGATGGCATCTGGTTCATCTCATCGCATACTCGTTATTCACTTTATTAAGAGGTTCATTACGAGCCTCAGATATCAGACATCATATTATGCGTTGCTCAGGTTTGCTTAATGACGTTTGTAATCTGTAATCTGCAGAGGCAGTTGTACTGCATTAAAAACCAGCAACGTAATGCTTTCCTGAACGAACTCCAAGTGGAAGATCTACCTACCTAGATGGTAGACCTGGTTGGAATGTCTTTTCAGTGTCTAACTCGCTCTCATCTACTTGTGTTTCAGACAGGTTCGGGACTAAGTGAGCCTCCATCACCACCTCCAGGATGGACGAGTTCGAGCAGTACCGCTCCCGGGCCTACAGCGCCGGGTCGCGCAGCCCGCGGCCCACCCGCTCCCTGCCGGGGACTCCCCGCGTCAAGAAGTACGCCCTCCTCCAGTCCCTCTGCGGCATCCGGGCTGGTCAGGAGGAGTTCCCGCCCGACCAGCACCCGGTGGCCAACCCGGGGGGCGTCGGGGCGGCTCTGTACCGCCTCCCCGGGGACGGTCAGGAGGCCACGCCCGGGAGCGACTCCGGGGTGGCAGCGATGGCCGGTGGAGCCTTCATCACCCACGCCGTCCTCCAGCAACCGCCGGGAGGAGTTCCCCACCACGAGGTGGAGCCCTTCCGCCGGGCTTACAGCATGAAACACCACCGCCCGCTGACCCGCTTCAACAGCAGCCCAGCCTCCTCCTCCACCACCGCCTCCTCCAGCACCTCCTCCAGCGGGTCGACGGCGGTGACCGCCGTGTCGCCGCCGGCGCGCACCGACTCGCCCACGCCCAACTCGTGGCGGGGCCGCTCACCTAACCGCCCCAAGGACCTGGACCTCGGGCGACCCATCCGCCCGCGTACCTCCTCCATGCCGGCGCGCTCCCAGTACCGCCGGCCGGACGCCTCCCGGTGCCGCTCCGCCTACGGGAGCCACCCGGGGTCGGGCGGGGACATCGCCCAGGGCCCGGAGAGCGCGGCCAGCAGCAGCGAAGACTACCAGCCTCTGCGCCGTGTGCGGAGCTTCAAGACCACCGGGAAGGGGATCATCAACAGGGGGGACTCCTTCAAGACGAGGAAGGGCATCTCCTCCAGCCAGGCCTCCTTGGACAGCGTGGGTACGAGCCGGGAGGTGAGGCCACGGACCTACAGCCAGGGCTCGAGTAAAGCGGGCAGCACCAACGTGAGCCGCGGGTCGTCCCTGGAGCAGGACGCGGCCCAGTACCAGGTGCTCATGGTGGGAGGACAAGGCGTCGGCAAGACAGCCCTCACCCAGCAGTTTACCACCTCCGAGTACATGGGCCATGTGGACACTGCTGTCGGTAAGTCTGCACCCACACACATATATATATCTTAAAAGGGGGCGTCCACCAACCACGACAAGGCTACGACAAGTGCCGACATGAAAGTTCCAATCGCAGCCTTGTCGCAGCCTTGTCGTGAGAAGGGCAGCTCTGCGACAGCGTTGTAGGGTCCTGTCGTAGACTTCGCTGGATGCTGTAAAAAAAGGCGTCCGACAGGCCCCCGACAAGCTTCCAGTCGCAGCCTGTCGACAAGGCTATGACACGCTTTCCAATCGTAGGCCTGTTGTGGACCTTGTCGGAAAGCCATTATCGTAGCCTTGTCATGGTTGGTGGACGCCCGCCTTTAAAGGGGAGCGTCCACCAACCACGACAAGGCTACGACAATGGGTTACCGACAAGGTCCACGACTGGCCTACGATTGGAGGCCTTGTCGTAATTGGTGGACCCCAGTTCCCGACAAGAGTCTACAACAAGGCCATGACAAGGCCATAATTGGAAGCTTGTCGGGAGCCTTCCGACAAGACTACGACAATATCGAGCATGTTCGATTTTCCCCGCGACTGGATCTTTGTCGTGGAGTGTCATGGCGTGTCGGGAGCGTGTCGCAGAGGTCTACATAAAGCCCCCCTTCTTACGACAAGGATCCGACAAGTGCCAATTGGAACTTTCATGTCGGTACTTGTCGTAGCCTTGTCATGGTTGGTAGACGCCTCCCTTTAGTCCAAAGCATATCTACCGATTCGGGGTTGAACGATTAGTTTCCAAATCATATAGTTGCTGGTGAACTTGTCGCAGGTAAATTACATAACCTGCTCGAACGAGGGAGGAGTAGTATTTCCAATGTTCCATTGTTGCAGACTTGATTTATCAACATGTTTATAAACTTATAAACATTGACCGACAACTCGTTGGTGACAAAAGAACATCTTAAAGGGGGGGGGGGGATTGCACTAATCGTTGGCTGACCCTTGCCTAGCTGCCCCACATCTACCATCTAGGGCAGACTCGGTTAGGATGCCTCGCCTGAGACAAAGTACTGTTCCTTTGTCACTGACAGAGGTACATTAATGTTCCGAAATCGGTAGATGTGTATTGACCTTTATTGTATTGTATATGCCTGTTCCTAAATAACAGGGAGATGGCATTTGCTACAAAGGTATTCCTATATCCTTATGGGCAAATGCTCTTTAACTACATACCTCTGATGGGGGTGTAATAACTTGCGTTTGCTGCCCAAGGCTGACGTTTACTACCCGAAATTGACACGTGACCAAAAGCTACGATCGATGAATTTAAAAATGGTGGGCAGTACCATTCAGGTCTTCCAATGTGGTTTGAAAAACCCCGGTCGTAACAAAGAGTATATATAACAACGAGGTATCTCATTTTGGACAATAGTAAAAAGAGTTTAACCCCAGCAGCATGATGCCTCCAGGCATTCCCCTGGCTACGGCAGGCAGATGCCTCCAGTCATCTTTGAGGCATCATTGATATTTATAAAGAAAGTTCAATAAATAAAAGGATATTTGTTTGAATTAAAAGAAATTTTGACAAAGTGTAAGAGCCATATTGACCTTTGATTTGCTATAACAAAATATTATCAGTTACCACTGTAAATTACTCAAATCACATGAGCCATCATATGATACTGTTAATTCCCCAAAAAGTTTCCGGCTGTAGCAGGGTCGTTTATGCAGGCAATGCCTGCCGTACAATGCTGAGCAGGGGAACTGGGTGCTGCAGGGAAAGGGTTAAATAGTAGCAATAATCGTCGAAGGCACAATCGGCATGATGTCGAAGCCTGGGAAATGTGAACATACTACATCGATGCGGCTATGACGTCGCCGTAAAGTTGTCACATGGCAACCTGCATAGCAACCTGCATAGTTTCTATGAAACCGGCGGGAAACCGGCGGAACAAAAACATATCAGTTTTATTTACTCATGAGGGTGGCCATGGCTTCTTGGACTATCGTAGGCCAAGAAATAACCTTTTTTTTTATCGATATTTGAAGGTATATAGGAAGAGGGAAACCAAGTATCACTCAAAGAAAGTCAAAGTTACGAGGTAAGGCTTGGAAAAATGCCCGAGGCCCTTTTGCTATCTATTCCTGCAGAGTATGCTGATATGGAAATAAATACAGACATATTCTGAATACGCAAAAATGATATACTGAAACTGGCTTTCTGTCTTCATTCGTAAAAAAATTACCCCCAAAACGCGATGAAATTATTAACCACATGCTTTCTTTGACGTACAAAGAGAGTAAGCCAGTTTCCGTATGTCATTTTTTTCATTTGTGTTAATCCTTTATTTCCGTCTTCCCCAAATCGAGTCATCTTGACAGTTTCTTCTGTGTTCTCACTGGAGAGAAACCTTCTTCCTCATGCTGAATTCTATCTTCTTTGTATCAGTATCCCTTGACACAGAAGAGGCCTCACTCACTATCGCCTTTCTATAGGGGACAGAGCCATTGTTAGTTCACGAAGCAGTCTCTAGGTGGTCGGGGGGACAAACCTGTATTCCGGCTCTTTGTTCTTACAAAATTCAACTGCCTTTCAATATTTTACCATGGTTCCCTTGACTCTCTACACCCATCCCAAAGCAGGATGACATAATTATTGAACCAAAGACATGATATTTTCCATATGGAGCACTTTATATAAATATGTGAGCAAGTCTAAAGTTGTGACATTTCCCAATTATCACTCACTTCTTTTCCACCTCCTTTAGTGAAGAACAGCTATTTTTTCCCCTACTTTAGTGAAGAACACCTACTCGGGGGGCGTCATGGCGGCGCCCATGGATCATAGGCTATATGCCGTATACATTCAGAATGTTTCCTCAAAGGTGTCCATGAGAACAGACTACAGAATGTCGGCTGATAGAAGGTTGTTTTAGATAGGTTGACGGATGTTGATAGATCGCGTTCTGAAACTCTCCATCATTATACTTGTAACTCAAAAAGGTGCTGCAATATCGAATCGCGCCAACCGTCAGAGAAATCCAGGGATTGTTGTCAGAGTATGCCTATGATATTAACGTATTTAAACAAAGGAAGATGTCCTTGATATTCATCATTCGTTATTTATACCTTGGTATGGATATCGGCATTAGTATTGTTTACAGAAAGCAACAGATTTCAATGAGATTGTGTTTAAAATAGGCATTTGTACGATGTGTATTGTGATCATGAGACTTTAGGAGAAATAACTGTCACGCTGGATATTGACATTATAAGCCGTCCATAAGGTCGCCCATAGGCGTTCAATAAAGTTGACCCACATCGTTTTTTGTTTTTTATGCCATACAGAGATGGGTCTACATGTATGATCCTAGATTATTAAAACGGTCCCTTAAAACCTTCAACTATACTGAAGTAAATAAAGAATACACGGGCAAGGCATTTAGATAGATCCAAGTAAGGTATACTTACTCTAGGAGAACAGTCTAAAAAGCTCAATATCGTGTATCACTCGCAGCTTTTCGCAAGATATGAATATTACAAGGTTCTTTGTCCGTGAAAATGTTATTACATTTCCCCACTTTGTACATTTATATGAATAATACCAGTCATGTCATAATTAGAAAAATAAATCATGATGCGAAGGGCGAGAGCAATCTGACGGAACATAAAGAAATGCAAAATGGTTCTTCAAAGGCCGTGAGATACGCGCTGCTAACGGACTCTCAGCTTTTATACGCGGGATGCTGTGGACAACGTGAGGAGTGGGACTACTGGGCAATGCATGATGATGTATCACTCGCCCCAGGCGCAACGCATTGAAACACCGCCCGGCCACATTGTACCAGGGGTAGACATGCAGAAGACTCGATATCACAGGAGGAGGCCTGGCTGAAGCTGGAGACACACCAAGCGAGAAAGGCAGTGATTTCCAGAATGCGTCAGCTACAAGAAATATACTAAGCAGTATTGTAACATGTATGTATATAACTATCCAGACGGTCCATCCCGACGAAAAATAAATGAGGGTAGCACAGTAAAGCCAGGAACACAAGCGAGAATGGCGTCAATTTCCAGAATGCGTCAGCTACAAGAAATATACTAAGCAGTATTGTAACATGTATGTATATAACTATCCGGACGGTCCATCCTGACGAAAAATAAATAAGGGTAGCACAGTAATGTCGGGAACACAAGCGAGAATGGCGGCGATTTCTAGAATGTGTCAGCTACAAGAAATATACTAAGCAGTGTTGTAACATATATGTATATAACTATCGAGACAGTACATCCTGACGAAAAATAAATGAGGGTAGCATAGTAAAACTGGGAACACAACCAGCGAGAATGGAGGTGATTTCCAGAATGTGTCAGCTACAAGAAATATACTAAGCAGTATTTATATATGATAAAACTGCATCGAGAATCGTATGAATGGACAATACTCCACAAGTTTGGATGGGCTGTAATCGTCATCATGGCAAAGCCGAGTGATGATTATGGCACCTTCAAACGAGTGGAGTTCTCTGTATCCTACGATTCGAGTGCGGTTCTGGATTTATCTCACCCCTTTTTATGACATTAAATATCATCAAAATTTCACAATAATTGGATAGACTTAGCAAATCCATATGAAGTCATCTCAAATTCGCAACGTCACAGCCGTGGCGTAGTATTGTCACTTTACAGGGGTGAGTATTTTTTTCTAATGTGACTCCTATGGCTAAACTTGTACTAGGGGTGAGATAATGTATGTATATAACTATCCAAACTATCCTTCCTGACGAAAAATAAATGTAGTGATATTTATCGGGGGACACAAGACCCGACGAGCAGATCCGGTTTATATGACGACAGGTTTTATTAATCCGTATAAACGTACACAGGGTTACCGCTCTCCGGCGGTGCTTAGCCTTTATATAGCGCACATCCACAAGGGGGAACTGAGTGGGCTGATTAGGGCAACCTGGGGGTGTCCTCGCTCTCTAAGCGGGAGCACCAGAATGAATCCAACCGCCTCAGGGGCCCTCCTTATATAGGGCGCCCCACTGACGTCACAGGCTTGAGAGCGCGGCGAGGCGCCCCCTCCTGGGAGGCGCCCGTACTACGCGTAACCCTCCTCCGGAGACCGCTGTCCGCGATCCCCTATTATCGCCACAATATATATATATATATATATATATATATATATATATATATATATATATATCGAATGGCTAGTAAAGGCCCATTATCCGTGCATGACATCCTCGAAATAGTGGATTTGTCTTCTTTTAAACGGGACTATTACTATTTTAATTACCCATAGATATGATAAAAATACATGTTAATATATGCTCATATGGCACATAGTGATTTCTAGTTCCGCCATCATCTACCGGGAAATTGCAATATAGCGCCACTGGGGGACAACCACTATTTTCTGCTGTCACAATTGATCGGTAATCGGTAATTGAGGCAAAAACCATTTCATGGCAAACCCCAAAAATATTTTAGATAAAATTTATTGATAACTGGACCCTCACCACCTGGTACTTTGGTTAACGTCAGGGGAGTGGGGGCAAAATGCCTGCCCCCATAAGACAAAAGCTATATGCCCTATAAAGTAGATTTGTATATTCAGTACAGTCTACTTTATTTTGGTATGTTGCCTTTTTTCTATATCAAACACATAAAATATGCCCAAACCACGTGCTTAGATCAAATCAGAAATATGGAAATTATACGGATGGTCTATGAGCAAGTCTAGCCTGCCTGTATTTATGATGAGAGCGACTCATCTCCTAGAACGAGATATTGACTGAGAGCGTTCAGTCATCGCCCTCTCTGCGCCAGCTTCCCACACCCACACCCTCACCTACACCCACACCCACGCCCTCACCTACACCCACACCCACACTCACACCCACATCAACACCCTCACCCACATTCTCACTGACACCGACACCGACACCCACATCCTCGCCCACACACACACTCACACCCCCACACCCACACCCTCACCTACACCCGCACCCACACTAACACCTACACCCACACCCACATGCACTACCACACCCACACCCACCCACACCCACACCCACACCCGCACCCGCACCCGCACCCACACCCACACCCACACCCGCACCCACACCCACACCCACACCCAAACCCACACCTGCACCAGCACCCAAATCCAAATCCACACCCACACCCACACCCACACCTACACCCACACCCACGCCCTCACCCACACCCACACCCACGCCCTCACCCACATCCACACCCACGCCCTCACCCACACCCATGCCCTCACCCTCACCTTCACCCACATCCACATCCACACCCGAATCTGCACACTCCACCCACACCCACACCCTCACCCACACCCACACCCATACACATACCCGTACCCATACCCATACCCATACCCATACCCATACCCATACCCATACCCATACCCATACCCACACCCATACCCACACCCACTACCACACCCACACCCATACCCTCAGATGCGCAAATTGCGACTGAAACAATGAACTGCCTGTAAACACTGCCCGAGGAGGTACGCCTGCGCCTTACGATAACCATGAGGGGATGGGATATATATGGTACGGCTCCACTGTGCAATGGCTTCCTAAGGAGCCTGCAGCTCAACAGAGTAACTCAGTGGATGAATGGGAACAGATGTCCACTTGCGATAGGGCGTGCTCAATGTAACTGTTAGACTGCCTGCCTGGTGAATTTTTACACTGTCACCAACACCCATGTGCGTCGTTATGTCCCAACTTGCATGCAAACACCCTAATATCAACCACGATCACCAATAGGGAGCCGAAATAGTCCTCACGTTCCAATCAGACCGGCGACTCCGAGTCTGTGCAGGCAGAGTGAAGTAGGACTCCTGCCACTCTCCTCCCAGATCTTTCGTGGTGCTTGGTCTTACTAATCTCTGCCTCAACCCAGTGACGCTACATAGAGAAACTATATTTCGGATTAAAAAAGTAGGTTACTGTCAAAAATTACGAAACTCAAATAACTCATATGTTATGAGTTTGGAAATACTGGAAATGTTAAATGAGCCTCATAGACAATCCAGTGGTTTCTTTTTCAGCTATAAACCACTTTATGATGTGAATTCACATTTGATTAAACTGCCCCTTCAAGATTTGACATGTTAACAAGCAAAACCTTGCAACACATGGAGTGCTTTCTGCGGAAGAAAGTAATCCCGAATACTATGTCTGATTTGACATAACAAATAACAAAAAACAGTGTATATCATTTACCGTATAAGTACATCTCTATTTACAAGTTGAACACAAAATACTCCCCAAAGCACTAAGAATTTGGCATATTCAAGAACTGGCAGATGGGGCAGATTTTGTCCCAAACAGGCAGGTCAGTGCAGAGATGCAAGCTAGAAAACTTGAAAATGTTATAAATGAGAGAGATTGCTAGTTCAAGGTAGTATCATGGGTCCATAGTAAGCGTATTGTCAAGCTAAATCGCCCTAGAACCTTTCTTCTGAAAAAGCCCAGTATACTTGGGAATATCGGACTGGAAGGATTTACAGGTAGTAATACAGGATGGAACTATTTTTTTATCAATTCCTTTATTCATCAGAATATTACCATATAGTTACAAGTACACAATGAGACAAAGTAGATGGATGAATAAAGAGGCTTAGATCTCAGTCAAGATTGACTGATTTTAATGATCTTTCCGAACTATGTACAATTTAAGAAGCATCTAAAGGCCATCTATTACCGGTATCAGTGAGTGTTATTTCATGGAGTGGTTTGATGAAATCCCTTAACCAGTCGTATTTTCCATTTATATTACTTCATCATTTACATCATCACCTTATAAATAACATCGATAGACAATCCCTGTTACCACATGAAATATTATCCACGAACAAGTGTGGTTTTGGCCCAAGAAATCCAGGTTAACTTTTAGACTGTAGAACCATCCCATGGCACTATGAACATTATTTAATGACATCAGGGTGTAGGTCGTGGTTTGTTCTGAATGCAGCCATTTGCTGCTGGGTCAATCCATGCCTGCTATATTATTATATACCGGTGCACGAATATCTCATGTATACGCCCCAGTAGTAATGATTCCATTCGTCTACACTGTGGCGTAATATATATTTAATACTACCCTCCGCACCACGTGACCACTCATTCTTCTATTTAGTGAGTTGTCGAATGGCATTTTTAATGATTTCTAGGTATATGATAATAAAAGACATAGTGAGTGTGTCTGAATGGAATCTGTTCCTCGATATTTTGGTCAGAAATACTCACCTCATTCTTCGAATTCGGTGAGTATTTCTGACCAAAATATCTCTGAGCAGATTCCATTCAGACACACTAACCATGTCTTTCTATATTCCTTATATGGCAGTGAAGGCATAGGGACAACTCCCTGCAGGAGTAGAGAAGAACACGGCTGGAATAACTGCTATGATACGATGCGTGCATCGGGGTGCATCCTCGGGTGTATCGGCTCCGGATTAAAGTCGACTTTCCAACGCGATATCTGTTTTGTGTCTGGAGATGCATCATAAGCATATCATAGCGTATCGGGAGCTCAGTGGACGCCAGGCCTTACAGTTCTACTAAAAAACCAACAAAAACAAGCGCAGGAAGCAAAGCGCAGGATCTATGCTAGGAGAGTGGACCGCTGCCTGGTAGCGTGGCGATAGAGGGTCATGGCGCCAGGCGTAGACGGGGTACGGGGCCTGGTGGAGACCGGGCCTGAGAACATAACACCCACAATTTCCATACAAATTCTAGACCCACTCGAACGTCAGCCAAGTGTAAGCTACCAACCTGATAGCATACCCAGAGCTGCTCCTAAATCTGCGTCATTGCCTTATTGTTTCTGTGTACGGGGGATATTCTGGAACCGGCCCCTGGCCTCCGAGCAGGTCCCGAGGGGATCAATTCTCGACGAAGCAGGAGGTTCAGCTTTCAAATGGCTCGGCAAGATTGATAAGTGCACACTTTATGGCCCGATCAGTAAAGATATATGGAATTTGTTGTAAGATTTACTTTCCAAAATATCAGTGACCTGACACTTAAATTTGGATAGTGGTTCTCACACGGCGTTTACTCTAGACGACTAGAAACGTGGCGATTGTAGATCGTCAAGCCAGGAGTCGTCAGGAGGTACTCGATTATGCAATCTTTGCCAAAATAGTCGTCCACCCCAGAATGTACTCAGGCGTTTACACTAGACGATTTTTTATTTATATAAATGCAGAACACAACTGAATTTTTGTTTTCAGAATTATCAACGGTCTAGACACCAAGGCCTGGCGTCCACCTACTACGATAGAAATTTAGACCTTCCGATATGGCACCGATACAAAAAGTGAATATCGGAGGCATATCGGGAAGTTGCAAAATCGTAGACATATGTCTAGACATGCCAATCCACCACGCATGGTATAGGGGTTTTATCGGTGTCTAATTGCAGAAATGTGGTCAACTGCCCCGATATTATATTATATTATATTCCGACGCGATTTTGATTTTGCATCGGGAGGTGCATCGTAAGGCATATCGGTGCCATATCGTCGTAGGTAGACGCCGGGCCTAATTCAAGCTGGCTTGAAATATTCGTTGGCCATCAAGTGGTCTGGATAATTGCCAGGTGGTGCCAAATTGCATAATCTGACGTTATTTGACGATCTGCAGTCACCACACACCACCCCTCTCATGAGATCTCACAGTCTCTAAGTCGTATTCTGTAGTCTCACTACGCTCTATGGAGAAGAACTCTTAACTAACTAGGCTTAAAGCCTTGAGAATCCACTGGCCTGCCTCCCGTGCTAAAGACGTACACCAATGCAACTCGAATGACCGACGAGAAAGGAAGTTTGGCAGAAAACAATATTTATTATACAAACAGTGTGTAAGATAATTAGACAATGATATACATAAACCGCTCCCTTGAAAAAAGAAAAAAACAATTTCAGTCTTGCTCGTTTGCATTAATCAAGCAACAATACATGCTGTAGGCTGTGAGCAATACACAAAAAGCATAATCATCTGTATCATAATTATAATAACTCTAATAATTGTAGTAACTCCAAAGTGAGACATAATCACACCCACAGGTTCCTAGCTGTATATGTTTCTTGGATGGCGATACATGGAATATTTCAGCTCACTTGAAAACATCCTGGTATTTTAGTATACATGGTCTCATTTCTCGCTATTCATTTTGTCTTTATATTTCATTTCTATAAGAGCATCGCGTTTTGTATTACTCAGAAAGAACTGTTTTGATATTATCTAGATGTAAACACGCGAAAGAACTATCGCGGTTTAAAATGGAGACACAAAATAGGAAATTACAGTGCACGCACTTTTATCAAATCACGAGAGGTATTGTTACAGAGTGTTTTACGAAGAGTATCAACTGGCTAGTAGTGAGTGGTCTTGGATAGACGGATATTGTCTTTTTTTGCATGAGGAAGATAGGTAGAATAACACCATATGAAATACGGCCCATTGTCATTCACACTCCAGGGCTTGACACAGCTGGGATGATGTTTGATAATCTGAAGGACATATTCTGGGTTTATGATAAGATGTATCCAAATCCAATGTTTTGGTCAAAATTGTCGTTCTCCACGAGTTTAATGCGGGGTGATATGAACAAGGCCGAGTGAATATCACGTAGCATTCAAACGAGTTGGAGAACAACGACAAAACGAGTTGCTTAGGCCTGGCGTCCACCTACTACGATAGAAATTTAAACCTCCCGATATGGCACCGATACAAAAAGCAAATATCGGAGACCTATCGGGAAGGTGCAAAATCGTAGACATATGTCTAGACATGCCAACCCACCACGCATCTTAATGGCTTTTTATCGGTGTCTAATCGCAGGAACCTGGTCAACTGCCCCGATATTAGGTGACCTTCCGACGCGATTTTTATTTTCTATCGGGAGGTGCATCGTAGACCATATGGGAGCCATATCGTAGTAGGTGGACGCCAGGCCTTACTCAGTTACTGTATTAATCTCACCCCCGTTCCCACTAACCGAATGTACAACACACAGTATATAGACCATGCAGAACAGACTGCAATACTCGCAGGGGCATGGAGAATGAGTTCCCAACGTTAAGCATATGGGACAAAAATACCAGGGTTGAGATAAGACTCACGATACTGGAGAATGTGTACGACCTATCATAGAATTCATTAGATTTGCAGGGATGTCAGTTGGGGTCAGAAAAAACAAGGAACTATTTCCCATGATAATTTATGGTTTAAACCTGACATATATACACCAAAAACGCCAGAAATGTATTAGATATATGAGATACAAGTAATGTTATTATTACTAAAGATATGCTTCTAAGAGGAGTAGGTAGAGTTTTGAATAAGTAAACAATTTTTTACTGCCAACCACTTGACAGTCCCACACCCCACCGGGAAGGCGGAGACTGTCAAGACGAGCAGAAAAAGTTTTTTATCCACAGAGTTTTGAATAAGTGCTTGTTACTGATGTGAGTAATATAGCAGTTGTATCTCGCTACTCTGTGTTGCCTTATGTTCATTTTACACAAGGAAAGGGATTTCGCATTTTAGAAATTAAAACACGGATTTCCGCCGAAACAAGGAAAACTGACATCCCTTAGATTTGACAATGTTTATGCAATAGGACATGTGCCAGGGCATTACTCGGAGATTGTTCCCTCAGTCATGACGAATTCCTGTGCTGTTGAATAAACCTACGATAATCCAGGTCATTGGAAATGTCCTTCCTGTCAATAAACTGATTTTTCATACAGCCAAACCAGCGATTTTATCGCAAAATTGCTGATTACTTTAATGTTAAAAAGGTTTTATACTATATTCACAGAAAATGCTACATCTAGGACAGCCCTGTAGGTGGGTGGGTCAATTTTCAAGTCCAAGAATCAGGAGCCCGTTTAATATATAACCTAGGATCGTACATGAAGACCCTTTTCTGCACCTCGTACAAGGATTATCGTTTAACAATAGTTAAACCTGTTCACTGAGACAGTCTTAGCCGTTCATAAGATCGTACTTAAGTATTGAATAAAGTTGACCAACATTGTCTCTGGGTCTCTATGGCATACAGAAAAGGGTCGACATTTTATATCAGTTTATTCAACCTGGAAAGTACAATGCAAATTTTGCCTGTTTTCTGACCGCTCCAGCATATAATACATGTAAATGCTTATGGTTTAGGCATATGCTCTAGCTAACTAACTCATCAAGGTTTATCTACTAAGTATGAATACATCATTACTACAATGTTCCAATCGGAGGCCTAACCTATTTACAATGGGTCACTTATGTACTAATCCCTCAGATTGCATATCTAGATAGTTAGCTCGACGTGTCCTTCAGACTGATAGCTATTTTAACTGAAATACTAAGAAATATAGAAATCTGTAATGAATAATCTGATATTGGAACTATGTGGGATTGACACATGTGAACTACGAGGGATAGTCACATGTATACTAAGATGGAAAGTCACATGTATGATACACTCTGCAGAAAAAGTAATGAAAATAAAGAGAGCTAAGCTCAATAGGAAAAAAAAACAAAAACCTGATGACACAAGAAATATACCCTGCACAATGGAGCACAATGTAGGATCCTAGATTATCAAACAGGCCCAAGATTTTCATAACCAAGATTCCCAATTGCTGGTACGCACTGGGGACGCTCGAACTTCTGGGATTACTACTAACAATAGCACACGTATTTGCATGCATGACTAATGTATGCTGCAGAAGGTGTTTACCGCCAGAGGGTAGGATTGTTAATCCGCCCTGGTCTGCCTATAGCTGGTATCGAGTGTCTAGGTCGGGGTGTTGACCTAAGCCATAATACGTCCTAGGCACGCCAGACGGAAGTCTGTTCCCTTCTGTGAGCCCGTGGGAACGAGCACAGGTGCTGCCCTAACCTCCACAACACGAGTCCACCGACTCATAAGTCCCTCTTAAAGCCCGTTTCCATTGGCTGACGAAAACTGTGTAATTTTATGGAGTAGTCCTAAAAGCCCATTTCTATTTTGCCATGGCAGTGCTGAAGGTCCGTCGGTGGTGTCTGGCTGTAGACCGGTTAAAGCCAATGTAAATGGGCTATTAGGAGAACTTAAATGATCCGCTCCGTTTTTGTCGCCCAATGGAAACAGGCCTTTAGTCCGCAGCAGTCGGTCATTCTGGAAATGTCTCGTATTGCAGTAGACACGCAATAGAATGATCACTGTAGTGGAACTTCAGTTAAAGTCTCTCTATAGGGTAGAATGTGTAGTAGTACCTCTTACGATTTTCAAAGGTGATATTATTTCATGAACCCGATTAAGTTTTGAATGAATATAAAGGAATCAGAGGGGAGGCAATCAGAATCTGTACATCCATGGTTCAAGACCTGACCCTACAGTTGTTAATTACAGCCATGTTGGTTTAGCTAATAGAGGGGGATTTGATTGTGAGAACTACGATGACTAGTTACAGTCGGCACAATTGCACAATTATCATATCCCCAGTCAATAGGGAGCCAAAGTGAACCCGCTGAAACCACAGATACCTGTTTACAAAACACCATTTCCGGATATAGGCGCTCGGTACTTTGACTATGTAGGTTCGAGATTATATGTGTCATTCTCCAATCTTTTAGATCCTTATTTTTGATAAAATTAACAACTGTCATCGTAGCTTTGAGACAGAGTTATTCAGAGACGATAGTAGTAAACTACACTTCAAAAGTAACAAACGAGATCAAAGTCAAAAGTGTAGCCTCATAGGTTTAGCACTAAGCCTCGTTCCTACTGGCCACCGGAAATGGTGTTTTGCAAACGGGTATCTGTGGTTTCAGCGGGTTCCCTTTGGATCCCTATAACCAGCCAGGCATGTTGAATAATCTAAGATAGGACATGACGACCGTTTTTGTATCTCATATCTCGTATAAGGGTCATCCCTTAATAATATCTAAGTCCGTTCACTAACAGTCGTAGCCATCCATAAGGCCATCTTTAAGTGTTGAATTCTGCAACTCACTAAATATAAATAGCAGGATGGGCCTCCAAGATGCTGCAAAACGCTATCCCTTTATTATCTGGGTGCTATTCCCTGTGATATTGTGAATGAAGCAGGGTGCCAGTGTCTCAGGGTCCTAGAGGCATGCCCAGCTGACCATGACCAATCTCTTAAGACCGGAATTCCTCATTAACCCATTTGATATGTTTGGATCCTAGTCAGAAAATTGTCTGGGTGCAAGTGGTTTACAGAAAATGATCCAGAGACGGCCATCACTACGGGCTCAGTAACCCTGTTTTCTCATATTACGTCCTCCAATACTTAATATGTATGCTATACAGGTTTTAGATATGCCTAAAACATTTATTTACATGTCTTGACAGTCAGATATATAGCAATTTATCTTGATATTTGGATATATAAGGGCATATCTTGACTGTCAGATATATATGGGCATATCTTGACAGTCAGATATTCACAGGTTCTTACAGTTTCTTGACGAGCTGTCTCCTATGAGCGTGCCTAATGCGCCGGTGAGAGCTCGATATGTTGATGGTATATCTCAAACCTCATGGCATAACTTTAAAGTCAGATATATAACGGCATATCTTGACAGTCAGATATATAACGGCACATATCTTGATGGTCAGATATTCACACAGCATCACAGTTTCTGGGTGAGTCGTCTCCTATGAGCGTGCTTAATGTGCCGGTGAGAGCTCGATATATTGATGGTATATCTCAAACCTCATGGCATAACTTTAAAGTCAGATATATAACGGCACATATCTTGACAGTCAGATATTCACACATCATCACAGTTTCTAGGTGAGTCGTCTCCTATGATTGTGCTTAATGTGCCAGTGAGAGCTTGACATGTTGATGGTATATCTCAAACCTTTAAAGGCATATCTTGACAGTCAGATATATAACGGCATATCTTGACAGTCAGATATTCACAGGTTCTCACAGTTTCTTGGTGAGCTGTCTCCTATGAGCGTGCCTAATGCGCCGGTGAGAGCTCGACATGTTGATGGCCCAGGCGCCTCCAGCGTTGGCACAAAGCAGTGCGATCTTATCTCCTGCTAACACGTCCGGTTGGACATGCGCAGAGATAACAGAGCTTTCAGTGAGATAGACGGTGATTTACCGTCTGCTCAAAAACCTGATGAGAGGTTCGCACAGCAGAGAGAAACCGCCAATGAGGAACGGGAAATATCTGTAGCAGGGGCCTGTTTAATAATCCAGGATATGTCCTGGAAATCCTCCGACCGTCCTTGGGGAAATATCGTACTGCAAACCTTTTAAGCCCTAGGATACATCCTGGGTCCCTTTTGATAATCTAGGATGGTACACCAAGACCCTTTTCTGTATGCCATAGAGACCCATGGACAATGTAGGTCAACTTTATCTAACACTGATGGACGACTAATACTGTCCTAGCGAACAAGGGTTATCATTAAAGGATAACCCTTGTATTAGTTTATTAGTTTATTCCTTATTTTAGTTTATTCCTGCCAGTTCTGCTACGAAGTGCCGTTCTTCCACTGGTAGTTCTCGCTAAATAATATTCCGCTTGGTTTCCAGAGTAAGTAAATAATAATCTATGTGAGAATTCAAGGGTCTTCCTATACGATCCTAGCTTATTAAACGGGCCCCTGACTCCAATGAGGGGAGTGCAGCGAGACACAGCGTTGAAATAAAGACATTTTGCGGAATGCAAGAAATAAGAGTGCGAGATGCAGCCTCCACTGCTTTCATTCTCTTTGTGTTTTTCCTCTTCACTGGTCACAGTGGTCCACAAATCAGACCGACAGCTTTTCCAGTCCAACTCCTCGTTTTCCTAAAAAGAAAATCAATAAAATTGTACTTTCTAGTGCTTTTACAGCATTTTGCGCATTACAAGCGGTTTGGTTGAATAAGAAAAGGGCACTCGTAAACAGGTGGTTCGCAAGGCAGAGAGGTTGAAAATTCTCTCTGGGTTTGATCTAATTTACCTCCATGTTAGGACGAAGAGAGTAGCAAATCGAGTCCGGTGACAGGTGACTTTCCCCAAGGTCATTGAGGGTCAGGGAACGACAACAACGGACAGTACTGGTAATTCAAGATGACTCCGACTGCCAATCTAATTTCCCCCAAGAGAAAAAGGAGTTAGGAGGAACAGGGTAGAGCGTCGAGAAAATAAGCACCAGAGATACTCAATTAGAACTGCGGAGCTTCGTGATATCTGTAGCAGAAGACAACGAACGCCATTCAAACAATTGTATGAAATTAAGTGACGTTTAGATTTTACCCTACCCGGTAACATGTTTTTAACTTCATATTTCACCTGTGACATATAAATGTTATATGGCATAACCGTGGCATACAGTTACTCCATGTTAAGTCTATGGAGATTTATATGCGGGGTAGGATAAAGTAAATATTCAAACGTTTACACATGCACACATAACATGCATACACATCAACATACATACATACACATGTATATACACACATGCATACACAATTGATGGAAGCATACACACATACATCCACAATTGATGGAAGCATACACATATACATCCACAATTGATAGAAACATACATACATACATCCACAATTGAGGGAAACATCCACACATACATCCACAATTGATGGAAACATCCAAACATCCACAGTTGATGGTAACATACGCACATACATCCACAATTGATGGAAACATCGCGGCCGTAAACCACGATGGCCAACCTCGAGTGGTTTAGGCCCCGCGTCCACCTACTACGATATGGCTCCGATATGATCTACGATGCACCTCCCGATATAAAATCAAAATTGCGTCGGAAGGTCACCTAATATCGGGTCAGTTGACCACATTTCTGCGATTAGACACCGATAAAAACCGCATACAATGCGTGGTGGATTGGCATGTCTAGACATATGTCTACGATTTTGTAACTTCCCGATTTGTTTCCGATATTTGCTTTTTGTATCGGTGCCATATCGGTAGGTCTAAATCTGTATCGTAGTAGGTGGACGCCAGGCCTTACAGAGCCGCCTGTTCACATAACCATCGTTGGTTGCATTCATTATCCATCTTTTTCAAATAGATTAAACCCAGAAATTGCGGTGTTAAAGGCTATAACAATAGGGACTTTTTCTTTGCTCTATAGGACAAAGGAACTATTGTCCCGTATATCATGGTTTGAAGGCCGTATACCACGGATTTGAATCTATATACCACAGTTATGGTATCTGACAGGTTTTATATAGTGGGGTCGTGGTATACTGACTCCCCATACATTTTCAATTGGGACTTTGTATACGATAAATGACAAAATATCAGACCTACAACAACACCACACCGAGGACGGGCTAATATTCGCTAAAATCAATAATAAGCCTCGCCGTGACGCCTGGACTTAACGGGTACCACCAGCTTACACCAGACCTTTCCAAACAAGAATACTCCCTAGTGTTAAATGTCGTATCTTGGTGCTAAGGTGGGATACAATGAAGAGTCAGCAGATTTTGACCTTTGGTGGCAGCAGATTTCCTGCATGCAGTTGACGAAAACGCTTTAAACTGACCTATAAGAAAAATCTAGATCACACGAGGTGGTACTGAGACCACTAGACTGAGATTAATGCCGAAAAAAACCCATGAGCAACAACCCAAAAACACACACACACCAGCTCGTCGGTTCATGTTAATAATAGTCGGTGCGGTTGATTTTAACCAAGCGTGATGATTTATGGGTGGTCACGTGTAAAAGGTCTGCGAGCAGCTCGCTCCTGGGACGTGGCAGTGGTGTGAGCAGGAGAGCGACTCGCGGAGTGGTGCCCAGTGTAGCATAGCACTACATTTATCACCGTCCTCCACCTACCAGCACCGGGTATTGCCCACTGATTAATCCGAAGAGGAGGGACTTGCTTTAACTGCAAATTTCGCTGTTACAATTTGTTTATTATTATGGCCGAACATATATGAAATACTACTGCTGCTAGGGGTGTAGTATATATAATATTCGGGCTCACTGAGACGTAGTGAATGTTCAAGTACACTGTACCTGTAGTGTACTTCGCAAGTACATAAAATGATGTTTGAAGGTTCATTTTAGGTGTATGATGATATATATGCCGTTTATACGTGTATGATAATATAATATACAGAATTCTAAGCCTTTTGTCCCTTGAAATATATTCCTCTGCCTCTGGCGTCAGGACATATTTTATGGGACATAAGACCTCGAATGGCAATCGCTTCGGGCTCACTAACTACATTTTTCTCTTATTACCAGACTCAGCATATAAATGGGTCCTTAAACAGGTCTTGTTTCCTCTTGAGATGTACTTAGGAAGAAACCAAGAAGTTTTGGTCAAAGTCATCATTCTCTAGGAGTTTGTTGCGGAGTGATATCAACGAGGCGACAGCCGAGTGAATATCACATAATGTTCGAACGAGTTGGAGAACAATGACTTTGACCAAAACGAGTTGCTTTCTGTATTCATCTCGCCCATGTACACACTAAAAGATGGACGACACACAAAATATAAACTATGGAGAACGGACTGCAAGACTTGTAGGGGAATGGAGAACGAGCCCCCAATGCTAAGCCTTTTGGACAAAAATACAAAGGGTTAGATAAAGGTTGATTCATGGGCCAGTCAGAGAAGGATACATACTATATTGAACTTCATTCTGATTTCTTTTGATTATTTAATGAATGTTCATAATCAAAGACTTGAGCAAGTCTAGATATGCCTTAAACATCACTTTCATCCTCAAATGGCAATCAATGGCATGATATGTTCTGGTCATTGGTTAAAATGTCCTCGGAAAATAAATACACAATATTGACTGGTTTCAGATGCGAGCGGTCGTATGATCCGAGAGTTGATGCGTAGTAATATCCAAGCACATGCGAAGATATTGCACAAAAGCAACTCTTAGGAGCATACAACCGCTTTTATCATAAACCAGTCAATATCATTATATATTAATGTATTTATTATCCACCTTATCCTGACAAGTGGCGTACGGAGATTAGTTAATTCTATGTACGCACTACTTTTTCATATGCACTATACTTCCGTGTGCGCCGGTTTTTACAGCCGAGAACATACAACATATCTGCATGCTCCGCGTATGGCGATACACACTCCCTATGTGTTTTCTATGTACACTTTGTATTAGGTTGATATATCTGTATACTCCGGTAATGATGATACTATGGACACTTTGTATTAGGTGGCTATATCTGTATGCTCCACGTATGGTGATACACACTTCCTATGTGTTTCTATGGACACTTTCCATTAGGTGGATAATAAAACCGTGTATTTACAGAGGTCTGCCATCATCCTAGATGTAAAGTGCCATGTGGGGCTAAGCGAGCAGCTGGAATGACCTTCTCTTGTTGGTTCAACGATATGAAACTCCATAGAAGCGGAATTAATCTGGGCAGTGAATAACCCTCGATTGGTCGGCGAAGTGGTGGGTGGGGCGACATTGTGAACATGACTCATTTGTCAGCTCAACCACGTGGAAGTTTCAAGAGGTCGTGATCAGTGACTCGTGCCGAGTTCCTACCTCGACTAAATAAGGCAGGGTTAGGACATCAACAAGAGGGGAGTACTTTGTTCATGACGTTATCTCACCCCAGATATTTTTTCTCCATAGACTTAGTATTGGGAACTCGTATCTAATGCCCATAAGATATTTAGGAAAAATATCCAATGGGGGATTATGTCACAAATGTTAGCCCATTAGTAAATGTAAAGGGTGAGATAATTGGAGCAAATTTTTTCATTCAGTTTGGGTTTCTACTCTTCAACTCACTGCGAGTTTGATTGGAGTGGAGTCAATTTTTCATGAAAAGGGTGAGATAAATTCAGAAACCCATTCAAGTTTAGGGGCAGAGCTCAATCCCATCTCGTTTGAATCGCTACATAATTCACGCGGCTTCGCCTTGTGAATTACTACGCGATTCAACTCGATGGGATACAAGCTCTGATCCTAAACTTTTATGGGTTTCCTCTATATTATCTTACCCCTGGTATTCTTGTCCCATAGGCTAAACATTGGGAACTCGTTCTCTATGCCGGTACCATTAGCTATATCTAGTTATATGGGTTCGCTGGACAAACAACAGTTATCTACCAGGCTCATTTATGTAAGTTAAAAGCCCACTATAAAGATTCATCTCAACCCTGGTATTTTTGTCCCATAGGATAAAAACATTGGAACTCATTCTCCAAGCCCCTACTAGTATTGCAGTCCATGGTCTATATCCTGTGCCTCGTCCATTCTTTTAGTGTATACAGGGGTGAGATGAATACAGAAAACAACTCGTTTTGGTTAAAGAAGTCATTCTCCAACTCTTTTGAATGCTAGGTGGTATTCACTCGGCTGTTGCCATATTAATATCACTTCGCATCAAACTCGTGGAGAATATCGACTTTGACCAAAATTTGTTAGTTCCTTCTTTATTCTCACACATTGGTAGTTTTGTCCCAAAAGTTTAATATTGGGAACTAGTTCTCCATGCCCCTACTAGTATTGCAATCTGTTCTCCATGTCTAGATCCTGTGTGTTGTCCATTCTTTTAATGTATACAGGAGTGAGATGAATATAGAAGGCAAACTCATTTTGGTTAAAGAAGTCATTCTCAAACTGGTTTGAATGCTAGGTGGTATTCACTCGGCAGTCTCCTCGTTCATATCACTCCGCATCAAACTCGTAGAGAACTACGACTATGACCCACACTTGTTGGTTTCTTCTGTATTATTACATTATATATACAGTAGAACCCCGCATAAGCGGACACCCTTAATTCTAAACCAAAATATCCTCTTACTCGGGGTGTCCGTTAAGGCCCGGCGTCCACCTACTACGATATGGCACCGATATGGTCTACGATGCACCTCCCGATAAAAAATCTAAATCGCGTCGGAAGGTTACCTGATATCGGGGCAGTAGACCACGTTTCTGCGATTAGACACCGATAAAAACCCCATACAACGCATGGTGTATTGGCTTGTCTAGACATGTGTCTACGATTTTGCACCTTCCCGATATGGCACCGATTTTGACATTTTGTATCGGTGCCATATCGGGAGGTCTACGATTCTATCGTAGTAGGTGGACGCCGGGCCTTAGCAGGGTTCTACTGTACCTGTGCCGAATGTATCACACTTAAGCCGGGCACCCCTGCTTGCGACATGGCTCCGATAAGCTCTGACATGGCTATGAATAGAAATTTTGCATCATAGCCTTGTCACAATGTTGAAAAATTCGTTTCCATAGAATGTCAGAGTACAGAACTGAATCTCCGCATCGTCGCTGTGTCGGAATGTTGATCAAATTTGTTTTGTAGTGTGTTGGAGTACATATTGTAATGTGTCGGGATTTCAGTGAGTTTCTGCCTTACTGGCCAGCTGCACGAATATCATTCGTCACCGAGTAGTAAACCATAAATATAAGACCACCCTCCATCCCAGACAACAATTGACCATCCCGCACAATAAGTACGAAGGAACTGCCCCAAGATGCATAGCCGCTGGGTTTCGGTTACAAAGTAATCTCATGAGGCAAAAACCCACTGAGATTTCGCAGCAAACCAAAATGAATGGCGTATTTTCAGTGGCTATGGATCGAGCACGGTTCAGTTATTATCTCACCCCTGTCCCTTAGTAATTGGCTACGATTTGTGACATCATTCCCCAATGAGCATTCTTTTTTTACAATACTCCATGGGCATTGAGTATGAACTCTTAATGCTAAGTTTATAGGATAAAAATACCAGAGGTGAGATAAAGGTGTATTATTCTAAGGATGCCGGAATTATTTTCGGTCGAAAATACAAACCTCGTTCTATGAACTCGGTTTGTACCTCCGACACAAAACAACGCGGAACAGATACCATTCAGGCGTCCTCATTACTCCATATAATAGTCCTTCATCATATAAGACGAATCTATAGTCATACCATCAACATGTTTGTAAATACATGTTGGACTAGTCACAATTCAGAGCACCTTTCACATAAACCTACAGAGACAACCATATCAAGTTACCTCACAATAAAATCCCCAAAGGCGATAATAGTTCCTCAATATTGGTGATAAAACCAGCGACTTCCATTGCCATTGCCGAGAGTAATGAACCTTTTATGTACAGAGGGAAGTGATGAAAAATAGTTCTCTTGGGTAATTCCTAGGGATAGCCTCGGGGGTAATAACACAGCACCTCAATGAATTCTAAGCTGACCTGATGCAACCTCGACATGGGTCTCTACATGATGGGCAATTCCCTATTGGGCAACTCATTTGGAGTGGACAAAAGGCAGTCTTAAGTGGAAGGAAGATTTGAAGTCAGAATAAAATCTCCTTGAATAATTAATCTGTACAATATTGGCCAGCGCCCGTTGAATAATCTAGGCTCGTACATGAAGACCCTTTTCTGTACCTCGTACAGGAGTTATAGTTTAATAACATTCAAGTTAAGGTCGTCCATAAGTGTTGAATAAAGTTGACCCATATCGTCACTGGGTCTCCTTGGCGTACAGAAAAAGGTGTACATGTACTATCCTAGATTATTCAAAAGGCCTGGGTTTATTCCTATGGTTTCTCAATCATTAGTTTCCACGCGTCCATCATTGATATTGATTTTATTTGGATTCAGGTTGGTAAAAGGCGGTGGATTACAGGTAGGCGTGTTTATATTTTGTAGACATTGGAGAACGTAACCTGAATCCACAGAAACAAACAAGGTAAAACCCTGACTATGCACTGTCTCCACTGTGCGATTCAAGGTACATAGGTACGCCCAGTCTGAGACTGGGCGTACCTTCAGGATCGCAACGCTGCAAAACTCACAGTGTAGACTGCAACTTTCTCTCCAGTCTGAGACTGGAGGTACCGCTTGTACCCTGGATCGCAAGCGTTTTTAAATATCAAACATGTTTGGTATTTGGCACGCCCAGTCTGAGACTGGGCCTACCTATGTACCTAGGATCGTAAATGCTCCAGTCGCAAGCGGGGTAGTCACACAGAAACGATGTGCAGTAATGTTTAGACTTGTTAAATAATCAGGAGTTACTAAAACGTATTATCAATTATTAATTCTCAGGGGATAATTTGGGCGCTCTTCAGCCTTCCTTTAAAGCAGCTTTTAGAAGATGCCGCTTCTACATCCTTATCAAGTTGGTTCCAGGCCTTTTCTCGCTTGTTTTATAGCAAAATGCCCAGTCTTATAACTCGAGTCTCGCCTGCAGGCTGACGTCATAAAGATGGCTACCGGAAGTGCCAGTCTGCGCAGCCGCCTGGTAGACGGTCCGACGATGACTCACTGACCCGGGTGCCCCCTCTGTCTGCGATAAGCCGTCACACAGTGACATTGGGAGGGATATAAGGGTTGGGAGGGTTCGGACAGGGGAGGGGTAGAGACTGACCATCTGAGGCTTTTATTCCTGTATTTTCACCACACAGCCCCAAGTCACATCGGGGATATTCAGAAAGTCCAGTCAGGCCGGAAGGCGTCATATATCATGTCGAGACACACTGGGTGCTTTTTGAATAATTACCCCGTATCCCTGGATGAAAGAGAGGAGGCCACAGTTGGGCAAATACAAGTTTATAAATGACTAAGCATAAGGTCGTTGTCTCGGAAGCTGATCTCAGAGTAAGGGGATCAGTAAACTACAGATATTCTAATATATTTCTAGCCATGCCAAAAAATAATTCAAAACTTTTTGAATTATGTTTTTGGCATGGGTAGAAATATAACAAAAGAGAATTAGCATATCTGATTGTAGATTAACAAAAAAGAACAGCAGATTCAAGTTTTCCTCTCCGCGAGACTCACTCTCGTGGGTCTTCAGTCTCCAAGCCTAAGTCTGGTTCACTGCCCGTATGTGGCGAGAAACTCCAAGTGGATCCGACCAGAATCATAGTTTTTTTTAATATAGTAGGTGAATACTCAATGTGGGATTATGTCACAAATGTTAGCTCATTAGTCAATGTGGGGGGTGAGATAAATTCAAAAACCTATTCAAGTTTATGGTCAGAGCTCGGTCCCATCTCGTTTGAACCACTTCATGCACTTTTGCCCTTTGAATTCCTATTCTTTTCAAACTCTATGGGATACGAGCTCTATGGGTCACCAATAGGTCTGTCGTAAGTATTTGACTGACTTGTAACAAATCTCTCAAAATGCCTGCGCAAGGAGTATATGACTACTGCAAATCATGTGAAAAATTATACCATAATGGTATATCAAATCGAGATCACTGTAGATGTATATTTTTCTCTTAGAGGACTATAACTTCATTGCTTAGATATATATGTTTGTATGTACCCTCTTCTTCCCCTTTTTATTTTTGTGTGTGTTATTGTTTGTCGCGGGTCTGGGATGTGTCTGTAATAATGTTTTCCAGTAGTTGTCTAACAAGAGAGAGGAGAGAAACCAAGTGGATGAACGCTAGCATAAACAACATACTTACTCACGTTGAAGTGACTAGCCAGGTCAAGTAAACTACAACATAGCCATCCGTATTCATCAACTGATTTAACGTGACTTTGCTTTCTGAATTCTAGTCATGTGATTTACTTTAGCCACGCTGAGAATTCTACAAGACTTTTTCTTTTAATTTCCGTTTCTCGACGCGTCGGGCTTTTCCCAACGAGTAAAAGGCATCACGGGAATGTAGTTGATTTTTTTCTCTTGTGAGGGTCATGTGACACAAACTGGCGTCTCTGCAGCGTCTCTGCAGCGCATTGACGCCAGGGGGCGACACTCGTCTCGGCTGCACTATTTGATCAATGCTTCTTTGAACACAGTCGTCTAGCCACTCTATTTTCCGAAAGTACCAGTCGTAAGCAGGGAAACAAGAAAAGCTTGCCAAGCAGAGAATATCCAAAAAGCCCAGACCAGTTTGTTTTCCCCCAAAGCTTGTAATTCAATGTATTACCACATTCTATATACAAATGTGCGTGTGTGTGTGGGTGTGTAGGCGTGTGTGTGAGTATATATATGAATAAATCAATGTGCTTGCTGCAAAAACTATCCCTTTACCATCTGCGTGTTAACACTGTCACATTAGGAAAAGAGCAGAGGACCAGTGTCTCATTGTCTAAGAGGCCTGCCCAACTGACCATGACCTATCAATAGAGGCACCTCATTGGCCCACTGGTACGTGATGTATTTGTATCCGAGACAGGCAGCTGCAGAATATATATATCCTACATGTAGGCCTTATGTAAGATAGAAGTGATTTCCGGAGGATTAACATGGACAACTATGTATATATAACACAGTGGAAGAACTGCCTGTGCAGAACTGTTGTTTGGTGAATAAAAAAAACCCCCCAAAACACTATTATACGAGGTAATTCACTATGAACTCATGAACGTAAAAATTTGATGTTGGTTTCTGATATGATACCGAACCGATAATCAGCACACTGATTAACAAAGGCAGAGTCAATTTTACCCTTGTCTTGATATTTCACAAACAAGTTCATGGTTTTATAACATCTTAGACTCCTTGCTGTTGACCTCTGGGAGTTGGGGTCATGTTTTAAGAGTGGATCGACCTGTAGCAGGGCATGTCTCCAGGGTTGTGTTTGTCGATCACATGGCATGTATAATCAATATGACTACTAACAGTATGTTGATGCATGCAGGGCTATTGGTCCTTACCACATATTCATCATTTGCACGCTATTCTTGCCAGAATCAATAGTCTTGTAAAGACAGGATCCCAGGAGCACAAGATTGGACGCCTACAATCAAAAGGCCTTTATCGCAAACAAAAAAGGCTATTGGAAAAGGCTATAAGATTTTGTTGTTGTTGTTTTACTTGCACAAGAAAAAAGAGTAACCAATATGGCCTGTGCTGGGCAGGTACAAGACCAATACAGTAACAATTTATCACAATGAAAAGATTTACAAGCACTATTAACATGTAGCTTTATGAAGATGGGATGAGATTATAGCTACTTATATATAGATACAGATTATGTTCTTATATTAGCCTGGTAACTCGTTCTCAACAGGTGATAAAGAGATAAACATTTCCAGGTTAAGATAAAATCAGAAACCTATTCGTGCTTGGTCTGAGTCCCAGAAACCTATTCGTGCTTGGTCTGAGTCTCGTGTGGAGCGTTTCAGAATATTCACTCGGCTATCGCCTCGTTCATATTACTGCACACTCCAAACTCGATGGTGAACGAGGACACAGACCAAGCACTTATTAATTTCCTTCTTGATATTTCACTTCCTGGTCTTGTTGATTAACTAATGTGATATAGAAACATTCTCATCAACATAAAGCCTTATGTGAAAACACCACAGGCTGAAAAAATCAATACTTCTTTTTCCTTTATGATCGTACAATTAACCCTCACAAGATTACGGCGGTTGTGGGATGCTTACAAAGACAAGTCTCCGAAGGCAAGTTTATTGCTTTATCGCCAGTACAAAGACCGTGTCTCGGAAGCAGTGTAATTCCATTCAAGTCCATTTCCTTCAACAAATTATTCAACGGTTCTTCTTATCAACTATCACTAAAACACACTGATGCTGACAAGGATGTTTATACGGTGAGAGTGCTATGGTAACAGTGTGGAGGGTGGTGTTGGGATGAGCTATTCTGTGGAAAGACGGTAGTTTATTTTGGGGTATAAACATACAATATTTTACAATTAAAGGCCTCGCTTGTACTATGTCTTCTTTTTTATTCAACCATCTCATCATACCTCATCGTCATCTGCCCATGGCCATGTATATATTTGTACATCACGGAGGACCCGTAACTGTATATGGCTCTATGTAACCTGGTCATAGAGGTGTTTTTGTACCTGCGACAGCAGATGGCACCTGGCATTATTTGCACCAATAAAAAAAAAGAAGAAAAAGCCAAGTTACCAATGTTATAAGAAGACAGCCCCCTCTGTTTTGGAGCGTCGGCCACACGCTTAAATATATGGCCTAAAGGTTAGAGTGGTCATATAGACTTTGAGGTTGCTGCCAAATACTATCCCTTCACCATCTACTTGCTAACACTGTTCCGTTGGGAAAGGAGTAGAGAACCAGTGTCTCATTATCTTAAAGGTGTGCCCAACTGACCATGACCAATCACTAGAGACACTTTATTGATCCAATGCTGCTTCATATATTTGGATCTGAGACAGGCAATTGCAGAAATAGCAAGTTCACTGAGTGCAAGTGGGTCACATAGAATGACCCATAGACTGAATATAACTAAAACCTTTTGATTGTTATTTATTCATAATTCAACGCTCATTTGTCAATGATGAACATATAATTAACATCTAGTTATATGCGAATAACAGATATCTACCGGGCCCATGATATTCAAGTTAAAAGCTCAATATAGAGATGTATGTTATCCTGGGTATGTTTGTCCCATAGGCTTAACATTGGGAACTTGTTCTCCATGCCCATACGAGTATTATAGTCCATCCTCCATGGTCTTCATCCTGTGTGTCGTCAATTCTTTTAGTATGTACAGGGGTGAGATAAGTGCTTAGAGCGACTTGTTTTGGTCAAAGTCGTTGTTGTCCAACTTGTTTGAATACTATGTGATATTCACTCGGCTGTTGCCTCGTTCATATAGCTATGCATGAAACTCATGGAGAAGGATAGCTTTGGCCAATGCTTGCTGGTTTCTTCTTTAGTATGGCTTCCAGAGGGCCCTTAATGATAAGAAGGACAAGGAGCTTTTACCCGCCCTTTAAGATGTGGACAGAATGACCCGAGAGCCATCGGTCTTTGCTGTGTGGTCAGAGAACCCAGGAGCCTGTGTACATATATGGTGTTTGAGAGGAGTGACGCAGAGGTAAGATGAGGATATTGACTCTCAGCTGGCAGAGGCCGCAGATTAATGGATTGCTCACGGCTTACGGCCCCGCGAGAAGCGGGAGCAGAGAATTGAACCTCTCCTGGTGCGACTGGTTACATGGTGAGGACCGTAGGCTGGAGGCTTTGTGAATCAAGGTTGTTTTTTTCTTCTTTTAATCTTTATTGACTCGTACTATTTTACATATTTTCATACATCTTTGTTCAAGACAATGTTAAGAGGTCAATTAACCCTTTAAGGGCGGATGACGCCTTAAGGCGGATGAGCTGAATATTTTTTAAATTGTTTTTAAAATGGTAATAGTTTATCAATAGACTTTAAATTTGCACAGACTGTGGGTACAATATCATATTTCTGATTTCTAGATGATAGAAATAAAGATATTACGGATGAGATATAAAATCTTTTGATGAACCTTCGAATTCTGAGTTCAGAGGAATGGCCCCATCCCCTAGAAGTATGACCAGACACAAGTAGCCGTCCCCAAGCATGTATTTCTGCCACAGACGGGCGTCCTTAAGGGTTAAGTGGCCAATGTCATCAGCAGCTACATTTATTGCTGACAAAGTTTCTTTATTAAGTCATTAAGTTTAAAAATCATTTTCCCTCTTTTTTATGATTTAAAAAAATTAAAATAAGGAGATAACAAATCACCCTGATAGGGCGTTTCTCATGCAATTCCATGAAAACATAATGGACGTACATGACAATACAGAGACAATACAAATCAGTGAAAATAAGCATAACATATTTTCAATTCTTAACTTGTTCAGTTCTCCAATTTTTGTGACCCGAGCAGAGTTCCAGATTTACCAGAGATCAGGACTTTTCAAGAGGAAGTCTTTTACATTCATTTTATAGTAGGAGTTGTCTTAGATTTTTTGTATATTTAGTGGTAGTAAGTTCGAAATTTAATTTCCCGCTGCTGGGGGGTGCATTAAAATAAGTTGTGTGTCGAGGTTGACGTTTTCGTCCCGCTCTCATGTTTTCGTTCCGCTCTGACGTTTTCGTCTCGCTCTGATCACGTGATACAATACAGCAGCGGGACGAAACAATAGCTGTTGTGGTTACTCGATAAGGGTGGCCATTTGCTTCGGAAGTGTTTCAGGTAAAGAATTAAGCATTTTTATCGATATTTGAAGGTATATAGGAATAGGGAAACCAAGTACTGGTAAGCAAAAGTCAAAGTTACTCGGTAAGGCTTGGAAAAATTACTGACGCCTTGGGCAGTAATTTTTCCAAGCCTTACCTCGTAACTTTGAAATTTTGCTCACCCGAACATAGTTTTCCTCTATTTCTGGATGATTTTTTGCAATGTGCCGGGTCATCTGACCACTGTCGCATCAACATCATCAGTTAAGAAGTCCATCGATACTTGAGTTGACAAATCTGGCATTGATGATTTTGAGCCGTATACCACAGGTGTGAATCCGTATACCACAGTTATGGTATCTGACAGGTTTTATATACTGGGTCCCGGTTTACTGAGTCCCTATACGTTTTCAATGGGGTCTTTGTATATGATGGATAATAAGAAAGAAACATACATGAATCGAAACCATACATGTCATTATTCTATGGCATTTCTGGTGTTGCTAGAAATCTAGATATAGGTTCGTTATTACCTTTTATATTTTATTGATGTTTCATATTAGTCAAGTTATTTTCAATGTCCTGTTTGCGAGAGCTCTGTTTTTATGGCTAATATGTGACCTATGAATGCGACCCGAATATGTTACATCACCTGATTAATTGGCGAATATTGTCGTTAATTTATCCTGAATAGAAAAAAATAATTATAGAGTCAACTTCTGACCAATTCATACTTACATGTAAATGGCCCCACTAGCTTTTGATTTGACTATGTAAGATAATAGAGTGCATGTCTTTATCAGTTTGAAATAATAGGAACTCCCTTAAAGATGGAAAACATTAATAAGGTGGCCTTGGCATTATTGACTTTAGGGTTGTTATTAATTCCAGCCCAAGGCGTTAGTGCGTAATAACGCTTCACGTCAATATTCCAGGGCCGAGGACCGCATGCCAACACCTGATTACAATGCACGAATTTTCAGTATTAGAGTGAATAACAAATTATAGGACTAGGCTAAAAGAACAGGGAAATGTAGTGTTGGGGGACCAACTTAAAATTCAGGGCTTGTTATTCCAAGTGGACTAGATGGGCGAAATTAGATTTAAAGATGCAGTCGGAGAGGCAGGTGGACTAAGGCCCTTGGGCAGGCAGGTGTATGGATCCTGTAGGAGGTAGGTGGATATACACAATATTGACTGGTTTCATATATAAGCAGCCGTATGCTCAAAAGGAGTTGACGCGTAGTTATATCCTAGCGTATGTAAGGGTATTGCGAAGAGTCAACTCCGAGGAGCATACAGTCGCTTTTATCTGAAACCAGTCTATATTGTATTTATCATTCACTTTTTTCTGACAGTGGGGTACTGATGTTAGTTCATTAAGGTATGCACTCTTTTTCCTTACACACCATTATTCTGTATGGGCCACCCGGAGCATACAACATATCGGTAATCTCCGGGTATGGTGATACACGCTCCCCATGTGTTTTCTGTAGACACTTCATATTAGGTGGATAATAAATTTGGTCCTGGGGATGTTGGCGGGTTGGGTCGGGGTACGGCAGCATTACTCTCCATACACATCCTCCATCCTCCTGTTCCATTATACCACTGCCATAGACTATGGATGATTTTAGCATGTTCAATTTTTTCTTACTGATTTGCAATTTGCCTACAAGGGTTGTCTTCCATTACAACAATGTTTTCAGAGAATAAAGTTGACAATATAGAAGTGTTGTTGTTTCAGATAATGTTTCTTGAGTTATTGACAAATTTTTGCGCTATTCCTTGTGAATATTGTGACAATAATGTATTAAAGTAAAAGTCAGATATTATCAATTTTTATAATAGTCAGTATTCCTAATTTTCAAGTAATATAGCAGTATAACATAGATTAGTAAATGAGGTTGCTGATATGGACGACAGAAACATAGATGTCTTTATAATTTCAAAATGAATTTTGACATCCAAAAGTAGATATAATATTACTCGGATATACTAGTGTTAAAAGACATCATGCCCTGATTTAATGTGTACAATATGCTATGCCATTCTATATATTTTCCGTATTGAAAATATAAGGTGGTAATTTTATTCATTTAAACTTCAGCTTCACTGTCAGCAGCTCACATATGTGTGATGTAAAAATGTAACAGGGGTCACACAGCTCATTTATACACCATCTTGTCCTGATGCTACGTTTACACTGTGTTCACTGCGACCACAGCAGCCACGGCAGCCATAACGTAGTACGCCCTTGCAGATTGTCACGGATAAGGCCCGTTTTCATTGGCCGACGAAGATTGCTTAGACCTTTTGATTTACACAGAAAGTCTGTCGGTGGTGCCACTGATTGTGCGTCGGTATAGAAAAATCGCTGAGGGTAGTAGATTTCACTCAGTGACCTAGCTTTCACTCAGTGGTGAGTGTTGCCATATTGCATTTAACTAAGCAGAAAAGGTCGTGGGGCATTTCATGACCTTGGTTGTTTCCATTGACCGATATTGGGTCCACAATGCCAAAACTCCGGCGGTGGTTCCTGACTATAGATCTGTGACTGGAAATCGGCCAATGGAAACGGGCCTTATATATTGTGCCCTTTCTGATGTTCACGGAAGTATTAAATTTGCATTTACATTATGATCTCGGCGGACATTTCCATACACCCACTGGGAGGACGTTTTAGAGTCACGATTTCTATCCAGTCCCGCTGAGGTGTGTCACGTCACTCACGTTTTGTCCATGGTCCACAGGACAGCTGACTGCATGCGGCCACATCCTCTCATGTTATGTGGCATTCATCATGGCCCAGGACGATTCTCATCAGCATCGTGGTCAACCTTTTAACAATTTGAAATTCTGCCACGATGACTACAGTGATCCAAAACGTGTCCGCCAGCCTGGGGCTGTTGAATAATCTAGGATCTTACATAAAGATATTTGTCCGTACCTTTGTACAAGGATTATCGTTTGATAATATCAAAGTTTGTTTGCTAAGACAGTGTTAGACATCCATGAGGTTATCCATAAGTGTTGAATTAAATTGACCCACATCATCTCTGGCTGTCTGTGGCATACAGAAAAAGGGTCTTTATTTAGGACCCTAGATTATTCAACGAGGAGGAGATCTCGCCGAGAACATAGGTTAATGTAGCATAAAAGTTCTAGAACTATACTTTAATATCTATTTATTTCATATGCTATTCCATAAAGCGGGTTTGCAAAATCAAAGCAGCCTGGAGCTGTGTGTCACAGCGAAAGCATTCTCCGGCAATTTAAACCCTTTACTCCGGACTTCCCGCACCTTCCTTTGATCCTTCCTCCATTTCACGGTTGTCGTGCCTTGCTCCTGTCCGTCAGCGTCTTTCATTCTGATCCACTTTGCCCAGGTTTGGTTCATGCCTGAGCGGAGCTACAGTAGTACTTTGGCCACCCTATCAAGCACCCGTTTTTATTATCCATCGTATACAAAGCCCCCATTGAAAACGGGGAAAATAGTCCCTTTGTGCTATAGTGCAAAGAAATGGTCCTTATTGTTATACTCTTTAATATAGCAATCATTGGGTTTAATTTATTTGAAAAGATAGATAATAAATGCAACAAACGGCTCTGTAAACCATGCAAGGTTGACTACTATGTTCCAGTGAAAGAAAGCAAAAGTTATGAGGTAAGGCTCGGCCAAGGCCTTGGGCAGTAATTCTTCCAAGCGGAAAAAATAGTCCCTTTTGCTATAGAGCAAAGAACTAGTTCCTGTTGTTATACCCTTTAATATGGCAATTACTAGGTTTAATTTATTCGAAAAGATGGATGATAAATGCAACAAAAGATGATTTTGTAGACAGGCGGCTCTGTAAACCACTCTAGGCTGACGTCGTAATACGCGTTACTACGCGTCAACATTAGAAAAATCTCTATTATTAATAATGTTATGTATAGATTGATTGTTCAATGTATGTACTCTGTAGTATTAGTTATCTTGGTCTGTACTACTGGATTGATAGAAAGTGTATGCTGTTAAAGATTTTATACCGTAATGTCACCCTAAGTACACATTGTAACCTGTTTGTTTTGTTATACATATCGATACTGAAACTGAATCATGTCCCTGGAGCCTACCGAAAATAGGATGAAGCTGCACCCTAATAGAATACTCCAGGTTAAATAAAAACATAAAAAAAACCCTCATGGTTTACAGCCGCCTGTCCACAAAACCATCGATTATTGTCTATGGAACGTCCTACCGTACCCTCCAGGGTTCATGCCGGGTAGAACGGAGAATACGTCCGGGACATCACTAGACCGCGAACGACGATGTGCGCAGATGGTAATGCAGATTACAGGACGTTAGGGCCCACCAGCTGAAAGTCGGGACGTTAGGGCCCACTCATCGGGACGTTAGGGCCCACCTATCATAACATTGATATATATATCATGGCAATATGCATAAATGTCAAATTATTTCTAATATTTCATAAAATCTGCGAAAACCGTGTCATTTGTGCCAGTTTTAGCGCAACTAGAAACATATCATAAGAAAATAAACACATCTAACTAGAGAAGTGAAAGAGTGGAAGAGCAGGTTTGATTCTTTTCCTGAACGAGATTCTCATCCTCCAACAGAATTTACACGTTTAAAATGTGGTAGTGCCAAGTCCCAATATTAACAGAGCTATAGTACATTGACCGAATTTTAGAAAATCAGGGGGGTCCTTACATCCAGTTCTGCTATTTCTCCCTCCCGGCACCACAGGTGTGATCACGGCATTGCGGTGCAGCCGAGGCGCAACTGTCGCTTTCTCACTTTCTCGGCTGGGCCCTAACGTCCTGACTTTCAGGTGGTGGGTCTTAACGTCTACATACCGTAATGCGGGGGTTGGTGATTGCAGGGGAAAAAAGATGTCTTAGGGAGATGGAACTCTATAACTGAGACAAAGATATTGTGTTCAAGTCCAGAATCCCAACAGGAATTGTCTCAGACAAACACCCTGTGATGTATATGAATCTAATCGTGTGAATCTCACATTAGTTTGGAAATATGTTTCAGTTTATCGTCCATTGAGTATGACTTACCATATTCGCAAGATTGTTAAGTACGAGTGGTATCTGTGTGAGTTCCAGCAACGTATCCCTGGTTGACTGCAACTCCGCATCTCCTTGATTCGGGTTGGTAAGGGGCGCGAAAAGAAAATTGGTGTATGCGATAGGAGAAGTAAGGATTACATTGAGAGCCAGCCTCAAAGGGGTAAGGTTTGCGGCACAGCAGACTATGTCCTGGTAATCAAGATGGTTGAGAATTTCCTGGATAGAAAATTATCTTCTTTCATAGGGAGACTGTCAGGGGATCAACGCACTCAAGGAATCTAGAGATGAAAACCCGAGAATGTTAGAATACTGGAGAACTCGACCCGTTACGAACGGGTGCTGGGCCGCAAACCTTACCCCTTCTCCTATCGCATACACCAATTTTCTTTTCGCGCCCCTGAGCAACCCACCCCGCTTGCCTCATTTGTAGGTTCGTGTGCACTTTGGTTTGGACCGCTCGCATTTCCATTCATACTCCATCAGTCATAGTGATATAAGAATAATAGACAATAATTGATAGCTTTGTGGACAGGCGGCCGTAAACCGCGAGGGGTTGACGAGTAGTATTACAAGAGCATGAGCGAGTGTATTAGGACGTCATCCTCGAGTAGTTTACGGTTCCGCCTGTCCACAAATCCATCGTTTGTTGTATTTATTATCTATTTTCACCAATGAATGAAACCCAGGAATTGCCATATCAAAAGGTATATCACTAGGGGGCCATACATGAATTATGTACGCAGAAATTCCGAAATTTTTGACCCCCACCCAGCCACCCTCCCGATCTTGTACGCAAAAAGCCAAAGAAGGGGCATACGCAAAATTTCCGAAATTTGTGACCTCCCTCATTGCGTACGTACTTTATGGAATGCCCCTAGGGACTACTATCATTTAGCTCTATAACACAAAGGTACTATTTTCCCATATACCATTTTTTGAGGCCGTATTCCACGGTTTTCAATCTGTCAACCACTCGTGGTTTACGGCCGCCTGTCCATAAAAGCATCATGTATTGTCTATTTATTGCATGTACATAGGTAGATGATCGCGCCTGAAATTGAGGGTTATCGCCTCAAAACAATTGGTAACCCATGGCCTTTGGTCAGGGCTATCTTATTGTATTATTATTATCATCATTATTATAATACCTCATATAATAAGTAACGATAATATCTCTTATTATATCAGCTGTATATCATAATTGACCAAAAACAACCACTATGTCAATTATTCATATATCTTCTTATTGATCATTCATTGTAATAACTGTATTCCTTATTCATATCAATAAGAACTCATAAATTCAAATAAATTTTATTAGCCCACTCCGGCCTCGCTCTCTTTTTATACAGGAATAGGGGTAATGAGGTTGGGGAAGAGGTGAGTGAAGAAGGTGCACGGTATCGGATTAGGATTGCGGGCGGTGGGATTTAGGACGGTGGTGTCATCACCGACAGTGACCACAGGATGTAATGTAGATAAGATAGGAGCGTGGGTCCTATGCCATATGTCCACCGCCAGCCTGATATCACGGCGAACTGAATCTAGGAGCTGACAGGGGCATACTGGTATTCACCCACTCCTCATTGCATCGGATAGAATGACGTCTAGACGTACCATCTTAAATATAGATGTTTCCACCAGCGTAGGTAATCATTCTACAATGACTGGACTTTGTTTAGAAGCACGATACTAATGTGGTGTGTTCGCCGGATGGCCGTAAGATCTACTCTACACCTTCGTGCACAAATTTGTGCTAAATTTATAAAAGAAAAAGAAAAAAAGTGTTTTTGACAGTAATTGCAATTCGAATATGATTATTATGGTTTGTATTAGAAATATTTTCTTAGTTATCTGTGGTATGAAACATATTTACTGATTGAGGTTGAGGTTGTGGTGAGGTTGGATTCAGTGGTTCGTGAGGGGTGACTAATGTTTCAACTGCTGCTATATTTTCTATATATATTGAATTATGTGTATGTATATATATTTATATATCTTAGATGTGGACATGTTAAATGTATTCTTCGTAACATTTTAATTCAGATAACCAACACATTGTTAGTTAATATCAAAATCAGTGGAAAAAGCTTTCAATACCGATCTTATTATGAACATTTGAAATTATAGACATGATTATGAACATGTCCCTTGTATAATCCGTATCTTATTTCAAACTATTCTGAGATTTGATCTTTCTCCCTACATTTTCTGTTTTGCTGCTGCAGCATTTCACCCTGAAGGGATATTGTAATAGCTCATACCGATGATATTATCATACGTCGTTATATCAACTCCACTCCATTCTCTTCAATAGCTTGTTCCTATCTTAGCATTTTGTTACTAAATTGGGATTCACACGTTGGGACAAATGAACCTGAGACTGGTGTACTCTCACACCTTTGCACCAGTCAGCTACTATTTCCAGCTGGGTACAATGTTTCACAGATTGGGGTGTCCTACAGTCTCAGGGTAACATGGTGGATTCAATTCACATGGGAAGACTTAACAGGTACATAGTCTCACTCCTACACCCTTACACAGGGTACACAGGGTACACAGGGTACACAGGGTACACAGGGTACACAGTCCCCGACTCAGGGTACTTTCCTGTGTGAATAGGTGTTATTTGGGACCACTGAGACTTGCAGATTTGGGGAGAATGTGTGAGATACATTTGTCTCACCACAATGCCCCTCTAAATTTTAAACCTGTTTAAAGTCAAAATCTCATGAGATTCTCTCCCTTGTTAGGGGTGATTGTCACTGATAATTGCAAGAGAAAAAAGTTGTCTCAGCAAAAAGGAACCCTGTCATTCAAACGAGGAGATTGTGTTCCAGTACCGATTCTCAACAGGATTTGTCTCAGACAAAAGGCCTGTGAGGTATGTGAATCCCACCGTGTGAATCCCACTTTAGACTCTCACACAGTATATATATCTAAGCATTGCACATAAACTGACCAATTAGATGTGCTGGTACAACTGCGTGAAATGACAAAGTAAGAGAAACATTTACGAATGTTCAGCTGGCTCTGACGGGTCCTCTGACTCATTGTAAACATGTTTAATTGACTTTTACACGGTCAACAGCCCTCCTACGCCATACACATTAGCATAACAGATAAGTCAGGCGCATCAACCTACCCTTAATTCATTGAATTTGCACCCTAATGTCTTATACAATCTGCCTATAATGTCTTATCTTTGGCGCAAATCTATCTCTTCCTATTTACGTATACACCTCAGATCAAGTTATCCAGTTGATTGACGTAACCTATGGACAAAGCCGAAGACACCCCAAGCGAGAAACACGAGGCTAAAGTATCGGTTGGAGACTGAAGAAGAAACCAACAAGTTTTGGTCAAAGTCGTCATTCTCCACGAGTTTAATGCAGAGTGATATGAATAAGGCGACAGTCAAGTGAATATCATGTAGCATTCTAACGAGCTGGAAAACAACTTCTTTGACCAAAACTAGTTGCTTTCTGTATTCATCTCACCTCTTTAGACACTAAAAGAATGGGCGACACACAGGATATAGACCATGGAGAACGGACTGCAATATTAAGTCTATGAGACAAAAATACCAGAGGTGAGATAAATTACTATGAAATAATATCGCACCTACGCGTCAATTTCTGTTGGTGATTCAGAAGATCGCTGTTGTTACCCATTTGGTGTGTCCCCAAGCAGGATCACTTGTTTTTCACACCTTTCACCTCAAGGGTATGTCTGCCGACGCCACATATTTAGTCATCTAACCCGGCGTTTACATTAGACGACTAAATACGTGGTGACTGTAGATCATCCAGCTAATATCGTCTGGTGGTGCCAATGTTCACCGCAAAAGTAGTCAAGCTCAGAATGTCCTTGAGCGTTTAAACTGACGACTAAGTTTCCACAGAATCGCCGCCCGTCTAGACAACTAATTCAAGCCCGCTTGAAATACTCGCGGGCATTAGGGCGTATCCAATAGTCGCCAGGTGGTGCCTAATTGTATGATCTGATGTAACCAGACGATCTGCAGTCGCCGCACGCTTGGCGTTTAAGACTAGACGACTTTTAGACTTTTACGGCTGAAAGTCGTCAGGCTGTGCAAAAAGCCAGAATCACCAGCCAGATTCGTCTAGTGTAAACGCCGGGTCATGTGAACGCCAGGTTAGAGCGCGGACTAGATTGGCTGCAGCCCCTGCATCCTATGGCTACCCTCCTCGCTGGGATATGGGGTATTCATGTATCCTCTTGTGGTGTAATTAGGAAGAACCCAACAAGTTTTGGTCGAAGTCATAATTCTTTAGGAGTTTGATGTGGAGTGATATCAACAAGGCGACAGTCGAGTGAATATCACATAGTGTTCAAACGAGTTAGAGAACAACGACTTTGAAACGAGTTGCTTTCTGTATTCAATTCGCCCTTATAAACAGTAAAAGATGGACGACACACAAGATATAAACTATGGAGAACGGACTGCAAGACTTGTAGGGGAATGGAGAACGAGCACCCAATGTTAAGCCTTTTGGACACAAACACAAGGGGTTAGATAAAGGTTGATTCATGGGCCAGTCATAGAAGGATACATACTAAAATGAACTTTATTCTGATTGTGATTAATCATTTAATGAATGTTCATAATCAAAGACCTGAGCAAGTCTAAGCCCGGACCTGAAACTCGCCGTAGGTAGTATACAGAGAGTTGGCGTATGAACAGGCGGCCCCTTTAAGAAGGAGATGGAGTATCTGTAGCAAGAAGCAGCACTTCCCACAGCTGCCTCCAGCAATCCCGACGGAAAGTAGATATTATAATAGGCCTCTGAGCGTATCGACAAATTCTTTCCTCACTATTAAAGTCCCTTTATTGGAGGGGCCCTCTTTTAAGGACTAGGGCCTTCGATGTGCGTCTATGGAATAGTTCATCATAGTTCATCAAGTGAAAAGAGAACAGATTGGATAAAAATATTAATATGCTTTGCCGATGAAATAATACAAAAACCATCAAAGATTGCACATAAATTGGGACCAACGTCGTAATTAATGGCATGATTTCTAATGATTATATGACAATCTAACTTCGATTTGCAACATTATCCTCTCATAAATGCTTAAGCGACCATTGGCCATTTTAAAGGTGATATCGTAAAACCAGATAAAATCCTCATCCATTGTCATGAAACGAGAAATACTGTAATGGGGGATAGAATTGTATTTAGAGGAAATCGAAATATGCCCTTTAGCACCATGTTGGCTCATAATTGTCCTGAAGGAAATGCTGATTCATTGAGGTTCCTTGTATTTGATGGAGTCCAATCCAAAAAATATCCCGATTAAGTGACTCTGTGGCAATCCCAACGTATAGGAAGTACTGAATAACAAAACGTCAAATATCATTTGACCTATGACGGAACGGTTATGTTATGATAGCCTCAAAAAAGATGAAATATGTGGACACGGACTACAACTCTATTTAAACCAATGACATTAGAAAGTGCTGGATTAAATGAAAAACTTATTTCAACTCTGTAGGGGAAAGTCTTCGTCCTTTCCTAAGCAGAAAAAAGCATAATGAAGTTCAAAAGCAGTGTGTGCGCATTGGGAAGTCTAACCTTCAGATTAGAGAAAGCTGACCTTTCTTGTTCACGGCTCAGTATTGATATTACTATCAGTAGAGAATATCAAAGAGCCTGCACTATTCTCATTAGATTCGTGACATACGTACATATCATATTTTGGACTTGGATTTCATGTCTGGATAATAGACGTTGGTGTTTTAAAGCATAGAACACATATCTTGAGAGAATATGATGATTAAGAAACATGAGTTCTGGTCATTATTTGTAAGCTGACCAAATAGCAGATAAAATTAGTTCAAACCTTGCTATTTTCCTTGATAGCAACAATATTCATGCTATAACTATAGGGAAAAACATTAGAAGGGAACACATGAGATTAAAATGATTTGGTCTGTATTCCACAGAGTTTGACCATGGAGTAATCCATGAAGCGAAACGGAGTGAATTACGTAGCGGTCAAAGGAAGTGGAGTGCGGACCAAGTTATTTTCATCGAGTGGGTTTCTGATTTTATCACACGCCATATACATGACCAGAAACATGATTAATCAATGGCAACAACACCAAATTAGCCATTGAGTATTGGGTACACTGCTTTCACGGCCGTGGAGTACGAGTTCCTAATGTTAAGCCTATGGGGAAAATACAGGGTTGAGATAAAAATGGGTATGACACAGTTGTATCAGCGACTTGCTGAATATCCTATGGGCTATCACTCACTACACAAAGCATATGTAAATGTATGTGTTTCTCCAATAGCATCTACCATCGTCTTGGAAGGCAGGATCTAGCTGGGCTTTCTCCCATCGCACATACAGGCACTGCCTCTCTTGTGTTTCCATTTTCCAGGCAGCTGCTGCTTTTGTGAGTTCTAAGTGCTCATCAGGCACTGAAGATTGCACACTCAGACAAAGCGGCTTTCTTTGGGGTATTATTCCAGTGATTAATCAGCTGATACCTCCCGTGAATGCTGGACAAAAGCCATGACCACAACGCTTTCACGATCGAATCGTGGCAGGGGTCACCGGCCCAGGACTGCCCCCGCCTACTCCCAAGTGCCTGGAGAAAGCATTGACAAGAGACACATTAACCTCTGCTTTGGAGGGAATATGAAAGAGGAGTTTTACATTACATTCTGTTGGCTCTACAATCAGGATGATAAGAATACTCTATTTTAGGATACAAGATGGAATTTCTTTATGCACAATGTATCTCATAAAGACGGTCCTTCTGTTTGACGAATTCTCAACTCTTTCATGTCTGGGCTTTTGTTAGGTAGTTTATCATTATTTGAATTACGGTTTCGTTAGAGATCTATCGATATTCATGAGGTTGCTACCTATAGTCCGTACGCACTGCAGGAGGTAGGAGGTCAAAGATTTCGGAAATTTGGCGTGTGGTCCTTCTTTGTTCTATTGCGTACAGGTTCGGGAGGGGTTGGGGGTTGGGGTAAAAGATTTTGGAGATTCTACATACATACTTTATGGATGGCTCCCTATAGAATTGTGATAATTATAGCTCATCCCCTCATGATTACTCGTATCAGGTGTTTTACTCTTTATTTCATCTTTAACCATAGTAATAACCTAAAAAACAACCCCACAACTCTACGATCAATCCGGTAAAGTGACAAATCATATCTTTGGTCATGATGGAGTGATGCGAAATGACTCGATATGCGATTGACCAATCAGCAGCCAGGATTTCAGCTAGAGAGCAGACAATACATTAACGTGGAGATTTAAACATTCCTAACTGGATTTCTGAATGTTTCTAATGTCCATGATAGGGGTGAGATAAATCCAGAACCACACTTGAATCGTAAAATAGACTCTTTGCCTTGATAATGATTATGGCGCATCTAAATGAGTGGCACATTTTCTATTTATACGATTATCGATCCCGTTATGGAGGTATATAGTATATATAAAGGTTTAAATGAAAGATGAGAGAGGGCGCAGCGGTCGACCCTCTGCGGTCAAACCCCTCCCCTCACGCCACTCGCCAGGGGAGACCGGACACATCCCTGCAGGGGCACGCGCGCAGCAGGTAAATTCTACAAGTGTGTTTATGGATCATATTAAGAATCCTACATACCTTATGCCTGGCGTCCACCTACTACAATAGGAATATAAACCTTCAAATGCACCACAATGCATAATATCAAAAATCATAGATGATCGGGAACCTCTTTATCTTACACAAACGTCTAGACTAGGAATATTGCCGGCTAACATAATCAGCATATTTAGTTACATTGTGAGGTCTATCACAGACAATTTGGAGGTCAGTGGATGCCGGGCCTTAAGGTATTAACTCTTTAGTAAGGAACAGCTGAGAAGGCATTGTATTCTAAGAGATTGCGTTTCATCCTAACCCTCAGATGAATCTCCATAGACTTAACATGGTGTGACTGTATGTCACGGTTATGCCATGAAATATTTACATTCCACGGGTGACATTTGAAGTTAAAAACAGGTGACAGAGTAGGATAAAATCTAAATGTCAACTAATTTCATATGATTATTTATATGGCATTTGTTGTCTTCTGCTAAAGGTATTACGAAGCTTAGCTGAGTGATATAATTCCTCGGAGGTTATTCGTGCCATATAAACAATGATATGAAATTTCGTGATGTTTCTTGATAATCTGTTATTGGAAGTCACAAATATGCACGTTACTCGCCAATAAGTATCACCTGCCGAGGGATCCAGAGATCTAACCGGAATGTAATCAACATCACTCTCCTGACTTTCCCTATCAAAACATCAAATATTAAGAAAGAAACTGATGAGTGTTTGGTCTGTGTCCTCGTTCGCCATCGAGTTTGGAGTGCGAATGGGGACTCAGACCAAGCATGAAAATGTTTCTGATTTTATCTTAGCCTGGAAATATCTATCTGTTTATCACCTGTTGAGATTGAGGTACCGTACTCGCAATCATGTTGAGTACAAGTTTCTGATGTTAAGCCTATGGTCGTTTATTCCAGGCTAAGATAATAAAGAAGAAACCAACAAGTCTTGGTCAAAGTCGTCATTCTCCACGAGTTTGATGCAGAGTAATATGAACGGGCCAACAGCCAAGTGACTATCATGTAGCATTCAAATGAGTTGAAGAACAACGACTGTATTCATCTCATCTCATGTACAAACTAAAAGAATGGAGATGCACAGGATATAGACCATGGAGAACGGACTGCAAGATAACGGGCTGCATGGAGAATGAATTCCTAGGGTTAAGCCTATGGGACACAAATACCAGAGGCTACTATCCGAAGGGCGGGACAGTCATGCTTTTTCATATATAGGGAGCCAGCGGGAACCCGCTAAAAAGGCAGATACCTGTGTTCAAAACACTATTTCCGGAGGTCAGTAAGAACGAGGCTTAGTACTAAACCTATGGGGTTTGAGGCTAGAATTCTGTATAAATTTGGTCTTGTTTGGTACTTTTGAAGTTAAATTTACTATTATCGTCTCTCAATAACTCTGTCTCGAAGCTACAATGACAGTTGTTAAGTTTATCAAAAATATGGATCTAAAAGATTGGAGAATGACACATATAATCTTGAACCTACATAGTCAAAGTGCTGAGCGCCTATATCCAGAAATGGTGTTTTGTAAACGGGTATCTATGGTTTCAGCGGGTTCACTTTGGCTCCCTATGGTTTTCTCTGCTTATTATTTGCTGCACAATATTACAACCCAGGCTAGCTTACTACATTATAATCCAGGCTATGTAAATATACAGTATTTGGGACTGGGGCAAGGAAAGATAATAACAATAGACCAGAGGGTATTGCTCAGGTCAGGAATCCATGCTTTGTAGTACAGATTCCGTCCTTGACAAAATACCCTCTGGTCAATTCTCGTATTGTGTAAAAAGTAGAACTAGGAAGTGTTAAAAGTGCTGTAAATGAAGTAGCAGCGTGCAGCCTGCTGACAAGTTCGTGTTAAAGCCAGGCTGTGGTTTCACCTCACTTCTTAATGAAGATGTCATTTTTTAACGACCACTGCGCCCAAACAGCTGCCATTACTGGTTGACAAGGTGGCTAACCAATCCGAGGAGTAATTACTAGGCAGTCATTAGAATTGAGATTGGATATTTAAGTCAAGAGATATTTCAGCCAACATTATATTCATGAAATGCTTCATATGACATGTAATAACATAGGATATGAGATATAAATTCTCCATCAATCTGTTTCACGTAACTCTTATCATTTTAAAGCCTACATTTTAGAATAATAATTTTCCTCACGCCTCCATCCTTTAGCACGTTTGCCGGTAGTTCCAGGAAAAACATCTCCAGCATACACGAGTGATGTATCTCACAAGGCTGACTTAATGATTGTGATCTACGCTTACTCATTAGGTTGAAAGCCTCATTAATTATCCCGATATAGCAAGGTAGGTGTCATATGATAACACCTTGGGTTTAACCAGCCACTACCTATCCGGACATCTTCAGGTGAAATTGAAATTTCCATAAGGATACACTAATAACACAATATTCCAAGATACAATAATTCATAACACATTGCAGATTACATTTCTTGGTATATCACATGCACCTATATAGGGCCTGTTTTTTTTCAAGGTGTGTACCAACTCCTCTAAATGTTATGCTGTTTAAGTATAAAACGGAAGTGGGGGGGGGGGGGGGGGGGGTTAATTTCTGAAGCCCCTGTCCAAAAAGGGGGTCAGGAGAACACGAAAAGAAACTTTCCCTAGGATTTAAGTGATCCAAGGATTTGACATGGATCCTCAGGAAAAGATAGAATTCAACGGATCAACCTCCTGAAAAGTTATTCCCCCTGAGAATTGAACATTATAGACAACATATCACATCATGTGTGGTTAGGACAACACTCAATGCCACCTCGTAAATTATTTTCACTTGCCCTACCCCCCTCTCATTCTTTTTTTCTTATTATTCAAGGAAAGATTTATAAAGGACATGCAGACATTCGCTAAAACATCTTTAGCTTTCTTCCATGAGTGAGTCCTGATGGTGCTTACAGACAGGAAGTACAGGTGATACATATAGAAATATGTGAACTTTGGTGAACTAAGATTAGTCCGTTGTTGGCTTTCCGCCCATTGTCATTATCTTTGACGTTGCAGGTCATATGACACTGCTTCTGCTAACCAGATAAATCGAAAATAGGATTTCCTTTACCTTATTATAATCTTTCACCATCAGATTAGTGCACAATATGAATAAGGAACAGACAAAAGACACAGCACAACAGTGCCATCATAGCATATATCAACATATGACTAATACAACACGACACGAAACAACATTTCACACTACTAATGTAATAACAGGGACTAACTACAGCTCCTTATTATCATGGTAAACATGATATCATCATTAATGCATGATGAGTATCCTTAAGAAACGAAACCGCAAGTCTTTCTTCCCCCTAGTGTTGGGGGGCATCTCTTGCTTCCATATTTGAAGCAGCATAATTAAAATAGAACAAACCTACCCTTTTTAGAGGTCAAAAATCCTGTGAAATGTTAAAAGTAAACGATCTTTCATCTTTTTCCAAGCGTCTAGGCGAGTTGACTGGAATGTCTGTATACCTAGTCTGGCTGTTTAAGTAGGACATAGCAGATAGCGTGACATTTGCGTGGATGGAAAGTGCCCTAGCGTGACACTACACTGTCGATTGTCCTTCATTCCTACACTTTCTAAATAGAAAAGAGGAGCGGAAAGCCACCACGCTGTGGCAATTTACTGGCCTCGATCCTGTTTCTGTGTGACTCGTCATTCTCAATTTAGACCTCAATTATTTGCAGCTACAACCTAGAGACCCTTCTGGAAATCCGGAAAACTTTGCATATTTATATATATATATATATATATATATATATATATATATATATATAAACCGTGTACGTTCCAGAAAATGATAAGAATAGAAGATTAAGTATATGAATATATCATCAATGAATATTATATTGAATTATAATATATAATATATATATAACAAGAAAATTTGTTTGACTGAGAATATGATTAGGGGTCTTTATTATAATAACTTGTCATATTGTCACTTGGCAAATAATAATAAATAATAAAAAAAATTCTGAAGCTTGGTGGGCCGGCGGTGACGGATCCCTGTAGAGTGAGGTCGATCCCTGGTCCTGCCCGTCCTTTTATGGTCTGGTATCCAATGCCCTCTGGTGTCAGGTTTCTGAGTTGTTGGTCCCTGGTCCATGAGCGCCGTGGTCCTCTGGTGAGATTTTACTGGACTACTATTTTATATGTCCATAAAGACTAGTCTTTATGATCCACATAAACCGTGTACGTTCCAGAAGATGATAAGAATAGAAGATTAAGTATATGAATATATCATCAATGAATATTATATTGAATTATAATATATAATATATATATAACAAGACTTTCTGTTTGGCTGAGAATATGATTAGGGGTCTTTATTATAATAACTTGTCATATTGTCACTTGCCAACCCTCTTGTTTTCTAATGTTCTTTGTAAATAAGAAAGAACACTCCAACTTGACCAATCTCCAATTTCTTTTATGTCACTGAGAGATACACCTGCCTGGTGCAAAGCAGATGCACCACCCCTACGTAGTGAATGTGAAGTAGCCTTGTCAAGGCCGTTCAAAGTCAACAGTTGAGAAAACTTCTTGGAAAACCAACCATAAGTAGATTGTTGTAATTTTCCATTTTTAACGAAAGATATTAAATGATTTTCTGGCTTAAATGTGGCCATACGTAGTAATTCTGATATAAAATGAAATACACAAAAGGGAGAATCCTTTATCTTTGAGAATGGAATTGTCAAAAATCGATCATTAAATTGAATGGTCTTTGACCTCGTAATTTTTAAATAAACATGGGTCTTCGTGAAAGTAATATTTTTTACCAAAATTGCAAAACCTTCCTCGAGAATGTTCGTCTTTCTCAGTAGTCCACGAAATCCTAGAAGACACGACAACCAAAAAGCCATATCTTCCATTAGAAACATATTCAATGAGAAATATATCATTAATAATTCAATTTTTTGAATTGGTCTCGCTTGTGTCACGGTGTAACCAATGGCTCTTTTAATTCCCATTAGTGTCGTTTTAATCTGGAAATGATCAACTGGGACATGGTCGAAACCATTTACTTTATGAAATACCCATAGGGCTGAAAGGTAATTTATGATACTATTATACTTAAAAGACTTCACCATGTATGAAATATACATGCAAACGACATAAATTGTCGCAGGCAATGGGAGAAATTTAAATTCTTGACAAAAACGAAGATAGTGTGTCCATTGGCATTTTCGTGTAATAGATGTATTCGTAGACATCAAACTCTGTTGGTACTTGTACAGCTCGCCTTCAAGACCTATAACAACAAAATTGATTAAACATGAATGGTGGAATAATAGATTTATTCCTTACATCATAACGACGTGACAAAAAATCGGGTAAGATATTATCCTCCGATTTAATATAACTAGCCGTTATTTCAAAGTTAAACAAAACGCTAAGCCAGAAAAGCTCACGCAGCCAATTCATAACTTGCAAATTTCTACTCCTTCCAATAGCAGTAATAACTTGAGTATTATCTGAAATTAATTGAACATGATAATTTCCCCATAAATGACCCCATTTTTGGACAGCTGCCATCACTGGCCAAAGTTCCAAAACATTTATATTCTTGTCTATCGATTTTAAAGGGCAATGGAACCAATGGTGGGATTGAGTATGGTCATCTGGAACTCTAGGTAACACGTCAGTCCATACACCAATTAGAAAATCATTAGCAAAGGTTGCACCAAAACCTGAAAAAGACGAATTTGTTTGTACCTTTACCAAACCATGATGTTTAGGAATTAACAAGTGTTTGCTACCATTAAATATTTTTAAAAAACCTTTCCACCATTGAAAGTCCAATCTTAGCCAATCTGGAATCTTGCAATGAATCAGTCTGTCCTTCATAAAAGTGACGAAATTAATCACACGTCGAGAAAAAGTTCTGCCACCTTTTACTACTGTGCTAGCATGAGCTAAATAGCCTGCTAACACAGCCATTTCATGATAAGACGCTGTGTCTTTAAACAGGTATAAATCAATTAAATCCTTCAATTTAATTAACTTTTCCATAGGTAAACGTACCTGCATATCTACACTAGATAATTCAATTCCTAAAAATGTGATTTCTTGTGTAGGACTTACCACCTTGGGCCATGCTATACCGAATCCCAATGACCTCAGGAAATTGATCAAAATCCTGAGTTTTTCTTGACATTCTGCAAACGTGTTACCGATTATCAAAAAATCGTCAAGGTAACCAAAAACTCTATCTACCCCTCGACGTTCCATTGATCTCACAATGAACTCGGTCAATTGGGTAAAAATATAAGGAGCACATTTGAGACCGAATACCAATCGGTTTGACTCAAAATACAAAGATTTACCATCATCAGATTCCCATTGAAAACCTTGAAAACGTCGATGATCAGGATTAACTGGAATACTACGATACGCTTCTTGAATGTCGAGAACTGCAAAATAACAACCTTCAGAAATATTATTCATAACCGTATCCATATGAAGATATTTGAATTTAGAACAAACCTCGTCCATAAAATTATTAATACTATCGTCCAGCGGCCTTTTACAATCTGTAATAGGTCTAAGTTTACCAGACGATTTTTTCACTGCTCCTAGCGAGTGAATACATTGGGGAGGATCTGAAACAACAGTAATTTTTTCTTCAATTAATTCTTGAGCAATAGTATCGTTCATTTGATTACGGAATTCACTAGAATAAATACTATTATAATTATAAGAAAAATAGGAACCTTTGAAAGTTGAATCTACAATAGAAAAACCATCTCTGGCTCCCAGAAATATATAGTCCGCATTAATATCAAAAGTTTTTGAATAACATTCATCATAAAAACGGCAAATATTCAGTTGGTTTCTTCTTCCTGCAATGAAATGATTATTATCGCATCTCTCACCACAAGGGCGAACGAAGGGTCTAGACGTATCTACTTCAGGATCATTGTCTCCATTTAAAGCTGTAGTTTCTAATGAAAAATCAACATGTGTCGTTGTTTCATCCGATCCACTCGTGCAGGCAAACAAACCAGTACAATTAGACAAATTAACTAATTTTTTATTAGAAGAAAAATCTATCTGATCCTGTACGGCAGCAGGAACAACCTCTGCGCAGGAAACAAGCGGCAGTCCACGCGATGATATTTCATCGCCCACCATCTAATCAGAGTCGATACAGGCCGTGCTAATGTTATTTCCGTACACATCGAGATAATTATATTTCCCCTTTTTTGCAATTCGTTCAGGGGAAAAAACCTTATCCTATTTAGGATCTATTTTGTCGTTTGATTTATCCTTTGAGCCCTTTTTGCACGACTGGACCGGATGACCCAGGCCACAATAAGAACACTCATGTCGATAAAGACAGTTAGGGAAAACACAACCCTTGGAGGTATTGAACTTCCAGCAAATCCCTTCGTTTTTACCTTCTTGACGCTTATTGGTTGATTTCTTTTCAACCTTGTCTTGGAATTCTTTTAACTTTTTCGAAAGATTAACGAAAGCGAAAGTTGTCTCATAATTAAGGAACTTTTCTGTTAAAAAGGAATCACCATAGCCGAAACCCTCCATGCCCAAACTGTCTGCTTTTTCACGCATTGCCAAATCATACTCCACGAGGGATTTACCCGTATGGGTAGGTTTGCGGTCAATTAGATACGAGATATGATCTGCTAAACCTTCCGTATTTAAACCCTGTGAAGACAAAGTTCTCAATAGTCCCATATTTGCGCTGAGGATTTGGTCAAAAGTTGGATTATTGCAACTAGGAGGTAGAAAAGGAGTAAGTGAAAAAAATTTTGACTTACGTTTTACTTTCTCTGTACAGGCATGAGTGCCTGTGCAATTTGGTGCATTTCCTTGCACGTGCGGTGGAAGAAATATTCTTGCATTAGGATAAACAGGTCTTAAACTAGGGTTGGTTTGTAACCCCCGAGGTAATGAAGCTTGACCGACAATTTCATGGGTGAATGCGCTTGGCATTGCACTATCGCTACCACGTGGCACCCTTTCAGACTGGCCGGCACCTTCCTCGGTACTATTTCTCAACTCAAAGTCTCGAAAACTGGAACATAATACCTGTATATCAGACTTAATAGAGGAGACCTCCTTCTTTAGTTTGTTATGTTCTAACAAAAGGTTACTCACCCAAGGGGGCTTTTGCCACGGGGATCCGCCACCGCTTTCTGCCCTATCTCCAACCGCTCCCAATTCCTCCTCTGTGCTCTGTGCTGAAGTCTGCTGTAACTCTTTGAATTTACAGGTAGGACAGCCTTCTCTATGTGACCGACCATCGTAGTCCAAGCCACAAGTGTCACACTTGCGCATGGTAACCAAAAGGTATACCAAAAACGGACAAAAGTCACTGAAAAGTCGACCAAAGAAAAAATTCTGAAGCGTGGTGGGCCGGCGGTGACGGATCCCTGTAGAGTGAGGTCGATCCCTGGTCCTGCCCGTCCTTTTATGGTCTGGTATCCAATGCCCTCTGGTGTCAGGTTTCTGAGTTGTTGGTCCCTGGTCCATGAGCGCCGTGGTCCTCTGGTGAGATTTTACTGGACTACTATTTTATATGTCCATAAAGACTAGTCTTTATGATCCACATATATATTAAGTATTTAGGGAAGCTATGAAAGTTAAGGGGCAGAGCTTGTATCGCATCGAGTTTGAATCTCGTTGTCATTCACACATGAATTACGTAGCGATTCAAACGAGATGGGATCGAGCTCTGACCGTAAACTTGAATAGGTTTCTGAATTCATCTCACCCTTGACATTGACTAATTGGCTAACCTTTGTGACATAATCCCAATTGAGTATTTTTTTTAAACAAACTCCATGGGTGTTGGGTACGGGCTCCCAATCCTAAGTCTATGGGGAAAATACAAGGGGTGAGTTAAAACCTAGAGAACCTTCTCGAAATCTGATAACTGCATTGTAACTAACATTTACAAAAAAAGTCTGCGAGAATCCCAACAGTTTTGTAACCTTCACCGCAAATTTATGATGCATAGGTCAGAAAGACCTTTATCATAGCATTTATATATGTTGCGGTTTAACGTTAATAAATCCCTACTTTTCATTATACAATACAGAAGACCTGTGGAGTAATCGCAACTGGCTCTCAACATTGTGGCACTGTAGCAGTTTTCAAGAAGAAATAAAGAGAAAAAACAACTTAACACCATCGGGTTACTATTTACGTGCATTCATGAATACTTGATAAGCCTATCTCTAATTAGCATATACATGATCAGTAGAAAAAGCAGAGATGTGTGATAACTAAATCTCCGGGGAGGTAGAAGCAGCTGTGGAGTTTCGTTACCCTCGAACAAAGCCAGCTTAATGGATCAACATTACAACAGGGTAGTGCCTCTTATCCATTTTCCTCTTATTCATTTTCCTCTTGAATTGGCAGAATCTGTAATCTACAGGGGAACCATGAACTGGAATGCTTTATCTCCAACAAGGAGAAATATACCGAACTTCATAGAATTAAAGCGAATCTCAAAAGACTATAAACGAAACTATTCCCAGATTATATAGAGACATAGTTAGTGTGACTGAATGAAATCTGTCCAGAGATATTTTGTTCAGAAATACTCTCTGTTCGGAGAACGAGGTGAGTATTTTTGACTAAATCATCGAGGAACAGATGGAACTCAGTCCCACTATCACTATGTCTCTTTATTACTATATGCCTAGAAATCATTAAAAATGCCATTCTACAACTCACTAAATAATAGAATGAGTGGTCACGTGGTACGGAGGGACGTATAGATATTATTTCGTCACCCGGAGACGGACGGAATTTATCATCCTGGTCATAAAAGTAAGACATTCGCCTATAGGTATATAGTAATATATTAATCGTAACCGCAATTCACCAAAACCACTGTATGCATACTGGTCACTGTCACGTTTTACTTTGAGACATTGTTGTGCTTGTATTTTTGTGGTTGAACAGTTTTCATGAATTAGGATAACTATAAGCTACTGAGGAATTGTATAGCATGCACAAGGAAAGGTACATATACATGTAACTACTGAGTTGGCCAATGTGATGAAAACCAGCCTATCTAAAAGGCTGGCACAAACAGCCTCTTTATTTGATGTACCAATGAAACCTTCAACTGAAAATATTGTCAATATAACAGAAAAAGCATCAATGAAGAAATTTGTGAAAAAAGACATCACGCTTCCTTGAAACTGCATCGGATTTTCAGGCACACACATGAACGAACAACTGTGGACTGCTATCTGATAGATCCAGATATCGTCGCTTGCATGGAGGAAGATACATTTACAATATTGACTGGTTTCAGGTACAAGCGTCCATATGGTCCGAGGAGTTGACGCGTAGTGATAGTCGGACGCATGCGAGAATATTGCGGAGAGTCAACTCCGTGGAGCATACAACTGCTTTTGTCTGAAACCAGTCTATATTGTATTTGTTATCCACCTTTTCCTGTCAAGTGGCTTTCCGATATTGATTCATTCAGATACACACTATTTTTCAGTTCGCACTATTTTTTCCGTATGCTTGCTTTGTCAGAACCCGGAGCATAAAACATATCTGTATGCTCCGGGTATGGTGATGTACATTCCCTATGTGTTTTCTATGGACGCTTTATATTAGATGGATAATAAAGGGTGACACCCGCCCACAGTTGACAAGCAATCTAATACGTAATCCGTACAAATACACTTTTTCTATTCACATATAATTAACCTGGAGAGTAGGTGGTCTTCCCTAATAGGATTACAAATCCGCACTAGTTAACATCAGTTCAATTTGTTATCCAGAGTCACACGAAGAATTACACGAAAAAAGAATGATAATTCTGGGTAGGAACATTGTCAACAACGAACTTGAATAGTATTGACAATAGAGTATATTAAAGGTAGTAATGACAAATTTGTTTTTAGGAAAACAAATACAAATATAATGAGGCTATACAACACAATTTCAGATAATAAACCTGATTTAAAATTACAGAGCTTATACCCCATGATAGCTATACATGTATACAAATCATCACTGACTAAAAGGTGCCAAAAGTGGGGAAAAAAAATCTTTTTCTTTTTTTTTGTTTATGGTGGCAGTGTGTGATGTCATAGTTGTGAAGGGTGGTTGTAAGGCTCGGCCTCCACCTACTACGATATGGCTCCGATATATACACAATATTGACTGGTTTCAGATACAAGCGGGTGTATGCTCCAAGGAGTTGACGCGTAGTAATATCCGAGCGTATGCGAGGATATTGCGTAGAGTCAACTCCGAGGAGCATACGACCGCTTTTATCTGAAACCAGTCTATATTGTATTTATTATCCACCTTTTTTGACAAGCCGCATGTCGATATCAGTTCGTTTTAGTTATGCACTATTTTCCCTCACGGACTATTTTTCCGTATGCGCCACCCGGAGCATACAACATATCCATATGTGCCGGGTATGTCCATACACACTCACTATGTGTTTTCTATGGACACTTTGTATTAGTTGGATAATAAGGTCTACGATGCACCTTCCGATAAAAAATCAAAATCGCGTCGGGGGGTCACCTAATATCGGGGCAGTTGACCACGTTTCTGCGATTAGACACTGATAAAAACCCCATACAATGCGTGGTGGATTGGCATCTCTAGACATATGTCTACGATTTTGCACCTTTCCAATAAGTCTCCGATATTTGGTTTTTGTATCGGTGCTATATCGGTAGGTCTAAATTTCTCTCGTAGTAGATGGACGCCGCGACTTATGCTACATTGTTCTTTACAATGTTCACCTGGAGGTAGCATAGCAACGGTTTGGACCTGACGAGTAATTGTCATTTCAAGGGAGCATCGGTTGGGGTTAGAAGTGTTTTCGCCACGTTTTCTAAATAAAAAAGAAAGTTTGAAAAATCATCAGTGGTTGTTCAATGGTCACTTCAGACTAACGGGAACGATTCGGGACAGATGTAATGCGCCTTGAGACAAGATAAGACAATCTATCCGATATAAGTTTCAAACATGGATCAGTCTTTTATCTCAACCCTGGTATTTCTGTCTCATAGACTTAACTCTTTCAGTCCGAGCAATGCCTGGAGGCATTCCCACCCAGGGGATGAGGAATGCCTCCAGGCATTCCCACCCAGGGGACGAGGAATGCCTCCAGGCATTGTTTATGTGTCACCATCACAAACGTTATGTTTTATGAGAAATAATAAATAGATTTACACTATTTTTTCACAACAAATAAAAAATACTATGTTCATAAATATACTCTGTGGGCATTCGATTAGTAACTATAGTAACCTATATATACCAGGTTACTAAGTGACAAACAGACGCCATTGCGGCGATAGTCTCGTCCCCTTGGGGTTTATAGCAGTATCCTGCCTCGTCCTATAGTGTGCACGCTCCCCATTCAGGCTCGGACAGAAAGAGTTAACATTGGGAACTCGTACTCAATGCCCCTGGAATATTGTAAGTAAATACTCAATGGGGGATGATGTCACAAATAGTAGCCAATTAGTCAGTGATAAAGCCCGTTTCCATTGGCCAACAATTCGCCACCGATCTGGAGTCGGGAACCACTGACACCAGATCAGTAAATAGAAACAGTGGCATACATACTAGTGTATGCCACTATAGGGCATACAGAATTTTCATCGCATAAAATTCCTAAATCGAGGAGACGGGGTAGGATAAAATCAAAACCTGATTCGTTTTAATCATGGCCACCGCATTCCACTCCTGGAGTTCTGGCTCCGGACTTCACTCGGCTTCGCCTCGTGAAATCAGTATGCCAAATTCCAGTCGTGGCATACGGTGGCCAAGATTAAAACTCATCCAGTTTTACGATAGAACTGCACTCAAACTATAGTCACGGAAAATATGCCATCAATTTTGGTTTACTACGTAATCTCACTTTGCCTTGTGAGATTACCTCGGTCTATTTTCAGTTTATTGATCTCGATGCAGTTTCTTCTTAGTATCAGGCATATATATATATATATATATATATATATATATATATATATATATATATGTATATATATATATATATATATATATATATATATATATATATATATATATATGATGCACTTTAGACAATACGCTGTAGGTATTGGCGTGTGGCTTAGCTCAACCGGTATACAGAGCCCAATCTCATCAGTAAAAGCCGGGCTGACGAAATTGGCGTGGATTTTTTAGTTCCCCTTAAAGTCTGTTACCATTGACTGATTTTGGTCAGCAGTGCTTAAGGTCCCTCAGTTTTTCCTGAATTTAGATCGGTGACGGCCAATGTAAACACAGGCTTTTATGAGAACTAAAGAAATCTATGCCGTTTTCGTGGGCCAATAGATGTTTACAAAGAGATATCAAGATATCGTTTCTGCAAGATGTTAAAGGAAAAACCGTTAGTAACATCTACCACATATCAGTTCAAACAATAAAGAGTGGTATAAAGAAGAAATTATTGCTGCTCATTTTTGATGGACACTTAGATGCTTCACCTGACAAAATACAGTATGAACTTGGGTGCTACGGAACTACTTCATCTCAGGTGTTTATAAGAGATAGTGTACATCTTTAGTGTGGTAATAAAAGTTTCAGAAGTATTAATCTTAAGGATAACTAATTGGACAGACAGAGGACGGGAGACAAGACACATGGGAGACAATAGGAATCCATTCTCAACCATTCAAAAACAGACATGGGAGGGGGGGGGAGTTACCATATTTTAAGTTATTCAAAAATAAATGTTGTGGTGACGGGGCGTACAGCTCAAGCTCAGCTCAGCTCAGCTCAGCTCAGCTCAGCTAAAAAAAAATTCCACTAAAGTTTGGAATTCAGGACGTCCAGACTCACCACCCCCATCAGGGAACAGAGTAGGTCCTTTCCCAAAAAAACAAAACGGAAAAAAGTTTTTTCATATTATTCAAAAACAAACCCAATAAACCTGAAGAATGCATCTCAGTGGCACACCAACAAGGCTCAAAGAATTGGACCAGCTCCCGACAGGCCACCGCTTCTCCTTGCAGGAAGCCCTAAAGACCTTCCAGGGACTCTTTCTGCGATAAGCAGCTTTCCGTTCGAGCCGTTCCTGTGGCCGAGTCGGATGTCAACAGGATGATCAGATCAAGGCGATTGGCATTCACAGGGAGATCTTATCTCTGACCCCAGCGACGAGAGAACCCATCATGTTCTCAGGGGCTCCTGGGGTCCGAGGCAGATTCTAACATGGTCCCCCGGGGACAATTCTCTCGGTTTACTCTCCCCAACAAACATCCGATTTAAATCGGCCCGATTTAGCTTTCGAGCACTAACAAGGAAATAATGATAATCACAGAAAAAGGGGAATCTCGGTGAGGATTACAAGACAATGTCAGCGAAAATGTACAAAACGTTTAACACGATATTTTAGGTGGCAGAGCGAGGGAAATTTAGGGTCGGACAGTTATTGAGTCTTTTCTATAATCTTGAAATCCTGGAGAACAATTGACATCTGTTTGTGTAAAAGGGTTCCGAAATAAAGGCAGACGCGAAATCTTAGTACAGCCCTGATCTTATTTCATGGAAGCTGTTTTTCATCTGCACACTTCAGATCTATTGGAATTCAATACTTGATCTATTAGTAAGATGTCACGGCATGTTTCTTATTCCAGCTATTGTTCAGCGTTAGAGTGCACACATGTTAAATATTGGATATACTATTGTTCATTGATGTATGGTACATATTTTAAAAGATGCTATGAGCGAAAAATATTTTGGATATGTACATATATATGTGACCAATTAATGGAGCCAGGGTCTTAAAAAAAAAGAAGAGAACCTGGAACAACGAACATGAGGAACCCGTAGTGATGAAAATGTTAGATTTAAGGAAGAGTAGGTTTTATAAGACAAATGGCTGTAAAAAAGAGCCCAGTATATAGAAGCAACACATTATTGAATAGACTCAGCACATATATTGGTGGTCACATGACCCGACTCATCATAAAGTCAATAATAAACGAACACACACCATCGACAAATTAGTATTAGCTAGCGAATTCCCACCTACCGAAAAATACAGGAAATCTCCATTATACCTAGGCTTGACGATCTGGGACAAGCTATCAGGAAAGATACTAAAAACACCTGACAGCGCGTACTTTAAAATCTGTATAAAGGAATTCTTACAAAAAGACAATGAAATATAGTGAACGAATATGAATACCCCTGCAGCCAGTCGGGAACTAGTGATGCCAGATCAGTGAATGGAAACAGACATGCAGAGAAGTGTTCACTGATTAATTTTGCATGGATTATGCAATAAGGCCACCAGTGCGATTGTCATTGTGTTTAGAGGAAAATTCTGTCGAAAGGGACCTGCTAAATGCGGCAGAAACATGGCATACACTGCACCCTCACTGATTTTTAGGCACTGATGTGCAGTTGTTGGCTGCCACTGACGAACCTATAGGAGAACTCAATAAATCGGTGCCGTTTTCGTCTGCAAGTGGAAAATGGCTTTATCTAACGAACTAAGAAAACATAAAATCCTCGTCCCATTCTATCCTCACCCCACTGTCCTACTCACTACACTCTTTCTTCTATCTACACTTTACAGGTCAGAAATCAAATTGTGTTTAGTTCTATGTAAAAACGGACATAGTTACCATTGGGAAAACAGTATTTCAGAAATGGCAACAGACTTATAAAAAAGAAAATTCTCATCATCTATACAAATTACTACGACAGATTGAATAAAAACTTTTTTTCGAACCCCAAAATAATTGTAGTAAACACAACACGGGCCTCACAGAGCGAGTTGTTTTGGTGCTCTAAATACCCCTCGTGACGTCAGAGATACGAGGAGGACCCGAACGCTTGGAATGGTGATTCGATCAGCAGGCTTAGTGGTATCGATTCTATCTCCCACATATGTATATGGACGCTGGCCTAAGGTCAAGCCCCGGCTGACCAGGCGGTCTGTTTGCCCTAGACTTGCTCAGGTCTTTCATTAAGAACATTCATTAAATGATTAAACACAATAAGAATAAGGTTTATCAAAGTATGTATCCTTCTCAGACTGGCCCATGAATCAAAGACTTGCCCACTATGAACCAAATCTCCTGTTTATGTCCCCAAGTCACTCCTTGTAACCCTATACTTCCCCCCTACCCCTCCTCCAGTTCCCTGGCCGCCTGTGTTGTCATAGCAATACATTTTGCCTGCTCCTGACTGTGACTCCATTGAGATTAAAGTGAGAGGGTATCAATCTTACAGCAGATAACCTGAGCAGTAGCCAGGATATCTGTATGGAGAGTATTGGGAATGCTTGAGCTAAACAGCTCCAGAAATCCAACACCATTACCGATTGTACCAGTCCCTTTAGGCCCGGCGTCCACCTACTACGATAGACATTTAGACCTACCGATATGGCACCGATACAAAAAGCAAATATCGGAGACATATCGGGAACGTGCAGAATCATAGACATATGTCTAGACATGCCAATCCACCATGCATTGTATGGGTTTTTTATCGGCGTCTAATCGCAGAGACGTGGTCAGCTGCCCCGATATTAGGTGACCTTCCGACGCGATTTTGATTTTGTATCGGGAGGTCCATCGTAAACCATATCGGAACCATATTGTAGTAGGTGGACGCCAGGCCTTATCCTACCCCTAATAAAAAACTAGTTAGTCGTGTTGTTTTTCGCACTATGGCAAAGTTGCGGATCACTGCACTCGGCTTCGCCTCGCGCAGTAATACGCGACTTTACCGTCATGCGATAAACAACAACACAACAAACTCTCGGTTGGTTTCTCCAAAGTATCCCAGTGAGGAGAGAAGCCATATGATGCATGGACTGGAGCTAGTCTATGTTTGCCCCTGCAAGGGAATCCTCCCCTCAGGGCAATGGGGCTCGCTACTGGGAGGTTCTGTGCTGTAACGTTTGGCCGCTGAGGTGCTCTGGAACCCCATCTTCGAGATCTCTTATCGGGGGTCTGTCTTGGCTCTTGATAAGCAGTCAATTGTGTTCAAGGTATGCTGTTGGAAAGATAGGACCTGGGCACGAAACAGCAATCATGAGTTTCGATAAAATGAGTTCGCTGAGTAATGGGTTTGGTGGGAGGAATCTTATTTATCCTACCCCTAATAAAAAACGCCATAGGCTTAACATTGGATTTATTTATGTCATGGGTGTGATATCAAATGTTGTTTATGTCACTACTTTCTACCTTTGAAAATTCATGGAAACAGGGTAGGATAAAATCTAGACGCCACTCGTTTGAATATGAGCTTATTTATGCCAGGCATTTTGCTGGCTCTGTAATGTCACTCGTTTTCGACTCGTGAGATTATGGAGCCAGCAAAATGCGTGACATAAATAAGCTCAGACTCAAACTCGTGACGCCTCTTGATATTATGGATGGATGTTTGGAGTAGGCAGATGATATGTGCATCCCTACACATATGGTATTCTATATCCATTGGTTGGGTTAGTGGGTGTTTCATATTATATAGAGACATAGTTAGTGTGACTGAATGGAATCTGTTCAAAATGTCGAGGAACAGATGGAATTCAGTCACACTCACAGAACCTAGCCTTCCTTTATAATCACAGTAAATAAAGAGTACATATTTGTTAACCGATAACATGCTGATTATAGTAGATACTTGAATACCACTGATAGATTCTTCTATCCAGTAGAATATATATACGGGGATTCAAAGAAGAATTAAAAATCGGTAAACCACATATTTATGAAAAAATATGTTATGATAAAGGCATAAAGAAGAAATGGTTGAATTCCTGTTTGAATCGCGGTGATGCTAGGCATACTGAAGTGATGGACAATCTCTATATAATACGCTCTGCAGTGTTATGCCATATATGATTGAACTACCTCATTCATTTTCCTGTTCTGAATCATTAAATGCCAGAACTCCGCGGATTTAATGTTAGCCTTTGATTACAGTGCAATCAATCGTTTCAGATTCAGGACTATGATCCTTAGAATGGATGCCCGGTATATGAGTCATCATATTTTAAATCCAATGGGATATAGATAACTCTTTGTATACAGTTTGACACGTTTTAAAGCTCATTTATCCTCTATAGGTGCTCCCATCTGCACCATATATTTACTGAAACGTGCGATATTTAAACTGATATGTATATTTACCACAGGTGGTCAATAATCATATAAAACTGGATCGACAATCGTATAAATACTCAATGCTCCACGAGTTGTGATGTGCTGCAATCATCAGCATGGCGAAGCTCAGTGAGATTATGGCTTATCTAAATGAGTGGAGGACTGTATATTTTACAATTCGAGTGCGGTTCTGGATTCATCTCAGCCCTTTCAATGACATCAAATTGCATCACAATATAAGAATAATGAAAATTACTTAGCAAATCCAATTAGACAGGGTTTAAATCTCCATGTTGATGTCTTGTCTTTTCTCTGAAATCCTGGCCGCTGATTGGTCAATCACACATGACGTCATCTCACATTCACTCTGCCAATGTAGTGGCATAATAATGAAGAAACCAACAAGTTTTGGTCAAAGTCGTTGTTCTCCACGAGTTTGATCCAGAGTGATATGAACGAGGCGATAGCCGAGTGAATATATCCTGTACATAGCATTCAAACGAGTTGAAGAACGACTTCTTTGACCAAAACAAGTTGCTTTCTGTATTTATCTCACCCCTGTACGCACTAAAAGAATGGACAACACACAAGATATAAAACCGTGGAGAATGGACTGCAATACTCGTAGGGGCATGGAGAACGAGTTTCCAATGTTAAACCTATGGGATAAAAATATCAGGGGTAAGAGAATATCGTTATTTTAAAGGGGTGACCATTGAGTATTTTCTTCTAATGGTATTCCAAGGCTAAACTTGTACCAGGATTCTAATGGATCAAAGCCTTGCTAAATAACGGTGTAGAGTGTATTATGAGAAAACTGTATTCCTGTGGACGAATTATTATTTTACTGAACCCCTGTCCCCGGCCATTTTAACCGAGGTCGTAGACCGAGGTTTAAATGGACGGAGGACAGGGGTGAGGTAAAATAAGAATTCAAACACAGGTATACGGTTTTCTCATTATTATATACCTTGAAATAATTACAATAATGTCAATAATTAAGCCCTAGCAGCCGTTTCTAGGCCCATTTGGGCACAGCACGGTTGAAGCGAAATGTAGGATACGCTCCACCCTTCAATTCACGGCCCCATGTTATCATCGCGGTTGCGGTAGGCAGCAGTAGGAGTAGGACACAGGGATGGAGGCAAGTCTAGGTGATTCCTTCAGTAGTTCCCTGTAATTTCACTTTTGTCTTTGGCTTTTTTCCCCGTACTGCGGGAATGTAGTACATATAAATATATATACACCCTCCGATTCCACCTCATTGTAATGAACTTGGTGGCGTAGTGGTTAGAGCACTCCTTTTGGGACCCAAGGGTCGGGTCTTTGAACCCCGGAGGGGACTAGTATTTTTTTAATGTTTTTCTTTTTAAATAGAATGAAAACCGCCAATTGATAAAGAATCATTACCAATTATATGACAAACTAAAATACACAGATGAATTATATTAGTTTTATGGGTAAACAATATGTCCTTTGCTGTTTGTTTACATTTTGACGCTTTGTTTACATATATTATATCCTTTCGGACAGTAGGTTTGCTTCCACCACCGTAGTGATCGGCAACCATAATTACCCTTTTATGAAAACCTATGAAAATATATATCATCTGAAAACTTAAAACAATCTGAATTTGATGCTGTAATTATTCAAACGTTATTCTAATATTCCGAATTTTGACGAATTAATTAAAAATAAAAGTAGCAAGTGATTTTCCCTTACACTTTGGTGAAGAGTAGGCGGCTATGGCCGTATGGAAGTAAAGCAACTGATTCAAGTCTCCATAAGATGAGTTAAACCACTTTCTACGGTAATTCCTTTGGTACTTTGCTGTAATTTTGTAATTCATGTGTGTAATCTGCATTTCGATGGTGTACATGCTTCCGCTCACGTTAACTCGCCGATCTATTTAGCGCTAATCGAATCGATGTAATCCGTCCGCCATTTTGTTTTTGCCTGTGTGTAGCTACCCACTGCGCATGCGATGTAATACGCTCACACTGTGAGCGTATGGGGTAATACGCTCCACCCTTGCCGAATTATATGATTACTTTATGTCTATCAGCGGGTAGTATAGACATCTCATACGCTCATAGGTATATAATAAGTGTGGATACTCTTTTGAGAAATGTGCCCCTACTGATTGAGACGTGTGAACTCTCTCATACCCACCCAGTGTCCCCAGGAGCTCTTGCTTCTATTTACATTTTTACAAATTTTGTTAAGATTTCGGAAAACACGATCAGCATTTCATATCATACTACCGACCAAATAACCATGTATAAAATAGAGTCATATCTCTGTCAAGATATCTAGGTTCATTAGAAACCATTGAATCATTTGCCATTGGTTCAAGCATCAATCACTCAGAGTATATCAACAGATTTATTGCTCAACGTCCTGGAAGAAGAAATCCTTTCAACACGGCGTTGTCTGGTATGCCTCACTTGTCCTCAGCTTCCATTGATCCACATATTAGCGGCCTTTCCCGACAGGTTCACTTTCAGTAGATGGACTGAGTAGAATTAGTTGCTGACAGCTGAGGCCAACTCTTTGCTAAGCCACCCACCTATTCCCTGGCTGACAAATGTCATCCTTTTCCTGCGATGGGAATCTCTGCACACAGGGACTGTCTGGATAAACTCCGTCACTCTCCTAGCAGAGATCTTGCGCTCTACTTCCTGCGGCCGCTTGTATCTCTGCCCCCAACCTGCCTGTTTGGGACAAAACCTGCCCCATCTGCCGGATTCTGAGCACTTTTGGGGGTAGTTTGTGTTTTACTTGTAAAAAGATATGAACATATTTATACGGTACATAATATACACTCATTTCTGTTATTTGTTATTTAAAACCAGACATGGTCTCTAGGACAACTCATGGTGAATATCTCAAGGGGGGTGGGGGTTTCACTAACCGTCGGTTGACCCTTGACTAGCTACCCCACATCTACCGACTAGGGCCGACTCAATTAAATCTCCATCACCTGAGACAATGAACCGTTCGTTTGTGACCAACAAAGGTACATCAATGCTCCAAAAACCAGTAGATGTGCATTGGACTCTGGGTTGAGGCAGAGATTAGTAAGCGCTAGTGCTGCGAAAGTTCTGCTTGGAGAGTGTCATTCCTTGGCCAGATCAATGTAGCGCCAATGCCTGTATTGATTGCATTACCAGTGAGTGTCTACTGCAATTGCGGTGACGACACGGTTGTCTCGGAGGGGTCGTCCACCAAGGTCTCAGTACGTACATCACTGGAGGAAAGGGACCAAGGTGCCATCGTCCTCTCCCCCTACACGGGCAATCTGCTTGGAGTGGTCTACTGAGAACCACATTTGTTTACCTACGACCAGCGAATCAATTGGGAATTTCTGTAGAGTCGTTCATGCTCGAGTCCAACTGGACTCTGGGCTGAAAGGAGTGACTTGTGGTGACAGAGGAGTACTCCGGGGGGTCGTTGCTCCTGTTTTTGTGGTATCGTTGGCTATAACCGGATCGCATTGGGTTTGGGATTGTTTGGGTAGTTTAACGTCCTATTTGTTCAATTAGACTTACTTTTGGTTTGACCGAATCTATGGGATGAGTTTAGGTAGAAATCTCACCCCTACACATTTACTGAGGTGAGAGTTCTTTTACTTCCCACACCACATAAACATGGTTTGGGAAGGATTGGCCTTTGATATAGCAGTAAATCTACCACCGCTGGGGGTGAAGGAGAAAAGTGGCTGCAGTGGGACTCCAATCAACAAAGTCTGACGACCTTGAAATTTCAAGTCCAGTGCTCTTTACCACTGAGCTAACTCCCGACCCTGGTCGTTTTTGTTATGCTTGCGTGCAAGCATATCCCGTCTGCACCATGAGGACGCAAGGCGACCAAGAGGGTGAACAGATTGGTAATTGCTGTCCGCCCCAGCAGACCGATTGCAAAATCTATTTTTACGATACATTAATGATCCGACGGGAAAGGCGTTGCTCCTGTTATATCGGTTCGTATCACTATATCCACGCGGTATCACTAATCTTTACGATAGGATAGCTATTCAGCACTTTCAGGGGAACTTATTGGATGAGGGAGGAGAAGATTCATTAGTTCTTTAATCAGATACAGATGACACCAGAGCTAAAACTGGTCTGACACCTGGTAGTGTGGATCGCTATTTGCTGAAGGTATCAGAACAAGGGCCGGGGGTTCGTAGTTCCAAAACACATCATTATTGAGAATAACAGACCAGGCAATCTTTAAAGGCATAGCCTACAATTTATGGTGGCGCCACCTGGTGATTTTTAAATATTCCTATTGATCCATTGAAATTGGTAATTTGTTGCATATTCCAAACTCAAAAGATCAAAATTATGTTTTGTCTAGCTTGACCGAATCCAATAGGTAAAATAGGCCCTTTTTCATTTGCTTTATTTATATAGGAAATGTACAGAAAAATATAGTTTTCTTCGATTCTTTCTAAAACAAGGATGGTGACCTATGGTTTTTAAAACCTAAATAGGTAGTACTACACATATACTATATTCTGTGGAAATTTCAGGAAAATGATATGGGTTTTACTATGTGAAAAACAACCTTTTAGAATTTCTATATATATATTCTAATAAAAAATGATTATAATATTAATCTATAAATCAAAATCTAGCACGGTGACCCCCCCATTTTTAAGTCAGATATATCCTCCACAATACAGACAGATCATTGTATTCAATTTTCATAAAAATTACATGGGTTTTAATTTTCACGCCAAATTGTCCGCTTTGCCTTTAAACAAATAGCTACGATCCGATAAGGTACTGCAAACGTGGAGTAATACCTCCCTGGTGGGTACATGTAACAGAAGCCTCTCGAGACCATTTCGAGAGTCAAACCAGCTGAAGGGCACCCAGATTGATTTGCACAGAAAAGTAAGCAAATACAATCACGGGAATATGTGTAATTTAAGCCGGGACACATGACGCTTTAAAACAAATCTTAGCACTCAGAACATCTTTTTGATTCTCAATGGTTTGGGTAAGAACGATTCATACCATGGCAAAGTTAAAAAAAAAACTTTTTTATTGGAAATAGTTCGCTTACAAAAATGTCGCGGTCTTCCACCATTCCTTTTCTCATACCTTTTAAATGCATATTGTCATGACATGACTTGGGTTCTAATTATGCGAAATAGGTATGCTATAACCCTATAATTAGAAGCAACATACACAAACATAAATATATCTTTTACAGAAAACTTTACACAATTCAAAGACTATGAGTAATAAAGCATAGGAGTACTTTACATTTAGATATAGCTACAATTTACCATATAGAAACATGATTTCCGAGCTTCAGTTAAACAGTGATAATGTACATGATAGCAAATACAAAAAACAATAACAATACAAGATCCTTTACATATAATATGATGGAAATGGCTACTGTGGAAATGGTCAGAGAATGGCCCTGGGCCCGCACTCCACAGCAGGGTCTGTGTCCAGAGGTGCCTCCAAATAGGGACGACACCTGAGTGATGCGTTTTACCCATTAGATGAGAAAGGCAGAGTGAAGACACTAGCGTGGTGGGTGCCATGTCTGACAGGCTGACAGGACGGTGTGAGTGAAGAACCGTGTGCCAGTAATGGATCTGCAGAAGCGCAATATCCATCCCAATAGTTACCCATTAAAAGAAAACTAACGGAGGCGTATGCCCCAAGATGGTCATTTTAAGGGGGTCTTCCACCAGCACACAAGATATAAAGAGATTTGTTACGATTTTGTTGACTCGTTAAGTCCAATTAAGTTTTGAACAATTGCGTGCATTTTTGTTGCGATGCATCTGTACGATTAAGCACCTTCACAATTCTTGAGCGATAGATCGTGGTATGCTGCAGTATGGTGGGCAATAGATCATGAGGCGTCACAGTGGTGGAACACCAAAATATACACACATTATTGCGAAAAAATACACACATCATCGTGCGTAATGTTTGGCAGCAAAGAAGGTAAGACATATCGCGATTAGATATATCAAGGCATACAAAGATGAATAATATATAATGTTATTGATTGGATTAAGAGTGGAATACCTATACATTTTGGAAATTATTCTCCACTTTATATTTTCTAAATCTCTTATCATTAACTTATTTCGATACAGTTTGCTTTTTTAGCAGACTTCGATAAAAAAGGAAAATATATTTCAAAATATCATAGAATGTCGGGTTCCCATTCAGTTACCAGAGGCACTTCCTCCTAGTTTTTGCCGAAGGTAACATCCTTTATCTCACCCCTGGTAGTTGTGTCCCACAGGCTAAACATTGGGGACTCGTTCTCCATGCCCCTATAAGTATTGCAGTCCGTTCTCCATGATCTGTAGTATGTGCATCGTCCATTCCTTTAGTGTACACAGGGTTGAGATAAATACAGAAAGCAACTCGCTTTGGTCAAAGAAGTTGTTCTCCCACTCGTTTGAACACGATGTGATATTCACTCGGCCGTCGCCTCATTCATATCACTCTGCATAAAACTCGTGGAGAACGACGACTTTGACCAAAACTTGTTGGTTTCTTCTTAAAGCTTATATTGGCATCGTGACTGCTGAGAGCGGCTTCCTTCGACAATACCAGTCCTCTCTTCCTATTACTTTGTCCTCCACTATTCTATATTGGGAGGACGTTACGAGGGATAAAATACTGCCTTCTTACGGGATCTAGAGGGACATGGTAGACACACTGCTCTCAGGGTCGGTCCAAAGGAATAAGATCAAATGCTGCTGTCTAATGGGATCCAATCGTCCACATCAGAGCAAAATATTAGAGACAAAATGAGCTACCCATGGACAATACTATCGTAAAACTGGATGAGTTTTAATCTTGGCAACCGTATGCCACGACTGGAGTTTGGCATAGTGACTTCGTGAGGCGAAGCCGAGTGAAGTCCGGAGGCAAAACTCCAGCAGTGGCATGCGGGGGCCAAGATAAAAATGAATCAGGTTTTGATTTTATCCTACCCCTTCTCCCCGATTTTGGAATATTATGTGATAACAATTCTATATGCCACTAGTGGCATATAAAACTCTGTATGCCAGTCAGCATGGCATAGGGAAACTCAATGTTAAGCCTATGGGATTTTATATTAGGGGTAGGATAAATCATGGTTCTCCAATGATAGATCTAGAGTATCTTGTTTACATAGACCCTGCAAGTGAAAGGTCTCTTTAGGGTATGACACTTGACCTTCATTCTAGACATTGGTGGGAGAATAGAGAAATGCCCCCTTTAAGATGGTTGTTTGGTGATGCGATTGAGCAGCAAATTTGGAGAGTGAGTCAGTTAATTGGTAGATTATTTCTTAATTTCAATGTCATCAACAGTCTATTAGCTCTCACACAAGGTAGTCAATATGACTGTTTCTGTCCACAGGGAAGTATATAGGCTACAGGCATTGATCCAGCGTTTACACTAGCTGAGTAAAAACGTGACGACTGTAGATCGTCTGGCCAATAGTCGTCAGGTGGTGCTCGATTCTGCAATCTCGGCAGCAATAGTCGTCGACCCAAGAGTTTTTTTTCGAGTGTTTACACTAGACGACTTATGATAGAAATGCACCTCGTCGATTAATCGTCACCTGTCTCCGTCGAAATCCAGACCTCCCGATGCACCCCGACGTCAATTCAATGCAATGCAACTGTGCGTCGTAGAATGCGTCGTAAGGTGGTGTTCTGGAACAACTAGTCCTGTCTCCACAGTGTAGTTTTTTTTCAAATTTCCTTTATTGGTACTCATTCATCTTTTACATCTTTCTGTTTACATAAAGTGTGAATACATTGCACATACCAATAAAGTGATTTAGGGCCGGCGTCCACCTACTACGATAAAAATTAAGACCCACCGATATGGCTACGATACGAGAAAGGCAAAATCGGAGACATATCGGGAAAGTGCAACATCGTAGACAAATGTCTAGACATTCCACTTCACCACACATCGTAAGGGGTTGACCTGTAAAAAAGATAGGTGGTCATGGTCCCGGTATGCCCCACAATACAACCAGGGCATAAGTGCATATCTTGAGGTGTTATTTTCATTTTTAGATATACGATACACTATACTTTAGGACATAGTGCATCAATAATGTTTACTAGTCCACATAGATCAACAATGTACTTTTTCAGGCACAAAAAGCTCTGAATAAAGTGCAACTAAGAAAGTATTGATTTGAGACATTTAGACCTAACCAAAAATCACCAAATTTGCAGAGGATACGGGCATATGTATCTTCTATCTAATTCCAAAATTTCATAATTTTCTGATTAGTATCTCACACATGATTTTCCTGTCAGAATATTCTGTGATTCTCCCGATTAGCCACTGCCATTTCAACATGTTGAAATGTAGACACCCTACGATCCAAGTTTTTCATCGGGATGAAATTGTAGACCCAAATTTTTCATCGGAGTCTAATCGCAGAGACGTGGTCAACTGCCCCAACAAAAGGTGACCTTCTTACGCGATTTTGCTTTTTTATCGGGAGGTGCATCGTAGGGCATATCGAAGCGTATCGGGAGCTCAGTGGACGCCGGGCCTAATACATTTAGGCCCGGCGTCCACCTACTACGATATGGCACCGATATGCCCTACGATGAACCTCCCGATGCAAAATCAAAATCGTGTCGGAAGGTCACCTGATATCGGGGCAGTTGACCACGTTTCAGCGATTAGACACCGATAAAAAACCCATATAATGCGTGGTGGATTGGCATGTCTAGACATATGTCTACGATTTTGCACCTTCCCGATATGGCACTGATTTTGACATTTTCTATCGGTGCCATATCGGGAGGTCTACGATTCTATCGAAGAAGGTGGACGCCGGGCCATACACTAAATTTGCATTTGCGACATATGTTAGACGGACCAGAGCTTTCATCAAATGATGAAGTTAGTTTTAACCCCTGTGTGTGGGCAAATCATCCCGAATCCATTAAACCCGCCTTGGCTGTGGTTTCCCAAATCGTGGCCAATCAATGTAGTCACAGAGAGGAATCCTTAGTTCAAGACCCTTCCTCATCCAGCATTAGGTCCAATCATTGGTTCATGAAGAACATTTCCTTTAGTTCTTTTTAAGGGTGTTTTGCATCCGCTTGCAATGTAATCAATAGACTAGACGGTGAAGCTTTGGTGAGCTTTATGTTAACACTAGGGGTGCGAATGTGTTGGGGAGCGAATGAATAAGCACTTGAAAGATTGGGAGGTAATACACATTATCTCACCCCAGTATTTTTCTGGCTCTTTTCTGAGCTTTGTGTCGTAGTACCTTTTATCTCATCCCGGTGTTTTTCTCCATATGCTTAACGATAGGAACTCATACTCCACGGCCATGAAGGTAGTGTACCCAATATTGCATTGCTAATTAGGTCATTTATTCCATTAGTTAATAATGTCATACGGAGTGAGATAAGATCAGAAAGCCATTTGATGAAAATAACTCGATCTGTATTCCACTTCGTTTGACCACTACGTAACTCGCTCAGCTTCGCTCTGTGAATTACTCCGCGGTCAAACTCGGTGGATTACGGATCCATTTCCATCTCGTGAGTTTCCTTCTTAATATTGACTGGTTTCAGATTAAAGCGGCCATATGCTCCGAGGAGTTGATGCTTAGTAATATCCGGGCGCATGCGAGGATATTGCGCAGAGGCAACTCCGAGGAGCATAACTGCTTATATCTGATATCAGTCTTTATTGTACTTATTATCCACCTTTTCCTGACAAGTGGGGTACAGATATTAATTCATATAAGTACGCAATATTTTTTCATACGCACTGGCTTTTGCAGCCCGGATCATACAGTATATTCGTATGCTCCGGGTATGTAGATATACACTGCCCATATATTTTCTATGGACACTTTGTATTAGGTGAATAGTAAAAGGTAATGCATGGCGTCCACCTACTACGATAGACCTTTAAACCTTTCAATGCGACCCTTTACCGGGAGACCCACCTACTTAATCCGACAAATAGTGTAACAATATACCTTCAGGGGACGATGCCATTACGCCAGTGGTGCAGGAAGTTATCGAACATAGACGTTCGATACACATTACCTTAGTTACATACACAGTATTTACTCTGATCAATGGTGTTTTTCACTAATTGTAAACATCTATGATATGCAAATAACGTTTGTGGTAATGACACCAATAGATGCCTGGAGGCATTCTCGGCCCCTGGGAATGTATACCTCTAGGCATTGTCCGTCACCTGAATGGCAGTGCCTTCAGATATGACTCAGACCAACGAGGGTAGAGAAAGAAAACAAATTTGTTCATATCAATGTTAAGGTTATTCCATTTGTGAAGGAGTTAATACTTTAATGAGAATGCCTTGAGAAATGCAAAACATCCAGGACTTTCTTGATTTAGATAAAGTTTCTCTTTCTAAAATTTGACCAATCTTCAAAATTCAAAAATCTACCTTCAGCTTATATCTATCCTCTTTGAACAGTCTCCTTAAATGTGTCATATATTAATTTCTCTGCCTTTTCCATGCCCTCAAAGTGAGTTGACTGACTCCCCTGTATTTCAAACTGGGTCATGAGGTCCTAAAGGGGCTCCTGACCCGCCACACCCTCCCGATGAATATTGCTTCTGAGACGTTAAATTATCGGCTGAAGATGTTACGATGAAATAATATCTCAAGGACATGCCATTTTGTATTGGCGATTCCGGAGATCGCCATCTTGACCCGCTTGGTTAGACTTGCTCAAGTCTTTGATTATGAGCATTCATTAAATGATTTAAGAAAATCGGAATACAATTCATTATAGCATATGTCCTTCTCTGACTGGACCATGAATCAAAGACTTGCCACTCTGACCAGAATCTGCTGTTTATGACCCCAAGCCACTCCCTGTAACCCTATACCTCCCTCTACCCCTCCCCCTCCCCTCCTCCAGTTCCCTGGCTGCCTGTGTTGTCATAGCAATATATTTCGCCTACTCCTGACTATGTCTCGATTGAGATCAAAGTGAGAGGGTATCAATCTCCCAGCAGATATCCTGACCAATAGCCAGACCTCTTTTTTTTTTTTTGAAACATTTATTTACCCTGGGTCAGGTTCAATCCGAGGATTGGTTTCAATACCCGCCCAGCTCAGTACATATACATTACTATTTCCAATATTCCATAGTTTTGTGGCAACATATATACAACATGATTTACAAAATAAATAGGTAGACTATCAATGACAGTTTCTTTAGGAAGTTCAGGGGTTCTGTGGCTTTTCCAGGCCTATGCCCTGCTTTAAGTAGGTCCAATGAGAAACATAAATCTTGACAGCGCGGATGAAAGAAAATTTTTTTTTTGCTTCAGAAAATCTCTTTAAATATCAAGGTACAGTGATCAAGGTACTTTTAGGTGTAAATAAGCCTTCTGAGATTTCTTAAAGTCAGTTAGATTGTCTATATTCCTTGTGTTTGATGGCAGTGAGTTCCACAAGATTGCTCCATGATACATTATGTTCCTTTTATAAGTGTCTGTACGGGGTAGATTAACTTTAAACGTTGGAGCCATACTCGCTCGTGTATGTCGAGTATGTTCTTGAAGCAGTACATTTTCATTCAGTTTTGTATACATATAACACAATACATGCATTTGACGTCGGTCATTCAAATAAGGTAGTTTGGCAGATCGATGCAACGTGATTATGTGAGTACGAGGGTGGGCATTGAATACGGAGCGCAAGGCTGCATTTTGCAGGACTTGCAGCTTTTGCTTGGGGAGTGTGGTGCAAAATCGTGCCAGTCTACACGGCCGATTGCGGATGAGACCAGTCCCTGTGTCACTCAGAAGGGGTGGAGGGGTAGGATACAGGGACTGAGGCCAGTCTAGGATGAGACCAGTCACTGCGTCTCTCAGAAGGGGTGGAGGGGTAGGATACAGGGACTGAGGCCAGTCTAGGATGAGACCAGTCACTGTGTCTCTCAGAAGGGGTGGAGGGGTAGGATACAGGGACTGAGGCCAGTCTAGGATGAGACCAGTCACTGTGTCTCTCAGAAGGGGTGGAGGGGTAGGATACAGGGACTGAGGCTAGTCTAGGATGAGACCAGTCACTGTGTCTCTCAGAAGGGGTGGAGGGGTAGGATACAGGGACTGAGGCCAGTCTAGGATGAGACCAGTCCCTGTGTCTCTCAGAAGGGGTGGAGGGGTAGGATACAGGGACTGAGGCCAGTCTACCGCTTGGTGTGTCCCTGGTGTAAGACTACTAGTGGGCTGCCATCATTAAGATGACTCGGTGTTCCTGATATAAGGTCCAGGCAATATCGATCTAAAGGTCTTCAGTAACAAAGATCAAAGGATACTATAGTCAATAAATCATGGTGATTAAGATACATGGGGGCTCGATAGGAGCCTGTATCGAGTTTCCAAAGGGACATGTTCCATCATAATCACGGACACTAGAGACAAGGGCAGAACGTAGTTCTCACATAATGTCCTATTTCCGTTAAGATAGGTTCTACCGCACACGTAAATGAGACCGATTTGTTGTGTTAGCATAAAGCCAATAAGACCCGACCTCACACCGATCACACCTTTGCCCAACGAATCCGTCGGGTCGGTCAGAATCGTGTCTCTGTATGCACTTCAGGGACCCGATTTTAATCGGGTCGGGCATTACTAAGGTGGGGGTAATGACCGACTCTGCCCGACCTTAATCGTGTCGCTGTACGCACTTCACTGACTGTTCCCGATTCTGGGAAGGCCGTTTGAACAGCGATGCTACCTATCCCCTAGTCCGATTTACAAGTGCCTTGTATCAATTTGTAGGAGACACAGAGGCGATGATGAATCTGGAAACTATTTTCCAATATCTTAATCGGATCAAAAGTTATTACACTTTAAATTATTTTCTTTGAATCCACACCAGCGGACTGTGGCTCACCCCGGCTCGGCTCCCAGCGGCTCTCTTTGATCTCAATCGGGTCACTGTACAAGGTCATAAATATTCAGTTTTATATCATTAAGTTACTACAACTAAACAATGTTATTTCATTCCCAAGCCTGCCGCCTTCTCTCTTCCCTTATAGTTCCCGCCTTGCATAAGGCGGCACTTCTATGATTTATAACAATGAATGCGATAGGAAGAAACATTTAATCAGCATAGAAACATAAGCTTGGTTCAAAAAATATTTAATTAGTTATACAAGACGACGTAAAAAGACAATTTGTCAACTAGCGTGTAATGTTTAGTCCCTTTGAAGATAAAGTACTTGAATCTACTGTGTGTGGTGAGTGGGAAACTTCCTCAAAGGTTGAGGTTGTGCACAATTTCTAGCGTACAACCGCGTGAGTACCCACCTCACCCAGTGGAATAACTCCATCATCACCAAATTATAGACTGTTTGACTAAAAGGCAAAACTTTGTCGTGTTCTGAGACATATTAATCAGGCGTTATCTCCACAACAGTGAATTTGAATACTAACTATCGTTCCATCATTACACTAATGCGGCGTTGCCACCGGCCGACTAAACATCCACTGATAATTTTCACACTGTACAAAAGTCGGTCGGTCATTCACCTTGTGAGAATTCAGTGCCACAAAATCCGTGACCTGCACTTCATAAATGCGGCGGATGCTGACTGACCTTTGGTTGTAAAATGCTGACCACAGCCTATTAATTCAATACACTTTGGAAGTGGGTGCAGAAGTCGGTCGGTGGTCCCATATTGAAAAAAAAATCTGTTTCCACCTGATCATTACTGCACAAAATCTGTCGCATAATCAGTCGGCGGCACAACATGCCATAATCGGTGGAAATGCCACATTATTCGATTACAGACTTTGACTATGAAACTGCAGCTTGAAAATAACACCTTTGTAAATGTACTACGTTGAGAAACCTCAGATTGATTTAGTATCCGACCATAATGCCCAGTTCACATTGTGTGTTCTGAGGTACATGTATAGGTAAGCCCAGTCTGAGACCTTCGAGTGCGCAGTGCGGCACTAGAGGTACCTGGTACACCAAGTTGCAGGCATTTTTATTTTATATAAAACATATTTACGCGTACCTTGTGACTGGGCGTACCTCCCATTGGTACCTCCAGTCTCAGACTAGAGGTACCCGCTCGCAAGCCACCTCACCCAGTCACACAGTGTGAACTGGCATTAAAGGCTGATTCCCACCAGGGACCTGTTTCACTAGTTTCGTGACATGTCTGTGACACCATAGAGACATTGGGGTTGTCTAGTTTCGTGACAACACAAGTAGCTGCCCTTAGGAAAAGACAGACCCCAAACATAAGAATAAGACCAATCTACACATCAAGGACCTGTTTCACTTGTTTCGTGACAAAAGTGTTAGACAGACATGAAAAGCGGCACCAACAGTGCAAGCAAGAACGGACAAAACGAAGTCTAATGTCTAGTTCTTATGAAACCGGACACACCATCTAGACACCATCTAGACATGTCACGAAACTAGTGAAACAGGTTCCAGGAGATTCTTGCCCCAGAGACTGGTAGCTGGCATAGTCGCTGGGAAAACCAGTTGCACAGTGGATGGGAGGGCATGGTCGGTGACTAGCGGCCCGAAAATTTCAAACATATTTGAAACTAAATCGCAAGAGACCAGTGCCTTTTTGTGATACACTTTAGCCAGGCGACTCATGCATACACCACAGGGGGCGGGGCAGGAGTCGCTGACGATTTACCACGTTTGTGTTACCACTTGGCAGCATGGGAGATTCCTAGAAATCTGCGCTCACAGTCACCAACTGAAGCCCAAAATCGCCGAGTGGAGATCGGGTATCAAGGGTAGATTTACGCGCTATGCCCGGCGGGAAACGCACGTGACTCTGGTATAGAATCATGGGTAATGCATGGAGGTCACGTGTCGTTCTGATGCGCATGACAATCAGATAATCAGAGCAGACGACAGTGACATGTGTAACCCAGTACGATTATTCATTTCTCACCATATCTCACAGATCAGGCCTAGATTTCACAATTCATTTATTATCATAGCTTGGGCGTCATCCCTCTGATGACTTGCACAATGGAATAACTGACAGTTAAGGCCCCTTTCCATTGGCCAACGAAAACTGTGTACATTTTTGGAGTTTTATTAGAGCCTATTTCCATTGGCCTTCAACGATCTACAGTCAGGAACCAATGACGAACCTTTAGCACTGCTGACACACAATGGAAATGGATTATTAGGAGAACTAAAAAATCTATACTGTTTTCATCGGCCAATGGGAATGGGCCTATAGCAAGTACCGTTGGCTCTGGCTTAAATCCCCTAAAAGCTGGTTTCCATTGGCCATCACTGATCTAGAGTCAGGAACGACTGATTGATCCTCAGCACTGCTGACCAAAATCAGTCAATGGAAACAGACTTTCAGGGGGACTAACAAAATTCTTCGCCATTTTCATCGGCCAATGGAAACGGGCTTATAAAGTACACGCCCAATGAGGGGGTCAGGTGGGGGAAAAGTTGTGTTCATATCCCTACTTTATTCTTTTGCTTAAGATGGAGAGGGGATGGGGGAGGGAAAATTATTTCAGATATTTTTCGTCCTACTTCATGGATGGCCCCTTTTTAAAGCAATTCGAAAGGTTATCGAGATGCACAAGCTGCCTGCCTTAAGAAAAGCCATAGTGTGCCATTGTCTATATAGCCATGTGTTCTCGACACTGAGATAAGGTTACCTGCACTTATACATGTTGCTAGAAGCATATTGAATGGGCAATGTCCTGAAAACACAGCACTTAACATCTGTAGACATCTATAACAATTCTATAGGTACTATTTCTTGACAGATGCATTTTAACACAATATGATGAATCATGTTTGTCCGAGGAATAAATTGTCCTGATAATACTCATGATGTTCACCTATTGATATCCCAGTACATTGTCATTGACAAGCTTAAAAGCCAACGGTTTAACAACTTTCTGAACAAAGGAAGTTCCTGTATCACCAATGAGAGTATCATATCTCCAGTGCACCCTTCTCTGTGTGGCTGTGTTTGACTAGTGTTGACGCCCTCTCCGTGTGGCTGTGTTTGACTAGTGTTGACGAGCTCTCCGTGTGGCTGTGTTTGACTAGTGTTGACGACCTCTCTGTGTGGATGTGTTTGACTAGTGTTGACCGTCTCTCCATGTGGCTGTGTTTGACTAGTGTTGACGACCTCTCTGTGCGGCTGTGTTTGACTAGTGTGACGACCTCTCCATGTGGCTGTTTTTGACTAGTGTTGACGACCTCTCCATGTGGTTGTGTTTGACTAGTGTTGACGCCCTCTCCGTGTGGCTGTGTTTGACTAGTGTTGACGCCCTCTCCATGTGGCTGTGTTTGACTAGTGTGACGACCTCTCTGAGTGGCTGTGTTTGACTAGTGTTGGCGAGCTATCAGCAGGACGGGAGCAGTAGGGCGTGGCGACGACCTCTCTGTGTGGCTGTTTTTGACTTCCTCTCTGAGTGGCTGTGTTTGACTAGTGTTGACGACCTCATTGTGTGGCTGTGTTTGACTAGTGTTGACGCCCTCACTGTGTGACTGTGTTTGAATAGTGTTGACGACCTCTCCATGTGGCTGTGTTTGACTAGTGTTGACGCCCTCTCCGTGCAGCTGTGTTTGACTAGTGTTGACGCCCTCTCCGTGTGGCTGTGTTTGACTAGTGTTGACCGTCTCTCCTCCGTGTGGCTGTGTTTGACTAGTGTTGACGCCCTCTCCATGTGGCTGTGTTTGACTAGTGTGACGACCTCTCTGAGTGGCTGTGTTTGACTAGTGTTGACGACCAACCAGCAGGACGGGAGCTGTAGGGCGTGGCGTGCCGAGAGCGTTCCCATGTTGACGACATGTTTTACGTGCACAGAACACCCCGTGTTTATCCAGCGCCGGTCTCCGTCCACCCTGGAGGACATGAGTGGGGTCCTTGTGTAAGCAGGGCCTCTAAATCAGGCGTGCCAAATCCCTCCTCAAGCTGGGATTCATCTACCACGTCTGTCTGGTCGGGTTACTCAGCGTTTACACTAGACGATTATAGGCGGCGATTCTGGCATTTCGCACTGCCTGACGACTTTCAGCACAAAGGGTGTCCCTTTGGGCGAGGTGTCTCAGAAGTAGATAAGTTAAATATTAAGACGATAAGTGTATATATACAATAAAGGTAGGATATGGACTAGCTGTTTGATTTTTATGTGCTGGTGGATCGAAGGCATAGCATACAGAGGATCAGATCGGTGTTAAATTTGCTTGCTCTTTTATGCGTTTCTTAAATATTTCTTTGCTCTCTGATCGTTTTAGGTTTTCTGGTTGAGAGTTCCAGAGCCTATATTCAAAATATGTGAGCGACCTTTTTGCCCGCTTGGTTTTTACTTTCGGTAGTTTAAAAAACATGTTTTACCTGTCGCACCGCCAACCAATTGTGCAACACATTCAGTGGAATAATCGTCAGGTGGAAACAGAAATGGTCAACGATTTTTCTCTCCCACCTTATGCAATTTGGCACCGCCGACCAACCTCTGAAACCACCGTCAAAATCAAAGCAAATTGATTTATTTGGTGACGGTCTGCATTTTACTACCAAAAGTCAGTCACATTGTAGCAGTGTAGGTCGCTAATTATGTACTACCAACCTTTCACAAGGAGAACCACTGAACAGCTTTAATACAGCGTGAATATTTTCGATGGGATTTCAGTTGGCATTTTGAAATGCTGCATGAGTGGCCTTGGGGTTCATGTTCAGTGGAAACAGAATAATGGCATCCTTTTTATGCATTCCATAAACCAAAATGAAGAGAAATTTCGATTCTGATTAGTTTTATTTCAGCATTCAAATATTAGATTTTACATTTGGTTCATTTCGACGCGTGAGTTTGCCTAGGACTCATTGTTTTGGCGGAGGGCTGTCATAAAACACCGCCAGTTTATTGCCTTTTCTTTTATCATGCTCGACACCACATTTTATGTTCAATATCATACTTCTTTTACAACGTCCTTTCTATTCATAGATACTCGCAGTTCAACAAGTTCATATCTTAGCTCCATGACCAGGGGCCCGTTTGATAACTTAGGATCCTAAATGTATACCCTTTTCTGTATGCCATAGAGACCCAGAGACGATGTGGGTCAACATTATTCGACACTAATGGACCATCTTATGGACGCCTAATACTGTTTTTTGTTTTTTTGTTAAATGAAAAATTTAAGGACGTTGTACAACCACTTTCATACAGAGGCGCTCTTCCTTGCACATGCCCGGACCGGGTGCAACAGACAACAGGAGTATTCATTATTACAATATTGGTATATTATTTTAGCGCATATGCAATGAAAATAGGCAATATAGTCCGCAGGCTGGTCTTTTGACTCAGGCGAATTTAGTGTTATCTTTGTTGTCTTTCAATATATAATGTTGATTTGTCGTTCATACCTATTAATAAGAATACGTAACGATGGAACATACAGGACATAGTACACATAACAGTATATAACAAGAAAATCACAGGAATATACAACACATATAGTAGCGAACAAACTTAGATACTATTAAACGATAACCCTTGTGCGAGGTACAGAAAAGGGTACAATCCTATATTATTCAACGAGCCTCTCGTCTTGTCTCCTGTTTTCTTGTTTTTTGTTAGTTTATTCTTGCAAGTTCTGTTATGAAGAGCAGTTCATCCACTGCTACTTCTTGGTAAAGGTATACAGGAGTTCGGTCACATCAAGTTTGATATGTATGATAATCCACTTGGTTTCCAGGGTGAGTAAATGATAATTAGAGTGTTGTTTATCTACATAATTATAAAGCTTGATGTTTACAAGACTCCTTTACCATCAAATTTATGGGAAGGGTTAATTAAGAGGGAAATGAAAACATAATGAGGATGTGCAAAAAGGGTAGCAAATTGTTAAAATTAGCCAATCGAAAATGAAATGAGTTTTTTTTCTGTTGATCTCCAAGAACAATGAATCGCATTTAATCATTTTTATTTCGTCATTTTTCCAAGGCCTACTCGTTTCTGGATGTTTCAACGTCCTCCCCCGCACCCTGTAATCCTCTGTTGGTTTAGTAACTTGCAGTTGAAGGTGACATTGTGAAACAACAGGACACGAGACAAACACCGGAGAGGGGACAGAGATAATGAAGGGTAACACGCGGAGGTAATGACAACTATGCAATGGACGGGTCAAGGTGATGCTCTCAGCCCCCGAGCAGCTCCGAGCAGCTCCGAGCTTCTCCGATATTCTCCTAGCTGGTCCGAGCTGCATCGAGCTGCTCCGAGCTGTTCCGAGCTTCTCCGATGTTCCTCGAGCTGTTCCGAGCTTCTCCGAGCGGCTCCGAGCGGCTCCGAGCTACTCCGATATTCTCCTAGCTGCTCCGAACTCCTCCGAGCTGTTCCGAGTGGCGGCTCCGGGCGGCTTCGGGCGGCTCCGAGGTGTTCCAAGCGGTTCCGAGCTGTTTCGAGCTGCTCCGAGCTGCTCCATGCCGCTCCGAGCCACTCCAAGCTGCTCCGAGCTTCTCCGAGCCGCTCCGAGCTGGTAATAGCAGGCGAGTTTATCAGATGCCATCTCTGCCGGACCCACTCTCCAAGCAGACACTCGTTCCCCAGGTACCCACTAAGAACAGGGGGAACCAGCCAACATTTCAGATTCAAAACAGGGTAACTGTCAATTGTCATGAAACGCAAAGAACTCCTATGTCATGAGTTTGGAAATACTTTGATTAGTAAATAATGTGTTCCACACAGCAAATTGATCATCAACATCTTGCAGTATGACCACGGAGTAGAGCGCAGGAGAACGCAGGATCTCTGCTAGGAGAGTGTGTCAAACTCCTACCCGAGCTGTTCTGAACCGAGCTGCCCCGAGCTGCTCCAAGCTGCTCCGAGCTGCTCCTAGTCCAGGGCGCAGCCCAGGGGCACAAGCGACTCATTTGTTCCAGCTCATTTTACCCTAATTTGGGGACGTTACTTGACAATAAAAGACGGGCGGGAGATGATCCGGTGGCCCTTTGGCTCCTCCAGCCTGAGGCGGGCCAGCGTGGACCGGGATGAGCTGCTCGGCTGAGTGGGAGAGTCGCTCGTCACGCCGTGTGGAAGCGCGGCACCACCGCCACCTCAAGTGTGTAAGTGTGTGTGTGACACTCGCTCCACTGGAACCTTTATTATTATTATTATTATTATTATTATTATTATTATTATTATTATTGTTATAATAGGCCTGGCATCCACCGGTACAAAAAGCAAATATCGGAGACATATCGGGAAGGTGCAAAATTTGTAGCATATGTCTAGACATGCCAATCCAACACGCATTGTGTGGTTTTTTTTTATCGGTGTCTGATCGCATTGTGTGTTTTTTTTTTATCGGTGTCTGATCGCAGAAACGTGGTCTACTGCCCGGTTATTAGGGGACCTTCCGACGCGATTTTAGTTTTTTATCGGGAGGTGCATCGTAGAGCATATCGGAGACATATTCTAGTAGGTGGACGCCGGGCCTTATACATCGTATGCAAAGTCCCCATTTAAATGTTTTGGGACTGAGTAAACCACGACCCATTATAAGAAGCCTGTCAGATACCATAACTCTGGTATACGGAGTCAAATCTGTGGTATACGGCCTCAAAGCCATGGTATTTGGGAAAACTAGTCCCTTTATGCCATAGAACAAAGAAATAGTCCTTATTGTGATACCCTTTATTGTGGCAACTACCGGAAGATGGATAATAAAGGCAACAAATGATAGTTATGTGGCTTTGTAAACCACTCAAGGTTGGCATCGTAATACACTTATTTAAGCGCTCGTGTATTACTACGCGTCCACCTCTCGTGGTGTACGGCCGCCTGTCCACAAAACCATCGATTATTTTCTATTTACTAGATACCTATAGGCGAATGTCTTCCTTTTACTGACTAGAAGGACAAATTCCGTTCGTCTCCGAGTGACGAAATACTATTCATACGTCCCTCCATACCATGTGACCACTGTCATACTGCTGTCCAGTGAGTTCTAAAATGGTGACTTTTTTTTCCAGGGATATGATAATATATGGTGACATGGTTAGTGTGACTGAATTACATCTTTTCCTTGTTTTGGTCAGAAATATTCACCTCACTCATCGAACTCAGTGAATATTTCTGACCAAAAACAACTCCGAACAGATGCCATTCAGTCACACTAACAAGTCTAATTGAACAAATTGGACGTTAAACTACCCAAACCAACAAACCCAAGCCACACTAACCATGTCTCCATATATCTTATACCTACTGCCGAGCATCTATGGGTGCAGTAGGACTAATGCTCGGGCGCAAAGAACCGGTAATGACTGTTCAGGCGCACTGTAACTGTAGTGTACTTTGCAAGTACATAAATGACATTTTTTTCAAGTTTTTATATAAATGATGATAAAAATTAGAATTTAATGAACCCGGAGCGATTCCATTCTCGGTCTTTTATCCCATTTAATAATTCCCTCCACCTCTGGCGTCGGGACGTATCTTATGGGACAAATGACCTCGAACGGCCACCCCTACGGGCTCAGTACCCACGTTTTCTCTTATTATTGGTATTCATTTGGAAAATAGTTGTATCATTTTATGTACCTTTAAGACTTTTCAGAACTCCGATGACCTGGAAACGACCTTATTTTTTTAGGCATTTACAAGAACAAAATTATCAAACCTGTAGTCATCACTCCTCACTGATCACATCTCATTACTACCTAATGAGCCACAATTGTTCTGATGATGCCCTCTCTAAAGTGATAGAAGTTTGACTACACCTGAACTGCATAGCCTCTGGAAGGGGAAAAACCTCGAGGTTTCTGATGAATATGCACAGAGCCTTCATTAGAGATCAGTCAAAGTTTTTTTTCCGCTACGACCTAACTTAATTAGCATATTGACTTCCTGTTAATCAATAACCGTCAATTAGGTTGCATCATCCAGTAAGACGCAGAGGCTCCCCGGCGCCCGGCCATGTTTAATCTCCGTCGTGTTATGACCAGACAGACCCCCTATAGGCCTTTATCATCCATCGTATACAAAGACCCCATTGAAAATGTATGGGGACTGAGAAAACCACGACCCATTATATAACACCTGTCAGATACCATAACTGTGGTATACGGATTCAAACCTGTGGTATACGGTCTCAAAACCATGGTATACGGAAAAAATAGTCCCTTTGTGCTATAGAGCAAATAAATAGTCCCTATTTTCCTACTTTTCTGCATACTGCTTTCCCTTTCCCTTTACAGATCATGTGTCGCTATGTTAGAAAGATCGATCGGTGTTTCCTGACTGCTGATCTTGGCGAATGATCGGCCAGTGGAACATGGCTTATAGACTGTATGATACCCGCCTCCACCTCCCTGCCTGCCGTCAACACACACAGCCCTTTCTCCTTCCCTTACAGTTCCCTTGCCCTGAGCCTGTCAGAGGAAGCTTACACATTGTAATTTATTTTGTAATCAGTCAGTGTATGTTCATATTCAAAGACATGAGCAAGTCATAGACTCCCTCTCCCTCCTCACTATGCGAGGTGAACAGGCAAAATAGGACATGTAGAGGACTTCCAAACAGGTCATAGCAGCCGAGCAGCCCTGATTTCTACCTGCTAAACATCAGTGGAATTTGATATCTTACTGATCTGGATTTTACCGTTTTCGTTCTGGATGTAATACACACCTGATACAGAGTTTCCATACTAAGCCTATAGGGAGTGTGTAATTCACCGGGCGGAGATCACGGGTGGTCGTCATCTCCGCCCTACACAGAGCGGAGATTAAAGGGGGGCGTCCACCAACCACGACAAGGCTACGACAATGGCTTTCCGACAAGGTCCACGACAGGCCTACGATTGGAAAGCGTGTCGTAGCCTTGTCTTGGTTGGTGGACCCTAGTTCCCGACAAGAGTCTACGACAAGGCCACGACAGGCTGCGACTGGAAGCTTGTCAGGGGCCTGTCGGGGGCCTTCCGACAAGGCTACGACAATATCGAACATGTTCGATTGTTGCTATGACTGGACCTTTGTCGTGGAGTGTTGTGGTTTCCTCGATATCACTGTCATAGTGTGTCAGAACCATGGGCGCCTTTTTTACGGTAACCAGCAACGTCTACGACACGCCCCGACACCCCTGTCGTAAGAGGGGACGTCCACCAACCATGACAAGGCTACAAGAGCAGACAAAAAAGTTCCAATCGGTGCCTTGTCGCAGCATTGTCGTGAGGAGGGGAGTTGTCGTGAGCCCTTGTCGCAGCCTGTCGGGAAGTGCACGCTCCACCTAAATATTCTATCGTAGACCTCTGCGACAACCTCCCGACACGCCACGATGTTCGATTTTGTTGTAACCTTGTCGGAAGGCCCCTGACAGGCCCCCGACAAGCTTCATGTCGCAGCCTGTCGTGGCCTTCTCATAGCCTCTTGTCGGGAACTGTGGTCCACCAACCACGACAAGGCTACGACAAGGCTTCCAATCGTAGAGCTGTCATGGACCTTGTCGGAAAGCCATTGTCGTAGCCTTGTCGTGGTTGGTGGACGCCCCCTCTAAAGCCCCTCTTCTCACGACAAGGCTGCGACAAGGCGCCGATAGAAACTTTCTTCTCTGCTCTTGTCGTAGCCTTGTCGTGATTGGTGGACGCCCCCCTTAACGGAGAAAGGTCCCTTGTGTACAAAATAGTGCGTGGGAAGATCGACGGTCATGTTTTCTCTTATTTGATAACTTAAATTTGCAATGCTGAATGATTTCAATATGAATTAGTTTAGGATAAGAGAAGTCATAATCTCTTCGGGCTAGACAATAGGCAATATCCTCGCATTCGTTTGGATATTACTACGCGTCTATAGTCATCGGAGATTCCGGCCGCTTGTATCTGAAACCAGTTGATAATATGTATGTAATCTGAATACTTTTTCTAATCCATAATATACAAATTTCCCATTGAGAAATTTTGGGGACTCATTAAACCACTACTCATTGTTTAAAATTTGTCAGATACCATAGCCATTGTATACGGATTCAAATCCGTGGTATACGGCCTTGAAGCAATTGTATAGGTGAAAATGGTCCCTTTGTGCTATAGAGCAAGAAAATAGTCCCCTTTTTATATACCCTTTCATTTGGCAATTTCTGGGTCTAATTTATTGTAGAAGATGGATAATAAATACAACAAACCATATCTTTATTGAAAAGCGGCTCTGTAAACCTCTCGAGGTTGACGTCGTAATACACTCTCTAATAATATGTATTACAACGTGTCAACTACTCGTGGTCTACGACCGCCTGTCCACAAAACCATCGATTATCGTCTACATATACTACTTCCAAATTCCCTTAAATACACTGTAACGTGGGGCTTTGTGTGTGTATAGGCTCGGCTTCCAGTGCATTAGAGAATGATGGATATGGCGGAAGGCAGATATAGGATGGCAGGCAAAAATAGAGCGACGGATATTGCTGACCCCCATTTAGTCCCCCCTCTTTAGTCACCCCCAGAAACGTTACCCATATTGTAGTAAATTTTGAAAAATATTTACCTTTGTACTATGAGAAAACGTGGTTACTGAGCCCGTACAGGTGGACGTTCGAGGTCATTTGATGAAAAAATACGGCCCGACGCCGTAGGCGGGAGGGCCGTATTTTTTCATCAAATGACCGAGAACGGACACCGTACGGGTTCAGTCACTACGTTTCCTTATTACTATACACCTCCAACTCATTTAAAATCTATTTTATCAACTTTCCTGGTTCATGATTCAAACCCTCCATTCCCGTACTAAACCACTGCTATTCACTAAGGCCCGCTAGCGGAAAAACTCGGCAACTGTTGACGTGTAGCAACAGATGATGCTGGAACTTCACTTCCCGTGGGAATTAAGTTAAATGAAATTTTAACACGAGTACGGCATATATATAACCTACATTCGTACCAAATATGATGAAGATCGGTTGCTTTAAACCGAAGATATCGGCGTTTGAATACGGCGACTTCGACATTCACTGAGCACCGGGAGGTGGGAGGGTGAAAACCCGGCAACTGCCGACGTGGAGCAGACTATGAAATGTATGACACAGGACGACCTGGAACTCTGGTAGCCAACGTAATTATGACGTCGACAACGCGGAGCGGCGGAACAGGAGGCGGTAGGACTTGTTTATATCGATCAATCTCGCAGAGTTAAACCATTTAAAACTGTCTTAGGTGAAAGCTATACGTTATTTACTTCGATATATGGACAATAGACACTTCCAGTTCTTACAGGTAAGGCCGAGTATGTCTCTAAAGTTATAAATGGGAGAGAACCGCCATTTTTTTGTTTGTTTTTGACACGGACAATGCTATCGCGCTATCGCGATATTGTACGTTAGTACGACGTAGTGTACGTCGCAGCGGGACGTACGTTTTGCAATGCTTAAGCCTATGGGAATCCATACGTCATACTACTCGGCGGGCCCGAACATTATTTATACGATATGCCTAGCAGCGGTTAGTAACCCATAGACGTTTGCCTATAGGTGTATAGTAATATATTTGTAGGATTGACGTGTGAAATGTAAGTTTCCATTCAGTGTAAATGTCTTTTTAATGGAATTCACACATGTTCATGTCACGTTCATCATATCCTTTTTTTTTCTTTTCTTTTTTATCATAATCGATTGCATTTAAATAGCTCAGAACGTAGTCTCACTTTTTCAGAGTTTCTGTGGGATGTTGAATATACAATATCGTCACCGGACCTCTGTATTGCCAGTAACCAAACAAGAGCGATAGTAATAGAAATATACTATTTGGATCTAGTGTTATTCATCAGTTCATCAGCTCTTTTATTCACATCAGATAAATAACATCTCTATAAATGTGATACGCGTTAAATCTCTTTGATCTGCACTTTTATAGTCTAATATATCTGCTCCAGAATTCAAACAAATTTCATTGCCTATAGGGAAAGAGAAGTGCATTCAACCATATCGTTTGCCATCAGATTTATAAACTGCGAGTAATATGGTTTAGAGGGAGATATTCTGAGAGGGAGATGTCAGGATTCCTGAGAATGGGATTAGACACCATGCAGTCCTTGTTGGATTCCTGATTCATGCAGAGTGTGATGTTGTTTATATGAAAAACATTTTTTACATTTTAGTGTTGACATCAAATCAAGAGGCCAAGCGTATCATCTTGTTTTAAGCTGTGTTCCTTTACGTAGGCCAGACACAGAGTCATTTGGCAATTATGTACAGCTAGATGATACAGGAGGCTAAAAACATTCAGGGAATTACAGGGAAAGCACAGATGTCCACGATCAACCAGTCTACCATGTCTTATGGAGCATCAAACAAGAATATTCAACAAGAGGCACGTATAAACAGGAAATCCTTAATGCAGGGTGTGCCCAAGGTTGTCGGCATCAAATGTCATTTATCACAATCGTAAACATGAGTCATGAGCACTACAAACCAGTCAACAGGCAGATTGAAGAGTTATATAATTACACCAACTCTCATTAATATCTATTGAATAAGTACACTGCTAAATTCATTCGTGAAGCCCGTTTCCATTGGCCGACGACACCGGCGGAGATTTTTTTTGTTCTCCTGAAAGTCTGTTGGTGTCACCTACCATGCCTCAGTATCAAATAATCAGTGAGGGAAGTAGTTTTCACTCGCTCACCGACGAAATCAATGGGGTTTGATTCCGTCAGTCCTGAGAGAAATCCCTCGGTGGTGCCATAGTGCATAATCTAATTAGAAACATCGTTGGTCATTTCACTAGTTCGTTTACAGACTGCGCCGCCTAAGGCTTACAGTCTGTAAGGGTCTAACAGAGCACAGCTCCCATTTACCAGTTACCTAGGCACTGATTGGAGAAAGGAATTTCTTGATTGGCTGTTCTAATCTTAGCGCCAACTCAAGCCTGAGAATACCACGATTCTGGTGCTATTCTGGCAATCATCATAACTCTTCAAGCTGATTTATTTGGTACATGCCCAGTAAAAGCTACTCTAGGAGCTCTGCTTGAAGAGGAACATACTAGTTACTGGCAGATCAGTCAGGGCAGCTTAGTACCAGCGGAGGCAGGAATCTCTGTCTCAAAATGGCAGCCATTAACAGTCTTAGTTTGAGCCTGTGTGCCCTGGCCCCGGCGACAACAGACTGTATTAGAGTCTATCATTTCACTAGCTGGGTCGTTTCCGGTTTTGCGTCAGTAATGCCAAAAGTCAGCCGGTGGTTCCTGACTGGAGATCGGTGACAGGAAATCGGTCAATGGAAACTGGCTTATATGAATAGGGAGCCAAAGTGGGAGTGCCGAAACCACAGGTACCTGTGTTCAGAACACCATTTGCTGAAATAGATGCTCAGCACTTTGACCATATAGGTTTTTAGCGGGTTAATTTGGGCTCCCTATACAAATACAGACACCCACTAACAAGAACCCTCATATGACACAGCCTGTACAAAACTATGTCATTTTCTGCCATCCAACCCTCTAAAAGAGGGCATGAATAAACAAAAATAAGGAAGGCGATATTGACGCACTTCAACACAGGGATTAGACCTTTCTGCAGTTCAACGCATATCACCATCTATCTCACCCCTGGTACAAGTTTAGCCATAGGAATAACAATAAAAATAACTCAACGATTTCCCAGGGAAAGTGAAAATACTACACCATGGTCGTGGCGAAGTGAATATCAGATGACGTCATAGGCGATTGGAGATTTAGAAGGAAACCCACGAGATGACAATAGCTTGGTCCGTACTCCACCGAGTTTGACTGCAGAGTAATTCACGAAGCGAAGCTGAGTGAATTACTCTGTGGTCAAACGAGGTGGAGTACGTATAACATTAATTATTGATGAAATGAATCACCCAATTAGCCATTGAGTATTGGGTACACGAACCTCACGGCCGTGGAGTATGAGTTCCTAATGTTAAGCCTATGAAGAAAAATACCGGGGTGAGATAATTAAACGTCCCCAACTGGATTTGTGAGTAATTTGAATTATTCTGATATTGCAATGCCATTCTATTGTCAGTGAAAGGGGTGAGATAAATCTAGAACCGCACTTGAATCGTAACATAAATAGTACTCCACTCATTTGGACACACCGTAATCGTCACTCGGCTTCGCCTCAATGATGATTGCGGAGCGTCCAAACTCATGGAGTATTGCCTATTCATACGATTCTCGATGCAGTTCTTTATGAATCTAACGCTCATGTTATCACTTCCAATTACCTGTGACCCATTCCCTCTGTGATAAACGCTCACAGAAAACGGGCTCAGGAGGCATTACACCGATCTGACAGGGAGGCCTTTTGACATGCGCACAGATTTATGTCTTCCTGACTTGGATGAATGCGGTCAATCACGTCCTAAAATCTCGCAAATATCGACTGCGGAACCCATTTGAAACGAAGGCTCTCTCCCCTTTAGTGCTTCGCCTGCCAGTGGCAGCAGGTCAAAAACCAGCCTTGCTTTGGTGAGGTATTAGCCTGGTAGGATGCATGGGATGTGGTGGAGGCGTGGCGTCCATATGTGAAGTCATCCGCTGCCACCTTTCTGGGGAGAGAGATGGAGCGGGCGAGAATCAGCTGTCTGGTCATGTGACAAGATGCCACAAATCAAAATGGCCCAGTCTCAGGGGCGCACATGACTTCTACTTCATCATATAACACGATATTGTGAGTAAGAGTGCCTGAAATTATTAATGTAAAGGAGGACCGATAAGCCCAGCACCACATAACAGATGTAAAATGCTTTACATCTGGGTATCATGATGTATTGCGTTAGAAATAGGATTGTTTGATATATTATTCACCATCGGGTGGTTCTTATAGTGAGGCGGGTTGTATCCTATAGAGAATGCGTGTTTCAGGCCATTCATCATCTTTTTTTTTGGTTGGAAGCCATGAATTCTCTAGGTTAAGGCTTAAAATGCTGATGAAGACTCATTCTGAGCAATTATCACTGAACCATACATTAGCAACTTCTGGCGCCCAACAAGGTGTGGTGAATGCATGATATCTCACCCCTGGTATTTTTGTCCCATAGGCTTAACATTGGTATCTCGTTGTCCATGCCCCTACAAGTATTGCAGTCTGTTCTCCATGTTATATATCCAGTGTGTCATCTATTCTTATAGTGTGCACAGGGGTGAGATAAATACAGAAAGCAACTTGTTTTGGTCAAAGTCATTGTTCTCCAACTCGTTTGAATACTACGTAATATTCACTCGGCTATTGCCTCATTAATATCACTCCACATCAAACTCATGGAGAACTATGACTTTGACCAAAACTTATTGGTTTCTTCTTTAGTATTGCATTAGGAATAGGATTGTCTGATATATCATTCACCATCAGGTGGTTCTTATAGTGAGGCGGGTTGTATCCTATAGAGAACACATGTTTCAGGCCATTCATCATCATGTTTTTGGTTGGAAGCCATGAATTCTCTAGGTTAAAGCTTAAAATGCAGGTGAAGACTCATTCTGAGCAATTATCACCGAACCATACATTAGCAACTTCTGGCGCCCAACAAGGTGTGGTGAACGCATAATGTATCCGTTCACTTATGATTATGGTGAATATTTATGATGACCAGTGATGTGCTAGAATCTATTTTTATACCACCCCTGGTAATTTTGCCACATAGACTTGATATTGTGAACTCGAACTCAATGCTGATGTATTTAGACAAAAATACTCAATGGGGTATTATGTCACAAATGTTAGCCAATTAGTCGATGTGAGGGGTGAGGTAAATTCAGAAACCCATTCAAGTTTATGGTCAGAGCTTGATATCATATTGATAGAATCTCTACTTTGCCTTGTGAATTACTACGCTATTCAAACTCGATGGGATCTGAGCTCTGATTGTAAACTTTCATAGTTTTCCTTAATAATCTCTGACTCTGAGAAAAAACAATAACAGTTAAATGGAGACGAGCTTAAGAACGATTCCATAATAATGCTTGGGAAATCGACCCCACATACACCTTTCCAAAGCGGATTTCAGATGACATGGAGATACCTTATAGACACTAAATACCACATGCATGACATGATATGGTAACCAATGCCTACCCTCCATTGTTATAATGGGTATTTCAGGCAATCTGGGTAGTAAAGTAATAGGGTTGTTTGCCTTGAGCATGGGTACTGGGTTAAAAAACCGTAAACCATAGTCACGATTAGCTCGTGATTCAATCCGTGTATCAATGTAGATCTCAGGCAGAATTTAAGTACTAAAACATACTAAGATTTTGGAATCATGGAATGAATCTGAATAATTTTTTACAGGTCTACAGAACATGTTATCATATTATTTTTCAGACTTAGCAAGAAACAAATTCAAAATTGTAACTGTGGCAGAATCATAATTCTGATATAAATCCATTATTTCCAGACCATACGACTTCATCTAATTCCACCATATTTACAGAAATTATACATTTATATGCGGTCTACCTAATTCTGAAATTACCAAAGTGGGAGTATTTCACACATAAGAGATATTTTTCGTCAAATGCACACTTGTAGGGGTTAAGGCCAATGCCCATCTACCGATTTCGGAACATTTATGTACGTTTGTCGGCGACAAACGAAGGGTAATTTTGTCGGAGGGTAATTTGTCTCAGCCACGCCATCCTAACGGAGTCAGTAGATGTAGGACAGCTAGGCAAGGCTACCCACCGATTAGTTGATAGGTGTAGACTGATTTCTTTAGGACTAATACCCACCAGGGCCTCTCCTTGAGGGCCGAGGGTTGAGCAGGGGTTACGTAATTTGCCTGCGACAAGGTGACCGACTTCTATACCATTTGGGAGCTAATCGTTCAACCCTAAATCGGCAGATGGGCATCCGGCTTTAGTCGAGCAGTGGTTAGTTTGGTTTACACCAGAGGTCATGGGTGCCGATCCCTGATGTGCGGTGATCCCAGAGAGCCTGTGCATGCAAATGCTATGGGTTCGCCCAGATTACGTAACTTGGTCTGTATATAAGGCAGAGTCCGCAGCAGGTTGACAGGTTACTTATGCGTTCCTCCTCATAGGGTAAACACCTTGGAGCCTCGTAGATTGGTAAGGTTTCTCTGGAACCTTTCAGTGGTGGAGTGCGGAAACTCACTCACCTGGCTTTACTCAGCACATTCCTTGCTAAGGTACCGTGCGACCAAAGAGAGGTATAATAAAGAACATATACCGAAGCTCTTGGAGTCTGGTTTTGTGTGAGTAGGCTTAGTGATAGTAGATCTAGCATCTCCTTGACTTACTGAAAACAAACCGAACCAACCTATGTGGTAACACACATAGGGTAGAACTGTCTCACTCCACCGGAACAGACAAATCTAGTTCTCGGGAAGTGATCTGAGAAAGACAGAGAACCGCTGGACCGATACACACTGATAGGCTACGACTAATCCAACATGTAGGATCTTACCGAGAGGCCTACGATTGGCGTTTCTAATCGTAACCTATCAGTATCCAATTGTGGGCTATCTTAGAGTCAATCATAGAAATATTGTCCACTGCCACGATTTTTCCTGCCCTCCCGTTGAAATTTTATTCCAGTCGTGAAGTCAATCATACAGTATATCGGGTCTAGAATCGGCGTTGGTGGGTGCAGGGAATCAGTCATCATGAATCACATCAAGACCGCGAACACCATCATATCAACCGGAAATAGAAATAGCTAATAGCATCCTTTAATTAGCCCAAGGAACGCACCAGAGTATAAATATGCTGATTTACAATCTTTAATTAATATCCTTAGAAATACTAGATAATGATCCTAATTATGAATCACGGTATGAATGAGCTAACAACGACCGTTAAACAAAGAAACTGTTTAATCATATTATGATGGTTGACTCAATTCTGATGAGAGCGTGATGGCTCCCCTGTGTGTGATTGTCCTTTGCATCCCATTGTCCTTCACCAATCTGTTTAGCACGAAATCTACTGGGACCAAGTGGAATATTCAAAGGGGATATCAAGTAGAAATGAACCAAAACTCATCAGTTTCTAGTTTTATGATTTTGCTTATTTTAAATTACGAATATATAATATTGACTGGTTTCAGATAAAAGCGGTCGTATGCTCCGAGGAGTTAACAGGTAGTAATATCCGAGTGCATGCGAGGATATTGCACAGAGGCAACTCTGAGGAGCATACAACCAATATTATCTGAAACCAGTTTATGTTGTATTTATTATCCACCTTTTCGTAACAAGTGGCGTACTGATATCAGATCATTTAGGTGCCCACTATTTTTTCATATGCACTATCTTTCTGTAGGCGCTGCCTTTTGCAGCCCGTAGTTTACTGGGTAGTGGTCAGGGTAGTGATATACATGTGTTTTTTTATGGTCACTTTGTATTAAGTGGATAATAAGTACACAATATTGTTTGGTATCAGATACAAGTGGCCATATGCTCAGAGGAGTTGATGCTTAATAACATCCGAACACATGCACATGCAAGGATATTGCGTAGAGTCAACTCCTAGGAGTATAAAGCCGATTTTATCTGAAACCAGTCTATATTGTATTTACTATCCACATTATTTGGACAAGTATTGTATCAATTTAGCTTTCGTTATGCACTATTTCCTCATATATATACACGCTATTTTTTTCGTTTGCGCCTGCCGCAACATACAACATATCTGTAATCACCGTGCATGTCCATACACACTCCCTATGTTTTCTATGGACACTTTGTATTAGGTGGGTGATAAATTCAAATTCACCAATATATGTAAAATGCATCACGATCTCAAGCTACGACTACCTTCATTCTAACCCCTATATAGAAACGAAGACTGGCAGGTTGCCTTTGCCGGTGCTCAGACCATGGCGGCAGTATGTAGAGGACGCTGGAGGCCGGTTCGCCCAATGCCCAGTTCACATTGTGCGACTCGAGGTACCTAGGTACGCCCAGTCTGAGACTGGAGGTACCTGTGAGCGCGTAGCACGGCAAGACCCACAGTATGAACTGTACGCTTCCCGCTAGTCTGAGACTGGGCGTACCTGGGACCTGTTTCACTAGTTTCATGACTTGTCTAGATGGCGTCTGTGACACCATAGAGACAGATTGGACTTCACTAATTTCGTGACAACAAAAGTAGGCGTGAGTTTCACTTGTCGTGAACGGTACGACGCCAACTGTTGCCGTTCTTGCTTGCACTGTTGGTGCCGCATCTCATGTGTCTCTAGCACTTTTGTCACGAAACAGTGAAACAGGTCCCAGGGACCTTAAGTCCCAGACGCCCATCATTGCATTTTGGACAAAGGACAAAGGCCAAAAGCAAGGCTATATAAGCGCATCATGCAGAGCATCCTCTCTTGCAAAACGTTCTCCGTCTCAGACTGGAGGTACCGGGTGCGCCGACTCGCAAGCATTTTTTTAATATCAAACATGTTTGATATTTAGTACCACTAGTAACAGACTGGGCGTTTCAAGGTACCTCCAGTCGCAAGGTGGGTGGTTCACACATATATTTGCATGTACCTTGCGATTGGGCGTACCTCCAGTTTCAAGGGCGATACCTCCAGTCTCAGACTAGAAGGACCCACTAGCAAGCCCCCCCCCCCCCCACTTCCCAGTGGTTACTGGAGAACTCGACCCGAAAAGAACTCGATCCGTAGTTGTCAGGAGAACTCGACCCGTTTCGAGAAATGGATTGGAGAACTCGACCCATTACAGATACTTGTGAATAAGACATTTTCATATAGAAGTAAAGGTCTTACTAGTTAGCTTTCAGAAAATAAACTATTGGATATAGAAAACAAGTCCAGTTTAGGTGTAGGGTTAGGGTTAGGGATAGGGTTAGGTGTAGGGTTAGGGTTAAGGATAGGATTAGGGATAGGGAAAGGGTTAGCGACAGGCTTAGGGAAAGGGTTTTCGTTTGTTTTCATCCCCAGAGAAGACCAAATTTGAAGCCAAGATAACATACGTACTACTAATCTATCCCTACTTGTAATAAGATACTTGTGTTGGGAAGATTTAAAACGGGTCAAGTTCGTTTTTTGTCGAGTTTTTTACGGGTCGAGTTAGTTAGGGGTCGAGTTCTCAAGTGTTCCCTCCGGTCGCACAGTGCGAACAGGCCTTCAGTCCTCCACGTGTGAAGATTAGCTGGCAGTCAGACGGAGGCAGCCTCCTCCCTCCAGTCCCCAGAGGCTGATTGTACGCCCAGGAGCCGGCCGCGCTTCAGATTCACATACACAAAATTCATTATGCAAGGGAACTGCGGAGGAAACTGGCTTTAGGTCTTCCGTCGCCTCTTTGTTTGTCTCCCATTGTTGTAGGTAAAGTGAGACCATGCATATTGGATCTCTGGTGACGAGGGGAGGTATCGGCGATACAGATGCACGGAGACGTATTGTCCATGACAGCAACACTATAGTGCTGATAGGCAGCTTTTTTTTGGACTTTGTAGAAATAGTGAAAAGGTCCATGGAGGTGTTTAATAACAGGCCATAAATGGCATGCGTGTGAACCTGGGGAATCATTATAATTGGCTAAAAACAATGATTGATATTCAGATGGTGTTAGATTCATATCAAAGAAGAAACCAACAAGTTATGGTCAAGGTCATCGTTCTTCGCGAGTTTGAATGCTATGTGATATTCACCTCATTTATATCACTCCACATCAAACTCGTGGAGAACGACAACTTTGACCAAAACGAGTTGCTTTCTGCATTTATCTCACCCCTGTACACACTAAAAAACATATGACTCACACACAGGATATTGACCATGGAGAATGGATTGCAATACTTGTAGGGCATGGTGAACCAGTTCCCAATGCTAAGCCTATGGGACAAACATACCAGGGGTGAGACAAAGGCAATAATGGATGGGTTATGTTGTCCCTTTTTATAAGTTTCCTGATTAAATCCCCCAGAGACGTCAATGAGACCCGTGTATCAAAAACTAATCATCGCCATTACTGCTACCAGAGACTTCGAGGTCATCAATTGTTAGGGCTGGCCTTTTGATAAACGTAATCTTTTCTTAATCAGTTAATTCTTACTACTGAAGAATGAACCTATTTTTCAATCGCATGCAATCTGTTGACTTATTCTGGATGCCAGAATAGTGAGCATTTAGTAGGTTTTGCAATTTTCTGAACTATCGAGCAATCTACTTCTCATCTTAATAATCGAAACAAAAGTCTTTCTAGGGGTTTCATAACGAAGTTCCGGCATTTCTGTCGTTGGAAGATTGAGGGCACCATATGTTGAATGATAGAAATTGGTCTTTTTTAAAAGAGCGTGCTTGCACGCGCTATATGTACATCATCTAGAGACCTAGAAATTAGAGTGGTCACATTGAACTTTCAGTGTGCTTCCAGAAAACTATCCCTTTACTATCTGCATGCTGTTCACTGTGGTAGTGAGAACAGTGCAGGGAGCCAGTGTCTCAGGGTCTTAGAGGTGTGCCCAGCTGACCATGACCAATCACTCAAGACCGAAATACCTCATTGACCCACTGTTGCTTGATATACATGTTTTGATCCTAGACTCAGGCAGTTACAGAAATCGCCACACAAAATGGCGTGTTTGTGAGATATTATTTCATAGTAATATCTCACATAGTAATGTTTATGAATCTGGAAATCGCTGCGTTTCTCGCTTGGTGTTAGATGGGCCTCAGTCCCTGTATCCTACCCCTCCCCGCCACCGCAAACGCCACCGCCCCTGCCACCGCCTGCCTTAACCCTCCCCGTACACCCTACATCTGTGTGATACAAGTTGCTCATGGGCCAGCCAGAGAAGGACCCGTACTATAATGTAGTTTATTCTGATTTGTTTAATCATTCAATAAATGTTCATAATCAAAGAATTGAGCAAGTCTAGCTTGGTGTGTCCCTATCTTAAGATACCATACTCATACAGGGCAAATATAACCTCAGTTCAAATATAAATCATGGAACAAAGTGCTAGTTCCACCAACACACATGATATAGTGAGGTTTGTCACAATTTGGTTGTCTTGCTAAATCTCGCTAGTTTTCGAGTAATCGTGTGCATTTTTGCTATGAACCATCGGTTTGGTTAAACGCCTTTGCTGTGCTCTTGCTGGATAGATCACAATATGACGCGATATGTCAGCAATAGATTGTATGTTGCTGTAGTGGTGGAGCACCAAAATAAACATAGCTCATTGCAAATGATACACAAACCATCACGTACGACATGTCGTGGCAAAGAAAGTAAGACATGTCATGATACTGTAAGATATAACAAGATATACCCGCAGTGGTGGAGCACCGAAAAAAAAAAGACGTCATCACCAAAAAAAATACACAAACCATCGCTTGCGACGTGTCGCCGCAAAGGAGGTAAGACATGTTGTGATACTGTAAGATATACCAAGATATAACATGGCAAATCCATGTGTTGGTGGAACCAGGCCCTAATACCACTCGCTGAGAGATCTCCAGCATGAACTATATGATGTAGAATACATCCTAGATGAGCCTATTCAGAAATAGGCTTTCACAACGTGCTACACATAGAGGACATGTCCCTCTGATGCTAAATCCGAATCATATCTATGATTCTTTTCGTGAAGCAAGAGGCCCTCTTCTAGCAATCTCCCTCCGATTCTGGAACGCCTCCAATTCCTTCGCCCGTATATTGTAGATTGTAAGAACGAAGTATCAATCATGATCTCACCCCTTGTGCACGTTTAACCATAGGAATAACATTAAAAATACATACTCAATGATCACACCTGGAAAGACATAATACTACGCCACCGCTGTGGGGAAGTGAATGCGAGATAGCACCATTTGCGATTGACCAATCAGCGGCCAGGATTTCATAGAGAAGCCAAGACAAGAACATGGAGATTTAAAAATTCCTAAAGGGATTTGCAAAGTAATTTGAATTATTCTGATATTGCGACACTATTCTATTGTCCATGGAAAGGGTGAGATTAATCCAAAAACCGGACTTGAATCGTAAACTAAACAATTTGTAAAGTCTTGGACCCTACTTGTGTAAGGAGTAGACCTTAAGAAGAGAGAGAAGAACACAAACACAGAGGTACTATGTACTATGAGTGAAGAACTTAACTGACTGTTTATTGACAGGAATGGGTCTTGGTTTTATACCCTTAGCAGGGGGTTGATATGACAGGCTTGGCATCTGTGAGCTCTGCGCTCTCATTGGCTGTTGTACCAACAGCCAATAGGGGAATACCAAATCCGTACTGTAAACATCAGGGAGGAGGTTACTAACCAAAATGGTGACTGGTCCAATTCAGTCCCTCTGATGCTAAATCCTAATCATATCTATGATTCTTTTCGTGAAGCAAGAGGCCCTCTTCTAGCAATCTCCCTCCGATTCTGGAACGCCTCCAATTCCTTCGCCCGTATATTGTAGATTGTAAGAACGAAGTATCAATCATGATCTCACCCCTTGTGCACGTTTAACCATAGGAATAACATTAAAAATACATACTCAATGATCACACCCGGAAAGACATAATACTACGCCACCGCTGTGGGGAAGTGAATGCGAGATAGCACCATTTGCGATTGACCAATCAGCGGCCAGGATTTCATAGAGAAGCCAAGACAAGAACATGGAGATTTAAAAATTCTGATATTGCGACGCTATTCTATTGTCCATGGAAAGGGTGAGATTAATCCAAAAACCGGACTTGAATCGTAAACTAAACAATTTGTAAAGTCTTGGACCCTACTTGTGTAAGGAGTAGACCTTAAGAAGAGAGAGAAGAATTCAAACACAGAGGTACTATGTACTATGAGTGAAGAACTTAACTGACTGTTTATTGACAGGAATGGGTCTTGGTTTTATACCCTTAGCAGGGGGTTGATATGACAGGCTTGGCATCTGTGAGCTCTGTGCTCTCATTGGCTGTTGTACCAACAGCCAATAGGGGAATACCAAATCCGTACTGTAAACATCAGGGAGGAGGTTACTAACCAAAATGGTGACTGGTCCAATTCAGTCCCTCTGATGCTAAATCCTAATCATATCTATGATTCTTTTCGTGAAGCAAGAGGCCCTCTTCTAGCAATCTCCCTCCGATTCTGGAACGCCTCCAATTCCTTCGCCCGTATATTGTAGATTGTAAGAACGAAGTATCAATCATGATCTCACCCCTTGTGCACGTTTAACCATAGGAATAACATTAAAAATACATACTCAATGATCACACCTGGAAAGACATAATACTACGCCACCGCTGTGGGGAAGTGAATGCGATAGCACCATTTGCGATTGACCAATCAGCGGCCAGGATTTCATAGAGAAGCCAAGACAAGAACATGGAGATTTAAAAATTCCTAAAGGGATTTGCAAAGTAATTTGAATTATTCTGATATTGCGACGCTATTCTATTGTCCATGGAAAGGGTGAGATTAATCCAAAAACCGGACTTGAATCGTAAACTAAACAATTTGTAAAGTCTTGGACCCTACTTGTGTAAGGAGTAGACCTTAAGAAGAGAGAGAAGAACTCAAACACAGAGGTACTATGTACTATGAGTGAAGAACTTAACTGACTGTTTATTGACAGGAATGGGTCTTGGTTTTATACCCTTAGCAGGGGGTTGATATGACAGGCTTGGCATCTGTGAGCTCTGCGCTCTCATTGGCTGTTGTACCAACAGCCAATAGGGGAATACCAAATCCGTACTGTAAACATCAGGGAGGAGGTTACTAACCAAAATGGTGACTGGTCCAATTCAGTCATTTTGTTCCTCAATAATTAGGGGTAATATAGATAATTACTTTCTTCTCATAGAAACCAATATTACATGGCCGCGATGTATAGACCAGAACTTTACAAATTGTTTCCATTGACTGATTTTGGTCAGCAGTGCTAAAGGTCCGTCGGTGGTTCCTGACTTTATATCGGTGACAGCCAATGGAAACAGACTTTAAGAGAAACTAAAAATATCTATGTCATTTTCGTCGGCCAATGGAAACGATCTTATAGCGAGCAAACACTAGACATTGTGAGGCACAATTATTTTCAACATATAATGACTTTTTGTTTGCTGTAAATGTTTAAAAAAACAAAAACAAAATCCGACGTAGGCGAGTGTTAACAGAGCATCTGTTGTATATCTCCAAATACTTAGGGAAGTCTAGCTCATTATCTCACAGATGTAGGGTGTACGGGGAGGGGTAAGGCAGGCGGTAGCAGGGGCGGTGGCTGTAGCGGTGGCGGTATAGGCGGGGAGGGGTAGGACACAGGGACTGAGGCCCATCTAACACCAAGCGAGAAACGCACCGATTTCCAGATTCACCAACACAAAATGGCGTATATGTCAGGAGAAAATACTCAAAGATCACCCCGGTAAAGTGACAATACTACGCCATGGTCCTGGCGTAGTGAATACGAGATGATGTCATAGACGATTGACCATTCAGCGGCCAGGATTTCAGAGAAAAGACAAGACAATACAAGAGATTCCCTAACAGTGAGAGCAGTGAGATAAATCCAGAAATGCACTCGAATCGAAAAATCAACAATACTCCACGAGTTTGAATGGCCGCAATCGCCATCGATGCAAAGCCGATGGACGATTACGGCCCATTCAAACTCATGGAGCATTGTGTATCTATACAATTGTCGTTGCAGTTCTATATAATTAACTAGCGACTTCGTCATTGCCCTGTGCGCTCTTCGGTGTGTGTAACATACTGCTAACATACTGCTAGCGTTGTGGTCATTTTTCTCAAATCACGACGAAGTCGCTAGTTTCACGCCACCTGGTGAATGTCGGCCGCACCTCTAGCTATGTGTACGTGTGTATTATTTCACGTGACACAGGTACTTTTACCGGCAACCAGCGCAATTATCTCACATATTGATCTCAGGCCAATGAGATTGGAAAACTACAGTTCTAAATTATGTTTTTAGTATGGCAAAAAACAAATCCTAAGGATGGAAGTAGATCTATGTGGAGAAACACAAAAAAGAGTAGCAGGATTCAGTTGAGTACTGCACGAGAATCTCACTCTCGTGGCCCTTCAGTCTCCAAGCCTAACTTTGGTTCACTTTGTCTCTATGTGCGGGTGCATCTCCAAGCGGATGTTATCGGAAATTACACGTTTTATATGTGGTAGGTAATTAATGCTGACAATGCTCATTATATGACAACCAGTGATAATGAACAATGGTACAGGATGTTGAACGAATTGTTTTTCTTGGTTCTGAATCAAATCTTAGCTCTCGGACCCCTGACATAATAACGAACCAAAAGTTTAATAATAATCTCCATCGTAGTTATTCGACCTTTTCAGATTAATGTATTCTCTGTTTGCTTTTAATCACGACCTCAAACCAGCGAGACGTTGGCTAAAATGGATGCCGAAGGAGATTCTCATGGTATTAGGACATGTAATTAATGATCTCACATTTTCTATCTGCAGTCTGCGGGGCTGAGTGCTCCTGAAGGAAAATCCATATAGGCCTGTTTCCATTGGCCGATGAAAAGGGTGTAGATTTTTTGAGTTAGACCGGGCACCCACCAACGCTGATACACGCCGACGCGTATCGGTGCGCGCCGGTTCGCGTCGGTGCGCATCGTAACGTGTTTGGGAGGGTGCATGAAAAAGGTGCCATGGTCCCGATACACCCCGATATTGCTCATGACACAACCAGCGTTAAAGTATATAACGATCGATTTGAGACCCTTATCTATTATCGAATTTCGCCATTTTTGCAGAGGGACATAACCAATATATAATCCAGGTATCCTGAAAATTTCACAATTTTCGGTCCATTATTTTATATGATTTCCCGTTGAAAGCGCCGCCGATACACACCGACTCGCACCAACGCGCTACGATTGTCGTAGACCCTCTACGATACAGATTTTTTTATTGTAGCGCGTCGGTGCGCGTCGGTGCGCGTCGGTAGCGTTATCATAGAAACCCTACTAACTGCCCCGATACGCGCTACGATATGGATTTTGTATCGGGAGGTCAAAATCGGTGCGCGTCGTTGCGCGTCCGGAGCACGCTGGACACCCCCTTTACTCAGAATGTCTGTCGGTGGTGCCACCGACTGTGTGTGTCGGTATCGAAAAATCGGTGAGGGTAGTTGATTTCACTCAGTGACCAAGCTTTTACTGAGCGGCGGGTGGCGCCACATTGCATAATCTAAGCAGAAAAAGTCGTGGGTCATTTCACAAGCTGGGTCGTTTCCATTGAGCGATTTTGGATCAGCAGTGCCAAAAATCCATCGGAGGTTCCTGACTGTAGATCGGTGATGGGAAATTGGCCAATGGAAACGGGCCTTATCCCTGCAGGTCTTGATTACATTCACCGATCTGGCGTCAGTGTCCCCAAGAAATCTATTGATGGTTGCCGACTGCAGATCGGTGCCGAATAATAGGCCAATTGAAACGGGCTTTAACATCGTCTCCATTGGCCGACGAAAACGGTAGAGATATTTTGAGAGCCCCCAAAAAGTCTGGCGATGGTGCAATCAACTGTAGGTCGATATTAATTTGTTTGTGTGCATGCACTGTTTCTACTGTATTTTCCAGGTACATACAGATTTCCTGTGAGAAAATCCGTCGGTGTGTCATTGTTACATAATCTATACTAAATTAATTACTGAGCATTCTCTGCAGGTCTCGTTTCCTTTCACTGATCTGGCATCACTGCATCCAAATAAATCTATTGGTGGTTCCCGACTGCAGATCGGAGCAGAATAATCGGCCAATGGAAACAGACTTTATATTGTACTTAAAGTGGGATTTACATGATGGGATTTATTTGCCTCACATTGTGTTTGTCTGAGACAAATCCTGCTGACATTTTGTACTAGTATACAATCTCGTCATCACACTTGTAGGGTTCCATATCCCTGAGACATTTTTTTCCACTACAATTTTTGGCGACATTTACCCCTAAAAACTGGAACAGAATCTCATGAGATTTTGAACCCTGTGAGATACATGAATCTCCCCGTGTGAATTACGCTTAACGAATGAGGACAAAGCCAGTATCTATAGGAATAGTGAAACAGCAATAAAATTGACTTTGGATTTAGTAGGAGGAAACTTCCTCCCACGGTGTATATAAATGGTGCTTCGGAGAGGGGAATGATTGGTTTTACATTCAAAATGTAGATCGTTGATTTAAATCAGATAAAACGTATTCATTACCGGAAAGGGATATTTTAAGCAACGTGGTAAGAGGGTCTAGAGGTGAATGTACGTATATTTTCCAAGTGGGGATTCATTTAGATAAATTCAGCATAGGTATAACTAGAAATATTTATTTGGTTCTAAAAAGAGGAGAGATTTGATGGAGAATCGAGATGGACAGTATTTCTGTTTTACTTTTCCACAAATGTCTTTACTCACAGGCATATACCATCAACAACATGCTACACACTGCAGTAGGCCTACGTCAATATGGACGTTGTACTATGAAAGTGCAAAAGTAATAACATCTTAGAATTTGGCTTATGTTATGGCCATAATTCTCGAATATAATCAAGTCGTCAGTCTTGATACATGAACGGTTCGTTTAAATGTAGTTCTGCAATATTGTGTCACTTTTGCCTAATGAAGTGTCACCCACCATCTATGTCAGATTTTGCGTCTTATTGTGTATAATTCATGGTTCTCCATTTACTGGTGAATTGCTCTCCTCTAGAGCTATTGCTGCAAACCAGAGTGCAGTTTCATATACCGCATTTCATAGGGTGTCCGATCCCGTTAAAATGACTTGTTCATAGGATTTGTCTAATGCTTAAAAGCTTCCGCTTGCCTGATCCAATTGCATCCTGACCTCACTTGCTCGTCCCAGCCGCCTCAACTTTCGGGATATATATAACACCTTATTTTATAAGCGTAGCCCGATGTATCAGGGTGCCCAAATCTTCAATGATTTGCCCCTATAGTATAGCTTGTGATACAACTATTGTAAGCTGAGCACATTGTGATAGTTTGCGTTGCAACATCACTATAAAACCTTATTGTGTCAACGATATGTTTGTGTTGCATCTTACTTAGAAACCTATGATAATGAAATGTATACCGTGTCTGTAGTTGGCTGTGCATTTAGTATACGTATGCTGTAACAACTGAAGTTCGAATATGTAAGTTCTATTATGCCAAAGTATTCACTCCATCTTATCCCATTAGAATCACCCCCCTATAGGAAGGTTCATTACTACACTGGTAAAACACTTGAGAACTTTAGTACATACAGTTATGTAATGCAAGTAACCCTAGTAATAAAAGCTATAAAAAAAAGTTTAAAAAAAGAGGAAAGCTCAACGTATCTGTTTAAAAAGAACATAAAAAAGAGGCTATACATATGGGCCATAAGCATACTTTATTCTAGTATTGTAAGGAAACTTATTCCCTCACCATCTCATCCAAACTGTAAATATTGTCTCTACCATTGCTTAAGACTGTACCATGTTCCTGTTGAAAATGTTAAAAGGTTACCGAACTTGGCCAGAATACCTGCCTTGCAGAGGCCTTGTATGTACTTTATTGTTAGTGCAAATAATAAAAAAAACAACTCGATTTCTGTATACACAGCAAAGTAATCCGTCCCTGCTCCAAGGTTCATTAGACGGAAGAAAATGTTATTTAAGCAGAAGGGTATTCCTGATTCTCACTCGGTGATTTCAGGATTGTTGTGAAGCTGGAGACACACCAAGCGAGAATTTCAGTGATTTCCGGCATAGCCAACACAAAATGGCGTGGATGTGAGCTATTATCTCATATTTCACCGGATTATTGCTTCTGAGATGCTAACTTATCAGAGGGAGATATTCCTATGAAATTCGATTTCAGAGATCGCCGCCTTGACTTGGTGTGTCCCACGAATGAATTGTGTCTCTTCTATAGTGGCAAAGAAAAACTTTCACACAACCCAATCGAGGAATGCAGCGATTTTCGGAATCGTCAACACAAAATTACGTGTATGTGAGATATTATTTTATAGGAATATCTTCCACCGATAATTTAGCATCTCAGAAGCAATGATCAGGTTAAATATGAAATTACAGCTCACATACCCCCCCCCCCCCCCTTTTGTGTTGGTGATTCTCCAAATTGCTGCGCTTCTCGCTCGGTGTGTCTACGGCTTAATGCTGGGGACACACCAAGCAATATAATATCTCCAGCGACAATGTAAGGTAACTATATAACATGTTCCCATGAGATAATACAACAAGCAGTAAATCATAATCACATAGAGCCTTACATATAGTAGAGATGAAGCTCTCGTTCAGATGATGCAAGAAGGTGGTTTTGGCCCAAGAAATTCAGGTCAACTATAGACTCTAGAACCGTCCCAAGGCGCTATTAACACTATGTAAGGAGGTCAGGAACAAAAGTCGTGGTTTGCTCTGAATGCAGTCATTGGCTGCTGGGTCAATCCATGCCTTCTATATCCCTCATATGGCAGTGAAGGCAATGGGGCAACTCCATGCAGCGCAGAGTGCAGACTAGTGTCAGCTTTAAAGGCTGACTGTATAGACCCTTCCTGTCTAATTGATGAATCACCCGATGCCACGATCGATGACTCTGCAGTAGAAGACTCGCTCATCAGTGTGTTCTGAAGCCTCTAAATAAGTCCTGTGCGCATGTCTACCACGCATGCGCCCTGACAGATCCGGTTGTAGCTGGGCGTTCTGTGGTTCACCTCACCGTCGCACCTCGCCCCTCAATCATACAGACATTGTTCGGCGTAACCGGAGCTGCTCCCACTGCTACAATAAAACAACCCACTGAAACAACTCTGGATGGTACAAGTCCCTAATGATGTGCCATCTGCAGGTGAAGAGTATTTAACCCATTCAAGGCGAGTAATGCATTGGGGCATTCCCCGGTGTCGGGAGAATGATGCATTGAGGCATTCCCCAGTGTAGGGCGAAGGATGCCTTGAGGCATCATTTACAATATTTATGATGTTATTGTTTTTTCAAGAAATAATTGATCAATAGTCATGAAATTTGCACAGAAAATACTTATGATGTGATATATAACGTTATTAGGTAACATAAAATGAAAGGTTGAAGGTCATATCACATGACTAGGGGCAAATAGTATGTTCATCATAGATGAATGAGTGTGCAATCATAAATGAATAACAATTAAAAGGTTTGAGTTAGATTGAGCCTATGGATATGATGTAACCCACTTGCACCCAGTCAACTTACCATTTCTGCAACTGCTTATCAGGATCCAAACATGTCAAGCACCTGTGGGTCTTGAGGTATGTTGGTCTTGCGGGATTGGTCATGGTCAGCTGGGCATGCCTCTAGGAGACTGTGACACTGGCTCCCTGCTCTGTTCTCAATATCACAGTGAATAGCACACAGATAGTGAAGGGATAGTTTGTATGCAGTACCCTGAAAGTCTATATGGGCCACTTTTACCTCTAGATAATGTATATAGTGCATGCAAGCACGCTCTAATAAAACAATCGAATCTGCAGAGACTGGGGGGAGAGGACAATAGCCCCCCCCCCCCCCAGCATTAAACCTGTCCATTTTTTTGGAAATAGGTTTATTTCAGACGAATAAAGTTCACATACAAAATCATCTGTGATCTTCCACAGCATCCGTCCATGAGTACTTACAATAAGCAGCTAAGTAATTGCGTACAAATTTGACACATACTTTACACAACAAAAACACCATAAGAGTCCAGAAGTGGATAAACATTACTCTATTAGTTATACTATTATACATAGCATCTTCGTGGCATTTGTATTACCATCATGTATCTTAACAACAGGCATGTCCATAGTACCCGTCCATACCAACAAGGGTCTGCCACAGATCCTCATCTGTAAAGGGTTAACCTTCACCAGTATGAATCGCAATATCATCATCTCCATTGAGCGACATTACGCTGCGATCTCCAAAGCTGCTTATGTCAACGCTGTATATCGCAGACGCCATTCTTACTCTCACTATTTAGTGTCAGGAAATCCTTTTTTCACAAATCCCTAACTGAAATAAGCTTCGACGCTAGAATATTGTCTGTATTGAATATTTTAGACTTCATGAAAACACGGGAGGAGAATTTGAAATTAGCAACGTACATTGGATAGGCGGAGCATTATGAAAAAGACATGGATCCATTTGTTGCAGGCGGGGCTAATACTAATAGTACTGCTAATAAGATTTGACGATATTGCAAGTTGATACGATATACATTCTCGGAGGATCATCCATAGCAGTTTTTTTAGTCTTGAAGTAAACATACCCGATCGGTAATCCAATCCTTGTGAGCCGTTACATTAGGAGATGAGTAGAATGGCGGCATATAAAAAGACGTACTGTAGAACACAGAGGGATCCTTTAACGGTAGTTGTTGCCCGAGGCCAGGTCTCATAGCTCGCGTCGGATTTCCTTCAGCTTTCAGGCCCATTCATCCCTCACTCCACGCGGGCGATTATTCATACTGTCTCTCCGCTGGCAGTAGAGAAGTCGTCTTACTTTCAGTCTACATGCCTCTCATGCAAGGTATCATATTGTGTTTCACATGCCATTAGAACCCATTGTATTATCTCACCACCCCCCTGCCATAGACACACGGAGGTGGGTGTGTGATTAATTTTATTATCCATCTAATATCTAAGTGTCCATAGAAAACACATAGGGACTTTGTATCACCATACCCGGAGCATACAGATATGTTGTATGCTCCGAGCTGCAAAAGCCAGCACTTACGGATACAAAGGGTGCATATGAAAAAATAGTGCGTACCTAAATGAACTAATATCGGTATGCCACTTGTCAGGAAAAGGTGGATAATGAATACAATATAGACTGGTTTCAGATAAAAGCGGTTGTATTCTCCTCGGAGCTGACTCTGCGCAATATCCTCGTACACGATCGGATATTACTACGCATCAACTCCTCGGAGCATACGGCCCCTTGTATCTGAGACCAGTCAACATTGTGTATTTATCAAGATTGATGATGTATATATATAGCTGTAGATAAAAGTAGTGACAAACGGTAAAATTTAGTTAATAAGATTGTAATAGACTACTGGTGAGGAATTTATGGACGAGGTGAGTAAATGCTCCTGTTTATCTGTGATTCTTCTATCACTGCAGGGTTTGGGTTTCGTATAGTGAAGAGAACACCAAAAGTGTTTCCCTTAGTTTCTATCACTTGGCACGGATAAGTATTGCCCACTAAAAGAAATGGCCCTCATTTATCAAAACTAACAATACCACATCTATATCAATAATCATGCTTGTGAAGATCATAGAGAACATATGAAGCGTAGTAAGATTGATAATAAAAAAATCAGGGCATTGATGGATTATTTGTCAATCTGATAAATAAATCTTCCTCCAATGTCGAATGAATCATATACAGAGAGAATGTGGACATTTCCGAAAAATGTTGGCCATGTGATTTATTGTGTGACAACCCTTCAAATATAGCCCTTCCGTTGGGAGGGTATTCCTTCATTATAACAACGTCAGCATTGCATGCCAGGCAACACAATAGCGCTAGGAAACAAATGCAGGTCCACCTTGCTTGCTGTACCATCACATGATATGGACATCGATGACATGGTTATATATGACGGTAATAAATCATCTTGCAGGTTGCCATATCAATCTCCATCCATTTAGGTGTCCCTGCTCTGTAGACCGCTGTATGAGAAGATGTCAGGCGTAGAAATAAGCTGGATATGAGGTCAGGGGAAGGCGACACCCTGGTCAGGGAGGAGCAGCAAGAAGGTCAATCTGCTCTCCCAGTCACGCACTCTATCACGGAACACGTTACTGCAGATTCCACATGAATAAGTACACGGTATTAACTGGTTTCTGATACAAGTGGCCAAAATCTCTGAGGACTAGATGCGTAGTAATCTCCGAGTGAATGTGAGGATATTCTATTTCGAGGAGCATACAGCTGCTTTTATCGTAAACCAGTCTGTATTTTGTTTATTATCCACCTTTTCCTGATAAGTGGCGTACTGGTGTTAGTTCATATAGGAACGCACTATTTTTTCATATGCATTTTCTTTTAATTATGCACCAGCTTTCACAGCCCGGAGCATACAACATATCTGTATGCTCTGGGTATTGTGATACACATACCCAATGTGTTTTCTATGGACACTTTGTATTAGGTGGATAATAAAAGATAACAGAAGGGTTAAGCACGATTTATCGGAACCCAGAGCATACAACATATCTGTATGTGCTGGGTATGGTGATACACACCCCCTATGGGTTTTCTACTTTGTATTAGGTGGATAATAAAACAGGGGTCAATAACAGGAAGTACATATATGTACTTCTTGTTACTGACCCCTATATGCAAGTAGTACTCCTAACAGATAATGTGAAAATGGGAAACATATAGGTTGCATATGAATCTAAAAATTGCAGTCTTTTCACAATATGATACGAAACGTAATTCTTATAGAAGTACAGGTGCATGAAAATAGAATTTCTGGATGAAGAAAGGCTGTAAACTTTAATGATTAAAGTCGACGATATCCTTGAAGCATTAAAGGAGAAACTAATAATTTTTTATCAAAGTCATTGTTCTCCACAATGATGGGGAGAGAAATGAACAAGGGGAAGCCAAATGAATATTACGTAGTGTTCAAACGAGTCGGAGAACAATAACTTTGACCGAAACAAGTGGCTTTCTGTATTTCTTTCACCCTTGTACACACTAAAATAAAATGGACGTCACACAGGACATAGACCATGGATAATGGACTGCAACACTCATAGGGGCATGGAGAATGAGTTCCCAATGTTAAGCCTATGGGAAAAAAATAGTCACGGGTGTGATAAATCTTTAGGTCCGGCGTCCACCTACTACGATATGGCTCCGATATGGTCTACGATGCACCTCTCGGTAAAAAATCAAAATCGCGTCGGAAGGTCACCTAATATCAGGCCAGTTGACCACGTTTCTGCGATTAGACACCAATAAAAATCCCATTTAATACGTGGTGGATTGGCATGTCTAGACATATGTCTACGATTTTGCACCTTCTCGATGTGTCTCCGATATTTGCTTTTTGTAACGGTGCCAAATCGGTAGGTCTAAATTTCTAAATTTCTATCGTAGTAGGTGGACGCCAGGCCTTATATTGTATAGAATCCTCATTAGGATCGTGTTATCCCTAGTAATAACCTTTTGATATTTGGCACAATATATGCAGCAGTTTCCGGGCAGTTTCACGCACGTTTATATCGGAGTAGCTGTTCCTCTGTCGGGGGTAGGGATGCTAAGCCCTTTTCCCTGAGCAGCTCACTGAGCAGCTCACTGAGCAGCTAACAGGCTGGCTTCAACACGTCTCATAGTGGTTAAGTGACTAGAGGCCGACCAGCAGTTCCCGGGGGAAAGACCTTCTCCTTCTACTCCGCCAGACAGGCCAGGCTGAGGTACCTCTCTCTATGGCACAGAGTGATTGCTGGTTCTGCCATCATTCACCGGGAAATTGTAAGATAGCGCCACTGTAGTTGGTGGACAGCCACTATTCTTTGCTGTCCTAATCTATGGATAATCGTAAGATGAGGCTAAACCCTTTTATGACAAACCCCAAGAGATATTTACGTACTATATATAAAAAGGAACAATTTCGACAGGATCTGCTTGGAGTTGCTCCCCCACATAAAGACAGACAGAACCAGACATGTCCATGGAGACTGAAATCCTACGAGAGTGAGATTCTTGTGTTCAAAAAAACATAAACCTGCTGTTCTTTTCAGTATGTCTTCACTCAGATTTGCTTTTTCTTTCATGATTTAGTTCTGGCAATGTTGAAAACTAAATTCAATGGTTTACTAATCTCCTTACCTCCACTTCTTGGCCGCCACAGGGCAGTATGGCCACCTCCATATCACAATAGCTATATGATATATACACAATATTGACTGGTTTCAGATACAAGCGGCTGTATGCTCCGAGGAGTTGACGCGTAGTAATATCCGAGCGTGAGCGAGGACATTGCGCAGGGTCAAGTCCGACGAGCATTCAACCGCTTTTATCTGAAACCAGTCTATATTGTATTTTTTCAATTTTTTTTAATTCAGGTAAACATTAAACAGACACAGACTTTATTACCCACCTTTTCTGGGCAAGTGGCATGTCGATATCAGTTCATTCAAGTTATGCACTATTTTCCGGTACGCACTATTTTTCCGTATGCGCCACCCGGAGCATACAACATATCCGTATGCGCCGGGTATGTCCATACAAATTCCCTATGTGTTTTCTTTGGACACTTTGTATTAGGTGGATACTAAATATGGGAGTCAAATCAGCTCGGCACGGCACAAACGGAGCCTGATGAATTCCCTTTCTGCTACAAGCTAGTCGGCTTGTCCTGTGGCAACGCCACCCAACATTAATTACAATGCTTCCCAAACAATTAAAGAGTATTCAAAGTTGATTAATATTTTCCTTTAACGGGATTATAAACAGATTTTTTCGCACTGCCGCAATCAGCGATTACATCGTCAGGACACGGCTGGATTTTAATTAAGTCTAGTACCGAATGGTTCGTGAAGACTTCCTTTAAATAATCCCAGAGATGGAATAATCATTAGGGATAGTGAGGTCTTCATTAGATCAAGGCCAGTTTCTAATATTGAATATAGGCTTAATCATTTAGAAAAGAAATCACTGAACCGTTTGTATGTCTTCAGTACATATTTTTATATTGTTATTCATTCAGTATCTGGTATCGGCTTTGAATTAATAAGGTGCATATATATGTAGAGTGAATTTAGTAGGCTTAACTAGAATGAAATGATATAAATGTAACCGTCCAATGTTAGCCCTTGAAATAACTGGAATTAAATAGGATTATAGAATACTACCGGAGCCCTATTCAGATTATATTAACCACAAAAATTGAGTCAACAAATACACGAATTGCAATGTGTTCTGTAATAGACATTCTTATCACTGGGACGCATTTACTAGACACTGACGCCGCTGGCGCTCTAGGCTATGAACTAAATCTGTGGCTCATGTATCTGAGTGCGGGCGACACGATCATATATACTGTACCCAAATGTTATAGTGGTCACAATGACTTTGAGCTTGCTGAAAAAATAGAAACCCTTATTTATCTGCGTACTGACAGTGTAACATTGGAAAAGGAGCAGAGGGCAAATGTCTAGGTGTCTTAAGGCATGTCTAATTGACCATGACCTATCTATAAAGAATCGTATAAATAGACAATACTCCACGAGTTTTGATGTGCCACAATCGTCATTGAGGTGAAGCCGAGTGACGATTATGGGACATCCAAACGAGTGGAATATTGTGTATTTTACGATTAGAGTGAGGTTCTTGATTTATCTCACCCATTTCTATGACATTGAATAGTATCACAATATCAGAATAATTAGAATATACTTAGCAAATCCATATGACGTCATTTTACATTCACTACGCCAAGGCTGTGGCGTAGTATTGTCACTTTACGGTGGTGATCGTAGAGTATTTTTTACAACGTTATTCCTATGGCTGAACTTGTATCAGGGGTGAGAAAAACATCAATAAATAGGAATCCAAGCGATCTGAAATCGTCACATTTGCGGCGTGGAGATGTGGGGAGGCTCGAATCCCTCCGCTCGAAGCCCTCCGCTAAGTCAGCTAAAATACTTATGTATCAGTAATGCCTCCTCGGCGAAACGGCATTAGCGGGAGCTTAGCGACGTGGGTGGAGAGCAACTCAAAGCTGGGATGGCATCAAGGGAGCTGCTCGTAAAACAACTACTAAAGCAAAACGGCGACTAACTCGATAGAACACTTTGGCTAACGAAGGTGACTGCATTCAGAACCTGTTTCTGGCCCTGTGTTCATTTACCTTTGGGTTTTCTTGGTCTTTTGATGTCAGCACTTACCTACGGTGTCTATGGAAGTCAATGTTAATTCAGTAAAATCCCGCTTAAGGGGACACCCTCCTTTCCAAGCAAATTGTTCCCTTAAGCGGGGTGACCCCTTAAGCAGGTGACCCCTTAAGCGGGGTGTCCCCTTAAGCGGGATGTCCCCTTAAGCGGGGATTTCAGTCTGTCGATGGATAGACTATGTAGTATATGATACCTTTATATAGGTGATATTATGGCATAGACACACTTATAACCACACAGACACCCCATAGACGCCTACAGGATGCTACGCAGGCTCTTGCCTGGAGTCTAGACTGTCTAGATTGTCTAGACACCAGTCCACCTGCCTCACACACACACCATAAACACTCAATCAAGATTATCTGCAGTGTTCTCCCCACACTGTCCCGTCAGATTTGATAAGGTGTCCTTTCAAAATGTCCCCTTAAGCGGAGTTAGGAAGCATTCCATACCAAAATAACTGTCCCCTTATGCGGGGTGATCCCTTAAGCGGGGTGACCTCTTTAGCGGGATGAACTATTAATAGAGGGAAAAATTTCCGTACCATGCAAATTTTCCCCTTTAGCAGGGTGACCCCTTAAGCCGGATAACCCCCTTAAGTGGAAAGTTCCCTTAAGCAGGGTGTCACGGAAGCGGGTTTTTACTGAACATGATATTAAGACCATGTGTTAGATCTTTTCTAATGTCTCGCATAGAATATTATGTACTTGCACCAACACATGAAGAGTAAAACATCAGTATAAATGAGCTTGGGGCTCCCTCGTAAACAATAAGTGCTCATAAATCTTCCGGTTTCGCAACGACAGGTCTTCTTCAATGTGCAATAAAAAGCTGCTTTAAATTTGCCTAGCTGTTTAATCTGCTATAAATACTGTATGCATATCGCAGATTTTTCTATGGAGAGATGCTTCATTTCACACCAGGAAATACTCCCATGCATCATCCTTCTCCGCATATCTTGTCTATAACCGGTATTGCCCATTAATATCTCCTATGCATTTGATTTACATACTGTCTGGACTCCCAGATAAGGCCTTAGGTCTAATATTCTCTTGGGGTGCCCTGTCATAACCATTTGTCAGTCGCGATGCCCGCAACAACTAAATAACATTCGCTTTGCCATCCTCGGTCCTTCGTTTCGTTTCCAATTTCACATAAGACCCTATGCTGTCAAACAGAGTGGAAACTGTCAGAAGTAATTTCAAAGTAGAGTCCACATCAAATTAGCCGCGTCTTGCGAGCATACACGTCTGAGGCCGGGGTATCGGAGGGCGCTCTGAACTCAGCACCCGGCGGGGGCCTTTTAAATTCCTGCAGATGGGATCGGGTGAGGATGCTACACACCACAGAAATGATGGGAATCTCGGGGCAGATACCCCTACTCTACTAGGGTTAGGTATTTGGGCCACCTATGTTTGTGTGTTTGTGTAGGGCACATAGCTATTGTGTTATGGAGGTAGCCATCTCGCCCTCAATGCAAAAACTGCGCGAAAACCACCAGTTTATTCATATATACGCCATCGCTTAAGTGCATGTATCGGCTGATTATTGACATGTTTCCTTTTCTATACATCGGCGTAATGGCTGTATTTGCCGCAAAGCGTATATGGAGAGAAATATCGTGTGCGGGACATGTATACTCGGGTTGCATACATTTTACATGTCTATAGATGAGGGGTATACACAACGGAAAATTGGACTACCTTGTATATGCAAAGTCATACCTATATAAGCTGGGTGTATACATATATAAACTGGTGGTTTTCGTGCAGTGAAAACAAAGATACCAGGTGGCAGGTTGATTAAAAATGTTTTAAGACTCTCCGGGCAGATACCCATACTCTTCCAGGGTTAGTATGTGTAGGGCACATAGCTATTGTGTTATGGCGGTGGCCATCTGGCCCCCAATGTAAAAGAAAACACCAGGTGGCGGGTTGATTAAAAATCTTATTAAGATTCTCGGGCAGATACCCATACTCTGCCAGGGTTAGGTATTTGGACCACCAATGTGTTTGTGTATGTATAGGGACATATCGCCCCCTAACGTAAAAGAAAACACCAGGTGGCGGGTCCAGTTTTCAAAGTATTTTATTAAAAAATCTTATTAAGAATCTCCGGGCAGATGCCTGTACTCTGCCATGGTTAGTATTTGGGTTACTAATATGTGTGTGTGTGTGTGTTTGTGTCTGTATGGGGCACATAGCTATTGTGTTATGGAGGCAGCAATCTTTCCCCCGACACAGAAGAAAACACCAGGTGGCGGGTCCAGTTGTCAATGGATTTTATCAAAAATATTCTTTGTTTGTTTGCCATAAGAGGATTTTAGCCTCGTCTCATGATTATCTATACATTATAGCGGCAGATAATAGTGGTTGTCCTCCGACTACAGTGGCGCTATCTCACAATATGAACCATCTGTCAATAAACATTTTTCAAAAACAAAACAAAACAAGTTCCTGGAGGATAATGGCAGAACTAGCAATCACTCTGTGCCCTAAAATTTATATTCATACATTCATTTAAATATACATAGGGCATATATGTATATATATATATATATATATATATATATATATATATATATATATATATACATGTATATATATATATATTCACATGTATATATGTGTAATCCCCCGAGCCACATAGAAGACAGACACTGCCGGTTTGCCGGAAGTAATTTACATATATATATATATATATATATATATATATATATATATATATATATATATACGAGGAAGTAATACCATTGATCACAACACCAGTAGGAGTTAAGAAAAAGAAAAGATGAGAAAATCATTCTGGCGGAGTAGAAGTGGCTCGGTAGAATGTCCTGGTGTGGAGTGATGCATGCGCAGGCAAAGAGAGTTCTGGGTATTTTACCTAGAACATCTGGATGTTATTCCGCCAATGTATATGCGGAGAGAGAGAAGGAGATAGATATACCTGACAAGATAACATATTGGGATGGGGATGCAGCACCATTTTTTATTACGATACAGGTATACGTGTTGTAACATATGATATGGAAAACATTGAATATGTATAGACAATAACGGATGATTTATTGAACGGGCAGCCGTAAACCACGAGAGGTTGATGCGTAGTAGTAATGCACGGGCGATAGCAATAAAAATGTACTCGATGTATTTCTTCTTTAACTCCATTTTAAGCCTTCCCCGGATGGTATCAATTTCGTTTCGATACTTAGCCCATTCCAATATTGTTCTCTTATTTAAATCGGTGAATGTCTGAATCTTTTAAATTTTTGGTGCTGCTATTTTTTTTACCTCTTTGTCTTGTCTTGTTCTCTTTTCATCAATCTCAGATATATTTCCTTGATCTTCTGTCCACCATCTCATCAGCTACAATAAATATCCCGCTCTTCTTATCACTCTATTAAGACTTTATATCTAGAAACGGTGTTTATCCTACCCCTAATAAAAAACCGCCATAGACTTAACATAGGCAAATTTTATGTGGCAGGCCGTGACATAAAGTGTTTTTTATGCCACTAGAGTAATAACATTATTGACCAATCAGAGAGCAGGATGTCAGCTACTATGAAAAAAGTTCTGTTGGTCGTTGAGTCAATATTTATCTTTTAGTAATACAAAAGCAGAGACGGGGTAGGATAAATACGAAACGGAACTCGAGTTAGACTTCTCAGTGTCTATGCCACTCTGGTCAGGTCTGTTCCTCACTACACTCGGCTACGCCTCGTGTAGTAATACACGACCTGCCCATCGTGGCATAAACATTGTCAAGTCTAACTCTCGTTCGGTTTCTACTAATTATCTATGCTTCTTGAGGAAACAGGAATTCAATTCATTGTATTAAGGGGCTCTTCCATCTAGCCAAATTCTCAGCTGAAATATGATTCTGACAGTGTCTGATTTACTATTCGGCCACCATCGGTGTAGTGGAACACCATGACCTGGTGAGATCGGCGCTGTTGGCCGCCATCGGCTGCCATCGGCTGTCGATATGGCTCCGATATGGTCTATGATGCACCTCCCGATACAAAATCAAAATCCCGTCGGAATGTCACCTAATATCGGGGCAGTTGACCACGTTTCTGCGATTAGACACCGATAAAAAACTCATACAATGTGTGGTAAATTGGCATGTCTGGACATATGTCTACGATTATGCACCTTCCCTGTATGTCTCTGATATCTACTTTTTTATCAGAGCCATATCGGTAGGTCTAAATTTCTATCGTAGTAGGTGGACGCCGGGCCTTATACATTGGGTGTCCGTTGCATACAACTTAAGGGCGTGACCTTGACCCCTGGGACCTGTTTCACTAGTTTCGTGACATGTCTAGATGGCGTCTAGATGGTGTGTCCGGTTTCATAAGAACTAGACATTAGACTTCGTTTTGTTCGTTCTTACTTGCACTGTTGGTGCCGCTTTTCATGTATGTCTAACACTTTTGTCACGAAACTAGTGAAACAGGTCCATGATGTGTAGATTTGTCTAATTCTTATGTTTGGGGTATGTCTTTTCCTAAGGGCAGCTACTTGTGTTGTCACGAAACTAGACAACCCCAATGTCTATATGGTGTCACAGACATGTCACAAGACTAGTGAAACAGGTCCCAGGTTTGTTTACTCAGAGTGTCTCTCTGAAGGTAGGTGATGTCTTTGAGGTGAATAAACTGTGTGTATCATGATTATTTTGAAAAGGAATGGAAAACCCGATACTCATTTACCGATTCAGGGATGAACCATTAATTCCAAAATCGTATAGGAATCGGTGAACTTGTCACAGTCAAATTACGTAAGCCGTCGCTCGGCAGGTGGTCCTCCAAGAGAGGGGGTGGTGGGTCTTTGTCTTAAGGAAATCTACACTTACCGACAGATATACGATTATGTACCCCCGGCCATGGGAGTTAGGATTTGGGAACAGTCCCTAATATAAGTCATTGGTCTTTGAGTCTACACCATTTTTCACCATTCCGTTGTCGGTGACTAGATTTATCAACATGTTGATAAATTTTTAGCCACAGATTTTGGAACATAGAAACCACAAAAGGACGTTTGAAGGAGGTGGTTCACTAATCGGTGGATCACCCTTGCCTAGCTGTCCTACATTTACCGACTACGGCCGACTCCTTTACGATGCCTTGGCTGAGACAAATTACCGTCTGTTTGTCGCCGACAAAGGTACATAAATGTTCCAAAATTGGGCTTAACAGTCTACAGGCCAGAATTGTCGAACTGGTGCAGGCTGGCGATCGGGGGAAGTCAGAGAGTTCAAACTTTTCCGGGCACTATCGTCAGGGGGTCAGAATCGGAACAGATGACCCCAAATGCTGTCAGAGTGAAGGCATCAGGTCTGTATTCACTATAATTTACCAATAATCAGCAAAAGATTGATGCCGATTCTGCCAGACCTAGGCAGGCGATCGTGAAAGGGATGTTGGCTATATGGAACAACCCTTTATATCTACTCAGTATTGACAGAGACTTGAATCTGGTTTGTAATAATGTATTATTTGTTTGAGTAGATAATATAAGGGAATCACAAGCTTCTGTCTCATCTGACGAATAATAAACGTATTTATATATTACTATATACCTATGGGCGAATGTCTCATTTTAACTGACCAGTAGAACAGATTCCGTTCATCACGGAAGATGACGAAAGAATATTCATACATCCCTTCGTACCACGTGACCAATCATTCTGCTATATAGTGAGTTGTAGAATGGCATTCATAATGATTTCTAGGTATATAATAATAATAGACACAGTGAGTCTGACTGAATTCCATCTGTTCCTCGATATTTTGGTCAGAAATATCTCTGAACACATTCCATTCAGTCACACTAACTATGTCTCTACATAGAACGTCCTGACCATGCTGTGCAAGCTACAAAACGAGATGACAATTTGTGGTTTATACGGAACGAGGCGTTTGGGCCGAGTTCTGTACAAACCTTAAATTGTTATCGAGTTTTGTGGCTTGTAGAAGCATCGTAGGTCGTTCTATATTTACTATATATCCGAAACTGATAAAAGATAATTGATTTAATTTAGCCTAACAATTAATATTTTAGCCAACGCTTATGGGGAAGTGTTCCGTATTTTGTCGTACAGAACACTGTTCCGTACGGTATTTTTACGTTATATGGCAAAACCGTGCGTATTTACAGTATATATAGTGGGTATTTGGGTGAAAGATGACTTATTTTAACTCTGATTATACAGACAATAACAACCTCCAAGTGCTCTTCTAGATCGCCGACTCCATGTGCTGCTCAGCTATTTATTTTAGGTCTCACTACTCAGAGTATATATATTAAGGTATCACAACACAGAAAATATATATATCGGGTATATGGTAATTTACTATTCAACGCTATTCAACAAAAAATATAATCCATACTCTGTCCTTAATACAGTTTTGCAGACTCGAGAGTATATATTATATTTTAAGAACTCCTTTACAACGGCGAATTGATTTAGTGTGTGATGAGAGACGATAAATTCAAACAGCTACCCTAAATAACGGTTCCTTGTGATGTGCAAGCGTAATGACTTCAATAAAGCAATACATATATTACTTGGCACTTTACACAAAAAATAGTCTACAACTATTCATTGGCTGAGCAGCTCGGAGTCACTCGTCTCAGTTAAGACATACATCAAAGCATGGAAGCACACTTCACGAGGCTGTCTCAACATAGACACCGAGAGCGGTCTCTTTTTATGTGAGTATTTTCTTTTTTTATCACCACACTCAGAGAGATATACCGCCTGTCAGGGACGTCCACAAATCATCCACATTTGCACACTGAATATGACATGTCCAAGTCTTTCTGCCTGTGTAAAGTGGACAACTAAAAAGATGATTATAATCATTTCGGTCTCACTGTATATGTGGGTATCTGGATGAATATTTTGTAGTATTATACGGAAACAGGGTTACTGTGGCTGTACGTGATAAATACGCGGTATAAGATTGACGATTAGATGAACCGATGCTGAAGGCAGAGGTTTATCTGTTCGTCAATTTACCAAGTATTTATCGCGTAGAAACACAGTAACCCTATATATGGTGTGAGTTGTCTTTATGGAATGATATCACGAAGCAAAGCTGAGTGGAAAACAAGCACCATGTAAACAATTATATGCAGTTGACTGATAATTAGATTTTATCCTACCCTGTCATGTGTTTTTAATATGTCTCACATGGCATATAGACATTTTATGGCATAACCGTGGCATACAATCACACCATGTTAAATCTGAGGAGATATATATGATGGGTAGGGAAAAGGCCTACATTTTAAGATGTACATCTTGCTAGTGTTTGAAACTAATCCTATTTCAGTTCGCCCAGTGTGGTTCATTTAACGCTTTTGTGCAAGTAACATTGAGGATGTCATTTAACATTCAGATCAGAAAGGATGATAATAGGTCTAGATATAGCTTCGCCTTAAGGCAATCTCGTAGTGTTTCCTCACAAGCGTCTTACTATAGCCAACAAAGATCATATGTGTGTTGTTGTTACCTGTTTGGCATTCCATTGTTCGGAGTTAAAGATTGATTCACTCCAATGTAAAGTATTTCACCTTCTCAAGTAGCTACTATAGAGGAAACCCATGAAAGTTTAGGGTCTGAGCTCGTATCCCATCGAGCTTGAATCACGTAGTAATTCACAAGGCGAAGCCGCGTGAATTGCTATGTGATTCAAATGAGATGGGATCGAGCTCTGACCCTAAACTTGAATGGGTTTCTGAATTTATCTCACCCTTAATATTGACTAATGGGCTAACATTTGTGACATTATCCCCCATTGGATATTTTTCCTAAATATCTAATGGGTGTTAGATATGAGTTTCCAATGTTAAGTCTATGGAGAAAAAATATCTGGGGTGAGATAAAACATTGTATCTCATGCATTCTATACATGGTCTCCGGATGTGTATTTGTAGTTACAACTACAAATGAGCATAAAAAAACAACGATCATTAAGTGGAATAATCCATTCTGCAAAACAGTGGGTAAGATAGATGAAGATTTATATAGAACTGGATGGAGAATCGTATAAATACACAATACTCTATGACTTTGGATGCGCCGCATTTGTCATCGAGGCAAAGCCGAGTGACGATTACGGCCCATCCAAACGAGTGGAGTATTATGTATTTTACGATTGGAGTGCGGTTCTGTGGAGTGCGGAACATTAGAGTAAATTTATCTTTAACACCGAACAATGGGATGCAAAACAGGAAACAACCACACACATGTATATGATCTTTGAGCTAACCCTACCTTTTCCTTCAGTAGATTATTTAGGGTCATTTCCTAGAACCATGACGAGTACAAATGAATAAATGATTTTTTCGGCGACAATAATCTACTCGGCTTACATTGTCACATTTGCCCTGGAGGATGTCTCATTGGGGACGTTTCTCCCACGCTCCCGTGTGTCAGGTGGCACCGTCCTGCTCTCAAGGTGCCATGCCCGCCCCCGAGCAGATACAGAAATAACCCAATCTGATATATAGCAGCGCCTCAGGGCTAATATTGGCGGATGAATTAATGAGCATAGGAGCTTTATGATGGCGATAGAGTAACTGTAACGAAAAGGAGTGTTGATTTTGGCAGTTCTAGCATTTTCCCGAGATATAGATAAATAAATAAATCGATACTGACAGGGTTTCCACCTTTTCTGTGTATCTGAAGCAGGAAATTCCAACCCAAAAATATTTCCGCTTTTCTGACCCCATCTAACATCCCTGTTATTGTGTATACTGCATGGAGTTTTCCCGAAGCCTTCGCTGCCATATAAGGAATATAGCAGACCCAGCAGCCAATGGCAGCAATGAGAGCCCACCATGACCTTCACCCTGATCTCCTTACATAATGCTAATGGCGCCTTGGGACGGTTCTACAGACTTCAGGTTGACCTTAATTTTTCAGGGCAAAACCACACTCGTATATCAATGAAAGTCATCCCCATCTCTCTCTTCTCTTTCTCTCTTCTCTCTCTCTCTCTTCTTTCTTTCGCTTCTCTCTAGTTCTCTCATTCTCTTTTCTCTCTCTTCTTCTCTCTCTTCTCTCTCTCTCTTCTCTCTTTTTCTTCTTCTCTCTCTTTTCTATCTCTTCTCTATTTCTCTTCTCTTTCTCTCTCTTTTCTCTCTCTTCTCTATCTCTCTTCTCTTTCTTTTCTCTCTCCTCTCTCTCCCTTCTCTCTCTCTTCTTTCCATCTCTTCTCTCTCTATCTCTTCTCTATCTCTCTTCTCTTTCTCTTCTCTCTCTTCTTTATCTCTCTCCTCTTTCCCTTCTCTCTCCTGTTTCTCTCTTCTCTATCTCTCTTCTCTTTCTCTTCTCTTTCCTCTTTCTCTCCTCTCTCTCTTCTCTTTTTCCTCTCTCTCTCCTCTCTCTCTTCCCTCTCTCCCATCTGTCTTACTCTCTCTACCACTCACCCTGTCCCCATGTCTCTATAACATGTACAATGCCGTCAGTACAAAACAGAACTGCTCCCTGATAGTTCATTTGTATATACAGAGGAGAACTCTGACATTTCACCCTTTCCAGTTGAGTGTGCCTTCCGGCAGTATGTCAGAGTACGAGAATACTTTAGACATTTTAGCCTGGTATAAACGTACATAAGCTTAACATTAGTAACTCGTACTCAACAGGCTATCGAATAATGTAACTAACACTCGGTGGGCGATAAACAGATAAATATTCGCTATCGCCTCGTTCATATTACTGCATGCTCCAAACTCAATGGCGATCGGGGACACAGACCAAACACTGATCAATTTCTTTCTTAAGTCCAATGCACATCTACCAATTTCGGACCATTTATGATACTTTGTCTCAGGCGAGGTATCCCAACGGAGTCGGCCCTAGTCGGTAGATGTGGGGCAGTAAGGCAACAAACGATTAGTGACCCCTCCCCTTGGGATATTCTCTTGTCGCCAGAGTTGTCGGTCAATGTTCCTAAATCGCTCACCAAAGGTTTATCAAGTTTAAATCAGTTCAACCTCGAATCGGTAGTTGTGGATTGGACTTAAATATCAACGATATAACACCGTCTGTGTACTAAAAACAGTGTTATGTTGCTGAACATCTGACAGGATAAATAAACGATTAAAATAATCTGTCAAAGGACTGATTTACCAAAATGATGAAATGAAGACGGCCCTACCAGTCAACGTGTAGTGACTTCTAAAAGCATGGACAAGAGGTAGCTCAACTGCTTTGTATCTAAAATATCCATAGAAAAAAACCATTGCACATGCATGATTCAAAATGGGAAGCCCTGTAAACATCACTAATGGCATTTTTAATGAGTAGACAGATTGTCGTATTTGTTCATTCTACAGAGCAAAGGCAGAGGTATGAGTCTGTGATATAGTACCAACGGGAACATTTCTATGGTTGAGCTCTATAGTAGGTTATCACTTACTTTAAAACTAATGGAAACTGCGAGCTCAGGATGCAATATAATCCCCATCATATACAGAACATGGCGCCAGGAATGAATTTTCCTTGAAATATCTTGCCACAGTGGATACTCAGTACTGTGTCATGCTATATTTATATCGTGTCAAGTTGTGCAAACATCATATCTCATCTTATCATTTGCTCCCACTTTTCTCCTTTGTATAATGATACAACAATACAGGTGTTGCCGTTCAGCGCCGCCTAACGGCCCACTGCCTAGCTACGCGGCCGCTCGGACAAACCTGGCCATGTCTGGCTATATGTGTATAGAGAACACAGCAATCACACCTAAAGTGTAAACGGTGGGTGTGGTTACAGGAGTGTTGTTTTTGGACAGATTGGACTGCTAGAACAATTAAAGGCATTGTATCAACGAGTCTGGACTATCAAAACTTTATAGTTGATAATTGTCTTGGTTTTAACTTGGAGAAAGATAAGCACATAATAGCTAGGCCTGCCAATGTATTAATGTGTATTCAATTTCGGTGATCCTGTGTTATCTAAGCTATATCTAAAGTAATATTGAGGTGATATACATGTATGATATATCGAATTGGAGCTGGAATACCATAGAATACGATGAAATCACTGTTATTTCTCTGCAAATGATATACACGGGTATTATGAACGTATTACGCTCATATACTGAGTGATTCAGTGCTAAGGAATACGTTGCCAGGTGCTTGTTTGGCTGCAGGCATTGGGTAACCAAGCAGATAAGGTGCGACACCGGACAGTGGAAAAAGGCCTATTGTAGGACCGGTACATTTTCAGCCCACAATGCTAGGTATAAGACTGCCAAAAGGCACACAAAACCTGCAGACTGCCTTGTACTTTACTATTTCTTGAATAAGAAATTGATATTGTGATATACCTTTCATGATGCATGAGATAAATACAGAAAATTACGTCATTCAAGATAAATCAATAAACATTCAAAACTATGATAAAATGACACCATTGACGATGCACCAACAGACATAAATATCCATGCCTTAAGTCATAGTTTTCCCCCATCTCCACCATGGAGCCAATACTGAATTAAGTGAAGTGGAATCGATTACTTGTAAATTTGAAAAGAAAAACGCAGCTGGCGTTGGCATCCATCTGTCAGAGACACGGAGGTGTGCTTCAGGAGATGCCCATTCCATTGGGGACAGGATTTTGATGTAATCAAAGTTTGTAGTCAGCAGCCTAGCATAAATATTAGTGCAGCAAAATCCATCAAGCCAAAAAAAAACAAAAAAAAACACCCCTCTCATAAGATCTCACACACCAAACAGAGGCAGCAATTACATGCACCATTTCAAAATTCTGAATAAAGATTAAAGTTGCTGCAGTTCTTCGGTAGACTGTGGTGCCCAATTCCCCAGCGAACATGTTTTCAGGATGAAATGGTTTCGTCTTGCATAGCACTAATTGTAATTTTACAAAGACAATATTTACCCATTTTCCCTTAATTTGTGTTCACTATCAGGCAGTATTTACAATTTGGGAAATCTGAGATGAAGAGAGCGTAATGGAACGCCCTTTTTTTTCCTAGTCCTGTTTCTTTAGCCAGATTTAACAAATTACTTAGAAGCCTGGAAATGCTATATAACCTGATCTTATGAAGCTCTGAAGTACTTGAATGCTTGTATGACAATTCACCGATAATCTTCTCCTCTTCTTAAAAAGTATTCCCCAAATTCTCTAAGATTGAAGATGCTTAAAATAATCCAGAATATATAAAGTAGAAGGAGGAATAGTTTGGGTTAGTCTGCCTCTAGTTACACGTAATACCTATAAATATGTCAACAGAAAGAGCAACTCTCAAACATGGAAAGATATATGACCTAAAGAGAAAGTCAAGACATAGTTTTCAATTTATGATTTTTACAGAGATAAAATAGGATCAATTCACCCATTTATGTAAGACTATGATATTGTCACAAGTGGTTATCCATAATACAGTAATCTGGTTTCTCGTGAATATATGATGCGTATGCAAAGATTTTCAATCCACAGCGATAAAGTTCACATGTAAATTAGGATATGGACATGTAAAATGTTACAGTCAAATGAAGAGAGAGAAAGCTCATTGTAAAAAAAAAAAAAAATTTAGACTCCTCGCTAAGACCTGTGACTAAACACACAAAAACAACAAATATATTGACAATAGTCAACCTCCAGATGGTGACCCATATCCTAGTGCATATCCCGAACAACCAATTTGTGATCCGCTGACAAAAGATAATTAATGAAATAAGCTGACAGATTTGAGGTCCTTAATAATATTACTGTGTCAATACCATACGAGTGTGCAAGTGGTGACCTGGCTGTTGGAGGTGACCTGGATTGAATAAATCAGAGGCCTTGACCGAGTTATTTGGTAGCTCACCATGTTGTAATGCAGTGCATAAAGTGGGATTCTGTACAGGGAGACAATCTTCTCGTCTGAATTCTATGGTTCCATTTCCCTGAGACAGGTATTTACCCCTGCAATTGTCCGAGACCATCACCCGTAAGAAGGTACAGAATCTCATGAGATTTTTTTATTTTAAACACGTTTAAAATGTATAGGGTCATGTTGGTGAGACAAATGGACCTTCTGCGGAGTCGCCGACTAAGTACCTGCCCTAGCCAATAGGAGGCCAGCAAGCATGATCACATGTTTGTCATACCCCTCACCTCAAGGTTACTTGAGTCCAAGGGTTAGTCTTCACTGTGAATATGTCTGAGATTATGTACCAGGTATGTCCTTCCATGTGAATCAGTTCGCCATTTTTCCTTGAGACTGGTAAAGGCATTTTGCTATGAGAATTTAGTACCTAAGTAGAATTGTCTAATCTGGGATTCACACGGTGGGATTCATGTACCTCACAGGGTTCAAAATCTCATGCGATTCTGTTCTTTTTCGGGGGGAAATGTCTTAAACAATTACAGGGGGTGGGGGAAAACATGTCTCAGGGAAATGAAACTCTGTAATTTAGATGAAGAAATTGTGTCCGAGTACAGAATGTCAGCAGGATTTCTCTAACAAAAAACGCCCTGTGTGGTACATAAATCCCATCGTGTGAATCCCATTTAAGACTAAAGGAAAGGTGTGAAGCACACCCGTCTCAGGTACATTAGTCTCTGTTTGAATCCCACTTAAGCTCATTTCCATTGGCCAAATATTCAGCACCGATCTGCAGTCGGGCACTACCAATATTTCTGGGACACTGATGCCAGATTGGTGAATGGACACAAGAACTGCAGAGAATGCTCACCGATTAATTTGGTTAAGATAATGTAGCAAGGTCACCATCGACGGATCTGCTCTCAGAAAACCTTGTGTACCTGGAAAGTATACAGTAGAAACAGTGCACACACTGCACCCTCACCAACAAATTGATACTGACATACAGTCGGTGGCACCATCGACAGACTTTTAGGAGCTCTCAAAAAATCTCTGCTGTTTTTGTTGGCCAATGGAAACAGACTTGATACCACCCACTGCTGGTAATTACTCACAGCAACAGCAGCGAATTATATTTTCCTCATTGGAAAACTGAATAAATTAGATTAGGAAACTAAATTAAATGATTCAAGAAAATTTGGATAAAACTCATCATTTACAGCAAGAAGCCAGTCTAGGGTTAGGGCAGAAGGAACCCTTTCCCTGCAGGAAAATGCCAAATGGCATTCCCATGGACATGGCAGGACAATTATTCCGGAAATTGTCGAAGAATTATAGTATAATATGATATTTTATGAGTGGCTGAATTAGGCCTTTAATTCTGTAAAATGTTAGATAATATTCAGATAATTATTCAGGAATTAATGGTAGTTTTAGGTGTGTAACATGGACACTACGTATTAGATGGATAATAAAACCACATACGTTTACAGCACCCCTCTAGTGACTCGGCAGGTCAGTCGTAATCACAGAAATCCCACGGATGTTAGCGGAAAGACTGTTGATGTGTCAGCGCCACTTTGCAATGAGAATGGCTTTGACGTGGTGCTGGTTGTGACTCCCTCGAGGGGCATCTCACAGTGGCTGATAATGGACCATAATCCTGGGCTGGTTAAAGGCATATCCTCCAATTTGCAGTGGCGCCACCTGGTGATTTCTGACTAGATTGAACATTTTATGCCCAAACTGGTTCCTTGAGATCTACTCTAATGTCAAATGACCCAAATGTTAAGTTTTATCTAGTTTGTCATAACCCACTGGGTAGATAGGCCTATTTAGTATTTGGTTTTTCTTTAATTCATTCAAATACAAGGACAGTGACCTATGCTTTATAAAATTTAAATGTTTACTACTATACAATATTCTGTAGAACTTTGAAGAAAATGACATGGGTTTTACTATGTGAAAACAACTTTTTTGAATTTCTATACACCCTATTATAATACTATCATGATATTGATCTCTAAATCAAAAACTAGCATGGTGACCCCCATTTTTTAAAACTAGCAATATGTTCTATAGCACTTGGAGATCATCATATTCAATATCCAGGAAATTGACATGGGTTATACTTAAAACGGTAAATTGTCCGATATGCCTTTAAACTACCGGCAAGGAGCCGACAGCGTGGTAAAGGTCAGAGCTTGAATGGGATGACCAGTCCCGGCAGTGACTGGAAAATCCTGGCACAGACTCACTGAGAATGAAATATCTGTGTTGCTCTGAGCAGCTCTTTGATAAAAGGCTAACTCGGCGTTTACACTAGACGACTAAATACATGGCGACCATAGATTGTCAGCTAATAGTCCTCAGGCGGTAGCAATGTCCACTGCAAAAGTCATCGGCCTCAGAAGATACCCGAGCATTTACACTGACGACTATGAGTTTTCACAGAGTCGCCGCTGATCGAGACGACTAATTCAAGCCGGCTTGAATTAGTCGCCGGTGTCAGAGCATGTCCAATAGTCGCCAGGTGGTGCCGAATTGCGCAATCAGACGATCTGCAGTCGCCTCGCGCTTGGCATTTATATTAGACGATTTCTAGACTTTTACACTAGTCGATTCTGGCCGGCGATTCTGGTATTTTGTACCTCCTGACGACTTTCAGCAGTGAAAACTTATAGTCGCCAGTGTAAACGCTCAGGTACATTCTGAGGTCGACGACTTCTGTATTGGACATTGCCACCACCTGACGACTATTGGCTTGACGATCTACAGTCGTCACGATTTTAGTCGTCCAATGTAAACGCCGGTATGGCTCTTCTAATATTTTGGCGTTCAACACGATAATACAAATGCAGTGCCTCAGTACTACTCTCGTATCAACCGGTTGCGATAATTCTGAGGCCTGTGTTCTTCAGTAATTTTGTTTTCATTAATTAACAGGTTTACTAATGAGCTACAACCTAGAGAGTGCTTGTGGCCCAGTAGATTTTAGGTCAACTTTAGACTGAAGAACCGTCCCAAGGCGCTATAAATACCATGTAAGGAGGTCAGGGTGAAGGTCGTGGTTTGCTCCGATTGCAGTCATTGGCTACTGGGTCTACTCTATTCCCTATATGGTAGTTAATGCAGGGGGACAACTCCATGCAGCCTATATCTGCGCATACACAATCAGTCATATATTGCCAAAATATGAGGGTTTCGGTAGTACTTGTGGCATACCCTATGCTTGGAACAGGTTTTGAATCTTCTCTTTTTTTGACAATTTTATTTGGATTCTTGACTTATTACAATAGTCACCAAGCTCGGCTTTGGCCATTCTGCCGCTTGGTCCGTTGTATTACAGGTAACATCCTAATTTGATAATAGTAATTTATCAAACGGTTGTCAGGACAACATGACCAGACAATCCCTGGAATCTACCTCAGGGTGATATACAATAACTGATTAACTTAATGAGATGAAATGTGATGAGTGATACTCCTTTGTCTTCCTGCCATGTACATGTACTCTGGCAATAATATAAGGAAACGTCCTTACTGTGGACGAAACGGTTCCTGTTCGAGGTCAGTCGTCGATTTCATACTGCCTGACGACATAGGCGGAAGGCAGTATGAAATCGAAGACTGACTGAGAAGAGGAACCGTTTCGTCCACAGTCAGGACGTTTGCTTATTATTATATACCTTATATCGATTAAAAAACGACAATCTAGTGACTCATTAAGTCACACTCACAGCGGGCACGAACATTATTATTACTGCACCCCTAGCAGCGGGCAGTATTTCATAGACATTCGCACACAGGTATATAATAATAGTAGTTTCCATATATCATGAATTCCATTGTGACAGAATTAAAAAAAGTACACCAGATAGGTAGATTGAAGTCCAGATATCACAATATAAATATAAAGGGGCATGGTAAATTTCTGTTTAGGATATTTGCGTATAGTTTGAGTTTTGCATTTCTGAACACTTTTATCTACTGCATTTATTACTGCAGGGGCAGTAGAGGTGGCAAGATCTCTGTGACGGAATTACATGCTGTAATATGTAGAATTTAGGTTGAAGTGTTGTCACTGATTTCCCACACTCAAAGACATTTCAAGTCAACAAAAACCCTCTCTCCCATTACAGAAGACAATAACCAATCTAGAAATATATAGATATGTGTAGTCGACCAGTTGCAAAACAATCTGGCTGTGTTAGGATAGTTGGAAGAAAGAGAACTTAAATTCTTACATTTTTCTTATATTTCGGATTTTTATCTCTCATTTTCCAATGGAAAATGTTTGATATTTTTTCTTGTATAAGAAATGTTAACGATAGGAACCTTTTGGTGGCGAATTATAGGGGACGACTTGAGACCGATTACTTGATGGAGCGTTAAATATGCTTAGATGTGGCTAGCTATAATGTAACAAAATATCCCAGATTTTATAAACATACAGTAGAACTCCGCTTAAGTGTGAAGACCTGGCCCCAATTACCCTGCTACCTTTGAAAGTTGTAGAATTAAATGAAGCGCACATTCATGTGATTCACATGGGAGACGACTGCTGTTGTTAACATATCATTAAGCACCATCCTCGAAAACATATTAAGCCTGATGGGGAAGCCGACGGATTAATTTCCTCCAAATGAATACAACTGCTGTGAAAGGAATACCACCTACAGACGAGATGATTCGTCAGCCTGGAGAGGGAATCTGAATGGATCTAAATCCAATGTAAGGACAAGTCACACCGGCCATAAGCCCAAGTCCTTGCAGGATAAACACACAAAAAAAGGAATGCAATGCACCTAGACTTAGACGTACCACGACGTCCTCTGCCAAAGACACTCCCAAATGTACCTTTATATCCCGGGCCACCCTCTCTACTGGGGGCCTCAATTACTGGGAGTCCTGGCCCTTAGAGTTCTACCTCGAAAAGCAAATAAATCATACATTTTGCTGTCCGCTTTTAATTTCCGGGTTTCTGAAAGAGAAATGTTGCCATGCTTGTGGAAGCTGGTACATAGTTATTGATGAACCAGCGCAGCGGGAGATTCTGTTTACAAAGAGTCGGAGAAATGAATGGAGTTTTTACGTTTTTTTTTTTTCATTGTTAAAAGGCATATCCTCCAATTTGCACTGGCGCCACCTGGGGATTTTTTAATATTGAAAATATTATGTTCAAACTGATTACCTGAGACTGATGCAAATGTCAAGTTTTATCTAGTTTGTCATAACCCAATCGGTAGATAGGCGAATTGGTATTTGCTCAATTCAGAAAGGAAAGGTAATGCAAAATACAGAAAAATAACAGAGGAGGTTTTGAAGGTGTTCTTGCATATGGCATTCTGAGTCTAAATCCAAAAATCCATCCCCTAATGAAAATATGATCTTTAAGTTTACAATATTACCCATGGTTGAGTGAAATAACAAATGTATTCGGTCTGTTATATTCATGCAAAAAGGGCATTTGTCTTATACACGGTTATGGTCTAGGAAGAATCATTCTGTTTACAATATTTTCCTTCAGTATGGCTCGAAGAAGTTAAACGATATTGTTGTACTGCACCTTACTTTGACAGTTTAGCAATGCCAAGAAAATCAATTGCACTGCAATGGAGGCATCTGCCCCTTTATTGGGCCGAATATTGTAATTAACTGAGACAAATGGGAATAAAATATGTTGTATGTATATCAAATTGGATCCAATAAAGAAATTATGGGAAAAGAAATTGACTGGGAACCCCATCGGGCAGAACCAACATCGCCCCCCCCCCAGTTATGGGCTGAAGTATGGTAAACTATGCGACTAGTATATTGTAGGAATTACCACAGTGAAATTGTAAAACCTTACACTATTCTTGTTCATATTCTAATGTTTCCCCCAGTTTGGCATTTTTATATTTGCAGTATATGTTGTATTTAAATAAAAAAATATAAATATAAAAAAGGGAAAAAAGGCCGGCTTTTGGTAGAGACTCATACACAGTAGTCATATTGAAAAATTGATCTATGTAGCCCATATAATATTGTACATCGATAGAGAAATAAGAGCTGCTAAAAAAAACCACAAAGAAAACCAAAACAACATCGTTTCTCCCGCCTATCTCGGGTTTTCATTGTTGTTGACATTGCATGTGACCCAAGGCTTCCGTGTTCATGTTCAGCCACCGCTTTGTTGTTTTCTCTTCCTGTGTCAGCTGTGACCGGCATCTGCCTGGTGCTGTGTGTGCAGATGGACTTTCCTTTTTTCCGACACGAAATGAGAATTGTTTACCTCAAAACTCCATCCACATTCGTAATACAATAATCACGTTACCTTGGTACTTCTCTACTCACTGGAATGATAGTTGTCTGTCGGACCTATTGGAAACGAAATATACTTGATTTGTTTATTTGGTTAGTTAAATATCAAATACATGTATGTCCAATCAGACTTATTTTGGGTTTGAGCGAATCTATGAGATGAATGTAGGTAGAAATCTCACCCTACACGTTTACAAAGGTAAGAGATATTCTACTTCCTACACCAGATAGACATGGTAGGAGAAGGATTGCCCTTTGATATAGCAGTAAATCTACCACTGCTGGGGGTGAAGGAGAAAGGTGGCTCCAGTGGGACTCGAATCAACAAAAATATACTTGAATTTCGTCTTAAAGACATTGAGTACATTGGTTTAGCGACTTCAGAAAGAATAAAACATCAACTCCTAGGTATTTACCGACTTAAGGGGGTCTTCCTCAAGACTTTCCGTAATCGTACATCTGTCAAACAAGCTTATATGAGTCACAGGTCCATCCAATGGCCAACGTCGCCAGCAGGCTAAAACAAAATGGCGTGTTTACGTGTGAGCTATTATTTCATATTTCACCTTATTATTGCCTCTGAGAAGCTATATTATCGGTGGGAGATATTACTATGAAATAACATCTCACATACATGCCATTTTGTATTGGCGATTCCGCCTTGGCTTGCTTGGTGAGTCCCTGGGTTAAGCTTTTATTGACCTAAATTCTAAATGTTACTTGCTAGCTCAGCTTCTGCTCTCTGGTATGAATAATTCTAAAATATAGCCATTGCCATAGCATAGAGGTATGCAGAGGGCACCTATATTATTTTAGGTATGACATAACATTGATTGCTATCATGGTGCTTCAGGATATCACTACATGTTAATAATTAAAAATTTTCATACGCAGCTGCATGAAGAACCTCATATATTGGCTTCCTGAAAGAGCTATGTCTTGGTATCTGGTTACAAAGATCACTAAGGAAGGGTTAATGGTGTCCTTTACCTCGTGATCCTATATGAGAAAGGTGTCAAGGAGGGGGAGCGACTGAAATGAACTGGGGTGGCAATTTAATCATATTGACAGATTTCTTCTTGATCCTTTCATATTACCGAAGGCGTGATATGGAATCTAGAGATCTTGCATATCATCAGGGAACTTTAATCATCTCCAGTCCTTCTTTCTCATAATAGTGTGGCTTAACGTTGAGGGAATAATGAAATACACGTGTTACGTGCGGATATCAACATTGGACATGCATTTTATTTTGTAAAAAGTTGTTTATTGACAGAGAAAAGGTTCATATACATAATATATGGTGCTCAACCACTCCCGCCATAATGGCATAGCAACGGACGTAACATAAGTATGATAGACAGCTAAAGAATAACTAGCCTTGTGGAATACCTTTTGGATCAAAACAAAGAAGCATTTCAAGTACCTCTATGAACGGATCTTATCTGTGAAGGGCTGACGCAGTCAAAGAATTTCTCTACCCTCTACAACCTACATGGAATTAAACTACAGTATTCCAGTGATAACTTACTTCAGTGTTTGTGACATATTCAAGGCCTATTTCAACTCTAGTCTGCTGAAGCTGGCCTCTCCCCAGTACAATGCATAGCTTACTACATCACTACTTAACCCTTATGTATGTGTAGTGGTGTTCTCTGTACATATCAATCGGCCTCTATTCACATACACCATATAACCAACCATCAAATCACTGTAGACCAGTGCTGCAGGCTGATCTACAGTCGAGCCCAATGAATGTAAGCTAATGGACATGGTTTCCAACTGCTTCCTACCCTATAGTTCACAACCCAAGGCTTCCATATAGTCAACATGGTAGCCTCGGAATATGAACTATGCCAATAGGGTATTTAGACCATAAACTTTTATAGGTTTCCTCTGCATAATCATATAGGGCTATGTTTGCAATGTCAACATTAGCAGCTGCCAGTTCTTGTGCTTTGAGGTACAATTTATATATGATATCTATTTCTATGTCGGCTTTCAATGTAGGCAAAGTCATTTGCTGATAAGTTGCATGTTACTGCTATACTTAACGTACTCAGTTCCTGACACATCCTGAAGTTAACCATCCCAACATATATCATTTTCTTGGTCAATATCTGGTAAATATTTTCATATATCATTTCTTTGTTTTCGTTCAACCTATCCTCACAAGATTTTCTTTTATTTCACTACAAAAACTATTCGCATACATTACTGATGCCTATCTTCCACATTTAAACTGTCACATTAAACTTATGATACAAATTCCACTTGTAAATATGAAATACATAAAGAAAACACTAAACATACACCGTGTTTTGGTTTGTGAATCTTGTGTTTCCTCAATTTTACATCGTAGTTTTAGATACGTCAAATATCAAATGTTTCTGTTATATACAAAATGATGCATCAAACATTGGATCTGAGCACCTCAGCAGTAGGTAACATTACCCCAGATCCCCAATGAAACAGAGTGAAGGCCGTAGTGGGCTTATAAAATTTTATTTAATTTTATGAGTCTTATTGATATGAATAAGAGAAATACATGAGTATCAATGATAAGACAAATATAGAAATTGACATAGATATGTGTTTGTCAATTGTGATAAGATTTGTGACAATATGACAAATATTGAAATTGACATAGATATGTGTTTGTCAATTGTGATAATATTTGATATAAGATAAATGACGATTATGTGATATTACATAGTTAAACATAACATGTAATAATAAAATAATAGAAATAGCCCTACGAGTGTAAGGAGTAGGAGAGAAAAGGAGTGGGTGGGTGGGTAGAAAAAATAGGTGTTGAGCGAAGGAGACCAGTGAAGCGAATGAGACAGAGGACAGTGTCGCACTCGCGCACTTTGATGTTTAGTGCGGCCGAGAGCGGAGAGGTGGCGCAGGGGTGCGCGAGTGTAGAGTAGTTTCACCAGGGGGGGCAATGACCACCCCTGACCAAAGGCCATGGGCAACCCATTACCCCAGATCCCCAATGAAACAGAGTGAAGGCCGTAGTGGGCTTATAAAATTTTATTTAATTTTATGAGTCTTATTGATATGAATAAGAGAAATACATGAGTATCAATGATAAGACAAATATAGAAATTGACATAGATATGTGTTTGTCAATTGTGATAAGATTTGTGACAATATGACAAATATTGAAATTGACATAGATATGTGTTTGTCAATTGTGATAATATTTGATATAAGATAAATGACGATTATGTGATATTACATAGTTAAACATAACATGTAATAATAAAATAATAGAAATAGCCAAGAAGCCAATAGTTAAGGGAAGAGGAGGGTGGGAAAGTTTTTTATAGTCACTTTTTGAAGGAGAGAGACTCAATGAGAGACTTGTTGACAGTCTCTTGGTCTGATACTTTGATGTAGTCTCTATGAGCCTGGGACCTCCACCCTCCATACCTCTGGATGTTAAGTTCAGGTATTCCTGCCTCAAATGCCTGAGTGGCAGCGGCCTTCCTGAGGCTGTGGAGGGTGTATGTCTTCACCGTTTGGCCTGTGGCCTGTAGGAGGCGGTCCCATTCGTTGGTCATAACCCGTGATGTGATGGTCGTCCCATCGGGCAGTGTCAGAAATGGGTCCCGCAGTGAAGCCGTAGGGGCCGCCCGTAGTAGGCCTCGAACCGCGTCTACCGGGCACACCCGGATATCGTCCGCGGCCTCGAGGCGCATCACTTTCTGTTGCCCTACGTATTGAAGATTTTTGGCCGCCTTGATGGTGATGGTGAGATGCCGGCGGCCGAGGACCACGTCCCCGCGAGTGAGGTTCCGAGCCGGGTCGAATGCCCGAGCCGACTGCGGCGCCACCTCCCCCTGCCGTAGGGCCGCGTAGAAAATGAGGAGCATGCCCGCCCTCATTGCCGTATGGAGGGGCGATCCCGTCAGGGCGTCGAGGACCGCCCTGAACACATCCATTGGTATGGGGGCCTTCACGTTTGGCACGTACAGCTTGTTTCTCCTCATGCCCTCGAGGGCACGCTTCACCCGGTGATCCTCTGTTGGCTGCACGTCCCCCCCCGTCAGTCGGAGGTGTGCCCGGACGTGCGATAACTGGTTGGCGACCGTGGCCGGCGAGGGGGCGTGGTCCGCCACGTATTCCAGATACGACGTGATCAGGCTCACGGTCGGTGCCCGGGGGTCCGCTCTCATCCGGTTGCAGAACGCCAGGTAGGTGGTGACTGCGGATCGCTGGTTTGCGAGCGTACCTGGGGCACGCGCCTCTGACTGCCTCGCAGATGCCTTCGCCTGGAGTAAGAGAAGCGCCCGATCTGCAGAAGAGACGGAGTACGGGTACAAAAGAGGCATGGGTACACGGTACGATAGGGTACAACTCATGAATGTGAATGAGGGAAGTGGCCTTATCGTATTCCGTCCTCGACAGATGGGCTCTGCTCAGGGCATCTGCGATGACGTTTTGCACCCCGGGGATATGGCTGAAGACCAGTTCCACCTGCAGACGTGCCTGCACCATCCATGCCTGGCGGGCACACTCCGCCAGGACAGGGTTACGGGCACGCCCGCTATTGAGGGTCTGTACAGTTCCGAGGTTATCACAGAACACCTCAATCCGTGATCCCCGATCCCTGTCTGTGATAAATGTGTGGAGTGCGTAGATGGTATTCAGAGCCTCGAGCTCTGAGATGCACTCCACGGGATCGAAGACGGGGCACACCTGTCCGGAGTACGAGAACCGGCCGTCGGTTCCTCCGACGCCCGACAGGCACGCATCCACCGTGATCCTCCGCGTCGGGGGACCCCGAGGGATCAGGGCGCGGCCGTTCCAGCCCCGGGCAAACTTAACGAACCAGTCGAGGTCCTGGCGCATCTCGGAATTGATGTTCATGTAGAAGCCTCTCATCCCCCGGAGGGCCTCGAGTAGCTTTGAGACGAATGCCCGCGCCGGACGTATACACCTGGCCACGTGTAATATCCGGCCGAGCACCGACTGAAGCTGTCGTTTCGTCAACGTCCGTCGTTTGGCTACGGCCGACACGTGACCACGGATGTCCTCCAGCTTGGCCGTGGGGATCGATAGAGACATGGCACGGGCGTCGATCTCTATCCCCAACCACGTCACGGTCTGGCTCGGCTCCTGTGCTTTGTCGCGTGCCTCGGGTAGGCCCAATTCCGAGAAAAGGTCTCGCGCGATCCTGAAGTCCTCGGCCGCCTTACCTCGGTCCTCGGAGAGGATGATGAGGTCGTCGAGGTACATCGCGGCCGTGACTCCCTTTGATGATAGTATCCCCACGATGGCCTCCGCCACACACTGCATGTGGTATGAGGAGGCACGGGCGCCGAACGGCATGGCCGTATCGCAGTAGTGCCCGCCCTCCCACGTGAAACATAACAGAGGCCAATCGAGGGGATCGCACCTAAAGTTCTTGTAGGCACGCGACACGTCGATGGACGACATGTAGGCCGACGTGCCTGCCTTGACGAGTTTGGCCACAAACTCGTCCACCGTAGGGAGGCCGTGTTCTCGCTCCAGTCCGTAGACCGAGTTCTTAATGATGAACGAGTTCACGCTGCACTCCCTCGGGAAAGTCATATCGGTAATGATGCGCCGGTCGTCCGTCCCGCGCTTTTCCCGTGTCATGAGTGGCGACACGTGACACCACGGGCTAAAAGGCGGTTCGGCGAACGGGCCCATCATATTGGTAAAGCCCGCCTCCTTTTCGAGAAACTTCTCTACCTGCACGGGGTGAGAGGTTGCGCTGGGGTGGTTGGCCACCCCTCTGGTATCACTCTCCGGTCCCAGGTATCCCAGGGGGAAACCGTATCGCAGGAAGCCTAGGAGCTCCTGCGCCTCCTCCACGTGTCCTAGGTAATGGTCCCACGCAGGTAGGTTTAGATCCGAAGGCACCTCGACCCTGGCGCCGAGTGCGTTGGGGATTCCCGTGTCACGCACGGTCCGGTATATTTCCGCGTGCCTGGCGGGCCCCACGGCCGTGAACTCCGGCCAAGTCTCCCGGCGATGTTGTTTGAAGGCTAACGGGTCCGTACTCACGCCCTCCCGGTGGATTCCCGTTTCGCAGACATCGCGAAGTGCTTTAAAATTGGGAGTGTTAGATTCCTGACCTCGGCCCAGCGCACTAACACTAACACCCGGCAAGCGACTGAGACCATCATCCCCCACAGTGCCGGGGGCGGCCCCCGCCGCTGAAACGGGGGGTATCTCCTCCGGGAGTGTATTCCCCCCGTCAATGTTGTTGTTTATCTCTACCCCTCGGCCACGTGCCGAGGGGGTCACGTGATCGATGACGTCACGTGGGGGAGCCGGATTCGTAACACAACACTCCGTCCTGCCGGCGCCCCTTTCATCTTTGTTGCGCGCCTCGTCTACTGGCGGGGCGCGGCCGGCCCGTTTTTTTAACCCGGCTGGGGTTGGTGTACCACACTCTGCGCTGCCGCCGGCCTGGTAGTAGCCTGCAGTTGATACCCCGCCTGGGGTACCCGCCGCGGTGTGGGTACAGGGGGAGCCGCCGTGTTGTCGTACCCGTGTCCGTAAGTCAGCTTGCGGTTGCAGGCGTGCACCGAGTGACCGCACTTCCTGCCCACAGAGTCGCAAAACGTGCACACGTGCAACCACCGGATACCCCCTTCAGTGTGGTCGCTGCGGTGGCGGCACCCCCTCTCTCCATTGAAGTCCCGGCACGGGGCCTCGCTCCCCCGGGCACGTCCGGTCTCCGTGTTTTGACTGTTGTTTGCGGTGTGGGCACTGGTCATCGCGAGCCGGACACGTTCTTCCTGTATCCGGCCGTGATCCGACCATCGCATCCTGCCCGACTCGACCTGGTCGAAAACGTAGTTTGACCAGCGTCTGACGCCGGCCCACGGCCGTGCCTGCGCATCAACGGTCACCTGGTATAGATGTTTGAACATATGCTCCTTGTCCTCGGGGTGCAAGGCGCGATCGTCATTCAATAAGGCCACAAAACATGAAATGTACTCCAGAGGCCCGAGGCTCGACCGTAGGTCCAGTTTCTGGTGCAGCGTGTACACCCCATCTCTGTCCATAAACATGTACGGCTTCGCCGTCGGCCTCCGGGCATTTAAATCAGAAAGTAGGCTCTTACCCGTTGTGCGGTCGTGTCGCATGGCCTCACGGCCGAATTCACGCTGGAGGTGTTCCTCGGTCGTGTATGCCTCTCGGAGTGCCCTGGGCGCGGGGAGGAGGCGCTCGTTCTGATCCTGGGCCCAGTCTCTCGTCCGTTCGGCCGCTGAGGAAGCCCGTGAGCCGGCCCGGCGCGAGGTCGGTCTGGAGATCTGCATGATCGCGTCCATCATGCCGTCCATCTGGCGCGATATTTTAGTCATATCCGTCCTTACTTCACCGACGTCCGTCTTCACCTCGTTGGCGTCCGTCCTGACCCCCCCGAGGTTGGCCTCCAGGGCTGTGATGCGCGAAGTCCGAGTCCGTGCGCTGGCGCTCGTTCCCTGTTGAGATACCGAGTCCACGTGGTCGCTCTCGGCTGCCGGCTGTCTTATCGTTATTTCCGAGTCCGTCTCGGCCTCCGCGGGTGCGGATGCCGCCACAGCGCTTATGGTCAACATGACTATACTATAATTCCTTACTGAATCGCTTGGTAACCCTGTCCTCGTCTGCCGATATTCAGGGGAATACGGAGACCGAAGGTACGGAGGGCGATAGGCCAAGGAGCGATAGAAAAAATAGGTGTTGAGCGAAGGAGACCAGTGAAGCGAATGAGACAGAGGACAGTGTCGCACTCGCGCACTTTGATGTTTAGTGCGGCCGAGAGCGGAGAGGTGGCGCAGGGGTGCGCGAGTGTAGAGTAGTTTCACCAGGGGGGGCAATGACCACCCCTGACCAAAGGCCATGGGCAACCCATTTGTACATCTTCAGGGAGCTTATCCCATAACTTCGCTTTTATAAAAATCTGAGAATTCCTCAATTTTTAGGACTTTTTAAACTTTCATCTTGAAATTGCTTCATACACAATATACTCATATAGTATACTCCACCACTTCATATCTAATAGATCGCTTGCTCTTGTAACACATAACGGACGTCCATTGCAATTTGGAAAGACAGGGTCTTGGTCTCAGTGCGACCTTTTAGTAATGCATAAGAAACCCTTTACGAACAGAAAAAGACACTGAATTCAATACGAGGGAAAGACTTTTAAAGCAAGTGTATGCCCCCAAAGACTATCCCTCGGGCCTTCTTAAGATGGACCTTATCCCTAGAGCGATATACTGACAGAACTAAAACCCAGTTAAAGGAGCCAGAGCAATAGAATCTCCCAAATATCCGCCCTTGTAATTCCACCCAGCTCGCTTCACTGTGAACTCGGCCTGTGAATTAGAATTCCAAATGGCGGTATTGGCGGCTAGGGGACGGAAACGGGAGTCTTCCTCTCGCCATGAGACGACCAGACAAAGGATTCTGCTCGGATCAATACCCCATTGCCAGCTCCACGAGAAGGGAGTCTGTTTATAGTGAAGGAGTAGCTCTGCCACTCACTCTCCTAGCAGAGATCCTGTCATTCGACGAGTGAGATCACGGAGCCAACACAATGAGTGACATAAATAAGCTCAAACTCAAATGAGTGGTGTCTAGATTTTATCATACCCTGTTTCCATAATTTTTGAAAATTAGAAAGTAGTGACATAAACAACATGTTATGTCACAGCCGTGACATAAACAAATCTCATGTTAAGTCTATGGCGTTTTTTTATTGGGGGTAGGATAAAGCGCTATACTTCCACTGACCTGCCTTTTTGGGACAAAATCTGTCCCACCTGCCAGATTTTCCAATATCCTAAATTTTGAGCGCATTGGGCAGCATTTTGTGTCCTACATGTATATGAAGATGTACATATTTATATGGTAAATGATTTACACTCATTTCTGTTATTTGTTAGGTCAAAGCAGGGGTGACTTTCTTCAGTGGGAAGCACTTCATGTTTATTGGGTGTGATTTTGTCAACATGACACATGTTCTCCCTCAAAGGGGCAGTCTAATCAACTGTGGATTCACTCTATAAAGTGGTTTAAAGCTGAAAAAAAACCCAACAGCTGGACAGTATGTCAAGTCCCTTTAACAATTCCCATATTTCCCAACTCATGATATATGAGTTGTCTGGCTTTTATAACTTTTGACAGTTTCCTTGTTTTGAATGTGCAATGTTAGCTGGTCCCTCCTGTCTTTAGTGGATACCTGGGGAACCAGCTTCGGGGCAGAGATTGGTAAGCGCTAGCGCTGCGAAAGATCTGCTGGGAGAGTATCTGCTTCTGTCTGAGCTGCAGCTGAAATGCAGTTAGTCTCAGTGTATGGTAAAAGGAGTCAGATCTGGTTGATGACTGGCAGCTGATGTCACTACAGAATGCAGAATGGTAGACATAGAGAAAATGACATATCAAGATGACACTGTGCAGATCTTTTGAACACATCTGTCAATGTGCATATTTTCAGATTGTGGATTTGGTGCACTCAATGAAATTCTAGTCCTAGCAAATCACGTCATGTTTTCAAAGCACAAATAGGAGGATTGTGTTTCGAGTGGTGAAGAAAAAATGTATATAATGCAGGAAAACTGATTTAGTTTACTGGGAATGAGGGTGGTATCACTTTCAACCAAGTGCGATGTCGCATTGAAAGTCTACAGGTGCAAGCCATAGATTTAGTTTTATAGCCATGTTTTGCTTCCCATCCGTGTTTTTGCTTCCCAGTTTACAATGCACCTGATAACCCCATGCGCATCCTTGTTTTCACTGAAATCTTAAAAACATGTTTCTTTGCACTCGCTAGGTGTAGGTTTTGGTTTTCATAATCTGCTTAAACTTTCGCTATTTCCAACAGCGGGACCCTAAGGGAAGTTTTCGTTGCATAAAAAAAATATTCTTATTTTCAGCGGCGCTTCCTTAGCGGAGCAGGGCTTCAACGAAATTTCTGTTATATTATAAAGAAGATTATTAGAGTTTCCCCCTATTTTACACTCTGACAGCGCTTTGTATTCACCAGCAAGATGGCGGATATATGTCCGTTGTTAAGGGAATTCGGAGGTTATTTCAAACCGGAAGTCACCAGATGACTCGGCGAATCGGCTGCTAGTCTCTTTCACTACCACTTCAGGCACACAGGGCAGCCTAGGAAACACGCCGTCTAGTGAGTGGTGGCCGCACTACAGGCTAATCGGCTGCGTACCACTATTGGCAAAACAAACAATCTACCTAAAATGCACACTCACGAAACCATTTGAAGTGAAAAATTAATTAATTCTTTTTTTTGTTGCAATTTTTAAGGGAATATTGTGTCAGACAATCACCGAATTCGGCTATATGGCCGTTCTTCCACTCGGGCCCTAGACCCCTACTCCTCATTCTTATGGCGGGTGTTAAGCCGAATGTGCAGTGGGTACCATTTTTGTGTAGGTCTTTGGTATGACCCGGCCGGGGTTTGAGCACCCCTACCACTTGACCACCGATTCATATAATATCTGAAACCAGTCAGACTGCATTTGCATGTTAAAGATACTAAAATACACATTGTGTACCCCTCTGCTTGTACAGCCATTTTCAAGGGCATATGCGGCCTTTGGGCGATAATACAAGAATTTGTAGGAATAACGAACGACAGGATACCTAGATAACAGAAACATTATTAAACACGTTAACGAAATTTCCGTTAATGTTTCCGTTATTGGTACCACTTAAGCCAGTTCTACGTTCATTGTATTCTCGTTACTTATGGAACGGGTCCCTGGTTGTTCCTGCATGGCATGGAGAAACTGAGAAAAGGTGCTACACTATGATGGGACAAATGTTTACAATGCGACTATTGTGCGTTTCATAATCTGTTTAACCTTCCTCTATTTCCAACAGCGGCCTCTTAAGGGCAGTTTCCGTTTCACGTGAAAAATCATCGTTATTTTCAGCGGAACATTTTTCACGGACCATCTCTTTAACGGAATTTCCGGTACAAAAGAAAACTGTCCATCCGTTGTACTACCTTCCAGCTCCCGTTGCAAACAAGAGGGCGAGAAGCCAAAGCATAAACATTTGTTTTTTTACCTCGTGTACCTCTTTGGTAGTACAGCCATTTTCAAGTGCATATACGGCCTTCGGGCGATAATACAAGAATCTGCATGAATAACGAACGATAACGAACAAAAGTATGAAACACCTTAAGGGGCCATCCATAAAGTACGTACGCATAATTTCTGAAATTTTGGACCCCCCCACCCCCTCTCCCAATCTTGTACGCAATAGAACAAAGAGGAAGCATACGCAGATTTTCCAAAAATTCTGACCCCCCCACCCCCCCTCGGTGCGTACGTACTTTATGGATGGCCCCTAACGATATTTCCGTTGATGTCCCGTTATTGGTGCCGCTAAAATCAGTTGAACGTTCATTGTGCTCTCCTTCAGAAGGCCTGAGTTGCTCACAACATCTCACTTCACATTCTTATAATAAATTAGGATTAATCAACTCCAAAACTCTCAAATACACATCGAATTGCGACGAGGATGATTACTCAACTCCAACACTTTAAAAAACACATCAGTAGGAAATCGTTAACTGAGCAGTATTCACAAAATGGATATTCATGTGTATACCAAGATAATGTCAGACATCATGACACAGCTAAATTGTTTTGCGATTTGCCGAATGTGGACAATGGAAAAACGAAACCAGTGTGCAACAGCGACTTGGTTTTGGTTTTCCATTTTCCACACGAGTGGAGTATAATCGGAAAGTCTCACAGCAATCTTACGGTGTTTTCTCTCATGCCTATCAATTTATATAAGAAATCGACCAATTTATGTTTTTTAAATCAAAGAGAAATTCACTCTCATTGCCATCGTCGATACTCTCATGATTCGGTTGCCGTTGAAAAATACTCCGCAGCGTTGAACATAAATTGGAAATCCCAGAGGAGGGTTTAGTATTTCATTCATACAGTTCTCCGAAAGAAATATTCCAGTGTATTACAGAAGTCTATGTTTAACCATTCTCTTTGTCTCCTCTCTACTCTTTTTTGACCAACACGGTAATTTGCATGAAGAAAGAAGACTCATAAAAACATCATCCATTACCCTGACGAGGTTAATGATTTGGTCCAGGGCTCAGGTCTCTCCCCAATCCCCAAGAGCGCACATTCTCAAAGCACTGGGGTCCTTTGTTTGAATTCTTAAATTGCGAAATAAATGCTCGGTTTTCACGTGTGGATAAAGAGGGATTCACACAGATAGATTCATTTACCTTCAGCAGGGTTTGTCCGAGACAATTTTCCTGAGATAATTTACCAGTACATAGTCTCCTCGTATGACACCCCCAGGTCTCAATTCCCTGTGAATGAGGGGGAGAAGGGAAAAAGGTCTGCGTCAATTTTCCCTACCAAGGTACATAATCTCAAGCAATTTGGATTGTAAAGTGGGATTCACACGGTGGGATTCATGTACCTAACAAGGTGTTTGTCTGAGACAAATTCTGCTGAGATTGTGTACTGGAACATAATCTCCTCGTCTGAATTGTAGGGTTATATTTCCCTGAGACAAGTTATTCTCCCTGCGATAATCAGCCCTAACCAGGTACAGAATCTCATGAAATTTTGATTTTAAACACATTTAAAAGTTATAGGGCATTTTGTGAGACAAATGGACCTACTGCGATTATGTACCTTCCCTAGCCAATAGGAGGCCGGCAAGCATAGCTACATATTTGTAACACCCCTCATCTCAAGTGTGAATATTTCTGAGATTATGTACCAGGTGTGTCCTCCCATGTGAATCGAATTTGCCATTTTTCCTTGAGACTGATAAAAGCACTTTGCCATGAGAATTTTGTACCGCTGGGATTCATGTCCCTCACAGGCCGTTTATCTAAAACGGGATTCACACGGTGGGATTCATGTACCTCACAGGCCGTTTGTCTGAGACAAATCCTGTTGAGATTCGGTACTGGAACACAATCTCCTCGTGTGAATGACAGGCTTTCATTTTGCTGAGACAACTTTTTTCTCTTGCAATTGTCGGCGACAATCGCCCCTAACAAGGAACAGAATCTCATGAGATTTTGACTTTAAACAGGTTTAAAATTTAGAGGGACATTTTGGTGAGACAAATGTATTTCACACGTTCTCCCCCAATCTGTGAGTCTCAGCGGTCTCAAATAACACCTATTCACACGGGGAAGTACCCTGAGTCGGCGACTGTGTACCCTGTGTACCCTGTGTACCCTCTGTAGGGGTGTAGGGGTGAGACTATGTACCTGTTAAATCTTCTCATGTGAATTGAATCCGCCATGTTCCCCTGAGACTGTAGAACACCCCAATCTGTGAAACTTTGTTCCCAGTTGTAAATAGTAGCCGACTGGTGCAAAGGTGTGAAGTACACCAGTCTCAGGTCCATTTGTCCCATCGTGTGAATCCCATTTTAGACAAATCCTGTTGAGATTCGGTGCTGGAACACAATCTCCTCGTGTGAATGAAAGGGTTCCTTTTTGCTGAGACTACTTTTTCCTCTTGCAATTGTCAGCGACAATCACCCTGAACAAGGAACAGAATCTCATAAGATTGACTTTAAACAGGTTTAAAATTTTAGTTTAAAAGGAGGGGCATTTTGGTCAGACAAATGTATTTCACAGGTTCTCCCCAATCTGTGAGTCTCACTGGTCTCAAATAACACCTATTCACAGGGGGAAGTGCCCTGAGTCGGCAACTGTGTACCCTGTGTACCCTGTGTAGGGGTGTAGGGTTAAGACTTTGTACCTGGTAAGTCTTCCCATGTGAATTGAATCCGCCATGTTACCCTGAGACTGTAGGACACCCCAGTCTGTGAAACTTTGTACCCAGCTTGAAATAGTAGCCGACTTGTGGAAAGGTGTGAAGTACACCAGTCTCAGGTCCATTTGTCCTATCGTGTGAATCCCACTTTAGACTAGGGGAAAGGTGTGAAGTACTGGTGAGACTGGCGTACCTCCCACTAATAAGGAGGGTCCGCTAGTCTCAGTGGTAAAGCTTGACCGAGACTATGTACCGGGTGTGTCCCTCAGTGTATCAGATCCGTCATTTTCCCTAGAGACAGGGAAAGCTCAATTTTAGAGATTATTGGACAGAGGGACAATTATCGGAGACTGAGGAAAATGTGTAAAGTACACCAATCTCAAGTACATGAGTCTCTCTGCATGAATCCCACTTTATGTGTATGATACCAAAACGCCAAGATGACAGAGGCAAACATTCAGTGAAAATATCAGATGAATCGAAGAAAATGATTGTTTATAGCAACTCTTAAACAGGTATAAACTTGTGTATCTGTATGACTGACTAATGCAGCTCAGATTCTATGCTGAGGAAAATGGATGTTTAAGACTTCTGACAATTATCTTCTGGTTCATAAAACAAATGCTTTGATCTCCAAAGATGGCAATTTACGTAATCAAGTTCGATACCTTTTTAGGTATCGTCTGTAGGTAGATAAGAGCAGAACATTTAGATTCAATTATTTTGAAATACCTTTTTATCAAGAGTTTGGCTAAATGTATGAAATGCTGACCAGAGGTTTAGAATCTGTCGCGGAATTACCTGAAAGATCTAAGGAACTGTATTTAATACTAGGATTAATTTACATGTTCTTTTTTGATGAATGACCTTGAAAGTTCCAAAAGTGAACCGTTATAGACATCAGCCTTCTGAGTAAAGTAACAGATTCGGGTCTTGTCCAATCAATGGGGCATTTTGACCCACAACAGCAAGCATATGCCACCTTCCTGCAACCCAGCCAGCCAACGTTGGGTCGAGAGGTCACTCCATAACAGCTAAAACAATGGGTCTCTAGAGTGGGATTCACACGGTGGGATTCCTGTACCTCATAGGCTGTTTGTCTGAGACAAATCCTGCTGAGATTCTGTTCTTTAAAGTGGGATTCACACGTAGGGACCCACGTACCTGAGACTGGTATACTTCACACCTTCCCCTTTATATGTGATCATGCTTGCTGGCCTCCTATTGGCTAAGGCAGGTACAAAGTCGCAGCAGGTCCATTTATCTCACCAAAATGCCCCTGTAAATCTTGAAAGTGTTTAAATTCAGAATCTCATGAGATTCTATACTTGGTTAGGGCTAATTGTTACAGGGAAAATAACTTGTCTCAGGGAAAGGGAACCCTAAATTTCAGACGAGGAGATTGTGTTCCAGTACAGAATCTCAGCACGATTCGTCTCAGACAAACACCTTGTTAGATAAATGAATCCCCTTGTGTGAATCCCACTTCACACCATCTCCTCGTCTGAATGATAGGGTTCCATTTCCCTGAGACAAGTTCCCCCCCTGGAATTGTTGGCGACATTGTTCCAAATTTACAGGGGCATTTTGGTGAGACTAAGTACCTAACCTAACCAATGGGAAACCAGCAAGCAGTAATGATTTGAAACCGACTTAAAACGAAAGAGATGAAATAGGATTCATGAAATTAAGAAAAGTTTAGCTTGATAGATCGTTAGTAGTTTTTCAGCAGGACTATCACAAGGGCATATCTTTGAGAGAACGTCTGTTTCTCGATGATGCAGACAGACAGACAGAGCCATTGTTAGTTCACGAAGCAGTCACTAGGTGGTCGGGGGACAAACCTGTATTCTGGCTTTTGTTCTTACGAAATTCAACTGCCTTTCAATATTTTACCATGGTTCCCTTGACTCTCTACACCCAACCCAGAGCAGGATAACATAATGATTAAACCCAAGACATGATATTTTCCATATGGAACACTTTATATAAATATGTGAGCAAGGCTAAAGTTGAAACATTTCCCAATTATCACTCACTTCTTTTCCACCTCCTTTAGTGAAAAACACCTACTTTTTCACCTCCATTAGTTAAGAACACCTACTCCGGGGGGCGTCATGGCGGCGCCCATGGATCATAGGCTATGTGCCGTCTAGATCATTGCTGGTATTGTCCAAGCAGGGATGTAATCTGGAGTCTGATAGAAAGGTATCCCACAGGCTCCTGGTCTGTGGAGCAATCAGCAATCACTTCTTGGGGCAACTTCCTGGAACCTTTGTGGAACAGTAAGCAGATAAACCAGGCATAATTAACGAGTGTCCTGCGAGTTTCTGACGAGAACCACAGGCACAGAATTGTCTTTTTTATATTTGTGTCTGGGATGCCAGGATTAGTATTTATTATTTATACTTCTATACAGTCATCCAGACATGAATGGATACCAGAGGGCAGTAATGGTCTAGCCCGACCCAATGCATGTCTTTCCTTTGTTCAATGTTAAAGCCTGCCCCCACCTACCACGATTCTGGACCCGATTGGCCTTACGACGGCCTTCCCGACACCATTCTGATTGAAGCGTGAGGTCTGGCAAAATCGTGATAGGTGGAACAGGTTTCTGCGATTTCGTCTACGACAGCTCACGATAGGCTGCGATTGTAAACGCCAATCGTAGAGGTCCCGATAACTTCCAACATGTTGGAAATTTCGTAGCATGTCATAGGGTATTGTAGTGTATTTGAATGGGAAAATATCTCTTGTGGGTGAAATACTAGATGGAAAATTATGGAATTCTAGAATTAGGTAAGCCGTATACAGATATATATTCTGTGAAAATATGATATCATTTGATTAAGGATAAAGGTCTGAAAATAATAGTTTCAGATCGGAATCACAATTCTATCACAGTTATCTTTTTCAATTTGATTGTATTAGAGTCTGAAAAATAACTTCAAATCATGTTGTGAATACCTCTAAAAAACTATTCATATTCATTTAATGTTTCCAAAATTATAATATATTTCAATATAAACTCATATACATTGATACACAGATTGAATCGTGACCATGGTTTATGTTTTTGGTCCTCCAAAGGCATTTCTACGCTCTTCGATTTCAAACCATGTCCACGATTTGAAACTATCGGGGACCTACAGATAGGTCACGATTTGGGCATTTCAAATCGTAGCGATCGGGAAGCATGTCGTGGCCTATCGTGGTAGATGGGGATCCCCTCTTATGGCCAACTGCATACATGTAAAGTCATAGTTTATAGGTCCAGGGGCCCGTTTGATATTGTTATATACCTATAGGCGAATGCCTCGCTTTTACTGACCAGTAGTACAAATTCCGTTCTTCACTGAGTGACGAAAGAATATCCATACGTCCCTCCGTACCACGTGACCACTCATTCTAGTGTTTAGTGAGTAGTAGAATGACAATTCTAATGATTTCTAGGTATATGATAATAAAGAGACATAGATAGTGTGACTGAATGGAATCTTCGAACTCGGTGAGTATTTCTGATCAAAATATCTCTGAACAGATTCCATTCAGTCACACTAACTATGTCTCTATATAATCTAGGATCGTACATGTATGCCCTTTTGTGTATACCAGAGAGACCGAGGGACGATGTGGGTCAACTTTATTCAACATCTACGGACCACCTTATGGATGGCTAATACCTATATAAAACTGCTTTGAGAACCGTTTAAATACAGAATACTCCACGAGTTTGGATAGGTTGCAATCGTCATCAAGGCGAAGCTGAGTGACGATTACAGCCCATCCAAACAAGTGGAGTATTCTGTATTTTCCGATTCAAGTGCAGTTCTGGATTTATCTCATCCCTTTCACTGACACTTTATACCTCAAATTGATGAGAAAATGCCATTTTAATTAGTCATTAACACTGCACGAAAACCACTATTTTACATATATATGCGCCATCGCGATAACGCATGTATCGGCTGTAAAGTGGCTTGTTTACATTTGTATACACCTCCTATCCACGTCTGCATTTCGGGCGTCTACGAAACAGTTTCCATATGTAGACGCGCGCGACTTAGCTGTATTTCACGACTGGCGTATCCAAGATAAAACATGCTCTGCGCGATATATATACGCCAGGCGTATGTGTATGTGTACCGAAAAAATTAAAAAAGTCCGCTACCTCTACCATGCCCGTTGTTGTTTTTAGACCCGCCGACCCCCGTCTCCTGCCACCCCAAGTCACCCCCCGACTCCCCCCCACCACCCCACGCCACCCCCAGCCAGCCTCAGTGAGAAGCCCCCCGCTGCCTGCCATCCACCGCCCACCGCCTGCCGCCAGCCGCGTTTGTACAGGTTGACTCAGTGGGAAACCCTCCCCCACCCCGCACCGCCCGCCCATGCCCGCCGCTGCCCACCGCCCGTTCTTATGGGTGTCTGTGTTACCGCCTGTTACTCGGCTGTGGTGTAGACTAAATGGTATAGGCTTATATATGGGAACACCCAGAACAGTACAGAAGAGTGGTGTTTTCAAGGTAAAATCTATTTTTAAAAATGTTTAAGAAAACCAAAGAATGCAGGGTTTATTATGTGTAATTAATCAATTTATATTCAATCAGGTTTTATAAAGGTTTTATAAAATAAATTGGTAATATAAGATTGTATTTTTTATATAATACAGACTTGGATGATTAATGGAAAATGAAATATGCTACCAGTAGTGTCCCCAAGTTGCAAAGATCGGAACTATTGGATGGTGGTGTATATACAACGGAATCAGGCGTATATATGACGTATATAAGACCGCACCATGGACATGTATATACTTTACTAGATAAGGCGTCTACGAGACGGATAACATGTCGAACTTGTAGACGCAAAATCCTACTGTTAGACGCGTTTCGGATACATATGTAAAGCAGTAGGTTTCGTGCAGTGTAAGTCACAGTCACAGCGGGCACGAACATTAATATGGGCAGTATTTGATGGACATTCGCACACAGGTATATATAATCATATAGATATCTTCCTCTGTAGTGCCCGATATTTTCACCACACACATCCTGTCCTTCGACGTCCCCCATCCGGGGGCTACCCTAGTGAGACGCTGGGCTCTTAATAACCGTTTCAAGTCATAAAGAAACGGGTGATGCAGCTGCGGTTCCCAGAACGACCACTAGGTGTCAGGACCTCGGGTCAAGGGAACGCACCCTGAGGTCTACCTCGCGGTCAACCTCCGTGGTCAGCGTTAATCTTCCGCGTGCTGCTATTGATCGCCGCCCCCTCTGGTGGGCGTGTGTTGAGCTGCACACACTGGCGACCTGTGCCTGTGTCTCAATCGTCTCGTCAGGGCTAGATTGGCCGCCAGCTCTGTCTCCACTCTGTTCTGACAAAGAGGATGGTCGGTTTAATCACATACGGTATCTACAGTGTGCGCCGCAAACCAGGTAGTTTTGTTATATGTATACTTTAAAGCCATATGCCCATCTACCGATTAATGGTTGAACGATTAATTCCAGAATCGTATAGGGGACAGACCCATTGTTAGTTCAGGAAGCAGTCACTAGGTGGTCGGGGGACAAAACCTGTATTCTGGCTCTTTGTTCTTACAAAATTCACCTGCCTTTCAATGTTTTACCAAGGTTCCTTTGACTCTCTACACCGATCCCAGAGCAGGAAGATATAATGCTAAAACCCAGGACATGATGTTTTTTACATGGAACACTTTATTTACATATGTGAGCAATGCAAGAAAAGTGACATTTCCCAATTATCACTCACTTCTTTTGCACCTCCATTAGTGAAGAACAGCTACTTTTTCACCTCCTTTAGTGAAGAACACCTACTCGGGGGGCGTCATGGCGGCGCCCATGCATCATAGGCTATAATCCATATAGGAGTCGGTCAACTTGTCGCAGGCAAATTACGTAACCCCTCGCTCAACCGGCAGCCATCGAGGAGAGGGGGTGGTGGGTATTACTCCTAAGCAAATCAGTCTACACGTACAGACAGATATATGATTATGCACCCCAGCGACTAGATTTATCAACATGTTGATAAACCATAGAAACCACAACTTGTTGGCGACAAAAGGACGTCTGAAGGAAGTGGTTCACTAATCGGTGGCTCACCCTTGCCTAGCTGTCCTTCATCTACTGACTACGGCCAACTCCATTAGGATGCCTCGCCTGAGACAAATTACCATCTGTTTGTCTCCGACAAAGGTTCAAAAATGTTCGGAAATCGGTAGATGGGCATTGGCTTTAAGAGCAGACATGCATAACCCTTTAAGGGCAGGTGCTTGCAGCCACACCACTTCCGTATGGACGGGTGCTGGTGGCAGTTTGTCCAGCTAGAGGACGGGCACATAATGGTTAAAATTCATGATTCAAGATTGCATTCACATAATACAATACATACCCACGCTTTCTTTTGAATAGAACTAACTATCATGTCTTATCTACATTATGTAAAGATTTCATGAATATTGCTCTCTTATTTCTTTGTTAAAACATTTTTTGTAAATATTGGAACGATGATATCTAAAGGCATCATGGGTCTTGACGGCTGTGATACCTCCAGGCATCATGTATCTTTAAAGGGTTAACAACAAAACTTCATAGCTACCAGCTGGATGAAAAAAAAAATCTTTATGTTCAATATATTTGGAAAAAAAATACACATGAAGAAAATACGAAAAGGGGAAATTGACTTCGAGAATATGAAATAACGCACTCTCCAAGCAGCACAAAAGGCAAGGCAGGAGAGTGACAGATATGCCACTGTTGTGGGTCAAGGCGGCCACGTATGTTATCCGACCAAGGCTAACGTAGTTTAGCTCTGGCGGCCAGTGTCCGGGCACATAGCGCTGTTGCTGAGGACGCCAGCCCTTTGAAGTCCAATATGGGAACGTATGTTGCACTCCCAGGACCGATTCGATTGTCTTTTCGTGGTGGTTATATCAAGATTGGAGTAATGGTCCTGCAGTAGCCCTAACCATGCAAGGGGGTTGGGTAGGGAACGTTATGCTATCAACTGTGAGAGAATATTCGTGTTTTTTTTAAAAGAAATATATAATAACCAGCATGTGGATAAGTAAACTTTTTTTTTAAATTCAGGTTAAATAGGATTGGATACAAACATCACCAATGGACGCTCTTCCTTGGACCGATCCAAAACAGCAAAAAACACACAATAAGTGCAAACAGGCACACAGATGAACAATATAGCTGCAAAGCATGTTAAACTCACTGATATAGTTGATGTCACTTGTTGACATCCTGTAGGTCATAGTTCATTTGTATTCTAGTGTATGTTGTCTCAGTAATCAATATATGGATTGTATTGGCTAGTTATATTTCACCAATACTAATGAAAGCAATAAGGGCATATATACTAAGGAGCCATTGCTAAAATAGCGATTTGTAATGAGTTAATCGTGATGAGTGGTGAAAGTGCTACAACTAGACTAGTGCTAGTCTACTAACAAGGCAGTCCACTGACAAGACAGTCCACTGACAAACAGTCAACTGACATACAGTCCACTGACAGGCAGCCCGCTGACAGACAGTCCACTGACAGGCAGCCCATTGACAGGCAGCACACTGACAGGCAGTCCACTGACAGACAGTCCACTGACAGGCAGCCCACTGACACACAAGCCACTGACAGGCAGTCCACTGACAGGCAGCCCACTGACAGGCAGTCCACTGACAGACAGTCCACTGACAGGCAGCACACTGACAGGCAGTCCAGTGACAGACAGTCCAGTGACAGATAGTCTACTGACAGACAGTCCACTGACAGGCAGTCCACTGACAGGCAGTCCACTGACAGACAGTCCACTGACAGGCAGTCCACTGACACACAGGCCACTGACAGACAGTCCACTGACAGGCAGCCCACTGACAGGCAGCCCACTAACAGGCAGTCCACTGACAGGCAGTCCACTGACAGATAGTCCACTGACAGGCAGTCCACTGACAGACAGTCCACTGACAGGCAGTCCACTGACAGACAATCCACCATCAGGCATTCCACCGATGGGCAGTCCGCCGACGGGCATTCCCTTCTTGAGAGGTAGTTTACTAGCAGGCTTAGCCCTATCAGTCCGAGTAATGCCTTGAGGTACTACCAGGCAGGAGACAAAGAATGCCTCCAGGCATCGTTTTGGGCCATTACTAAAAATAGTATATTGTGTGACAAAATTCATAGACTTTCTTAAATTTATTCATAATAATCTAAAACACTATAGGCATCATTATTCAGTGTGAGTGTTCCATATGCAGCTAAGACAATGCATATCAAATGCACCTGTTGAATAACTTCCGGCACTATTGCCATAAGAGCATCGTCCCCTGGGGTATATTGCAACATATCTGTTGGACATGGCATGTGAGCCTCCCTTCAGGGGTCGGACTGAAAGAGATAAAGTCTATCTGTCGACAGGCGGTCTGTAGACTACCGCTGGCAGCTTAGCAGCAGGCGGGCGGATGGCAAACAGCCCACTAATAGGCAGTCCACTGATAGATTAGTTTTCAACAGACGGACTAAAGTATGTCGTTGTAGTTATGACTGCTGGGCCCTGTTTCACCAGTTTCGTGATAAAGTGTTAGACAGACATGAAAAGCGGCACTAACAGTGCAAGCAAGAACGGACAAAACGAAGTCTAAAGCGCCAGATCCACTAGGGCGATTTTCCATGCGAATTTGGGTTCGCAGACGTTTGCAGACGTTCGCAGACGTTCGCATGGACATACGAATGCCTTGCGACAATATTCAATATATTGAATATCATCGCATGGGATTCGCACATACGTACATTGGAACACAATATATATCAACAAGAATATTTCTTTTATGGGAAAATACATACAGTCACTTACTCGTTGGTCGCGAAGCCGCCTTGTCTCACACCTAATTAGGAAAAATTTCCAATGGGGGATTATGGGGGATTATGTCACAAATGTTAGCCCATTAGTAAATGTCAAGGGTGAGATAAATTCAGAAAGTCATTCAAGTTTAGGGTCAGAGTTCGATCCCGTCTCGTAGGTATCGCTATGTAATTCACGTGGCTTTGCCTTGTGAATTACTATGTAAGTCAAACTTGATGGGATACAAGCTCTGACCCTAAACTTTCATAGGTTTCCTCTGTATTATCTCACCCCTGGTATTTTTTCTCCATAGACTTATAGAAATATCCAATGGGGGATTATGTCACAAATGTTAGCCCATTAGTCAATGTGAAGAGTGAGATAAATTAAGAAACCTATTCAAGTTTAATGTCAGAACTCGATCTCATCTCGTTCGAATCACTACGTAATTCATGAGTTCAGACCCTAAACTCTCCTAAGTTTCCTCTACAATATCTTGGTATGTCTTGTAATATCTTATATTGTCATGATGTGTCATGATGTAGCTTTACCATACTGATGATTCATGATAAAAGTGGACACGATTACTCGAAACATAGCAAGATTTAGCAAGTCAACCGAATCGTGACAAATCTAGATATTTCTTGTATGCTGGTGGAACAGCCCCTTTATGCTAGGTTTACACGTTTCGCCTATACGTAGGGCACCATTGCAGATGGTCATGGCGCCATGATTTTGCATTTACACTGGACAACCCCACAGCTCCAGTTTAGGGAAGCTTAAGGGGTCTTTTTTGTCCATGATTGCCTCAACAGCCGCCTATGGTTGGTCAGGTCACTCACATTTTGTCCATGGTTTCCTGTGTTCCCACACATCCAGTCAGGTTGTGTGGCAGTCGCCAGGGACCTATTTCACTGTGACCGGTTCCATAAGAATTAGAGGGGGCGTCCACCAACCACGACAAGGCTGCGACAACGGCTTTCCGACAAGGTCCACGACAGCTCTACGATTGGAAGCCTTGTCGTAGCCTTGTCGTGGTTGGTGGACCACAGTTCCCGACAAGAGGCAGAGTTTCACTCTTCACAACACCGAAACTCACATTGTTTAGCGCGAGAAAAGGCGTGAGTTTCGCTTGTCGCAAATGGTACGTCTCCAACTGTGACACAACATGTGACAATAGATGTGACATGTATTATTAAACGTGACTTTGCTTTGTCCATTCTTGCTTGCACTAATGGTGCCGCTTTTCATGTCTGTCTAACTCTTTTGTCAGTAGTCTTGTGACATTAGGCCTAGACAGACATCAACAGCGGCACCAACAGTGCAAGCAACAGCGGAAAAAGACTAGCAAAAATCAGAAAATCGGAGTGGTCAATCTTCTTCATATTTGAAACGATTATAGGTTATATGTATCTCCTACTCATATTAAAGTGTCATTGCTTCATTCCTACGAGAAGTGAGTGAAACTACGTCTGTCATCGACTGCAATCTTGTGATCTGTCCATATGGTGTCACAGACGCCATCTAGACATGTCACAAAACTAGTGAAACAGGTCCCTGGTCTCTGTGGCTGACCTTTTGCTGATTCAAAATTCTCCCCCAGCAGCCATGGTGGTCACGTTTCTCCATCCTGTCCCCCTGGGTCCTGTCACGTCCCTCACGTTTGTCTCCATTGGGTTCCATGGAGCACCAAACATGGCCGCCATAGCCCAGTGTAAACCTAGCATAACATACACTACACCTACATGTCGTTGTTCACAGTATGTTCCAGACTGGTTCCCTGCCCAAATGAAATACCACAGAGTAGAGAGAGCAACTAGAGAAAGACCTTGAACTGACAGTCACGCCTCCTCTCTTGGCTTAACATAGACTTGCACAAATTCTCCTATACTAGCGATTTACTACCTTCAGTGCTTTATTCTGTAGAAATACTGCTGTTGAATGTTTTACAGCGGTTCTGTTGTACTGGCTGTAAGGCCTGAAGGCCTATTACAAGTCCCGATAAAATAAATGAAATAAAAAGAAAAGGATACAGGGACTGAGGCCAGTCTAGGCTGGCACTCTCCCAGCAAATCTTTTGCGGAAGTAGAGTACTGGATCTCTGCTAGGAGAGTGCAAGAAATGGAGGCGTTACCTATAATGCACAAAAAAAAAGAGAAACCCGTTACCTTGCCTATAATATGACTAGGCCAGGCTTCCAGGCTAAGTATGTTCTGGCCGCGGTATGCGTGCGCACCGCGCCGTTAATTTATGCGTGACGTCACGTGAAAGGGCTCTATTGCTGCCTGGGGAAACGTTCCCAGAAGCATATGGCAGCGCAGCTATGATGGGACCATTTGTGTTTGTGTAAATGATCGTTCTCTAATCCTCCTTGCGTACCAATTAATCTCGGCGGAGATGACGATGCTTTGTCTCCGCTCGTTGTTGTGTGCTGAACGTTCACCCTCTGCGTAGATTCATCAGTGCTTCCTTCAGGACCGGGAAGTCTGCAGCTGGCTCTAAGTGGGACCTCATTATCTCTCGTAGAGGGTAAATGAGGATCTTCCCCGGCATCCATCTCTCCCCTCGTCTGTATGTAAATAGACTTCTTTGCAATTGAACCCTTCAAGGAAGGCCGGCTGTGGCATGGTACACTGGCGGCCAGAACTTCACTTCGTAAGCTCCGGTGGAGATAAATCCGAGGCCACATTGAACTGCTATGCTGCAAGTGTTTTCACTCTCCCTGCAGATCTTTCACAAGATATGCACCTATGTTTGGAGAATGTGCTATTTCCTAGTCTTGAAGCCATTTTTTCCATGTTTTTATCTCATTTTGTGAGTAATTTGACTAAAATGACAGTAAAGGTAGACTTTATGTGGGAACTCCCTCGAAGTAATCGTAACCCCGATTTCCGTAAATCGGGCCCCGATTTACTCGAAAAGATTCGTGGTCACAAACAACAACATGCAACGTCTACCAAAGCATAAAGGTAGACTTAATTATCAATTATGTGAGCTGTGAATATTTCATTGTAAGTATTCCGGCTATCAGAGCCTACATATTTATAACAAAAATTACTTGGTCCGAGAATGACAATTCATGGACAAGCCCTTGACTGAAGCACACCGACCTCTTAGTCGGAATAGAGTGGAAACAGAGCTGGCGTCCTATATAGTGGTAGGGCTGTGGACGTAAGTACTAGTGCTAGTGACGTTGTATACCGCTCAAAGCCTGATGCCCATCTACCGATTCAGGGTTGAGCGATTAGTTTGCAAATCGTATAGGAGTCGGTGAACTTGTCGCAGGCAAATTACGTACCTCTTCGCTCGACTGGCGGACATTGAGGAGATTGGGTTGGTGGATATTAGTCCTAAGCAAGTCTGTCTACTAATCGGTGGCTCACCCTTGCCTAGCTGTCCTACATCTACCGACTATGGCCGACTCCGTTAGGATGCCTTGGCTGAGACAAATTACTGTCCGTTTGTCGCCGACAAAAGTACATGAATGTTCCGAAATCGGTAGATGGGCATTGGGCTTTAGGACGGTTATATTATCGTCTGACCTCACAGTTTGAAGTTTCATCCTGTAATATGATAAGGTATCCTTAATTTTTCTATCTTGGTCTACAGATTATTGAAATAATGGTATACCTGAATTGGTGAAAATATCCTTCTCCCCCAGCGGGGCTAGATTTACTGGTAAATATGTAAGGTCAATCCTTCTCATGCCATGTCTATGTACTGTGTGAAGTAAAAGAACTCTCACCTCGATAAATGTGTAGGGGTGAGATTTCTACTTGGATCCATCTCATAGATTCGGGGAAATCCAAACCATGGCTAACAGAATATATTAGACGTTAAACTACCCAAACAAACCCAATCGATTACCAAGCCATTATTTTCTCATTAGATAACAAATAATAGACAAATGATATCTCATCGTCCACACGCGGTTAAAAATATGATAGTTTAATGACTTCATGAGGCGAGTACTTTACAAGGAATGGGAAGTACCGCACTAGGTTGAAGATGAAGACAATATTGGTGATGTCTCATTAAAGTGTGACTACTGATAGAGGTAGTGATCACCGAAACGACCTTGAAGCGGAATTCACACGTATAGACTACTGATGTACTTCACACCTTTCTCCTAGTCTCAGAACAATATTCTTTGGTAATAGATTCTCATAGCAAAATGCCTCTAGCAGTCTCAAAGAAAAATGGCGAATTTGATTCACATGGAGGGACACACCTGGTACATAAAATCAGACATAATCCCAGTAAACACTCACCACGGACTCAAGTACCGTTGAGGTGAGGGGTGTGAAGAACATTTGATCATGCTTTCTGGTCTCTTATTTAGGGGTAATTGTCGCCAACAATTGCAGGGGGAAAAACTTCAATTCAGTCAAGGATACTGTGTTCCAGTGCAGAATTTCAGCAGGATTTGTCTGGAACAAACAACCTGTGAGGTACACAAATCCCACCGTGTGAATCCCACTTTGCGTTTCACTTGGACACTCATCATGTCTAACTTTATTTGTGCATTGCCTTACTTGCCCTTCACGAAGCATAAAGATTAATTCTATGCTACAGACCTAGTAGCGACTATGTATTATTACATGTTGTATGTATTCATTCTTCTACACCCGTCTTTACAATGCAAATGTTGCTAAAGAGAATCATAAAATATTTTCAGTTAATGAGAAGACTTTCACTGCTATTTTCCGCACCAGCCATATCTAATAGTTTCTTTACAGACGACGTAGAATATCACGCAGAAATATAAATATTGCTCCAATCTCTCTTATCTATGCATGTCTTACATTCTATTTTTGTTTTTTTTGCAGACGATGAAGAGTCCAGGATTGTAACCGTCCTCTTAGATGGAGAGGAATCTACAATGCTTGTCATCGATTCGTCCGGGGAAGAGGTTAGTGGGTCATTCATTTATCTTTAAAAGCCTGCAGCATGATGCCTCCAGGCATCTCCCCGGCTACGGCAGGAAGATGCCTCCAAGAAGCATAATTGATACTTATACAAATTTCAATAAATGAATAAAAGAATAATTGTTTGAATTAAACGAGATTCTGGGCTATATTGACCTTTGATTTGGTATTGCAAAATATCATCAGTTGCGAAGGAAAATTACTCAAATCACATGACACATCATGTGACATTTCCCAAAGAAGGTGCCTGCCGTAGCAGAGCTGTTTCTGCAGGCAATGCCTGCCGTGTAATACTGAGCAGTGGAACTGGGTGCTGCAGGAAAAGGGTTAGGTTGGCGTAGACTAATGAATAAGCACCAACAATGTGACACAATGGCCGTCTTGTCCAATTAAACATTTTTGGAAATGCAGTCATGTTCCCCAATTATATCAACGGAGGACATTGACTAGTGACGTGACTTGTACTGAAATATGATACATGATCATGACATACAGTCATCATTTCTTGAGTTTCTCAATCACAGACAGCATTGGCAGCCTCCTTACAATTTGGACAAACACAATTAAAATGAGGAGACTTTAATATCAATAGACTATTGATTTGCGTCATTACCTAAAATTAGGTCACTACCATTGTCCTTTTCCTTTATTCTGTTACTGTATTCCAAGCCATTGTTCTGTGTGGATTTACCCTCTTGTTTTCTTTTTATTTCCATTGTTAATATTTTTGGCGTGGCTTGTAGATGGTTTTTTTTCCGAAAGTATAGAGTATTCCTCCTTGTGCTCGATGTTCAGAAACGACCTTCTGTTATTAGTGGTTTCGACCCGGTAAGAGGTCTCGTCAGGTGTGAGGTGGTATCAGGAGAACTCATAAAAATCTACAATCGTTTCGGTCAGGTTTATTCTGAGGACTTGTCTAAAGCGGGAATCACACGCAGAGGCTAATGTACCTGAGACTGTTGTACTTTACACCTTTCCCCTAGTCACAGGCAATTCTCCTTTGGTATAAAATTCTTATGGCAAGGTGATTTACCAGTTTCAAGGAAAAATGGCGAATTTGATTCACATGGAAGGACGAACTTGGTACTCAGTGCCCCTGGAACTCAAATACCCATGAGGTGAAGGATGTAAAAAAACATACGATCCTGCTTGCCGCAGGATAAATGAAACCCTACCATTCAGACAAAGAGATTATGTTCCAGTACAGAATCTCTGAATGATTTGTCTAAGACAAACACCCTATAACCTCGTTTCCATTAGCTGACGAAAATTGCAGAGATTTTTATAGTTACCCCTTAAGTCTGTCGCTGGTGTCACTCACTCTATGTCAGCATCAATTCATTGTTGAGGGTGCATTGTATGCACTGTTTCTACTGTATTTTTCAGGTGCACACTGATATAATTGGCATTTTTACATAATCTATGCCAAATCAATTGGTGAGCATTATCTTCAGCATTAAGCGATCTGATGTCTGTATACCTAAAAATCTATCTATGGTTCCCAACTGCAGATCGATGCCAAATAGTTGCCCAATGGAATTAGGTTTTATTATGTACATTAATCCCACCCTGTGAATTCCACTTTAAAGCCAGTTTCCATTGGCCGATTTCACGTCACCGATCTACAGTCAGGAACCACCAACGAACATTTGGCTCTACTGATGCAAAATCCGTCAATGGAAGGGACCCAGCTAGTGAAATGTCCAAAGACTATTCTTTGCTTAGATTATGCAATGTGGCACCACTGAATGATTACATCAAGGATCTAAAGATCTAGAACTTGAACACTTGGTCCAAAAGTGGTTGCTGAATGGTCGCTGAGTGACAACTACTATCCTCACCAAGTATTTGATACTGACGCACAGTCGGTGGCACCGCTGACAGACCTTTAAACCCTGTATAGACGGTGTAGATTTGTATGAGTTTTCCTAATAGCCCATATCCATTTAGTCCGTTCACGCACCGTGCCGCCTTCGGGTTACGGTACGTGAAGGTGTAACAGAGCATGGCCCTGACTGGCCAACCACCTTTAATGAGAGGAATTTTGTGGTTGGCTGTTCTATTTATAGTATCAGTTTGACAAGGGGGAATACCGACAGGCGCTTAGTCTGTAAGGGTCTAACGAGCACAGCTCTGATTTGCCAGTTCCCTAGGCACTGATTGGAGAAAGGAATTTCTTGGTGGTCTGTTCTAATTTTAGTGCAAACCCAAGCCTGAAAATACCACGATTCTGGACAGCTTAGTACCAGCGGAGGCAGGAATTTCTGTCTCAAAATGGCAGCACATAACAGTCTCAGTTTGAGCCTGTGTGCCCTGGCCCTGGTGACAACAGACTGTACTAGAGTCTAATATCCATTGTGGGTCAGCAGTGATAAAGGTCCACCTGTGGTTCCTGGCTGCAGATCGGTAACAGCCAATGTCAATTGGGCTTAAGGAGAATTAAAGTAATCTACACCAGTTTCGTTGGCCAATGGAAACGGGCCTATGGGGGAACTCAAAAAGCCCCGCCGTTTTTGTCAGCCACTGGAAATGGGCTTTTTAGGGCCCGTTTCCATTTGCCGACGAACATGGTGTCGATTTTATGAGTTCTTCTAATAGCCCATTTCTATTTTGCCCCAGCAGTCATAAAGGTCCGTTGGTGGTTCCTGACTGTAGATCGGTGACGGCCAATGGAAATGGACTTTTAGGAAAACTCAAACGATTTACGCCGTTTTCTTCGGCCAATAAGAACGGGCCTATGGGGGAACTCAAAAAGTGTCCGCAGTTTTTATCGGCCGATGGAATCTGGGTTTTTTAGGCCCGGCGTCCACCTACTAAGATATGACTCCGATATGGTCTACGATGCACCTTGCGATAAAAAATCAAAAATCGCGTCGGAAGGTCACCTAATATTGGGGCAGTTGACCACGTTTCTGCAATTAGGCACCGAATATAAACCCTTATGATTTGTGGTGGATTGGCATGTCTAGACATATATCTACGATTTTGCACCTTCTCTATATGTCTCCGATATTTGCTTTTTGTATCGGTGCCATATCGGTAGTAGGTGGACCCCAGACCTAACAGTCTATAACATCACATACCTAATGTGTTGTCCATTCTGTTAGTGTATACTGGGGTCAGATAGATACAGAAAGCAACTAATTTTGGTCAAAGTCATTATTCTCCAACTTGTTTTAATGCCATGTGATATTCACTATTTGCTTTTTGTATCGGGGCCATATCGGTAGGTCTAAATGTCTCTCGTAGTAGGTGGACACCTAGGTAAAGTATTCACCCCTGATCTCCATTCAGGGGTGAACAGCTGTCCTATGTTAATTGGCGAGGCTTTTTGCAGTTACGGAACCAACGAGGAAGACTGAACAAAATGGCTGGACCTGAGAACCAGCGAAGCTTCACTGGAAAACTAAGTCTAAATACACAGCTATAACATAAGATACATGGTGTGTAGACGTGTGCATGTGTCGAGCTCGCGACCACATCTGAACCTCGGAGACCCACCTAAGCGGATTTTTCCCGCTTATTTAAATTAGGTCCCTATCCCTAAGTTCTATTGGTTCTATGAAAAAAAAATTCCCCAAGAGACTACACTGCTAAAACAGTGCTGTAACAACGGGATAGTTTTTTACCTATAACATAAGATACAGCTGTTTTGAAGGTTGGCAAAGACAGATGGGTATATATTTATCGATTCGATTTTTTTCTCATATATGTCAGAGTGTGCGCAGTATGAAATGACGATTCCGGTGGAGGGCTCTATGGCAGAGGAACCCGCCCCTGTTTGGGACAGGGCCGGGAACACTGGCTGGTGGACACCAGGCCTAACGTTGATACATCTGTTTCTTTGCTGCAGGATCCCTGCATGTCGGTACAGCTGATGCCCGGGGCGGACGCCTACGTCGTAGTCTACTCTGTGGCTGACAGAGAGACGTTCGACGAGGCTATAGAGGTTCTACATGAGATCGCCAAGGACAAGCAACGCGGGCCCGTGGCTGTTATCCTGGTGGCCAATAAGGGCGATATTGTGCGCAATAGAACAGTGACAGAAGAAGGTAAGATGCTCACTAATCCGATACTCCTCACATGTGATCCTTAAAAGTAGTGTGAAGCCCACATCGACATTTGTTCCCGATTCATCCCGACCATCGGCTCAGTGAGAATCGGGAATGATATGTCAATGTTTTAAGCTCATAAGACAGCCACATTTATTACCGATTCTCACCGATCCAATTCACGGTAATAATCAGGAACAATAATAGTCGCCTCTGTTTTACCCTCAAATCAATATAAAGGACATTTAAGTCGGACTGGCTGATAGGTAGCATCGCCATTCAAACGGCTCACTCAGAATCGGGAATAGTCGGGGAAGTAGACTTGCTTAAGTCTTTGATTATGAACATTCATTAAAGGATTAAACAAAATAAGAATAAAGTTAATTAAAGTAAGTATCCTTTTCTGACCGGCCCAGTGAGGAGGGTGGCCATAGGATGTAGGGACTGGAGCCAGTCTATCGGGGGAGGTGCGTACATTGACAATCTTATGGTCGGGTAGAGTCGGTCATTGCCCCCACGCTAGTACAATGTCCGGTCTCGTCTGGAAAGGCAATGAAATCGGGTCGGTTTACTGGAAACCATTAACGTGTTTTCTTTCACGATATTTAGAAAATATAGCTAATGTCGGATATTTCAACAGGGAGTTTAATATCCTCTATTAACAACCAACGAGTGAGACGTTGACAAGGTGAAATAGCGATTCAACATTTTGAAATAAATCTATATTCAACATGTAGTATGACATGTATAATCTGTGTTTCATTTCGAGCAAAGGTAAATTTCAACATCCTGTAGAGGAAACCCATGAAAGTTTAGGGTCTGAGCCCGTATCCCATCGAGTTTGAATCACATAGTAATTCACAAGGCGAAGCCGCATGAATTACTATGTGATTCAAATGAGATGGGATCTAGCTCTGATCCTAAACTTGAATGGGTTTCTGAATTTATCTCACCTGTAATATTGACTAATGGGCTAACATTTGTGACATTATCCCCAATTGGATATTTTTTCTAAATATCTAATGGGCGTTAAAAACGAGTTCCCAATGTTTAGTCTATGGAGAAAAAATATCTGGGGTGAGATAATAAATCATACTGTAATAGAGTGATAAATGATACAGCAGAATAATGTTTCCGACATTAAAGGCATATCGGACAATTTGGCTTGGAATTAAAACCCATGTCAATTTCCTTAAAAAAATAATATGATGATCTCCAAGTGCTGTGGAACACTTATCTAACTTAAAAATAAGGGGTCATCATGCTAGTTTTTGATTTATAGAGCAAAACTATGATAATTTTATATTAGAATATATAGAAATTCTAAAAAGTATTTTTCACATAGTAAAACCCATGTAATTTTCCTAAAACTTTCACAGAATATATATATATAGTACAACTTATTTAGGTTTTAAAAATCATAGGTCACCATCTTTGTTTTTGAAAGAATTGAAGAAAACCATATTTTTCTGTACATTTCCTATGTAAATCAAGCAAATGTAAATTGGCCTATTTTACCTATTGTGATTGGATAAACAGGACACAATGTTAAATTTACTCATGTTGAAATACAATGAATTCCAAGAAACTAGTTTTGATTAATAAATGACATTATATAAAAATCACCAGGTGGCACCACCGTGAATTGTAGGATATGCCTTTAAACATTCATCACCAAATACATTCTTTTTGCATGTACATGAATATTACATTGCTTCTTATAAGGTAATCTATGATGGTGATTTGATACACACAATGCATTGTGGAGTGGTGGCAAGAGCAGAGTTATTGCATTGTCAAGCCGTATTAATGTCCTGGCATACATGATATGATATTGTAGGAAAACTAACCCTTGGTGCTATGGCTTTCATATTACAAACTTCGTTACTGAAATCATTTCCTGATGCGGAGGAATATTAGTTCACGTAGAGCATATGTAGATCGTAACGTAAGCCAATGTACGCAGTTATTACCATACACCTCAAAGTGTTGAAAATTAACCTTTTAAGGACACAGGATGCCTACAAGCATCACCGCACTAAAGACTCATGATGCCTTGAGGCATTATTGTTCCAATATTTACAAAAATGCTTTATAAAAGAAATAACAGCAATATTCATGAATTTTCACATGACACATTATCATACTTCGTGTTCCAGTTCAAAGGAAATAAAATATCTAGAATTATGTATCATATCACGTGATAACAAACTCGAATTATGAGTTTTGCCGATTATATAGCTGTCCTCTAGCAGGACAAACTGCCACCAGCACCCGTCCTTACGGGAGTAGCTCGGTCCCAGGCACCCGTCCTTAAAGGGTTAATAAGGTATCGGAGGGGGCACGTTGACGGCGTGCTATGTCAACACGTAATTTCGGCAGTTTCATCGTGTTTATTGGCGAATATATGTTCGCTGTAAATCCCTTTCCCTCTGTGATTATTCTCCAGGGGTGGAGAGCTCAGTGGTTAAGGCACTGGATTTGTAATCCCAAAGTTGTGGGGTTGAGTCTCACTGCTACCACCTTTCTCCTTCATCACCAGCAGTGCTATATTAAAGGCCAATCGTTTTCATACCATGCCTATGTGGTGTGGGAAGTAAAAGAACTCTCACTTCGGTAAATGAATAGGGATGAGATTTCTACCTTAATTCATTACATAAATTCGATAACCACCTTTGTGGTCTAAAACCAACAAGAAAAGCTGAATCATGAATTAATACCCTCAGGGTCGCCAGGGACGTTAAATATACCAACAAACAAACCAAACCAATCCTTTTACCCGTGGGGAAATTTAAGCTGCAGCTGATTCCAACGTCGACTTACTTCAATTCATGTGAATATACCTGTTGACCTGCATGCAATTCTGACCTGAGGATCAGATTGCAAAGTTAGAGCAATTTAGTTTGTCACATATTGTTATCAACTCATAAACGTCTATAGTTCTTACATGTTTATATGGTGAATTCCAATTTTAATTAGTTTTTTTTTACATTTTGCTACACTGTCCCCAGAAATCATTCCTATTTCAATGGAAAGTACTTTATTTATTGAATAGTTTTGTTTACAATCAAGTGAGCAATTTCCCGAAAAATCAGCATCGCATGGCATACGTAAATCAGTTGGTCGCTCGGATATATGCAATCAAATTTCCTTATTCAATGAGGTTGGTAACCTCAAGTCATATAGGCTTGCAATCTCAACACAAATATAGTCGCCCAGGAACCTGTTTCAGTAGTTTCGTGACATGTCTAGATGGCGTCTGTGACACCATACGGACAGATCACAAGATTGCAGTCGATGACACACAGAGTTTCAATCACTTCTCGTAGGAATTAAGCAATGACACTTTAACATGAGTAGGGGATACATATAATCTATGATCGTTCCAAATATGAAGAAGATTGGCCACTTCGATCTTCAGATATTTGCTAGTCTTTTTCCGCTGTTGCTTGCACTGTTGGTGCCGCTGTTGATGTCTGTCTAGGCCTAATGTCACGAGACTACTGAAACAGGTCCCTGATTGGTAATGATTCATTGTTGAATCATGCAGAGTAGTACATAACTAGGAGCAAATGGTATGTTCATCACTGATGGATGGGCGTACAATTATGAATGGATAACAATTAAAAGGTTCTGGTTACATTCAGTTTATATATCATTTTCTGTAACCCACTTGCACCCAGTTAACATGCCGTTCTGCAACTGCCTGACTGGTCTAGGATCCAAACATATCAAGCACCAGTGGATCTTGAGGTATTTCGGTCTTGACACTAAGACACTAAGACACTGATAACATTTTCCTTTCCCAATATCACAGTAAATAGCATGCAGATAGTGAAGGGATAGTTGTTTGCAGCAAAGTAGAAGCCTATGTGACCACTCTAACCTTTATATAGGCAAAATATATAGGGCGTTCGGGCACACTCTAATGATACGGTACAGAAAAAATGAGGTATAAAAGAATGGACAACACACATGATATAGACCATGGAGAACGGACTGCAATACTCGTAGGGGCATGGAGAACGAGTTCCCAATGTTAAGCCTATGGTACAAAAAATACCAGGGGTGAGATATAATACGGTGTACATGTAGATGTACGTTGTTTATGTTGGGATGGTGAAACGGAAGCCTCAATTGAAGGATACCGATGTACTGAGCCTAACGGCTATGAGAATTCTCGATTTCCTTCATGTCCAATGATACATCTGATGAAATGAGCTGCAGTTGCCGGGAGACAAGTATCATTTAATCCAACAATAGTCTTTTTATTCACGGACCCCTTAATCGGTGTATTTCCAACAATTATAGAGCCCATATGATGATACATTACCTTCCCCGTTATGCACAAGCTCGAGAGATTATTTGAGGACAGGGTAATAGACGAAGCACTGAAATGGATCATGTGAGCCAGCAGGTTAATCCATGTTAGCAGTCATGTCCGGCGTTTAATAATCTATTTCCGCAGAGAGAGACACACACACACACACAGAGGGGGAGAGAGAAACAGAGGTAGAGAGAGAGGGAGAGAGAGAGGGAGAGAGAGAGGGAGAGAGAGAGGGAGAGAGAGAAGGAGAGAGAAGGGAGAGAGCGAGGGAGAGAGAGGGGAGAGGGAGAGAGACAGAGATAGAGAGAGAGGGAGAGAGAGAGGAGAGACAGAGACAGAGAGAGAGGGAGAGAGAGAGGAGAGAGAGGAGAGAGAGACAGAGATAGAGAGAGGGAGGGAGAGAGGAGAGAGAGAGACAGAGAGAGAGGGAGAGAGGAGAGAGAGACAGACAGAGATAGAGAGAGAGGAAGAGAGAGAGAGAGAGAGAGAGATAGAGAGAGCGATAGGGATTAGTTTCATTGATATATACAATAACAGGGATGTTAGTTGGGGTCAGAAAAAAGGTGCAAATTCTTTTGGGTTGGAATTTCCTGCTTCAGATACACGGAAAAGGTGGAAACCCTGTCAGTATCGACCACATCTTGGGGCTGAGGATCTGGGAAAAGGTTCAAACTACTGTTTTATTGATGTGAATGAGACTCAATTAATATAATTTCTGCTTTATACAGGGTAAAGCAATTTTACACAGAGAGAGCGAGCAAAATAACGACATGCCAGTTTCTACTCAACTTCCTCTCAACGCACATGTACATGGACTGTGTATTGTATTCTCACCTACTCTACATGCATAAACGTATCTGAGTCAACGGAGACCTTGGCTTTTACAAATGGCTTTACTGCTAATGATATTATTATCCATGGTATACAAAGTACCCTTTGAGAATGTATGGTGACTCAGTAAACCACTACCCATTGTATACAGATTCAAATACTTGGTATGCGTGGTATGCGTCCTCAAACACATTGTATACGGGAAAATTGTCCCTTTGTGCTATAGAGCAAAAACATAGTCCCTATTGATATATTCTTTGATATGCAATTCCTGGGCTTAGTTTATTGGAGAAGATGGATAATGATAACAACAAACGATAGTTTTGTAAGCAGGCTCTGTAAACCCAAACCATCGATTGTTGTCTATTTCTGCAATGGTATTCTTTATGGACTTTAAGAATATTACCCTGCTGCTCTAATTCTTGACACAGTGGTTAGATTGATTCTCCCCACATTGGAGAAGAGTAGTTGGGTGACATACAGGCTTCAATTCTAACAATGACACCTGCCGCGGACATTGTCTCATAGCTTTTGCCAGGTTCATTCCCCTACTTGTACCTGACAGAAGTGGTTAAAACTAGTACTTTTTTTAATTTTTTTTTTATTTGCTTTGTTTACCCTGTGGGGGCATCGGTGTTACCACCGGTTTAACTTGTCCCCACAGCATTACATAACTTTTGTACATTGTAAGCATACTGAGTCCAACAATTTTATGGGTTATCCTTCTAGTATGAAGGCATATGTTTAGAAAAAAAAATGTTCTTTTTGCCAAGTCTCTGCTTGCTGTAGAGTTTTTCAGATCTATGAATCTCAGGTATCCAAGATACCGTATAGGAAGTTAAAGTCCATAGTTGTTGATATGAGTACGTTTCTATGGCAATGTCTTCACCAGGTTTCATATCAGAACGAGTATAGTCATGGTAGTAATACACTATCTCAATATCAGAAGGAGTCTGCAAGGTAGATTTTTTACATATAATATATATCACAGTTGCTGTTTGTAATAACCAAAACTGGGAATTTATACTTCGCCCCCGTACAGTGTTTATGGAAAGGGCTAAGTAATCCAAATTCTTCAGTTTTTTACAAAAATAGTTTAGAGATTGCTTCTCTCTTCAACAAGGTTTTGAATTTGCTGTAACTCTCTGTGTTACGCACCTCTGGTTTCAGGGTGTTCCACAGGGTTCCCCCCCCTGTAAATGGTACTACTCCTATATCTCTATATCCTTGGAAAGGTAATTTTAAACTTAACTGCTTTTGCTGATCTAGTCTGACGTTGGGAGTTTTCAAGCATAGTTTCTTTGTCCTTTTGTTTGTACATGTAGTTCATAAGGTGGTTGTATCTTCGGTCTTTCAGTAGAGGAATTTTTAGTTGTTTGTGCAGTGCTAGTGGTGTTTTCTCGTTCGGTTTGTTCTTTGATATTATTCTTAGTGCTCTATTTTGTAGTGATTGAAGTCTATTTATTTTTAAAGCTGATGCAGATTCGTATAAGATGTCGCCATAATCTAGGTATGGTATAATGATGGATTTGTAAATACTAATGGCTGATTGCGTGTCCAAATACTTCCTAATTTTAGACAGTAGGTATATTTTATGTGAGACTATTCCTATACTATTTTCTAGATGTTTGTTCATGTTTAGTTGGGGGGCAAGTGTGAAACCTAAGTATTTGAAACTGTAAACCCTAGATATGTCTTTACCATTTAGCTTTAATGGGTTGTGGTTTGCTTGTTTGGTTTTTTGGTGTGTACCAAAGACCATGTATTTGGTCTTCTTTTCGTTTATGGTTAGTTTATTGCGTCTACACCACAATCCGACCTTGTCCATCTTTTCTAGCACTTCTTCAACCACATCATTATACTTTATACCTTGTGCATAAAGCACCGTGTCGTCGGCATAGAGCCTTATACCTACTCCACCAACACAGTTGACCATATCGTTTATGTAGACCAGGAAGAAAAAGGGACCTAGTATTGAACCCTGTGGAACACCACATACCACCTCGTCTGTATCTGAAATAAGGCCATTTACATACGTTCTTTGTTTACGATTTTCCAAGTTGCATGAGATCCAGTCTAAGAGTTGGCCCTGAATACCTATTTTTTTTAGCTTCTTTAACAATATAGCGTGGTTGACAGTGTCAAATGCCTTGCTTTGGTCTATGAAAGAGGCAACGGTAAGTTTCCCCTCATTCATACCTTTAAGTATGTCTTCAGAGAAATGTACCATGGTATCAACGGTTGAATGATTTTCCCGAAAACCTCCCTGAAGATCAGTAAGGATCTTATTTTCGTCACAGTATTCCGCCAAACAAGAATGAACCAGTTTTTCTAGTAGTTTCCCCATTATTGGAAGCAAGGAAATGGGTCGTAGGTTAGAGACTGAAAAGTTTCCTGCCTGTTTCACCAGTGGAATGACTGTGGCGATTTTCCAATCGTTCGGGATTTTTGCTGATCGTAATGATAGCTTGAACAGATGGTAGACTTTTTCAGGTACAGCTAATAGGGCTTTTTTACATATTTGGATGATATTTCGGGCATTCCTGATGATTTCCAAATGTCTATGTTTGATATAATTTTCGTTAGGTCTTCAATGGTAAACTGGATTTCATTCAGGTTTGTGTGTACTGGATTGCCTGAGAACAGCCATTCGTCGTTTAGGTTGGATGCAAGATTGGGTCCCACCCCAGTGAAAAATTTGAGTAGTTAAAGTCAGTCAGTTGACCATCATGGGCCACAGTAAATCTCGGAAAAAGCAGGCCTACCTTCCATGGTTGGCGATTCGTGGTATTTTAGGTCATATCAGCTACATCTTTGCATATTGTATTAACTTGAATTTTTTCGCTTGGGGGGTGGTAGTTAATTTTTAAAGTAACACAAAATTTGGGTCAGGGTTAATTTTGGGACTAATTTAAGTCTGGAGTTACTGATGTGTCAAGGTTACGGTGTTTCGGCATGTCAACGACAGTATCCGAAACACTTTTCCTCCAACCACACAAGTTGACAACTTCAATGGTTGAGAGGGTTCCTGACAGTCAGGTAGGCGAGATAATACGTTAGGAACACATATAAAATTACTTAGAAATCATGGGACCCTCCACCCACCCACTACCCCGCGAAATATTCAATAAAGTATGCGACCAAAAATGATTTAGACTTCCTTGAGAGTGTTGTATGGAAAGCAACGAAGGAGCTCTTTGCACCAATTTTCAGCGAGTGAGTCTGATGGATGTAATCCGTCGAATAGGGAGTCGTAGGTGTGATAATACTTGTCATTCCTGCGTATGTGACATTCCCTTGACAACCATGGCATTGCCAGACATCTCAAACTATTTTGTTCAACAATGGTGTTATTAAAGTTGACAATACTATTGTCAAGTATCTGTTGGTTAGCTGGCGTTGCATTTGTGACCCACTTTTTTAGGTCTAAACCGACAGTGGGGCAGACAATCACTTTTGCCGACGGGTGGTGGAAATCGAGCCAATCGAGGCCGACCTCCAGTTGGATTTGCAGATGTCTTGTTAGGTGCTCTTCGTTCTCCCAAGTAAATTTAAAGCGTTTACCTTCTCGGGTGGTTGTGTTATTTATCCCGGCGATAACGTAGATGTTATCGTTCGGGTGCTGGTTCAGGTGGTGGTGTACTCGGACGAGCACCTTTTGCATAGTCGCGCCACGGAAAAAGTTGACTGACACTCGAGCGTTTTTCCCTTCTTCAGTCATAAGGAGGCGGCTATCAGCGAAGATAACATTTCTCGGGCGAGGCTTCCATGCTCTCCAGCCAACGTGTGACGATTTTTGTGCACTCCAGAAGGCGTTCGACATGTTGTTTACGATTCTAAGCCATGTAGCTGTCCCGGATATCGGTCAGCAGTTGTCCGAGCGTGTTACCCGTAACGGTCCGTGCGTTGATTTTGCGGGATTCCGAAAGGGAATGCCCGCACCCCCAGAATTTATCCGTGGTGGCTTCGTACAGGTTACCTTTTGTAGCCAGGAGTTTCTCTCTGATATCATCATTCTGATCGAATTTGATTTTCAGAATATCTCTCATGGTTTCCTTTTTGGCATCGTGCCAACTCTTGTCAGTTGTCACTTCTTTCGCTAGTCGCTTGGCTTCGTAGCCATCTTCAGCAAACTTGATCCTTCGGGCTGTACGTTGGTCGTCATTCTCGATAGCCAGCATGTAACAATATAATTGTTCGCTGGAGTGCCATGTGTACTTGTCGTAGCGTAGTTTGCATTTGTACATATTTGACAAGTACGAGTGGTGTCCCTGAAATGCGGTACCATCTTCGACCTCTACAGTTTTTGCTCGTTCCATGGTTAGGTTTCCTGGTAATTTTTGAATGTCTTTATACAAGTAGACACGATCGTCTATTACCAGTTTGGGGCCCTTCACTTTGACAGATTTGTTGCCGTCACTTTTTGCCAGCGCTCCCAATGAGCGCAGTTCCTTTCATTCATTCTGCTTTTCCTGTGACAGGTCATCCGATAGAAAAATGTTTTTCCATTTTTCCTGTCCCTTGAGTTTGTGGATGTTTCTGTAGATGTTACCTTTCATGGATTGGCTTGAGAGTTTGATCATTACGTTTCTGGGTTTGAGTTGGTTTGGTCTTCTGTTACCTAGTCTAAAAGCGTAGTCAACTGGGTTTGGGTTTTCAAGTGGATTGACGTTTATATCCGAAAATAATTCCAGGACTATGTTTTTTAGGATTTCAGTGGGATTTTCAGGAAGGCCTTCTAGAATTACGTTTGATTTTCTCCGATCATCCTCAATTAGCCTTATTCGGGACTCCAGTCTAGTGGTCTTGGCCTGCAGGCGCTCGTTGTCTATTTCGAGAAGATCCCTTTCTTCGATCACTGCGGTTAGAGTGTTTTCTAATATTTCGATTTTTTCATCAGTTTTTTTTAGTTTTTCAGTGATCTCGATGATTTTATCATGATCCTCTTTGGCACTAGCTTCTTGGGCTGAAATCTTTTGGTTTATGTTGTCGCTTAAGTTGTCGAACTTGGTGCTCAGCTCAGCATTGTTTTTGACAAGTTTGTCAAGTGACTCTTGTATAGAGGCGAGACCGATACTTCCCTCATTATCGCCCATGGCTCCGCTGTCAGTTCGAAGTGGCGTTGCCGACCTTAGAACTCTTTGGCCAAGCGACATCGGTGAGTATCCTAGCTATTTTCGTAATCTCCAACCTTTGATGTAGTAGCTTTGATTTTTCCAGGCTGCAATATCAGGTTTGACACTGTTTTTACACTCGATTACAAGCACCGGGGTACGCGACAGGTTCGTCTACAGAGTAGCCATTTTACCTCCCTGTCCACTTTACTGTCCACTGACTACTTCCCAATATCTATGTCTCTTTCCAGTTGGGAATTGAATACATGATATTTATGTACACACATGCAGAGAGACACCCATAAACATTCTTTGGATACTTAACCAAATTAACACAAGAATGTCTTGCTTTCTTCCCCTTGTCTGTGAACAAAGATTTTGGTGACTCTTCTGCCTGGGGGACAACCCATTTATCTGGAGTTTTTGATGATAGTTTATTATCCACCTCATATAAAATGGGGAGTGTGTATCACCATACCCGGAAAATACAGTTATGTTGTATGCTCCGGGCTGCACAAGCCTTTTTTCCTTTTTTTTTATCAACAGTACCTCTCGATGTTTTTTGAGTTTTTCAGGCACTTCAAAGTCAAAAATACATATTACCTTGGGGCAATCATACTAATGCAATAACAAAACAATTGGTGAGGTATGAAGGAAAGCAAGAATGAGTGTTTATAGTTATTGCAAATGAAATGAGGATTGTATCTTTGTAAAGCTGGCGGATACGGAAAAATAGTGCATATGAAAAAATAGTGCATACCTAAATGAGCTAATATCGGTACGCCACTTGTCAGGAAAAGGTGGATAATGAAAAATAAAACATAGATTGGTTTCATATGAAAGTGGTTGTATGCTCCTAGGAGTTGACTCTCCACAATATCCTTGCATGCTCTCGGATATTACTACGCGTCAACTCCTCGGAGCAGAGCCATGTCCTTCTCGTCCAGTCACCTGGTCTTCGTCTCATCCCGTTTTACGTAAGATCGATCTGCTATCATCAAGACCGGACCTTGGACTTGGTCACGTTCCCGGCGTGCCGATTGATTTAAGCTTCAGAGACCTCCGTGGAGGGAATCAGTGGATGTGGATTGTTACTAATCCGCCTTGGCCTTGGATCCATATGGACTTTTCCAGGCGGACAAGTCTGCGGTATTCTACTAAAGGGAGCATTGATCTCAGAATCCCTGTCCATCAGGAGCACGATGCCTGCGAGCTTGGTAATGAGACGATGGCTGTAGACCTGGTGCAATATGTTGTATAAATCTAATGTGTGTTTCATTTAGCGCCGAAAATGTTCGGGTAGGAGCCAGTATTTATATAGAACGTCCTGACCATGCTATACAAGCTACAAAACGAGATGATACTTTACGGTTTGTACAGAACGAGGCGTTTACGCCTGGTTCTGTATAAAACGTACATAAGATAAATCATTAATTTCATTTGGCTTAACAACTAACATTTTAATAAACGTTTACGGAAGTGTTCCGTATTTTCCCCTACGGAACCCTGTTCCGTACAGTATGTTTACGTTATATGGCAAAACAGTGCGTAATTACAGTATATATACGGCATGGGTATATAGTAATATATGGAAACAGGATTCCTGTGGAGTAAGTTTCCAGATTACGAACTCGTTTTGCCGGAGGTTTAAACCGAGTTCAGAGAACGAGGTTTAAACCTCCGGGGAAACGAGTGAGTAATCCGGAAACTTACAGACACAGGCATCCTGTTTCTTTATTACTAAATACCTCAAAAACAATACGATATTTACCTTATTTAAGCCATGGCAGTCATTTGTAATCCAATTTGGGCACACAACGGCCCTAGCGTAACGTGGATTACACCCTCACCTTCAAATAGCTTATAGTACAGTCAGTTCTCACCAAATGGCGTTTTCATGTTTTAAAGCACTCTCCTAGCAGATCTTTCTAGGTGCCTCCGCTTACTAATCTCAAATCTATGTTTAGAGAGTGGATCCAAAGTGTGACGTCAGCATTGCTAACGTCGCGACCCACGGCAGCATCGATATCAACAAGCACACATCGCGTTCAGATTCATATATTAAGAATCACAACATATTATTTATGAATCTTCCTAGATTACTCGATGTATTTGCGTAATTCAGTAGGATTACACATGGTCAGGTGTGTATATTTACTTATTTTGCTGTAAATCACGATGTCAACAGTCGAGTCGAGGTGCTGCTCAAGTCTGTCCGCCATTATCCATCCGCTAAGACCTTAGGCGTAACGTGCATTACTTCTCGGCAGTGCGGAAACCGTAGTTACCGTATATATAGCAACGTGTTGTATTTACATTAGCTACGACAGTAGGTATATAGTAATATCGCATTCGATATTTACAGATAGATTCAGAAACATTCAGACACTTCGAGAAATTAAATCGTAAAATTTCGCTAAGTTTCGGACTGCACTTCAGGCTCAGTGGAGGAGGTGTTTTCGAGCATACGATACTTCCCGAAACTGTCCGAAATTTCACGAAAAAAAAAATCGAAACTCATCGAAGTTTCAGGCGGCCTCTTCCACCGCTATTAACCGAATATACAATCTTACCAGAAATATTATGATAAAACGCGATGTCAATTTTGGGTGGTATCTGTGATGCGGTGTAATCTGCCCTTTTATCATCTCACCCCTGGTTCAAGCTTAGCCAAAGGAATAACGTTTGAAAAAAATACTCAACAATCACCCCCGTAAAGTGACAATACTGCGCCATGGCCGTGGCGGAGTGAGACAACATCGTACGCTATTAACCAATTGGATTTGTGAAGTAATCTTAATTATTCTGATGTTGTGATGCTATCTAATTTCAGTGAAAAGGGTGAGATAAATCCAGAACCGCGCTTGAATCGTAAAATACACAATACTCCACTCCTTTGGATGCACTATAATCGTAACTCGGGGCCACCTCAATGACAAATACAGCGCATTCAAACTCGTAGAGTATTGTGTATTTATACGGTTCTCGATCCAGTTCTATATAACTACCCACCAAATACAAAGTGCCCTTAGAAAACACATGGGGAGCGTGTATCTATACATACCCGGAGCAGACAGATATGTTGTATGCAACAGGTTGCAATTCACGGCACATACAGAAAAAAATGTGTGTTGTAGAAAATATTGCGTACCTAAAACAAACAAATATCAGAACGCCAACCAACTGGAAAAAGGTGGATGATAAATACAATATGGACTGGTTTGAGATAAAAGCGGTCTTATACTCCTTGGAATTGACTCTATGCAATATCATTACATCCGCTCGTGCATATTGTTATATACCTGTGTCCGAATGTCTATGAAATACTGCCTACTGCTAGGGGTGCAGTAATAATAATGTTCGTGCCCGCTGTGAGAATGACCTAATAAGTCATTAAAATGTCGTTTTCCCATCGATTTAAGGTGTATGATAATAACCAAACGCCCTGACTGTAGACAAAGCGATTCTCGTTCTTGGTCAGTCATCGATTTCATACTGCCTGCCGCCTATGGCCTATGGCGTCAGGCAGTATGATATCGACGACTGACCTCGAACAGGAACCGTTTCATCCACAGTAAGGAGGTTTCCTAATATTACTACACCTCAACTCATTGGAGTACACAGCCGCTTGTATCTGAAATCATTTAACATTGTGTATTATTGAGACGTGGCTATAACACCTAATAAAAGAGGTGAATTTATGCAATATTGTGTATTTATGCAGCATCTCATCCTGAAGTCGATGTCCTGTTCTATTCGTGTCTTTCTATGTATATGTGATTTGCTACACAATACCTTTCAGCAGACAACATTTTCTGCTTTAGCCAACTGGCATGTGCTGTCAATGTAACAATTAGACTGGCTTCTGTCCCTGCGTGAGTGTGTGCTATCCGCCTCTGCCTCCCTGCCTGCCGCCACTACACACAACCCTTACCCTAGACTTGCTCAAGTCTTTGATTATGAACATTCATTAAATTATTTAATTCAATAAAGTTCATTAAAGTATGTATCCTTATCCCAGCGAGGAGGGTAGCCATAGGATGCAGGTACTGGAGCCAGTCTACCCTTACCTCTACCCTTACTCCCCATGGCCTGGTTGATTCCTGAGCCAGTGATCTTACACATTGTAATCTATTTTAATCATTCAATGTATGTTCATAATCAAAGACTTGAACAAGTCTATATAACAATGTGAGAAAGAAATCGCCATAGAGCCTGCAGATCAGTGCTATTCTGCGTCAAAGTTCATTCTTTTTACCATACTTTTTTAAACTGATAGTCTATTGTCACATATACTTTCTTAAGCTCTGGAATGTTCATAGAAAGCACGGATAATGACATGTCTGCCCTGTGTCAGCCTTGATATCGAAATAATGAGTGACAAGTAGAGAGTGCTGGGGCAGGAGTAATATTTTTTCAGTCCTTTTTGGGCTTTTATCTCACCCCTGGTATTTTTCCCCATAGACTTAACATTGTGAACTTATACTCAATGCCCAAAGTATCTAGAAAAAATATTCAATGGAGGATTATGTCACAAATGTTAGCCAATTAGTCAATTTAAAGGGTGAGATAAAATCAGAAACTTATTCAAATTTACCATCAGAGCTAGATCCCATCTTGTTTGAATCGCTACGTAACTCATGAAGCTTTTGCTAATTACGGGCCGATATTGGTATGTACCATGGGGGTATTTCTTAAACTCCATTGTCGCATGGGAAGGAACATGTTCCTTAATTTTTGGTCGCGATTTTGGAACATTCAACTGCAATTCATCAGCGACAAAGGTACACAACTCACTGTATGATTCCGAAACATGAATGTTCCTTTCTCTGCGACAAAAGAACAATCGTAAGCTCAGGCAAGGCCTAGAAATTGAGCTGGTCAGTGGGATACCCACCCTCTAGAACTTTGCCTGAGAATTGAAAATGCCACCTGTGAACATGTACCTTTGTCGCCGATATCATAATTGCAGTCCAATGTTCCAAAATTGGGACTGATAAATCGAGGAACATGGTGTCTATGACAATGGAGTTTAAGAAATACCCCCCATAATTATTCGCTGGGTGAGGAGAAATGGCCCTGCCACACACAGCCTCAGCCCCACTCACCAATTTGACCCACGGAGACCACCTTGTTCCTTTGTCGGTGGCCTCCAGTCTCCATGAAAATCGTAAGCCAGTTATGCAGTTTGGACAGAATTTACTCCTGATTAACTCCAACTAATTACCACCCCCATCCATAAATCCCGCTGTGATGGTAAATCCCGCTGTGCCAATTTGCCTGAGACATGTCATGATGGACATGTTAAAACTAGCTTACGATTAAGGGAGTTGATCAGTGGGAACAAAATGGTACAGTGTGTTTCCCACTTTATGACCTTAAATGAGTTTCTCATACATTACACAAGTCAGTGGTTTTCTAGCAGCAGTTGACTGTCTATCGCCAATCTCTGGCCAACGCCACATATTCACTCTCCCAGCAGATATTCTGAACCATTCACGTGTCACGCGAGACATGACGTGACCTGACGAGAACCCGCGGGTGAGAGCGAGGCTCGTTGTCATCGGCTCAGCGCATGCGTAGATCTGCTTGGCGACCAGAGTGACCTCCGGCTGTGCACTGATTGGGGTCACTGTCAGGCACACTGGGGTTTACGTTGGCTCTCGTCAGGACCACCCTTTGTGTGTGTTTAGGGGTTATCGCAGATACACCAGTTATCGATCTGTTTATCCTTATGACAGCGCTCCGGGATCGCACGAAGCTGACGTGATTCACGCGGTAATTAACTTTTTGTGCAGGTTTTAGCGCGTGTATACATTCATCCTTATCTCACCAGTGCCTACTGTTACTATCGTGTGTGCGGATGGTAAACTAAATGAGTGACTCCAGTGACTCCAGGACTTCGTACATGCTTTATTGCTGGTGTTACTGCAATGGACTGGACTCAACTAGCAGCTGCCAACAATATATTATATCATATATATTTAACCATAATTGTATGATGTAACTCTATTAATATCAAAGGTTCACAGGTAATTCTTGTTGGTCCTACTCGCTATAATCTTCTGACCTGAGGGATCTTGGTTTTTTTTGGTTTTTGTTGTTGTCAATTTTATTGAGGGAATATCGTGCGATAAAGCCGTTTTTCTACTAGATGTTGATAAACCTTTCGCCACCGATTTTGGAACATAGAAACCACAACTTGTCGGCGACAAAAGGACATCTGAAGGTGGTGGTTCGCTAATCGGTGGCTCACCTTTGCCTAGCTGTCCTACTTCTACCAACTACGGCCGACTCTGTTAGGATACCTTGGCTGAGACAAGTTACCTTCCGTTTGTCACCGACAAAGGTACATAAATGTGCCGAAATCTGCAGATAGGCATTGGACTTTAGCCAACTTGTGAGAGGGCAGTCTTGGCTCGTGCTTTATGAGCTGGGACACCAGAATGACTGGACACATGTCAGGGCTTTATTCATATAATGCCCCGTGACGTCATCCTTACATAGTCTCGCCGTCTATCGTGGGGGGAGAGAGCCACATCCACAGGAGGATCTGCTTTCGGTGGAACCCACACTGGCTCCGGTGTAGGGAGTCCCCCAGAAGCCTCCGATGGATATGACGAGGCTTGCTCCTCTGGTGTAAGCTGGCTACAAGACACCCTGTGTAGTGCCAAAATTGGTTACCCTGCAAAAAGTGGTAATTATCGCTCACTCTATCCCAGCATGTCTCTTCCCGTCCTCTGTACCGCTTAGATTTCACGGACTATTCTAGTGCTTAGTGCGCATGTACAAACTAGCACTCTCCCAGCAGATCTTTCGTGGAAAGATTTTTTGAAAATTGATATGACACTTTCAAAATGATTATTATCAAGAAGAAAACTATATGAATCACCTCAAATGTGTTCAAGAGATAGGGCATGCGCTCGGATATTACTACGCGTTAAGTCCGCGGAGCATACGACCGCTTGTATCTGAAACCAGTCAATATTGTCTATATATTATTCCGTGGCAAGATACCGCTGGATAGTATATAATGAAAGGGGCCCAATAGTAGGTTTTATTTTCATTAAGTGGCATTGGTAGAGGAATCACCCTTAGATTTACACCGCTAATTTACGGGTATCGATGTGCACTTCCTTTAAAGGTACCAACCAGCAGAGTCCTCCTAATGCTCACTACTCTACCTAATGCACTGTCTCCATTTACCTGTACTTTGTGATCAGTAAATCAATGCGTTTCCGCTAACTGTGATGGATGCGTGTAGGAGAGTAGCCCATCAACTGTTCCTATTACAGAAAGATAACCCAGACACTGGGATAGAGGCGAGTGATAAACACCTCATGAATAAGCAATGTTTTATTGACATTTATTCTACCCCGAATAAAAAAAACCGCCATAGGCTTAAAATGGGATTTGTTTATGTCATGGGTGTAACATAAAGTGTTGTTTATGCCACTACTTTCTAATGCTGAAAAAAATGTGGAAACAGGGCAGGATAAAATCGGGACGCCACTCGTTGGATTTTGAGTTTCCTTATGTCGGTCATTTTGTTGTCTCCATAATGTCACTCGTCTTCGACTGGTGAAATTACGGAGCCAACATAATGCGTGACATAAATAAATTCGGACTCAAACTCGTGACGTCTCTTGATATTACCCATAGTCTCAAATCCAAGTCTATTTACCCATTGATATAATTAAAAGTCATTTGACAAAATGTTTTATATAGGAGGTTGGCAATACTGACAGTATCTCTTCGTAGTGAGGAACAGATTGGTAGTTTTTTTTTTATCTCACCCCTGGTATTTTTGTCGCATAGGCTTAACATTGGGAACTCGTTCTCCATGGCACTACGAGTATTTCAGTCCGTTCTCCATAGTCTATATCCTGTGAAACGTCCATTCTTTTAGTGTGTACAGGGGTGAGATAAATACAGGAAGCAACTTGTTTGAATGCTATGTCACATTCACTCGGCTATCGCCTTCTTTATATTATCTCACCCCGGTATTTTTCCCTATAGGTGTACGAAAGAATAAATCAAACTCTGGATGATTGCCTCTCTACCTTTCTCGAGATTTCTAAGTATTACATCACTTTCGTCTAGAGAAATATTTGGGTGGACAGCCTTTGATAGCCATCTTTGAATATGTCTCCAAAAACATTTAGTTTTCGAACATGATATGAGAAAGTGTCTTACCACATCAATCTCGCCACAGCTCTCTCAGTTCGGAGAATCAACGATACCTCTAGTGAAAAGGAATTTCCTAGTGGGAATAATAATTTGATGACCTTGTACTGAAAGGAGTGTAATTTAGTCAATCTAGTGCATTCGAAATTGGCTTTATACACCATTTCTCATTGGATATCTATTTGTGGAAAAACATTCATCCCTCTAGACTGATATGTTGGAGGGTTCATTCCATCAATTCTAATGAATTGGTAAATAGCTGTACTATACACCTGTGCCTTAAAATACACCAAATACCAACCTCTGCTATGCAAGTGGTAGTTTCGATGTACCACATACTGTGCCGTTATTGCGACGTACCACTATACTTTGAATACCAAGCAGTCACCTCCCAGATGTTCTGCAGTAAGTTGTGTTCAAGACTCTGGTTGGAGAGTAGATATTGCACATGCGCATAGTGCCTAGTAGAAAATAACTTCTGCACTACCAGTCGAGTTTGATTTTCGCTTTGACGTCGACTTATTTTGGTAAGTTATTGATTATTTACGAATTATTAGAGGTGTATAGTACAAGTGAAACTTGTTAACCTAATTGGGAGGGGTCCTCGTACCTTGTTTCTTTCGCTAAATCTACCGCATTCGCTCTACGACCTCATGCGGTAGATTTAGCGAAAGAAACGCGGTACGAGGACCCCTCCCAATTAGGTTAACTAGTTTCCCTAAATTGCTTGAAGAACCAGTGACATTGAGGATCTTTTGTTTGTGATTACGTATTACCAGAGCATATCCATACCCTTTTAGACAGGTATATAGAAGAACGCCAAATGTTGGGCGAATATACGTCGTCTATACGCTTTACTTACTGAATAATAAAAAGAATAGCCCACTGACAATGGCCCGGTAAATGCCACAGCTAGATAGCTCATCATTCATTTCCACCGATGCCTATTAATTTTAATGATTTCGAGAATCAAGGCGAACATGATTGATGTAAGAACACAGATGGTTTATCTCACTCCTGGTATTTTTGTCCCATAGGCTTAACATTGGTAACTAGTTCTCTAAGCCTCTACAAGTATAAGGCCTGGCATCCACCTACTACAATATGGCTCCGTTAAGGGTGGCGTCCACCAACCACGACAAGGCTACGGCAAGCGCCGACATGAAAGTTCCAATCAGCGCTTGTCGCAGCCTTGTCGTAAGAAGGGGGGCTTAAGAGGGTGCGTCCACCAACCACGACATGGCTGCGACAACGGCTTTCCGACAAGGTCCACGACAGCTCTACGATTTGAAGGCCTGTCGTAGCCTTGTCGTGGTTGGTGGAACATAGTTCCCGACAAGAGGCTACGACAAGGCCCCGACAGGCTGCGACACGAAGCTTGTCGGGGGCCTGTCGGAGGCCCTCCGACAAGGCCACGACAATATCGAACATGTTCGATTTTTGCTACGACTGGACCTTTGTCGTGGAGTGTTGTGGTTTCCTCGATATCACTGTCGTAGTGTGTCGGAACCATGGGCACCTTTTTTACGGAAACCGGCAACGTCTACGACACGCCCCGACACCGCTGTCCCGACAATGTTCTTCTCACGACAAGGCTGCGACAAGGCTGCGGTTGGAACTTTCATGTCGGCACTTGTCGTAGCCTTGTCGTGGTTGGTGGACGCACCCTCTTACAACAGAGTTGTCGGGGCAAGTCAGGAAGTGCATAGTCCACCAAAATTCCCTATCGTAGACCTCTGTACCATGCTCCAGACACGCCATGACACTCCACGACAAGGGTCCAGTCATGGGAAAATTCGAACATGCTCGATGTTGTCGTAGCATTATCGGAAGGCTCCCATCAAGCTTCCAATCTTGTCATGGCCTTGTTGTATACTCTTGTTGGGAACTAGGGTCCACCAACCACAAAAAGGCCTCCAATCACGGGTGAGATGTGACACATGTATTTCGAAAATCTGTAGAAACAGGGTAGATTAATTTACCAGTGCATGTCAACCCTATATCATTTAGAAATGTATCTGTTTCTTTATGGCTGCTAGAATAGTTGTGTGTATATATCCTGTACAATTCGTATCTCATTCTGAAGTTACAAGTCACATTGAAACCTGATTTTCATGACTAGTTGAAAATAAAATATTCTCTACAATAATAAAAAAAGAAGCCTCCAATCGTGGGCCAGTCGTGGACCTTGTTGGGAAGCCATTGTCGTAGCCTTGTCGTGGTTGGTGGACGGCCCCCTTTATGATCTACGATGCAACTCCTGATAAAAAAATCAAAATTGCATCGGAAGGTCACCTAATATCCAGGCAGTTGACAACGTTTCTGCGATTAGGCACTGAAAAAAACCCGTACGATGCATAGTGGATTGGCATGTCTAGACATATGTCTTCGAATTTGCACCTTCCCGACATGTCTCCGATATTTGCTTTTTGTACCGGTGCCATATCAGTAGATCTAAATTTCCATCGTAGTAGATGGACGCCAGGCCTAACAGTCTATAACATCATATACTGAGTGTGTTGTCCATTCCTTTAGTGTATACTGGGGTGAGATAAATACAGAAAGCAACTTGTTTTGGTCAGTCATTATTCTCCAACTCGTTTTAATGCCATTTGATATTCACTCGACTTCGCCTTATTCATATTGCTCTGCATAAAACTTGTGGAGAACTATGACTTTGACCAAAAGCTGTTGGTTTCTTGTTAAATATAATATGAGTTACACAATACAACCCCGAGCGGACCTCCCCAGCAAGTGGACCACCCTGCAACTAATTTCCTGAATCAAAATCCTCTAGCGTAAACCAAACACACCACCGCTCGACTGACCCGACCCCTACAAATGTATTTTGTTTATACATACATACATATATATATATATATATATATATATATATATATATATATATATATATATATATATATATATATATATATATATATGATGAAAGAGTCTGTTAGCTTATATAGAAATTGAAGGAAGCATAACATGACAAAATAAGCCTGTCGCCTTGCTTTTACCAGCTACTCAAAAGGAAAACCATCAAAGGATTAATCTGAATGGAGGATGACAACAAACACGCCAACGCACCAACTACAATGTTCCTGCAGCCCTTTGCTGGTCAGATGTGCCTCCCCCATGTAATGGGTCTCCTAGATACGTCTCACAAACACGATACTATGATGCTATGTGAAAAGGACTCCTGAAGATATTTCACATTCCTCTATCTGAGAGGTGTGTAAGGAAGTCTTGTAATACAGGGACACCCTCATGCAAATCCTTTATACAACTCTATGAGCCAGAATATTGAGCTAATATGTACAATATTGACTGGTTTCATATACAAACGGTCGTATGCTCCGAGGAGTTGATGCGAAGTAATATCCGAGCATATGCTAGGATATTGCGTAGTGTTAACTCCGAGGAGCAAACGACTGCTTTTATCTTAAAGCAGTCTAAATTGTATTTATTATCCACCTTATCTGGACGAGTGGCATATCGATATCAGTTCGTTATGCACTATTTAGTCATGCACTCTTTTTCTATTTCGCCGTATGCGCCCCCAGAGCATAGAACTGCGCTGGGTATGTCCACACACATTCCCTAGGTGTTTTCTTATGGACACATTCTATTAGGTGGATAATAAACCATAATATGATACCATCTATCATCTATATTATGTGTAATTCTACTTTGGCGAATTGCGGCACCCCATAACTGCATGGGACCAATTTGGTCAGAACAGAACCCTCTTTTTCTTGTTTCATTTAGCTGTCAAGATCGGGAAGCCCCGCTCCCCTCAAGAAAAATAAAATAAGATGAAATAAAATGAACAGAAGACGTAAATGCGAAAGACGTGACATAACTGAGGGGCGGTGGTAGAGTTTAAACCGTCAAAAAATCGGCCACGTCGGCCGCAATGCTAATGAGAAACTTGACCTAAATAGCAAGTACCACTTGACCTAAATACCATGCATCAATGGTGCCAATAGAACAAGCTCACCATAATTGTAAAAGGAAATGACCAAAAGTATGTGCCAAAAGTATGGACTTTAATTGAAATCCTAAGCATGGAAATAGACTGTAAACTTTGTTATTATATACCTGTGTGCGAATGTCTAGGAAAAACTGCCCGCTGCTAGGGGTGCAGGTTTGGTAGTGAGTATCCCTCTACTTAGTAGGGTAAAGAATAAATTTTATCTAAGGGAACCTTGCAGGATTTGAGACACGTGTCATTGTTTCAGGGCTGTCTGGTAACATCTGAATTTCAGGAGACAACTTGTTCCATAATTGAACTCCATGGTATAAGGGTGAATGCCTGAAGTGATCTGTTCTCGGTCTCTTTACTTTAAATCAGATTCTCTTAGTACTTCTAATATTACGCGGGCGTTCTAGGACCAAGCTCTCAGGGTCATCTGTCCATCAGTGGATCATGGCCAACAGATGGCGGGTCCTTCTAATAGTCAGTCTCTCCAGGTTAGCTTTTGCTAGAAGTATCTCATTGGGTATATTATATGTTCATGGGATCTAATCTGGAAACAACACCGGAACGCATTTATATTAAAACTTGCAGGATGTTTATTTGCTTTTCATTCAGGGCCATTGCAATGAATTCCCAGTATTCCACCTTTGAAAGAATCAAAGATTTGGTTATGGCTACAGTTGTACCTGTATTCATAAGGTTTCAGGGTTTCCTCAGTTTAAAAAGCTTAACAGAGACAAATTGGTACAATTTATCATAGTAAGGCCTGAAGGGCAACTTTTCGTCAAAAAGAATACCCAGATAGTCATATCTGTATACTATTTCTAGCATGCGACCATTTACACTACACCCTATATGTATAGACCTTACTCCCCTAGTGATGCTAGGGCACCACTTCAACTTTGATTTGTTTACATTAATGACTAGGTCATATTATCATAGACAATAATCGATGGTTTTGTGGACAGGCAGCTCTGTAAACCACTCGCGGTTGACCTCGTAATACACTCGCTTGCGCTTGTGTATTACTACGCGTCAACCTCTCACAAAACCATCGATTATTGTCTATGTACTCTAGATGAGAACAAGGCCAACACTGAAATATATGCCATCGTCCTGATGTAACAGTCTCTTTCATGGGGGCTGTACTGTGGATCGGAACGGGGTAATTGCACAACTATTGAGCTTAAAGACAAATGCTTGATAATATAAGTTCCATATATCAGCAATTAGAAAATTGATGGGAGGGCCATCTGAAAATGTAAGGGCTTAACTACTGGTGCCTATGGGGAAATGAAATATCTTGACTTTGTTACTAAATGACACTGATGTTCTACTGCTATCTTCAGATAATTCTGGATTATGATAGTTGGGAACATGTATAAATGAGAAATCCTATAAAAAAAATACTGTGTCAACATGCTAATTTCTATGGGAAGGCCATCTGAAGAAGGTTAGTACTTATCTATTGGTGTCTATGGGAAACCGCTACATTTTCATGAAACAAGTTGGCAGTACCATTGTACATTGAGTAGAAACAGGGAGCACTTAAAAAAAATCTTTTTAATCAATTTCTATTAGGGATAATGCATTTTACATCGATCACTAAGTTCGGCAATAGTGCCGTTCTTCCACTTAGGCCCTCTATGAATAGATTGTTTACAAATACAATTCGACACTGACTTATTGTAATATCTGTTCAGTGGATACATGCAGCTTCAATAGATGAGATGGATGAAATGAGATGTAATGTACTTCAATACCTACCCCCATTTGTCTTTAAATGTAAATCAGGGCATGTAATTATTACAGCGAGAATCCATCAGTTACACCACACACTAGCCTCACCTGGTGGGTTGAGTTCACCATATATAACACAGGTCACGTAGTGAGGGTGAGTGAGTTCAGGGTGAGAATCAATAAACATGGATGAATTATCGTCATTTATTATCCATCGTATACAAAGCCTCCATTGAGAATGTATGGGGACTCAGTAAACCACGACCCATTGTATAAAACCTGTCATATACCATAACTGTGGTATACGGATTCAAACCCGTGGTATACGGCCTCAAAACCATGGTATACGGGAAAAATAGTCCCTTTTCCTAGAGAGCAAAGAAATAGTTCCTGTTGTTATACCCGTCAATATGGCAATTAATTGGTTTAATTTATTCGAAAAGATGGATAATAAATGCAACAAACGATGATTTTGTGAACAGGCGGCTCTGTAAACCACTCGCGGTTGACCTCGTAATGCACTCGCTGGCGCTCGTATATTACTACGCGTCAACCTCTCGTGGTTTACGGCCGCTTGTCTATAAAACAATCGATTATTGTCTATATAAGGCATCAGCACGTCAATCACCAGTCCATATGTATACACGTAATTAATTTTTTATTTATCTAGTACAACAAGATTCGCCAATGCTGGCGGTCTTACATTTTGCTGGTCACAATCCTTGTTCTCACCAGTTTTCTCCTACATCATATGGTGGAGGCGTATATGTGATCGTTATCAAATGTGATCATCATATAAATAAATCACCATTCCATATAATTTATCATCATATCTTATTGTCTGGCCTGTGTGTACAGATTGATGTAGAGTGAAACGGGGCTTAAAGCCCGGTCTCCACTCTGCAATCCTAGGTACATAGGTACGCCCAGTCTCAGACTAGGCGTACCGGATACACCAAATCTCAGACTGGAGGTACCGCATGTACCCCGGATCGCAAGCATTTTTAGATATCAAACATGTTTGATATTTGGTACACCCAGTCTCACACTGAGCGACTGCTAGTAAGTTTTTTTGCTGGTAAAATTTTTACCACTGAAAACGCGACACAGATCCCGCCAGATCACCGTACACACACAGTAGAAAGAACTCTACTCATATCAGTTTCCAGATATAACTCGTCGAGAATTACCGCGAGTTGGGAAGGCTTGCCGCTGTAAGCAACTAAATACAGGACCGCCGGGTCGTGGCCGGTCATTCAGATCCCAGGCCCTATAATAGCCGAGCGGTGCGGCGCCGGGGAAAAGATTGCGTGCCGCACAAATGGCGACAGGTCGTGTGACCCGGAGCAATCAGTGCAGTGGGCGATAATCTGACATTAGCAGTCCACCAAGGAGTCCCCTGAGTCGGCAGGTGCTCATGTCGCATGGACCACGCCAAGCGACGATATAAGGAGACACTTGCAGATAATGAGGTAGCAACGCCTCAATGCGGAGGTATCCGTTCTTGAGGATGTTCTGCTTTGGGCAATGGAGGAAAGTTAGCAATGGCGGCGCTTGTTTAGTAGTAATACGTACGCGTGAGCTGGATTCGAAGGAAACATGGGAGATGAAAATAACTTGGTCTTTATCTCACCCCTGGTATTTTTGTTCCATTGGTTTAAGAAAATAACTTGTTCTTTATCTAACCCCTGGTATTTTTGTTTCATTGGTTTAAGAAAATAACTTGGTCTTTAATTCACCCCTGGTATTTTGTTCCATTGGTTTAACATTTGGAACTTGTTTTTCATGCCCCTAGGAGTATTCTTTATTCCTATACACCCATTTCTGAAACCTCTATAGTTACATACCACTGCTGGGGGTGCAGTGATTATAAGTTATGTAGCGAGGCTGACGTTTTCGTCCCAGGCTGATGTTTTCGTCCCGGCCTGACCACGTGACATAAAGAGCAGCAGGACGAAAACTTAGCTATTTCAGTTACTCCATAAGGGTGGCCATTTTTCTGGGGCTATCGCAGGAAAAGAAATAATCATTTTTATCGATATTTCAAGGTATATGGGAATAGGGAAACCAAGTACCGGTAATCAAAAGTCAAAGTTACTCGGTAAAGCTCGGAAAAATTACTGCCCGCGGCCAAGGCCTTGGGCAGTAATTTTTCCAAGCCTTACCTCGTAACTTTGAACTTTTGCTAACCGGAACATAGTTTCCCTCTATTACTATACACCTATGGGCGAACGTCTATGAAATACTAACCGCTGCTAGGGGTATCGTATGAATTCTGTTCGGGCCCACCCTGCAGCGGACCGTACTGAATCCCATAGGCTTTATAATGTAGAAATGTTTGCGCCTGCTGCTACAAACACTACGGCCCGCTAACGTAAAATATCGCGATAAAGCGAGACCAGTGTCCGTGTCAAAACCAAACAAACAAAATGGCTGTTTTCTCCCATTCATAACTTCAGAGGCATGTTCCGACATCCACTATAACGACTCCAAGTGTGCAATAGCCAAATATCGAGGTAGTCAACGTGTGACGTTCACGTAAAACCGTTTAAATAGCTTAAATATGCGAGACTAATCGATATAAACAAGTCCGATTGCATCCCGTTACGCCGCTCCGCGTTGTCGACGTCATAATTACGATGGCTACCAGAGTTCCAGCGTCATCAGTTGTCGCACAATTCATAGTCCGCACCGTGTCGACTGTTGCCGGGTTTTTATCGCTAGCAGGCCGTAATGAATGTCAATGGCATTGTTTGGGAATGGGGGGTTGAATCACTGCCCAGGAAAGTGGATGAAACGGTATTTTAAATGAGTTGGAGGTGTTTAGTAATAAGAAAACGTAGTGACTGAACCCGTACGGTGTCCGTTCTCGGTCATTTGATGAAAAAATATGGCCCTTTCATCAAATGACCTCGAACGTCCACCTGTACGGGCTCAGTGACCACGTTTTCTCATAGTACTTTAGTACGGAGTTTGACCGTGGAGTTATTCACAAAGCGAAGCTGAGTGAATTACGTAGCAGCCAAACAAGGTGAAGTGCGATCAAGTTATTTCCATCGAGTGGGTTTCTGATTTGATCTCATCCCGCATATATGACCAGGAACATTATTGATCAATAGGATAACTCACCCAATTAGCCATTTAGTATTGGGTACAATACCTTTACATCCATGGAGTATGAGTTCCTAACGTTAGGGCTATTAAGAAAAATACCAGTTTGAAATGATAAAGGGTAATAATAAACACTTCGGAAAATCTACGAGGTGCACGGATAACTTGATTACAAAGTCCGAGATTGGTCATCCAGTGAAAAGGGAAGAGCGAAAAAAGAAAAACATTCATGGAAAAAGAATTGGATTTGAAAGTTGAAAAAGAAATACGTAGGTTTTCTTCTACTATGAGATTTGACGTAACACACTATCCAATCGGAGTTTCACAGAGATCCTTCCTTTAGAATGACCACTATAAAGCTTTGTGTCAGAGGCTGGTACTAAACGAAGAATCCTGGGGCCTGTTCAATAATATAGGCTCCAACATAAGACCCTTTTTGTGTACCTTGCACAAGGGTTTTCATTCGATAATATTCAGGTTTGATCACTAAGACAATCTTAGCCATCCATAGGGTTATCCATAAGCGTCCCTCTGAATTTAGACTTTAGAATTCTTATTTCCATATACTACTATGTATGACAGATGCAAAAATGTCCCTTTTCGTATACTACTATGAATGAAAAAAATATATACATTTCTATATACTACTATGAGTGACAAAAATTCTTATTTTCATATACTACTATGAGTGACAAAAATTCTCATTTTCATATACAGTAGAACCCAGCATTAACGGGCACTTTTCCTCATAATGGAAATGTTTAGATGTTTTATCCTAACCAGTTCTCAAACCAGTTCTCAAGTTTAACTATATTTCCCAAATCGCTGGTCGTAAAATTTTATGAGTGAAGATGACAAGAATAGCACCAAATATACTTATTATCCGGCAGAGAATTCCTTCACCTCTCACAAAATGGTCCATGTTAGTATGATATCATTCAGCCCTAGGACATGGGGCTTCCCTAGCTCGTGAGGAATGTCTATAAGGGAGTGTTTTCGGTATATATGCAGTTCAGGTTTCTTTATTTCATTTGCGTTTATTATCAAGAAACTGTGTTCCATACCTTATTTACCACCAGATATGAAGTCTCTATACTAAACAAATTGAGCCTGGTTTTGCGTTACTTGAGTAGGTCTTCAGATCAAGCGAGACCTAAAGTGGACAACCATTGGCCTATTTTGCATGCTATAAGTAAATACTTACCTAAAACGAAGTATTCATACTCAACAAATTGAGCCTTCTGATCGCCACTGAGCACAATAAGAAAAGCCATATTCAACTCAGTAGAATATGGCTTTTTCTGCCATCTCAGGGGCACTTGAGGAACTATTTTATGCAAACAATACACGCCGCTTACGTCGTGTTTCTAATCTCGTAAAAGATTTTATTCTTATGATTAGTCGAAAGGTGAGTAAAAAATACAACATTATTCTCCTTGTAGTTGACACTACGCAATATCGCTGCGCATCAACTACACAGAGAACGACCATGTAGAGCAAAATCATGGTAATATTGTGTATGTTTATGACGAAATAATTGAGAAGTCACGGTAATTTCCACACCTCACACAGTGATTGATATCATTATTTCAAATTCCTCAAAACTGGCGAATCAAAGGTATTGTTAACAGTTACATTGTATTTTAATTCTTATTCTAGGCCCCCAAGAAAAAAAAGGAACGGCTATTTTTTTGGGGGTCTTTTTTTAATTCATTTGTTGCAACCTCTCGCCAGTGCAAGTATAATCTCTTACGCCAAAGGAATGTAGGGGAAGAATATGAAATTGAAAAAGGTGTATATTAGTTAATTTATGATTGAAAAGGAAACAGGACGCAGTACAATATATTCAAGAAGATTTAAAGACAAATCTAAATGAGAGACAAATACATGAAAAATTGTCCTCTCATAATAAAAAAGTAAATCAAATCAACTTCCTTTGAAGTCCATATTGAGGTATCCCTTAATTCAGTGTGTTGACAAGATCTTAGCTGGTTCTCGTCGTTGAACAGTTATACACCCTTGACCCATAATCTACAATTATTACCTTTAATCGGCTTTTACATATCTTCAAATTGGAAATCTGATGCCAGAAATGGGATTTTCAGATATTTCTACATGTACATGCCAAATTATATCAAGTTCCTCAAGTTAGAAATCGGAAAATGGTGTTTCATCGGGAGACAGGTGACCGTGGTGCGGCCAGCCATTCGGGAACGGATCCTTTATTACATACCCGGGACGATATTAGGGAGTTAACCCTTTAGCTACGCTATGATGCCTGGAGGCATCATATCTGAAATTTGAGTAATTGCTATTTCTTAATGAAGAAATGCAATTATTTTGATAATATTTGTCCAACCTATGTAAAAGTTTATCATGGTTGACATCATTGCTGTTACATGATATCCTAATTATTTTGGATTACCATGGAGTAGTGATATAATTGCTCACACTGGATATTGTAAAAAGTGCCAGCGTATTACAGAGGTGAAAATGGGACTGCAGCGGTGTATTTCAGGGTGTGTACTTGGTGCTATACAGTGTAGTGAAAGGGTTAAGTAATATCTGGAGGGCGTATAGCAATTGCACTTTATTCATTTTATCTTTCTATTCTCTTCGGCAGAGGGCAAGATGATGGCTGTGCGATATGACGTGAAGTACATCGAAGTTTCTGCTGTGCTCAATCACAAGGTGGACGAACTGCTGGCCGGAGTATTATCCCAGATCCGTCTGAAGCAGCGCAACCGACGCAAGCAGAAATGTCTCCCGGAACCCGACAATGGATGCGTTCAGGGCGCCGCCCGCGGCATTATCGGGAAGCTCTTCAAAAATCACCCATACACATTCCGCTCGTGTGACAACCTTATGGTTCTCTGATTGGCTGATCAATGGCCATGTGACTGCCGTCTGGCTCTCTGATTGGCTCCGTCTCATGCTATGTGCTGTAATAGTGGATCACATGACCACGTCATCGGATCTCTGATTGGCTCACTCTGGGTCAGGTTTTAGTGTCCTTTGAATGATTCTACATGGTTGGTTATATATCTTGTACAAGTTCTGGCTTTGTGGTTTCCTCATTTTCTGACCATGTGTTTAACTGTCTACTGCGCTATGTTGCTAATTCTAGGTTTACACTGGGCTACGGCGGCCATGTTTCGGTGCTCCGTGGAGCACCGTGGACACAAACGTGAGGGACGTGACACGACTCAGGGGGAACGGGATGGACATACGTGACGGACCGTGACACACCCTAGCCGCCGTGGCTGCCGGGAACAAATTTTGAATCAACAAAAGCTTTGCTCTGACGACCACAGTGCTAATGAGAAACTTGCGGGTCATTGTGAGATGTGATGAACATCCAAAAACACGACTGAACATGACCAAGCATAGCCAGCCATACAGTGTACCGTGAACAAAACGTTAGGGATGTCACCGACTGCAGCCGGCAGTATAGGGCACCATGGACAAAACAGACCCCTTAAACATCCCTAAACTGGGGCCACCGGGGGCTCAGTGTAAACGCAAATTCATGGCTCCAAGTCCATAGACTGCATTAGTCCTGACGTCATTTTGGTGCTAAACAAGTCCAAACTCCGCGAAGCACCGCATACACGTGGTATTGGCGTGAGTGCAATGCTGTCAGTAAACGAATGTTTTCAGTGGTAAAACCAGCAAAGATGAAGAAAGTGGAGAATGTATTTAACAGGAAACATATTTTTGAGCTGAGCTGTGACTGGAATATTGGTATATTTGCTGGTAAGATTAAAGTCAGACCCATATTTGATTTCATAACAATGGTGCCAACCTTGGGGATATCCCAATGTTTTGTACCAGAACATAGGGAAACCCCGCTCTCGTCTGGTAAAATGACGTCACACTAATGCGGTCTATATGCAACGGTGCCCCACATTTTGATGAAGCGTTTCTGCCGGGGCCACCATGGCTCAGTGTAAACCTAGCATTAATAATGAAACAATAAAACCCTGATTTATTCTGATTGGATTATCGTCGCTCTCGTGATGCTCTAGATTCTCAGATGGACCCACCTTCGCTTGTACGGTTCTCTGATCTATGAGGGTCGCGTAATATACGGAAACTGGCTTACTGTCTTCGTACGTCAAAAATACGCGGTGAAATTATTGATCAGATACATCCCGATGCCAAAGGCAGAGGGATTTATCCTGCCCCTAATAAAAAACTCCATAGGCTTAACATTGGGTCACTTTATTCGGTCTGGAGTTCAGAAAAATGAAAAATATCGCTCTAGTGGGATACAATTGACAAATGACGTCATCTGTTAATGTAGAAGTAATTTAGACGGGCAGGGTAGGATGAATTCTAAACCAAACTCGAGTTAGTCATGTTATTGTTCATCGCACTCCGGCAAGATCGCGTATTCCTATATACCTATGGCTGTACACTCTATGCTTACACCACGTTCTGGGGGGTGGAGTAACTTATGGATACTACCCAAGGTTGCCGAATACTACCCAAGGTTGCCGTATACTACCCAAGGTTGACATTTAGACCAATCAGATTGTCTCTTACAAAATTCATATGAACAGAGCAGTGGGTAGAAAATATAAAGTGTCAAGTTACTCGATAAGGTTGGATCTGGCTTCAGGTTTGATGGTGGGTGAGCAAATAATGCTAATTATCGTTATTAAACCATATTTTAAGGTATATAGGAACAGGGAAACCAAGTACCAGTGAAAGAAAGTCAAAATTACTCGGTAAGGCTTGGAAAAATTACTGCCCGCGGCCAAGGCCTTGGGCAGTAATTTTTCCAAGCCTTACCTCGTAACTTTGACTTCCTTTCACCGGAACATAGTTTCCCTCTATTCCTGCTCTCAACTTCGCCTCGGGCAGTAATATGCGATCTTGCTGTCGTGCGATAAACAACAACAGGACTAACTCTTGTTTGGTTTCTCCATAGTATCTGATCGATAATTTAACCAAGTATTTTGACGTACTAAGAGAGTCAGCCCGTTTTCGTATTATTATATACCTAAAAATGGTGAAATCTTAGCTAGTCACGTGATCACATACCCCGTACGTCACACTGTGACGTACGGCTATATATATATATATGTCATGGGTAGCAGCAGGCAGTATGTGTAGGTCATACGGCCATAGGTATATAATAATAGAATCATGGGACAATTTGTGCCTGACAATCAAGATTTGCAGCTTGATCGGGTTACATAAAATGTACCAGTCGAGTCAACCAGCCAGTGTAGTCCACAGCTGAGCCACAACAGAGTGAGTGATTTTTTAAGAAAGTTTTGCCGGAAGGGACATTGAATCGTGCTTCTTTTTCTCTTCATTTAGGGAAATGTGCATAACCGAAGAAAAGGAGGTACTTCTCAAGGCACGCATTTCAGGTGCAAGGTGCCAAATCGTTATCTGATACTAGCCTTATTGTCACATATACTGCTATAGGTGCTGAGGAAATGTGCATCGATTAAGTATTTTATCTGAAAAGCAATGGAAGGTGATGATGTAATAATTATCTTCAATATGGAATGGGTATAGTCTAACTAGATTCATCGTTGAATTGAATGTGGATGTATTAGGTATTGTTCATCTATTCTATTTGCTACCTTCACTAGGGGCTTTCCAGGACCTCAAATCCAATGAATGAGAATACCTTAGAACTACGGCCAGAAGGAAATCTCGCGGGTGCTGTTTCTTCTGTATTATATAGAAGCCAATGTGTTATTGAGGCCTTGCACCCAACTAAAGGCGGGCGTCCACCAACCACGACAAGGCTACGACAAGAGCCGACAAGATTGTTCCTATCGGCGCCTTGTCGCAGCCTTGTCGTGAGAAGGGGGGCTTTACGACAGCGTTGTCGGGGCGTGTTGTAGACGTTGCTGGTTCCTGTAGAAAAGGCGTCCATGGTACCGACACACTATGACAGTGATATCGAGGAAACTACAACACTCCACGACAAGGGTCCAGTCGTGGAAAAATTCGAACATGTTTGATTTTGTCGTAACCCTGTCGGAAGGCCCCCGACAGGCTCCGGACAAGCTTCCAGTCGCAGCCTCTCGTGGCTTTGTCGTAGACTCTTGTCGGGACCTAGGGTCCACCAACTGCGACAAGGCTATGACAAGCCTTCCAATCGTAGGCCTGTCGTGGACCTTGTCGGAAAGCCATTGCCGTAGCCTCGTCGTGGTTGGTGGACGCCCCTCTTTAGGGCGATGGTCTACAATAGATCTTCCGATAGGCTACGATTGGGAATGGCAAAATCGTAGCCTATCGGGAGGTCCCTGATAATTCTAATCTTGGACATGGGTGTCTATCGTAGGTTGTAGGAAAGCCTTTGGAAGTTAAAAAGGTAAACCACAGTCACGATTGGCTCACGATTCAATCAGTGTATAATTTTGGAAATATTGAATGAATCTGAATATTAACAATATACATTATGATAATAATTTTCGGACATTAAAATAATCACATTGAAAAATACAACTGAGGTAGAATCTTAATTCCGATATGAAACTGTTATTTTCAGACACTTAGACTTAATCAAAGGGTATCATGTTCACTGTGATTATATATCTACATGCGTTATACTGAATTCCAGAATTTCACCCTATCGTTATCCGATCGTGGGCTATCGTAGAGTCAATCGTAGAAACATGGTCCACTGCCACGATTTTGTCTGACCTCTCCGTGTAATTCTATTCCAGTCGGGAAGTCCCTTGTAAAGCCTATCGGGACCACAATCGGCGTTGGTGGGTGCAAGGCCTTAGTATTTTCCGCATCGATTCAATACTTGTCCATTCACAATATAAACTGTACATTGTAACTTTTTAGGACCGCAAAACTGTCAGTAATCCTCTCGTCGAAGAATCATACCCTTCTCTGTCTACATCTCCCATTCTCCAAAGGTTGAAGTGTTCGTTAGATATGAATCTACATCGATGGTCAAAACATTGACGCTATTTATTCAGAACAGATTTGAAAAAAATGTGATTGATGTATTGATGTAATAGACTGATAGGCAATAGAAATGTAAAAGCAACGCGCACACCAAACGTTTATTCCGTCTATGGGCATAACCAAATATCATATGCATAGATGTGGCTTTCAGATCCATTATTTGTATAGAATACTCCAGATATTTGAAGATCTATTGGTATCAACACCGAGGTACTACATTGTAATCTTATATTCATGAAGGCATTTTGTCAGAGTGTTATTTATTAAAGTACCTTAAGATTTTGAACTACTCGATAAATTTCCATGAAATCCGATCATTGAGGCTTTTTACAACCTTGAGGTGAGTCAAGATTATGATTTTCATCACCTACAATGTCCTGAGAGCTATCTCAGTGGATCAATCCGTTTATATATGCTACATGAAATGTAGCAGAGATCATTAATATTACAATGCCACCAAGCCGGCCATGTGACCCTCTACCCCAACCTCACATGCCTTGAGCTTTTATAGTAAGACTAACAGCAATGATGTACTTGTATTATACCAGTGTGTTTGATTGCATATATATATATATATATATATATATATATATATATATATATATATATATATATATATATATATATATATATATATATATATATATAATCCACCTAATACAAAGTGTCCATAGAAAACACATAGGGAGTGTGTATGGACATAGCCGGGGCATACGGATATGTTGTATGTTCGGGGGGGGGGGCGCATACGGAAAAATAGTGCGTACGGGAAAATAGTGCATAACTATTGTCATACCGAATATTACTACACGTCAACTACTCAGAGCATACAACCGCTTGTATCTGAAACCAGTCAATATAGTGTATAAATGCAACTCCGGGGAGTATGGAACTGCTTTTATCTAAAATCAGTCTACCTTTTCCTGACAAGTAGCGTCCCGATATTAGTTTATATTTTGCAGTACACACTATTTTTCCACATGCTCGCTTTATCGGAACCCGGAGCATACAGATATGTTGTATGCTCCATGTATGGCGGTACACACTCCCTATGTGTCTTCTATGGACACTTTGTATTAGGTGTAGAATATATATGTACTGTGGCGTTTCCACCCGCCGATTATGACCCCCAATAATGGCATTTCACACAAACCGATTATGCGACGCATTCCAGGCAATAATTGTCAGGTGGAAACAGAAATTGTAAACCATTTTTCTCTGCCTCCTTTGGCAATATGGCACCACCGACTGACTTATGAGCCGATGAAATCAAACCGGCTTGATACACCACCTACATTTCACAAGTCAAAGACACCAACCGACTTTTGTACAGGGTGACCATTATCGGTGGGATTTTCGTCGGCAGGTGGATATGCCGCATTAGTTCACTGGTTGCCAAACCTGGTAATATCTCACTGATTAAACAGTCTTCTTAAACATTCCACCAATTACTGTTAAGAGACGTCAGTATTCCCATGTACGCATGATGCTAGATGAAGGAAGTACAATGGTATTTATTTGTCATTAATAAATAGGTACTATGGCAGACATTTGTAGGCAAACGTGGGATAAAATTTTGTCTTACTGAGGCGTGATATAGGAAAATAGGGACTACCTTCCCATACAAGTTTATTAAAATATTGGTTGTTAAGCCAAATGAAATTAATGATTTCTTTTTAAATTTTGGGTATATATAGTAAATATAGAATGACCTACGATGCTTGTACAAGCCACAAAACTCGATAATAATTCATGGTTTGTACGAAATTAAGTGTAAACGCCTCATTCCCTACGAACCGTAAATTATCATCTCGCTTTGTAGCTTGTACAGCATGGTCAGGACGTTTTATATAAATACCTATACCTATCGGCAAACACTCTATGGTTACATTATGGTGATGGGGGTGGAGTAACTTGCGTATACTACCCAAAGTTGATCTTTACTGCACAAGGTTGTCACGTGACCAAAAGCAGCGATATTATTGGCCAACACAGTGGGGAGGTAGGATGGAGTCTCAAGTTACTCGATAACGTAAGATCTAGCTTCGCGTTTGATAGCGGGTAAGCAAAAAATGCTATTTATCGTTATTAAACCACATTTGAAGGTATATAGGAAAAGGGAAACCAAGTACTGGTAACAGAAAGTGAAAGTTTTTTTTTATTGTTTTTTTTTATTATATACAAACAGTTCTAACACTATGTCAGCTCTTCCACTGTAGGGATTAAGTACACAACAAAACTGTTCCCGTTTACAGTTACTCGGTAAGGCTCGGAAAAATTACGTCCCTCGGCAAAGGCCTCAGGAAATAATCATTCCGAACCATAGGCCCGGCGTCCACCTACTACGATATGGCTCCGATATGGTCTACGATGCACCTCCCGATACAAAATCAAAATCGCGTCGGAAAGTCACCTAATATCGGGGCAGTTGACCACGTTTCTGCGATTAGACACCGATATAAACCCCATACAATGCGTGGTGAATTGGCATATCTAGACATATGTCTACGAATTTTGCATCTTCCCGATATGTCTCCGATATTTGCTTTTTGTATCGGTGCTATATCGGGAGGTCTAAATTTCTATCGCAGTAGGTGGACGCCAGGCCTTACCTTGTAACCTTCACTTTCTCTCACCGGAACATAGTTTCCCTCTAATAATATTCCATCGATCTGTTCTTGTATCTCTACTTCTCGCCAGCTGAATTGCCTTTCTGCTAGAAACTTCCTCACACCGTGTTTCAAAATAACATGACTGATCTAATCCAAATACCTGCTGACACATTTTCCCCGCTGACTCAAACCCCAATTCCCTTGGCATTATTCATGGGGGCGATTTCATGGGGCTCTCGTGAATATTATGTCCTTCGCCCTGTGCTAGACATGGGAACGGCGTCAACAAATACATAATTCTATTGATTGATTGGCCTTCCACTTTGCTTTGTATATTATCATCAATTGGAGGAAGAATAATACCAACATTTGTGTAAATGTATTTATCTCACCCCTGATATTTTCCCCCGTAGACTTACCTTTGGGATCTTGTATCCAACGCCTATTGAATATTTAGAAAAAATACTCAATGGTGGATTATGTCACAAAGGTTAGCCCATTAGTCAATGTGAAGGGTAAGGAGATAAATTCAGAAACCTATTCAAGCTTGCGGTCAGAGCTCGATCCCATCTCGTTTGAAGCAGCTTAATAATTCAAGTGGCTTCGCCTTGTGAATAACTATGCGATTCAAACTCGATGGGATATGAGCTCTGACCCTAAACTTCCATAGGTTTCCTCTATATTATCTCAGCCCTGGTATTTTTTACTCAATAGACTTAACATTGGGAACTGGTATCTAACGCCCATTAGATATTTAGGAAAAATATCCAATGGGGGATTATGTCACAAATGATAGCCCATTAGTCAATGTGAAGGGTGAGATAAATTGAGAAACCCATTCAAGTTTAGTGTCAGAGCTCAATCCCATCTCGTTTGAATCGGCGTAGTAATTCACGTGGCTTCGCCTTGTGAATAACTACGCGATTCAAACTCGATGGGATACGAGCTCTGACCCTAAACTTCCATAGGTTTCCTCTATAGTAACGGATAATAGCTAAGATATATCTGGATGAGTCCTACCACACCATCCTTCAATGCGGGCGTGGTATGTACAACGTGAGTAAATACCCCACGAATGTGTAGCGTATTGCTCTAGGGTAACCGTCCCGTATTCGTACCTATGTTATGTACTTATTATATATATATCCAGTTTTAAAACTTGCATATATATATCCAGTTTTAAAGCTTACACATATATGAATACACAACCATATATACATATATATGCATATGTATATATCTAGATCCAAAGATTATCCAAATTATATAATATAAACATTTGCTGTTTTTCTAGAACTTATAATTACATCTCGGGCTATTGTGTCTTTTAACTGGTAGTTACGGATGTAAAAGATTCGCAGGAGGAGAAGTGAACCTAACTCTGACTTGTCTCGTATAAAATGTTTGAAGGAGCATTGCCCATGAATGAAAAGCTTGGAGTCGTGATGAAAACATATCTCATTAACTTTCAGCTGTATCTAAGGCTATATATGATTATGTCCAAATAGTAGAGGTAGCAATACGTTTTTTCTTTTCTGAGTATACATGTTTGCTTTTGACATGTATTCAAATAGGGATTATTTGTGCAGGTCCCGGGAATACAAAGAAATCGCTGAAACTATAGTTAACACTGTAAGTATGCACTGCATAGGATATATTCCTCGACATTGGGGTCTTAAAGGTGTTGGCAAAGGTGATATTACTAGCCAAACAGGCTAGATCACAAAAGGATCCTTTACTTATCATTTATGTATCACAATGTGTTGTTCCTCAAGGTCCCCTTTATTAGGTTATTCCATTCCAAATGTGGAATCCTTTCAAGACTGCCTGAAAAGACGTTTACATTATTATGTTATCTTTGTGACTTTGTATCGTATATGTATGTTGTATAAAATACATGAAACAAAAATGTTGAATATATATATGTATATGTATATACATGAGTAGATTTTTCTTTTTGTATGCCAAGGTTCATGTCCCCTTCCTAAGGTACTCTTTCAGTAATCTAATTTCATAACGATGAACTTGTCATGTCGGTAACACTCGTTTACTAAAACATAATTTTGATTATTTAGGATACCAAAGAAACGTTTGTATCATTTCATCCCTCTGTCAAATGAGCTGATAAAAGATAATGTGATCCAATTTGTTCAAGTTAATTTCATTACGAACATATTGGAACCATAAAAATCCCAATCAAGGACTAGCGCTTTGAGAGGTTTTTTGTATTTTTGTAACCCCGCTTAAGGGGCCAGCCTCCATTCTGAGTAAAGTGCCCCCTTAAGCGGGGTTTTCAGTTTGCCGACGGTTAGGCTATATAGTATATGATACCTTTATACAGGTGACACCATGGCTTAGAGGTACTATTTTAAACCATACAAACTTGTCGCAGGCAAATTACGTAACTCTTCGCTCGACCAGCGGACATTGAGGAGATGGGGTGGTGGATATTAGTCCTAAGCAAATCGGTCTACTAATCGGTGGGTCACCCTTGCCTAGTGGTCCTACATCTACCGACTACGGTCGACTCCATTAGGATGCCTTGGGTGAGACTAATTACCGTCCGTTTGACGCCGACAAAGGTACAGGAATGTTCCGGAATTGGTAGATGGGCATTGGGCTTAAACACCAGTCTACCCGTCTCATACACACACCATAAACAATCAAGTGTTGTCCCCACACTGTCCAGTTAGATTTGATAAGGTCCCCTGAAGCGGGGTTAAGAAGGATTCTGTACCGAAATAACTGTCCCCTTAAGCGGGGTGTCCCCTGAAGCAGGGTGTTCCCTTAATCAGGGCTAAAATAGACTCTTATGTTGACAATCTTTTCCCGTTCGGGCGACGTTGATCGTAGCGGAAAAAATCAAAAACATTAAAATACACCGCAAAAGGAAAGGACCCAGTGGGGTTCCGCTGGTCCGCATAGACCCCACCCGTTTCTAGGGTACAAGATTTTGTTATGATGGCGACAGCCAATCAGAACGGAGGAAAACTGTGAGTGAGTTCACTTGGGAGAGAGCTCGGATACTATCGTAAAACTGGATGAGTTTTAATCTTGGCCACAATATGCCATGACTGGAGTTTGGCATAGTGACTTCATGAGGCTAAGCCGAGTGAAGTCCGGAGCAAGAACTCCAGGAGTGGCATGCGGTGGCCAAGATTAAAACGAATCAGGTTTTGATTTTATCCTACCCTGTCTCCTCGATTTTGGAATATTACGTGATAACAATTCTGTATGCCACTAGTTGCATATAAAACACCGTATGCCTGTCAGCGTAGCATACGGAAACTCAATGTTAAGCCTATGGGATTTTATATCAGGGGTAGGATAAAGGCAGGCATTCGTGGTAGCGTACCGGTACGCCTCGTCCACCACGAAATCTAAAATAGACTCTTATATTAATAGAGGAAAGCATTTCCGTTCCGAGCAAATTGTACCCTTAGGCGACGTGTCCCTTTAAGCGGGGTGTCCCAGAAGCGGGATTGTACTGTACATGGATCATTTCAGATTTACATGAATCTTGCAACGATGTATGCTAGGAAATCCCAAAATATGTATGTGATGAGAATAAAATACTCCAAGCCTTGTCTTCGTGTTTTGTCTTATGAATTACTCCAGCTGAATTATTGTTTACATATCAGCCAGATCTAGTAAACTCGACATTGACATTGGAGTATGTATTGTGCAGACTTTATTTCACTTTTCAATCAGGAAATTGATCACTTCACGGTACTCTGCTCGGCCACCACATTTTTTGTTTTTGTTATAGCTTCTAACCTCCTGTTACTTACGCTTATTCACATTCACATCGTTCCCATTTTGAAATCGGTCTTCTCATACCTTAAATTTATAACACAATATATATGTCCATATGAAAATATAGAGGCTGTCTTCCATTGAAATGCAAAGTATATGTACCGGTAAAAAGTTCCATAGTTCGATTCCCCTTATGTAGGGGACTATTCTTATACTTTTCTGATTTGGGTCTTTTTGCATCAACTTTAATCTACATATATAATCAGGGGAGTCCCCGGGGGGCCAGGGGGCACGTGCCCCCCCCCCCTCCCTCCGAATTTTCCCAAGGATGGTCTGTTGAGACTGAAAATTCTCTGTCTACCCCTTTTTAAATTTTGTTTCTACCTGTTATAGTTAAAAGGTTACAGTAATATTTATGAATGGTCTATTTACACCTATAAAACATATCCAAACATATTGGGAGGGGGGGGGTAGGGAGCACATACTTGAGGGATAAAGGTAAGGTAGTCCAAGGTGTGCCCCCTCCTAAAAAATAAAATTCTCTCCATATGCACTTTTTACCCTGTTATTCATCAAGGCAGATATGTCCCAAAAAAGGGATAGAGCTCTTCAGGAGGCACTTTTCCCCTGAACCCCTTGCAGTCTTCACAAATAGTCTCAGATCAGTAACTATCCTCGACCCTGAAACAAATTCCAAGAGAAATCTTGTATAATGTATAAAAGCCAAGGGCTTTGCTCCCAGGGTGCAAGATGGAATTTGCCTCTGGCCCCTGGCAATCTTCCCATGTATTGTAAGGAGTATAAGGCCATACAAGTGCACCCAGGGGCTTTGCCGCCTGGATCACTAAAGAGGCACTTCGCCCCTGGACCCATTACAATCTCTCCAAGTAAACAGATCAGTAACCATCCTGCTCCTTGAAACATTATCCTAAACACGGCTTGTATAATGTGGTTCTGCAGGTTTTACCCCCTGGACCTCCAGGGGTAGGTGGGGCTTTGCCACTTGACACCCATCTTCCTAGGTAGTCCCAGATATATTATTTCCCCTCCCTGAAACAGAATCCTGGGAACAGCTTCTAAAATGTACAAAATCCAAGTGCTTCCAGTGGTTCTGCTCCCTGGACCCCCAGATGGTAATTGCAACTGAACCTCTGGCAATCCTCCCATGTAGTTTCATGTGTGTAAAGACCCTTTCACTAGACAGAATTGGTAAAATCCAAGTGCTTCCAGCAGCTTTGCTTCCTGGACCCCCAGGTTTGGTCCCCTTGCAACTTTCCCAGATAGGAATGTACCCCCCCCCTCCCTGTAATTAAATTCTGGGGCTTCCCACTAGACCACAAGGAGAGATTATGCAACAGGACTCCTAGAAATCTAGAAATATAATTGCTTCCAGGGGCTTCACCCCCTGGACTCCCAGGAGGAGCTTTGTTGCTGGAACCCCTGCCAATCTCCTAGCCCCCCTACCCGAAACAAAATCCAGGGAACAGCTTGAATATTCTATAATATAGAATTCTATATAAAAAAAAATCCGGGGGCTGTATAATCTATCAAATTCAAAAATTTCCAGGGCCTTTGCCCCCCTGGACCCCCACCCCCAACAGGGGCTTTGCTACTGGACACCTGACAATATTCACAGATATCCTCAGGTGTGTGACTAACCTTCCTCAAACTGAGTCCTGGATACAGCTTGTATAATCTACAAATTTTAAGTGCTGCTGGGGGCTTTGCCCCCTGGAGCCAATCATCCAGGGTAGTCCCGAGGTGTGCCCCCCCCCGAAACGAAATCCTGGGTACGCCCTGATTTAGATCTTTATCTTTATCTTTTTTGATGGAAGCATGAATTTCGGTAGATCCTAACGGTAGGGGGTGTATCTAGTCTCTTTCACGACCACCTGAGGCGCGCAGGGCAGAGGCATGGACGCCCCCGTCTGGTGAGTGGTGGCCGCACTACAGGCTAAGGAGTAACTATCGATGGTGGCGCTATCTGTTGTAGTAGAATGGAACCACATGAGCTGCTCATCGATTTCCACAAACACTCTCCCTGCAGAATATCCATTTCGTTGTAGTCCACTGGGCGAGGGCCTGTAGCTAAATCTCAGCCAGGTGAGTGATCAGAGTGAGCAACAGAGAGCAGCACTGACGGAGATACTTACTAGCGTGGGAGCAGCCCAGACACAATGTAGTTTGTATCACACTGACCCCTCCCTGGCTGGGTTGATTTTCCACGATTATTTCACTATGTAACTAGAGTAGCCAAGGTGTAACACTCGCTACCGACCACAGACCCTGGACATGATGAATCGCGAGCTCAGTCCTCAGAGCAACTCACGTCTTAAAGTCGTCTGCTACGAGATCCTCCGAGGAGATCCGGTTCTTCCAAAATGGCGGCAACATCAACATCAACAGAGATGGGTTGAGTGATTGCAGTGCGTATGTGCGCAGCTGCTCGTAGCAGACAAGGAAGTAATGGTGACAGCAGTGGTAGTACCAGACTGGGTAGGTGGTTTACTTCTACCTAAATCCTGATTTCTGTATAAGACTGTGCTGGTATCCAGTGAGGGTCTTAACATATATTATGACTCATTGACTGCAACTGGGAGCCTCTACATAGATAAGATTATAACTGTCAAGTCAAGACACACACATATATATGATATATATATATATATATATATATATATATATATATATATATACAGTAAAACCCCTCTTAAGGGGACACCCTCCGTTCCGGGCCAAGTGTCCCCTTAAGCGGGGTGTCCCCTTAAGCGGGGTTTTCTGTCTGCCAATGGTTATACAATAGAGAATACCTACATAAAGGAAGGAAACGATGGTTATTAGGTTAAAAGGTTTAATAATAACACATAAATAAGCAAATAAATATAAATTATACAATATAAATGAATATAAATGTACAATTTTTTTTTTAAAAACAAGAAAAATAGAGGTTGAAGGTGGATATGCCTTCCTTGTGAAATTCACTCCTTTTTATACCCCCAGTCCATGTCCATGGGTGCGAACCTCGCTGGTACTAATACCCACTCACTGTGGCCCGCCCAGGCCCGCTAGAGATGTGGTTATTAACATGAAAAAAACACACTCCGGTCACCCGGGCCCGCCCGGGCCCGCCCGGGAAGGCTCAGTCTACTTTTCTGGTTGCAACAACTGTCTGTCCCGTACAAACGGGTACCATAAACTTGGATTTTCAGTGTTTTTGATATGATGTCCCTCCAAACTGTCCCCTTAAGCGGGGTTTTTAAGCATTTCTGTACCGAAAAACTGTCCCCTAAAGCGGGGTGTCCCCCTAAAGCGGGGTGTCCCCTTAAGCGGGGTTAAAATAAACTCTTAATAGTGGGGAAAATTTCCGTTCCGAGCAAACTGTCCCCTGAAGCGGGGTGTCCCCTTAAGCGGGGTGTCCCGGAAGAGGGGTTTTACTGTATATATATATATATATATATATATATATATATATATATATATATATATATATATACAGTAGAACCCTGCATAACGGACACCGCGTCTATACGGCCACTTTTGCTCGGAACGGAAATTTCCCCCACTATTATTAGATGTTTGATGTAACCCCGTGTAAGAGGGTATATCCCGCGTAAGCGGACACCCCACGTAAGCGGACCGTTATTTCGGTACAAAAAGTCCTAAAACCCTGGGTAAGCGAACACCTCCAACAGACATCCTATCAAAAATAAATCAATCTGTTTTTTATTAGTGTGTTGGTATGTTTTCAGAGAAAAGACATTTTGTAATTCAAAAGAGAAAAGACATATTGTCATTCAAAGTTTAATAACTTCGGATCCAATTATGATGTAATAGGAATTAGGGATTTGGAAATCTATAATTTGAGACTAGACTGATGTTTAGATACATGCCGATCAAATGGAGCAAGAGGTGCCTGCAATTAGAAAAAGGCAAATACATTGGACTAAATAATAATAGTATCACGATGAATTGGACTAAATAATAATAGTATCACGATGAAGAAGGAAGAAATTCTCAACCTTCCAAGTTGCCCCGTACTATGCCATATATGTATTTGAAGATGTCGTAAATGAAGAAATTTGTACATTGCCACAGACTTACTCCATGACCTACCACTTTCTCATATAAACTTCTTGTTCCCTCTGAAGTAAAATCGTATGCTGGACTATATATCCTGAGTCCGTAACTAAATTATCACTCCAGACTCTGTGTTTAGTGCCAGCTTCTAAACAAAGTTACACGAGGCGAACCTTATCTGAAGCACAGATAAATCCCTAAATAAACTGCTTACGTATGGTATAAATCGTTGTAAACATGATCAGACTCTTCTGTTTGCATGGAAGCGTGGACGATACTGGGAAGAGGTTGGCTTATCCTACCCCTGATAAAAGGTTTAACATTGACTCAGTGTATTTGACGTGAGCCTCGGATAAGCCGCGGTGGTCGCCATTCAGGGAACTATTAAATCATGTATCCACATTCAACAGATTGCATCATGCAGGAAGTTTCACAAGAACATATTGAAAAGATTTTGCCTACACATAAATGGATGGCATTGGTCTGTGAAGTAGGACAGCAAATCTAGAGCAGTCTCAAAACCCTTTTTTTTTTCAAATTACACTTATTCATATAATTAACTCAATGCGAGTAATTGGCAAAGAAAAAAAATTATTATAACTCATAGCATTGTACTCACAAGAGAGTATGAAAGATTAATGAATACGGAATTCTATGAAGTCAGCTTTTGGATTATAGATTTTTTCGAAGTCATTAACATACAGCTGTTTTGCGGGTAGTGTTCAAAGTTCTTTTTGCTTTTGAAGTAACGCCACCCGAGTGAGGGCGAGTGATGACGTCACTCGCGGTAGTTCAGTTAGAGCCCGAGAGAGGGCGTCGCGGGGATGAATTACACAGCAATTTCCAATTACTTACCAATTTGAAACCATCCTTAGATGCTGGCAATTTGGCAATGATAAATATACGGCGAATCATTTCAATGACGATCAAATATTACTATATAGCTCTAGGCTAATATCTTACTTTTACTGACCAGGAAGACAAATTCCGTTAGTCTACTAGTGACGAAATAATATTTATACATCCTTCTGTACCACTCGACCACTGTTATTCTGTCATTCTGCTATTTATTGAGTTGGGGAATGGCAATCTTAACGATTTCTAGGTATACAATGATAAAGAGACACAGTGAGTGTGATTGAATTCCATCCGTTCCTCGATATTTTGGACAGAATTACTCACCTCGTTCTTCAAACTCCGGAAGTATTTTTGACCAAAGTATCTCTGAACAGATTCCATTCAGTCGCACTGACTATGTCTCTATGTATTACAGTTGGTATTATAGTCCGTTTGCATCAGGTACATGTGGATTCGGATAACCTGAGCAACACCAAAGAAAAGGTAGCCAATCACATGTGAGCAGACTGCCAATGTTTATGCAAATAAAACAATGTTTATAAGGCCGCTCGATGTACTAGACAGAATAAGAATGAGGTAATATATGGAGACATAGTTAGTGTGTCTGAATGGAATCTATGCAGACATATTTTGGTCGGAAATATTCACCGAGTTAGAAGAACGAGATGAATCTTTCCGATCAATATATCCAGGAACAGATGGAATTCAGGTACACTCACTATATTTCATTTTTACTTTTTTTATTTCAGAAATCCAGTTCTGCACTAAGGCAGATTTCACACTGCAATCATATTATTAGATAGCCATAAATGATTAAAACGTCATTTTATAATTTTACAACTAACTTTTTCGAGAATGAAAGTGGCCACGTGGTACAGAGGGATGTATGGATATTCTTTCAACACTCAGTGACGAACGAAATCTGTACTCCTCTGATCGGTAAAAGTGAGACATTCGCCCACGGGTATACAGGTATAATATAACATAAGCAATTCAGAAACGTAGTAGAACCTTTTATTATCCACCTAATACAAAGTGTCCATAGAAAACACATTAGGTATTTGTATGGCCATACCCGGCGCATATAGATATGTTGTATGCTCCGGGTGGCGCATAGGGAAAAAAGTGCATATGGAAAAATAGTGCATAACTAAAACGAACTAATATCGACATGCCACTTGTCAACAAAAGTTGGGTAACAAATGCAATATAGACTGGTTTCAGATAAAAGCGGTGGTATGCTCCCTGTTGTTGACTCAACACAATAGCCTTGCATATGCTCGGATATTACTGAGCGTCAACTCCTCAGAGCATACGACCGCTTGTATCTGATACCAGTCATTTTGTATGTACCTAGACAAAAACACAGAGATACCACAGAAGTGAATTAAACAAAACGAGTTGTATTTTCAATTACAGCTCGTAAGTACCGATCGCAGAGGAAATATGATCTATTGAACCTCAGATTGTACCATTAGTTCGCGTTGTAGTTACAACCGACATCTTGTTCAAGATCACAATACAATAACAACCAAATTTGCCATGCAGATTTAATTCAGACCATATCTTTATTACAGGCACATTGCAGAAGCGGGTGATATGGGAATCAGCAGCAGTCGTCGCCGGAAGGCACGCCAAGGCTGTAACTGCAGTCGACCCTCTGTCTACGCCTGTGACTGGAAGGTCGTCTGTGAGTGCTCATTGAAGCACTGGGACAAGTCGGAGTCGCTCAAGTGGGGCTTCAACTCCCTGATAGACTACAGGACCGACATACACAGCCGGCTCAAGCCCTGGTCCACGGGCGGCAGACATCTACTGGCCAAGATATGCACCTATGTGAACAACGAGATGTGTAGCGATGACATCTACTTTAAAGTAAGGCAATTGAATAATTCAAAAATTAAATTGGTCGTGGTGGTGTATGGAGTTTGTTACCTCATTCGGAACTGTTAACTTGAATCTTGACAACATATGAATTGGGTATTTGTTCCAGGGGGTATGTTTAGAGTGTATGCATATTAAGTGCAATTGCACAGAGGGGACATCCGTAAAGTATGCCCGCAGTATTTCTAAAATACCCCCTATCCCAATCTTGTACACAATAGGGAGCCAAAGTGAACCCGCTAAGACGGCAGATACCCATGTTCAAAACACCATATCCGGTGACCAGTAAGAGCTAGGCTTAGTGCTAAACCTGTGGTTGTTTGAAGGTAGACTTTTGTTTTTGGTCTCGTTTGTTACTTTTGAAGTTTAGTTTACTACTATCGTCTCCGAATAACTCTGTTTCGAAGCTACGGTGACAGTTCTTAAGTTTATCAAAAATATGGATCTAAAAGATTGGAGAATGACACAAACATACATAGTTAAAGTACTGAGCGCCTATATCCGGAAATGGTGTTTTCTAAATGGGTATCTGTGGTTTCAGTGGGTTCACTTTGGCTCCCTATACAAAGAAGGGGCATATGCATGAATATATGGAAGTCTTACAAGAAGTTTATTCTCGCCATATGACACTTGAGTCAAGACAATCAGTAAATTCACATAAAGGACAGACGTATAAATTACCTGGGTTCCCGTTATGCCATTGCCTATACAGGAGCTTTCATTATTTATGGCTGGGGGCGGCACAGTTTTGAGGGGGCAACTAACATTTTTGGGGTATTCCAAGGATTTGTTTGGGTATTCCAAGGGGGGGGGGGGGGCATCTTTTTCTGAACGATTCTTGCCGAAAAAAATGCGCCCCCAGCCATAAATAATGGATGCTCCCTCTTTTTTTAATTAATTGATTTATGAATGAAAGTGGTAGGGTGTTCACCTCAAGCATGGGAGGTCGTGGGTTCAAATCCTGGTCAAGTTATATCAAAGACTTACACAAAAATGGTACCCACTGCTCATTCGGCTTAACACCCGCCATTAGAATGAGGAGTAGGAGGCTAGGGCCCAAGTGGAAGAACAGCTGTATGTGGAATTCGGTGATCGTACACATAATATTTCCTTGATAATAATTGCTTTAAAAATGAAAAAAGAAGAAATTTCCCAATTCCATTGATGGCATGGCATCTCTTATGAATCATGACATCTCTTATAAAACAGAGATATCAGTTGGGGTCGGGGGAAAAGGTGGAAATAGCTTATATTTGGAATTGTTTTGCCTCAGAGAGATCGGGAAAACTTGGATAATATGTCCTTGTTGGCCATGGCATGGGGCTGAAGGTCTGTGGGGAGGTTCCAACCACTGTTTATTGGCGTAAATAAGGCTATATCAATGAAATATTTTTTGACATAAGGAAATGCAATTACATATACTGAATGTGAAAAAGTGGATTTCCACGAAAAAAAATAGAATACTGGCATCTTTGCATAAATGCTGCGAATTTTGCAGATCCCCGCGCCGTCCGACAATAAGTGGCTGGTGATCGTGGAGGAGTACTTCCACAGCGTGGTCTCCCTCCCGGCCTGGTACACGCTCAGAGGCGTCCTTCATCGCAAATTCAACCCGGACTCCATCTTCAGCCCCGAGATCTCCGACGCGCAGGTCATCGGGTCACGTGACTGTCACGTGGTGGTGCAGCTCATCCGCTGTGACTGGAACGTCGACGTGTTGCTATTGAACACGTCTTCTGAGGGGTTGTTCGTCGTCGACAGCGTGTTTTCATTCAAGACCAAAGACCACCCGTATCTACTGGAGGCCATACTGAGCCCGGATTATCGTTACATGTGTGTGAAGCCCAGTTGGGAATCCGTGCTCAGTTTCAGTCAGCACCCGGAAGAGAACAACGTCATGTTGGTGGACCTCGCCGAGGAACGCTCGGTACTCAAAGAGACGCTCTTCCGGCGCGAGGCTACAGAGTGCGTCATTGCCTTCGACCCGCGCTACCAGTGGCGCCGCATCGCGGTGGGCAGCCGTCAGATGGCGGGAAGGGAGGAGTCCGTGTACCTGTACGATCTGGAGAAGAAAATTGTCGTCTGCCAAAGCCAGGACAGCCAAGTGCGGCAGACGACGCATAATTTGGTGTACAGCCCAGACGGACGATTCCTAGCGTCACTCGTCATCGTGGCTGACCAGAGCAGTTGGCGGGGATTCGTCAAGGTCGTAGACTTTGTCCTTGTGTATTCCTCTGATGACCTGTCCATGCTACACAGCCTGCCTTGCATGTGCGCCCCAGCACCCATTAACCTCACCTCAATGGCATTTTTCCCGCTGTTCGCCGAGGACGGTCGTTATATGTGCATCCAGCAGGACAATGTCAACCGTGACTACGAATGGAGAGTGAAGGTAGTTACGACACCCATGACACTCTCCCTTCAACATATTTGTCGTCTGGTGCTTAGAAATTCCCTCAGTGTGGACGACATTAAAAGGCTTCACCTACCCACGAGGTTGAAAGATTATATTATGTTTCGACCATATTTGTCATAATTCATCATAATAGGGAGCCAAAGTGAACCTGCTGAAGACCAAATACAAGATTCTAGCCTCTAACCCCCATAGGTTTAGCACTAAGCCTTGTTCTTACTGGCCTCTGGAAATGGTGTTTTGAACACGGATCTGTCGTTTGAGTGGGTTCACTTTGACTCCCTATACTAAAAGTCAATAAAGTGGCTTTAATTTACAGTGATGTCATTTTTTCCACTTATCCACATTATTTTCATATCCATTATATAAAATTATATTTCTTGTATAAATCGATGGTAGTATGTATTGAACCTCATTTACGCCAACAAAACAGTGGTTTAAACTTCCCCACATACCCCAGCCTCGTGCCATCGCCTATGCCAATGTGTTTTCCATATTTTTAATCTCCCTGAGGCTGTAAATTGGTGATAAAAAAATACTACTTTTTTCCCAATACTAACTGTCATCCCTGTCATATAAAGCGGAGATTTTTTTAGCTCTCCTAAAGGCCCATTACCATTGACTGATATTGCGTCAGCAGTGCTAAAGGTCCGTATGTGGTTCTTGACTGCAGATTGGTGACGGCCAATGGAAATGGGCTTTTAGGAGAACTAAAAAAATCTCCTCTGTTTTCATCGGCCAATGGAAACAGGCCTATAAAGTGATCCAATAGTTTGTAATGAACCTTTTTTCTATTATTTGTTCATTCATAACTTCCTCTTCGTCCAAACAAATGATTGTGATCACGCTCATCAAATGAGTATGACTTTAATGTGCAATGTGTCCTGTGATCATTGAGATTAATGAAATCTATCGGTTTCTTGTAAGTTTTACAATATCAACAAATATTTACAAAATGTTGATCCATTATATCGGCCGGTGCTTTGGTTTAGACGAATTTGTCAATGAGTGTACAGACAATATGTAGAACAGCTTTTCCTATATATACCCTATTGAGAGCCTCCCTTCATGAAATTACTAGATTGTTTGTTAATGTGGTGTTTCCACCTACCGATTATAACCACCGATTATCGCATTTAGCACAGCCGACCGATTATGTGGTGCTTTTGGTGCGATAATCGTCAGGTGGAAACTAAAAGGGTCAACGACTTGTTTTTCCAACTTTACATGGCACCACCAACCGATTTTTTTTGTACCACCAACGAAATCAAACCAGGTTGAATTCATCGATGTCAAAATGAACTTGAGGGTGAAACATCGGTTGGTGACGACCTTAATTTTCACCAGAAAATAGCTTTATTGCTGACCGCCACCGATTTTGCACATCGATAATTTCTCAAATGGAACCACCGACTGACTTGTACAGGGTGCATATAACCGGTGGCCTTTTTGTCGACAGGTGGAAACGCCAGATAAGATGCCTCACATACAATGTGGACAAAATAGCTCACACCACTCCGTACTATATGGTCAGAAACAGTGTAAGGAATACATTATGACTCCACAAGGTGGAATCGATCAAAATACTTTCTATGTCACTTCCGCTATCGATACCGGTAATGTGATTCAATGGCATTTATAATATTGTTATATGACGATATGCCAAATTAGAGAGATTGTTAGTTCACTATTATTATTATATACCTATGGTCGTATGACCTACACATACCACCCGCTGCTACCTATGACATATATATTATCAAGAGACGTCACGATTTTGAGTCTGAGTTTATTTATGCCACACATTTTGTTGGCTCCATAATTTCACGAGTCGAAGACGAGTGACATTACGGAGCCAACAAAATAAGTGGCATGAATAAGCTCAAACTCAAACGAGTGGCGTCTAGATTTTATCCTACCCCGTTTCCATATTTTTTCAGTATTAGAAAGTAGTGGCATAAACAACACTTTATGTCACTACCCGTGACATAAACAAATCCCATGTTAAGCCTATGGCGTTTTTTATTAGGGGTAGGATAAACAGCCGTACGTCACACTGTGACGTACGGGGTATGTGACCACATGACTAGCTAAAATGTCGCCAGTTTTAGGTATATGCATGAAATATTACGAAAACGGGCCCACTGTCTTAGTAGGTCAAAATACTTGGTAAAATTGTTGATAAGATATATCCTTCTGCCTTTTTCAGGGGTATGTATCTGATCGCACATTTTTGACATAAGAAGATAGTGAGCCAGTTTCCGTATGATATGGATATTGACGTGATATTGTCTATATTGACGTATGCAATTAATTGGGGAAATCTGAATTTAATAAAAAAACAACAAAAAAACGTTGCTAAATGTGCTACATTACACAATATATTTGTATTAACTTTAATCAATGGGGGGGGGGGGGGTAATTTTTGTGAGTTATGATTACAATTTAAATCTGACCGAACTGAACTGATTATTTCATTCCAATTTCGAATATCTGTTTTTAAAGGTTTTACCAGCTATTGTAATGAGAGCATGACATCAGATTCTATTGTACGGTTGGTACAATCCGTTTAAAACAATATTCAATGGTCGTATATACATTTGTGTAATATTTATATATTTTCAAATAAACGAAATCCATAATTTTTCCATAGTTCTCCCATCCTAAGAACTACTACGAACCATAATTATCTATATGGCTTTCTCAAGTTATGTGGAGACATATATCTCATATAGGACGGTGGACTCTATCTTGATTGTGTCAATGTGATTTTTGATTTCGTATAGACTGCGATATTTATGTTGGAATTTATGACCGTATGGCTGGCAGGCTTCCAGTTGAATATTGTAATATTTGATGTCATCACAATGAATAGGACCACGAGATCGTAAACGAAAAATCATCCTGATTGTTATTTGAAGGTGCTTACATGAACGAGATTGGTTCCAGTAACCCTGTAAACATATTATAATTCCTTCCTTCAGACTGTAATGTTCGCGCTATAAATGGACTAATATGATAGCCTTGCGACAAAAGAGATTCTTTTGAGTTTATTTTGATGCTAGAATATGTTTTTATTTGTGGGCAGAAATAAAAAAATCTTACCCAGTTGTGTTCATAACTTTGCAATTATGTCAGTCATTACAAATATCGTTCTCATCTAATACAGTAAAACAACGCTTCTGGGACACCTCAATTAAGGGGCCACCCCGCTTAAGGGGCCACCCCGCTTAAGGGGACACCCCGCTTAAGGGGTCACCCTGCTCGAAAAGGAGGATGTCCCCTTAAGCAGGGTTTCACTCTACTATGAAACAGGAGCAAGAAGTAAGATATCATACAAGATATCAGTATCAGTGTAAAAAATGGTGCACCCCTCTCATAAGATCTCACACTCTCTAAGTCGTATTCTGTTCTCTTACTACGCTTTATGGATACAAATTCTTAATGAACTAGGCTTAGAGCCTTGAGAATCCACTGGCCTGCCTCCCATGCTAAAGACATACATCAATGCAACCAAAGATTCCTATAATCTCAATGATGCCACCTAGCGGGAATACTGTGTGCCAGTGGATTTTCAAGGCTCTAAGCTTAGTTCATTAAGAATTCTTCTCCCATAGAGCGCAGTGAGAACCTTGTACAGATTACGACTTAGAGAGTGTGAGATCTTATGAGAGGGGTGCACCTAGGAGTCTCGAAACAGCGGGGGAACCAACCAATGCTCAGCATAGTCTGCTGCAGAGTGTGGTGTGTTTTTGTGGTAGCAGTTGATAAAATCTGACTCACACTCATTGAACATAAAACTATAGCCCTGGCTCCACATTCAACGCAGCTGGTATTGAATAAGCTTTCTATGTTTTGTGAGGAGGGGTTGCAGCATGCTCGGCAAGATCTTTACTTGCGATCAGGTTTTCATCAATTACAATTTCGACACAGTTGATGTCAGCAAATATATTTGTTATCGTCCCCTCCCAAACCTCAGAGGTGGATGACATACCAAAATGCATACGCAATAACTTGTAATGCACAAAAGGCGAGGTAAATGTCAGCAGTCTAGACGTGCCCTCAGACACAAATGCTTGGCCTATGTCTAACACAGAAAAAAACCTTGAACGAGGCAAACTGCAACATCTTCCACTTTATACATTGGAAGGTGTTTGCGCTAAATATATTAGTTTAATAATCTTGGGTCAGTACACAACCACATGCCACAATGTCTATGCCACTCTAGTCAGGTCGGCTCCTAACTACACTCGGCTACGCCTCGTGTAGTAATATGCGACCTTCCCGTCGTGGCATAGACATTGCAAAGTCTAACTCGAGTTATCCTACCTCATCTATGCTTTTCTATTACTAAAAGATTTAATATTGAGTCAATGACAAACAGAACTTTTTTTCATAGTAGCTGACATCCTGCTCTCTGATTGGTCAATATTGTTATTACTCTAGTGGCATAAAAAACACTTTATGTCACGGCCTGCCACATAAAATTTCCCTATGTTAAGTCTATGGCGGTTTTTTATTAGGGGTAGGATAATGTCTTTTCTCTTTATTCTCTAAAATTTATGCACTTACGAAATATTGTGACTATCTGCCTTCTTTATCGGTTCTGGGATGAGACTTTTTCCACTGGCCAGGAGTGCACTTATGTTTGGTTGTGCAACACACTCAGCCATAGCAACTCCTTTTTTTCTTTTTTAGACGAGGCCATTGGGTCACGACTGGTGGCATCTGAAAGGTATTAACAGCTACCAGTAATTAGGTGCATCTATTAGATTTAGGCCATAGGGAATTTGTGTCTAAACATCCAATTCCGCTCTATCCGATTGCGCAGAGTTTGTGATGCCTCCGGGTAAAAATTGTATATTTAATTACCGGGTCATGGACAAAACTTAGAGTAGACTAGCCCTCCCTATGAATGATAGGGGGTCCTAAAACTACGATAGGGAAGGTACATAGCCCCTGTATAGAGAACCGTGCACTAGTGTCATGTTGCTATAGTCTCCTTAAAATTCTTTTCATCAATTAAATAAATTGGGAGAGGCCCAGATAAAATATTTGGTGACTCAAAACAGTGATAAAGTGACACGCCTTGAATTTAGCCATAATAAAGATGCCTGAAGAGTCCGAACCTTGACTTCCTAACCCCTCTGATAATCTTTTATTAGGTCAATATACAGAAATAAACTTGATGTTTTTCACTCTCATGCCTAGAAATATGCTTGAAGAGTGTGGAGCGGTTCAATTGAACCGTTACCAAGGTTGGTGTGCTCGTTGTCAAACAGAACAATTGATTCCAGGGAGACACCATAGCAACATGGTTCAAAACAGACAGGAAACTGTCATTTTCAAGGTAGCTTCGGCTTCTGATAAAGGTGTTGTAGCCACGTCTCAATAATCATAGTAACTCCTGGCAACATATTCTTTAGCATCTCCAAAGAGAGTACAGTGGTTGCACCAAATTCTGTGATACTCCCAACTCAGCTACTCTTATATTCAGCTATTCTGATATTCTCAGCTCCAACTTGGTGGGTTGAATATGCATATCACCTCACCAATACTTCAGATATATACCACCTGTCAGCTTGGCACCCATTGGATCTTTTCATCATGTGATCCCTGATAGCCAAGGAAATGTATTATTTGCTACAGATAGGGTGGCAGGATATAAGCCTGGCCAATCACTGTGTGGCACATAGCCATTGTGTTATGGAGGCGGCCATCTTACCCCCGACGCCAAACAAAACACCAGGTGGCAGGTCCAGTTATCAATGGATTTTACTAAAAGTTTCATTTTTGGCTTGCCATTTTGGTTTTCGTCCCATTTCATGATTATAACAGCAGATAATAGTGGTTGTCCCCTGACTACAGTGGCGCTATCTTACAATATCCTGGTGGATGATGACAGAACTAGCAATCACTCTGTGCCCTATAGGGATTAAGAATTGCAGGTGGCAGGGTGCCAGTATGAGATGGATAGAGAGAGTATCAGATTACTGATTCAATCAGATCATCAGCTCAGTCAAATTGTCTCGAGGGGGGCGGGGGGGGGGGGGGCGGGACAACTGACCGAATTCTCAACTGACTCAAGACAAGTGACATACGCGAAAACAGTGTTTTGTTTGTTTGCTTGTTTATTTGGGTAGTTTAATGTCCAATTTGTTCAATTAGACTTACTTTGGGTTTGACCGAATCTATACGATGAATGTAGGTAGAAATCTCACCCCTACCCATTTACCAAGGTGAGAGTTGTTGTACTTCCCACATCACATAGACATAGTATGCAAAGGATTGGCCTTTAATATAGCAGTAAATCTACCACTGCTGGGGGGTGAAGGAGAAAAATAGCTGCAGTGGGACTCAAACCCACGAAGTCTTACAACCTTGGGATTACGGGTACAGTGCTCTTTGCCACTGAGCTAACTCCCCACCCCAGTCACTTTAGTTATGCTTGCATGCAAGCATATCCAACCTGCACCACGTGGAGGCAAGGCGACCAAAAGGGTAAACAGATTGATCATTGCTGTCCACCCCACAGGCCACACCTGGTGGAGCATGCCCTTTTAAAATCACCTATGAAAGTTGTCGCAAATATTGATCCTGCTGTCTTTATCCTATAAGCCATCTACGTTTACCAACTAATTCAAAGGAAGACGACACATAGAAAGACAATAGAAATTCGATATTTTATTTACAAGAACATATCACACATCTCTCTACCAAGAATGATAAAGGTCCTCCAAATGATCTTATATACACACGTTAAATAAGGAGCATAATTACTATATCACAGTTACCAGTTCCTGCTGTTGCATTAAATACTACAGTGAATTAATTTACAATAAAAAGGGAAACATACAGTCCTCGATTATCTTTCAGAAAATGTTTGCCGTTGTAGAGTTCCCTTGCAGGGTGGGATATTATTATATTTACATTTACCCTTACATAGTTATCACAGCTGCGCATCAATTGTATTTAGTAGAAGCTAGGATTTACAGTATATAAGATAAATGATGTACGTTTTATATACAGATGTATATGTCGAAGATATCTCAAGAAAAATTCATCTTCGGAGTGGCATCTATATTATCTGTTAACTATATAGTTTTTCACAGTTTTCAATAAATGCCATTTTCTTAATATCCCCAGATCCTCAAAAGTTTTTCTCAATATTACAATTTTTTCAATGAAAATATTGACCGACAAAGCTAAAACTTGTCTCCGGGTAAATACCACACCCAGGACATACTGATGATGATAATTATACACAACTGCCCCTTTAGATACTTAAAGTACAAGGAAAATCCGTCAGTGGATCTTTGTATTCTTCCAGAAAAATTATTCAGATTAGAGAATACGTGGTTAAAGCCAGGGAATTCCTTCGATAACATAAACAAAAAACCAACAAAATCTGAAAAGTGATTCATTAAAGCGTGGTCAATTGCTTATGCAATGTAACCTACGGTGAATTTGATCAATTTAATACCAATGTTTTACGGGGATGAATGAGTCTCAATTGATATCATCTTTGTTTTACAAAATGATAAAGAATTGTATACTGAATATGAATTTCCACGGAAAACCGAAAACAGTTATTAACTCTCAGGCCTTTCAAAAGAAACCTATACCTACCCCACCAAAAAAATAAAAAATCAATGAAAAAAAATGAAAAAAATATTAAAAAGAACATATCACATGACTTAGACATAACGGATAAAATTGATAACTATCAGCAGTTTTCCCCACTCTCAGGCCATGCAATGTTAGCACTGCTCCTGTGGGAGTGCCGGCATGTAGGAGCGGTCGGGCACGAAGTACTTCTGAGCGGTTCTCAGGGTGAGCAGTAGCGGCTCGGCCTGCGGCAGGTCGTAGCGGTCAATGGGACTCGGGAACGGGTTCATGTAGACCGTCTTCAGCGGCAAGTTGATGGCCGGCGGCATGCAGAACAAACCCTCGTCACGACCAGCAGACTTCTTGGGCATTAGCGGCGGCAGACGCAGGTCTGTAACGAGGCAAACGCAGTGAGTTACCTCAGGATTGAGTGAGACTTAAGACTGGTTCCCTGCCCCATAATGGGACAGGTAACGCCCAGGTAACGCCCAAATATGAGTGACCTTGAACTTTCGCTGGTTCCCCACTGATTTGCAGTGGCAAGGCGAGCCAGCACAACCTCTCTGCATCATGAGTTTCCCCAAATAACTTACTTATATCTGTTCATAAAGAACGATGATACAAAATATAGTAATAGGAAACTTTCAAAGGATAAAATAAAACTTATTAGACTGTTTATTTAAAAGTGTAACAGATTTCGCCACACCCTCATAAAACCAGCATAAAATCCAACAAGAATCTATAAGCTGAATGGAATCCCACAATGCACCTGGCCTAATGTGTGAGTGCACATTGGCCAGGCTTCCAGGCTAGTGAGACATAGCCTATAATGCACACATCATCTTAAAGGGCACATAGCTATTGTGTTATGGAGGTGGCGATCTTGCCCTCCAACGCTAAACAAAACACCAGGTGGCAGGTCCAGTTCGATGGATTTAATTTTAAACATTCATTACATTGTTTGCCATAAAAGCTGGAACAGTGACTAGTCATGTACAACTATATGCTAGTTATGATTGCTTCATAACATGATGGGACCAGACGGAGTCTGGAAGTTATCTGTACAATAACCATAGACCCAATACAATTTTATTAAAAAAAGGGGTTTTAGCCTCGTCTCATGATTATCTATAGATTATGACAGCAGAAAATAGTGTTTGTCCCCCGACTACAGTGGCCCTATCTATCAATTTCTTGGCGGATGGTGCGGTACTGTGCGACTGAAGGTACCAATGCACGCCCTCTCAGACTGGAGGTACCTTTGAGCGCCTAGGGCCACAAAACGGAGTGTGAACTGCACGCTTTCACGCTAGTCTGCGACTGGGCGTATCACAGTTACTACCAGTGTGAGAGCATTTTGGAAATCAAACATGTTTGATATTTGGTACTGCTAGTGGTCGACAGGGCGCACCGAGGTACATCCTGGCATAATTGTCCCAGTTGCAAGGGTGGGTGGTTCACACATATTTGTGCGTACCTTGCATTTGGACGTACCTCCACTTCCAAGTGCGATATCTAAAGTCTCAGACTAGAGGTACCCGCTCGTAAGCCCCGCCCCCAGTCGCAGTGTAAACAGGACTAAAGGTCCACCATCTCATTTTCTCAACAATAGATTTTACGTCTATACTTACCAACGGCATATGACGTTTCTCTCCGCGGTCTACATTTGCTTGTATGCGTTTCCCCAAGTCGCACCAAACAGGATTTTCTGAAAGGGAAATGTTTAGATTGACTGGAATATTCTTAACCATCAAGAGAAATATCATAGATTCCATTTAGTAAATCATCACTGGCCTTAAGTTCCTGCAAATTTCAAGTGGCAATTGTCATTTGATCATACGTAAGGGCGCACAAGCAATACACCATGAATATGTATATCTTGATAAGATCTTACTTCTTATAAGTTGATTGCGTGCATGATAATCAATAAGGATATATGCTCTAGTTCTGTCGGACAATTTGCCTTGAGAAATTAAACCCACGCCACTTTTCTGAATGTTTGATATGATTATCTACAAGTGGTGTAGAACACATATCTAACTTTAAAAAAACGGGTATGATGTGCTAGCTTTTAATTCTAAATATTAAAATGATGGTAATATTATAAAAGAGGATGGGAAAATTCTTAAAAGTTGTTTTTCGTATGGTAAAATCCATGTAATTTTTTTCAAACTTTCAGAGAATATAGCAACTGGAGTGGAGTACTACACTATTTCAGGGATTGGTTTGATTTTGGATCGTTTTGGCCCTCTGAGGTACATTTGGCATCGGATCGCTTTTTTGGAACAATAGAAATTCAGTCATAGAATTTAATCTCTTGGTAGTGTATGTAAAAAAATAAATTGTAACTGTCCCTGGGAATTGTAGAGTTCAGTATTAATGATAACTTAAGTGGTTTCATTTTGAATGTTCATGGTAAGTCATTTGCTAATCATTTTAAAACTGGTTCACTATAGAATCATCGTCATGAGAAAAGGTTGTGAAGTCGAATGGGGGTTGTTCACTGTTAGGACTTGGAATGGAAGTCCAGCTCATGAGTAAAATTATCATGTTGCCCAATTCATCCAATCTTAACAGCTCAAATAGGCCAATTTACATTTGGTCGGCTCACACATGAAACATATAGTTTTCAATCCTTTCAAAAACAAGGATGGTGACCTATTAATTCTAAAATTTAAATTTGTAATACTATGCATTTACTATATTCTGTGGAAGTTTGAGGAAAATGACAGGGGATTTACTATGGAAAAGGCAACTTTTTAGAATTTTTATATTCTATTATGATATTATCATATCATTGATCTCTAAATCAAGAACTAGCACGGTGGCCCATGATTCGTAGGTGAGAAATCTGTTCTACAAGACTTTGAGTTTATCATATTCAATTATGAGGAAAATTACATGGGTTTTAATTTTTAGGCCATATTGTCCGATATGCCTCTAAGAACCGTAGAATCAGAAGTGGGCAGTGCGATTACTAGACCAATGGCACCACGGACCGATGGCACCTGGACTGATGGCACCTCTTCGGACCGATGGCAACATTTTCCCTAGACCGATGGCACCAGTACCTGGACTGATGGCACCACTCACAAAGTCATTACTCTTTATGATATTCCTGCTTCACCCTTATTGTACAATGAATCTTAGTTCCTGATGGATGCAATGAAGTTATTGATTTTGACTTCTTTTAATATTTTCCCGGTAGTTCCTCAGCCCCAGTGCTGGCCCACTCGGCGCCGGCAGAGGTACCGCCCGCGGTCCCGGCCGGCCACCCGCCGTCCCGGCCGGCCACCCGCAGTCCCGGCCGGCCACACGGCCGGCCATACCCGCATTTTAACTTTAAATTGAAATAACTTACCACAAGGTTACAGGATGAACAACAGATTAAGATATATTTTCGATTTAAACACATAAATCAAGAGTTGCACATAAGTTCAGGTAAAAAATGAGGTGGTGCCATCAGTCTAGGCAAGTGGTTCCATCAGTCCAAGCACGGGTGCCATCAGTCCAGGTACAACTGAAAAGAGGTGCCATCAGTCCAGGTGCCATCGGTCCGTGGTGCCATCGGTCTAGTTTTTTTTAATGTTTTTTTTTTATTGTCAGTGCCTCTCGAAAAGACGAGTTTTTCAGGCACTCCATAGGATGAAAAGCATATTTACATCGATCAGTCCTTGTAAAAGTGGTAACTCAGCTTTATAGCTGTATGGGTAAACAATACAATTTTATAAGAATATGTATATGATAGTAGATGAAATGAGGTCGTCGAACATCCAATAAATCCACAATCCACTATGTCTCAAGACTTATAATACTCTTCTTGAAATCATCTTTACACAGTAACTGTTGGATCTTTGACGGCAAGGCATTCCATAGTCTCGCCCCCCTCAGGTATGGACAATTATACACTGTTGAACTTTTGGTTTGCATTACCCTGAATAATATTTTGTTTTGAGTTCGAGTGGGTTCCCGGCAGTGCTACTTACCCGGGCAGCTTGGGGAGGACAAGGACAGTGTTGCGGTGTACTGCGGGCTGTCCTCCAGAGGTGGAGCCCGTCGGCGGCGGTCGGAGAACTTCCAGCTGCTTCTCTGTCTCCATGTCGATGAAATAATTGATGGCCTCGATGTACGTGGCGCTGTCTAAGGTGGACGAGTCTGGCGCTGACTCAAATGTCACTGGAAAATTAAAAGTATTTAAAAAAAAATTCTGCTCAGGTATATAAGTGCAGAGATGTCAGTTGGGATCAAGAACTAAAAAGGATTTTATTTTTCATGTGGAATTCACTGATTCAGAGAAAACACGGAGTGCCAGTTCTCAAAACCCCACGGACAGTGATAATATGAAAAACAAATGAATAAATTATTTAATCTTGATTAACATATTGAGGTCGCCAAATATCATTACGGCCAGTTGCCCGTTTACCTACTTAGACCATCGAGTTCTGGTGCTCCTATTTTGTGATGTTCTCATATTTTGGTTCCCTTATTTACGTTTGGTATAAAATAGACAAGATTTCTGTCACTCGTCATTCCATTTTTATTCATGTCCTGAAGAAGGCTTATTTTGCCGAAACGTCGACAGAAAGGGAATAAAAGGTTTATTGCTCAACAGAAAATTATGAAATTTGGGGATTGAATCTAAAGGACATGGATAATCCATCACAGTAGATATTGTTTCAATTGATACTATGGAAGTGTATAAATTTAGATATTCCAATCGGAAGTATGAGGCTATCACACCAGCTTAGGGTCAAGTACTGCAGTAGGTTGTGATCAAGGCAGTCAAGCAGAGCAGTGTCAGCACTTGTCATTGGCTTTGGTGAAACAATTCTTATGAATGAAATAATCATTACGAAATTAAGTTGGTAACAGAGGTGTATGTTACCTGCTAACGCAGATGTCACCTAAGCTTCTTATGGCGCAAATAAAAAAATAAAAATAAAATAAAAGTAATTTGGGATAAATGTATGATATCCATATATAATCCTCCACTGCAAAAATCTTTTAATTTTGATAAGTTTTAGTTTGAATATCATACATGTATGACAAGTCTGACCCTGTCACTGTTTTGGAGAACATTTGGACTAAATAGTCATCAAATGGTCACGACTCTGGAACGCGAAAAAGTGACCAAGACCTTTAACCCCTCAGAATTGTCGCTATTGTTATGACCATTTTTCTCTGGAAGGCGATGCCCTCTAAACGGTCGCATACTGGTCACTATTAATGATTTTCATGACTGAGAAATACCTTCCAGGGGCCGGTTTTTTAGACGCGATAATCGTTAATAGCGATTATTAAAGATATATGGAGTTTCCAAGATGAATACAACGACCATTTGCCCCAATGGTTCAATAATTATCGCCAAATATATGATAACTACAAAATGGCCGCTATTAACGATTATCACGTCTAAAAAACCGGTCCCTGGTCTTTATTATCCATCGTATACAAAATCCCCATTGAAAATGTATGGCGAATTAGTAAACCACTACCCATTGTATAAAACCTGTCAGATACCATAACTGTGGTATACGGATTCACACCTGTGGTATACAGCCTCAAAACCATGGTATACGGGAAAAATAGTCCCTTTTGCTATAGAGCAAAGAAATAGTTCCTATTCTTATACCCTTTAATATGGCAATCACTGGGTTAATTTCTTCGAAAAGATGGATAATAAATGCAACAAACAATGATTTTGTGGACAGGCGGCTCTGTAAACCACTCAAGGTTGACGTCGCAATACACTCGCTAGCGCTCGTGTATTATCCTACCCCTAATAAAAAACGCCATAGGCTTAACATGGGATTTGTTTATGTCACGGGTAGTGACATAAAGTGTTGTTTATGCCACTACTTTCTGGTACTGAAAAAATATGGAAACGGGGTAGGATAAAATCTAGACGCCACTCGTTTGAGTTTGAGCTTATTTATGCCACACATTTTGTTGGCTCCATAATGTCACTCGTCTTCGACTCGTGAAATTATGGAGCCAACAAAGTATAATGTCACTCGTCTTCGACTCGTGAAATTATGGAGCCAACAAAATGTGTGGCATAAATAAACTCAGACTTAAACTTGTGACGTCTCTTGATATTACTACGCGTCAACCTCTCGTGGTTTACGGCCGCCTGTCCACCAAACCATCGATTATTGTGTATTTATTCATTTCTGTATTAGTATAGTTCTTCCAGTGTGTGCGTACCTGTGACTCTACCAGAGGAGGCTGGCGTGAGGCGGGACGAGGCTGCAGTTTGTCGCGAGGCAGCGGGTCGTGAAGTGGTCTCATCGTCCTCTGTGATAACATCCTGAAAACAGAATTGTTTTGTTTTTTTTAATTATCAGGTAAAGTCTCTCACGTAGGTGAGTTTTTCAGAACACTCACAGCACAAGTATACAGCTTTGTCTATGGGACTCATCGCATAATACAAAGAAGGAAATAAAGTATGGTAATGTGAGATGTGATGAAGGATAAAGCATAGCAGATATCACAAGCATTTTTTTGGAAAACGAGGCGAAAGCACTTCTGTCATCAACCGATGCTACCTTGAAAGTGACAATTACTCATCAAATCCAAACCGTTGCTATGCGATCTCTAGGTCTAAATCAAAAAAAGAAAAAGAAAAAAGAAAACAACAAAAAACAAACAAACAGATATCACAAGCAGTCAATACAACACCTTATCCTACCCCTAATAAAAAACCGCCATAGACTTAACATAGGGAAATTTTATGTGGCAGGCCGTGACATAAAGTGTTTTTTATGCCACTAGAGTAATAACAATATTGACCAATCAGAGAGCAGGATGTCAGCTACTATGAAAAAAAGTTCTGTTGGTCATTGACTCAATATTTATCTTTTAGTAATACAAAAGCATAGACGAGGTAGGATAAATACGAAACCGAACTCGAGTTAGACTTGTCAATGTCTATGCCACTCTGGTCAGGTCTGCTACTCACTAAACTCGGCTACGCCTCGTGTAGTAATACGCGACCTTCCCGTCATGGCATAAACATTGTCAAGTCTAACTCTCGTTTGGTTTCTACTAATTACTAACACCAAGCTCAAAGCCAAATGCAATGTTTCAATTCTGCCTTCTTCAAACTTCACTGGGTAATTTATTCCAAATTCTAGCTCCTCTGAGGTACAGACTTTTTAAAACTAGAGTACTTTTTGTGTGGTATACCATGAAAAGGATTTTAGTGCCAGTTCTTGAACTCCGCTCAACCTTATCATGCCAATCGGTACGAAAACGATATTTAAACATCAAGTAACAAAGTTGTTTTTTTCTGCGTTTTAAATGTGTCCTAGAGATTATTTGGGCATAATCATTGATTCAACGTGGTCATTATTTTTTTAGAAATTAACTTTCCCATTGGAATAGTAGCTTTCAGATGTTTCCAAAAGTCAGCTGTAACTCATTTTGCACTTGCCTCTTCCATGGATAGACCATTACAAATGGATAACATAATCTACTAAGAGTTTGCTTGAACAATGTGAACGACGTGACCGTTCATAATGGAGCCATACGATACACCATTATCATTAAGACATCTCTAACTGTAAGCTCCAAACAAACACATAATAATAAGTTGTTTTTTTTTTCCTAAAGAAGCATCGCCCTCTATGAAAACCAGGGTGGCAACCTTCAAATTAAAGAGAACTGTGATTAAATTGTTATTTAGATAAGAGATAAAGCTAGCTAGGAGTTACTAATACCATAAACCAAAATTCCTTTAAAAAAATATATACAGGAGCAAGAAAACCGCAACTGTGAAACCTTGTAACGTGCAATTATGCAGTGTCGAATGTAACAAACTTTAAAGGAGAATAAAGACACCTTATAAGGAAATAAATACTGCTACCCAAAGAAAAAGAAAAGAAAAATATTTTTCGCCCTATATCCCCTAAAACATTTTTTTAGTACTTTATTCATTTCTGTTGGAGGAGCAGATCTTCCAATGAATACATTGATTTGTCCCTCCCAGAACTCATCCAACTTTCTGGTTCGCTTTCCAGTATTGGTTCAGTTCATTCTTAAAGTCTCGTTTGCAATAAGTTCGTTAAATTGGTGCTGGTGCATCGCCAGTGTAGTGTTTTGATTGAAGAGAAAGCTTGAAATTAGACTGGAGTTGATATTCATTCTGGGCCTTAACGTTGTGAATGCAGAAGCTAATCTACTGCAGGTTCTCTGTATTATTATATACCTGTGGTAGTATATCCTACACATACTGCCCGCTCCTACCCATGTCGTTTTATACCCGTACGACACCTAGGTGACGTACGGGGTATGTATGTGGCGTACGGGGCATGTACGGCGGCAAAATCCAAATATTCCCCCAGTAGCAAAGTTAAAAATTCGATATTTTAAGGTATATAATAATAGAGGAACAGGCTGACTGTCTCCATACGGATAAAATACGCGGTAAAATCGGCGATCAGATGAACCGATGCCGAAGGCAGAGGTTCATCTGATCGCCGATTTTACCAAGTATTTTATCCGTACGGAGACAGTAAGCCTGTTTCTCTATAATACTATCATGGTTACTATTAGACTGCAGAATGTTCAGAATACATGACTTCGCATGACTTAAATATACCAGAATATAAAAATAACAAACATGGAATCTTAACCCTTTTAAAAATTTTACTGCACTGGATTTCAGAGAGGCATTTTCTACAGGTAATATGCAAATAATTTTTCCCTGAAATCTTTAAAGTTTCCCTGAGTTGGTGAAATCTTTTTCCCTGTGTTTTACTTGTGTTTCTGGGAATTTCTCAAATTCCCTGTGTCTTCCCTGCAGGGAAAATGTTTTTGGCATTTTCCCTGTCTTCCCTGTGCTGTGGGCGCCCTGACAGACCTACTCTAAAACGGTTCGTGTCTGTATCGCCCTCCAAGAATTTATCCAACTTTCTGGTTCGCTTTCCAGCACTGGTTCAGTACATTCTGAAAGTCTCATTTGCATGACTGTGTTGCATGACTGTGTTGCATGACTGTGTTGGATGACTATGTTGCATGACTGAGTTGCATGACGATGTTGCATGGCTGTGTTGCATGACTGTGTTGCATGACTGTGTTGCATGACTGTGTTGCATGACTGTGTTGCATGACTGTGTCGCATGACTGTGTCGCATGACTGTCGCATGGCTGTGTTGCATGACTGTGTTGCATGACTGTGTTTCATGACTGTGTCGCATGACTGTGTTGCATGACTGTGTCGCATGACTGTTGCATGACTGGGTGACACTTACCACTCCGGGTCTCTTCAGGATACCGCGGACCCTGGAGCTGTCGGGCTTGCCGCGCCCGCCCCGACCGGGCAGCACGCGCCCCTGGACGTTCTGCCCCTTCTTGAGGCGGTCGATCGTGTCCTTCACGTGCATCTTAAAGGAGGCCATCCACCTAGGTGAGCAACGATAACAGTATTTATTATATACCCATGATGTATGTATCGTAAATATGCACCGTTTCGCCATATAACGTAAAAATACCGTACGGAATACTGTTCCTGCCCCCCGACGATACACAAAACAGTAGGTGGCGGCTCCAGTTTTTAATGGATTTTATCAAAAAAACTTTTTTGGCTTACCATAGAGGAGTTTTAGCCTCGTCTCACAATTACCAATAGATTATAATAGCAGATAATAGTGGTTGTCCCCCGACTACAATGGCGCTATCGTACAATTTCCTTGTGGATGATGGCAGAACTAGCAATCGCTCTGTACCCTCTAGGTTGAGCGGACGGCAGTTTAAATGTCGAAAAGATTTTTTTTTTTTTAAATAATAAAAAAAAAGGTAAAAAAGAAAAAAAGAAAACCGAGGAGACGTACTTGTTGAGCCAGGCGGCGGCCATCTTCCTCAGCTCGGCGGGGCGCTCCTGCTCCTCCAGGTGCCACGTCTCCCACGAGTCGAGCTCGTGCTCCATGTGTTTGTGCACGTCCCGCATGCCGCACAGGTGAAGGAGGTCCACGCACGTGTTCCTACAACAGCAAACACGTGCATTATTACTCAGACCCCACACTCAATGATGTTGTGGTTTTTTCCCTATGAAAACCGGCGGGAAAAACGCCCGCAGGTAGGGGATCTCCGAGGGTGTTTTTTTTGTTTTTTTTGTTTTTATTTTTTTATTGAACAACTCAATTGCCTGATGAAGTTCCGTCAACAGGGACGAAACGTTGCTAACAATTACTGACCCCCCCCCCCCCCCATCTCGATGTCAAAACAAATCCCACAATAAAAATTTAACACCCAAATCAGCTTGTCTGGGTTTTTTTTTGTGGATATTGAACAAATTTGATATTTATTTATTGAACTTTCAATTTCTGAATAACATGTCAGATCTTCCAATGGTAGTACAGGTGGTTGGTAGATAACTATATATAAGGTTTAGTTGTGGTAGCGATCTCGACGATCACACACCATACCTCGACACTCAATGCTTACTTATTGACAGCTGCTTTAAAGAGAGTGTTAAACTGTGGTTAAGTGAAGAAGCATAATTTTAAGGTCTAAAATTAACCATTGCTGACAAAGAACAAAGGACATCTAGACGCTATGATTCAATAAAACCTGCTTTATTAAAGAAAAATCTTTTTATTATCATTGATTACAAGATCACATGATTACTGTTAACAAACTAACTACCTAGTAAGAAATTATGTCTGGAAGAAAGTTTATCGTATGAAGTGATCATAAGATCGTAAATGATTGAGTTATGATTGGTATTAATTTAACTTTTTCTGCCTCTTTTTGTATGTTGTATAGCACTGTCTCGTCTCCTGTGGTTATCTGTTATGTCACGTACTATCTTGTTTCCAGCCTATGATGGAAGACCGCTGATTTATTCGGTGAATCTTAAGTCGTCATATTTGATATTGAATCAAAAAAGATTTTTTTCTTCTAAATGCTGAGTACAAGGTACGTGTGTGGACATCGAGGATACACTGTCCATGGCACGTGTAAGGGGTGCAGTTAGGATGGCGGGCATTTTTTCCCCGCAGGACACAATGTGTGTGATAAGGTAATAAAGATTTATGGCACCCCTGGAATTCTTTCGCCATAGACTTAACATTGGGAACTCGTACTCAATGCCCATAGAATTCTAAATACACAATGGGGGATTATGTCACAAACGTTGGCCAGTCAATGTGTGGGGTGAAATGATTTCAGAAACCTATTCATGTTTACGGTCAAAGCTCGATCCCATCTCGTTTGGATCACTTCATAATTAGTATGGCTTCGCCTTTAGACTACAGAAACTGTCCTAACTTTCAATAATGCTGCCAACATCTACCAGACGGCACAGCAGAAACATCTGCAGAACGACTAGCTGGTGGAATACTCACTTTAAGCGGTCAATGTTAATATTTTCAAAACTCATGAATGCCATACTGTTTGAGTAGCAATTATTATCCTACCCCTCATATAAATCTTCATAGCATGACATATGAAGTTAAAAACAATTATCATGGTAGGATAAAATCTAAACGTTGCTCAATTTCATACAATTGTTTATTTAGCAATATCATTCTGCAAAGACAACTCATTATCTCACCCCTGGTACAAGTCTAGCCATAGGAATAACGTTAGAGAAAATATACTCAACGACCACCCCCGTAAAGTGACAATACTATGTCATGGTCGTGGTGTAGTGAATATGAGACGACGTCATACGCTATTAACCAACTGGATTTGCAAAGTAATTTGAATTAATCCTATATTGTGATGCTATTTGATATCAGTGAAAGGGGTTAGATAAATCCAGAACTGCACTCAAATTGTAAAATACACAATACTCCACTCATTTGGATGGGCCGTAATCGTCATTATTATATACCGATGCACATATATCTTATAATTACTAACCTCTGCTAAGCAAAGAGTAACTATAAAATATTCAGAAAGTGTGCAGTAAAATCCCATACTGCACAGTGTGCAGTAAGTACCAGCCACTGTACCACGTGACTTGTTGACATTAGGAGCAAAAATATTGCGATATCGCAATGGAATGCAGCTGTGACGTTCTCGTATAGCAACCCGCATAGCAACCTGCATAGCAACACTTGTTGTTGCATAGAAACTGGCGGGAAGAGTGATTGCTTCCGGGGCATTGACCTCAGGGTTAGTGAAATCAAAGCGTGCAGGACTGATACATCTCTACGTGTTTGTTAGGAGTTGATAATGAATGGATTGACTAATTAGAGGCTAATAAAGTAAAATATATACATTATATTGACATTATTAGGTATATAATAAAGGGAATACTAATATAGTGTATCCTAGTATTCCCTAAATCAGCTTTGCCTCGATGACGATTGTGGCCCATCCAAATGAGTGGAGTATTGTGTATTTATATGATTTACGATGTAGTTCTATATTACGCCACACAAACAATCACACAAAGTTTTGTGACATTTCTTGACACTATTGATGAGTGTTTTGGTGTTCATATACATCTCCTAGTGACCGACCTCAGATCCTTATCACCCTCAATAAACTGCACCATGATCGTCTGCTCGCGTTATTTATAGTCGGTCCACTCCCAAAAACAACAATAAAAAATTCTTGACACTATTGATGAGTGTTTCGGTGCGCATATATATACACTGACTGACCTGAGATCCTTGTCGCCCTCAATAAACTGCACCATGACCTCCGTGTAGAACTCCACGTCCCACATGTTGAGGGAGTGCAGGAGGCGCAGCCCGCTCATCAGCAGGTCCTTGGCGTACGGGTCGAGGCAGGTGGGCGGGTCGGCGGGCGCCCGCAGCACGGCGAGCAGGGCCCGGTTCACCTCGGCGCCGTGCGGCAGCCCCGCCTCACGCTGGATCGTCTGCAGCTGCTCGACGATGTCGGCGGCGAATCGCCAGTCCGCCTCCCTCAGACAGCGCAGTAACATCTGCACGAAGTGAGGCAGGGTCCACGGCTTCTCCACCGTCTGTGCAAGGGTAAAGAGATCGTCTTTTTACAAGGGTAAAGAGATCGTCTTTACAAGGGTAAAGAGATCGTCTTTACGAGGGTAAAGAGATCGTCTCTTTACGAGGGTAAAGAGATCGTCTCTTTACGAGGGTAAAGAGATCGTCTCTTTACGAGGGTAAAGAGATCGTCTTTTTACAAGGGTAAAGAGGTCGTCTTGTTACAAGGATATTAAAAGAGGTCGTCTTTTTACAAGGGTAAAGAGATCATCTTTTTTCAAGGGTAAAGAGGTCATCTTTTTACAAGGGTAAAGAGATTGTCTCTTTACAAGGGTAAAGAGATCATCTTTTTACAAGGGTATTAAAAGAGATCATCTTTTTACAAGGGTATTAAAAGAGATCACCTTTTTACAAGGGTAAAGATATCATCTTTTTACAAGGGTAAAGAGATCTGTCTTTTTACAAGGGTAAAGAGATCCGTCTTTTTACAAGGGTAAAGAGATCATCTTTTCACAAGGGTTATAAAGAGATCATCTTTTTACAAGGGTAAGGAGATCATCTTTTTACAAGGGTATCAAAAGAGATCATCTTTTTACAAGGGTATCAAAAGAGATCATCTTTTTACAAGGGTATCAAAAGAGATCATCTTTTTACAAGGGTAAAGAGATCATCTTTTTTCAAGGGTAAAGAGATCGTCTTTTTACAAGGGTATTAAAAGAGATCATCTTTTTACAAGGGTAAAGAGATCATCTTTTTACAAGGGTAAGGAGATCATCTTTCTTTTTTCTTTTTTTTTCATTATCCATTGTATACTTATATATATGACTACCTGATCATGCTGTACAAGCTACAAAATGAGATGATGATTTACAATTTGTACGGAATGAGGCGTTTACGCAGAGTTTGGTACAAACTGTAAATTATCCTTATGTGGACAGGTGGCTCTGTAAACCACTTGAGGTTGGCGTAGTAATATACTCACTCGTGCTTGTGTATAACTACGTATCAACCTCTGGTGGTTTAAAGCCGCCTGTGCACAAAACCATCAATTATTGTCTATATATACCCATGCAGTATATCTAACAATTACGTACTGATGCTCCATATGCAGTATAAATTACGTACTGTACTGTGTGCGGTGCACTGTTAAACTGAACACATTGAAACATCAGCAGTCTGTGAGCTTTCACGTTGACATGTCTTCTATGACAATATATGGTAAGATATCATTAATTTTCGGTGTTTGCTAAATATATTACGACCCACCATGCTTGTACATGCTACAAAACTCCATGGGAGTATTTATGGAACTTGACCTGGAGACACGTTCTGTAAAACACAACAATTCCCCATCCCGTTTTGTAGCATGTACAGCATGGTCAGGTTGTTCTATATAAAAACTTCCTCTACCCACAGACGTATATTACCTTTAAGACCAGTGTAAACAGACTTTTTGATGATACAATTATTACTATCGCTCGTGTATTACTACACGTCAACCTCTCGTGGTTTACGACATCCCATAAAAAAAAATCAATGATTATTGTCTACTTCTTTTCACACACAAAATCATCGCTATCGCTCCTGTATTACTACACGTCCACCCCTCGTGGTTTACGGCCTCCCGTTCCCCCCCAAAAAATCATCAATTTTCAAAATTTCATCTTCTCACACCATCCCAGGTCCTCTCCACTCACTCACTCACTCACTCACTCACTCACTCACTCACTCACTCACTCACTCACTCACTCACTCACTCACTCACTCACTCACTCACTCACTCACTCACTCACTCACTCACTCACTCACTCACTCACTCACTCACTCACTCACTCACTCACTCACTCACTCACTCACTCACTCACTCACTCACTCACTCACTCACTCACTCACTCACTCACTCACTCACTCACTCACTCACTCACTCACTCACTCACTCACTCACTCACTCACTCACTCACTCACTCACTCACTCACTCACTCACTCACTCACTCACTCACTCACTCACTCACTCACTCACTCACTCACTCACTCACTCACTCACTTACCCACTCACTCACACACTTACCTCGGGGGAGCAGTCGGGAAAGAAATGGTCGAACCACTCCTCGCCGATGTGCTTGGAGATGAAGTCGGGCAGCGGGGTGACGGGTCTGGGCGGCGTGGGCGGCGGCGGCGTGGGCTCGCGGGGCGGCGGGGACGGGGTCTTGGGGTCCGGGATCTGGATGACCTTCGAGGGCCGGGACACGAACTTGACGAGTGCCTTGCGTGGCTTCACCTCGCGCTGTGGCTTCGGCGGCTGGGGCAGGTGGGGAGTGGCCTCCGCAGGCGCCGCCGCCGCCGCCGCTGCAGCTGCGGCTGCCACAACATGAGCGGGAAGCTCTGGCTGTTGAAAAATTGACAGATTTTGTCAGTCACAGAGAGTGTTACAGAGAGAAACACATGGAGTCTGCTTTTCAAATTTTCATCAGAGGACATGGTTGCAGATTAATTAAATGACACAACTGAGTAAGATTACAATCAATACATCATGATTTAATGCACATTTTACATAGTATACATATACATGTATGTTGTGTGATTTGAACATAATGGCCATGGAGTCTGCTTTTCAAATTTTCATCAGAGGACATGGTTGCAGATTAATTAAATGACACAACTGAGTAAGATTACAATCAATACATCATGATTTAATGCACATTTTACATAGTATACATATACATGTATGTTGTGTGATTTGAACATAATGGCCAGTTCACACCCTATCGCGCCGGGTGGCTACGGCAATAGCACAGGCATGGAGCCGGATACTATTGGCAGTGAATACCGCTAGAGGCCGGGCATATGGGCCATATTGTGAATATTTCATCTTTGCATCACGTGACATAACACGTGATCTTTAATACTATTCTTTATTTTGCGTAAAATATTAGATATGATGTAAACCTAGATGCTGTGAACGTTTCATGTTTATTGAGCAATTATTTCCAATTTTATTCACAAAAACGAATATTTTGTAAATGATAACTCAAGGCATCACCCGGCCATCCCCGGATGAGGCCTTGAGGCATCACCCGGCCAGCCCTGGTTGATCCCTCAAGGCATCACCCGGCGTGAATGGCCATTATGCTCAAATCACACAACATATGTATACATTGTAAAATGTGCATTATAGGACATTAAGGTTATCCCCTTAAGCAGGGTGACCCCCTAAGCAGGGTGACCCCTTAAGCAGGGTGTCCCCTTAAGCAGGGTGTCCCCTTAAGCAGGGTTAAAATAAACTCCCAATAAAGGGAAACAAATCCATTCCAAGCAAATTGTCACATTAAGCAGGGTGTCCAAGCGGGGTTTTACTATGACTTGGATTATCTTAATCATGATGTTGATTTGTATCTAATATGGCCAATATATGGTCACTATTTGTTTGCTAAAAGAAGATGAAACTTGATGTAAAATCCTCCATGTTGGCAGGTTCGATCGAATCAGCTCACCCTTGAGCAGGGTGTCCCCTTGAGTGGGTTGTCCGCTTAAGCAGGGTAACCCCTTAAGCAGGGTGATCCCTTAAGCAGGGTCAAAATAAACTCTTGATAAAGGGAAAAATTTCTGTTCCAAGCAAATTGTTCCCTTAAGTGGGGTGTCCAAGCGGGGGTTTAACTGTATATAACATGGGCATAGTGTACCTACCTCTGGTGAGGGGGACTTTTCCATTGCTTGTTCAACCTTTTGCATAAGAGAGGACATGAGGGCTGCTGGGGGTTTGGAGAAATCTTCCTCTTCTTCTTCTTCCTCCTCCTCTTTCTCCTTCTCCTCCTCCTCATCACTATACTCCATGAAGATTGGAGATTCACGAAACGGAGTGCCTTCTTTCGACTGTTTGGATTTCGGTTTAGATTTTGTAGATTTTTTCGCATCGGAAGGTTTACACTGAAAAATGTCATTGATCTAATGACAATCTTCTCCATGGATTACACATTAACAGTCAACTGCTGTATATAATATGTGAACATTTATAACCAGTCTCACATGTTCATTCACTTGAAAAAAGAAAATGATAGAAGTACATGTTAATAAAGACATTCGTTCAACTTAAATTTCGATTTCTATGAAATGAATTTACAATGAAAGCCCTAAAGATATTTCTTAAATGAATAGAGATTAATGTCCCAATGATTTTATATGGTAACAGTAATTGAAACTTGCTTTCTGCGTAGAAAGAAATATGTACAACAGAGCTATACAATAGAAATAGCTCATTCTAGTGTCAACATTACTTTAAACGTACAATTTCGTGACAGGACCACCAGGTACAATCATCAGTCTATCAACAAGTCTGTGTTTTAAAACACAAGACATACATTGATATCAATGATGATTAATAAAGGTTTAATTTCCAATTAATATCTGCCACCGAGATACTGTATTCCAGAAATATCATGCACACCAGCTATACAGATATGGAGAGAACACTAGTTTCCAATCCATCATTAACAATCCATGCATTGGTATCGTCACATGCAAAAAGAGTACCGCATATAGAACACACCCTGTTTATACAATCACTATACATACTCTTCCCAATTAAAAATTATTTTTTTGAAGGTCTTGTTAAAACTATAGACCCTTCCAAGAACTATTTCCAATGCATAGCGGTCCTAGATATGACAACAAAATTATAAAAAAAAAAATTAAATGTGATATACCGAACATTTTCTGCCTAGATCTTATAGGTATCCTGCAGGTTATCATACTGATTACTACTAAACAAACTAATCATATTAGTTACTATTAGGATAACTATGCCTTAAAACCTATTTTGTTTTACTAAACCAAGATAAAGTTATGGAAATGTGCACGGATTTTGTGTGTAATTTAACACTTCTCAAAACTACATTCAGGAGACTTTATTGAATATATATATATATATATAACAGCAGCTATACACCATTGTGGCACATTTATTATTATATACCTGTGTGCGAATGACTATCAATACTGCCCGCTGCTAGGGGTGCAGTAATAATAATGTATGTGCCCGCTGTGACCCCCACTTCATAAGCCATTAGAATGGAGTTTTCTCACCGATTTTAGGTATATAATAACAAGCAAACATCCTTACTGTGGACGAAACAGATCTCGCTCTTGGCCAGTCGTCGATTTCATTTTGCTTTCCTCCTACAGAGTCAGGCAGTATGAAATCGACGACTGACCTCGACCGAGAATCGTTTCATCCACAGTCCCGACGTTTCCTAATAATACTGAGTCCAAACAGTCTACAGGAGTAGAATTACTGTCACTATTTTGAGGAATACTACTGCTAGGAGAGACTACTACAGCAGAACACAAGGGAGGTAGCATATACTTTTAACACTTAAGTAACTATGTTCTACTAGAACCTACCAAAATGTCATGACTAGTGAGCCTATTTTCTTCCTGAGTGAAAGTGACTATGAACTACTAGATGCTACCAAATGAAATACTAGTATACATAAAGGTAACTATCCTCAATGCCCTACTAACATGAATATCCTCCTTTTCGCGTTATTATTGAATACAGAGGACAGGACCATGAGGGGTTTTAGTAATTCTATTCTCTCGTCCTTGCAAAAGATACTGCGGAATTATTAGGAAACAACCAGTCACGTGATCACCACGTGACCTATACTATACGCCGTGCATATCTCACATACTCACGCGGTATTATTAGTTACGATTTCATTGTTGAATCATGGAGTTGTTGGAGAGCAAATTGTGCAAAAATGAGAATGATTTCAATGAATGAATGCATAAAATGAAGTTAAAAAAACAACAATGCCGACATCAATACAACGTGCTTATATAATGTAAGGCCATCAAACTGAACTTGTGCGATTATGGGCGTAATCCCTGAGGATCACTCTTGAACTAGCGGATATTGGATATGCTAATTTTGATTACTCTTAATTCTCTTAAGTGGAATTATATTAAAACACACAGAGGTGAGAGAAATCCTCGGGTCACGATCTTACAGAAGATGCAGCGCTTTTTTCTGCCAGACGTTTGTGTTGTTCCTCCTGCTGTGTGTAGTAAACATGGCTTGTTGTAGCTACAGGCTGGGTAACCATATTAGGGACTGAAAACTACCGTAAATTCCCGAGTATAGGACTATCTCGAGTATAAGACGCACCCCGACTTTGGGAAAATCCTATAAGATACACACCCCTTCCCAGTCCCCTAAACCCCCGCCCCTACATTGTTATTTCCAGTTGAAAAATGTTGTCTCAGCCACATATATCTATTGGAATTCAATATATGTGTACCATTATGCAGTAATATCATAATAAAACATCAAAACCATATATATCCTCTGATTTGGAGGTATTTCTAATGGTACTCCTGAAAATTCTCAATTTTCAGCCTGTGTATAAGACCCGACCCAAGTTTGAGCAAATCTTGTAAGATGCACCAGGGTTTGGTTCGCGTATAAGACATGTTTTCTTATACGCGGGAATTTACGGTAGTTATTTTTGACTTGGTATACAAATATTCTCATAACCAAGGCTGTACAAAATATACAGGTTTACAAAAGCTAGTGTATTAAATCAAGATTATGGGCTTTCTTGTCACATATATTTAAAATTTATTTAGATAATTTTATCTGTTCTCTTTCTTGGCGTTCTTTCTCAGAAATCATGTTAAATGTTTGGCAAAATATTTGACTTCTAGAATATGAGTGAAGATTCTATAAAATGCCAAAATCTAAACCCAGTTTAGTTAAGTAGAGAATTCGTTCACAATTATTTCCATACCTTGACTTTTGTTGTACTCCTAGTAGAAGTCAAAATACATGAAGTGTGTTTTTTTTATCAAAATATAAAAAGTTGCAAAAAGCCCCTTTTTGTGATATCTGCCATATGTCAAAGCACTGGCATGGTATACGGAAAATGGAGAAAAATGCTTAGTTGGATATAATGCAATGTTTTGATATCTAAATTCCAATGAATGTTTTTTTTCTGTTATATACAAACAAATACTTAAACTAATTAGATAAGCAGCACAAGTCAATCTATCAAAATTTTAGGGGAAAGCTATTTGAATTCTTAGCAATTCACCATAGTCCCTTATATCCTTTCCTGGCCTATAATAACACATGGCCCAAAATACTGGGCATTGGACATATATCGTCATGTATAACAACATAGACTGAGTGGATGCAATCAGTCAGTGCAAGCCAGTGCATCGTACTAGAATGAAAAACGTATCATTGTTCATTCAAATCTGTGCAGTACCAATTGCTCAGACATGCTCTCAGTAAAAGAAATGAAAACAAAAGTTGAAAAGAAGAATATTTCGTCCAGATTAAAAGTAGACATTTTTTTGCAGTGCTAAGTTTTTATCTGTAGAAAAATTTGCTTGAACCAAATATAACCCTTTGTGAACAGAAAGAAGAATGAACTTCAGTGCAATATGAGGATCAAGAGCTGAAGTCTATTTCAATTGAGCACAGATTTGAAGGAAGAAGGCAGTATATAAGAGAACGACCATAGAAATGTAGCACATGGTTATAGAAATATACCTGAACCATTTCGTGTCGAGCTAAATGGAAATAGGTGAACATTTAATGATTACAACAATAAGGTTTAAGAATAACAATTGAAGAGATGGACTGGGAATGGGGTTACAAGGTGAATACAGAGGACACATGGGGTTGAGTGATATCAAACTGTGACCATGAATTTGGTCTGGGTTGATGCAGACGGTACGGTAGTTTCCACATTTAATAAAAGGAAATAGCTTGTACTTCATGCGAAATTTACATTTTTGTATTTTGTTTCGCTTAATCTAAGTCTACTTTATTATGTGTACCAACATTTTCACGGACCAACTCTAACTCCACGGTAATTTGCTGAGATAACAAATGTGGAAATATAAAACATATTCTTATATTAGGGCGATTGCAGATTCATATATTTGTTATTAAATGAATATAGAATATAATGCCAATAGAAGTCAATTGAGCTGCACTCTGATGTCAGCAGAACCTAAATCCCATTACACACTTTATAATCGTGTTGGACATCATCATTCTTCCTCAAATAGCAAGATGTAATAATCCGAAGTTGTAATAAAAAGTAGGATCGAAATCCAAGCGCTTGAAATTTGTCAGAAGCTTCGCGAAGTGTTTGCCTTTGGATTCATTTTTTAATTCTAAGCTATCCACTTTCAGGTATAGCAATTAAAATCATATCTCTGAGACACTTTTGATTCACATGAGATTCAATCAAATATGAATCAAAAGTACTGCAATGAAATCACAGCAAAATAGCGAAGAGTCGGGCTTATATTTAGATAGATCTTTATACATTAGATTTGATCAACTTAATATGATAGAGTCCCTTCCCAGGCCTCACAATGTAATTTTCGTTATCCTATTACGCATTTTAATATGCGTCCAAACAAATACATCACTTTCCTTTTACATCTTTACTCATTAGTCTCTTTGGACATGAATTATTTCTCTTAACATTTTCATTTAAGATATACTTCTAGATTTACTAACATCTGGATAGTAAAACAGCAGATCTATGAGTAATATCATGAAACATCATGAATTTTCACATTATTATTTATATGGCGTGAGTTGTCTTCATAGAATGATATCATGAAGCGGAGCGTAGTGATATATGTAGCAGAAGACAATGAATGCCATGTAAACAATTATATGAATGTCTAGATTTTTCAGTTTATATGTCACCGGTGGCATATGAATGTATTATGGCATAACCGTGGCATACAGTCACACCATGTTAAGTCTATGGAGATTAACATGAGGGGTAGGATAATGAATGAGGCAGCACACAATTTCTATTTAGACCATGAACACATACAATGTACTCATATCTCTACTTCAGGGAAATGTTGCCCAAAAGACCCCATTGAGGTATCCCGTAATTCAGTCTGTTGACAAGTTCCGGATTTCGCTGATTACCGATGTAGTGTAGTGATAGACCCCCAACCCGTAAGCCAGAATTAATGCAGTTTAACAGTTTTCAGACATCCTCAAATTGAAATTCTGATGTCAGAAATGGAAATTTCAGCTATTTCTACATGGAAATCCGAAATTATATTCAGTTTCTCCAATTATAAATCAGAAATACACCAAATAATTATATTTTTTGTATTAAAAGACGATTCTAATTTTGTAGTAGCCCAATAGCATAGCTATTGACGAAATTGAGTGAACATTCATATTCAGCAACTTTTTTCTATCAAATATGAGAATTTTATGTGATGTACACTCAACGCTTGTGAAATAATTTAACTAGTTATAACTACTACAACTTATCTGAAATACTGAACGTGGAGCCTACTGAAAACAGGGCTGCCTTGCAACCTACGTAGCGAGACCCTCCAGAATAGAAATTATCCAACAACAAATCTTTTGCTGTAAAGGTACCTCATACCTTCAGTTATGGCTGATTACTATTACAGGTTAAATTAAATAAAGAATATTTTCTAAAAATAAAAAAGTATTTCTTAACTTTTTTAAATCATTTTGTAATAGGATACGAATATAGATAATCTTATAAAGTTAAATCCACAAAAAATAATAAACAAATAATAAAAACCTATTTATTATTAGATATATCATACACATTGTAAATAACCGAAGCCTAAGGCTGCGCTGCGGAGAAGGGGATATCTGCTGGGTGAGGCTCACCTTGTTGTGGTTGGCGATCTGGTTGAGCTGGTCCAAGTTCAGGGACGGCGGAACCCATCTCTCGGCCTGCTCGCGGATTCGCTTCTGCTCCTCAGCCTGCAACACGGATATCGTCAAATAACTCTATAACAAAGCTACAACAACGCAATGATAGGGTTGTTGATGCCGTTTCATTTCGCTACAACAATCGATGGTTTTGGGGATGGTCGGCTCTGTAAAACACTCGAGGTTTACGACGTAATGCATTCGCTGTCGCTCGTGTATTACTATGCGTCAATATCTCATGGTTCACGGCCTCCCGTCCGAAAATTCATTGATTATTGTCTATGTATACATGCCATATGCTAGTATAAGCTACAAACTCAATAATAATTTACGGTTCGTACGGAACTCAGCGTAAAGGCCTCGTTCCATACAAACCGTAAATTATCATCTCATTTTGTAGCTTGTACAGCATGGTCAGGTCGTTCTGTATAAGTAGATTATGTGTTACTGAAGATGGTATGAATATATCATTGTAGATTATATGTCATTATGGAAAATATGAATTTATTATCCATCGTATACAAAGACTCCATTGAAAATGTATGGGGATTCAGTAAACCACGACCCATTGTATAACACCTGTCAGATACCAAAACTGTGGTATACGGTTTCAAACCTGTGGTATACGGCCTCAAAACCATGGTATACGGGGAAAATAGCCCCTTTGTGCTGTAGAGCAAAGAAATAGTCCCTGTTGTTATACCCGTTTATATGGTAATTAATGGGTTTAATTCATACGAAAAGATGGATAATAAATACAACAAACGATGGTTATGTGGACAGGCGGCTCTGTAAACCACTCGAGGTTGACGTCGTAATACACTCGCTAGCGCTCGTGTATTACTACGCGTCAACCTCTCGTGGTTTACGGCCGCCTGTCCACAAAACCATCGATTATTGCCTATATATATATCACTTTATCTCACCCCAGATATTTTTTCTCCATAGACTTAACATTGGAAACTCGTATCTAACACCCATTAGATATTTAGGAAGAATATCCAATGGGGGATAATGTCACAAATGTTAGCCCATTAGTCAATATTAAGGGGTAGATAAATTCAGAAACCCATTCAAGTTTAGGGTCAGAGCTCGATCCCATCTCATTTGAATCACATAGCAATTCACGCGGCTTCGCCTTGTGAATTACTACGTGATTCAAACTCGATGGGATACGAGCTCAGACCCTAAACTTTCATGGGTTTCCTCTATAGTAGCTCATAGATTCACATGTTGATATTTGACCACACTTAGTCTGGGCTTCTATTCACTGAGAGTACTCTCATTACCTTTCTGTCGGGCCACAGCAGATGGACGAGCACCGAGTTGGGCACGAAGCCATCGGAGCGCACCGGGGGATGAGTTTCTGTTCTCGCAGAGCTTGGACCTTCAGGGAAGAAACCAGTCGGTCCCTTTTCAGGGCGGTATGTATCTGGCCCTATAAAAGACAAGAACTCTATGATTAAGTAGACATGGGATTCGAATATAACATTTCTGGCTTTAGCTGAGATCTAAAATGGCTTTTTTTTTTTTTTTTGTCACTTTACTGAATTTCCGGCATATAACAAAGCCATGAGCTATTAACCCCTCCCTACCGTCCAACTTCTCTGTGGATTTACATTGATCTAAAAATAGGACCCTTGTGATGTCAAAAAGTCAGAAATTCCAGAAGAATCACTAATTCAATCTCTCCATTCTTTATTCAACAATTGACTTACAAACTTATCAATCAATCAGACGTTACTTGGTCTATTTTTCTGGTCAACGAATAAAAACATTCTGAAGTTTTTTCTGCGCAGTAGAAAGGTGAGAGTAAGAGGGTTATATTCATTAGGTTTTACTCTAGTAAATATTCAATTAGGGGCCATCCAAAAAGTACGTACGCATCAAGATGGGGGGTGGGGGGGGGGGGGGGGGGGTCAAAAATTGTGGAAATTTTGCGTATGCTCCTTCTTTGTTCTATTGCGTACAAGACTGAGAGTGGAGGTGCGGGGGGGGGGGGGGGGTCTACAATTTTGGAATTTCTGTGTACATATTTTATGGATGACCCCCTATGTCAATTTATAACAAATAAAGGCCCACCGTCATCCTCTTCCTCTTCCGCCACCTTCATTTCTGCTGCATAAGGGTCTTCATCCACGAGCTATAAGTTAAGGAAGCCTTATTACATGACAGCACACTGAATAACCTCCAAGCTCGGTGGCTAAGTGGTTGGGGTGTTTGCGTCGAGCATGGGAGGTCATGAGTTCAAACCCTAGTCAGGTCAGACTAAAGCCTTACAGAAAAATGGTACCCACTGCCCTTTCGGTTTAACACCCGCCATTAGAATGAGGAGTAGGGGTCTAGGGCCCAAGTGGAAGAACAGCTATACAGCCGAATTTGGTTATTGTGTAACACAATATTCCCTTAATCTAAATTGCTAAAAACAAAAAACATAAAAAAAATTCAAATTTAATATTCATTTATTGTGACCAGAAGTGTATTCCGCCACGTCTCATATTGTGAATAACTAATTTTGGTGATTATTTGACAATTATTTGAGTAAATACACACCTCTTATGACGTATATGGACCTCAATATACAACATGTATATGAGTTTCCCATGGATGATTATTATTTCATCTATCATTTCTCTTTTATTTCCTTTATTTATAGAAATAATACACAAAAGGTCCAAAACCCCAAGAAACATAGATGATGTCCCATAGGTTCTGGGCAAATCGCCAACTAGACATAGAGTAAACCTCGCTTGAGGGGGACACCCATCGTTCAATCCGAAAGTGGGCCCTTAAGCGGGGTTAAAATGAACTAACAAATCTCTGTTCCGAGCAAACCGATCCCCCAAGCGGGGTGTCCCCTTAAGCGAGGTGTCCCAGAAGCGGGTTTTTACTGTGTTTATAAAGCTTTAGAACAGCAGATACTTTATTAAGTACACAATATAAAGATGTCTCAATCAAGAGATCTTGATGAGGTGTTTATATGTGTATTATTTGTTACTAGAAAACTGGTCGTATTCGAAAACGCTCATAAAGTCATAATATGTTCAACAACAAAATGTTCAACAAACTATTTATATGAATCCTGTATTTATCTTACCCCTCATATAAATCTCATAGTCTTAACATGGTGTGACTATATGCCACGGCTGTGCCATCAAATACCTATATGCTACGCTTGACATATGAGGTTAAAAACAGGTGATGGGGTAGGATAAAACCTAAACATCGCTCAATTTCATAATTGTTTACATGGCGTTCATTGTCTTCTGCTACAGATATCACTCAGCTCTGCTTCGTAATATCATTCCGTGAAGACAACTCACGCCATAGAAACAGTAATGTGAAATTTTGTGATGTTTCTTGATAATATGTTACACAGCGACGATACTGAAGCAAAGGATCAAATATACAAAATGCTTATCATGGAGGCATATTATGATCAGCCCACACAGAATGAGTGATGAGTGCCTCAAACAGTTTAAACAAATGTCTTTAAAAAATAATCATTGATTTAAAAAACGAGGCGAAAACACTTCTGTACCCAACCGATGCTAAAGGAAATTCAAAAAATCAAAAAGAGTTAAAAAAAAATTTTGTAAATAAAAAAAAGTGTATCAGATATAACGCATGTCCCCTTGTCCCACAGTCTTATTAGACGCACCTCAACTCGATTTCTGTTGTAGAAGATGCTAAGGTACTTGTCGAAGGCTTCTCGTTTGGTTGCGGCTGTGGGTTTCGGCCTTCGTCGTGCCTTCAGTCCTCCAGTCCTTATAAGGTTCAGTTCATTCTCGCGCTGCTCCAAAGCTGAGAAGGCCTACAAGTTTACAGAATACAAAATAAGGACCATGCAAGTCACACAGTTCCCATGTGCATTGGATTATACAAAAATGTTTGATCAAATCATACCGTAGTGGGATTTCTATATATAAATATAAATTTTTTTTTTTTTTTTAATTTTTTATTTAATACCCTAGTATGGATTGCTACACAGAGCCTTTTCCAATGCATCATGTAGTATTCATAATGTCTATATTGCTCGTAATCTTGTTTTTAATTTTTTTTTTTATTTGAACCACACTAGTCATCACGAGGATGTTCTTGTGGTATGTCATCGTACAACCTCATTAGTTCTCATCTAGTTGAGCATAATGAATTGTATACTACACTGAAAAAACTGTGTAGCAACATATCCTAGAAAGGTTTCATTCTAACTGGTAAGGGGCCATCCATAAAGTGCGTACGCACTGAGGGGGGGGGGGGGGTCAAAAATTTCAGAATTTTTGCATATGCTCCTTTTTTCTATCGCGCACAAGATCGGGATGGGAGGTGGGGGTCAAAAATTTCGGAAATTCTGCGGACTGTACATACTTTATGGTTCGCCCCTAACTGGATTCGATATAAGAAAGAAAGAGTCGATAAAAATAAAAACAAATTTTAAAAATATGAATAAGGGGCCTCACCGCTTCACGCTGGCGTTTTTCTCGCATCACTTCATCATTCTCCTCTTGTGTCAATATGTCCACAAAGTGACTGAATCTGAAGAAAAGACAATTGTTTACCTCATAATGTCAGTGAAAGAGGTCAGATAAATCCAGAACTGCCCTCAAATCGTAAATTAAGGAATACTCCACTCATTTGGATGGGCCACAATCATCATTTAGGCGAAGCCGCGTGACAATTACAGCACATCCAAACAAGTGGGGTATTGTTTATTTATACCATTCTCGATCTAGTTCTGTATAAGTATACTTGCTTATCAGCAAATCTCCTCAACAACAGCAACAACAACAACAACAACAACAACAACAACAACAACATAAATCGAAATCATGACAGCAGGGAATAGAGGGAAACTATGTTCCGGTGGGAATAAGTCAAAGTTACGAGGTAAGGGTTGAAAAAATTACTGCCCAAGGCATAGCCGCGGGCAGTAATTTTTCCAAGCCTTACCGAGTAACTTTGACTTATTTCCACTGGTACATGGTTTCCCTATTCCTATATACCTTCAATTGTTGGTTAATATAGATAAAAACCGAACGTCTGAACGTCAACCTGGGCAGTAACTTCAACCTGGGCAGTAAACAAAAGTTATTCCACCCCCAGCAGCGTTAAGTAATCATAGGTTGTTCGCTCATAGGTATATAGGAATAACGCCTACTGTTCATCTTGACTGTGTGAGACTCACTTGAAGGAGGAGCGGGCAGCTTTGAGTCGCTTGACGTCGTCCCGGCTCATCTCCTCGAGCAGCTCCTCGTCGTACGGCACCGGCTTCTCCTTCACCTGCTCCGCAAACTGGATGGACACCATCTTCAGCCGGTAGCTCTTGGGCAGGTCTGCAGGGATGTCAGTTGGAGTCATGGAAAAAAAAAGTGGAAATATTTTCATGTAAATTTTTCTGCCTCAGAGCCACCGGGAAAATTTGGATATGTCCTTGTCGGCCATGGCATGGGGCTGAGGGTCCGCGGGGAGGTTCAAACCATTGTTATATTGGCGTAAATGAGGCTAAATCAATATCATAGAATGTCAGACGTAGCATGTGTAGTGTATGAGAACACGACCATAAATTTTTTCAGATGTAGCCAGAAACATGGTGAACTGGAAGAATAACACAACTAAATCAATATCATCTTTGTTTGGCACAAGGACCAGCTATTACATATGCTGAATATGAAAAAGTGGATTTCCACAGAAAAATGGAAAACTGACATTTCTGAGTCATTGACAGTGATGATAACACTTGTTTAATAACACTTGTTTACTGAGCCCATACGGTGTCCGTTCACGGCGGGCGCGAACATTATTTATACTGCACCCATAGCACCGTAGTAGATATTCGCTCACAGGTATATAGTAATAGTATTTTAGGTCAAAATATGGTGGCCAGTATGAACAAACATGGACTGCTTCCTTTTAGGCTTTGACCAACCGAAAATAGTCGTTTGGATTTCGCCAATTCATAGGGGTTTCAGAAGAGGAAAACAAAGAATATAGCTTATGCTTATGAAGATTTACTTAATTATTTACGTAACTTACGTAAACTTACATAATCTCACTCGTCTTTGAATCATGAGATTATTGCGCCGACCATAATGCGCCACATAACTACACTCAAACCCAAACTTGTGAAGTCTCTTGGTAGTATTCAGGGAAACCTGGGGCCGTGCTTTTCAGTCGAGACGATCTCAAGTTTGACCGTTTGAAAGGCAAACTGTTTTTTAGTTTAGATAATCTCTTGGGATCTCAGGCTGAGACTGAGATGCGACCGTTTCGGGTGCTATGGGTGTTTTTCAGTTGTGACGATCTCAAGGGATCTCAGGTGAAATGATCTCCCAAACAGTCTCAACCTGAGACCAGTTGATACTTGTCATAACTTAGGTTTTTCAGGTGCTAAAACTTATTCAAATTTGGAAATCTTTGGAGCAAAGGGTACTTATAATCTGACATTCTACATTCGACATTCAAAGTGTACTAATAATCTGGCAGGAAATGGCCTCTATGTTTACTGAACAAGGCTGGAATGTCTGCCTCCAGGAAGATGTTACCTTGAATTGAGAGCGCAAAACATTCTCCACCGTCGCCATAACCATGGCGTGCTCATAACTGTGACATCACTGAAAGTGTGGCAACAGCTATAGCTACAATCTCTCCTGTATCCCAGATACCTGGGAAAGGCAGCAACCGTCAACAAATTGATATTTGCCGTGAGAAGCCTGAATCTTGTCTGAGGAGTTTTTGAGCAAGGTTTCGCTGCAAAATAGCTCATCGGGCATCATAAAAGAATAAATAAAAAACAAAAAATATATGCATCTGAGCCCATTGAATAGATATTCAATGGGGGGCTTTTTTCAAGGCCTCCGTGTGGTTCACAGAGTTGCAGCAGACCATGGGTTCTACCTCAGATCATTCTGTTTGTAGATTGATATCGGATCCATTAGTGGGTGTTCCGGTAACAAGAAAAAAAGGAAATGAGCTCTAGGGATCTCAGGTTGAGATCGTTTTAGTTGAGATCCGCTGTAGCTAGTTGAGACCACGTCTGAAAAACACCTGCCGCCATTGATCTCCCAAACGGTCTCAGGATCGCTCACAGATCTCAGCAGATCTCAGCTAGAGATCGTCACGACTGAAAAACAGGGCCCTGACAATGTGCAGTGCAGAGGAATGAAGTTAACTCACAGTCTTTGTGGTCGATGCGGTGGACGTGGTCGCCGATACCCACGAGCAGATCTCCGCGTTGTGAGCAGAAACACAGACTGTGCGGCACCGCGTTCAGCTTCAGGATCCTGCCACGGCAATAAGAAATGTTTTTAGTGCATAACTAAAATGAACTGATGTCAACATGCCACTTGTCCAGTAAATGTGGATAATGAATACAATATAGTACATATAGACGAAGCAGAGAAGCTCACAAAAAGAATTTTTTTCCCCAAAACTAGCTCACAAAAATAAAATTTCCTAGAACTATTATACCCTATAAAAAAGTGAATGAGAAAAATTATTACCAATAAATACAATATAATTTGGTTTCAGATAAAAGCAGTTGAATGCTCCTCTGAGTTGACTGCGCAATATCCTCACATAAGCTCGGATATGACTGCATGCCAATTCCTTGGGACAACGACCGCTTGTATGTGAAACCAGTCGATATTGCGTATTCACTCACTTGACCAGAGTTGACTCTGCGCGATATCCTGGCATATGCTCAGATATGACTGCGCGTCAACTCCTCAGAAAATACGACCGCTTGTATGTGAAACCCCTCATTATCCTACCCCTAATATAAAATCCCATAGGCTTAACATTGGGTTTCCGTATGACACGCTGACTGATATACGGAGTTTTATATGCCACTAGTGGCATACAGCATTGTTATCACGTAATATTCCAAAATCGAGGAGATGGGGTAGGATAAAATCAAAACCTGATTCGTTTTAATCTTGGCCACCACATTCCACTCCTGAAGTTTTGGCTCTGGACTTCACTCGGCTTCGCCTCATGAAGTCACTTTGCCAAACTCCAGTCGTGGAATACGGTGGCCAAGATTAAACCTCATCCAGTATTACGATAATATTGTGAATTCACTCACCTGACCAGCACGTTGACCTCGTTCCAGATGCGCACGGTGCCGTCGGCGGAGCAGGAGGCAATGAGGCGCAGTTTGTTGCAGGAGGTGAGACCCGTGATGGAGTCGAGATGGTCATCCTCTGGTCCGTGATCATGACGATCTGAAAACCACACCAAGTCCAATGAATCTGTGATGTACAAACTCTAGATAGTACGATTTTTTTTTATCTTACTATATATGCGAAAGTATGCAGGCATAATTGAGGCGCAAGAAAATCCTAGAACAAGAGGGCAAGAGAAAAGAATTATTAAATAATAAAGACCGCGCACTTCGTTCTTCAAAAGAATTCTATATTTAGAGGAAAATATAGTCATCCAAAGAACATTCGAGATGGCTCGTTGTACAGTTTCAAAAGAATTATCAAAACAAAATATGATGGTCAAGATTTCCCTAATGAGAATGGTATATACTAAGTTATCGAGTATGCAGACAGCTTAGTAGACGGGATAATATATATAATTCCTCCATCTCAATCACCGTTACCTCATACACCAATTGTCAACTTATCCAAGGACGAGGTGTGTTTTCGTCCACCATTGTAGTCGTTTGCAGAATAGCCAGAATGCCTGTCAATGCAGAGGCTGTTATTTGTACTCCTCTTTGTGCAAAATAAAAAAGAAATAATAAAAAATTGAATGGGGATATTATTTTTTGGTTTTGCTGTCTTTTGAATACAGGTACACCATACTGGTTCAGTCAAGTTTGCCTTCTTGTGAGCAAAGACTGCTGTCTGAGCAATGTACCTTAAATGCCTTGTAATATATAACATCTATTATCTCATCCCTGGTATGTTTTGTCCCATAGGCTTAACATTGGGAACTCGTTCTCCATGCCCCTATAAGTATTGCAGTCGGTTCTCCATGGCTTATATCCTGTGTATCGTACATTCTGCTAGTATGTACAGGGGTAAGATAAATACTATCTTAAAACTGGATGAGTTTTAATCTTGGCCATTGTATGCCACAACTGGAGTTTGGCGTAGTGACTTCATGAGGCGAAGCTGAGTGAAGTCTGGAGCCAAACCCCAGGAGTGGCATGCGGTGGCCAAGATTAAAAACGAATCAGGTTTTGATTTTATCCTACCCCATCTCCTACATTTTTGAATATTATGTGATAACAATCCTGTATGCCACTACTGGCATATAAAACTCTGTATGCCAGTCAGCGTGTCATACGGAAACACAATGTTAAGCCTATGGGATTTTATATTGGGGGTAGGATAAAGAAAGCAACTCGTTTTGGTCAAAGTTTTTGTTCTCCAACTCGTTTGAATACGACATGATATTCGATCGGCTCATATCACTGTGCATCAAAACCCGTGGAGAATAATGAGTTTGACCAAAACTTATTGGTTTCTTCTTTATCATCTTAGCCTGATATAAATATCCATAGGCTTAACACTAGGCACTCGTTCTCAATAGGCATGCGAGTACGGTAATTCATACTCAATGGGTGATAAACAGATAACTATATCCAGGCTAAGATAAAATCAGAAACACCGTCTCATAACTTATGAAAACAGAAATTCATGTGTAACGATTATCTTGGCATATCTTAATTTAGTATCATTTAAAAAAAAAATTTAATTGAGTGTCATGATCAACGATATCCCCCAGTGTCTGCCGTGCGTATGTCTCCATCACTACAAGGTATGCCATCCACACAATGTAATCATCCTAGATATTATTATATACCTGTGGTAGTATATCCTACACATACTGCCCGCTCCTACCCATGTCGTATTTATACCCGTACGACACCTAGGTGACGTACGGGGTATGTATGTGGCGTACGGGGCATGTACGGCGGCAAAATCCAAATATTCCCCCAGTAGCAAAGTTAAAAATTCGATATTTTAAGGTATATAATAATAGAGAAACAGGCTGACTGTCTCCGTACAGATAAAATACTTGGTAAAATCGGCGATCAGATGAACCTCTGCCTCCGGCATCGGTTCATCTGATCGCCGATTTTACCGCGTATTTTATCCGTACGGAGACAGTAAGCCTGTTTCTCTATACTACAGACTCATTTAGAATGCATTACCACCTCAACATGTCATTTACAAGCAAATATTACATTGTTTGTAGTTTACATCGTGTTATTACATGCACAACTGACATGCAAGCAGGACCTATAGTATCTGTTAGTTACATTCTGACTAACTAGCTGACATCTTCATGCTCATAGCACCTACACTACCTGTTATTTACATTCTGACATCACCTCCACTATCTGACATCTATATATAGATGGCAGCATATATGCTGCCATCACCTGTATTATTATATACCTGTGTGTGAATGTCTATGAAATACTGCTCGCTGCCAAGGGTGCAGAAATAATTATGTTTGTGCCCACTGTGAGCGTGACTTAATAAGTCATTAAAATGTTTTTTTTTCATCGATTTGAGGTATATGATAATAAAGGGCTGATTCTACCAACACGATGGATTTGTCGTGATATATCTTGCCTATCTTGTAATATCTTACAGTGTCGCGATATATCGTACCTCCGTTGTCCCATAACGTAGCCGTGTGGTGTCAGGTGTATTTTTTGGTACTCCACCACCGCGACACCTCAAGACACATCGCGACAAATTGGTACGCGATCATTCAAACCTAGCCCGATGTAGCAAGACAACCATATCGGGACTAATCTCGCTACATCTTCTGTGTCGGTAGAATCAGCACTTAAGCAAACATCCTCACTGTGGACATAACGCTTTTTGTTTTTGGTCAGTCGTTGATTTCATATTGCCTTCCGCCTATGGCATCAGGCCATATGGAATCGACGACTGACCTCGAACGGGAGCAGTTTCGTCCACAGTATGGACATTTCCTATTAATAGCTGTAATCTGACATCATCTACAGTATCTGACATCTACATTCTAACATCACCTGGGGTATCTGTCATCGATATACTGGTATCACCTGTAATTATGTGCAGTAGCTGTCATTTATACACATACATCATCTGATGTCACCTACAGGCTGATATCACTTCTAGTTATGCCAACTGAAGTATCTGTCACTTATTTGCAAACATACCTGGCATCTACATATCAATATCTCCAACATTCTCTGATCCGGCTGTTGACTTCTGGTTCAAAATACCCTCCAAATTATGCAAATTTGCCTGACAACAGATCGATCCGCCATCTTGCTGGTGAATACAAAGCGCTGTCAGAGTTTAAAATGGCGAAAAACTATACTAATTGACCTTTTTCTGTGCATTCTGTATATGTAATAGTTGAAACAGGATTATTTACATTATTCAGACATTTTAATCGTGCCAACTCGAAGAAAATCGGTTGTTTTGACAATTTGTTGACATCACGTTTATGGTCTAAACTGGGGTTACCCCATAATCATTTGGTCTGAAATTGCCAGGGAAGTCTAATTTTGATCAAGAGACTGCTTCAGAAGTACTAAAGCATCCTCACATATTAAATAGTATCATAAATGGACGTCCGAACGGTTCCATAGGCTTAGCATTGCGTAGAGGCTTCTCCAAATGCCCGCCCAGGGGGTTCGTAGCGCCACCTACTTCCAGGCCGGATCAGAGAATGTGTCTAAAAAGCAGTGCTTTCTGAGGTACTCAAGTGTTTATTTTGGGTGAAACAGTCAAAGACACCATATAGTGTAGTTTGCCTGAACATCCATCGCAACGCTACAACATAGAAGAAATTGAAACATGTCTTACTCTGCCTCCATCACTTATCAATCTCAGGGCTTACAGGAGGGGTAGGACAAAAAGGTTGAAGACTCACTGAGCCATCTAGCGGATGACCGAGGAACCGTCCTAGATCTGAAGCTGGTTCCCGAGTCGTCTGCTAGTCAGAGGTTAGATTTTCCCCATTCTGGCCAATCATATGACTGGAAATATTCAGTGCGAAGAATGGACTTGCTGAGATGTGCACATTCTTAACCATTTAGTTCAAAGTTTAGGTTGAACAGAGCAGGTCTCTACTGAGCTCCAACAACCCACAGTCTATGTGAACCACCTGTGTTTTCGGTGCAATCGCTATCCATATAGTCAAAAGTTGGGTGGTGCGCATGCGCTGAGTATGTGAGGAAAAGTCTGTGACATCACAAAGCCATTCGGTGCGAGCGACATGCCTGCAGACCGCGGTGCAGCCAACTTACCCAGCTCCACATCCGTAGCGTTCTTCAGTTTGTTAATGTTCAGTTCCTCCCCGTCTTCGAGGGGGAGGTGTGCGATAAGAAATAGGGCATCGTTTGTCAACAGCTCGATTATCACAATAATCAATGAACCCGCAGTTATTTTTTCAATTACAATATGAAATGTGCTTTCAAACCCCAAATCTTATGAATTCAAAGCAGTGCGATAGTGTGTTGACTCGTAATTGGTTTCCAAGTCTCCTTATACCTTACACATTATATAAAGAAACGATCTGCTTACACATTACTTTCTTAAAAATTAAAACAAAAAGTTGGGTTTATATGACAATAAGGTCTTTTTATCAAATAAAACCAAAATCGTGACCATTGAATCATCGTGCAGTGTAATTGAAGATTTCCCATTTGGTTCATAATTTACCAAATGTTTCACATGTGATTTCTTAAATAAAGCTTTGTTCTTGCTGAAATTCTTTTAACAAAAAAAAAGAAATATGAAATAAAAATAGGTCATGAAATATAGAGACTTGTGTGCTTTTCAGAGGATCACGTGGTATGAAATCCAACTGAAGGAAAAGGATAAAAGTGAAAAAAATAAGAAGTGCATTACCAATTTCTGGTATAAATGTAAGGGAATGTGACTTAAACAATGCATTAACAATACCTGATATCACATACGACTTACCTACAGTTGTATCCATGCTCACTGCACAAAACAAATTCCAATTAATTCCCAAAGAAGATTTGTGTATGTTCTTTCTTTCTATTGGACAAATGTTTCTTGATCCCAGCATAGCTGATTATATCCCTAAGAGTACAGCTTTCAAATCCCGTCCATTTTACCACTCTGACGCTATTTTCTAAATCAAAGGCTGATAAGTTTCATTTCCAAATCAAACGTGTCAAAAGATATTTGATGAAAAAACTACAAAAAAAACAACACATAGATTATGCTGGGCAACGAATGCTGAAGGATGGCAAATAACCTAAACAACATCGTATATATCTCACGGCTAGTACAGAATAAATCAGTCATTTTTCTGCTTCTTCTTCTCCCCTAATCCTTGAATATATATAATGGCTAGAATAGTCCAGAGATATCAGTTGGGGTCCGAAGAGAAAATGAAAAATATTTTTCATGTGGAATTTGAAGTCCCAGAGAGACCTAGAAAACATGGAAAATAAGGCAGCGCCAGCCTAGCATGTTTTATGGGCGTGAATGAGTCTCAATATTATCTTAGTTTTACACGATGAAATATATTTTTATACTGAATATGAAAACATGGATTTCCACGGAAATTGGAAAAATGACATCTCTGAATATAAATATACTTATAAAATGGTGTTGATTAGTATTTCTCATAATCTTTCACAAGGTACTTACTCCTCCTGTTCAAGTTGTACATGACCACACTGTAGGTGGCGCTGGCGTGCTCCTGGAATGCGACGACGAGCTTACTGCGCATGACCGTCATGTAGACCGGGGTGTGCGCGCAGTAAAAGGACATCAGAGGTGCCAGCGACTCCTGAGCGTATGGGTAGAGCCGCCAGATCTTTATTATGTTATCTGCAGAAAAGAGATGTAACAATAATTATTACCCACCTAATACGGGGTCTCCTTACTAAACCTATGGAGCCTACAGATCGCTGGACTTTATCCTACCCCTAGTAAAAGACTCCATAGGCATAACATTGGCCGACTGTATTCGAGCGAGTATGCAGAAAAATGAAATTTATCGCTCTAGTGGGATATATTTGTGAAATGACATCATGTGAGAAATGACCAATGAGCGAACAAGACAAGAGCAATATTGAGAGTATCAACAAGCACACATTATGGAGTGTCATGCAATTTTATTGGCTATCATTCACTGGTTATTTCTTAATATTCTGAAGTAATATAGACGGGGTGGGATACATTCTAAACCAAACTCTAGTTAGTCAAGTCTTGAATATCGCATTTCGGCAAGGTCTGCTCCACACTGCACTCGGCTTTGCCTCACGCAATAATACGCGATCTTGCCGTCGTGCGATAAACAACAGCTCGACTAACTCTCATTTGGTTTCTCCTAAGAGTAGAATACGGAAAGCCATATTCAGCCATATTTTGAATATGGGAACTATTTTATATAAACAATGCACAGCGCTTACTTTGAGTTTCTAATCATATACAAGATTTTTTCCAATGATTAGTCGAAAGGTGAGTGATGAATACAATATTTAATACCATGATTTTGACCTGTATGGCGGTATTCTCCTTGTAATTGACATTATGCAATACTCGTTGCTATCGCTTGGAGTTTTACTATGTGTTAACTACACGGAGAATACTGCCACTCAGATCAAAAACATGATAATATTGTGTATGTACAAGCATATCAAACACAAACTGGGAAGATAGCACATAATTTCTTGATTGTGAACCTGGTTTTTATGTCCTATTCAAATCGAATATTCAAAATATATCTAATATAGAACAAAATTTGAAGAGAAAAAATAGAACATGGTTTGGCAGGAATTAAAATGATCACTACATTCAAGATTTTCAGAAATCATCATAAAGAAAACCGTAATGCTTAATGATATGACTGTAACCTACCAAGACCAGCTGAGATGAGTTGATCATTCTTGGAGTTTGCAATCATACTCAGGACTCCTTTGTGTCCATGCGCCTGTAGGATAGACACAAGATGAAATTTCATATTTGGTTTATTAAAATAAAATGTTCTTTTATCAATCATAAAAAGTGCAAATATCCACAAACTAGTGAGTATTTCTGGACCGCAATGGGGATTAATGTTATTTATGGAACTCGGCCTAGGGCCTCGTTCCATAAATAACAACAATTCCCCATCTCGTTTTGTAGCATGTACAGCATGGTCAGTTCGTTCTATATAATTACCTCAATCTCAAACTCCACTGCTCCGGTGGACCTGTTAAAGACACATATGCAGCCGTCCTTCCGTCCACCGAGCAGCAGGGTGCGGTTAGCGCTCTTGCCGGTCATGTTGTCCGAGCCGATCTGTTTCGTGGCGATGGCGCGCTTCATGCCGGCCCATGTGTCGTTCTCAATGTCCGCCGTGATCACGTACTCGTACACCAACAGGTAGTTACACCTCTCTGCCGAAAATAACCATACAGTAAGCACCATAATATCAAGAGACTTCACGAGTTTGAGTCTTCGACTCGTGAAATTATGGAGCCAACAAAATGCGTGGCATAAATAAGCTCAAACTAAAACGATTGGCGTCTAGATTTTATCCTACCCTGTTCCTATATTTTTTCAGTATCAGAAAGTAGTGGCATAAACAACACTTTATGTCACACCTGTGACATAAATAAATACCATGTTAAGCCTATGGAGTTTTTTATTAGGGGTAGGATAAATACTGGAGTTGCATGTCTGTTAATAATTTATTCAGCAATCTTATAATCCATCGTATACAAGTTTGTTTGTTTGTGGTTTAATATCCCAGGGGACCCTGAGGGTATATAGGGACCATCATCGTATACAAAGACCCCAATGTATACGACTAATTGTATAAAACCTGTCAGATACCATAAGTGTGGTATACAGATTCCAATCTGTGGTATACGGCCTTAAACCCATGACATATGGGAAAATAGTCCCTTTGAGCTATCTATAGAGCAAAGAAACAGTCGCTATTGTTATACCCTTCAACATGGCAATTACTGGGTTTAATTGATTCGAAAAGATGGATGATAAATGCAAGAAACAATCATAATGTGAACAGGTGGCTCTGTAAACCACTCAAGGTTGATATAATACAAGTCAACCTCTTGTGGTTTACGACTGCCTTCCACAAAGCCATCGTTTATTGTCTATATATATTTCTTCTACATATTTTATCATACACCAGTGCACATTATTCTTTTACTTACTGGCCTCTGCTCACTCTATTGTACAAATCATGTACGGCCTACTTTGCCGTATGCTGTCACATGGACTAGCTCTGCATGCCCAAATTGTATTTCGAATGGTGATTAAAGGTGGATTTTTATAAATTCAAAACATTTGAAGGTCTACAATAAAGGGAAAACAGACCAGGCATTTTATTTGTAAATTGCTACTCACTCATGGACTCGAAAACACGCCCCTCCCACCGGGATTGTGCCACAAATGTTTGCCCATTAGTTAATGGGAAGGGTGAAATAAATTCAGAAACCCATTCATGTTTATGGTCAGAGCTCGATCCCATCTCGTTTGAATCGCTACATAATTCACGTATCTTCGCCTTGTGAGTTATGGGATTCAAACTCTATGGGATACTATCGTAAAACTGGATGAATTTTAATCTTGGCCACCGTATGCCACGACTGGAGTTTGGCAAAGTGACTTCATGAGGTGAAGCTGAGTGAAGTCCGGAGCCAAAATTCCAGGAGTGTAATGCGGTGGCTAAGATTAAAACGAATCAGGTTTTGATTTTATCCTACCCAATCTCCCCGATTTTGGAATATTACGTGATAACAATTCTGTATACCACTAGTGGCATATAGAACTCCGTATGCCAGTCAGCGTGGCATACTGAAACTCAATGTTAAGCCTATGGGATTTTATATTAGGGGTAAGATAAAAGCTCTGACCCTAAACCTACATAGGTTTCCTCTATAATACAGAGCAGACGACAATTATAGCCTGGTGACATACAACACCAATACTGACAATGAAATAACAAGTAGGTAGATCACATCTATAAAAAAAAAACCTACTTTTCTGATCGTGGCATTTCCAATATGCCTCCACACGACAAGGATTTGTCGACGTATCACACTTGGCGATATCTCCGTTTGTGTAGACTGCGAACATTGCATCTGAAACAGTGGAGGAAACACATGAAGGTTTACGTCGGGTTATTCATAGAAAAATTAATTGTCTACAATTGTGTTGGCATCATCGAGTGTGAAACATGTACATGCTTTTCACTTTAATCTGAATGAATAAGTTATTACGAACCGCGACACATCATCACACAAATAGATGGTGGGTGGGTGGGGGGCAAGACAAAGTGGTATTCATGTAATTAATTTTTCTTTGCTATATATACCAATGCCGTGTATACTGTAAATACGCATTGTTCCGCCATATAACGTAAAAATACCGTATGGAAAACTGTTCCATACGGCAAAATACGAAACACAGTTCTATCAGTGTTGACTAAAACATTAGTCGTTTATAGGCCAAATTATTATTTTATCTATTTCGGGTATTTAGTAAATATAGAACGACCCCTCATGCTTGTACAAGCTACAAACTCGATGATAATTTACAGTTTGTATGGAACTTGGCATAAACGCCTTATTCCGTACAAACCTTAAATCATCATTTCGTTTTGTAGCTTGTACAGTATGGTCAGGCCGTTCTATATGATAAATATAAAAAGGGAGAAACCTGAACCAGCAGAGGTACACAGTTAATTGCATCGTTCATGTCGTATCATTAATAATGAATCACAGGGGAGGAATAAGAAACACATGGCAGTGACGTACCATCTTCTATGGCATAGGCGGCATCCACAAGCTTGATGCGCGGGTCGCCCAGCAGGGTGGTGATGATGTCTCCGGAAGCCGGACTGAGGATACGGACGCTGGCATCCCGACACATGAGGAGCATGCGCACTGGGTGTTCCGGGTGATCCGTGGTCTTTAAGTCTTCCACCTTGTGCCTGCATGAGAGGCAGACACTTAGAAGGAAACTCGCGAGATCAAAATAACTTGGTCCATACTCTACTGAGTTTGACGGCAGAGTAATTCACGAAGCAAAGCTGAGTGAATTATGTCATGGTCAGACGAGGTGAAGTGTGGACCAAGTTATTTTCATTGAGTGGGTTTCTGATTTTATCTCACCCCATATACATGATCTGGAACATTATTAATCAATAGAATAACTCATCCAATAAGCCATTGGGTATAGGGTACACTACCTTCACGGCTATGGAATATGAGTTCCTAACATTAAGCCTATAGAGAAAAATACTGGGGTGTGATATTATTGAATTCTACTTACTATATTTCCATACTGTCCTACATTTGATTCATTGCCTGGGACTACTGACTAGAGAAATACAGAAGTCTACTGGGTTTATGATATACAAAAAAAAACACCTTTTTGTTTCCACGATGACTGCATTATAAAATTTCCTAGCTAGCACTGAGAAATTACTTTATAATCCATCGTATACAAAGCCCACATTGAAAATGTATGGGGACTCAGTAAACCACTACCCATTGTATGAAACCTGTCAGATACCATAATTGTGGTATACGGATTCAAACTTGTGGTATACGGCCTCAAAACCATGGTATACGGCAAAAATAGTCCCTTTTGCTATAGAATAAAGAAATAGTTCCTATTGTTATACCCGTTAATATAGCAATTCCTGGGTTTAATTCATTCGAAAAGATCGATAATAAATGCAACAAACGATGATTTTGTGTCCAGGCGGCTGTGTAAACCACTCGCAGTTGACCTCGTAATACACTGGCTAGCGTTCATGTATTACTAAGCGTCAACCTCTCGTGGTTTACGGCCGCCTGTCTACAAAACCATCGATTATTGTCTATGTATTCCTCATCTGGTGAATACAGGATCTAGACCATAATTCAAAATATTTTGCCCCCTATAGCTGATTGTTAAATGTTAGAAAAATGAAGTGCATCAAGTTGCGACGTACCCAATGTTGGCGTGCAGCATGTGAATGTTCTGTACCTTCCACAGGTCGGCGTATGAGGAGGACATGGAGGCCAGGTTGTCGTGGTTGACCGCAGTCACCAGACTGAGTGCCGGCTCATCCGTGTCCACTCTGCAGGGTCGTAAACACAAAAGTCACTCAACCATGTAAAAAGTAACGAATCAATATGACGGCATTCCACTCTCACCCCAGCATGCATATCCTCAGATCTTAGACTTTGTCGATGAACAGTTAAGACCAGAGACCTCTTTCACTAGTTTCGTGACATGTCTATATGGCGTCTGTGACACCATATAGACAGATTGGGGTTGACTAGTTTCATGACAAGTAGCTGCCCTTAGGACAAGACAGACCCAAAAAACGGTGTGTCCGGTTTCATAAGAATTAGACATTGCCTTGTTACTGACACTCGTGGTTTACGGCCACCTGTCCACAAAACCATCGATTATTGTCTATGTACGCAATAGGACAAAGAAGGAGCATATATGCTTTATCCCCAGCTCCCTCAGTACGTAATACTTTATAGATGGCCCCAATGTAAAAGGATGTACAAAGGTGTTAATAATCACTCACTTGTCCACCTCATCGCAGGTCTCCAGACTCCAGACCCTGATGGAATTGTCGTGACTGGCGGACACGATGAGTGGTCCGCACGGATACAAGGCCAGCGCTGACACGGCCCCGCCATGCCCCACGAACACAACCTGCAGGTGCCACTGGTCGTCCCATACCTTGACTGCAACAAAAGCACATCATTTATAGCAACACGTCAAAGAGTACCGAATCACAGCACCATATCAATACTCAGATGTGTGTAGTCTTGCATCAATGAGGAGGTAGACACTAGAGAAAGTGTCCTAATATAAGATGTGTGAAATAATGGTGATATCATCAAGAGAAGATGCCAATAGATGATATAAGGCGCTAATATATTTGGAAGGTTTACAAGGTATTTTGTAAGATTTAAATTTTTTCATTCCATATGGGAACAAATGCAAACGGAAGTTAGGGATGCTTGAACTTTTAACTTTTAGTATTCATGTACCTATATACATGTAGAATGACGTGACCATGATGTACAAGCTACAAACCGAGAAGATAAGTTTGTACAGACCAAGATGTTTATGCCAAGTTCCTTACAAACAGAATTTTGTAGCTTGTACAAGCATGGTAGGCCGTGATATATTTAATATATATCCAAAATTAATAAAACTGAATTTTGCCTGAAAACTATTGTTTTAGTCAACACGTTCGGAACAGTGGTCCGATTTTGCCGTACAGAACACTGTTCCATACAGTATTCTTACGTTATATGGCGAAACGGTGCTTATCTACAGTATATACAGCATGGGTATATAGTAAATAGAAATTATAGAAGGCTGAATGCCTTAGTTATGTTATGCCCCAGTCACACTGGCGTAAAATTTGGCGTTTCTTCTACGTATTTGAATTGGTAGGGACCACGTATAAGCTACGGATTTGGAACGTATCTTTTTGCGTTTCTTTAACGCTTTAGTACGCTTCTCAACGTCCATCAACGTTTATCTACGCTTCTGTACGCATTGTGGCGTTTTTCGGCGCATTCCGACTTCCCTTTACGCATCTCCGCGTATTGCGGCGTTTTGCGGCGCATTTTGAGATTCTAAAATGCGTAGAAGAACGTAGACGTGCGTACACGGAAAAATGCCGTTTTTTACGCCAGTGTGACTGGGGCATCAAGCGGGGAAGATACATACTTGAGCCATCCTTGGCGGCCGTCACCAGGTATTTGAGGGGGTTGAAGAACAACAGCGCTGTGATGGTCCGCACATGGAGCTCACGTTTAATCTCTATCAGTTTCCCGTCAAACAGGTTCATTACCTACAAAAAACACATGTGTTTAATTCGTAACTATGAGAGGTAATAATAGTAGACCGCTATTTATCTCACCCCTGGTACAAGCTTAGCCATAGAAATAACATTGGGGAAAAAACCCTCAATGATCACCCCCGTAAAGTGATAATACTACGCCACAGCTGTGGCGTAGTGAATGTGAGATGACATCATATGGATTTGCTAAGTATATTCAAACTATTCTGATGGTATCTAATGTCATAGAAAGGCGTGACATAAATCCAGAACTGCACTCAAATCGTAAAATAGACAATATTCCACTTGTTTGCATGTGCCATAATCGTCACTCGGCTTCGGCTCGATGAGGATTGGGGAATATCCAAACTTGTGGAGTATTGTTTATTTATGATTCTCGATGCAGTTCTATATAATTAAGTATTTATACATGTGAATCATTTCCAATTACAAAAAACAAATTTTAATGTGACCTGAGACCGAAAAAGTCTCCCCAAAACTGAATCTCTTTTTTTTTAATCCATATCAAAATACTAAATACTTTATCTGTAAGGTATTCTATATCTATAAAACCTTGTCCAATAAGACCAACCGTCCACCCGCTAACAATGGCCACAGATATACTTATATATGATTATGATGATGTGCAAATTATGGGACTGAAGAAAATTGATCTATAAATCAAACACTGGTACGGTGACCCCCGATTTTTAAGTTAGATATGTGTTCCACAACACTTGAAGACCATCTTATTAGATTTTCAGAAATTAACATGGATTTTAATTTTTAAGCCAAATTGTCCGATATACCTTTAAACCATGGCGTTTTTTATGAGGGGTAGGATAATGTGTATATAGATGACATATATCTGATTTGAGCAACTCACAGCTACAGATGTACCACATGCAGCAAAGGCTTTCTGAGAGCGGCTCGCTGTCTCCTCCAACACCAGCAGCGCGTACTTGTCATCCGGGTCCAGGCCCTCCTCGATCGTCTTTCGTGGCAGTAAGTGGCGACCTCCATATCGGAAAACCCAGCTCTGTAGACAAAAACATGCAAATATTATATAGCGGCAAAAAATAAAACTAGCATTGTGCCCAATACACTATGTGCCGTCTGGTCAGCCCCCACTGCTGAAGAAAGTCCTCTTGCAATCCTCGTATACAACAGCAATTTGAGAAAAACAAAAAGCATCCGTCTACATTTGCCCTATACAGAATAAAAAATTTGAAATTTTAGGAAATACCTTGTAAGCCTTTCATATATCTTACAACTATATATCTATTGGTATTTTTTCTTGATAATATCACCAACATTTCACACATCTGATATAAGGACTAACCGTAAGGAATCCAGCGCCTACGGTGACAATCTCTCCGATGTTCTCATTGTAGACGGCAGCAAGGATCGGACCAGGAGCCTCCGAAACAGACGTTACCTCAAAATCTGAGGTCATAAGCTGAAAATTGAACAGATTTTGTTAACCCATTCAGTACGCTGCATAGCACCAAATTCACACCCTGAACTACGCTGGTGCATTACCATTTTCACCCCTGTATTACGCTGGTCCTTTTTACAATATCTACAGTGAAGTCATTATATCACACCTCCATAGTTATCCAAAATAGTTAGGATGGTATATGATAATAATGATACTAACTATAATATAGTCTCATATAGGTTGGATCAAATATTCGCATTATTTCTTTAAAAAAAAAAGAAGAAGCAATTAATCAAATTTCGGAAATGATGCCTCAAGGCACCATAGCGTACTACGCCCGGGAATACCTCCAGGCATCATAGCGTAGCTAAAGGATTAAAGATAAGAGGCAGAAACACTTCTTATCACATTCGAAAAAAATACTCAACGATTACCCCCGTAAAGTGACAATACTACGCCACGGCCATGGCGTAATGAATTTGAGATGACGTCATATGGATTTGCTAAGTCTATTCTGATTATTGTGAAATTTTGATGATATTAAATATCTTAAATAGGGATGAGATAAATCCAGAACCAAACTCGAATCGTAAATACACGAAACTCCACTCGTTTGAATGGGCTATAATTGTTACTCGGCTTTGCCTCGATGACGATTGCGGCCCATCCAAACTCATGTAGTATTGTCTATTTATACGATTCTCGATGCAGTTCTACATAGTCTCCGAGGGGAACTGCCCCATCTCCTCCAGAGGAGCTGCCATATGGAGACACCCGTGTTCATTACAATATCTACCATAGACGCAATGGATGATATAAAACGATGCTGATGCCTGTCGCTGATACTCCAGTAAATAACCAATAATGCATAGACTATGAATGTTAGGAATATAAAAATATGAAAATGAATTGGTCGAAAAATGTTAACATATGAGTATATATAACAAATGTGAAAATAGAAGCAATTATCATTAAATAGAAGAAAGAAATGATAGCCGGAGAGACTATGTGATATGTTTCCGAGCCTTCAATTTTTAAAAGTGAGTTGCAACAACAAGGTACATCAACATTTTAAAGTTGAATAGTAAACCTATCAATTGCCAGAATTCACATCTGATCGCTTCCAACTGAGTTTGGCACCATAAACTTCGAGTTCCACACTAAAGGCTGTGCTCCACTGTAGCCGATCCTGTGGAGATTGAGTAGCCATCATTTGGTCGCTGGCTGCCCAGCACCTAGTCGCTGATAGCTGCAGTGGAGCTACGATCGGCACTCAAACTCCTAGGGGTTTCTAATTGGCCCCCATGTTCTCCTCATGGTCGCGGATAAGGCAATAACAATCAGAGAACGGGTGGAGATTGGGTGAAGATTATTCAGAGACCAACAATCAGCGCGATGGAGCACCACCTTTAAAGAGACACTTACCACCAACAAATCGTCTTCGTAGATCCAGCCAACATATAGATTGGCCTGAGAGGCGTAGATCAGCCTGTTGAGGGGGTCTTCCACCAGAGGCACTGTGTGTTTCCGTCGGCCGTCAGTGTGATAGACGCGAATTTCCTTTCCGTCCAATGTCAGGTATTCCTGTGGTTAACATGAAGCAATATTTAAAAATGAAAAATAGCCTCTTTTCAAATGTATCGAAGTGTAATGGTGCCGTATAGGAACAAAAACGATGTCTAGGAAGTTGTCTAACTGTAGAGAACAGTACATATTTTTTAGATTGAAAGTTGAACACAAAAGAACCACTAATCCACCGAATCGTTTTGGTTAGGTTTTAATGGTCATGAGTTAATACAGTATAAGTAGAACCTACGTTTCGAAACCATGGTGTCTTCATCAGGATTCAATTAAAGTACTTTTTTTTAAAAGTTCCTTCTCAAAAACAATATGACGTGCATACCATGTACATTGGCTAATATATCATGGAAAAGAGGAATAGATTTCCAATTTAATTTTCTTAATTTGTGTTTTTTTCTGCTATCATGCAATACCTCCAGTTATTTGGCACCCTTATAGATAATCCCTTCTACTATATAGCAACGAGCATAAATGGCGATATAAGTTGAAAGTGTATAGTATTCACTGGACCAGATGTAAAAATAGATTGATTTTCTCATAAGTCCACAGAAAAGAAAACAACTTGAATATACATATGCATCAAGTTGAAAGTTTTGCCCGTGACATCTGGAATTAAAGTGTAAGTGATTTGTTTTCCCCCTTTTATGAGTTTATTCGCCATTTCTGTATCACAGATCTTCCAATGGTTACTTTATCCATACTAACATCGAAGTAAACACAGCTTAATGTTAGGGCTGGGAAAGTATAGGTAGTAGAAATAAAGTGAAAGTAGGATAGTGAGATATGGAAAGCTTTAATGAAATGATTGGGTGAGTTGGTATGAAGACAAACATGAATATGAAATTGTGTGTCGAGGCGTGTTGGGGAACCGAAAAAAAAAAAAAAATTTAAATACACTGCAAACGGATATCCATCTACAAACAGTGACCTAAATGTTTGGAGATATAAACATGAATATGGCTTCATAATAAACCCTATTGAGGTATCCCAGAATTCAGTCTGTTTACAAGTTCCGGTGTTCGCTGGTTGCTGACATTGTATGGTGATAGACCCTTGAACCGTAACCCACAATTATCCAGTTTAACCGTTTTCAGAAATCTTCAAATTGAAATTCTGATGCCAGATATGGAAATTTTAGCTATTTCTACTTATAAATCCGAAATTATATGTAGTTTCCCCAATTATAAATAAGGAAACTGTGGTTCATGTGGTCGTGGTGTGCCCAGTCAGTCGTGAGCGGAACTTGTATTTACCCTGGGCGATGATGGGGAGTTTAGTAACCTCTGGAGGGCGTATGCTCTCCTCAGACCATGCAAGACATATAGATTTAAGCGTGACATGCTCCTGGAAATGCTCCTACATTTATCCTACCTCTAATAAAAAACTCCATAGGCTTAACATTGGGTCACTGTATTCGGTCTGGAGCTCAGAAAAATGAAAAATATCCCTCTAGTGGGATACACTTGACAAATGACGTCATTTATTAATGTAGAAGTAATTTAGACGGGCGGGGTAGGATAAATTCTAAACCAAACTCTAGTTAGTCGTGTTATTGTTCATCGCACTCCGGCAAGATCACATATTACTGCTCTCGGCTTCGCCTTGTGCAGTAATACGCGATCTTGCCGTCGTGCGATAAACAACAACACGACTAACTCTTGTTTGGTTTCTCCATAGTATTACGACCTTCTATTTCTCACTGTGAATGTAAACAACTTATGGTTGTCTTTAAAAAAATATATATCTGCTACCATTCCACTTCTGAAATATTTGCAAACCAGGTAATTAAGGAGTGAATATAGCAAAGCTAATCTTCTAGATTGTGCCATTCCATTTTATACGTTTAATCTATGTATCCATCCCACACGGAAAAAGCCTTGACCACAAATCTGCAAAATCAACAACCAGGTCATTTCAGACGATCATTACCTGACAGGTACTCTCTCTCATATTTTTGTCTGGTAAGGATTCAACGAGTTTCATCAAGAAAAGTACAATCCAGTAATAAAAGTCATAGAAAGGGTTAAGACAGCACCACTAACATTGATATAAAAGAATCAATAAGAGTAGGCAGTTAGGCTGCTAATTTCATCAAACGTTTCCCCCAAATATCTATAGATAAGTTTAAATTTGTCAAACAACGAGTTTTAGTTTACCATACGACAATATCAGTATTGTAAAACAAGTGAACTTTTCTAAATAACAAGAGACATGATGTTTTGATTTTTCCTGCTCCATAGATTATCAAGTTTTGTTCTGTAATTCAAAACTACATTACCTTTATTTTGCACCTATCGTTATCTTTTTCTATACATTCATAAGTTATCAAAAATGGCAAATCAATCAAATCTTTTTGCCACGATCTAAAATGCTCCATTTGTACCAGACGATAATGAAGGAAATTATCTATTAAGGTATATACTTACCCTTGTCTTTTTGTTGTAGACAATCTGCTGGAGGCAGTCCAGATGATTAATCCTACGTCTATGATGAACCCCATGACCAACAACAATGTCTCTCATCTCCGATTTGGTGACTACATCCACAGCATGGCGTACACAATGTCGGATTAGCCTCCAGCAGTATGCACCTTTCGTCTCCCCATCTTCGGGGGCAGGTTTCTCAACCTGACTCATTCGGGACTCTGCACGGAGGTATTCCTCCACCTTTTCCACGGCAGATTTTGTAGTGTGCGTGCTTAAAGCACTTCCTGGTGCGCTGGCCCTAGACATTGTTATTTCTTTTTCCCCTGCCCTCTTGATCCTAGTATTTATAATATCGCTCGCTGGTCCTCAGATAGCAGCTTCCACTCAGGCTGAATGAAGGCAGCATTTCCCTATCTCCACTTGGGAATAGCCATTGTAAGAAGCTGAAGGAACAGAACACATAGGGATCAGACCTATACATATACATATATATATATATATATATATATATATATATATATAAGCATGGAAATACGATCGAATACAGCCAATACATTAGTTATGGCTATGCTATATTACGCGAGTAGAGTGCCAGTATACTTTAAATGTTTAACCCACACTTTTACAAAAAACCTTTCACTTTCAATTCGTTTCATGAAATGATGAAGTTATGTGAGAGAATAACTCGACTTCATAAGATATATTTGTGTAATACCTCGTATTAGTACTACGTTATATAACATAATGATTTATCAATATTGTGAATGTAATTGTGTGCGGTGTCTCAGTCTGGAATAAAAGATTGAATTGAATAATTCCTCATAATAATAGTCGTAATTTAAGGCAATCAAACTATGAATAGGTAAAAAGGAGTCCTACAGTCCCTATCCTATAGCATTAGAAATGGCAACTTCCAGCAATATTAACATGTCAATTAGTCTATATCTAGTATTACAACACTTTATTATCATCACTTCATTGCTCAGACTGACAACAATAATACTAGTATTAATTAGTACTAGATCTATGTTTTAAACATTGTTTATCACATTATCATATGACTGATAAGACCCATCCACATTTCAGATTGATAGACAACATTATGGCAATAAAGCTGCGCTCGACATTTAGTATAGTGACCATAATATCCTAGTAATGGGTAAGAACAACAATTAGATCTAGATCTAGTCCCAGTCGACGAACATTCATTGACTTCACGTTCAGTCAGTTCGGGTGAGCACATTGCCTATTTTAGATCTAATTCCATGGTACAAATCACTCTTGGAGTAACACACGCACAGTTGGTAACACGTAAAACTAAGGAAATAAACGTTACCCAAAAGAAACTATATATTGGATGACAATCTAGTAAAAGCCACCCAGTTTCCGTATCGCATAAAGGTGGGAACTCACCATTACATGACGCGAACCGCCATGTTGTTTATCTCCATGGTAGCTGACCTTTGACCCTATTTTCAAAATATTTCGACCTCCGATATAGTGTGATTTCTCTATTTGATATACACTTTCGGATATCGTGTACTTTGGATGTATGTGTTAAGTATGATGCTACACGCCGGGTATGCCTTGAACCATTAAATAAAGGTATAAAATTGCAGAAACATTTAATGGCCAACACATGCTGCGACATCTACATAGGTTCTTCAGTCAACCGCTAGGGTACACTGGCTACCCGAGCTACACCTTAGTTGGAACGTACACTGCACCGCTCAAGTTTATCGCAACGCAAAAGGAGTTTTCCATATGTTGCTCTAGCGCTGCAGTGTGGTTGGAACGTAGTGTAGACAGTTGGCTGGTATCCGCCTGTGTACGCTGTCCTATATCTCCGCCGAGCCCCCTAGCGGATACCCCGGGAACCAGCGTATGTAGACAGTTGGCTGGTTCCCCCTGCTGCTAAAGTCTAATACAGGTGTTGCCATTCAGCGCCGCCTAACGGCCCACTCTCTAGATACGCGGCCGCTCGGACAAACACGGCCGAGTCAGGCGGCTTGTATAGAGCCTCCAGAGGTTACTAAACTCCCGATTATCGCCCGGGTAAAGCAAAGTTCCGCTCCCGATAGACTTGGCACACTACGACAACATGAACCACAGTTTTCTGGTTTATAACTGGAGAAACTGAATATAATTTCTGATTTCTATGTAGAAATAGCTGAAATTTCCATTTCTGGCATCAGAATTTCAATTCATGGATTTCTGAAAGCCGTTAAACTGCATTAATTCTGGGTTACGGGTCACGGGTCTATCACCATATAACGTCGGTAATCAGCGAAAACCGGAACTTGCAAAACAGACTGGATTACGGGATACCTCAATAGGGTCTATATAGAGACAAACAGCAATCACACCTAAAGTGTGAACGGTGGGTGTGATTACAGGAGTGTTGTTTTTTGACGGATTAGATTGTTGGAGCAAACTAGGGCATTGTATTAACGAGTCTTGGCTGTCTAAACTTTATAGTTGATAATCATCTTGGTTTTAACTTGGAAAAAGATAAGCATAATATAGCTAGGCCTGCCAATGTATTAGTGTGTATGCAGTTTTGGTGTCCCTGTGTTATCTAAGGTATATCTAAAGTATCATTGATGTGATATGCATGTATGATACATCAAATTGTAGCTGGAATACCATAGAATACGATGAAATCATTGTTATTTCTCTGAAAATGAGATACATGGGTCTAATGATCGTATTAGGCTCATATACTGAGTGATCCAATGCTAAGGAATACGTTGCCAAGTGACTGTTTGGCTTCAGCCTTGGCGTAGCTAGGGAGATAAGGTGCGACACCGGCCTACGGAAAAAGGCCTATTCCGCCGAGCCCCCTAGCGTATGACCGGGGAACCAGCGTATGTAGACATAGATTGGCAACCACCCCCTGTCTGCGCTGAGCTACGATATAGGGGTTGGTCGGCTTAAATCAGACATGGTATCCCCTTGTGATAGCCTCAAACCAAATACCTTTGTTAAATTTCAGTTCTGAAAACAGACCTACATACTACAAAGTACTATTAGCTTCAAGAATTGATACTTAAGTCTACCTGTATACATATTTCATATTTATTGACCCACGCAATGAGTTTAGCAAAATCCATCTCTCTTTCAAACCACCCTTCTTTCCAGCTGACAGTCAACGGAACCTGTGACATACGTTAAAATAGCAAAAGTTTACTTCTTATACCCATTGAAATAGCCTGTAGTACAGCCACACTGGTACGGCCACCACCCACCAGACGGCGTCTTCACGGCTCAAGGCAGCGTGCCCCGTGCGCTTCGAGTGGTCGTGAAAGAGACTACCCATTGAAATGGCATGTGAAACTTGTTACCACGCCAGGTGAAGGTCACGGCCCAGTTTAACCCGACCAGGGACCCGTTTCAATAGTCTGTAGGACGTCCGTTATTGGGTTTAGTGACACAATAGCGGTACTTCGCGTTGCAATAGTTAAGGGACAACCGTTTGTGGGACATAGGGTAACAGACAGGCGCAAATAGTGGCTTGTACCATTTCAGAAGTGGGTGTCCAGTCACTAAAAGGGTCACTGTAGTGTCTATAATAGCGAGAGGGTATACCCTCTCGTTTTTGATGTCACAAACACATAACTATACTTTCCATAGGAATTAAGCTATGAAACTTTAACCCCAGTTAGGGACACATACAACTTATAAACATACCAAATATGAAGGATATCGGTCCAAGCAATCTAATGATATTCACATTTGAATTTTGTCATAGAAAATGCTGCTCTGATAGCCAGTGTAGGATTTCTCAAGCCTGTCACTAATTTCTGCAGCGACTTTTACCTTGACACCACTTGTTCCCGAGAGCACTAACACCATCCATTGTAAGGCCCAGGCAGCAATGTCACTATGTCACCAATAGTGAACGGACACACCACCCCAATAGTGACATGCCTTTTGCAACGAGAATTAAATTTTGTCACTATTCCTGTCACTATTTGAGTCACTATACATGTCACTAAGTGGCTTAGTGACCCATTCTATTGAAACGGGCCCCAGAGCTAATAATATAGCTCTGGTTGCCAGTGTAATGTAGACAGAGGTGGCGGCCAATCTACCGCTAGGGGGACTTGGATCATCATACACTGGCCACCAGAGCAGACGTTTGCTACGCACGTTATTTACCTTAGTCGCAGCTGAGCGCAGCCAGGGGTTGGCTACCAATCTAGGATCATCATAGTTTTCCGATCATCCACTAGGATTCTCGGCGGAATCTACACTGGCCACCAGAGCAGACGTTTGCTTAGTCCGTCCACGCACTGCGCCGCCTTCGAGATTGGGAGCATGAGCGCCCTGGCACCTAGCGACAACAGGACGTACTACAGTCTAACGTTTGCTACGCACGTTAGCTCTTACACTGGACACCAGAGCAGACGTTTGCTACGCACGTTAGCTCTGGCACAGTCCGATCGACGACACGTCGTTGTAACGGGTATCTTACGTCATTGTAATTGATCTAGAAGTAGAACGAATATCAGAAATCATCTTTCATTGAAAACAATTTTGATTTACATCCATATTGTAAATAACAATATATGTGTAAAATAAAAATCGAACTTTAATAAAGAACCTGGAAATACCCTCAAAGGAACACTGCGATATCATTACTTTTTTGTGTTACTTTGAATAAAATAATCATAAAGTTAAACATTACTATCCATATGTTTGATAATGAATGTTTTTTTTGTTTTTTTTTGATATATTTCTTTATTGAGATCATAAAATACAAGTTCCATTTGCTTACATTTGTGCTGCTTTTCTCTCAACAAAGAGGCTGGGGCCTCAGCCTTTTTATAAGGCTGGTTTTAATGGCCCGCCTTAGGGTATCAACCATAGCCCAAAAGAGAATTATCAAAGTCTTTCTAGATTTAAAAAAAACACTCCTTAGACATATTAATTCAAGTATCCAGAGGATCTTCACATTTGTACAACAAGAAAATAGCAAGAGCAATAGTAACTTACAAACATTGGGGTCAGAGGTATTACCTACATGTCCAGGTCTACAAGTCCCAGATTTTACTCCTAAGGTTCGCTTTAGTAAGAGCCTTAAAACTCACAAAAGACTCTGTATTCCTGAGCAACGGAGTCTGCTTATTCCACAGAGTACCACCATGATATTTAAGAGATCTCGAAGTACATAGCACAATTTGGTGTATCAGTGTAAAGAACAGGTGCATCAAACATTCTTACTCGTTTCCCACTGTTATCAGTAAATACTCTGTTTCTAGACCGCTTATACATATAATTAAGTAGGTGCGCTTCCCTCCTATCTTTCAGCATTGGAATTTCTGCATATCGATGTAGATCCTTTACAGGGGTATATATATTTGCTTTCAGACAAACTCTTAACGCATTGTTCTGCAACACTTGGAGGGAGTCTGTTAAATAAGAGTGGGCACTATCCAACAAAACATCACCATAATCAAAGTAAGGCAAGATAGCAGCTTTGTATACATCAATAGCGGCCTTCTTAGTCAAGTAACTTCTCATTTTAGCTAATTGGTAGATTCTGAAGGAAACACTTTTCTTTACCGACGCAAAGTGATGTCTGTAATTAAGATCAGAATCAATAACAATTCCTAGATATTTATAAGATATTACCTGTTTCACTTCTTGATTATCAATAAAAAGCTGTTGCGCTACAAAGAGTTGATTCCTTTTCTTTTTCGCAGAGAAAAGAACTTGTTTAGTTTTTCCTATATTGATACTTAACTTATTTTGCACACACCAGGTTTCAAATAGATCCAGATCGTGTTGCACCTCTCTATACAGAGCTTCCAGATCATCTCCACTCTTAAAAATGATAGTGTCATCAGCAAACATCAGTATATCGCTAGACCGTATAGACCTTGATACGTCGTTAACATAGATAAGGAAGAGCAGAGGTCCAAGAATTGAACCTTGCGGTACACCATGAGTAATGTTTCTAGTCCCAGAAATCATGTTATTAGCCTTAACTTTCTGATACCTGGGTTTCAAGTAATTGGTAAACCAATTTAAACAGTTACCATTTATACCATAACGTGACAGTTTACTAAGAAGAATACCATGATTGACTGTATCAAAAGCCTTCCTGAGATCCACAAATACAGCCAGAGTAGACCTTCCAACATTCTTATTCGTCAGGATATGGTCTGTGAGTTTCGAAACAGCATCAATCGTCGATTTAGCTTTCCTGAAGCCAAATTGCTTATCAGTTAGTAAACTATGTTGATTGATATAAGATATAAGCTGCTTATATACAATCTTCTCCATAAGTTTATGAGAGATCGGTAATAATGAAATCGGCCTAAAATTGTTAACCTTATAGGGATCCCCCCCTTTCGGAATCGGAACAATCGTGGCTGTCTTCCAGCTCTCAGGAATCACAGAAGTTTGAAAGATACAGTTATAAAGATCAACGTACATCAAGGGAACAGCCTTAACCGAGTCAAGAAAGACACGTGCCGATATTCCAGTCAACATCGATTGCTTATTTGGACTTATCTTCTTGACCAGTTCAAGAATTTCCACCTGATTTGTCAAGAGCTCATTCATGGCAAAATGAGACTCATCCAGATATGGACGCCAAGGAAGATACATATCAGCATCCAATTTAGACCCAACTTCAGAAAAATAATCATTAATAAAATTCGGAATCTCAGAATCCTCAATAATCTCCTCATCATTATCTTTTATTTTGATAGTATCTGGATCACTCCTAGCATCTGTGCCAGGGATAATCCTGCCAATAGTGTGCCAAAATTTCTTACTGTCAGACTTATTCTTTTCTAGTTCTGCCATTGTATATTTCTGGCGAGCAGACCTAACTAACTTGGTTGTAGCATTGCGGGCTTCCCTGGCTCTAACCCAGTCAACTTGATGGCCCGTTCTTTTTGCTTTAGTTAAAAGATTATCTTTGTCTCTAATACATTCTAAAATTTCAACTGAGATCCAGGGTTCCCTAGTCTCCCTCGCCAGAAAAGGACGAACTGCACAATCAATGTCAAGATAATTATCAATGGCTCTTTTTATAATGCTCCATTTGGTATCACTATCCTTAGCCTCATAAAATTCAGTCCAGTCATAACCAAGCAAGTAGTCCTTAAACCAAGAGTATACATACTTTTTATACGAACGGCCTCGTATCTCAACCTTCCCTAACTTAACCTTACTGGTCTTTTTTATAACAAACACAATCTGATGGTCACTTAGTGCATTTCTAAGCACACCACTCAAAGGCACATCAGAGAAGGATGTAAAGATTAGATCAATAATAGACCCATGTTCAGAATATCGAGTAACATCTTTGATATGCTGCTGCATACCACACTGTTCAAGCTCAGATAACAATCTTTTAACCTCAGGTTTCTTGGCATCAGAAATATTAATGTTGCAATCACCCAAGACAACCAGGTCCACTATACCTTCATCTTTAAGCTTGGCTAGTGTTTCCCTTAACAGGTTGACAAAAACGGCACAGTCCCCTAGTCGGGGTCTGTATACATTCAATATGGCCATTCTCTTTGTGTGCATCCTTTCAATTAACATAATTTGTAGCTCAATATCTTTGTTGCTGCAATTCAACCCAATAAATTTGTTTGCATCATGAGGAATGTTATCATGAATAAACATACAAAGACCACCTCCAGTCTTGGGCTCCTCGTCTTGTTCATTTGATTTCCATGATCTATCAAGTCTAAATTTCCTATAACCATTTAGTAAATAAGAGTCTTGTACATCAAGATCAGAGTGCCACGTTTCAGATACCGTTATTACATCCCACTTATTTTGTTGAGCCTCAACAACCAACGATTCATAGTTGGATTTAATACTCCTTATATTTGTGTGTATCAATTTAAAGCCCTTCAACCTAGACACAATACCTCCATCAAATAAGTTTGTCATTGTGAGAGTGGAAAAGAACCCCTTAGATCCATCAAACGTGAAGAAATCTTAATCCTATAATGTGGTTCAACACTAACAAGCATCCTTTTAGAAAGGCCATGAAGACCTGTAACAAACACGAACAAATATGCAGTGAACATCTGCAAAGAAACATTAATAAATGAAAAGAGAACAAAAATACCGGTCATCTTGACCATTTTTGCTTCTAGAGAGTCAAGACAGGTGTCCTACCGGCTCTTGTTCGGTCGGGCCAGCACGTACCATCATACAATTAAGTCTTAGTTGGTAGCTAAGATCGTAAGAACTCTGGAGTAGACCAGGGAGTTAACCACTATAAGTAACAGCAGTTAAATATGATCCGTGCCAGGTTCGAGGGTAAAATATGTTTGTTTATCATGATAGATTTATGAACAATCCTAAAAAGTTAGATTGCTGATAATTTTGTAATGACAGTAACAAGGATCATCCCTGGGCCGCTATGGCTTTTCATAAGTAACGAGAAGCCAAACGCATATCAGGGTGTAATTATTTCACTATGTGGTTTTAGCAGTAGAAATATTTCTATTGAACGCATATAAGAAGTCACGAGCCCAAAGCTCAGTTAATTTGGGCGACAGATGGATGCCATCACTGAGAAGCTCTAGGTGATGTTTCAGTTTACCGTTCCTGTATTTATGAACGTGGTTTGCTATCCATGGAGATATAGTAGTTTGCGATGCATTTATCGTGATGAGGTTCTTGTTATATTCAGTCACAGCCTGAGAGACCATATTTTGCTGGGTTTCAAGTTTTGCCTTGGAACTCTCCGTCAGTGCATCATCTGGTATTTGAAACTCTGTGATACATCGTCTTAGGTCAGGACCAGTCAGTGGGCATATAACAACTCTTGAATCAGGGTGATTACACTCCAACCAGTCATAACCCGCTTGAGCATAGGCTAACAGGTGCCCAACCAGCTCATCTTTACTTCCCCATTGCATACTGACTTTAAACCTTTTGGGTTTCTGGGAAATAACAAATTTACTTGTGATATTGCAAACCCCCCCTGCTATGTAGATAACTGACCTGGGACAGTGCTTTAAGTGGTTATTTGCAAGAACTACAAGGTCTTGTAGCTTCGCCCCCGGAAAAAAATACACGTCGAAACGCTGCTCTACATTATTAATAGTAGAAATAGCTTCCCTGGGATTCCTTACTCGTGAATCACCAAAAACAACGTTATTTGGCAGCGGTTTCCAAGTACAAATCAACGCTTTTTCTAGCTCAACTATGTCCGCCTCCAACTTAGTTGGGAAAAATTTGTTTCCTACCTGTGCTTTAGCCATTTTGCCAATTGGGCAAATCGTACTTACTTAGAAATTACTGTGTACAAATTTAGATCATATATAGGGTACAAGTAGATTGAAGTAATCAATAGTAAATCAGTCCTAGATAAAGTAGTGAATCAGACGTGGATCAGGGAATTAGTTCAGTTTTGCTAGCGCACTTCTGACCTGGCCCAGGAGCTGGCCAAGTTTATTCCCTTTCATTGTTTCCTTTGTCAGTTTGTTGATCTCGCCTAAATGGGAACCACACCCCCAAAAGTCGTTCTTGGTTGCTTCCATCAGCGTTTTATCTTTGGTGGCAAGGAGCATATCACGGAGTGTATTATTCTGTTCGAATTTGGCAGAAAGAATATTGCGCATTACTGTCTCTCTGGTTCTGATCCACTCGTTCGACGGCTTTAGGTCTCTCGTTAAGCTCAACGCATCCTCGGGAGCCCCTACAGAAAGAATCCGGCTTGCGTCATTTGTGTCCCCCATCGATTTCGCATATTGAAACTGGTAGCACTGTTCCGCTGATGAAAATGCTTGGTCACCGAAGGTGACCTGTACTTCGTAAAGGTTCGAAAACGGTGCGTATCTCCCCTGGAAAGCCAGGCCTAGCGGGGTCTCGACTGTCTTAACCTTACTGATCGATAGGTTATGTGGGAGACTGTCAATCTGCTCTGAGCTATAGGTTTTGTTGTCGATGCGAATCGTGGTGCCTCGGACCACACAGTTCACGTTCTTCCTCCGTGCAACTGCTTGAATAGCTTTTAGATTTTGATTAATCCTACGTTCCTCACGTGACAGGTCATCCGAAATGGATACCTTTTTCCATTTGTTATTGCCCTTAAGTTTGTTTATATTTTGATAAATCAGGGACTTGGCATTAACATTGGCCAGATGAATAACGATGGAACGAGCTCTGTAGGACGGTTGCCGTCCACGCCTAAATATAGCCTCAATTTGTACTAAGTCAGGGTCGAGACCGATATCACACATCAGCTGACTAAAAAGGTCCCGTAGGTTTTCTTTGTCATTCTCAGGCAAACCTTCTATAACAAGTATTTTACGTTTGCGCTGGTTGTCCAGTACCGATAACCTCTCCCCTTGCTCAGTGAGTAATTTGGTGGTCTGGTCTGCAGTTTGGAATATCGAATCAATGTCGTCGCTTTGTTGAGTGACGGACTCCTCAAGAGCATTAACAGAGTCTATTGTTACAGATGTGGTTTTCTCCACCGTATCTATCTTACTTTTAAGTGAGTTGATTAGCTGCGCCGTGTCATTCAATAGAGAACCATGTTTCTCAACATTTAGGTTTAACTTCGTAAGAATACCAGTGATATTGCACAATGCATTTTCATGTTTGTCTAACTGACCTTGTAACTCGTTGATTCTTTGAATAATGTCCAAATTAGACGAGTCAGCGGCTAATTTCCTCCCTTGTTGCGGTTCACCCACGATGGCGGCCGTGGCATCGATGAGGATCGTGAGCGTAGCTGTGGGCGATAATGCGGGACTGAGTTTTTCCATATTATAAAGGCAGACAGAAAAATACAATCTGGGGCCTGTTTCAATAGCCTGTAGGACGTCCGTTATTGGGTGTAGTGACACGATAGCGACAGGTTGCGTTGCATTAGTTTAGTGACAAGCCATTCCGGGAGTCCTTGTTACAGACAGGCGCTAATAGTGGCTTGACTATTTCATAAGTGCGATGTCCGGTCACTATCGGGGTCCCAAATAGCGAGAGGGTATACCCTCTCACTTCTAATGTCACAAACGCGTAACTTTACTTCCCGTGGGAATTAAGCTATGAAACTTTAACCCCAGTTAGGGACGCATACAACTTATAAACATGCCAAATATGAAGGATATTGGCCCATGCAATCCAATGCTATTCGCATTTGAATTTTGTCATAGAAAATGCTGCTCTGATGGCCAGTGTAGGGACTAAGCCTACTCAAGCCTGTCACTAATTTCTGCATCGACTTTCACCTTCTTTTTTTTTTGATAAGAGTTTTATTAAAGACGAAAAAAGTTCACATGAGAGTACAGTGATCTTCAACTGATTCCGTCTACATCCAGATCAGACAGACAAATCATGAGTAATCGGAGCATATGCAGAGCATAACAGTCTGATAAGACATACAGGTCAGGAGATAAACAAGGTATTGGGGTTACATACCACTTGACACCACTTGTTCCCGATAGCGCTAACACCATCCATTGTAAGGCCCAGGCAGCAATGTCACTATGTCACCAATAGTGAACTGACACACCACCCCAATAGTGACATGCCTTTTGAAACGAGAATTAAATTTTGTCACTATTCCTGTCACTATTGCTGTCACTAGTCATGTCACTAAGTGGCTTAGTGACCCATTCTATTGAAACGGGTCAAGGGGAGATACTCGAGATCGGACTGTGCCAACCCCTAAGTCGGAGCTCAGCATAGACAGGGGTTGGTTGCCAATCTAGTTAGCTCTGGCACCAGAGGAGGTGTGAAGCGCAGCGCCCCCTACAGTTTTGAGCGACAATAGAAAACCACAAGAAAGCATGAAGCCATGCAGATTCCTATAGGAAAATATTGCCAAAATGGGCTAATTAGGAACAGCTACTATATTCAAACTGTTAGAGCTCTATCAAAAATCTTTTCAGATACCGGTATTGATAGAGTGATATCTAATCTATTCCAAACCACAATAGAGCTCAATAGAGCTCCATGTTTTATGCCTGTTTTTTGTTGTGGAATACAGCAGCCTTTTTCATGTGTGTACTATTAATGTCCCCTTTACACATTTGCAATTTTCCACATATTTGTTTCTTATATAATTTAAAAACTATATAATCTTTTTATATGCATATTTTTGCTATCTGGCCATATTTTAGTATCCCTTAGGAACATTTTGAGGTATTTTAAGGGTTTTGCGATAGTCGGTTCCAGGTATATTACCGATTTCGCTATCCATGCCGCTGAAGTTGTTTGACATATCTGAGAGTCAGTATTGAAGACATATGGTGTCTAAAGGCTATATGACCGTTATATATGCAGTTTTTTTGCTATGTTGTCATCTTCTGACACCCCTTAGACACATTTTAAGCTATTGCTTAGTGTTCTGTGATCTCAGGATCCAGTTATATAACCAATTTTTCTATCACTACCACCACCGTCTTTTGACATTTTCGACACCCAGTTCCAATGACAGAGTGTCCGAAGGCTATTAAATCTTTTCATATGCAGTTTTTTGCTATGTGGCCGTATTGTGGCATCCCTTAGGAGCATTTTGAGATATTTTTAGTATTTTGTGATATCAGGTTCCAGGTATATTACAGATTTTGCTACCCCTGCCGCTCATGTTGTTTGACATATCTGAGAGTCAGTACTGAAGACATATAGTGTCTAAAGGCTATATGACCTTTATATATGCAGTTTTTTTGCTATGTTGTCATGTTCTGGCATCCCTTAGACACATTTTAAGCTATTGTTTTGTGTTCTGTGATCTCAGGATCCAGTTATATAACCAATTTTTCTATCACTACCGCTACCGTTATTTGACATTTTCGACACCCAGTTCCAATTACAGTGTGCCTGTAGGCTATTAAATCTTTTCATATGCAGGTTTTTGCTATCTGGCAATATTGTGGCATCCTTTAGGAACATTTTGAAATATTTTTAGTGTTTTGTGAAATCAGGTGTCAAGTATATTACCCCTGCCACTCAAGTTGTTTGACATATCTGACAACCAGTACTAAAGACAAGTAGTATCTAAAGATTACAGAACCTTTTTATATGCAGTGTTTTGCAATGTTGCCATATTCTTGCATCCTTTAGACACATTTTAAGCTATTATTTAGTGTTCTGTATTCTTCGTATCCAGTTATATAACCAATTTTGCTATCACGTCTGCCACAGTCATTTGACATTTTTGACACCCAGTTCCATGACAGAGTGTTTGAAGGCTATCAAATCTTTCAATATGCAGTTTTTTGCTATCTGGCCATATTGTGTCATCCCTTAGGAACCTTTTGAGCTATTTTCAGTGTTTTGTGATATCAGGTTCCAGGTATATTACAGGTTTTGCTACCTCTGAGGCAACCCTTGTCTCATATTTTTGAAAGCCAGTTCAAAAATGATTTCTGAACTTGAATTGAATTTCTTGCTATCTTGTCACATTGTGGCATCCCTTGGAGACATTCATATTTCCTGGATACATGCATGTTAAGCATCATTTGATGCCAGAGATGATATCTCTGTATCTATGTTATGATAAAAAAAAATTATAGGTGAATTGGGTGTTTATAACCTTTAGTATATACACCCCTGTTCGTCCTTGTATCTAAGCCATTGCTGGTAACAAGTATTGCATCTGATGGTTTGAGAAGCCATGAGATTAATCAAAGTAACTTATTGGGTGCTCCCTGCAAGTTGTAATGATGAACGATAATTAAGGATGACTTCTTGTTGCAGTTTTACATAATGTTTACTGTTCATTCCACATCCTAAGTATCATATATCATTGCATATAAAAAGCTTCAATTGTCTTTAGGTACTTTATCTTTAGAACTGGCATTCAAAAATGTTTAACCCTTTCAGTCCCAATGGCTGATATATTGGCCGGCAGGGTGGCCGTTTTTATCGTTTTTGAATAGTGATATCCGGTTGTGAGTTGCATAGGCTCTTTTGAAGCTATGAATATGAAATTTTCTACACTTATAGAGTAAGATATGGGCTGTCAGGTTCAAGCATTGGATTTCCTTGAGAAGATTCTATTTAGAATTTCTGAGGGTTCCATTCAAGGTCAAAGGGCAAAGGTCATTGAATTAATAAACCTTTAGGTTAAGTACAGATTACATATTATTTCTAAGCCTTTCCAAGCCATTGCACTATATTTTTAAATCAAATTGGAAAGACAGTAGCCCACACAAGCACATAATCTCAAATAGAATGTCAGGATCTTGCTTGAATTCCATATTTGGTTGCCATGGCAACCATTCCTTCAATTTTTCAGTTAAAGGTGGATTTTTGTGTGCAAAAATTTCTTAAATATTTTAACTATAATAGTGTTAATCGTAAAAAGCTTACAGCAATAAATTCATAAATATATCTGTAAGAATATATAAGTACCATCATAGAAGGTTCAAAGTTGTTATGTTGTCATAGCAACCTCTGAAACCTAGCGCAATAGCATCGCTGCTAGTCAGTAATTCACCAAAATGCGTAAAATGAAAAGCTACCTTATATATATGTCATTCCTGTGTCAAGCGTTTTTATATAAATGAAGTGATATTTCATATACTATCACAATATTTCAATAAGAATGTAGGAATGCTGTATTTCATTCTATAGTTGGTTGCCATGGCAACCATTCCTTCTATTTTTCATGTATAAGTGGATTTTTATAGGAATTTCTAAAATAATTTTTCTTTTAACCCATTCCAGGCGGGCTCCTACACAGTCATGTATATAGGGGTCGGGTATTAGTACCTATATAGTGGTAGGAAACGGGTATCCACAGGCCCATTATGGTAATTGGATGATGTAATCACGTGATATAACATGTGATACTCGATATCATTTTCCATTTCCATAAACATTTTAAATATGATGCTATACCTAAACTCTGTGGAAGTTTCATGTATATTGATGAATTATTTTCTAATTTATCACCTAAAACAAAAATTTTGTAAATATTGGAAAATGATGCCTCAAGGCATCACCCGATCTGGACTGGTGATGCCTCAAGGCATCACCCGATCTGGACTGGTGATGCCTTTAGGCATCACCCGATCCTGTGTGGTGATGCCTTAAGGCATCACCCGCAGCTAATGGGTTAATTGAAAAATCACCAATCTTTAGTCAATAGTCATCAATCTTAGAGGGGAAAATCCATCAATATATCTTTCCGTAAATAGAGTTAACAATCTGGGAGGTTTTTACTTTCTTTGGTTGCCATAGTGACCCTCAAAATCGGGTTCGAAGGCACGATCATAGAGGCACCTGACCAGTCATGTGAAGGTAATGCACCAATGTTTTTAGGTGAATTTATCACGAAAAGGGCCTTTCATACATGTTCTGCCTGTTTCTCAAGTTTTTGACAAGATTTTTCATATATGAACTCCATATTCCAATAGGAATCTCACAGTCCGGGTGGCCTCTGGTGGCTGCCGCAGATTCAATGGGGTAGATACCAGGGGTATCACCATCTTTCTAATCTGGTTTTGAGATGGGCATGAAAAATGGGCTCTAATGAGGGCATGTATTTGGGTGTATGCTTAGAACATGTATGCTTAGAACAACGCTGCTGTTCACTATGGCCTCACCTTGTAAGTAAAACTAGATTTGCTAGAAGTCAGGAAAAGTAGGTATTAGCTAAAGGTGTTTTATGATATAGCCATGAGTAATCACTTACTTTGAGGTATATAATGGTATTAAATGTGTTATAATATCACTGTCTGAAAAGGTTTTTTAAGTGTAGAATTTTCATTTTATTTGTGACTTATTTTTCACTTTGCTATAGCAATCTGTATAGTTACACTTTGGTCTCTACACAGGATGATAAGAAATAAGTGGTCCTCTAATAGAGCGCTATACCAATGATTGGCAAATATTTCAAAAGCCTCAAACTTAAAAACAATGCAGTGATGTTTGACTTACATTTTGATCAGATTTCCTTTAAAGGATATTTAGATCTGTATTTGACTGGTCATTTAAATCGAATGAGTCCTTTTAACTGCAACTGCATATCTCCAGTACATTGTGCTTTGTCAGATCTAAGGAAACTATCATAATTAGATTAACTCCAGATTTTATCATGATCTTCTGTTTCATTTTGGTTCAATTTACTGGTCCAACTATATCAAAGTTAAGCTTGAATTTCTCGTCATTGTTAAAGTGTTATGGTCCATTTATTCAAAGGGATTTCATGCTCTTCTTGTAGATGAGCAATTGATTTTATTTTCTCTGCATTAGTGAAAGAAACAAGACATTATATTTTACTGCATCTGAAAATGTTTATTAAGTTTTACCATTCTGCAAAGTAAAAATAACCAGATGAAATCAAAAGTTTAATACTCTTGTCTATAAAATAATATGCAAGTCAGCATACTATGAAAAAAACACATCCATTACTAGGATGATAGCTTGCCAACAATTTACAGGAAATGGCTACCTTAAACATCATTCATATTGTAGTGGTATTTTAACTTTTCCAGCATCAAAGCAAATAAATCAGCTTCAAAAGAAGTTGCTGTGTAACACTCATATTTCAATGGAATTGCCATTGAAACTGTCTAAAACTTATGCTTATGAGACGAGATGTAAACTGTTACCCATTGAAGGTAGGCAATCGCTCTTTCTAATAAACTACTTGGTCAACGTCAAACATGGAAATTTTCTAATGAAGATAACACATGAAACATCTCTCATTGTTACCTTTTCCTTCCCACTCAAGGAATAAAGCTCTATATTGCTCAATTTTTATATTCCTGAAAATCTTTGGAAATGAACAAACAGAAAAGTGAGTTAAAAATCTTCTCTGAAAATATTTAAACTAAAATGTAAACACATAGACACTGTCAGTACTAGAATCAAGCTAAAACTAAGTTGTATTTGAAGGTTGTTTGCAGTTATGCTGAGAAAACCGGTATGCTTTTATTAAGCTACAAGGTCAGAATCCAGTTGGTTTCCCTAAAAAGCAAATATGAAGCAAAGCTATCTCTTAAGTAGGAGAATTATCAATTTCTTATCCCAAATAATCAACATGTGACATCAGGGAATTAGAGAACAATCTGATGACAAAATTAGATAAACCTTTAACTCCTTGAGAATCTAGAACATAAACCTTTTTTTGGCTACAATTGTGCCCTCACTCAATGATAGAGGAACATAAACACTAAAAGAGCACACTGTTACAAAGTCATCATGCTCATGCAGGTTCTTTACCATCCTTTTGATGGCCTGAAATTTGATGGCCTGAAAACTTTAAACCAACCAGCACATTGATTATCACAATATTGCAGTGTTACCACACGATGGTACCATCTTGGAAAAGAAGAAAGAATGGACTTCAGATTTTTACAGAGTCCAGAACCTTTTCCAGAAACTTGAAATATCTTTGCCACAGACCGTTCAAAAATATGCCCTTCCTCAACTTCTCTCCCTGAGTTTAAACATTCTAAGATCCCTGATGAAAGGTATATCTCAGGCTTTCTAATTTTGTCCAGCAGAGACATCATTTTGTCACTTCTAGGGAAAGTTGCAAGCAGCCTACACAGATCAGGAAATGAGCCTCTAACAGTATGCTCTATGATTTGTTGAAGCATTTCATCTGGAAGATGGCAAAGGTTTGTAGTTGTCCTTTTGTGTTGCCATTCTGGCTGATCTGTATTGATTGGACTCTGTTCCTGTTCAGTCTGACTGTTCTTACTTTGACTGGGCTCATAAAGACCTGGTGGTGTGTCATTAGCTGGACTAGGAACAGGTGCAGGTGACGGATCCTTGCTTTGGGGCAATTTAGTATTGCCTTGGGGTGTACCATCTAATCTTGTCTGATCGATGGCTTTCCACAGGTCAATATATTGTTGAATAGAACCACCAAGACTCACATAGTGTTCTCCAGCTTGTACTGGGAAGTGTCCAAGAGCGAGAACTGGAAGATCAGGTGTATAATTTTGATAAGGCGAAATGAAGCGTGTGGCTTGTTCTCCAAACGTTGAAGCAATGACAAACTGTACACTATACAGATGACTAGCAGCCCTCAATGTCAGTTCATCTCCATATGTTCCATTTTTGTCCATCATTCTTAGGTACCTCTCCCAGGTATCATCTTTCACAAAATTCATCATGGGGGTCCTATCAGAAGTGTATGGCTCAAGTCTGAGATGGTCAACAATTTCAGACCTGAGTGTTTGTTCTGAACGAAAAATTCCAATTGTTCTAAGTTGAAATGCCATGGCATTGTATTGGCAGTTTCCATCTGGTGCAGGATCACACTGTACCTCTAGCCCATTGTCTATGAATATTTGTTTCCGATCTGGTGGTGTCCATGGTAGGTAGAACTTGTTACTTTTACTTTTTCTTCCTTGTTTTTGTTTATTGTGTTGAGCTCTTTTCCCATCTCTTGTTATGGATGTTATATCACTTGCACATACCCATTTTGAATTCAGAGGAGCCAGGAGGTTGATATTTAACCTTGTACCTTCCCATTTTCTGATTCACTTTCTTGATTTTTCCTTTTAATACACAATACTTAGAGGGCACCTTTCCTTTTTTGCGTAGCTGACAGCGTATAAGGACCTTTTCATTCACAGCATATGTTGAGCATTGACCTCACCTCAAACTCCACTTCACCATCCTTTTTGCACACATGTCTGTTGCTCTCTTTGATTTTTTCTGAATTTCATTTCTCTGTTTTGCAGAATCGTCTAGCTCCCTCTGATTTGGGTCCTCACTTTGTGTAGATCTTCTGTGCCTTTCTTCAATAACTTTCCCCTTTGTTGATTTCTCACGGACAGTGTTTGAAACCCTTCCAAAGTATACTTCAAAAGGTGATTGTCCCCCAAGTACAGATTTTGGCTCTTCATTTAGGAGTCTCTGGTAATCGTCAAGATTTTCTACCCAACTGGTACCAAGTGACTGCATGAATATCAAATCATGTCTTGCCTTTTTCCTAAGTTCACGGTGAGATTGTTCAATTTTGCCTTGAGATCGGGGATGATAAGGCCTGCTATTCATCACTTTTATCTTAAGTCGCTTACATAATTTTTCCACAGTTCCACGAAATTCTGTGCCTTGATCATGCTGCAAAATCTGTGGAGGACCATGTTCCCTGTAGATTGAAAGGAGCTTAGCAGCTCCTTCTTTACTGCATTTACTTGTCAGCACCCTGAGCCAAAGAAACCTGGAAAAGACATCCATCATTGTCAGAACATATCTGAATACTTCACCTTTGTATGATACATATTGCTTTGACATATCCACAAGGTCTATTTGATGTCAAATTTGAGGTGCTTTAGCATGAATAGGACATAGTCTCTTCTTGTTAGAGAAACGAGGTTCCAGTAGTTGATAGCGTTGGGATTTTTTTAGTATTCCACCCACTTTTGACTCACTTAGAGCAGCATGAGTATTGGAAATCTTCAGTTTCAGTGTCCTTGCTCCCCCACCTTTGCTCCTTGTAAACTCCTTTTCAACCACTGACTTAATACTTTCTTCATATACAACTTTTCTTCCTCTGTAGAGTAGGGTTGAACCATCAAGAGTGTAATCATCATGGTGTCGCCAACATCGGACTATGGCATTTGTTTGTTCTAAAGTTCTTTCCTTGACCGCAACACTGAACTCTCTTTACAATACTTGAACAATTGTATCATAAGTTGACTTGTTCATTGTTGCGACTGCCCTACCAGCTGAAGTAAGACAGATCAATGTGGCGATTACTAGAATCACCCCTGGAGTCCATGCAGCATAACCTGTAATGAAAAATCAAATGTTGATTGTACCCATTATCTTTGACTAATTAGGTAGAGCTTCGAAGCTTACAAGTGTCCTGTGTGTGCGAATACCAAACTCACACTGCAATAACACTACTGCACAGAAACTTAATTATCAAATTTTAAAACCTTTATTTAGACCCATTATTATATTGTTCAAGGTGGGTGCTTCTCATTCAATTTGTGCATTGCTGTACGTTTTCTACACATGTGCATTTTCTTCAGGCTTAGGTGATATCTACAGGCCTTTAAGGGTTAAGTCAATATGGCAGACAGGTTTATCTGTGACAGAGATCCACAATACACAAACCTATCCACCACCCAGGGACCAACCTGTCCTGTCTAGATCATTGTACACCCAACAGACCCACCTGCCACCTACCTACAAACCTGTCACTCATGTACATACATGCCACCCAGAGATCCACCTGCCACCCACAACCTGCCTGCCTACCAGCCATCCCCAAAGACGCCTGCCTCCCACAGACGCACATGCCATCCACTGACCTACCTGCCACCTAAAAATCCCGCCATCTGACCCTTGTCGATTTCTTTCAATTTTCATTCTGCGTTATCTGTTTTGCCCATGAAAATAGTATTACATTGCCAAAACATTGTGGACACATGGTCTACATAGCAGGAAAACACATGCATGATTTAACCATTTTAGTTTTGTCATGTTTAGTTAGTTAGTTTGTAGGCTCTAGATTGAAAATCACTGAATTCTTTTTTTGCAATATTAACAATTATATTGTTACAATGAATCAAAAAACATACTTATACTAACATTCATCTTGGCAACACAAGTTTTTGTATCCTGAAAGTAGGTCACTTTGTGTTACTGTCTGACAATCAAAAGTGCATTTGTACTATTGACTCTTCCTACGGCATGGCCATGTTGGACTCAAAATGAGGCTATGTGAGCATACCACTGCACAATGACACTATGCTAGCACTAGTCCAGGTAGCTTTCTGTTTGGAAAAATATTTGTCACAAACAATTAATCATAAAAAATGATAAAACTTAGGATTTATGTGAAAGAGACATGCATAACTCCTTGATGTGAATATGGTTATATTTGATTCGGTTTCAGCATATTAACAATCAGAATTGGGTGGCAGTCACTATCCATTAGTATTGAAGTGGGGACACAATGGCGTCAGTGAATTGTAGCTCTATACAAATATGTCTGATGACTGAGATAATCAATTGAGAGTGTTAGGAATATATAAATTTAGTGTTGTAAAATTCTTCCCAGTTGGAGTTGCCTCAACCTGTTGGGGGAGTGTATCTCCTAATATTAGACCAAAAGGTGTGGCAAAAAATCATGCCTGATGAGACCAGTAACATTGAAACTAAATATCTTATACTCCAGATCCATATAAATAATATATATATATTGTAATGAAGACGATGACGAGAGAAGTAACGGTGGCCCGTGCATAAACAATGGTCGCTTTTATTAGACTCTTGGCTACACACGCCTGCCCAAGGCACCAGGGTATATAGAAAGTATTGGGAACCTCCGAACAGGTTGAACCCCAAACCAGGATTGATTCTCCAAGCGCTAACCGCTCCATTTAAACTACGCCTGGAGGGCGGTGTGTGACGTCACCATCTCGCGAGGTCTCGCGGCCCCCGAGAGGACCGGATTCCCCGAAGTGATCGGAGAGGTAACGTCGCACACTTCCCTCCCCCTCTTACTGCTGCACTCTCCCAACATTAAAGTCAAACTACTACTGGCGAGCTGGGTGGCACTGACGCCTAACCCCAAAACTCCCGACTTCCTCTTCTGGGTGGCACGGGACGCCTATCCCCAACTCCTCTCCTGCTTTTCTGGGTGGCACTGGGCGCCTAACCCCTACTCCCCCGAAGAACCCGGTGCACCCACGCCCAGTGGTAAACGCGAAGACAAACTGGGGGGGGGGGGGGGGAGGAGACGCCAGTCTTGACCCCCGAAGCCAAAGGGCCTCAACCCCCAGAACCAGTGGGCAACCAAGCGGGCAACGTCCCCCGAAACTCCGGGCAGGGTGGGGGTCTCCGACCTCGCCTACTGCCACCTCTACTTCCTCTTCCACCCCGTGACAGGCTGCTTCAGTCGTGGGGGAGGGGGAGTTGGCCGGACCCCACTTTCCTTAGCAGGAAGGGTTATCACGGGGGCCGCATCGCCTCCCGGGCCCGCTCCCGAGCACTGGCGGTGCGGAGACGACCGCCCGCTCTTCTCCGAAGAAGGGGGGGAGCTCACTCGGTGTCGCTTCCCCTTCTTGTGCTTCTTGTGTTTCTTGTGTGCTTTGCCGTCCCTCAGGGATTCTGACTTCGATCGCCGGGACCTCCTTCCCGGGCTCCAGGTCTCCTTCCCCCTGGGCTGAGGCGTTGAGGAGCGTGACCGAGTAGCCCTCTCTGTGCCCACCGAGTCCTCCGAGACCGTGTTGTCGGTGGCAGTCGCGCTGTGCTCCCGGGCCCGCTTCCTGGTGAGATGAAGTGGTGCCATGCTGCACTCTCCCGGCCCTCCTTCTCCTTCCGCCCGGCTAGCGGGGGGTTAGCGCCCGCCTCAGCCCTCTTCAGACGGTTTCTCGACCGCTCCTCGGGAGGAAAGTTAATCCTACCCGGGAATGGTATCTCATCGAGGTGGCTAGACCAGCGATGTTTATGGCGCTCCAGGTGTTTTACAAAATCAGATCTCCGGGCGGCTTGAAACTTATGCCCGCAGTCCGGGCAGGCCCACCCGTCGCACCAATCCTGGTGCTTGGCGGCCACATGCCGTCGGAGTCCGTCGGGGCGGACGAAGGTGACCCCGCACTCCCCGCACTTGACCTTTGAACGTATCGCCGCCATGTTTGAAAACAAACCTTCGGGGCTTCCCGCGGCACAGCACGGGCTCTCACGCTCTCGCGAGATCGCGGTTGTAGCTCTTTTTGACGCTGTGATGTCCCCGCCACGGTCTACCTTAGGCGGGCGCGTGCTACTGCCCCTGGTCAATGGCGACGCTTGTTCTGCCGCGTCCCCCCGACCACTTGTTGGCCGCCCGTGGGTGGGGGAGAGGCTGCCTCCTACCCCGATCACTTTGGGGGAACGGGTTCGGAGCGATCTCCGAAGACTTCGGGGGGAACGCCAGCGACCGTCTCCAGGGAACTAGGCCTCCCCTCCCCCGTCCTGAGAAAGCCCCTCGTCCCTGACGGGGACCTAACATATTATTCTCCCGCGGAGGAAAATTGAAGCGCTCTCTAGCAGACGAGATAACTGAAGCCGACTCGTAGCGTGACTCGGGGCCACCTGTAGTAAAGCCGAGTACCCTACCCCCTCGACCGGCCATCCCCCCCCGGGTAAAGGAGGGCCAGGGGAGTGCACGTCTCCCTCCCCAGCATCATGAGATTGGGGGATACCCCCGTAGACGAGTGAATTGAGGACCTGTATACGAACGGGAGGTGTTGGTCCTCGCTTATGACCGTTGCCAGCAGGGTCTCTATAGTTCGATTCGCCCTCTCGACTAACCCGTCACTTTGCGGGCAGAAGGCGCAGGTTCTGGTCTGAGACGTCCCCAGCAGCTCCACCACCCCCCGGAACACCCCAGACTGGAAATTGGTTCCCTGGTCTGAATGTAGTGTTACCGGGGGGCCCAGCCTACAGACAAATGTTTCCACAAACGCCTGGGCCACTGTGTCTGCCTCCTGGTTAGGCATCGCCACCGCTCGGCCCACTTGGTGAAATGGTCCATCACCACTAGGATGAACTTCTGCCCTCCGGAGGATCGGGGAAGGGGGCCCATCACGTCTAGCGCGACCCTCTCCAGCGGGACCCCGGCCCCTACGTGGCCCATAGATGCCCGCCCTGGAGGGGGGCTCTTCCTTCGGAGAACATCTACTAATCATAACATTGAATCAAATGAATTCACTTGAAATTAAGAGAATATCTTATTTAGCTAACTGATAAATGATTATTGGCTTCAGAATAGTATTGTTATTTTGGTTTGACCTTTCAAGGTCAAAGACTGAAATACAGGGCCGAGTCTGGCGCCATGGGGGTGTGCTATTTTTGTATTGGACAAGATTCTGTCTCCAAGTGCAGTGACGGTGCACGCCACGTAAATAGACTGTATCCAGCCTACCCCCACCACCACTGTAGCCGACTGTGCCGTGGTTAATCAAATATTCAGTAATTATGATTAATTGTCTGGGGCCTCATGTTTTGCATGGGGCAAGCCACTCATGAGTAGGCGTTCATTGAATAATTATCCTTGTTGCCGACGTAAACTGTGGAGAGGGAACCTTGACCAATACAAAAATAGCACACCCCAGGGCGCCAGATGCAGCCTGTACCCATTACAGTTTAACCCTATCGCACCGGGTAACCAGGACAGTAGCACAGGCATGGAGCCAAGTATTAGTGCCAGTGAACACTGCTAGAGGGCCATGTATATAGAGTATATTGTGAACATTTTATCTTTGTATCACTTGACATGACATGTGATCCTTACTATCAATTTTTATTTCACTTACAAATATAACATATGATATTGTACCTACATTCTGTGAAAGTTTCATGTTTTTTTTGTTTTTCTTTGTTTTTTTTATTTAGTACTGTAACTGGGTACATACAGACGGACTCTGCATTGCAGATTTTCAGGTCGTCTTTATTGAGCCAATATTTCCAATTTTATATAAAAAATGAATATTTTGTAAAATGATGCATCAAGGCATCACCCAGTGTGATTGTGTTAATGAACATTTATACATTAGTGTAAAAAAATTATTATTCATCGTCCCGAGATATCATTCCGGTCCTTGGAAAAATGTACAGACATCCGGACAGCAAGGAGGCAAAACAACTCAGAAACAAGGTTGAATTCAATTGGATACTCAGACTCAAAACACAGGCACCAAATGGCCTAAACACAATGGACAATATATATGGCTGAAACAACTACTGTCGACCAAAAAGTAAAGGTGAATCCAATAACTTCCCCAAAAAATGCCACGTCAAAATTTTTTCCCAGGGACCGGAATGATATTTCGGGATGACGAATAATAATTTTTTTACACAAAAAAAGACACACTAAAGGACAAAGAAAATACAAACAGGACAAAGGGGTGGAAAAGGAAAGCCAGAGACTATGGGTACAAGTGACCCAGCCAGGGACACAAACCTTTAAAAATAGGGGCACAACTCTACAATCAATCGAGCAGGTTCCAAAGGGACACAAAGGACCACAGGTATTGGGACTGTAACCCCATGCAATAACAAAGAAATAAAAAATTGGTCCAAACACTTATTTTTTGTAAAAAATTACATAAAAAAATTCCCGAAAAAATTCTATATCTTTTCTATATCTTTTCTATATCTTACTCTATATCTTACTCTATATCTTTTGTTCTATATCTTACTCTATATCTATTGTTCTATAACTACCACTATTTCTTTCACTATAACAGTATGACAAACAGTATGCCATAAAACCACGATCCAACGAAAACGCAACCAGACCTGACCTCTGCCCCTTTAATACAAATTCACCAGAATGAATCACCATCACCTTCCCCCCACTGAGAAAGGAACATACAGCTCACAACAACAACGTGACCGGGTCATGACCCCGGCGTGGCGGAACAACATCGCCCAATCAACAGCCGCGTGACTCTCCAGTCAAGGGCTAAACCAATCAGAGACTCGCATACAGGACTGGACGGGAGACTCTGCGCCAAAACACGGTGTCTCCAACCCTAGCCTACATCAGAGTGGTCGTGTCAGTGTTTTGTGTAGGAAGTCTATGCCACATCTACATATAAACATTTATACATTACTTGCTAAAAGCGAAATTATGGCAATGCCATAACAGCTATCCCTTATATCATATACCTTGGCCTATATTTTTGAAGGGAATAAATATTTGCATGGGTAGAAAATTGAGAAATGTTATTGCCTCAAAGTTTAATTGATACAACCTGGGATCTTGAATTGTGAAATTGTTATTGGTGTGTCAGGCTTATGGAAATATTTTTATTTCATTTTATTTGAAAATGTACTGTTTTTCTACAAGAAAGTGATCTTTATTACAAATAAGGGAGAAGTTTATCACATTTGTGGTTAAAAAGTTTATTACATTTAAGGGTGACTTTGTATTACAAATAAGGTTGACAAGGTTATTACACTTAAGGGAGGTGTTTTTTACATTTAAGGGAGTTTATTACAAATGTGGTTGAAATTTTATTACATTTAAGGGTTGTTACATATATGGGATTTTATTACATATGAGGGTGTAACACACAATCAACCAGGCCTATTTCTCACCCGATCAATTGTTCATGGGCCCTTAAGAGGAAGCTCACGTATTGTAATTTATTTAATTCTGATCATAATAGTTTAATAAATGACCATTTTCAAAGATTTGAGAAATTCTAGGGCATCCGATAATAATCGGCGATTGTCTGGCTACGGAATCGGCTACCGTTGGTCCAGTGGAACACCCCCTTAAGCTAAGACCCTTGAGAATCCACTGGCCTGCCTCCCATGGTTAACACATACATCAATGCAACCCAAAGATTCCTATATTTTCAATGATGCCACCTAGCGGGAATACTGTGTACTTGGCGCCCTAGTGGCTTTATTCGGAATGGAATACAGAATACCACTTAGAGAGTGTGAGATCTTATGAGAGAGAGAGGAGGTGCACAAGCCAGGCTTCCAGGCTATGGCTAAGCGAGTTCCGTTAGTTCAATCTTGTACCGCTAGATTACAGCACTTTATTATATCGTGAATTTGTCAAGACTTTTGGATAGATTCTAATTGAAAATAAATACACAATAATGACTGGTTTTGTGTACGAGTGGCCGTAATCGCCGAGTAGTTGACGCGTAGTATAACCCGGGCTAATGCGAGGATATTAGGTCGTCACCTACGAGGAGATTTTAGCCACTCATACAAATAATCAATCGTTATTGTATTTATCATACACCTTCACGATTTATAACAAGTGAATTGCAGTAAAAAGTTTATTGAAAGACATATGCACTTCCAAATCATGCCATAAAGCTACAGCATGGTGGTAATTTGGTGTATACCTACGCCAGCATATAGTTCGCTATTTTTCCATGTTTTAGCATGCAAATCCTTTTATGATGGTAAATAAGATCAGCATGACTGAATCTAAATAATTGATATTGAATGCATATGGAATAATCTTATTTTGAAGTACATTACGGATGGGACATTTTTGTTCGGAATCTCCTCCTGGAGATAATGATATATCTGTCAGAATCTCTAGTTAGCGAATTCCATTTGCTCTTTACATTTCCTATGGAGAGTTTGTAAAAGGTGGGTAATCAACATTTCTATACAAGGAAATTGGCCAAACAATTGCAGATAGAATGACAAGAGAGCAGAATAAATGATTCTTAGAGGTTGGCATACCGGTATCAGGTCAAGGTGATTTCCTTCTCTTCTTTTTAAATTGGTATCTTTTAATCATGCGTTTATGATGAAGAAGACAGCCTGATAAAGATGTTGAATCTGACCAAGAGGAAATCTATTCTAAACAGAACTCACGAACAATTTGAGGAATTTGTACAATTTTATTCGGAAATAGACATTACCAAATTGGTCCACCAATGTATTTTCTTCCTGAAATTCTAGACAACAAATATATATAGTGTACACTATCACCATAGGTCTACCGTATGTATACAACACCAGGTCTATATACAGCGATGCCACTTACAAATAATCCCCTTCGAGGGGTCGAAATGCCCGAACCTTAACCCAGCGGATTGGTGGAATTTACGTCCGATACAAGTATATATAGCTCGTCTACAATGATTTAAATATATTTACAGGAATCTGTTTTCAATACATCGAAGTTTGTCCATTTGAATAATTCCTATAGCAACGCCTCCGCTAAGAATAAGGCCCCCAAATCTCAGTGTCGAACCAACGGTGGCATTTTCACTCCACACCTTTAAGATGAAAGGTAAACCTATAGTAATATTAAGAGATAATCAATGATTGCATTAAACGTGAAAGGAATGGAAACTGTCTTGACTGAGTACATATTAAGTAAAACGTTCAAATATATATCACGTATCTATTTATCCTATAGACAAGAGATAAAAAGTTGAAAGTGGTAACTATATTGATGAATTCTATAATTGATGTTTTACGATTAAGAGGATAGTAATCTTTTTATAACTTAGCTCTGTTCGACCCTATCCATCTTTGAGATATATCTCGGTTATCAAAGGGTACACGCAGTTTTATTCGACATGAATTACGCGGGTTTTAGTGATTTATTAATTGTATTATAATATTCTAGTTATGCTCATTATTACGATACCCCGTTCAGTAGGAGAGCGGCAGCCGGTAAGACACCTTATGGAGGTTTGTTTTTGAAAAAAAATTCTTCTCTCAAAACGACAAACATAGCCTAGACAGGGACCACACTCGAAAAACGCTATACATTCTACGGGATAAACACAAACCTGACGTCACCACAGAGAGGTCTGTGACATCACAAACTCGTGACGTCACTAACAAGGATGGGCGTGCAGTGGTGTGGGTGCGAGGTAGGGAACCTACTAGCGCTACTACGAAAACTCAAACGATAAATGGTGAGAAAAGCTGAGAGAAGGGTCCATAAGGCATCCAGGCTGTGCCCTCAATCTGAACAGGAAGCCAACTTGTGGTCACGTTATCTTTTTTTTAGACAGTATCTTTCTTATCGTCCACCATATTAATACCTCCTTTATGTCCTTAGTTCTTTTTCTTTCACAAGTGACTTACAGTTATTTAATGTTCTTCTTATTTTATGAGTCAAACAGTGATTATTTTAAAAGTTAGTGTCTGTGGAAATGTTTAGTAAAATACAGTTGATCACTCACTCGATGCAATAGGAGGTACTTCTTCTACTCATCCAATTTCTAGCTCTTTGGGTAAAGAACTGAGATTCACACCAGAACGGAACAACACCACAAGCGTGTTAGAGTATTGTCAGGGGGTCGAAGAACCAGGGGAAAGAAGGAGAACACTTACAACAGTGCACGCAAAAAGTATAACTACCAAGTATTATCACTGAAAAATCTGGTAAGGTTACAGCGCATGAGCATATGGATGTGACTGTAGGGCGATGCGCTCAAGAACCGACATAAAACCACAACAGAACGACGTCGCTGCAGAGACGCTCACATCGGGAGCGTGACGTCATCACTACGACGTTGGTCACGGTAACCATGGTTACCCGAATTATGTACCAAGAAGGGGGATCGGCGGGATGTGCGGTCAATTTCAAATAAATGAAACATAATATTTCAGGTTTAATGTTATCCGATAAGGGGACGGGGGAACGGGTACCAGATGCTACGACCAACGCCTTGTGATTTAAAGACATCCCTCCAGGACGCACGGGTTAAGCGGGAGACATGAAGGTAACATTTGGCCATACAACGCTCACATCCACACGCCGGCACTATTCTATATCGAGCATTGCTACAGCTCTATCCGGGACACTGTATGCCAATCCGGAGGCTATTCTATGTATGTATGTATACATACACATGTACGTATGCGCAAGTCACAGGCTGTCCTAAAACAAACAGCCGGCGTCTTGCTCGGCTACTTGTGACGTAGTTCCGTTCGTTACGCTCGAATAAATTCTATCGTCATCAGACCGTTAAGGTTCAGGCGTGCTACTTTATACGAGTTGACCGGCGCGACCTCTTTCGGGGGCGGCCGGCAGCGAAAGTCTGGGCTGTGGGTCAAATCAACGCAACGCTTCAAGTTACGTCATAATGCACACGTGACCGGTGACGTCACATGGCGGGTGCTCGTGCAAGCGGCGCCGTCATCCGGTGATGTGTAGTAGTGTTGTTTTTTGTATGGGGGATCGTGGTGGTGGGTGGGGGTCACATGATATGACCTGGATACCACACGCTGGGCCTGTAAACTCACTGTACACGCGTGCTCAGGAGAAACTACAGAGTCAAGACTTTACAACAGAACGTCACGCGTATAGATATCCACCTCGACGCTCTGACGTCACGTCCACGTCACGTCAGCGTGCGAGGGCCGCTTCCGCGTCGAATAATAATCATAATAATCATCAACAAGACGTTGCACTCACAGTCATGGCAGTAATTCCAGTATCGCTCTTCTTGCTACGCACATACAGAATTCTCACCAGTCAAGTGTTGAGCTTGTGGGTTAAATATCAATTTTGTTTATGAATATATATATATTTAGAAACTACAGAAGAGCAATCATGAACGCCGTGTTGGCTTCTTCAACATATATCTTCACTCCCAGCCTTCACTAACGAGCAACTGCCAGGGTGATGGTTACTTACGGTAACATTTGCCTTTTAAAATGTGAGGGTATTGGCGGCTCTTAACAAAGAGTGCTCAAACAAGCTCTGCAAACTAATTGGATTTACAATGACGTCCAAGACGTACATAACGCACTTCCAGTGGTGACGCTCACCCGGTCGCTCCTCCATCACATGAGGTGCAGCTACAACTACCACACTCTCTGGAGGCAGGCAAACCCTCATTACATTTGCTCGCTAATCAAGGTGCTTCCAATCTTCATTCATGCTGTTGGGCTCCAACAGGCAACCCAACCGGCCTCCTGGGTTTGACCAAAAGGCCGGCCATCCTCTCCTCCACAATGTGGAGATTCCTCCAGGGACTTTCCACAAGGTGAGACTACTGCCTGCACTAGACATCACATTATTCAACATAGTCTCTTTCTACCTGGCCCTATTATCGCTCACCTTAAATGCTCTCATTATCGCCCAACTTACCTTCCCTAATTATGGTGCACGCTGTAACCACCCCTAAGAGTAGCTCGCGCACGGACAAGGCGTGCTCTTAATGTTGGTAACAGGTGAGTTGCTCTCTCACTTATTCAGGTGGCGCCACCTCCGCGGTAACTATTTTTTACAGGCCCCACCCAGGTGAGACACACACCTGGTGTTTCAGGGCTGGGACGGTAGTGCGACCTTATGGAATTACCTTTTTTGTTTCCGCTATCGTGAAGTATAATATTCAGCCAGGATTTAAATAAGATTATGTTTAGGGTAATAATTTAATTTATCATCCTACATTTTATATACTACTGGTTTTTTACGAATGCGAGTTGCTCCAGAGTTAGGCAAGTATGTGTCAGTCAAGACAATAACCTGGGTGTGGGCACTCTTCAGATATAAATGACTAGAGACACTATAGCAGCCAAACCAACCTGGCAAATGACAACGTTCCTCGCGCGGCCATGAACCAGACTTCTGAATTCTCAAATTTGTATCACAAAGGTTTAGCGAATAGTCAGCCAAATTGGATTTTGAACAAAAATAAAAGAGCCTTTTCCAAAACTGTTTCCTATGAACAATTTAGGGGTACCGAGACTTTTAGAAAAGATTCAACTGATGGTTTTCATGGCAATATCTGAGTCCCAGAAAGTAGCATGGATATGCACTAGAAGAGTTTGGGAATAAAACCTCAGGTGAGGCCTGGAAACATAAGGCCTCTAAGATTCAACATCCTTCTGAATGCGATATTCACTATTTTAGATGCTTTTTCGTGTTGTGTTTTTGTCTCAAATTATTTTTTTGCACCTTTGTATCATCCTCAAACGTCAGAATTAGCTTGGAAGGTAGTGGAAGTCATCCTGCTGCAGAGTTGTCGCGTTAACAGGAGATGAACAAGTGCTGCCTGTTTATTGTACAAGATGATGCCAGGCCTGGCTGTGGTAGACTTAAGGCTGTGGCCTGCTTGTCACCTGTCTATTGAGACATGCCCCACCAGGGCGCCATGGAGCAGTTAGCTAGCAGTGGTCTCAACCTGGAGACCAGATATAGTCTGTGCAAGCAAGCACCTTAGTCCGAGAGGCCCTGCGATGGTCCAACCGTGGAGGACCTACAGAGAGCCTTTCGCACCGCAAAGTGTCCGAGACCGTCAAGATCTGCCATGAGCAAGGCGTGCAAGCACTTCACTCAACAGTGCGTGAGTAAACAGGTTTAAATGTCTGTTTCATGACTAGGGCCAAGCAAAGTAAGTACAGGCGACAACGGGGTAAACTGTCCATTCAGCAACATAATACGCACACACAATCCCAGTGACGGAATCATTGACTATCAACACTAGGCACGGTCCTGTCAAAATGATAAGCCTTTTTCTTCACTGGAGTTATTCACATTCACAAGCGAGTCCGTATTGCTTTACATAGCGGCTTGCGGGGGGAGATTGTAGTAAAAGTAGTAATATATTACTCGCTTCTATTCCTCCCCATATTTAACACTGACATCACACGCTTTGCTCAAATCCAACGAATCGCAACGTTTGCTGTGAGCGAGGCTTGTACGTGGGTACTGAGCAGTGAAGCAGGCGACAAGAGAAGAAACGATACAGACTTTTTAAGAGCTGACGCCATGTGCATTTATCCTCCTTCTTCTCCTCCTGCTATAGTGATATTTTCTTTATCCAACGAGTGAAAATCTCACTGCATTTGCGTTTATTTTCAGTGTCAATAGAAGGGGTAAACTGGAGCTAGTTGCCAGAGAAAAAGCACCTCTGGGACAGACATGTTGCCGAGCGTGAGCGCCCGGATGGAACGCTAGTAAGGACAACATGCTGTCGTTCGCGAACCAATCCTGTGTGTGTGTGGTTTGAGCGAACGCCATTGGGGGAGTCTGTACCCAAAGACCCCCTGCAAGACGTCCACACATTATCAACATGACGTGCGGCAGCGACCCGGTAGCTCGTAAAAATGATTTTATGGAGCGAATCTCCCAGCAAAAAAAAAAGTTAAAAAAAAAAAAAAAATACGAAACTACCGCGCCGTTGGCGGAGACGCTCCTCAGGAGTTGGCTGACGTCACGTGGTCTGCCGCTGGTTCTCGGCCAGACTCTTTCTCCGGTCCCTAGCCCCGGTTAAAGGCCCGGCGCACGGCGCGCACCACCCGCCGGAAGAAGTTGGGGTTCCGTTTCCGCTTGCCGTGCGCATGCTCGCCGTCGTCGTCGCTCTCTGGGCACGCTTCTCCTGTGGCATTTTGAAGCTTCTCTTCGTTCTCTTCCGGAGCCGGCCTAACCCCGTCCTCGTCACCGAAGGGCGGGATGGTGGCCTTGTTTGTCACCTTGACTGGCGTAATCATAGGCTCTTCAACCTGAAATGATAACATAGACACAATAAGTTAAGGATTTATATCAAAAAAGTATATATATATGCATATATATAGTATATATATAAATAAAGTATATGTATACATATATTCGTACAGGGAAATGTTATTTTCGCCCAATAAAGCAAACTTTTCTCTCGATTATGAGCAGTGATGAGAACTGAAATAAATACATGTCTATACCTCCACCTACAAGTATATTGACTCCACCAAGGATTTGGCCCATCTGGTCAAAGTCTGTCTGAAGCATCCATGTCTTTTTAAGAATGGACGAATGACTAGCAAGCCATTGGATCCAGATGGGAAAAATTACTTCTCAGCGCCTGCTTCACCCTTAGTGAAAATAAAGTTTTCAAGTAAAAATATGAGTTCCTGGTACGCGGTTGGAACCTGGCGCTTTCATGACAGTTTTTGTCGCCTCGCACAGAATTTATATAGATCTATGACTTTTACCGATGGGGTCTAAAGCACGCTCCCTATGTTTACCAAAGCAATAGGGCCGTGTGAAATGACTTAAATTGCTTGAACAACATTCAATAGACTAAAATATTGGTTATTTTTTTCATTCATGCTTTTTGAGCGTGAGCTACACGCTCATATTCGCTGTGTAAGTTAGGGAGAGGTTATATAGACTTTCAGCGTGCTGCAAAAATGCATGAATTGACTATTTGCGTGCCAACTCTGTAAACTGAGAAGGGTACAGAGACCCAGTGTCTCAGTGTCTTAGAAGCATGCCCAGCCGACTATGACCAATCACTCGAGACGGAAATACCTCCTTGACCAACGGGTGATTGACATGGTTGGATCCTACAAAGGCAGTTGTAGAAATGGCAAGTTGACTAGGTGCAAGTCGGTTACAGAAGATAGACTGAATATAACACCAACCTTTTAATTGCTACTTTTTTAATTTCACCCTCATTCATATATAATGAAGACAATTTGCTCCTAATTCATATTGACTAAGCTGGCTTGTCACACTTGTAAACTGAATGTTTAGACATTTGGTCTATGCAGAAATAACTGAACCATCCTGGCTCCTTACTATAACAGATGGCTGAGATATAAAACGCAAAGGTCTCTTAACACAACCTCGAAATCTGACATTTAAATGGGATCTGCCCATGGAGAGGGGTGCCAACAAATTCTAATTGTAAGGTATATTTAATGTTCAAAACTGCTACTTGAAAAATGTATTATATCAAAACTGAAATAAATATTTTTATTTAAGCTATATAGCTAAGAGAATAACAACAACACCATTATATGGATACTTGCTTTGTGAAGTTGATATCAATAACAACCTGATTTACTTGTAAATATCAAAGAGTAGAGATTTGTGTATAATATGAATGGAAATCTTGAGGGAGAACCAGTCATTGTTTATATTTTCTGCGCTATCGGTACAAGGAACAAGGATTAGATCTCTTTTTTCAGCTTCAACACGAAGCAAACACCCACCAAGAACCAGCCATGTGTAAATTCCGGTTCTTCTGGTCTACTGCGCATGTCAGAATGTCAGAAGTCGTCTGCCAGACTCAGTGGCGCTTATCTCTTTCGGGCCTATCTGGACTCTCTCACAGGTGAGATTTTGCCAACACTTCAAATCTACCTTTAGCTCAAAATCATGAATATGATAATACATACCTTTGATAGAAAGAAAAGATCGAAATCAAAGAGTTGAAGAAGGCGAAATTAGAGGGGAATAATCCTCTAAAACCAATTTTGGAAAAAAAATCCCTAATTGGACCTTGGAAGTAGATCATATTCCAAAAAATACAATATAGGACAATGATGTAATATGAAATAAAATATAGCATACTTGAAAATATATTTCTAATACCATATATCAATTTACTTGAACTAAAAGTATGTAAATTATGTGCATGTATCTAAAAGTATAGTCCACAGTATGAATAGAAACGCAGACCTAAATTCGGGACGGAGAGTGACGCAGCTGGCTGCCATATGGCGGAAGCACGCGACACTAGAGGTCAGGTGAGTAACCCCTGTCTCCTTCGGGCGGGGTGGGGGGGGGGGGGGGGGGGGGTGGTTACCGCCAGGTTAGTATGTCCAGGTAGTAAAACTGCAGAGTGAGGGTGGGTAACCAGAGGAGGCAAGACTGAGTGGCAACAGCGTAACTTTTATCATGTCATATAACCCTGACGGAGACTTCAAAGACCATCTCCTTTAGGGGGCCCTCGCCCACTGCTTGTGACACGGCTTCGACAAGGCTATGAATCAAAATTCCTGCAGTATAGCCTTGTCAGAAGGTTGACAGATATGGTGTCGTAGTGTGTCAGAGTGCGATACTAAATTACTGCATCGTCGCCCTGTCGGAAGGTGGAAAAAATCTGTGTTGTAGTGTGTTGGAATGCTTGTTGGGAGCTCAGAAGGTGTGGGGGTTAAAAGCATGGACACAAACGAGCCCTAATTACACATGGCCATTCCAATATACAGGTCTGGAAGGGTTAGCTTTGGGGAATATAAATGGGTCATCTTCTTCCACTTTAGCACGCTTACCGTCGCACGAACGTTGGGTCAGCGGCTGATGAATAAACAAAGAACAGACACCTAAAACCAGTCTTGAAATGCTCGAGGAAAGCAATGATCTCAACTCTCATTAAACTCCAATTTTTCCGTTCGGAAACGAGATGGCAGGGAATGCATATCCAAGTCTAAAAATTCAATAATCTATGATAGCCTGCTGAGCATATAACCATCCAGATCAGACCTTCCAGGTTTTTAGCCTGACACAAAGTGGAGAACACTCGGTGTGGGACTGTTTTTAGGAACATGACCCTGCAGGTCATCTCTGCTATGAACCGTCTTCGTAGAGGTTATCTGGACAGAGGGTATTGGAGATACTCTAACCTCCAGCCACGTGCAGGTTTTAACCCTAAACCCGACACCTAAACAGGCAACACCCTCGTCCCTCTCTGCAGCCCTGTGAGTCAGGTTGGGTAGGACTCAGAAATGAGAACGGGAAACAGAGAGAGAGGAACAGATGAAAGAGAGAGGGGAGAGAGAGGGAGATAGAGAGAGATAGAGAGAGAGATAGAGAGAGAGAGATAGAGAGAGAGATAGAGAGAGAGAGAGAGAGAGAGAGGGAGGGAGGGAGGGAGAGAGAGAGAGAGAGAGAGAGAGAGAGAGAGAGAGAGAGAGAGAGAGAGAGAGAGAGAGAGAGAGAGAGAATAAAGGAAGAGAACAAGGTGAAGCTCACCAGTAAAGCTAATATCAAGGAGAAATTACCCGACATTTCACATTTTCATGAACTACAAACCTAGCAAGCCAAATATGCACTATGTGTTACACTTGATTCCTTGATTCCTTGCATGTGGAGAAAATAGAAATTAATTAGTCCGACAGAACTAAGTTCAGACTGTCCTGAACAGGGGTAAGTCACAGATTCCGCATAGAAGCCTGGATAATGCCTACAGGAGGTATTGAGTTCATGAAGAATATGCAAAGAACAATTTCTAAAATATGATTGAAAATTGGCCTGAGAGCTGTTATGGAACAGAAGGGTGGGCATTAAGCATCTAGGTTAAAACTGTATTCCTGTAAAGGGGAAGTCTCTTAGCATATTCGCAGGGATCGACCAAAACTCGTATTCTAGAAAGATATGAATGAAATCCTAAGTTTGTAGACTGACACCCTTTGACAGAAGCACCCCGTAGCTCCTCTCATCACCTGTAACTAAATGGTACCATTCCCCAGAGCCAAAAGTACGTTGCATGTTATTACTAACAGACTGAAGAAAGTAAGAAAAGGCTTAGTCGTTCTTATCTTTGAAAACTAGCATCCTCTTCGGCATCAGACAAGTTCAGACGCAACGATCTATTTTTTCACATCTTAGCACCTTCTTTTTCAAAGTTCAAAAGGTCTATTTCTAGAAGTAACTGGCTTTTAAAGACTGGTCCCAAGTTGTAGTACGCCACATGATACAAAGAGGATCTTAAAGCGTGAGCTATCTCTGTTTTTAACCTAGAGAGTGATCTCAGAGTTTGACAGATTTCTTTGGGCTAACCAAGAGAATCTTAGCAGTTGTAATTATAGAGAATGTTCTATAAATGTTCCTGGTAGTTTCCGGATGGACAGGAAATCAGCCATAGCGCTGGCCGCGAATACTACAGAACGTAGAATACACGGGGAACCAGCAGTGATCACCTCGCAGTAAATGAATTTGGTTTCCGGTATGCTCTTTGTGATTTCGTACTCACAGTCGAAATCAGTATTTGGTTAGGCAAATTGATATGTTTCAGGAATGGAAATTTCTAATTGATATTTTGAACTGCCTGAAGAAGTCCAATAAAGGACGAAACGATGCAACCAACCAACCATACTTGCCCCCCTCCTATTTTGATGTACTACAACCCCTAATTAAACTACCAATTTTTAATCAACGCGTCTGGTTTTTGGGGGGATTTAACTCCATTTGAATTGATATTTTGTGGATAGAGAAAGTGATCGCATAACCTGGATACCTGGATGTAGCTCCACATATGACAAGGTAGGTGTGGACTAACAGGCTGTGTCAATAACACGTGAGGGCCCGAATATATAAACTTATTTATCCTAAAAGCTTTGCTATTATTGTTCAAGGTTAGGATAGAAGGTTATATGAATGAATGTGTTGTGGCGTCATGTACATTGTAAATAACCTGTCCTTAATTAATGTGACAGATACATGGAAGATCGCCTGGTAACAGGAGAATGTATGATACGTCGTTAAAGTATTTGAATTAAAGATTGAATATTCAGTACCAAAACAGATGGTTCAGTCTAGTGATCTGTGTTTGTCTAGTTTAGAAAAAAAACCCACATTGGAACATAAAACAACGGCTGTGATCTATATCAGCCTCTGTCTAGCTGGCAAGCGTAGTTAATCATCTAGGGGTCTATAGTGTTTATATGCCAGTGTAACTTTGATATCAACAGGCAGAATGTCACTATGTCTGACACATGCCTACAGAGATAGGATCAGACAATAGCGTGACAGCCGGTGTCCTCTCCCTTCGCCAGCCCATGTAGATGCATGCGGAGAGAGGCACCCATACAGAAAACATGAATTTTTAGTGGATGACTCACCCAGTGTTTGTTTTGATTAATTACATTCCAATGTGAATATAAAAATAAACGAAATATCAGTGGGATATATAATACTGCGTAGAACTGGCATCACATTGTCTGAAATTGCTGATTCGTTAGCTTTGACCTGGTGTGTTGCTTTTCAAGTAGAGAGTAATTACGTGGTTTTGTATATGGCATAAATATCATGTAATTATACTAAAATATTCAGGATGGATAATAACTTGAAGCGTTCTCCAGCATAGAACGGTTAATGCTTTGAGGCATTTCTTAGCGTAGACTAGATAATGCATTATATACATACGATATTTATGGATATTTACAAAATGTTTTTATCAAGAAATAATGGGCCAATAGACATGAAACTTGCATACAATATACTTATGATAGGATATTTAACACAATGAACAAAAGTACAAGTTATAGAAATGAGGATGACGTGTCATATCACGTGATTCAACAATCGAATGTAGCGTAATACCCGTCCCAAGCACCCATTCCGACAAAATGTGCTAAAACATGAAAAAAGAAATTCATCTATTAATGTAAGGTACCAAATCATAGGTTGGCGCTATATCTATTTGTCTATTCTGAAGTATTTTGTCGTGAAGTCCCGTGTAAGCCTTTTAGATAGTTCTCTTGATTTCCCTGATGTAACTTCTCTGACATTGATTCAACATGCTGTATGGCAGACAAGGAACAACATGATTTTCGTATCAGTTGTGAATAGACAAAAATCGAAAGTTTGTAGCAGGCGGCCGCAAACCACGAGCGTGAGCAAGTGCATTACGGCGTCAACCTCGAGGGGTTCATCGAACCATCGTATGTTGTATTTATCATCCATCTTCTCTAAAAAAATCAAAACAAGGAATTGGCACACTAAAGGGTACATCAATATAACAGTTTTTACTCTACAGCATAAATGGACTATTTCTTCCGTAGACTATGGCTTTAAACCCATATACAATAGATCTGTAACCTGTGCACAATGATTATGGTATGTGACGGTTTTTAAACAATGGGTACTGGTTTCTGGGTACTGAGTCCTCATACATTTTCAACTTCATAACGTAACAGTGAGGTGCTCAATCAGAGCGGTTTCCAGGCCTGAGCTGCTCAAAGCATGTCAGCAACGACTCAACGAGTCTGATACCCCATGAAGCCGCCAGATGGCACCACTTGTGATCAATGAAGTGATCACAATCGTTTGTTCACGCCGGTAGTGCTCATAAACCTCTGTGGTCAGATTAGAGAAAAGTGTCTACCCTTTTAGTTTGTTTAAATTACCTGCTCATGAGCACGCAGCCTAAAGAGGTACCACTGTACACGCACTCCATGACCTTAGAACGGTATCAAGGCAATTTAAACTCCAGTTATCTAAACACATTTCTTTTTACGTGAGGCAGCTGGAGGGTACCACTAGATGTATCAACCTCTTCAAAATATGAATGTCACTTTGGTAAATGTCAGTTATATACCTTATTCTAATTAGAATTTCAAGTTTAATATTCATAAATGGTGCGTTCCGAATTCTTGTCGATGCCTGAAACCTGAAGTGTCATATCTGCTCATGGCCAAAGACACATTATTATTACATACTTATGACAGAGTCCCTATCGAGAAGGTGTGGGAAGAAACATGTATAGACTATTCAAAATATTCGGTAAGATAATCTGTGAATAAAACCATTGATTACTGGTATGTAAATGTTGCTACGAGTTGTATCCGGCGTACGCTGTTCCCCTCTGAGACAAATCCTGGTGATATTCTGTATTCAAACACAATCTCTTCGTCTAAGTTATAGGGTTCCATTTCCCTAAGACATGTTTTTTCCTCTGTAATTGTTGGCGACATTTACCCCTAAAAAGGAACAGAATCTCATGAGATTTTGAACCCTATGAGGTACATGGATCCCACCGCGTGAATTCCACAGAAACATATTAGTATTGCCTAACTCTAGGTCTTGCTAGTGTACCGGAACGGTTGTTTACTGTAAAACAAGTCGATAATCCTGTCCTTAGATTGGTGTAACCACCACCTTACCAGTTCATTCACAGTTCGCCTACTGTCTCACCACACTCCCTTACCTCTTCCCAAATCCCATCCACAAAACACTTTCTACACTCAAAGATAGCAGTACACAACACTATAGGCAATAGCGGAGGAATGATAATGTATCTTGGTTGGATCAGAACACTTTAATTCGTTGTTTAACTATTCGCAGGTGCTCAATCAGAGCAGTTTCCAGGCTCCTTGAGAGGGAAAATACAAAAAGATATACCCCTTAGAATCAACTAGGGCCAAACTAGTTTCGTCCAAACTAGTTTTGTGTATGTCATTTGTGAGGAGACACTAAGGGCACTGGTTAAGCTGTCCCTTGGCTCGGAACATGCCTAGTTACCCTGCGGTGTCAGAGAGACAGTATTGTATTCTTGGGTGTGTTTGGCATTTTCCCTGAGTTGCTCCTCCAGGTAACCCGTAACATAACGAGCAACCGATTGTGTATTTAACTCCGTGTCAGAAGAAAACACATATTTATAGAGCCAATTTCGCACAACCTAGTCAACCAGAAAAGTAAGAAAAGAGCTGGTCCTTCGTATTTCTGTCTATTTTGGCCACTCTGACTTCTTTAGCAGTTCTCTCTTTATCCAAAATAAGCAAAGATTAGTGCTAGCAAGTCAGCACCTCAGGCAAACAATCTCCAAACAGAGTGTTAGTCGCTCTCTGTGCAACATATGCCTAATACTAACAGAGGGACCTGGGGCTAAGGAGAGTGTAAGGTCATGGAGCGAGTGGTCGTCTGCTGCCTAGCACACTTGTTGGCATGAAGCTCACAGCACAGCCAAAGTAAGGTGCCTTCGAATATCGCTGGCCCGGGGAATGTGCTTGGAGAAGGAGCTGCTCATTAGCTTGGCTGACAGACTCAGGCAGCAGTGGGAAATGTCAGAGTGAACACAGGACGGGTAAAAACGGGAGGAGGTGCAACCAAATCGGAACACAGCTTGGGCTGTGAAGGCTACTGACTCGAGAGGCCCGTTCTGGCTTGAGGCAGCAGCTGAGTATATTTCAGGAAGTTTTGTTAAGATTTTTTCCCTATTATCCTTAAATGTTCTGTATTCATTTGCGGTTCCAAAAGAAGACTGGTTGCCTTTTAATTTGGATTGGTGTTGGGAAATGATTTTTTAAAATGATGTTCCTCGTTGTGTTTCAGTGGTAAAAACACACAGAGGTACTCATCATGCTATTGTGATAGATTGGATTATCTCTAGCCTTGATTCATTGATAGGTATCTTTATGAGCATGTTCCACGCATGTAGTCCTAAGTGATTAAAGCATTGCTGTCTTATAATTTGAGCAGGTTTTCATCAGCATTTAGGGTTGATTATTCATTGCTCATACACTCGCTTCTTCGGCAATGTCAAAATTCCATCTTCGCCTGGTATATAAACGCCCATAGGCTTAGGATAGGAACTCGTACTCAACAGGCTTGTGAAAGCTCATACTAAATGGGCAATAAACACATACAATTGTCCGATATTATTATAATTGCTATGATAAAATCAGAAACATATTCTTGTTTAGTCTGAGTTCTCGATTTCAGTATCTCAGTTGGTACACTTCCGAATGGTCACTCGGCTATCGCCTGGACGGATTTCCTGCGCACCCCAAACTCGATGGCGAATGGAGACACAGACCAAATACTAATCAGTTTCTTTATTACTATTTTCAACTGACATACACCTTTTCAATATAGATTGTAGGAGCCAGAACAATACATAAATGTAATAACAATACCTTGATATAGTCTCCATGTCTGGTAGTAGAAACCATTCATCTTGTTAACATGCACGCTACTATTATTCCCGGATCAAACAAGGCATTGATCGGTGAGTGTTGCCGTTAATCTACCAAAGTGAGGCTGCTTCCGTTGGTGGTTTTAATCCATCAGTCCCTCCAGACTTAAAATCAACGTAATCAATGCTACTCAGTGAAGAGAGCATTCATCAAATCACTCCTGCCTTTCAAGTGGACATGATTAATGAAATTTACGTCGGCACTATGCTTACAATACGCAGGGAAATGTATCGTGCTAAATATAGCTGCTATCATCATCATGAGCAGACGACATTTCTCTTCTGTCTTTAGTTGATTAGCTTAGCCCTTTAATTTTCAAAATATATACACTGTACTCTGTTCATTTACATCATAAAATGCATATCCATATCCAGTGCCGTTTGTCTGCTTCGGAAAAAAGACAATAGAATGAGCAGAAGTACCATGTGTAGTACTATACATATAAGTTTTAAGTAAAGGTCACTCTCCTCTGTTTTTGATAAAATTGAAGAAAACTATATTTATCTGTATATTAAGCAAATTAGAATGGACCTATTTTACATTGGGTTAGGTCAAACTAATCAAAACTGAAATTTTGTATATGCTCATTTCGTTTTGGAATATATGCCACAAAGAACCAATCAAAATGGATACATGTATGTGGATATCTAAAAATCACCAGGTGGCGCAAATGTTAATTGCAGGATCTGCCTTTAATACTGTCCGTGGTTGGTAGTCACTGCGTATGTGCAGCACTGTCGCTCAATTGTAACGTTCATCATCTCTAAACCACCACCCCCACCCCGAAATCCACTGCCCCTTCACTTATTCCCTACCCCCGAAGTACCAGTACATCTCATCGCACTTCCCCACCACCTCCCTTCACCCCCAGGGACACCAATCTGCAGGAAATATCGATCCCCTTGCCCTGCAGCACTGTCCCTGGAGCAATTGGGGGTGAGGGATGATTGCTATCTTCTGAAGGAATAGGTTATGTGGGGTTGTTGTAGGAGAGGTGAATTACAGCGATGCAGCAGCAGTTTTTGCCCACCTCGTCAGCTAGCTCACCTTTAATGCATACTACCTGTCTTGTTTCATCCCAACCCCACATTTGGTCTCATTTTTTTCTCTCACCCTATAGGCTTACCATTGGTAACCCATATTTAACACCCATGGAGTATTGTAGAAAGATTTTCGAGGGGTAATGATGTCACAAACATTAGTCAATTAGTCAGTGGCAGGGATGAGGTCAAATTTGAAGCGCACTAGATCTATAGCCACGGAAAATACACCATTCATTTTCCTTTGCTACATAAGCTTTTTCCATACAGCTTGTCGTAAAGGTTTAGGAGCACAAGTTATGTGATAGAGTGTGGCCAGGCAGTATACACCAGTACTATGCTGTGTTACCTGCGGGCAAATGGAGAAATATCGTGTGCGATGCAGAAAGTAGTTGCAGCACTGCGCAAATGGAAAAGACCCACCCTGGTGAGGTTTATGAGAAGTATCGCCTAGATATAATTTTCCTTGTTTTTAATGCTATCATAACAGCTCATATCAACGGAATATGTTTGCAAGATGAAATGTCTGTATCACTCAGAATAATGGGTATGGGTAGGTTTGGGTAGGGTTCGGGTTAGAGTAGGGTAGGGTTGGGGCTCACAAGTCTGTGGACGGTACCGAATTCAGCCATTTGCGGTACCGAATTCGCAGCGGTACCGAGATCACCCGCGGACCGAGTCTGCCTTGGTACCAAGTTCACTGGTATTCATGCATTCTAGTAAAGAGTCTCAAGAACCAAGGGAAAACATTGTCCAGTTGAAAGGACCAGGGCCTTGTCGTGGACGGAGAGTCTATTCTTAGGTGCCAGGAGTAGACGTTCCGCTTCACTGACTTCGCCCCCTCGCCAGAGCGGGGCACGTTCTGCTCTAGTGGCCAACCAGGTGAGTTTACGGGAGTGCACCTGGTGCACTGTGGCCCATACAGCCTCCAGGGCGTTATTGATCACCTGTATACCCCTGGAGGAGGGGTGTTGTATTGGCCACAACACACCTATAAAATGGCAAATAACAACGCACTAAGCAGAAACCCTCGCTATCAGTTTGGATTTGGTCCAATTAGTTAACGTCATAACGGTGCCATATGATAATATACTAAAGTGCAAACAATACCTTTGTATTTCAATATGCTGGAGCATAGTTGCCCTGGCAATGACCTCATATTCGTTACCAGATCATCAGATTACACAATCACCTACGAAAAACCACGAAAACCTTTAACTTTAGAGACAGGAACTGTAACTAATACATGAGAAAGGAATACATAAAATTATACGGTGATACTAGTGGAAGCCGAATGTTGAACGCTTGTTGATACTGACCGAATGGAATCGCAATCTCAGGCACAGTTTAAATTTGAACAGCGAAGGCCTCATACTAAACTGTATAAAAAGAATCCTCTAAATACAGGACCGCACTGTTTTGTAACTCAATTAACCCAGAGGTCAAATCACTATTAAGTAGGGCTTCATTTATGCGCGGTGTTAAAGGATCGCTAGCTATGTTAACATAATTCAGAACATTAAGAATGAGTGGAAATGAGACTGCTACGGAACTGTGTCTTCAGTCTCTTCATCCCCTAATCAACCATCCCCTCATCCCTTTTTGTGACAAATTACGAATATTTGAGTTACTTCTCTTATGCTAAGTGAAAACTCAATTTCTGATGCATAATGAAGATCGAGAAGGCTCGGAAACGGTACTTGATTAGGCCTAGTCAAGTAATCTTTTTAGATCCCACTTGAATCTTCAAGCCACTTGAATCTTTTTAGATCCTTACCAAGTAACGTTGATACGCTTTCTCCTTGGTCTTGTCTCCACATTCCTACATACCTTGAACTACTGATAGAAATGGCAATCGATAGATCGATGGGGTAACTATCTTCACCCTTATCGAGTAACTTCAACTTGTAGGTTTTCTTCACTCATCTGAGTTTCGATCTGATTGGTCTCGATGGCGTCACGTGGTCAACCTTGATATGAACACTTTAGGTTGGGTATGAAAACGTCAGCCTTGATATGAAAAGTGTAGTTACTTCACCCCCAGCAGCGATAGGTAACTATAAAGTGTTAAGCCAAAGGTATCTAGGACTATGAAATACTCTGAAATGCAGAGAGAAATATAGGTTGGTTCCTATTTGGCTTAACCACAGGCATTGAGAGTGCCTGGGTACCCATTCATCCCAAAGTACTAAGCCTGAAAGGTCGTACGTGTATATGATTACCCTTGGGAAACCGGGGGTAGGAGCAGGGGGGGGGGGGGGGGGAAGGGGGCAGAGCTCTCCGTGGCCGTTACTTTACGGATACAGACGTCACTGACGTTATTTACAGATTATACCTATCCATCATATCTGTCCCCGTCTAATGGAACAACCTGAATACTGGCTACCCCAAAAGTGGCACAAAATCAATGGCTGCATCACCACGTTGGCCTCCACACCTTCACAGATGAGACATCTCTATACCTCTCCATAGAATAGAAAGGAGCTATGCAGAGAAGGAATTGTGAATGATGGCAAACCAAAAGTATCCGATTTTATTTTAATTTCATCTAAATTGTTCTTAGTTCAAAACAGAATTGTGCGGGCGGACTGATGGAATTTCGGGCAGTCACTGATTATTTAGTCTAATTCTGCATTTAGTGGTGGCTATAACATGGTGATTATCTTGTATTTTCATACGTGATAGTCACAGATACAGTGATGTCCTCAATTCAAACGGCCTTTAAAATTTCACTTGTAAGAATGTCGAATGGAAACGCGAACCAGGATAACCACATCATGTAATATCCCACAGCTTTAGCGACGTATGGATGGAGAGCCTCTGTACTGTCACTCAAACGTTTTCGAAAAGCAAACACAGTGTAGTTCATTCTATTGGAGTTGAAAGCTGTGTTGGCTGCAGCTCACATTCTATGGTTTGTCGAGTGCCCGAGCCCGATCACCTACACGAACTGATTGGTCGAAGATCGATAACTATTTGTAGGCAATACACACTGAGTATACATAACCTGCCGTAAAATGACACAACCCAGGTCAGCGTTCTGTTGACATACATTCCACCGAGTGGCGACCGGAAACGAGGTGTTGCTGGTACTGGGCGTGGTCCGCATCTTACCCACACATCATGCCGGTAAACAGCGGCTTGGTATGGGCCGCAGACATCAACGCAAAACATAAACAGACGTAATCAGTGATTGGCTGCGTCGTGACTAATGACCTCATAATTAGCCCTGCGTTCACTGACACCGTCGTGGGTAGCAATGCTACAAATCCTGAGAAATAATACGAATATGATATATCTTCATAAGAAAAGGCACCGATAGAATTTTGCTTAGAAAATATCATAGAAACTCGGGAGATATTACGGGTGTCTATCAGAACTGTATGCTGGTCTGCACGTGTTGCAGAATAAAGGCATTGACTTCGACTGTTCTGTTTTTTTAGATTTCCTGCTGGTATTGGCTTTCTGTCAGTCTTGGTTTGCTCGTCTTTGAAACGATCCTCTCTAAATAGGATCTAGAGCATTGCGTGATTACGCTAATCTCCCTTTAATCTGTCTGCTACCTAAAATCAATAAGATTTATCTAAAATTGATATCTCAGGGCACGCTCTCGGCAGACAGCTGATGATCAATGAAGTAGGATTTCAGATTGTGCATCCCATCACTTCTTTCCAGGATGTCTGAAACCATACGTAAATTATATGCCAATCCTTATACACCAGAAATATCAACGGTGATGCCAGTGGTGTCCTGAATACATAAATCTTGCTTTATATCTTATCCTTTTAGCATTTCTTTATGATAAAAAAAATACTAGAACAAAGTGAAACAACGGAAATCCAAAATTGACTGGGAAACTATGTGAGGGTAGTTGTGGCCCACTAGATTTTAGGTCAACTATAGACTGTAGAACCATCCCAAGGCGCTATGAATATCATGTAAGGAGGTCAGGGTGAAGGTCGTGGTTTGCTCCGAATGCAAGTCATTGGCTACTTGGTTTACTCTATTCCTTATATGGCAGTTAATGCAGGGGGACAACTCCATGCCGATGTATTCAGAATCGTTTACATTACATGGCATCAATATAAATCTAACGTTAAGGCAATGGAGAGGGGAATGTAAGGCGTAGAGGAGAGACACTGCTTGGTTCATTGGTATTCATGTCTGGGCAATTTCATGTAAAAATGATGATATACGGCGGAGTGGCATGGCAGATTGGCGGACTAAAGTGCTGCCTGTGGAGGTGGGCGATTGACTGAGTGGTAACGGCGTATACGTCGATCACCGTACGTCATGTTACAATCACCGTGCGTCACGTTACGGCATCTCATGTACCAGACCACAACCGACGTCTTCATGTTACGGCGACCCTTCAAACTCCAGCCCACGCACTTGTACAGTGAAAGGCGGTCGGAGGAGGAGGTCTGCATCTCTACAACCTTACACCCACATATTCCATTAAAACACGTCAACACATGGCATGACCTTGTCTGCAACAGCAAGGCGGAACAATTACCTAAATGTGGTACCAACGTAACGATGTTCTATATACGGGCGTGATTTAGGAACTAGATTCTAGGAGCGTGGTCCTAGAAAAAACATTCTGGACGGTGGTATACTCTGAGAGGGTTATTTAGGGATTCGTCGACTGTAAATAGATTGATGATAAACCAGGGAAGACGTAGACTGGATGGATGAGGTTGGTAGTTCGGCTAGACGTCCTCCGTTTCCACCATATGGCAGTGTGGTCAGCTAGCGTTACGGACGTAGTTTATGTGGTGGTGGGATTTATATAACAGTGAGTCTGGCTTAATTGGGCAATATACGTGTATTCACTATGAGACAGGTATTATTTATGTAACCCATTCACTTATTCTCCAGAAATTCATCTCTTTCTGTTTTTAAATGAAGGGGAGATTTTATTTTTTTATATTTCGTTTTGTTCATAATTCCTTGTCTAAATTTATATACATGTATATTGATATATGTTAGGGTCCTCACTGATTATGTTTACTATTGATTGTGTTTCACTAGCTTTAAGGATCCATTGCACACTGGGTACGAACTAATAGTTCGTACACTCTGTCCCCCTTGTGACTGGTTGCAAAATGGCGATTTTGATTATTTACAGATATATGATAACAAGGAGATATAGTGTTTTGTTTTGTTTGTTTGTTTGATTTGTTTTAACGTCCAGTCAACCATTATAGGTCCCTACCAGACTTTATCAAGGTTCTTTTACACTACAAGGGTGGTGATCGAATCAATGTGATGAATTCAGGTAGAAATCTCATCCCTACACATTTACTGAGGTGAGAGTTCTTTTACTTCCCACACCACATCTTTAGACAGGAGATATAGTGAGTGTGTCTGAATTACATCTGTTCCTCTTAGTTTTGTCAGAAATATTCACCAAGTTAGAAGAACGAGGTGAAAATCTTCGACACAAAACAACCCTTAAAAACACACTATCCAAGTCTCCCTATAGTTCTAGAATGTGGCCACTTCGGTCTCTACATGACATACACATCCATGCTTTGTGCACTAAATGCGTTGCCTCGCTATCACTGACGACCTCCAGGTGCTCGAAAACCCAGTTTCCCGGCTGTTCCTGGAGGAGCTAGCTTCTAGGCGCCAGGAGGAACGCTCATAAAGCCCCCACCCGTCCCAGTTAGCCACGCCACCTGCAGGGGGCGTGGTGAGCCCTGGCGGCGTCTGTAAGACATAAACCACCATTCTGTTATCCGGTTCCGGTGGTGAAGGCAGGATACAGAGGGTGTACGGCCTCTGAGCGCTTAGAACACGCCGTTTTGGGTGTAATTCCCGTATTATGCCATTTACAAACTTATCATCAATTGTCATTATCCATCGTATACGAGTTGCTAGTCCGTTCACAAACCGATCTGAGTTTTGCGCTAGATAAGGTTGCAACACAGCTTCCACATAGATCTAATTTAGGTAAAATTTCATCATAATTCTTTTTACAGGCCTTATAATAATAATAATAATAATAATAATAATAATAATAATAATAATAATAATAATAATAATAATAATAGAGAAACCGTTTCTATGGGTAATCAATTCAAGCCTATCAATAGAGCCTCTCGGCCTGCAACGCCAGGCTGTATTTCCAGTATACCTTGGAACTCTGGAACTATCAACCGAAATCAGTTTCCTTATAATCCCGAATTTAATCCCAAGATAAAAGTCCCTGATTATCTCGTACAACGATTATCAGGTAATCAGTTAGTAAGACATTGGTTCCGGATTAGATATAGGGCAGAATGTGATAAGTTTTATTAAAGGAATGTGTATTATTCATTTCGCATGAATTCAAAGAGGATATTTAATAGAAATACACCCTGCCATGAGTAAATCATGAGCGTATTCTGGGGATGTGAAGATACGTAACGCCTCGTTACATCAACCATAAATATACACGTCTTCTATTGCCAGGCCATATTCCTAGAGACAGCATTATTACCAAGGAGACAGGGGTCTTATCCCAGTTAGCCGAACAGTAAATACAAACATCTGGATTCACAGCCGTGTTCAGACCGCCCGACGCGACCCAAAGTACTTGATCCGACTCTGAACGACAAGACCCAACTGGACCTGGTTATTTTTCAGTTGGTCTGATACTTCTACAACTATAGGTGTTCAGTATCTGAACACCCAAAATGTAAAAAAAGACAGGCTCTCTTTGTGTTGAGAGGGAAAGGCATGTACATGTATAGGGTAAATGATTAGCTTATACATATTCATATTTGGAGGACATCGCTAGCCGGTTTTGGTTATTAAAATGAGACTAGAATTAAGTGACTTTGACCCTATTTGTTAAGTCAGAGACCTTATACTTTTGTGACTATTTCCATGTAGCTTCAGAGTTTAAATGGCATAGATTCTTCAGGCCCACCGAATGAACGAACTCCTTGGTTGGAGAAAGCCTTTTGAGCAGACGGGTGCTCCATATCAAGGTAGATTCCAACACCTACATCTATTACATTACAAACCACAGACACTTTTCCGGCTCAGCAGAGTGATATTTTACATATCAAGGTTCTCATAAACCTCAATTTCTTTAGATTGAGAATGTTAATGCTATATATGTCATCTTCTTAGATCCTGAAATAATACAACTCGATTGTGTTATGGAACAAATATTGTCGGGACACATTTCCACCTCTCACAAAACAGGTAAATTCAGACCTTACACAAAGTACTGAAAATATGCATAATTACATAGGGCTGAGTAAATTGGTCTATGCCTATGTTCTACCGTCCATTGAACACGACGGAAATTGCTTTGACAGTAAATCATCGCTTAGTATGCGGTCGATACAGTGGAAAAACTGACTTGGCATTTAATTTGTGAATTACTACGAACTCACGGACCGGTAAATTCTTGCCCGTAACGCTGTTAGGCAGGAGGGGCACTATGTATAAGAACAATGTGCACAGGTGTATCATAACAAATAAATAACAGTGATTAAAGAGCAGACAACATTTGTATCATGTTACTGTTCACCTGTCGTTCTCATCACATATAGTCAACGTAATATTCTGAACATAAATACCAACCCAAACACCAAAGCTGATATAAGATACATGTATATGGAATTAATTTAAGTAGTATGGTCGAGTCTGAGACATTTTAGACAATAATCGATGGTTTTGTGAACGGGTTGTCGTAAACCACGAGGGATTGATGTAAGGTAATACACTCGTAAGCGTTAGTGAGGATATTACTACATCAACCTAAATTGGTTTATAAAGCCACCTGTCCACAGAACTATCGTTTGTTGTATTTATTATCCATCTTCTCGAAGAAATCAAACCAAGGAATTACCATATAAAAGGGCATATCAGTAGGGACTTTCTAGTTTGCCCTATAGCAAAAAGGGACTAGTTTTCCGTATATATAATGGTTTTGAGGCCATGTACGATAGATTCCAATCCATATACAATGGCTATGGTATCTGGGTAGTGGGTTGTGGAATTCCCATACATTTTCAATGAGTCTTTGTATAAGATGGATAATAAAAGTAAGATCACCACAACCTGAAGCTTCATTAATGTGCATCATTTTGAATACAGGTACGATTGAAGCATATCATGCATAATATACTAGAGAAATATATTTCAAGGAATAGTAAACTAATAGGAAAGATTGATGTATTTGAGTTGAATGTGGTTGAATACTGTCCATGCTCTGCTTTGCCTAACAGATGACTCTTCTTAGAGGTTTTTTAAAGCAATGTGTTCGTTATTTTCCTAAGCACCTTGAAGCCCCATTTAGTAGAGTAATTACCCATCACCAGAACTGGAATCATTTCATATACTCACAAATATCAACGCCTTTATGGAAATGAATAGAAAAGATAAGAGATAAAGCTGTAGAATATGTCATCTATTACTGAAGAACCCCGAAAATGAACGCTTGTTACTCAGAGATGGATTACTAGAAAACATTCTTGGATTTCAGTCATAATGAACGAGCAAATCATATTTATTGTCTGTTGGTTCGATTTAGCTTCCAGTTAACCAGACTTTCTCAATGTTCTTTTACACCATAAGGGTGGAGATAAATTCAGGTAGAAATCTCACCCCGACACATCTACCGAGGTGGGAGTTCTTTTACTTCCCACACCAGAAGCAGAAATGCGGCTGCAGTGGGACTCAAACCCACAAATTCCTACAACCTTGAGATTACGAGTGCAGTGCTTTTAATCACTGAGCTAACTGCCCACCTCGAACGAGCAAATCACCATAAAGATAACATCGAGTAGTTCATTAAGTGCTTCGTACGTAATTGGGCCGTAAGAAAGGCCTCACCTTAATACTACTTTGTGTGTGGAGTTCCACCATCAGCATTATCATCTCACATTCGTCATAGTTTGAGGTAAATTTCAAATTGTCAAACTTGCAAAAATGTCTGAAACTTCATATTCGAATTTTTAGTCTACATTTAAGTAACTCGAGAACATTGCAACTAGCGTTCTGTTTGAAGGTAGCAATGCCATATCGCCTTTACGCCACTCAGTGCTTCATACCTGTAGAACTAATTGGGTATGCACATCTTTTAAAAGGAACGAACCCTTATATGAACCCTTATCCTTACCTATTCAACTAAACAGTTTTCGTGTAGTTCATACAAAGAGGCACCTGCAAACACTGAGACTGATATATTGAGGCTCGACAACTTCTGGCACGCGCATATGCTGCACATGCACTGAGCCCTGACGAAGCGCAATAGCAGGCATATCTCAGTGCATATTGACTACACAGACATCCAGAGAGGAACGACTGAAATGTGCGGTATTGCTTGTGGATATGAACGTGGCTAAGGTTATCGGATTATCGTGTGTACAGGCCACTCCAGCGGGGGATTAGTGTATTTAGGGGAATCAAGTCTGGTCAGATATAATTAGAGTTATTGCATATAGATCTCAGGGATGCAGTAGTTTAAGACCGTAATTTTAATTGAGTTTAGGACAATCGTAATTATTATGGGGCCATCCATAAAAGTAAGTATGCAGTGAAAGGGGGTGTGTGTGTTCAAAATTGTAAAAATATTCATACACCTTTCTTTAATCTTTTGACCACGGGATATAGAGGACGGAGAGAGTAATCCTTTCAGGAATTTTACGAACATACCTTATGGATGGTCCTTATTTTATCATCTGCTTATTCTTATATCTCATTGCAGCTTCTTCCTGATATTTACAGAGGGTAAAGTGTAAAAACTAACTGGGCGTTTAATCTGTGAATTCTTACAAACTCATGGATAGGCAAATACTTGCCCCAATGCCTTTAGGCGGGAGGGGTGTATTTACGAGTCAGTGAGTGGGTAACTATTCACATATTAAATCCCTGGTCTGCTTTCCCTTTATTAAACTCCTTGAAATATTTTGAATTCATAGGAAATTACCTTTAATCGCCATTTGAGGCCTTATTTGGACATGCTGAACCAGTACTTATATAGAACGGCCTGACCATGCTGTACAAGTCGCCATATGCCGAAACGGTGCGTATTTACAGTGTATACGGCATGGATATAGTAAACAGTAGGCCATGCATGATTTTTACGATATAGAGAGCACAGGTCAGTAAGTTTAAAAACAATGTGCATGATGGTGTATGATAAATAGATATGTGTAGTGTACTTACCGGCTCGCCGAGGTCTTGGTACGGAGGTGGGAAGAGAAGCAGGACAAGCTTCCTCTTGGCTACATTGGGTCGGAAGCGTCTGTAGACGAGATCGGCGATGACATTGGCATCTACAAGAGGATCATAGAGCAGTCTCCTTAGACACAGCACATCCAGGTTGAGAATCATCTCCAAGATGAGCGCTTAGCAGCCACGATATCAAATCACAATCCTAAATCCAAGTTTCTGCAGCCACAATACGAACTCACAATCCTAAAACAGGGTACAATGGTAAGTCATGTATAGTAGCACCATTCACACCAACGCAAACCCAGTCACAAAGCTCAGGCAAAATGCAAATCCCTGCCAAATGGCACTATTCCCTTGAATGTCTCTTCAAATCTGTACACGGCCAAAAGTACCGGATCTTACGAGGCCTTCACGATAATTTTGGTAGCTCATCTCCTCAACACTAAAGTGGTTACAAATCCAGGTGGTATAGTGTGTGTGGATGAGAGAAGGGACCGTCTATCGCTAATCAACGACCGGTGCATGTGCCATGTCCTTGAACCTCAACCCCAGAAGGAAAGTGGTTAGGAACATGCTCTCATGGTCACATTCAAGTCTCACTCATGGCGCTGCTGGTCCCAGACAGCTCAAAGCTCTGGTAATATTTGGCTAAGATTCAGAATGCCTCCAGGGTGTTCCTATAATCACAGACTCTTTAGATCTTAAGCCGGCGGGCCCGAGTGTGCCGAGATTGAGCGTTACAATATCTGTATGAGCATGTCTATAGATGCCCTTCATTGATATACATGTATCAATGGCGCATTGAGAATGAGCGCGTGTATTTGACCACATTCATATTTCTGGACGATGTCCAGCATCTAGGACTGGTTAAATGCACAAAAGGGACGACTTTTGTGGGATAAGCTGGATGCCGATATAGAAAGTTTGAATAACATTCCATCCTATACCATTGAGTGAAGAGGGCAAACGACTGCCTGAGAAATGAAAATTTCAACTAACATATCTGTATCCCAATGTATTGAGCCCTTCTGTTTCCATCTCACTACTGTTTGTATTCTTTCTGTTTTTGTCTGCTTGCATTTTTTTTGTTTTTGTCCTTGTTGTTATTGGGGTGAGATGAGGGGGGGGGGGGGGTCATCTTCAATGGAAAAACCTCAATTTGTACTACGGTACTAAAATGGATACTTTGTTAATTGTTTGAACATAGAGGAAGACCTGGTATAATTCATAATGATATAAGTTCATATAAAAGAACAGAGGATGGAGTAGAGTAGTTGAGGGAGGGCGGCTTAGAGTCAGTGCCAGATACTGACATCTGTGTCACTGGTACACAAATACAGAATCAGTGGTCTGTAAGTACAAAGGCTTATATCAAACAGGGATCAACAGAGTACCGTTATAAATTAGCTTTACTTAATAGAGAGCTGCCTCGATCATACATCCTGAGGATATATAGTCTAGAATTATTCACTGTCTACTGCACTTCTAAATATCAATGCACATTCTAATTCTATAAAGCTTTAACGTTGTATTCAAAAGGCCATCCCTTATACAGGGGCACAAATCTATATTCACATAATCTGAGGTATCACAGAAACAGAAAATGTATTTTTTTAAAGAATGAACTACTTCTGGTATATATCTTGTACATATTGAAAAAGGGTTTCCACATCTATGAACCTTTCTCTCAATGAGAGTCCCCAAAGAAAATAATGTCTTCCAGTCCATAATTAAAAGAAAATCAATTTAAGCCTACGGTCCCGAATTTGAAACACATGGCTAAGGGGGATGTGTCTTGTTAGCTTACAGAAATACGAGGTAATGTTATTTCATTTCTAATGGGCGAGCGCAGTTACAATTATAGGTCATGGCATAAGTATTCCTCATTCTGAACCAGCTCTACTTTTCGCATCCACATAAGCAATAGGGAAGTGGGATTCATTTTCTTGTTCAGCATCATTTTACATCAGATGATATAACTATCATTCTCGTAACAGAGATCGCATACCGCTATGAAGAGCCTACTAATAGAGAACTGTTTGGTCCCTGCACCTCTCACCAATTACTGTAGAACCCCAAAGTGTCCCTTAAAGCTGGGTGTACGCTTACGCGGGGATAAACTAAACATCTAATAGAGGATCCGTTCCGAGCAAAGGTGTCCATTAATGTGGGGTGTCCGTTAAGCTGGGTTCTACTGTATAAGTGTCGATCCATAGATCACAGAGTATAGATAGCGAAGGGACCCAATGTGCTCTCCATCCTGCTCCTATTTAACTACTATTGAGACGTATCTGAACACTTATTTGCGGGAGCTTGTGAGGGAGAGCAGCTTGACTTTCAAAGTTCAAAACTGCTCAGAATATCCCTCTACCTGTCCTATTATTTAGTTGGACTTTGAACCAGTCTATTCTAGACGCACCTGGACGGCTAGTGGTCGTTTTTCACAACTGACGGACCATCCTGAGCGGATTGACCTCCCCCAGAGCAGGATTAGCGACAGACCTCAAAGAGGAATGACCGCTGCAATATACATGCTAAGAACACATCTATTTTCGTCCCATATATTCACATAGCACCAAGGAGTTAGCCCAATTTGTTAAAGGGTGTCTGATCCATGTTGATCCTACCACTAGGTTGAAGCTACAGGTGGCACCACCGTTACAATTGATTTAAAAAAAATTTAATTTCTTATCTTCTTAGTCATTTCTTGTTTTATCTCCAGGAAGTGATGTTCTTCTGAGTAATAAGTCGACGTATGATTGGGGGAGAGGAGGAATCAATTGCTACTCTTTATTTTACCGGGACAACTAAAAATGTATGGTTTTACGACTGTTCATTCAGGTCTCTGACGTGAACTATTTGGTCCAAAACGATGCTCACCAAGACCTTTGGAGATCTAGAGCCTCATGTGATTTTAAGGACATCTGACTGACATGCATATTCTCGTCCATGGTGTCCATGGCTTATTGCAGTTGCTGTTTTACCATTCAGCGCGGCATGGCGGTGCGTAGCTGAGTCAGAGTATTGTTCGGTGAAACACTGGTCAGTGTGGCCTCTATCCTTCAAATACAACCATTTACCTACAGTTCAGGTCGTATTTCAAGGATGAAAGACCTCGACTTTATATTGCTACAGGCTCATTAACCACTTTTCCTCATACTCTATACAGTAGTTTACACCATGTTTCTGTGGTTTACATAATACCACTGTAACTCGGGTGGCTGATTGCCATCCGGAGAACATGCTGATTATTATACACTCTCCGTCGCTTTTAGGGGATTAGATGCATAATAAACTGTGAGTTCTATCCGTCTTGCCCCTTGCTATTTGTTCATACAACCATATGGAATCCTTATTAAGTATTATCGCCCAGTTCCATAAATTCATACGTCATGAAGTACGTGAGTCTTTTAGTTTAAGTGGCTTTGCCCTGGGAGAATAAGCACATTCAATCAGCTCTATGGCATTAGGTAATTATTTCCGATGTAGTGGGAACTGTATTCGCAACCTTTGTGGATTCAATATCATTCGGTGGCACACTCCCATTCCTGATATTTTGCTATCGGCCATCCTATCATGAGCGGAAGTATTTATACTTTCCTTCTATATTCATGTGCAAATAAATCTAAATCTAAATTAGTGTCTCAGGTTAGTTCATGCACATATAACGTTTCCCAAGCCCACCTGTCCACCTTTAATATACCACTTGATATCTCTCTGCTTATTACTGAAGCCCTGTCGGATTGTAATTTGTCACACATCATAATCTGTCTCCTCTAATACGATGAGCTTCTCGTCTATTGTTGTATGTTATACGACAACGAGTGGGGCACTCGCTCTGCCATACGCCCGCTCATCAAGTATTTATAGAACACTAGTTTCCCCCGGGATACTTTAATTTGGCGGATAATAACCTATGAGCGACCTGCTGTGCCCGGACACAGCCTCCATGCTGGTTGCTGCCCCAGGTAGCCCGGCTTGTTATCCCGTTTGTTGAAGCCATCAGTGAATCATAGCTTAGACCTCAAGCGGTGTGCGGCTGCTACACATAGAAGGCCGCTCATTAAAACATATTTGATGTTAGTATTTTGTATACAATGATTGACTCCGGCTCTGAAGTACAGCAGAGCTTATGTAAACCTTTGCAATAGCTGTATTGCTTTTTATTCTTATAAATATACATATATATATATATATATATATATATATATATATATATATATATATATATATATATATATATATATATATTCATGTGCGCATCTTGACTGCTCTATACCGATCTATTTGTCCGCATCCAGCCGATACGAACACGAGATCAATGGTTATAAACATCGTGCTGAGTCCCTCGGGCCACCATAATAAGATACGGTTATATTCCCAGCATGGTTCACATAACACGGTTGGACGAAGCCAGACTTGTTCTCAACATGGCTGTGCACTACGATAAGGCTAAACTTCTGATGCGGTCTGCTGGATGGTGACTGCATGGCTACGCAACGCGGTAAAACCAGCAACGATGTCGTCTGCCGACATGATAAAGGCAAACTGAGACAAATGGAAGACCAAGATGGTAAGTATATATCTAAGCCCTTGATACTGGCAGAGAAGTGATTGTAGCCCTCTCGCTAGTTCTGGATATGGCCAGACAGAAAATATAAAAGTAAATATTTATAAACCAGAATTTTCCCAACAAAATCTAGTCATCGAATAGTGTTGGTTGGCGGTAGTTTTGATAGAGACAGATGTTTCCTGTTGTCTACATATTGGTCTGCTTTCAAGTAGCGTCCCCTAAATCTGATCAGCGTTCCCACCGGAAGTAAACAAACAACGCCGCCTGGTGAGCCTAGCGCCCTCTAGTGGGATCTTGGCGAAGCCGACAGCGCTCAGATCACGGCCTCACAACACGGCGTAAACACACGGCTGTACACATCCTCGCCGGCCGAACCAAGCGCAATGAATGGTGTCGTTTCTCCTCTGCTTGTTTACACAAACATTCCCACCCGCTTTACTTATAGCTAACTCTCCAGCCATCCGGCAATTGCTTGCAGTCGCCGGTTGCTCCACTGAGGTCGATTGACGCGGGCTGCAGCGTCATCCGAGCCTAAATGCCGTAATCGTTGGAGCAGAGAGTGGCCCACTTACTGTGATCCATTTCGATTCCCTATAATCATCATCATGTCCATTACAGTTCCCGACCCCTACAGGTTTTACCCAATCAGTACAACAGAGGTGGGCCTAAGGTGGCCCATCTGATTGGAAGCGTAGTTTTGGGCCCAATCGATTAAAATCAGACAATATGTGAGGCAATACAAACAGTTGTACAGATGCAGTGAGGAGTTACAATTGGGTTATGTAGGTCTATCAATTGCAACGTTTTGCACAAGATGTGTACTGAAAAATACCATATCCAATTTACGGGGATATACTTTGAGCCATATTCTATTGGTTTTTCTTGTATTTTTCTTTTACTATTTTTTTTTTGGGGGGGGGGGGGGGCACTCCCTACTTACAATTTCCTAAGAATGTAAACTTCTGTAAACAATCTTTCACATAATGGACAATCAGAGATAATTGATCGAATTATCATGAAACTATCACATATATGTCCAGACAGTCTTTCTCAACTATTCAACACTGGACCTAAGTGGTTATTAAAGATGACTTTAGGCTGACAAATCTTAGTATGATGACCCTGTGACTATAGCTAGAGCTTGCCAGATAGTTCTGCCAAGAGTTGTGGGTCCAGGAAAGCCAACACTTTTGTGGCATGAGGCCACCTACCCTGTTGTATACGTGCTTCTAGGAGGGGGTGAAGTGCATCCAACATGTTCTCCGGGTGGTCATGAGGGAGTGGCTAGGGGTGTGGTACAGAGAAGGGTGGGAATATGGCAGGCCTCTACCGCCTACGCTCAGAAGAGAGAGAGGGAATAAAAAGGGGGGAAGGTGAGAGGGGTAGGCACAGGAACGTCGACCTCTGGAGTGGGGTTGACTTTCAACTCCTCCTCCTCTCACCCCAGACACGGATACAAAAAAACACGGGCTGCTCGTTTCACTCACAGATCTGGGCTGCAAAGCTGACCCACATTCCAGATACCTCACCGACTGCTTCCATTTCAGCTTTTTTCTGGATTCGACTGAGCAGCCATTGGAAAGAAGAATATCGATCTTGAATCACCCTACGACTTCCGAAACGCTATTCCCACAGAAGGACGGGTTATACGAGCATACTGGTAGTGTCGATAGGTGAACGTTGAACACTGTTGGGTCTTGGATTTTGGTATTTTACTGAGTAGCTTCCTCTTTTGAGTTAGTATGGGAACTCTGTATTAGGTGGATAATAGATACACACACAGGCGTACGGCATAATAGTCCGGGGTTAGGTATCAACAGAGTCAGGGATCAGAGAGGTCACTTGACGTTGGGGGCACGAGTGAGTTGCTCTTCGTGTACAGCAGGGAGGACGATCAGCTCATGGGATCACAGCTCCTTCCGCGCTCTGTTACAAACTGTTGGACATTGTACGGGGGACTGGCATTCATGTGTTACCAGTTGGATTGATCGGATCTACTGACCAGGGGTATGTTAAAAACGTAAGCCTACGAAAGCACAAGGTACATTGAGACCTCTTACGAGTGTTACTGATATTCAAGTTCGTTCGCCAAGGCAGTCCTAGCTGACAGAAAACTGTCCATAAGTGTTGAATTATGTCGACCCACATCATCACTGGGTCTCGTTGGAGTACAGAAAAGGGTCTTCATGTGCGAGTCTAAATCATACAAGAGGCTCCAAGACCCCTAATTCAGATCCTCGGAGAAATGAATAGTCAATAGGTAGGATGGTGCTAACCTGAATAAGTTGATAAGAACTTGTCAGACCAGATCAGTGTCATTCTTAAACAAAACAGATGTTGAAGATTCCAGAACAGAATCGACCTCATTTGTCATAACTACTGGCTCTAACATATACCCCGAAACATACAATAGTAGTAGGTACACTAGCGAATCAAACAATATCATATTTTTTTCTTGCATCTAGCTCTATCTGATGTGATCGATCTTCCACTGGAACATTTAAGAGTTGCTCATTAGAGTCACTCACGATACATCGTTTTGTGTGCCCGTTTTTTATTGGTTCTCCTCTTCACTAGCTTCCCATGCTTGTTCTATGAATAGCATCTCTTTTATCATCCTTTCTGCGGCTTCCCCATCTCCGTCGAGCGGTTAAAACACACGGGTAGATGGGTAGGCTGCAGAAAAACAATCCTTAAAAAGGCGAACAAAACCTACCTCGCCCTGCATCTTCCGGCATATCTGTGTTTCTAGTGTTTTTTGTTTGTCTTTTCTTTTAAATTTCAATGACTTCACTGTATGTTGTAGATCTTCAAATGGAAGTTATAGATTCCAGCAAAGGGAATGAACAATGACACCCATACCGTGGCCACTAGAGCCTACCGAAAATAGGGTCTAGTAACCGTAGTAGATACCCCAGGCCAAATAAAAACTCAACAACCAACATTTTTGGCCAGGAATAACTGACATGACCTCACTATATAAAACGTATGGCAGGGCTGACTTTTTCCAGACAATCGAGAGCTGGTTGTAAAACAACAGGAAGCCATTTTGTGATGATGCTAACAACGGGAGTCCATTTAACAGATCTGCCTGGGGTTAAGCTTGAGGCCCTCTTTTTCAGGTAAAGTTACATACGGTTAAGTATCTTTCGCCTTTTCTATCTATGTTTGATACAAAATAACCATGAAAATATAGATATACAATCAAATACTATTAAGAAGATCCTTGACTGAAATAAAATCCACAGGGTCTAAATTGAAATGCAAAATTTTCTATGAGAGATTTCTTTTTTTTTCAAATTTTATTTACGGATAGGGGATTTGCGTTAGTTTTAAGTGTTGTTTTTATCTCATTATTTGTTTTCCTTGAATAAGTCAGTATTTCTTAAGAATCGATATGATTAAAGTTAGATTTGGTATATAGTAATTGGACAGGTTAGACAAGAGTTTTTATACAGCTGGCATATTTTGACTATGCATTATGGCCTTACTGCACGAAAATTTGAAAAAAAAACCAAGGCTATTGACGATTGTCCGATTACGATGGCATGACCAGCTACGATTATCGTTCGAAATCCGACACCATATCACCAGAGGAACTTAAGTATAATCTAAACTGAAGATTTCATGCGTTAGTGCCAGGAGATAGGATCTACTATACCTGGATATCCGTGAATAGCCACAATATAAATCTCCTCCATGGTGGAATCAGTGTGAGATCCAGGCCACTCTAAATGTCACTGCTCCCTCCTTAGTAACACAGCTGTTGACTATGACTCCTTATAGGCACTGTGCTCCATAGATAGACCGAAGTGTCTCGTTGTGTTCCACTACTGCTACTAACCTCAGTCTGATATAAAATAGCAGTGCCATCTAGTACAGTCCCAGTTCCCCCACCACCACTCCGTGTTGAGGTCGGAGTTAATACGTAGTTGATTGGGCTCCGGGGGTGATCTGGATGGGAAGCGCCACCTTTTGGCAAGGGCTCACACTGTTGGCACTGGACTTGACCTATGATCAACATTCATAACTCAAGGAAGGTAAGCTGGGTATAGATGTGGGGTTGCCTTGCACCTGAAATACATTGTCAGCGTAGCCAAACACAGCAATGAGGGATGTGGAGGGGGATTCTTGGAATCTCTCACGTCAGCTTAAGCTTATCCATTTCTTTGTCTGAATAGGTTTCGTTTGCCACTTGGCTATGCATGCCATTTCATTTCTGGCAAAATGCTATGCAATTCGAGTCAGTGCTCTATCCTCCATATATCAGATGAAACAATTCATAAGTTGAGCAAATCTGATACACTCGATTGATCTCAATGGATATTCTTCATATTGTACGTGTATTTTCACTCAGGTAATGCTTATTTACGGTAATAAACTCTCTCTTTCTTTCTCTCTTTATTTGTTTGTCTAAAACTTTCATTTCAGTAACACATCAGCACACTGCTTGATATCAATATGCTACTTGCTTAGGGGCATTAAATGCTTACTTAATAACTTTCTAGCTGTATATATAAGAACCTCTTTGGTCAGTCCTACAGATCCTTAGTGGCAACATATAAACCAAGTGACCTGTATTTGGTAAAGCGGGAAAACTGACTGGGCTTGAATTGTTATGAATTCACGAACCAACAAATCCTTGCCCAAGCGCCATTTTGCGGAAGAGGTATCTTTTTGAGTCTGTGAGTTGGTGTTCAATTCACAGATTAAATGCCTGGTCTGTTTCCCCTTTATCATACACCTTGAAATATTTCTAATTCATATGAATTTATGTTTAATCGCCATTCAAAGTCTACTTTGGGCATGGGCAGAGGTGGTCCGTACAACAGCGTGCAGCACAATAGGCCATACACGATTTTGACAATATAGGTAGCAGAGGTCATTAAGTATAAGAACAATGTGCCCAGGCGTATAATGAATTATCTGTATATACGTCCAAACCTGTACGTTTATTTGCATGCCAATACAAGGGTAGCTGCATGCTGCTGGTAACTACAGCACACAGCTGCTTGGAGTAGCTCCCATCTACTCATATTGACCGCTCTATTGTTGGCCTTAACGTACGTAATTGACCCTTACAGGGTGTTCATCGTTCGTTGTGTAATAATGGGATATCGTTCGAGTGGTACGGCAGTTTTAGGATGAAGATATTCATAACGCAATAATCATGTTATGAACGGAAACTACCATGTGCAATCCATACCGTGTTTTACTTATGCATTTCTATATGCTATTCCAAAAACAATTTTTTATCAATCATTTCTTTTCTTATTTCCCATCGCATGTGCATGCGGGATAGCTTATACGGGCGAATTCGTATGAACACATTAATATACAACAACATTGTTAATCCTTCATATTGGATGAAAGGAAGCATTCAATATATATATATAGAGAGGAATATATCATCAATCGACAATTTATAGCCATATGGAGGCGATTGTCTGCGTGTCAGATATATAAAATGCATCGCATGTGGATAAAATGATGTACCCTGGCGCTATCTATGGCTACGTATACAATTTTATTTTTGTATAATATCGTGGCAGGGGAGGGGGTGGCTGGCTGCTGGCAGGGGGCCAGACGAATCTGACCCAGAATTCAGTGCGCGCTGATCGATATCTCATACACCCTGACTCCCTCCCACCCCACCCCAGCTCTGACCAACACAAAGAGGAGCGAGGCTGGGTATTGAGGCCGGTATTGAAGCCTATATTTGAATGCAAACATTCTCACACACTATTACATATAAGTGTGTTTGCCGCCAAGCCTGCACCCAGGCCATGATACGCAAAGACCGGTCTGCCTATTCGAGAATGTATCAGTCCTATTGGCCGCTGATTATTTTAACGATTCACAATTCATGGGATTACTGTTTTTATTCTACTCTATCGGATCTCGTATTCAGCTGGGGTTAAAATCAGTATAAACGTCACTCTGGTTTAGAGGATTGCATCAAGAAAAGTTCCGTTGGAATCTAGGCTGCTTCATCATCCATACATTATTCATAGCATCATTGATAGAACTATCACGCCGAGCAGCCTTTACGCTCGCTCTCTTTTTCTGTATAAACGAAACACACAGAGATTTGATTATGATGAGAGCTTTTGAGCATGATCACATCCTCAGTTACATTGCATTCGTAGTTTATCACAGGGATTGTCCAACATGATGAAAATCAACTAATTGTAAGAGCTGACATACAAAGGCCACTTCATATGATGTCTTATTAAGATCATCAAACACATGTATTATGGAAACACGCAATAATAAAGAAATCTCTGAAAGATGAAAAAAATCAATAGCAATATATGTTTGCGGTGTAGATCTGTTCCTCATACTTGGTTTCTTTAGGGTCCACCCTCTCTTGTTTGTTGTGGACATAAACCGAATCGCTAAAGGGTTCACGATATTCAGCCCACCCTGTAGATGACTTCCAGTGTGAAAGGTTAAGTGCCAATCTATGCCCTGCCTTCATGTCAACAGTATATGACTGAGTGAGGGGTATCGGCATAGGGAGCCCTGGGGGACGTGGTAGTAGGGAACGAAGGGAGAGGTTCGGAGTGGGTGGAGAGAGTGGCTGGGGGATGGGGTACTTCATTCGTGCACCAAAAGCCGATATAGCTTTGGGTGTGGTAGGGGACTCCCCACAGGGACATGCAAACAATACACATTGATTTGCACGCGATTCTGTCATTTGTATACTCTGTGCATCCTCTTTTCGGCATACCGTCTGTACAAACACATTGTTCGAGCCCAATGTTGGGGATTCAAATATTCCCCGATTCCCACTTGCCCTTTCAGCGCAATGGTAGCTACTTCAAGGAATAATCTGATAATGTTTCTTCGATATTGACCCTTTAATTATTCCTCTCATACCAAACCCTTTCTTCTATCAGTTCTCATGTTCTTGTTTGTTTTGGTAATCTGCTTTGGGTAAAGTTAAATATGTAATTCCAATAGTACACACACACAAAGACTATGTCTGTCTGTCTATATATATGTCTATGTAAAGTGGTTATATATGATGTACTTAGGTTAGGCCTCAGAGTATGTGTACATACTGTGGTATCAAAGACTCTCCTGATCTAATTGGTGCCCGAGCAGGGCTTAACTGGGGATCACACTGCTATCTAGGCTTATCTCAGCACACTCCCCAAGGCATCCTGCCACAGCCATATGGTCAGCTCAGGACTGCTGCTGCTTAACCCTTCATGATGTCGTTGTTTCCAGACCTCTCTTCTATCTTAAACACTTATTGTAAAGAGAAGGGGAGGTCGTATGTGCCTATCCTCGGCCTCCCGTACCCAAAGAAGTATGTTCCTCTTGTGCCCCCCTCCCACACACACATAGAAAACTTAGGCTTTGAAGGTGCCAATATTTTTCCTTCCTGAAAGTGATTCATTGTCGCATATTACTATAACTTTATAATAGAGCTTATAGAGACAAATATTTTGCACGGGTCCCTAACTGAATTTAATAGGCACCTGAAAGGGCAAGGGGCATATGGATGGTAGACAATGAATATATTATGCTAATCAACTTTTGTGAAACATGCGAATGCAGACAGTACAGTGTGGGTCTGACCTTTGGGAATAACATATATGCGTACTGCAGCGTGAAGTGGAGTTAGCAGCTGGAAGGGGAGTCTATATTCATTCTACAGGGGAATAGGGGTGGGTGGTTGGATCTATTGTCCCCAGCCTAATCAGCAATACTGGCCGCCAGATGGGGTGGATGTATGGGTTTGTCCAGTGAAGGTGTATGCGAGGCGGGGGTCCAAGTGGCGCTAAGGAGACCCTGATCCTGGGGGATCAGGCTGAGCCAGATGAGGATCAATGCAGGGGGCGGGGTGGATCAGGGGTAGAGCTTTTACCCCCTGCCGTGTCACTACCCACCGTAGAGGAGCGTGGGGTATGGCATACAGAATCCGTATTCTATATCGTAAAGGGCGTACATTACTGTAGTATTCACCGGCTGGGGATAGATCCCTGGAGTATGCATTGTCCATGTTTCGCCTAGGGCCTGTAAACAATGGGGGCCTGAACGAGGATAACGATCTCCTCTCGGAAGGCATTTCTCTGGAGAATGATGCTCACAGCAACCTGCTTCCCCTGCATTATTGGACTCGTCCTATGTCTAGCTTTATGACCTGGTAATACCACTGAGGCTGTGGGAGTGAGCAGAATGTCATTGAACGTCTCAACTTGGTATCTTTCTCAGATAAAGAGTTCGGGTGTTTACATTTAATACCGAACATAGGATCGAATGTATTTCGAGGTCTTAGATGTGATATCAGTGTATTTTCTGAAATATTCTAAATGGGGAGGCACACACATTTCAATATTTCATTCTACTCCCCCCCCCCCTCCCTTGATATGGCCATAAAGATTGATCTGGTATCAAATATATCAATGCCATCAGGCCGTCAGCACTTGGGAGACTTCGAGACGACCCCCAAAATCTATAAATGTGCCAAGCCGAAAATCCGCTTTTCGCCGAAACCAATGGATCGATAGTATATATATATATATATATATATATATATATATATATATATATATATATATATATATATATATATATATATATATACATTTTATAGAGCATAGATACACCCAGTGATCCTACATCCCCATTTCTTTTTTCTCTTCCTCATTTTGTCCGATATGAATGTCATAAATAATACATGGCTTAGTCTTTGAATAGGATAGCTGTGTATTAAAATCTAATGGATGACACTTCTGACATCTTCCATTCGCGATCTGAGAAGATATTAAAAATGGATTTCTCAGCAAAGGCTTTATTCAAAACATTGGCGGGGGATTTTTTTTCTATTTTTATGCTTCATGAATAGAAGGTATGGGAATAGCGATGATAAAATAGTCAAACTAAAAAACATGAATAAGGATATTTTAGTTGAAGCGGTAAGAAGATTGTATCAATCTAAAAGGACATGTTTTCGTAACTGCGGATGCATTACTTCTTTCTTTTTAACGGCAGGCTTTTGAATTCAATTTTGATTTTTCTGGAGGAAAATAGAGACTTTGGCAGCGTTCGTTTACGAATTATAATCATATCGATCTGTGACAATACTGACAAACCGAAGCAACGTCATCACATGCCATATACAAGGAGTAATTAGTTAGGAGTTTCCATGTCCCATAAACACCAGGTGGTAAAAAATTATACAAATATTATAAATTTCAATGATATAGTTGAACGCCCTGTTCCCAAGTGATAAAATTATCAAGTAAGTACTATAAGGAAACAAACTGTTGGTAAATGATGTCCGTTCGTGGACTTTTGTCCCGGAAATACATCCCGATGCCGAAGGATGAACAATAACCGCATCAAGTCCCCAACTTGTAATACGTTTTTTTGTCATCATTATCATATACCTGGATTTTTTTAACCCCACCATTTTAATGGCATATATTAGGCTACAGCCTTAGATTGTCGATATTGCACCCCAGCAGCGGGTAGTATTTCATATATTTATGACCACGGGTATATGGTAATAAAAGAATTCCCAGCCGAGAGAGTTCTTTTCAACGACGATATAAAAACCTGTGAAGCGGTGCCGCAATGGGAATGACAGGAATTCCAATGATTTGGACTTAAGTATCTTCACAGTTAAAAAAAACCCATAACAATCTGGCTCACAAGTAACAAATCTCGGTGGTGAATCAGACTCAGTTAATAATTTTCATTTACAATCAGGAACCCACTCACAACACATCATGGACAAATAATCTCAACTAATGACACAGGTGTAGTGCCACGCCTGAGTGGAGCAGAATCATGGATGCGGAACGGTGACTGGAGCAGTTCACCACCGGGTGTCGTGCTCCGCGGAGCGACACGCCCTGAAGCCTGCCACCTAGCGGCGCGTCGCGCTCCAATGACGTCATCACTGAGGCGTGACGGTGACCGGCAGGTGGCAGCAGTAGGTAGCGGTCAGGTGGAGCCGCATTGCAGGTGGCACGGGGCGGTGGAGGGGGCTGTATCGGGGGTGCAGGTGCATGGTACTGGACGCACGTGTGTGGATTTGGTGGGCGGGGAGGGGAAGGGTTCGTGGTAGCGTCACCGTCACGCATGGCTTAAGACTCGATCCCCAAGAGAGTGTGGGACCACAACACCTCGGTGTAAGACTGTGTTCACCACATACCTGTCTCATTAAATATGCATCGTGTTTATGTTTCTCTGTAAATGAGATTGTTCAGCAACATCTGGCAGGCTTTCCTTTGTACATTGACAACTTATTACCATACCGAAATGCCGCATGGCCCCAGGAAATTTGCACAACATTCCCCCTCCCCATACAAAACCTCGCACATTGAGTCTATAAATTCGTATTTATTTTCAACGTGCTAATCCGGGATTATTCTACCTGTTTTAATTAAGTGAAATTTAAAAAGAAATTGATAGAGCTATATTCCCGTCAATAACATTTGGATGAATGCGTATCAATCGTAAATCTATGCTGAGCAGCTTAGTATGAGTCTTTCATGTTGAAATGTTAATCATCCTATATCAAAATTTATGTAAGGATTTGATATCAACTTTCTCACCATGCAAGTAAAAAAGGTAAAATGTCTAGATTATATAGTATTATAGATACCTGTGCATAAAAGGAAAGCTCAACTGATCCATTCTGCACACATAGTTCGTGCATTCTGTACCACGTGATTTTCTTTTTGTAAAATGGTAATAATGTCCAGGTATATGATAAGGAGACATAGTGAGTGTGTCTGAACTATATCTGTTCCTCGTTACAGGTCGGAAATATTCACCTCGTCCTTCTAACTCGGGGATTATTTCCGACCAAAACAACTCAGAATAGATTTCATTCAAGCACACGAACTATGTCTCTATATATTCAGTGCCAGTGTGATACAAGATGCGGAACAGAACGGCATAGCCCATCACCCTAAACCAACCCAACAATCAAATATCCATCATGTACGCCTTCCTAAACACAACTAACGACGCATCATGCGGGCACGTGATTTCTCACGTGCACGAACCGGAATAATACCCACGCCTCCTGTTGGTGGCGCTACTTGACACGTCAACTCACGCCAATAGTCGTTTAGCGCCAACGTGAATGTGCCCATGCTGGCTTCAACTTAGTCAACCTAAATATTAAGATCAATAAAAGCTATAGATCGGCCCTGCGAGTGCTGAGGGGTTGTGAGGGGTGAGAGGAGGAGGTGGGAACTAGATTTGTCCGGGCAAGCAATACAGCATCATCGCTGACTGTTAAAGACATGCGCAACCTGGCAATTATCAATTACGGATGATTATCAATTCAAACCGGTTCCTTTGACTTTTTAATACAAAATGAGTAAGATATTGAATATCCAGGGTTTTAATTTACAAGGTAAATTGTCAGATATGCATTTAAAGATATAAGTCGGTGTTTCCGCTTGTGTATTTCCGAGTGCGCAGTTTGGAAGAGAACTACTCATAAAATATGTATATGTTCGCCGAGGAATTGTGAAATATTTATTGTATGAGGGCTGGTGGGATTTATTTTTCGTAATACTAAATATCCTACAGTAAAGTTTCTTTACCACACACTTTACGTCCTGTAAATGATCATATCACGATTATAAAACATACAAGTACAAATGTACAAGTATGAGGGTCTCAGATATTCATATGATGGTGAGTGCACGCAAATGCGCACACTTGTACACCCACACACCCTTTTTTCTTCTATTTGACATTGCCCAAATTAACTAGATACAACATATGCTTCACTATTATCTACCACAGTTCATCCTTTGCTATACTTTGCCGACGTATCCTGCAGCCTTCCGTCTATTCGCACACACTCTGGCTAATCAATGGTTATATATCTATGCTTACTGGCACTGCTATTGAAGAAGTGACGCCAATATCCGCACCTTGATAGAGCATGGAATACCTTTCTAGGTGACCTGGTTAAGTATATCACTGGCCAGTGTCATTGGCTTCCATTGCTTTTCACGCCCACCGAAATTGTGATCTTTCTGTGACTGGAATCTGGAGCTAGAGGCGACCTCTACTTCATAATTCTGACTGTCTGAACATGAAGCTCAATAGGTAGCCACGTACCAAACAGCAAGGCTGCCAAATGAAATATCTTTATGAATATTTGATCTATTTTGTTTTCCCAACTACATTTACATTAAAAAGTACAGATTTCCGATATTAGAAATTCATATTTGCATGCTTTCAAGTATATTACCTAAATATCTAGGGTATTCATACTGACCTGTACTTTAAACCCACCAATGACTATAATAAAAGGTGGTGATTTTGTTAAGTGTATCTTATGTTTCATTGTCTGAGCCAACAGAATGTGGTTTGGGTACACTGACTCCATGTCCTGTCAGCCTGTATCTAACATTCAACTTTCTTCGAAAATTAATCAATAAGTGAATAAATCCATCATGTTCAGTCTTTCGTCAGATATCTCATCCCACGAAAAACCTTATTCACAAACAAGTTTTATTAGGATAGGGCAATATGAAATAACAATGTTATGCAAAATTATAAGGAATCATCGATTTATTGACTTTATCCTACAAGGCGCGACAGGCAGATAAAAGACTTAAAAGAGAAAGGGAAAAAAGAAAGAAAAAGGAGACCTCCGTTGGGATAATTCTTCACTACACTCTCCACCGTCCCTCGCCTTCGCCATCACCTCAGACACGTGGAGGGTGGTGAAGAGGGTGGGTGGGGGAGAGTGTGGGTGGGTGGCATGACCCGACTCGCACTGACCCTGGGTGTGTGCGTCATGCAGACATGTAGCTCTTCATCACCAGCGTTACCAGACAACAGAGGACGGGACAATTAAAATCTAGGTGTGTTTGCACCGGTCGTATGTACCCTTCTGTGACAAGTCTGATCGCGTCTTTATCCTACCCCTAATATAAAACCCCATAGGCTTAACATTGAGTTTCCGTATGCCACGCTGACTGGCATATGGAGTTTTATATGCCACTAGTGGCATACATAATTATTATCACGTAATATTCCAAAATCGAGGAGATGGGGTAGGATAAAATCAAAACCTGATTTGTTTAATCATGGCCACCGCATGCCACTCCTGGAGTTTTGGCTCCGGACTTCACTTGGCTTCGCCTCGTGAAATCACTATGCCAAACTCCAGTCGTGGCATACAGTGGCCAAGATGAAAACTCATCCAGTTTTACGGGAATAGAGGGAAACTATGTTCCGGTGAAAGGAAGTCAAAGTTACGAGGTAAGGCTTGGAAAAATTACTGCCCAAGGCCCTGGCCGCGGGCAGTAATTTTTCCAAGCCTTACCGAGTAATTTTGACTTCCTTTCACTGGTACTTGGTTTCCCTATTCCTATATACCTTCAAATGTGGTTTAATAAGAGACAATCTGATTGGTCTAAATGTCAACCTTGGGTAGTATACGGCAACATTGGGTAGTATACCAACCTTGGGTAGTATCAGATAGTTACTCCACCCCCCAGAGCGTGGTGTAAGCATAGAGTGTACAGCCATAGGTATATAGGAATATGACTATCTGATATTTGTGTAAGTCTGTGAGTCTGAAACTGTGTGTGCTGGTGTGTGTCAATCTAATCGTGTCTGTTCCCGTCTGTGCAAGACTGTACAGTCTGATCTTATCCTGTGTCGGTCTGTGGCAGTCGGATCCCGTCCCTTCTTGTCTCAGTCAGTCTAAAGGGCCAAATCCACTGAGGCGACCAAGCGAATGCGTCTGCGATCCGTGCGATTGTGCGAATCCCATGCGATAATATTCAATATATTAGATATTGTCGCAAGGCATTCGCATGTCCATGCGAACGTCTGCGAACGTCTGCGAACGTCTGCGAACCCAAATTCGCATGGAAAATCGCCTTAGTGGATCTGGCACTTAAGACGGTCTGGCGATATCAATTACCATCAGAGTGTTTTTCTATCAAAACTAATTTATTAGTTTGACATCCTCGAATGGGTCTCTGAGATATGACACGGAAGATGGCACCATTTGGATCCGATCCTAACCATAAAGGCTTTTTATCCATTTTGCCAATCGCCTTTTTAGTACTCATTTCATAACCCTAACTTCCTTTCCCAACGTGTTCATAAAACTAAGAGCATCGGGAACACCATTCGTCTTCCATTGTCGAGCCAGCCGAGCGGACCATGAATAATGAATGCCCGACTCAGGGCTGCTCTCACTCTCCAAGCCGAGGCTTACGAACCGTGTAGAGCTATGGGAGTTGGGATAGATACGCTTGGTGAGTGAGCTGTCAGCCGCCCACCCGCCCGTCACTAGCGCAGATCGATCACATGACCCTCTCGCTTGGTCCTGGCAGTCAGCATGGCCTAGTATATGAGTTCTGCCCGATGAACAGCGTGTTATAATAAGAGCAGCTCACAAAGACTGACCAAAGTATACTTAAGCGGGTTCGATCTTATAATTGGAGCAGTGTTTGCAGACCACAATATGCAATGACCAGTACCTCGCACAAATGTTACCATTCGTGCTGACTCAGCATAACACAGTGAACTTAATACACTCACCCGAAGCCAGTCTGCAAAAGTTTATATCGAACAACTCAATCCCTATATCTGACTAGTTATTTGAAATGACATTCATATTGCTTTACTCGAACTACATGTATTATTCAATCATTCATAAAGACAACCAAAAGCAATATCCTGGGGCTATTGTCGCATGCTTTCCTATGTGTGACGCTTACCATACAGGTATGGATGTTACATTGCGCATAAATTTACACCTAAGCCTACCTGTGAAATCTGTAACACCTGGGCCCAACTTCCTGACAGACTTCCTCTCAGTCTATTGTGGTATGGCGGGGGAGACATGCCACTTACTAATGCACAGTGATCGTCCTAAACTGCACTTTGTGAGAGTTCTATTCGGGAGCTGATTAGTGCCCTCAGACAAAAGAGTTCGCCCGTGTTTCCCGTCTTGTTGGACTACAGATGACGTCATTGCTAATTAAGAGTACAGGCTGACTAATGACACTGACCACTGATTAGTAATAGTGAGTGGACATCATCAGTAGGCTGCTTGCTGACTGTACATCACCCTCCGGTGCCACGTTTCTAGCATACTAAGGTTCTTTGACCTCTCATGACAAGAATTGTAAATGCCCGTACTCGTGGGCGTCATACATGCACTTTTAAGAGGTATATCCTACAGTTTATTACGATAAATTGTTCAAAGTTATGTGCGCTAAATTAGATTGTTAAATCGCTTGAAGCACATCCCCATGTGGGGAGATAAGCCTCATTCTTAAACACCGCGCCCTATAATATAGTTTACAAATTATTACCAGAAGACTTGTCGGGTGTGGATAAATTTTATGTTCCTTAATATAAGGATATTAGTACATACGGTAAACGATCATAAAAGCTATCATTGTCTTTAAACAACATGTATTTTGGTAAATGAAATGTGCAGTGCGTGTTACAATGGGGATTATGGATAGATACTCCGAGCGATTACGCAATAATCCGTTGGCAAGCGCTAAAGCTGAAAGGCGTTACCCTCCTCGCACCTCATCGATGGGGCGTGACTACAGCGTGATATAATCCATAGAGTTTTGATAATGGGACCAGAGAAAGGTCACCAGAGAGGTCAGGAGCTAGTTACCTTCTGCTGAAGGATTCTGACGACTCTGCAGCTGTCCACTCACAAGTCACTCATGTGTGACGAGGGCTGCCGACCAGACTGCCCACCCCGAGCACGCCCCACGCCGACACACCCCACTCCCCGTGGTGAAATAATCAATTCTATTGATTGCCCTGGAGTACACCAGCCGACCGTCTCTATGGAACCCACACGATCCCATGAATACCGCTCTTTTATTGGTGCAAATTGCCATTTTCTAGCCTGGGCTTTTTGGATCATAGTGCCAGGCTTGGACGGCTTTATCAGTGAACATGCATGCTGGTTGCCGTATTATTATGGCACGAGGTCGGAGAAGGGAGGGGGAGGGGTGATTACTTTGACGTTCGGGTAAGACTAGACACGGAGACACACTGCTAACTCGACAGTGGCCCCGATTTGGGGCAGGTCAACCATGCTCCGTTCGTCAAACCTGGAAGGTCAGTAATGTGCCGTCCATCAAACTCCCCCTCTTTATTCTGCAGTGCCATCTGGGGAGGAGGGGCACAATAGAAGGTGAAAGCGAGGCGCTGACGAGACCGAGATTCCCGCTGTTTACCCCTCACAAGAATAGTTACCATGACAATGCTAGTTGATAAACATTATCCCGATAATTTATTCATCAATGTCTGCTGCTCTATTCTAACCCTTTTCTGTCTAAAATCAGATTTTTTTCATGACTGGTGTGTTCTAGTAAATTATATGTAGTGCCTTCTTCTGATCTCTTCCAATTTTGATCAGTTGGGAAATTGTGAACCTGTTTGATATTTTTGGTGGGAAAAAGCAGACGACAAACGGTTTGCCGTCGTGTCAAGGCCGCAGGCTGACACCATTATGACCAGGACAAAGGCCCGGCCCGCTGGGCATCACAAAGGGCGTCATGGACGATATTGTTAGTGTCGTTGGCAGGATGGAAGTTTATGGGAAACATCCACAGAAAGCGAGATGAAAAATTGGGATTACAAAAAGAGATAAAAATCTTGTTTTTATTATCTCAGGAACCCACGTTGTCACGGCTTCTGACTATGGGAGAGCTGGTCAGTAGAGCGTAACGCAAGCAGGGGATCCAACAGTATCTGATTAATGGTTGTATTGCAAGTAGTCAGCTAAAAGATAAAGATTGTCTCGGGTAATTAATGCAAGCAAACATTTCTACGGCCTGATATTTTTAAAGGATTTATCTGGCCATAAAGTCAATACATTGTACTGGAATACCATTAAACTTGATGTAAGTACATGGTATTATACCAGATAAATGTTAAATTCTATGAATTGTGAATTCTAGAAATATAGCCATAAAGGCATATCATACGAAGGTTTTTAAATATGCCTGTATCATTATATATTAGATGTCAGTTTATGTAATTGTGAAAATATCATCTTAATGGGTGATATTTTGATTCTATAATTCTTTTCTATAAACAATGGTGTTTTGTTCAGAACGATTCACTTCCCTTTCCGTGGCTTTACTAAACTCTCCAGTGTCTGACTGACGTTAAACGATAAAAGTGTATGGTATAGCTTGTGTGCGCGTGCGTTTGTCCTATGCTTTAGACCCCTTGAATAGCAGACGCCCATGCTGGGCACCGCCATATTGGAGATCCAGAGATCCATCCACACCGAAACGTTCTCAGTAAGCGCAGTCATAACCATGACCTGGATAGCATACACACACACAACACACACAGATATATAAATATATATAAATATGTATAAATATATATAAATATATAATATTATATATATATATATATATATATACCCCTATTTTCGCTCATCTAAATACATCAACGTTTTCTGTTATAGCAAAACCACTTTGTAGCATAAGGCAAGCAGAGAACAACCTGTTTCAACTCACAAAACCTATATAGGATCATTGTCATTTTTTAGTCACTCACAGTTGTTTCCAACATGGCGGAGCATGCGCTCGTCTGAAATGGGTCTATAGATTTGAGCCCGGACACCGTGGGGGGCAATCCAGGCCGATAATCCCACTGTAACATAACCCCGGATGAATCACGTGCTCGCACGGCTCCCTCCCTCCCCTCTACTACCTCTTGGAGAATCAAGGCCTCTGTTCTCGGTGTCTCATGCTTATCCAGACTGCGGGTTCCGGGGGTAACAGCGCGACCCCGTGAGCAGTATAACAAATGTGAGTTTGTGCGCGCTAGGCGGCCTGCTATGACCCGGCGTGCTTCATGACTAAATGATAGGGAGTCTGACGGATTCTTCAGCCCCTATCTGCGTCTAAGTTGGTGTCGGCCTACTGGGACATCAAAAGCCACACAGAGCACGCTTAGTATAGGTGTCATTGGACAAGCTCATGGCATGCGTCAGCTATGTAGATAAATATTTATTCGTATTACAGGGGGATAAAGGGCAATACTCGGTGGTTAATATAATATAGCACTAGGAACAGATTGCATGCTCATAACTGATGAATGAGCGTGGATTTATAAAAGAAAGAACATTTAAAAATGTTTAGGTTATATTCAGTCTATGAGTCATTTTCTGTAACCCACTTAATTGCACCAAGTCAACCTGCCTTTTCTAGACCTGCCTTTGTAGGGTTCAACTGTAATATCAAACACCAGTGGGCAAATGAGGCATTTCTGTCTCAGGTGATTGGTCATTGTTAGCCGGGTACGCCTCTAAGACTATGACACTGATCATCTGCACCTTCCCCGATGTCACTGACGCAGATAGTAAAGGGCTAGGATTTTGCAGCAGGTTCAGAGTCTATGTAACCTCTCCAACTCCTCTAACCTTTAGGCAGCGTATCTGAGCATGTTTCTCACGCTCAATAACCCGTGTGGAGAGGTGACTCAGTATAACATGGCATCGAGTATGCTGTGTTGACATAGTGATGACACGTGAACAAAGCTCAGTGTCAGGTGCAGTGTGACAACGTCGCACGCACGCGCTGCACGCGCTGCACGTGACAAAGCTGTTACCTGCGTGCGTCCTTCTAGAGAGGTGCAGCATCTAGAGAGGTGCAGGGTCTATAGAACACAGAGTGATTGCTAGTTTTGCCATCATCCGCCGGAAAATTTTAAGATTGCGCCACTTAAGTTATAAGTTGTTACAATCCATGGACACTCGTGAGACAAGGTTTAAACTCATCTATGGCAAATAAAAAAAACCCGCTTTTTTTTCATTCATTGTTTACTGCACCCGCAACTTGGTGTTTTGTTTGGCATCGGGCGCAAGATGGCCGTCTCCATCACACAATAGCTGTGTGCCTGTTAGAGTTATCTGATCTAGTTAATGAATTGCCCAATTTCTCCTCATTTTAACTATTTTAATCAAACTCACCAACAGAAGCAAACATAATCCGCTTAACTGAACATCCATGGTTGCAATGACTGGTGCTTCAGAATATTAATAGTATTTAGTCTAATAACGTCTAATTCAGGCCCCTAATACCTTTCCTCATTACGACCGGTTTAATATTTCATGACTGCCTGACTTTTCAGACCACACAGTTCTCATGAACCCAGAGACATTACTCCCAAATGAATGGATTAGTCCAACTACAAAGTAAGTGTATGAATAGACAAGCCTCTAAACTTATACATTGTATATGCTAATGAGCATGATTCACTCTGTGTTAAATATCACCACGGGGCTATCCATAAAGTACGTACGCTATAGCGTGAGATGGGGTTGGGGTAAAAAATCTTTTTAATTTTATATACATCGCTTCTTCAATCCATTCCGTACAAGATGTAGAGGGGTTGGTGGACAAAGCAGAGATTTTCTGAAATTATGCGTACGTACTTCATGAATGACCCCCAAACAATCGCCAAATTGATAATGCAGTACGTGTACTAGTAAAGTGTGAACACATTCTACACTGTAGAACCTCCTCTATGTATTATGGATAGTGTGCTCATACTCAGTATTGCGATATTCATGTGGAAGTTCATCATGGAAATGCATCTATGAGTTGCTGGCATAGACACATCAGAATCTCAGAGTGACCAATTGAATCAAGTTAATTAGAATATATTCTATAATCTGCAATGACATAGATACTCCATATCGATCATCTTATCATGTAAATTATATTACATATTATACAATAATATACTGACCCAAAAGGAAATAAAAAGTAATTAAATAAAATTAATTAACAAGGTCAATGAAAGGTAAGATGAACGTAAGTAGGTGAGACTCACCGAGGTATCCTTTGTCGCACGGCAGGAGACTGTTGTTGTTCTGGAGCACGGCCGACTCGGTCACGGGGTCCGTCACCACCACTATCGGCTCCCGCACGCTCGGCGTCCGCTCCGGTTTTCGCGGCGCAACGGCCGACTTGACCCGTTCAACTTTCACGGCCACCACCGTCTCCTCCACCACGGGATGCTGCGCCTCCACCTCCGCCGCTATCGTCGTCGTCGTTATCGGCGGCGGCGGGGGTAGCGACTCGAGGGGCACAGCGCAACTTTCTGAGGTTACGACTTCGACCACTTGCGGTTTGGTCGTCGTGGTTGTCTCTGCAGGGGCGGGGGCGCTCTGGAGTGTGTTTGCTGTGTTTTTTATACATACGATGGCCACTTCCGGTTCTGCTTCCGGTACGGGTTCCGGTTCCGGACAGGGCTCTGGGGCGATTTGCGCGGGAGGACTTTGCGTGTCTGGGGACTGGGGTTGCGTTGTGGAGCTGTGACTCGGGCTGCTACTGTCTGTGGGGCTGCTGCTGTCGGGGAGGCTGTCTTGAGGCTGTAGCGGAGGCGTGGCTGCTGTGAGGGAGAGTTCTGGCACCTCGGGTCGTTCCTTTTCGTCGTTGTCATCTGTATCTGATGACCCCGTGGGTTTGGACTGTGTATTTACGGTGGTGGTGGTGGTGGTGGTGGCCGTGGGTGCGTCCACACTCTCATCCTCCTCTTTCAGTTGCGGCATCGGCGGTTCCGTCGTTTCGATGCGGATCTCTTTGGATGCCGATTCTTTGCCGTTTTCATCGCGAACCGTTCGCGTTGTTTCTATTATCGTCCGGCAGTGGCCGTTGGCGAGGTACTCCTTCGTCGTAAGGATGACGGTTGTCGTCTGCTTCTTGGGCTTCCCGCCCTTTTCTTCCTGCCCCATGATGAGCAGCTCCGAGTCGTTCTCCGTGTCCGACTGAGTATCAGTCGTCGCGTCGTGCCTCTCCGACGCCGAGTCGTTGAGATCTGACTCCGACTCGCCCGCTTTATCGCCATTCATGATTAACTCGGCAATGTTGCCATGACTACCACTACCTTCGTCTTCATCTCCTGTGCTGACGTCACATCCGTTTGTGACGGGCTTCTTGTTACACATGATGACCTCGTTTTGGTCCTTGTATTCTGGCTCCATGACGATGCCACTGTCTTCGCGCTGCACGCCGTTTTCCCGCGTTTTCTGTGTTTCGAGCGCGTCAAATGTCGTCTGCGTGGCGTCCATTGTTTTGTTGTTGAGCGCGCGGCCGCTTCTTGTCTCGTTCTCGGACAGCGCGGTCACTGTTTCGTCATCCTCTGCTATAACCTCCAAGTATCCTGCACGACAAAACAAAAGCACACACTTAGAATGTATATAGAAATACTCCCATCAATGGCACAAAATATACACACAAATCTGATGATTTTCAATCGTCGCAAGCTTAGCCTGTGCTCTTAGAACGTGGTAGGATCCACCAGCAAGACGCTGAACACTAGAGCTGCAGCCTAAATGGCGAAGGCGGCGGCGGCATGGCGGCTGGCCTCCCTCTACCCATGTAAAGCATCCAGGCTGGCTGCAGCTGGGCTGGGTGGAGACTCACGCTCACGGGGCCCGATGGCGGTCCGTCACCGCGCCGAGGGCAACAGCGCCTAATAGTGGGCGTCGAGTGAGGAAACCCGTCGAGGGAACTCACGTATTGGAAACGCAATGATAATGCTCGTACTGATAGTAACCGTAGTAGTAGCGAGCGGCGATTGTGGAACGTGGGCGCTCTGGTAAATCCTGACGCGATTCTGACGTGGTTCTGGGAGAGTCCCGCAATAAACAATAGTCAGCGGCGGCGGCGACTGCAGCAGCGTGAAGCTAGCAGCAGCAGGCGAGCAGCATCCCTCTCTACGCAGCCGCCGCTACCCCCTCCCTCCTCCACACCCCCTCCCCCCTCCCAGCTGCCACTGCTGCTACTGCTTAGACCGGGCATAATGAACCTAGTTCCCAGATCGCTCTCAAGGGGGCGGCACCACCAGCGTCGACCCGAAAGCACGCGAGAGGAAGGTGAACAGACGGCAGTTTGAAATCATCTATATTGAGGGGAGTGCACAAATGTCGTCTGCTAAGTTGTAAAAGCCCGCCAAATGTAACTAATAATGAGGTTATCCATTAAGTACGTACACAAACACCGGGGTGGGTTTTCAAAGTTTTCGACTCACTTTTTCACTCTAATTATGGACAAAACGGGAAAGGGGTTGGCTTTGCATGTTCTTTATGGATGGCTCCATTGTTATTTCTGTATGTCTGTTTAGAGAATGTATGACATGTGGAGACCTAAACGCACAATATTCCTTTAGTAACTTGGATATAACGGCAAAATCACGCGTAGTCTCTACTTGATTAGAAGAAGTGATTTTTATGCCTGATTTACCACATGGCTGAAAGGCATGTAGGAACAACAATGGAGGCCATGATGAGAAATTACCTGAGCCGGTAGGACATGCTTATTTGCCCGACGGTCTGTGAGTGAATCAAACGTGGTCATCAAATTTTCATGGCCAAACAGTGACGCGGTTTAATTGTTCTATTTATGGCCTTTGTCACGGTAGCCATTTTTTACTGATGCACTAGACTATTACCCTCAAGAAAAGAAACTACTTGACTATACAACGTGAAAAGGCAAAATAGTCAGGGTAGGAGTAGTTGGGTTTGCATATTGTCAAAAATAGAAATAATTACCTACAAAGGAAACAGACAAAGACAAGAGAAAAAAACAACAAAATGGAAATGTAAGAACAATAGTATTGGTGATTTTTTTTAATTAAAAGAACTGGGTATTTAAGTAAGGATTCAAGATTGCATATTTCATACTCTTTTTAGTATTGGCATGTCATTGCGCGTTTTTGTAACTTTTCTGAAAATAATTTCTGAAGGGTATGCTAGCTTATCATAGTCTAATAGTATTAATAGCCTATATCAATCAATTTTTCAGAAGAATTCGTCTGTATTATAGGATTTGACGTTCAACATTGAGTGATATGGTAATCAATAGAGTATTAAGTTTATGAGTTGTTCATAAAGTCTAAAAGGGACGACTATTAAAGGCATATCCTATGGTTCACAGTGGCGCCATATGATGACTATTAAGTATTGTAAATTATCAGTCAAACTATTTCTTTGTGATTCATTCTAACACTAAATGAGAAAAATTGGTGACTTGTCGGATCTAACCAAACCCAATAGGTTAATTTGTTTTACAGAAGAAATGCACTGGTAAATATGGCTTTCTTCAATTCTCTAAAAAATAAGTGGGATGACCTATACATCGTAGTGTTATAATGTGTAATATTACACATTTGATATGTTCTGTGAAAGTTTGAATAAGCGGCAAGAGCTTTACCATGTGATAAGCAACTTTTTATAATTCCCATACAATCTATTATGATGGCATCATGATATTGATCCCTAAATAAGAAACTAGCACGGTAACTTAAATTGTTTTATGAATAGCTTCAACACTTGGAAATCATATTCAATTTCCGAGAAATCGGTATGGATATTACTTTTCAAGGTAAATTGTCCGATATGCCTTTAAGAGCAGCTCGGAGGAGTACGCCACACGACGGCGGTACGTAGGACTGACGTGTCCGTCAACTTCCACCCGGTGGTCATGCTCTGTTTAACCAGGGAGTGGACAATGTTTGAACAACTGCTCGTCAACACCGAGACGTACTGCAAATTAAAGCCCGTGTCACATGTGTCTATTATCGCGTGATGACTCAAACCCCATCCCAATCCCAACATGCGGTGTCTTTTAGACTGGCCTCCGTCCCTGTGTCCTACCAACTTGTATTCTCTATACTCGTTTTAGTCCTACCCTCCGCCTCTATCTCCTTGTCCGCTTCCCTTATCCCGCTTACACTCCACTTCTGCCATTTGACACACACAATGATTCCTAGGCTAGTCAGGGAAGGTTGCCATGTACTTTATCCTAATTTTGTTTGATCATTTAATGAATGTTTATAATCAAGGATTTGAGCAAGTCTAGGTGTCTGTGAACAATGTCCCCTCCTCGCGCACAATCTATCACACACGATTCTTTATGATTATTCATTTTCGCGAAATTTAATTCTGTGGATTTTCTCTCTTCTGTAAGATGTATCAGCCATCAAAATGTGTTTCTTTTATACATAATTAGAAATATCAGCTTCATTCTCAATAAATTCTATATCTTATTAGTCCGAGCACAAAAAGATAACGGCGCCCCACAAAGATCCACGAAAAATGTGTCTGACTATGAAATGTCAGTGTCTGGTGCAGGTGATGTGTGAGAATGAGAGGAAGGGTTGCCAGTGGCAGGGAGGTTAGTCGATGATGGTTGGAGGGGTTGGGGTGCGTGGGTGGGTGGGAAGGAGGGTGGGAGGGTGGGGGGTCTGGGTTCTAGGGCTGCTCCCTGGTCACGTGCCTGCATGCCCAGCCATCTCTAATAACGACGCCCCCGGTCCTTGGTTACCATGGTAACCGAGAAACGGTAATAGCAGCAGGAGGCGTGGCAGGCTCTGCGCATGCTTAAGTAAAACGCCCTGTTTCTGCAGTGTTTGAGGTCGGCGGGTCGTCCTAGAATAGTTTCAAACATGTGTATCTCATATGTACATGTATTTGTGTTATCCCATGTACAGTGAGATTTTCACTCGTGATACGATACATTCAACCAATGAATTCCATGTTATTTCTGATAGAATATCGGTTAGTGGAATCTGTGGAAATAAGGGAGACAGTGTGAACAATTCCACGACAGAAAAATAGCAAATTTGCCACCACCGACAGACAAATTCAACCTAATTTGATTTTGTTATTGATGAATTGGTCACAGTTCCTATAATTGGTTGGTAGGTACGAATAATTTGCCTGAAACAACTCTCAGTATAAAACCACACGGGGCCGCTTCACCGACTAACTTCTTAATGGAAGGGATCAGAAATCATTAAGTTTTTGTTGCCCAATGGAAACCCCGCTTATAATACCAGAAATCCAGAATAGGGCGGTACATTCGAGACAGCAGTTTGGTGATTTTATTATTCAAGGATCTGGACCCATCTATAAAACAATTAGGTAATTGGGTCATGGATTGAGTTAGGATACCATCAGCAGATGCTCTAATCTGATACGACTGACACTCTGCCAGAAATTCAATATAAGTCCAGAAGCAGGTCAAGGGAGGTATGGGTCATATCATGCTAATGGTCTCCGTGATTCCCAGGAGGGTGCCCTGAATGTTCACACAAGGAAATAATAAGAGAAACATACTAGCAATAATCCCCATAAAATATATTCATTAAGGCCCATAAAATATATTTATCCTTAAGTCGAAGGTTTCTCGATCAACAACATATACCTATACCTGAATCAAATTGATGATTCCTTTATAGTCGATGTGCCATGGGCAGTACAACACGTAATCAGTCTTTGATAAATCAGTCAGCATCTACTACAGCTGCAACAATGTTCAACCCATTCCACCAGATGGAATTGAGTGTAATAACTCACTCATCCAAAGTGATCTATCACATCACCACCACGCTTTCCTTCTGGATTTCACCAGTAGTGGCGGCCTCTAGCGAACTGCAGACGAACAACGAAGGGAGCCACTCGCAGACAGTGAAAGTAGGTCAGCTCCGCTCGCCATCCTATTTGCTTATGGAGTTTCCTTTTCTAGGATTATATAGGATTGACCTCGTTTGTTTAAAGGTACCCGTTTAGAATTCAAAGGCACCCCTTAAAATCTAATGGCGGTCTTTAGCTGCCCCACCCCTAAGCCTCTTTGAATATCGCCTGCAATGTCGAATTCTGAGCTTTTTTCGCGCTTCATGAAGCAGAGACAGCTATTAATCTTTAGGTCGAATATCGGAAAATTTCAATTGCTATCGGGCTGATGACAAGTATGAGATCAGTGATTGTAAGGGCCATGTTGTTTTCGTACTTGCATTCTTATGTTTTTTCTATCTATGGTGCGAAGCTTTAACAGACCTGGATGAGCACAGGTGGGATTATACGTACTAGTCAATACTTCAAGTTGAAAAAACTCCAAAAACCTGCGGGTTAAACAGGCAGGTAACGGTGTGATTCCCCTTCAGAATCCACCTTATTTTTATTGCTTCACGCCCCACTGAGACCTTCCCGGAAACCAGGCACGCTCCCTGGTGTCATCTCGGTGGTAAACGTTAGCACGGGTCGGGTTTCCTTATAATGGGGGCCATTTTAGGTCGGACCATATTCATTAGATTTGTTGTTCAACGGAGGTCACGACCTTTTATTATTTCCTTTATAGGGGTATGAGTATTGGACTATTTTTAGTTTTGGAGTGTAGAACATTTTAGTGATTTAGCACAGGCAATAAGCATAAAGGAGCGGTCATAACTGGACGACCATAGCACTTACACTTAAATATCATGTTAATGTTGCATGAGGAATAAGTGAATATATAATGGTGCAGTTCCAGCCATGAATGCAATATTGTTCGGAGACTACAGCTCGATAGCAGAGTTAGATCACCTAATTGCAGGCCACAGGTTTAATCGATTTAGTGTTGGTATTCCATAGTGGTTGATATTTAACGGGTTATCAATTCATCGTCGGCAATGGACAAACCCTCTTCTGAATGTTCGACTTGGCCAAAACAACTACTTTCTCTTGTTAGAGATAGAAATCATTTGAATATTTTTACCATCTCCAAGCTGCGAGACCGATCAATGATCTTGAGCCTGTGGGAACAGTCAATGAACCCTGGTGGTAGAGTGCGTACTACCACAGAATACTGACCGCATTTTGCCAACTATCCTTTTTCTACTACTTAGAATTGAGCTAGAATTCCACCGTTTAAAGAAAAAACCGATGAGAAGTTATCAGTGGAATCCCAAGGCAGGATAGGATGGGTACCAGCGCCCACCTGGAATATCGGAGTAGTTCCGTCCGGTAACAATATACCTACATATAACAGGTCCAGGGTTACTAGGTGCTGTTTGCATAGTCTGGTCGGTAGGGGGCAGAGTGGTACCGGAAGTAGGTACCTGGAAGAATGCTGGCTGGAGACCGGGCCGCGGTTACTGGAAGTAATTCAGTGCAGAGAGTGGCAAGGGATATGTGGGTGGATGGGAGGGTGGACGTGGGGGCTGCATTGTTGGATCGATAGGTAGGTGGCTGAGATGCTTGTCTAAGCGTCTTTCCACTGGACGATTATTTGGCACAGATCAACTGTCAGAAACCATCGACCGATAATTTGGCATTACCGACTCAAGATCGATCACTGGGAATGAGCCACAGGGCAAAATAATAACTAATTGTTTTAACAAAGACTACGCAATATGCGCACCACTGATTGACTCCACCAACGACGACAAAATAAATATACTTTTATTTAGCTTAGAAAAATTCTATCGGTACACACCCCATGATGTGCCGAAAACAAGTTGACTAATTATTTGGTACCAACTTTTATCTCAACCCTAATATTTCGCCTCATAGACTTGACATTGAGAACTCGTACTTAACGCCTGTGGAATATTGTTAAAATCAATGGGTGGGATAAAATCTGAACCGCACTCTATCGATAGTAATTGAAAATATGCCATTCATTTCAGTTTGCTACGTTATTTCGCTCGGCTTTGCCTCATGAGATTATTCCCAACCAGAACCCATGGCATATTTTCAGTGGCTACGGATCTCGATGCAGTTTCTTCTAAGACTGCGATTAGGTTTACTTGGCACCAACTTGTAGTCGGTAGCTACTACTGAAAGACGATTCACACAACATTTTTATCGTTGAATTGGAACACGCCCATAGCGTGGTACGGCTCAGCTTGGCGGGTGCAGGCAGTTGGTGGCTATTGGGTTGGGTGATCTAACTGTGGTCTACGTACGTTATCGGTTATTGGAGATGTCGGAGTCGCGTGTGTAGGATGATATATGCTCTTTGTCTGAGTGTGTCCGGAGATGGGTGGAGTTGGACGGATTCATTGTTATGTAAAGGCACTTACATTACAAAGAACTCACGAATAAAGTAACTTTTGTAGCGATTCCCTCTATATATATAAGGTAATCGCATAATTGAGGTGAATTGTTTGAAATTGTTTGCCACCAGAATGTAAAATTCTGCAAGGATTATTATTATATATGTCTATGGCCGAACGTCCATGAAATACTACCCGCTGCTGGGGGGTGCAGTGTAAATAATACAAATTTATAAAGATTGTTCAAAAACCTAGTAAGCTAGTTTGCAAATGGGTCGGTATTTGAAAATCCGATCAGTTCATATTGGTACTTCGTCCGATAGCGGATATGTTTGATCACAGATGTAACATTGGAAAGAAATATCAAATCCTATCGCGGAATTTCACATACTCAACGTCATTGGAGTATGAATTGTTATATCCAATAAGGGACTGGTAAGTGTAGGTGGTCGAGCTAGTCAGACTAGAGGGGCCAGGAGGCACCTGCAGAGGCATGACAATGATTGAGCAAAAGAGCAAGGGGGTCGTTTACTTCCAGAGCTGTTTGCAGAACAAACATCGTCCACCACACCCACCTGACCTGGACGCATTCTAGGTGTCATGTGACCATATGGTCTGTTGCTAGTTAGGTATATGTGTATGTGGGTTGAGGAGCAGGGCGAAGACGTAGGTCATCTTAAGGTATACCCCTGCATGTACGAGCACGACGCATAAGAGAGATTGAAATGTGTAATATAAATACCAACTATTCTAAGGAAACATAGTTACTGAGCCCGTAGTGATGGACGTTTGAGGTCTTTCGTTACATAACTTCAGTCTAACGCCATAGGCGGAGGGTCATAGTTCCAGGATGAAAGACCATAACTACAGACTCAGTAATTATGTTTCCTTATTTTTAAATATCTGTAAATCACGAAAGAAATGTAATTTTATTCACAGCATAACAGGGGACCCGGACATTATTTATACTGCACCTCTAGCAGCGTGAAGTATTTCATAGAAGTTCGTGCAAAGGTATATGATAAAAACATCATTATGTTCAGATTCCCTTTCATACAATTTTCATTTAGCAACCAAGAAAATGGGAAAAAAGAGTGTCCATTAATTCATCTCCTCTTTTTCTATAGGTAGATCCTGAACTCATTGTTGTTGTTTCAAATTCCAGATTCAGTGTACATATACAAAAGATACGTTAAAGATCAATTAGAAATAGAATTGACCAATGCTGTATCATACAAGTCAATAACTATGATACCTGACACCTAGCCTACCTGTAGTTCAGACCTGATATGTCAAGGGGCAGGCGCCGGATACTTAATTGGCCAGTACTGCTCACCTGTTAATATGTTTCTATGGTAACCGGATGGCACTCAGTATGTCCAGTGGTTCGGACAATAGCCACCTGCTATTTTCAGAATTTCCGAGATTGCTCTGTGCATGTGGCACTAATCTTCACATCCGATGATGAATCATAGGTGTATATCTAAATAGCCCTTATTCGCATGACACTTATAAAAGAAAAGTTAGCTCAATTATGGACTTAGCTGAACACAATGTTCAAGAGACGGGATATTCTGGATGGAGACATTCACACAGGTTCACAGAAGAATTCGTAAATTTATTTCCTTATCCCATGTCAGACTGATCAGCATATCCTATGCCGGAATAACTGATATACCACTTTTCATACTAATCTAAATATCACAGGTCAAATGGACCATCAGGACATTCTGAATCACCATTACCAGAAGGTACAAGGATGAACTCAAAACAAATAGAAATAAATTGATCACATTTTTTAATCAATCAATTATTAATCACCAATCAAAATAATACCGGGTGCCTAGGAGAACACAAGGGAATCCATATTTGGAAACTTTCGCGGGATGGTGACTGCTAGTAGGAAAGCTAGAGCAATTAATATTAGTTTATTGATTAATCCTCTGTTGAATATTCCCATTGCTACAAATACCATCTGGTGTGGTCCTAACCTAAAATACGCTTGTACCATAGACTAGGGGGAGGGGTGAAAGTGGCTAATTTGGATGACACAACAATCATGTTGTATTGGAAACTGCACAGTATGTATTGCATTACGACCAGAATCTTCTTATATTTGTTTGTTGGATTCTAGGCTCCGTCGACCATTTCAGGTCCTCTTCAGACTTTATCAAGGTTCAACTTTTGTTCACCGATTTTACACCACAGGAGTGGTGATCGAATCTATGAAATGAATTCAGGTATAAAACTGTGCACCCACTGTGCTCCCAATACACACCGAGAGGTCTTACGATTAACTTCAAGATTCAAATAAAAACATTGAATCATTGGCCGTAGTGTTAGGTATTTGTAGCCGTAGTGAATCGGGGGGTGCACAGTTTGTATCTCACCCCTATACATCTACTCGCGCGCGTGTCTTTAGAAGCTCAGATAGATTACAAGTTAGAGAATCAGAGTTAGGAATGGTTATAAAGGTAGACCGAGTATGGCAGGAGGTTGTAGGCTGTTTTGTTTGATGATAAATCAAAGGGCTGGCGTTGTAAGTCAGCGTTTGGATGAGGTGACGACAGGTTGGGGTAGCTCTGTTGGCTACCAAGGGGCAATGACTGGATGGAGGGGTGAGGCGAAGGACAGCATCCTATTTACATGCTGACTCCATCTATCATCACACGCGCTCTGCACGTGCCGCGGCAGTCAGGTGCGGATGCCACCCCTAATTGGGATTACTCTGGGGGTTGTTACAGCCCCCCTTGAGGGCGTGCACACCCATAGCAACCGTTGCCATGGGAACATGCAGACCAAGGCTTTGGAGAGGCGTGGTAGTGGATCCCACTCTTATCGTAGGATTTGTATTAACCAACTGATAGTACATGTATGTTTATTGGTGAAAAGTGGCTGATTTTTATCGCACTTTCAATAGAATATTTGTCAATGGCAGCAGAAGAAACAAAGACACGCTTGCAAATGTCAGTGCTGATAAATGCAATATTCTGCACTGACAAAAGACAAATTCAAGTCGAGTTCGCTTTTTCGATGATGAAATGGGTCACGGGTCAAGGAATGCAACAAAAATAAATGCATTGGACCATTTGAAATCACTGCAGTGCCAATTGTCTTCTTAGAGGAAATGGAACTGGACATCACAATGATGAGGATACATTGGTGGAGTCCGGGTTGTTGCAGCAGGTGAAACCAAGGTAACTCCTCTCCTGTGCTAATCATTCAATGGCGCCTCGACAGTCGATACCCTGTCAACGCATGTGACCTGCGTTGAAGAACTGTCTTCTTTATGAATGTAGGGTATTGTGTAGAGGATTGATCTTTGCCTTTGACGTTGCTGCGTAGCACCAATAATACCATATCGTGGAAAGATCGGGACTTTGCAATAAGGATCAAAGGCAACCGATAAAGAACAATTGGTATCGAACACGGCCTCCATGGGTGTGTCATCAACTGTGAAGCATCGCGACAAGAATACAGGTTCTTGCACACATTTGCATGTCTGTGCTGCATGAATATGGATTTCTATTTTCATTTATGAATATTAATCACATCAATTCACGAATGACAAGTTTGTGTATACGTATTTATAGTTTCGTGATTGGATGTGGCCATGTTGTTTACGCATAGGTTGGTGTCCCTCAGAATTATTCACGTAAAACTATACGTGAAGATGCTATTTTTCAGGAGAAATGAGATATATAGCTTTAGGATTTTTCAGCATATAGAAACATTGTTTTCAATCTAACTAATTGTGGAATAGAATACTGGGTGTCATGGTGGTATTTGCTAAGTGGAAGTACAAGATCATTTAGTCGTATGCATATATATACATGTACAGTAAAATCCCGCATCTTGGACACCTCGCTTAAGGGGATAATTTGCTCGGATCGGAGAGTCTCCCCTTAGGCGAGGTTTTTACTGTACGTTCAGGCTTCTAGCAAGTCATTTCAAAATTATCCTCAGGATTTGTATATGATGCAAGAACAAGGATGCAGGACTGAGTAAGTTAACATTTCACGCTCCTTATTTATGAGTACCAGGAAACCCTCATTATTATTTACCCATACACCTATCAAAGCTGCCCAATCAGCCCCACCTTTTAAGGCAGACGTGATCGGACAGGCACTTTAGGCGAGGAAGCATTGCGTGTGCGTGTCGGAGGCTGGGCAGCAGAGAGGGTTAAATCATGGACTGAGCGAGTTGCTCTGAGCCCGTCGTGGTTTGCCGGCACAATATCGCCTTACTGCCGGCGATTCGCACCTGGTCTACGCGTACCTGTAATTGAACCCAAGGATGGCATCTCTAGATGACAGTCATTATAGAGACACAGGTGCGCTACGGTTCTATTGCAAGTGTCATATATTCCTCCGCGAACGTCATTCAAGACACCCAAGTAGTCCCCTATGGCTCTTAACGGTTCATATCGTGTATAATATACCGCCACTGTTTGGCAAACAAATCCTGCACCAGGGCGCTGTGCTAACACAATACATATTTGTCTGGTTTATGGCAGATATTCAACACCTTATATCGCAGTGCTTAGAAGGCCATGTTGATAATATTGCATGTCGCACCGTGGCTGCTTCCTAGAAAATACCACAGGACATATTGCGAGGCAAATATCAGGATGGTAAAGGCTCACGGTGTATCTCTATATATAACCCTATCCCATATGGTGGGTGTATAGAAGGCGAATGAGTACGTATGATTGTGCGCGATGGTGCGAGGAAAATGCCAGGTAACAGGAGACGAAGTGCCAAACAACGAGGATGCGGCCAAACCCGGACTCGCCAGACCATATCGGTGAATCAATACACAGGAGGAGATGCCTCCAGACGTACTTGCGGGCGTTGATGTTACCTGTGAGGTGTCGGTACGTACGCACATCTCCCTCCACAGACCACGGGGAGTTCCTCTTGTCCGGCCGGGTGTAGGCCCAAGGAAAGCCGGGGAGAGAGGGGGAGAGAGGGTAACTTCCCTGGAGGAGACATCAGGGGGTTTTCACACAGGTAAAGGTATGGGAATAGAGGAGAACTTACCACACACGTCCACCCGCCCGCATCGTCCTCCGCCAGCCTCACCTTTAACTGTCTCCGCCGCAGAGACACCTAGTGGACAAACATGGCGGCCGGCATCAGTGGCGCCCCCACAAGGCAGGAATGTGAGTGGCTGGAGATTACCAGTGGGCGGAGTATTCACGCGTGAGAAGGGTAAGGATTAGCTGGATCAGCGGCGGGTATATACTGGTAGGGGTAGGGATCTGATGTTATGAAGGACAGTGTGTATGAGAGGAATGACAATAAAGAGTCGGCGTACGTTATAAGGTAGAGGAGTAGACAAAGGCATGACTCTGATGGTACATGATATGACAGGTTATATACCTGTGCGCGAATATTTCACACTTATGTGTCAGCTGTACAGATTTCATTCTGTACAATGTGCAGAACCAATAGTTTTTTCACTCCATTCCACGTGACTTGTTGTAAAATGGTGTTTCTAATGGTTTCCAGGTATATAATATTAAAGAGACACCGTGAGTATGTCTTAATAACATTGCTCCTTGTTATTCTGGTCGGATATATGAATTCACCCTGTTCTTTGAACTCGGTGGATATTCTCGCCACAAATCAATACGGAATATATTCCATTCAGCCACACTAACCATGTCTCCCTGTAATATTTATACCATCTACAAGTCACTTTATATTCTAAACTATTCATGAAATGCACGTCTATTTTATTCCACTAGAACACCGTATCGCGTATTTCAAACATCAGGATATTAAACACATTCATATTTAAGCATTAACAATGTTCATTTACTGAATAAAAAAACTAGAAAAAGCTCGCGATGTACCACCTGTCTCGACCTATAAGTTCTATCATCGATCATGAACTTAGATTACTCACTCAGCCTAGCTTCTATTCATAAAAAAACACATCGGTCCCGCATCTAATATAAAATGTATATTTGAACTGAGGGGGGAAATACTGCACAGCAGAGCTGCATCATTTATATTCAAATCAAACCTCCATGGCTCTTACTCTCTGTACAGCACAGAGAGTCTGATACGCACTGCCCCGCCCCTGTTTCTACCTGTCACCTGACTCTGGGGACACCTGCATAGTGTACGGAGGTGCGCCTCACATGAGGGGTGGGTTAGATGGGTAGGGGAAGGCTGGTATGAGGAGTTGGGGTAGGAGAGAGTAGAAAGGGATGTTCTGGTGTTTATCCTACCCCTCATATAAAACTCCATAGACTTAACATGAAGTGACTGTATGCCACGGTTATGCCATATAATATTTATATGTCACAAGTGACATATGAAGTTAAAAACATGTGACGGGGTAGGATAAAATCTTAACGTCACTTAATTTCATACAATTGTTTACATGACCTTCATTGTCTTCTGCTACAGATATCACTCAGCTCTGCTTCGTGATATCATTCCGCGAAAACCACTCATGCCATATAAACAATTGTATGGAATTTCGTGACGTTTCTTGATATTACTCCAACCTCATCCCATCTTCATTCCTTCATCATTATAATTTTTCAATTATACTTTCTGCATTGACGAAGATGATATGTAGGACTACATTTATTCTATTTGTGCAATGTTCCATAGAAAGAGCTGGCAGTTACGCCTGATATGTGTTACTGAATTTTAAGATGGTGGCAGGTGAGTGGGTTGGGAAAGGTGTGCTGTATTGGGGAAGAGGGTTGGAGCTGAATCAGGGTCGGTTGGCACCATGCTGGATGGTTAGAGTTCGATCCACTGATCTGGGTGCACCCTTTTAACTATGGCAGGATCGATAAAGAGGTTACCTACAAAGACACGCCCTGCCGCATGAGGCAGGGAGGGGGGAGTCATTCACTAATCTGATCGAATCCTGCACACAATGCCTCAAAGCATAGGCAGGTTCAAATGGTAAACACGGAAGAATCGCCCCATGCAGCACTAACAGTTTGCCTCGCGACAGCTTCCAATTTGATTAATGGCCTAGATGGATATTGAAACAATATCAATAGCTCAAGTCGTCAATGAATTTTCGAATGATTGTTGTGTGCCTTTAATATCATTAGTGCTACCATAATCGGTTAGCCACTCAAGTATAAACATCACAACATGAGGTTATTTATCTTACTATGGTCGTCCTTTACTGATCATAAAATTCCCGACTATAGCTATTATTGAGGTCCACGCTCGAAAAGGCGGTCGTGAAGTAGTAGGTTCCCAGTGTCTCACACCTCTACAACAGGTAAGAGCAATACAGCCTATAGATCTCCCTGACACCGTGGAGTATACAGGGCGGGGTCAGACCCGGAGGCGGCATCCTGGAAGAACGTAAACAGATCAGCAGAAGCAGGGCGCCACAATAGAGGTGCTGAGGTATCACTCGACAAAAGTCATAGGTGCTGTGTATAAGGCCACGTTACTTCACAAAGTGGACTCTGTTTCTCAATCAACAAAACAGGACGGCTATTGAAACAGGGATGTTTTGATCGAGGTGGGATGACTCTATAGAAGTTGAAGAGATTAGAGAGTACTAATAACATGGCTCGGGTAAGGTGCCACAGACCAAACCTCGGAGCCCACTGGTTCTGTCAGATCGCATTCCTCATAAATCCTTACAAACTGCTTAGAGAACTCAACCTGCGCCAACCGTAAAGCTTGTCTGGAGAGAAGCAGACACCCAGCCTGACGTTAGATCCTCTAAAGATAGTACAAGCTATATATAGTGTGCAGTACGCCGAAGCAGAAACACCAAATAGTATCAAGAAATGGCCACTCTACTTCGTATTACATATCCGAGCAGTTCATTTAATAATTACGCACTGCTGCTCCCTATACAGTATAAATTCCGTATTGCACCCTGTGTAGTACACTGTTATACTGAACACGTTGAAACATATCTGCAGTGTGCAGACTTCCAAATGAACATGTTTTCTATGCCAATATATGGTAGGATTTTATAGAACAACCCACCATGCGTGAACATCCTACAAATCTCTACCAAAGGCATTGTGCTGTAAAGAACATCAATTCCCCATCTCGTTTTATATCATGTACAGCATGGTCAGATTGTTTTATATATAAATAATCTACCAGTACCAACCACTTATGAATCGTTATTTGGAAGTAGTGTAAACATTTGTAAGGAATTTCGATACAAAGTTACCAATAACCGCATGGGCCAAGTATCACTGCTGTGACCAATATTGAAAAATGTGGGAACTCATTGGTCTAAATCTATGCATAGATTCCCATCTTGACTGATAAATATTCCTGAGCTACTATAGAAGGCACATGCGAGTGAGATTTTCATTGGCTGAATCTTTTCAGGAACAACCACTTGATTTTATACCGCTTTTGACAAAATACCAGTCCATGGAAATTCAAAAAACGAGAAACAAGCTGACAGATTTATTTTAGTCTCAATAAACTGGGGAATATGACATTGATGTTTTTGTCAGCCACTTATATAACCTCGGGATATGACATTGAGGTTTTTGTCAGCCACTTATATAACCTCGGGAGCTTCTCTGAGAGATCTCCAGGCCATGGTCCCTGTACTGTGTTGGTGGGCGGATGAGTGGGTGGACGATGCTGGAGTGGCGGCGGGTAGGGGGAATGTGACCAGTCCAAGAATCGGTCCCTCAGTAAATGCGCAGTTGGACCTGCCCCAGACATCCCTTATTAGTCAACAGAGCTGCTGAGCAGTGCACACTCGCGAGCACGCGGAGGTGTGTCTGGAGGTCACTTTCCTATTGCTCTATCGATCCCCGCGTGTAAAAGTGAGTGTGAACCGGATATCACCGACAGCAAGTCTATACGTTCACAGGCAAATACTCGCATAAATGATGTGTCATTGTTGCTGAGTCATAACACTCATCTATCTTCCACCTAATATGGAGTATCCATGCTAAACCTATAGAGCATGCAGATCACTACTATGTGGAATACGTAAAATACGGAAAAATATCTCTAACATGCAAAATAGTGCATCAGAAGATTGGCGGCTATTTTGTCTTATATTTGGAATGTTGAATTATAAATATGACATTACCATGATTTTGATCTGCGTGGATATATTTGCCTCGTAGTTGACACTTCGCAACAACCTTGCATTTGCATTTTTCGATCTCGGTGAACATTTCCGACCAAAGCGATTTGGAACAGATTCCATCCAGGCACACTAGACATGTTTTCATATATCATAACATACAGGTATATTATCATAAATAATCAATATCACCCTTTCATGGCAACTGACGTCAGTTCATGTATACATGAATCGAATAATGATCCATTTAACAAACCTACATAGAACCACCACTCTTTAGAAAACTGGAATGCAGGATCAGAGTAATCAGACACCAGCCTCTGTCTGAGCCTCACAACACCTTAAGAGGTCGAGTGCGGCATCCAGGACCGAATTCCCCCTTCCAGACAAAGGGGCGGTACTGATCACGGGGGTGGTGGGGTTGAGGGATCTACCCTCAGTATGGCGTCCTAGAAATGACTCAGGTACCCCCTCCTAAGTTTTCCTTCCAGCACACCTGGGAGCGCCTTTTTGTGGCGGAGGCATTGTGTTGATGAACAATAGCTGGGTTACACGACACTGTTCGGTGATATCTGTTCTAGGGTGATACCGAGCGATGACAGGGACCATGGCTACGACGATGACGAAGCCAGTTACCATGACGACGGTCAGAGGCCACTGTCTGGTCTCTCTAACATGAGGCAGGGCCCTAAGAGCGCATGCACGAGGTAATTATCGATGCACGAATGGCAATTTGAGGTTACCTGTGTGATAACATGCTATGTGGAGATTGATGTGGTTTATAGCGAGAGTTGAACGATCATTTGTCACACATCCGCTATGGGAAGTTACCAGACAATGCGAACATAACACGATTAATACGTTTTTGTCTGGCAATTTAAACGTGAAACTCCACACTCATGATCTCTCATCAACATGATTTATATACCTTAAATAGTCGTATTTATAGTGTAATCAATCAGATGTTGCAGGCTGTGGTGTGGCAATAGATTTAGCGCAGCCTTGGTGTATCATATACTTCCAAAATCAGTTTGTTTACACTGATTTCGTGAATAGTTACTCTATGTTATTCCTATGGCTAAACTTGTACTAAGGGTGAGTTAATGGTATTATCCCTGCAGGTCCATTTATTGCAAACATAGACCGGTTTCTCTAGCCAGTAGAGCCTATATTTCAGAGATCTGTGTGGGAGTTTACTCCTTAATCAACATATCTAATAAGGGTGTGCATACATCACATGCTGATTCATGTTTCTAGACAGCCAATGGACCGAGCCCCGCCGTGTCAACGATAGCCACCCTTCCGGTGGGCCGGTCGTCATTGATTATTCTCGTTCGCGACCACTTTGAGGCGGAAAAGGCTGCCACAGAAGGATCTATTTCAATCTGGCAGATCTAGTAGTCAATCGGCTAGCAGTGGTAAGATTTTTTAGAGCGTGCCTGCACGCTTTTTATATGGCAACTTAAGGTTAGAGTGGACACAGGCTGCCACCTTGCTGCAAAAAAACTCTCTTCACTATCTGCCTGCTATTCATTGTGATATCGGGAGAAGAGAAGGGTGCCAGTGTCTGAGGGTCTTACAGGCACGCCGAGTTGACCATGACCAATAACTCAAGACCCGCTGATGCTTGATATGTTTAGATCCTAGACTCAGGCAGTTGAAGAAAGCGCAAGCTGACTGAGTGCAAGTGGGTTACAGAAAACGATCCACAGACTGAATTTAACGCAAAGCTTTTAATTGTTATCTATTTATAATTGCAGGCACATTCATCAATGATGAACATACAATTTGCTCCTACTTTATATTATGAGCATCGCTCTCATTATTAGACTTTTCAAATGTATATTACATACATCCAAGCTATTTACTGATAAGCCAGGTTTGATCAACTTAGAGGAAGTAAGATCATACATGCATAGCTTACACATATAAAGTAATTGTTAAAACATACATTCCCCATTTCTATTCATAAAAATATATGATCTCTGTCCAGACTCCTGGTACCTCTAACATAGACTGAACATTGCTGCTTATTACTGCTATGACGGTTCCTGTTTTTGATTTTATCTCACCCCAGATATTTTTTCTCCATAGACTTAACATTGGGAACTCGTATCTAATGCCCATTAGATATATAGGAAAAATATCCAAAGGGGGATAATGTCACAAATGTTAGCCCATTAGTCAATATTAAGGGTGACAAAAATTCAGAAACCCATTCAAGTTTAGGGTCAGAGCTCGACCCCATCTCATTTGAATCACATAGTAATTCACGCGGCTTCGCCTTGTGAATTACTATGTGATTCAACCTCGATGGGATACGAGCTCAGACCCTAAACTTTCATGGGTTTCCTCTATAATATCTGTGATTCCCGACCCACGAGAACTCCCACACACTAGACTCCAGCAGGCCTGCCGTAAAGCCGTCTCGTGACAACTTGATGCGCTACAGTCTAGTCGGTGATTGGTCAGTGTCGTGAAGGAGTTATATTGTCACGGTGCGGCACTGTTATCAGATTAACCTCCTGGTCCTCCAGGGTCTAGCCAATGATATACCCCGCTGGCCCCAATTATCCTTGCTACACCAACCTGTGATATCAGACAGGAGAAAACTAGACCTGTCTGTATTACCTTCAGAAGTGTTACTTTCTCTTTTTTCACGTCCAAGATTAATATGCCAATAGACTTTCTCAAAAGGTAAGAATAGGAAGACTTATGAGTGTAATTAAACATATATTTTATTAGTAAATTATATTAATTCATATCAACTTTTAACTTAGATACAAATTTAGAATGTCTCTCAGTAGTAAGAATCGGGAAGCCAATTCAAAACCTTTGTTTTTTTTATGTTTACTTGAGACCCCTGGATGTGTCTCTAATAGTTCCCAGTCCCTTCATAGTTCGTAGGTCCCATGCGGAGTTTTAGGAGAGAACCACATTCTATCACCCTCCCTTTAGTTCAACTTGCCCATAAAACGTTTCTATATCTATCACTAAAAGTGTACACTAGGACTTCCCATTCTAAATGAAGAATATGTGAGGTACCCGACTTCCACCGTTGCTATAGGTGATGCAATGAAGGGGCGTGAGGAATGCTGATAAATAGTCTTTCTGGGAACAAGTTGGTGAACATAGTGGTGTGAGATCTCGTTGGTGGAGTTGGGCAGGTATGTGGGTTTATCTCACCCCTGGTGTTTTTCCTCCCTAGACTTACCATCGAGGACTCGTACTCAATGCCCATAGAGTATTGTAAAATATACTCAATGGGTGATGATGTCACACACATTAGGTATAGGGGTGTGATATAATCTGAACCGCACTCAATCCATAGCCACTGGAAATATGCTTCTCGTTTTGGCTGTCAACGGCTATCGATGCAGTTCCTTCTTATAATTGACTGACTGGTATACATCTGTGAGGTGTGCGTGCAAAATAGCTGGATCCCATTGTACTATACCATGGCGGTAGGGGCGGGGGATCTATTAAACCTACAGATAGCATACCTTCAATGCTGAGGATGATACTAGTGAGCTGCTGTTAACACTACTTATCCGATGGTTGTATAGGCCCTCTGCAGTGAGACTTTACCGGAACATGTATACGTTTCACCCCTGTAGTAATGGCCCATGGCTGTGTATTGTGGACGGATTGATATATTGAGGTGTGTGAATACCTTATTCAGGCAAACACCTCTCCAAGTATGAAAGGGGATTTCTTCGTCCATTCAGACAGCATTGAAAGTGTTCGTACCACCTTCTGAAGGAGCTAGGTTTGGTAAATTTAGAATGTTGCCTTGAAGCCTAGACGTCGATAAAAGAGGGAGACTTGACCCACGCACAGTAAAATCTTTTTGTCACAGACTCTGTTACAATAAAAACCCTTTTACAACAAAGTTATCTGCACAGAAAGCCATGTTATATGCATGACTTTCAGCAAATTCCCATACAACAACGTAATTTATCTTTCTGCAACGACCAAACTAATGATTCCTGATGTAATCTACTGAGCATAACAAAAGCTGCTACTAAAGATTCATACGACATCCCTGGATCATTGCCAACTTTACGAGCTCGTTGCTGTTTTTCAACACCTATCCGGCAGGTGGCGCCAGCTCCTCCAGCATGGCGGAATGTAAGTGCCCCCTGGAGGCTGACCACATACACAACATCCTGCAGGGTAATCAGGTAATCAGAAGAAACCTCGCACCTTACGCGGCCCATTAGTATGCACGCCGGGTAGGGGACCTGTTCGTGATGTGTTTTTATTCAGTCCATCCCTCATCGCCAGGTCATTCAGCCCCCCTTAACTGTGACAACACCTGGCGGCAGGCCCCAGTGGACCTCAGCCAAAGCCCTCAGTTAAACACCGCCCCCCTCCCCCAGACTTAATATGACACCGATCAATGATGAGCTACAAGGACCGTAGTTGATGACCGACTGACCCCACCTGCAGCACACTGACTCGTGATGATTGGCTACAAGGGCTTTGACCAATGACCTATGGATGACCACTCCTACAGCATACTAGCCAGTGCAATCTTACTGGCTACAAGGGGATTGACCATTGAACCATGACTGACCCAAACTACACCACACTGACCAGTGTTGACCAACTACACAGGCCTTAGCCAATGAACCATGACTGACCACACCGACAGGACACTGACCACAAAGAGCAGCGTTCCGCAACCCTCGCTTCCTGAACTATGACTGGCCACACCCTGGGATGAAGTGTGCTGCAGTCGGAAGCCCGCTAGACTGAAGGTCTGAGGATCAGTGCCATTCATTTGGCTCTATTGCATAGATTTGACCGTTGCATGACCCTCGCATTTGGCAGGACGCAAAACACCATTAAACTTACCCAGAACGAGCAATCAGGTTCTAGCCAGTTCACACACAGTGATCATGCATCTCTAGGGCACTGTATCTGTGCTAGTTATCGGTCTTAGGGCTAGCAAGGAACCCCCCTCGACTGACCCCTTAAAACCGGTGGTACCTGGGCCAATATCATGGTAATGTATTTATCATCCGGTATTCCAGATATATAAGTTATCAAGGGAACAGAATTGTCTCGGATATTCCCACGCACTACTTTGTGTACTAGGGACTTTTTTTGCACATTCTACTGTGTAGGATATACGGCTTTCCGTTTTCTACTCATTAGCGATATGTAGGCTCCATGTATAGAGACACCGTATCAGGGGGATAATGAATATTGATATGTTGATAGAACATGTGAACTTCAAGGATTTACCCGCGAATTTAGACCACACTATTGGCACGATCTTAGACTTGTTCCAACTGCCTTAATATGTTGATGGTACATGTGAACTTCAAGGATTTATCCACAAAGTTAGACCACACTATATACCGATACGATCTAGACTTGTCCCAACTGCCTTATTCCTCCTCCTCGTAATCCCCCTGCCCCTTTGATTATTTCTTATGGCTCCTACGCTTGAACCTTGAACCTGAATCTATGGGTTGAACTTCGTGACCCCTGATCCAACACCTGAGGTGCTGACAAACTGTAATGAATCCACCTCCTGCAATGCACCCATGTGACCTTTGTCAAGTCCACCATCTCCAGAAAGCAATACCATGACCCGACCCTCACAAGTATTACCTTTATTACCATATAAGGTTTTTCTCACCCACATGTAACTCCACGGCTGTGTCCCAGTTCCAAGGAGTTGGCCAATTCAATTATAGTTAGATTGAAGCATATATATTTTAACCACTGTAAAGAGATGCACAAATGATTGTCAAACATAGGGAGCTAGATGACAATATGCAAATCTGAGTGCTAACTGAAACCTCCATTTAAAATAAAAGTTCCCCCCTGCAAAGGCTTACCATCCTGGCACCCTTTACAAACTACAGGTGATGCCACCATTCCAGATTATATGGTCACGCAGAGAGTTCATATGTGTCTCCGACCTTAACCTACTTGGGCAATACCTTGGTCGAGGCGATGCTCGGGATTAGACAGCTTGGTTTTAAATACGATAGTTGAAAGGGGGGCTGCGACCATCCTCAGTTGGCCTCTTTAACCTCAGCCCCTACTTAGGTTTTCCGAACCCTCCTGACCATTTCAGTAATCCAAGGAAATTGTGGCAGATTAGCGGGAATTTGGTCAGTGTGTGGTTCAGGGTGTGGGTGGAGGTGGGTAAAGGGGGTGTGCTGATAGTACAGACACTTATCAAGATGGGGTTCGGGGTGATTCGGTTTAATCAGTCTCGCGGGGGAGGGAGACCGTGTTGTGGGGCGGGGGCTTAATGGTCGCCTGATCCCGGCTTTGTCAGCTGCACATCTCTTCGAGAGCTGCTCAGGCTGACCCAGATACTGACCCTTATGAATGTTGAGGACAGTTCTTTTATGTCTTTGTCGTGGGTTATTGTGGTTAGAAACCAATTTGCCATGCTTTCTTCTATGTTGAATCAGACCCGCTATTTTCGTCTACTTTTTGAGAATTCTATTGGGGTCTAATCTTACATGATTCCATTCTCGGCTGGTGCCGGTCTGCCACCTGCTCCCTTTTTTTTCTTAGGCTAATGGAAAAGCGTTTACATTTTATTTCTAATAAAATTCTCTGTGGTATGAATGTACCGACACTTTGTGTTACATTCGTGTTCTACGTTGGTAATCGTCAAAAACCAACATTCGCTTGCCTACAAATATTTAGGAGTTTATCAACATTCTCAAGTTCCCTAAAGGTAATATCAAGTATTCACATTCTTATTTCTGCAAGGCTAGGTGATGAAGTGAGCAGAAATAATTGTATATTGGATTCTGCCAATAACTTAAATCATTTACGTTTATACGCATATATATATAGGGGCCTACGTACCATGTTCAGAGCTCCAGCTAGCATTTGCCAAGTATAGAGTCGCAATAAATAACGATGAAGTCAGGTACAAAAAACCAGGTCAGCTTTATGCTTTTACAAAAACTGACAGTGTATGTGTTTCATATACGAGTCCAGCCTCAGGTCAGACCCTCAGTCCCGGGTGAGGCTGAGGGGCACCCGCCTTGGCAGGCGTGTCAGGCCGGCGGCCAAGACCAGCCTCACCTCCTGCTACCAAGTACACAACTCTGCTTGTAATACTACATATGTCCTTTGTTTAACGTCCCAATATAGGAACTACAGTCGGCACGAATTTCGCCAGGAAATTGTTGTTTTACCGTTCAGCGCCGCCTAGCAGTGCATAGCTTAGTTAGACATTTGCTCTGTTAAACACTGATTAGTACGGCCTCTTTCCTCTGTCAGTGTGGTCGTTGGGTGTGCGCGGAAAGCTGTTGTTTTTGACAAGATATGAGTGTTGGAATAAAGTATGGTATTGTAACAGCGTTTCTAAATTTGATAGTTGATAAGTGTCTCTATTTTCCACAGAGATGAAACATAGGCATACATGCACTGAAGCCAGGCCTACCACTTTGTTATTGCACATCAGGCGATATGCATGTTTGACACACTAAATAAGAGATGAACATAGTATTTGATGTTATTTCTGTACTTTATTTGGAGGTTACGTAGATGGATATCATAGCCATCCTACGTTCGTATACAAAGACGTCTAGTGGGAAAGAATACGTTGCCATCTATAGCAGTTTGGCCGCAGGCGTTGCAAATAAAGTGCATTAAAGGCCTGTGGAAAAGGTCGATATGGGTACATATATCATTCTCCAGTATTAATTTTAGGTGGTATTTTGTGTTGATTGTTTGTTTTGTGTTGAAATGGACCATTAATTTATATTCAAGCCCCTCTTACCAGTCACCATTCCTTTCCAATGGAGCAAGCACAATTTGTCTCTTGCAGTAAATGTACATGTATAGGGAACTGTTTAATTCATATACATATCTAAAGATCAATCGTTTGATTTAGCTCCATGTTGAGTGATTCTTAGTTATCAGAAACAGCACTGAGGTAGAACTACTCAGGTGGCCTCTTGGATACTAAACATAAAAACTACCGGCAGTGAGCCAATTGTTGAAGAATCAATTGTCACCAGACATAATTCTATTCTACTTTATGCAACTCATTGATTAAAATATTTAATGCACGGAGAAGGGTGACGGGACAGTAAAGCGTAAAATGAATAAAACATGTCGCAGCATAAATCCTGTATTGCACGTGGTGAGTCACACAGGACGAAAGTTTATTCATCTTTAGACCCTCGCGTAGATGCTCGTATAGACTGTGTCTACTGATGTTTTCGTATAAAAACAAGGTTAGGCTGAACCACACAGAATGATATATCTAAGATATCCGATGCGGATATGTACCATAGGCGACCCTTATATAAAAATTACACCGGCATTTATACCCGTACATGATACTTCCCGTTAATCCAACAGATCTGATCATCACACGTGACAGACCTAGGTATGTACGTCACGCGACTTTCTGTATTGCATGTGGGCAATCTGATATATATAGATATATAGGCTAGCCCGTCTAACACCTGCACGCTAAAATGTATGTGTCAAAATAGAACACCTGCATGTTAAAATGCAGGCAGTATAGCTTTGCAGACCATGTCATTTGTTATCGAAACATTTCTATTAGTTGTAAAACTAAGATTAAAGGTCATCACACAATGGATGTATCAAACCTATTCAGCCGTATAATTAAGTGTCTCTCTCATACCATCCCTTGTATACGGACATGTATATCCTAACCTTTTTCATGGGGTTACATGGCAGATCCATGATTAACATTATGTAGTGTCTATTCAAAATATTCTATGAATTTTGATGTTTTGATAAGGAGATTCTGATGAATAGAGTATCAGTAAACAGGGGCGGTAACATTCCGCTTCGCGGTTTCAGAGCAGTACATGCATTTTACAGGAAATAAACTGTCACATAATTTGTCAGTTTTGAGTTCGTGGCTGCAGGCCGTGGGACTCCTCATCGCCTCAGCTTTAGGTCACCGGCGCTAATTACATTAGTAAACGTTTGACAGAACGGGTCCATCAGCCCAGTCATCCCCTCAGAGCCACGCCCTCTACTGGACACGCCCCTCGCCATCAAACAATGGCCGCTATTAGTGGTCAACCCGCCTCCTAGCGGGGGGAAGGAGAACTAAAGCAGACCGGAAGCGACGAGATAACGCGTCTGGTCACGTGACAGCCCGTGCTGACCGGTCACCACACCAGGGGGCGCCACGTGCTCTCATCTGATTGGCGGAAGTGCAACGGGCAGATGCATTATGGGACGAAACCCAGGGAAACAGAAACAAAAGCAATTAACAACAACAGCAGCGCGAGGCGGGTTGTGGGTTTTCGACGTGGACTAAGTGGTGGGTGTTTGTAAACCGTAGATTGGGGACGGTTGACAGCCCCAGGCACTTCATATGGTCTGCAGGTTTTTAGATTGTAGATCTAGATATCTATTATACAAGGTGATAGGTAATTCTTTGAGACACTTTCTTTATCTTGTTTGTAGTAGAATGTGCATTTTCCAAAAACTGTTAATGTGATGGATGTTTGTAAACCGTAGATCGGGATCGGTTGACAGCCCCAGGCACTTCATATGGTCTGCAGGTTTTTTAGATTGTAGATCTAGATATCATTATACAAGGTGATATGTAATTTTTTTCGTCTGACGGCACCTAACGGTTGACGGAAGCAAAAATCTTTTACAAAAACACTTTCTTTATCTTGTTTGTAGTAGAATGTGCATTTTCCAAAAACTGTTAATGTGATATGCTTCGGTTGCAAGTAATTTCCTGGTGGTGCAATATGCCTAGACTAAGCACATGTCGTTGTGGGACTTCCTGCATAGTGTACTCGAAAGATGAAGCTATATATAATCTAACAACTACAATATAATTATTGCTACCGCATTGTAATTACCATATTTAATATCGGTTATACTACATTTTGCAGCAAAAATGTTTGCTCAGAAGGGCAATGGTTCGACATCGATTGCAAATTAAAACTCTTAAAAGAGAAAAAGAAAAAAGAAAGATCAAACCTTTCCTGCGACCTATCGTGGTTTCTCACCATTTTGTGGTACCCCTTGTATAACCCAACCCGTCACCCATGATGTCTAGTCCCATATATGATTTGTTGAAGAATAACTACTTCTCGTTGTATAGGTTCATCGCAATATAGATTCACTATCTCTGAAAAACTAGATCTTCATATGATGGGAGATGTTTTAATCTAACACCGTAATAATCTCTCAATTTCAGAGGCGTGTTATGCATACCTATCAAGAGTGGTCTCATATCCTACCACTGTCCGAATCACCTTTTGCCATCAAATATTATGTCGAATGCCAAAGCCATGATTATTGACGACCGCATAAGCTATACAAATTTTTAAAACACCTGACTGTCATCTATGAAGGCGCGTCACTTTGAGGTGGAGCCTGTATTGAGGAAACATCCGCAAAAGTTGCTCACAAGTGACAATCTCTGGAAAGTCCAGCTTTGGTTCTGCCAGCTGTAACCGTGTAGCTATTGACAGAGTTCTTATTCCAGCTTCGATCTACGCAGTAGGGGCACCTTGCAGGTGCTATAAATATTTGCAGGCAAATTGGTAAAACGTTGGGACCATATTTAAATGAGCTACAGACAGGCTCAATCTTTCAAGCGTCCTCTGTTGCTTTCCTGCCCACTTTACCTCATGGATTCGATCTCGCCTTATTTATAGCAAAAGCTGTTTCAACAGGCTAGAAAGCCACTAGCAGAATAACAAAGTCTACCTGTCATTGACAAAGCATTATCCAAGTACACTCATCAATAATTCCAGTGGGCCACTGTGTGTTTTATACCTTGTGGGTATGAATATAGGCGCATCTCTTATTATTTCAAATAAACATAAAAGGAACTACAAGTATCTATTCTAATAAACACTTACAAACCATGCAGTGACCTAATTAAAACATCACCTATTCGTCATTTATGTTAGTGATGCAGGCTGTCCCTTGCTATTGACAGGGTAGATGCCAAATATCATCACTGATATTTGTCATTATCTATCATTCTAATCATGAAGCTTGGGAACAGGTTCATAGCTAGAAGCCAAGATCTATATTTAATCAGAAGAGTAGGACTTTCCAGTGCGTCACTGGATTGGCCGCCACCTCATATCTCCACTCTGGTGTGCACCTCGAATCAAGGTAAATGTGTTCTATGTAAGTTCTAAAAGCAGAAATACTTAATAAGGAATCCGAATATGCATAGCTTAACAAATTGAAATGACACTCGCCAAGCAGTAGGCTAAGGAATATCATGTAGGAGAATCGCAGATATTAACAACTTGCGGGGAAAGATGGCCACGGATTTATCTCCACCAGAGCTAATGTGCGGAACAGGAGTTCGCTCTGGTAGCCAGTGTAGTGCGTCACAAGTACGACACCATCACTCCGCTCCCGCAGGGGGCGCCACCGCTCTGAGCGCCAAGCGTGCTTGTACCTCAGCTTTTACGGGCAATAGGCGCTCGTTACGCCGGTCAACAGCCAAATAGCCGACCTGCCCATTGGCGGTACCTGGTGGACATTAAGCAAACAAATTGCGTCGTCAGCGGCTTTGAGAAGGCCATGGATTTGGCCAGCTTTCTGTATGTGTGTGTGTTTTAATCTTTTTTCCACTCTTTGGGAGATGGTCCTTGGACTGAAGGTATTTTCCACCTCACTCTCCATGCAGTAGTACTGTTTGACGTGTATCTGCATGGAGAGCTTCCCAGACTGAAGTTGTCTTTGAGGCTGATGGTAAGTAAAAGGGATGACCCACCTGTCTTGGTGTCCTACTCATGGATAGTAGATCTATTAGTCTATTAGGGTCACTGTGCTAAGGCATACCTTTAGAAAGCAAGGTCCCTTTCCTGTTTATAAAGCAAGAAATCCCAATTCTTTTCTTGAATAGATTACAATAATTCCAAAAACGAAAGGAGCGATAGAGCCTGCTATATATCAGCTACAAAATAGTATGATATTAGCAATTTATTCGGTATTTGTTGTAACTATAGCTGACTAAGGTATTTAAGTATAAACGAGTACCCATAAAAAAGAGAACTATAATAAAAGCGGAAATAACACCACGGCATCCTAATAAGAAGTTCCCACCAACAAAAAAAAAGGCCCTAATAGGAGAACGTATTATATAGTGTATGAGTGTAGTCGGTACTTAGAGTGCGCATTGAGTGTGTTGTTCTACTCAAAATGCCTTAAGATACCTTGTTGACACCTTGATACAGTCGTCCACTCGGCCAGAGAATTAGCTGACTGAGTCCAGCTTATAGGATCCAATGAGGAAAGCTTACTCCGATTGGCATACTAAGCTTGGCCACATGAGTGGTGCAAGGAAAAGAAATTGAGTCTTGAAGAAAGAAATCGGTTGAGTGGCTGTATTCTCCGAGGAGTTGGCGCGTAGTCATATCCGACCGAATGCGAGGATACTGCATAGAGTCAACTACAAGGATAATATAACGAAACAAGTTGATATTGTATTTAGCATTCAGCATTGCAAATCTAAGTTCATACTGTGCCGCTCCTGTTTATTGTTCCACAAAACCTGTCTCTGCACTGATAGACACTTTGCAATCTTTGGAATTCAAGATTATACTTTCGAGCCGTTTCGCTGGACTACCGTGATGTAGTACTACCAAAGATACAATATAGTTCCTAGCTCTATACAGTATACATCTTGCAGTTTCCCAGGGAGATTTATAAATTCCATTAATGGTTTCTTCGGAGTACTGTTTTCTTCACTTTGAAAATAATATCAGTGAGTCACAAGTGTTAGAGGTTTTGTAGTAGACTTTTAACTGTCATCTTTTAAGTGCATCTATTCCTGAGTCTCTAACTTTTTGTTTCTAGTGAACATAAAACTATTCTATTCCACTAGAAATATGTGAAGCATTGTGTTCTTCCTTATTTTTGTAATTGCTAGAGTTGTTACACTTTCAGATCGCTTAATCCAGTTTCAGTCTGAATTGACAGTATGATTTCCTCCATGAACTAGTAACAGTCATGACTGTGGTGATCTTCTTTACCCTATTTCCTGTCACTGGCTGTCATGACCTGGAGCAGTAACCAGAGGTGGTGCAGTCGCTCACTTCCTAGTTATATATTGGAACACATTATTGTATACGTTGATTTTAAAGAAAGTTATAGCATTATGCTCTGTTCATAATTGATTCATTCCAACCCAAACTAGACCCAGTATGCTTCATGCAATGAAGGCTCCAGATGTTGTGCATTAAGATTTTTGCAGTAAATAATTCTTTTTAGTGCGAGTAGCGGAGCAAATAACTTCTAATTAGCTTTCAACTCTTTCAAATATAATGTACCAAGCAGTGCGTCCTACGAACGAGCCACTGGATCGGACGGAAGTACAGTAAAGAAGTAATAGTCGAGAGGTGCTGGAACGTGCTGGGATCTGGGTGTGGGCAAGAGTGGTAGGATCACGCCGTACTATAACTAGTATGATGCGATTACGTAAAAGGCATGTAATCACTGCATCTGGCCTCTCTACCAGGCAGTAACAAGTCAAATTGCATTAGGGAAATATATATCCGTTGCGCCGGGGATACACCAAACGAGAAACGGCAGCGACCTATGAAGTTGCTAACAAAATATTGCGAATGTGTGAGCTATTATTTCATAACATTTGATATCTCCCTCCGATGATTTTGAGTCAGGTGAAATATGAAATAACCGCTCGCACACGCGCCATTAATTGTTCTCGATTCCGAAAATCGCTGCGTTTCTCGCTTGATGTGTCCCCGGCTTTACCAAATGCAGGGCATATACTTCGTGGAGAAATATATCCCCCTTGGCCTATAAATGGATATATATATATACTTGAGAAGTGTGGTTTCAGAGACTCCCTTGTTTTAACTATCTCATTGAATCTCATATCATCATGTAGAAAACATGGTTACTGGGCCAGTAGGGATGAACGATGGAGGTATTCATTCCCATGAAATTCAACCCGATGCCAGAGACGGAAAGAAGTATCCTTTTTGACAAGAGGCCAAGAACGGCATCCCTACGGGTTCAGTCGATTTTATGCACTTACAAGGTCGTCTTTTCGCTATGTCATCGTAAGCCCGAACATTGTTTATACCGCACCCCTAGCAGCGGGTAGTATTTTGTAGACGTTCGATCAATCATATATTGCATTTCTCTCCTCTTTTGGTTGTTGATGTAAATACTAACTTTATTACCTCTTTCATTTATCCTTTATACCAGACACATGAAAGTTATGATTTATGGCTGCTAGTCGTATGCTGTCAAACTGTCAATGACTTCGTCAAATATGACCCATGGGGCGGTGTACCAACATCAAGCTGTAAAACCACTAGAATACCTGTGATGCCGTTCGTCACCGCTAACGGTTTGTTATTTAGTTGGGGCGCTGTTCGGACAAGTCCTGGCCTTTTCACCGAGAGTACTATACTGCATCGCAGCGAGAGTAACAGTTTGAACGGTGGATGTGAATGCAAGACTAGCTTTTTTTAAGATATGAGAGCTGGAACAAATTAGGACACTGCATTGATGAGCCTGGTCTGTCTATACACTGTACAAAATTTCCCGTGAATTTTACGGTATTTCCCAGGCAACTGGGGTGCCAGGGAAATACCGTAAATTGTATGGGTGACCGTAATATATTTTTGACCGTAAATTATAACTGTCCTAGATTGTATTTTCCTTACGGTTTAAACCTGTAATATATTTCAGACCATGAATTTTCACTTTAATAAACTGTATTTTGAAAACGGTTCAGACCTGTAAATACAGAGGAGCAAAGCTGTATGGAATATACTATATGCATAGCCCGTCGTTATACACATACCAGAAATCTTGTTATTGAGGTTCGTGAGAATTGTTATATGTAGAGGGCCACCTATAGAGTATGTATACAGAATTTCTGAAATTTCAAACCTCCAACCCCTCCTCCCAAACTTTTATGCAATTGATCAAAGAAAGAGCATATGCAGAATTTCCTAAATCCTTGACCCTCCAATCCCCCCCCCCCCTCAGTGCACATGGAATTTTATGAATGGCCCCTAGGAGATTATGAATATTAAAGTGAATATTTTGTATTGGCTACCATCATATATTCTCTATCGCCCTATTGGCTTATCAGTATCATTAATAATTATTATCAATGATATTTCAACATTTAAGTTTTTCAACTCTAATGTTATTAGTTCCAACTATTTTACAGGAATACTCATCAGAATCTGACAGTACAAGGCTGCATTTGATATAGTAGGATGAAGTCAATCCTACATATCTTTTAGAAATGTCCTAAGAAAGTGGTGTTTAATCCCCTTTATGATATTGATGTCATGACAACATGAGAATAAATGTGCTCTAAATGGCAGGAACTTCACAAGAGATCGATGAATATCTATTACACATTTTGATGAAGTTAACTCTTGCATTTTATTCTCCACTTTGATTTGTTGCTGATATTGGAGTTAATCTAAGTGTATCTAATTTGTCCATATTTACAGATTTATTCTGTAAACTGACCATAGATTGGGTGGATTACAGTCCTGAATATTTTTACAGTTGAATACCGTTTTTTGGTATCAAATATACGGTATAGAACTGTGGATAAGATTACAGTGATATACCGTCCATGTTTACGGTAGTATCCTGTATATTTTACGGAAATTTTTACAGTGTACTTCAGAATTGAGAACTGTCCCGGTTTTCTTCTTTTTAGAAAAACGATGGGGATATGATAGCTAGGCTTGACAATGTGTTATTGTATTTCGAGTTTCGGTGTTCCTGTGCTTTCTGAGCGATACCATAAGTATTATTGAGGTTGTATGCATGTATGATACACCAAATTGGAGCTGGAATATGAAAGAATACGATGCAATCGCTGCACTTTCTCTGGAAATAATATACAGTAGAACCCCGCCTAACGGACACCCCGCGTAAGCGGATACCACGCGTTAACGGACACCTTTTCCCGGAGCGGTTCCCTCTATTAGATGTTTATTTTAACCCCGCGTGAGCGTGCACCCCGCGTAAGCGATCACTTTGGCCCGGAATGGACGGTGTCCGCTTACGCGGGATTCTACTGTACATGGCTATTATAAATGTATTACGCTCAACCTCAGTGATCTAATGTTAATGAATACGTTATGAGTTGTTTGTTTGGCTGCAGGCATTGCGTAACCAGGCAGAGAAGGTGCGAAACCAGCCTGTGGAAAAAGGTCTATTGCTGGAGGTTGTGAAATCTAAAAAAATAGAAGAGAGAGTTCTACGGTTTGTCGTGTTTTACCTTGCTGGAACAGCCTGGGCCAAACCAGTGGGCGGGGCGGGGGGCTGGATTTACACAGGAGGAGAATGCGTCCGGGGTACCTGGTAGACCGCAGAGAATCGCTCCACTGATTTACAGATACAGGAAGTCACAGCGCAACGTGCCCAATGTCAAACTGTGAAGCACAAGGATACAGCTTGAGTTTTTGTTGTATGCAAGCTGTGTTCATTTCCTGGTCGTTTCGTTGTGATATACATATGTATCAAAGAGAAAACTAGCGGTATACATTGATTTCAACAAGATAGCTAGATACGTGCCTGATCCTGTATTTGATACATTCTTTTGCAGTTATTGACGGATTAAACCAATGATTTTTATTCGCAAATTTTCTTTTCTACCTGATATGTCATCGACAGAAGAATAAGCTATGCTGATATGGGTTCATATCTCACTAATAAAGATCAATGCCAAAATACTAATATACCACCAGATCCACATTTTGAGTCCCTCGGTCGAACAGTGATTAGTGTGGCTTCTCTCGAATGTCATTTCAATGTGTTCACACTTAAAATGTCAACAGGGGGTGTTAGCGCAATTCTGTTATTTTCCATACGATAAGACTGTAGGAACAAACTAGAGAAATGCAACATGTCTTGACTATCTAATATTTAGAGTGTATCATTGTTTTGGGTTCTCCATAGAGGAAGATAAGCCTATGGTGGCCAGTCTATCTCTAGCACTGGTGTACATTGTTTCTTGTTTTCTTTATCATATCTGAAGTATCGTTGAGGCAGTAGACATGTATAACCATCCAAATTGGAGCTGTTATACCAAAGGATACTATACAATCACTGTAACTTCCCCAGAGATAACCTAAACAGACATTACAGAACATTACTCACTTACACTCCGTCATCAAATGCTAAAAGACATGTTGCTAGGTGTTTGTTTGACCGCAGGCATTGTGTAACCAAGCAGAGATCAAGTGTGACACTGGCCTGTGGAATAAGGGAAAATGATATCATGCCAGTTGAAGCCTGCGTCGGCTGTGCGTTGGTATCTATTATCCACGTCATACAAAGTACCCATTGAGAATGCATGGGACTCAGTAAACCACTACCTATTATCTAAAACCTGTCAGATGCCATAGCCATGGTATACGGATTCAAATCAATGGTATAGAGCTTCAAAAACATTGTAAACGGGAAAATATTCCCTTTTTGCTATAGAGCAGAAAGAAGTCCCCATATTGATATATCATCTCATTTGGCAATTTAAGGTTTAATGTATAATTTATTGGAGAGGATGGATGATAAATAAAAAAATCGATGGTTTTATTGCCAGATGGTTTTGTAGACCACTCAGGATTGATGCTGCCATACACTCGCAAACGCTCATGCATTACTCCGCGTCAACCCCTCGTGGTTTACGGCCGCATGTCTACAAAAGCATCGATTATTGTCTATATATGTCTCACTTGTACGTCATCCTCGATGGGTGCCGGACCTCATGTCTATAAGACACATCCCCTTCGACCGTAATCCTCACCCGCGTATTAAGCTGTAGACTCGCCGTTCACCCTTGGTTTATTAAACCCCAAGACGACCAATCTTCTTATCCACCAATGCGTCTAGACAAATTGCTGGAAGGGTATCGCCGCGAGCCGGCCCGGGAGGTCAAGTCGAGAGGTCACCTCTCCGATACCCTATTTACCATGTTCCCACCCAGTATGGGAATATCTACATTACTACGACTTGCTTTCTGTTAAGTGGGGTTGAAATTCACAATGGCTGACAAAAACCTCAATGATCTCCGTTCCATTCCTATTAATAGAAGTCGATCAGTGGTGTGACCCCAACATTCAGCCCAGTTTTAAATCTACACATGTATATATTTGCCAAGTTGTATTTTGTCAGTGCATATTTATTATATATATTAATTAGTCAATTTGCTTGCCTATGATTTGCTAGTGTCAATTGGCCGATATTTTGTCCACGGTGCAATTGCATACTATCGGTCGATGGTTAGCTATGAATATATCGGTACGAAAGGTCAGCCAAAGAAGACCCCAATTATGGTTAGAAAAATTGCATGCCCTACGTGTGTAACCGCTGTTTTGTGACTGTATCATAGGTGGCGTATCATATGATGCACTTTTAGCCATTGTCTGCATTGCGGTTTTATACACTTCTTTTGTGGCAAATTTATATGTAGCTGCATTGTTAGGGACTGATTCTGACACGTCAATGAAAAGGCCAGGTTACTATGACAATAGATTTACCTCCCACACGCAAAATACTGACAGTTATAATTTTTCTTCAGAAGTCACTTCCGGAAGGTCAAATATCAAAGGGCGTAGTTGTATCTATGAGAACATGTCAGATTGTATGTTCGTGGTTCCTCAATCATTTTCCAAGATCCAAATCGCAAATACAGATATGTAGAACCGTTATTCACTATTCCATTTCCTATCATTTTCTGAATACTGACAGTGGTCATGTGGTATGGAGGGACGTATTAAAGATTAAACCTTTCGTCACTTGGAGATGAACGGGATTTCTCCTCTTGGTCAGTCAAAGTAAGCCTTTCGCCTATAGATATAAATGTTGATAAATATCAAACCACTCAGGCCCACTTCTACTAGTCTAATATAATCCTACCATGAAAACGGATATCAAATATGAATACTGACAATACATTTATCCTCATATAACCATGCTATTCTCAATCCTGAATAAAAATCGCCCACAATAGAGTGATTTCAACAAGGATCTTCGTTATTTCCCCCTAGATGGCATTACTAACGAATTCTCTAAAACATGGGGCAAGTTGTTGTCGCGCCATGATGATTCGGCATATATAGTAAACGCAAAGCTCAACAGCTTTTGATATACACAAGTAATTAGAATGTGAAGAAACGTATTTAAGGATATGAACCTTAATGTATTTTCATTCTTCGACGTTAAGAGGGACAATGCTTTTAAGAATATAAGGGTGTCAACCTATCTGTGTGTAAAAAGTATAATCACAATACTAGATGCGCAATGACAACCTTGATGTGGCCGTTCTCACCCTCATTTTAGAGTTAAATTCTGTTTCAACTCTCGTATATTTCTCACAGTATTCAGATATAACATGTTGCGATGACAGAAATAAATCTGTTATTTATCCACATTCATTATTATATATATATTTGTGCACGAATGTCTCACACTTACTGGACAGCTGTACGGATTCCGTTCCGCGAACAAATAGTTGGTGCACTCTGTACCACGTGACTTCTTTTGAAATGGCGTCTTTTAATTATTTCAAATCATATAATGATAAGTAGAAGCAGTGAGTGTGTCTACATTGCAGTTGTCCCTTATTGTCTTTTTGTCGAAAGTATTTAGCTCGTTCTTCGAACTCGGCGAATATTTGCAAACATTTTCGACCAAGACAACTCGGAACATATTTCATTCAGGCACACTTACCATGTCTTCATATAATCCGACACCACATTAAAGTATTTTCGTAGGATAAACCGCCGTTGCTTAAGTCACAAAATGGATTAAAACACACATCAGTGACGGATTATGTTTAATCTGATTTCTCAGAACATGTAGGCGGTACTCTGGTGCATATCATTCCGAAAACGATTATCGGGAGCACCGAATGAGAGAGAATTAACCAGGCATACATTCACATATTTAATCATAAAATTTTCGATTGTGAAGTACAAAGATGCAGTGCAACTGATAGAAGCTAGAGACAATATCATAAATGGAAAACACATCGGTAGTGGCCATGGAATTGGGCTAAGAGTGTGCGGGGAGGTTCAGACCACTGTTTTATTGGCGTGAATGACGCTCAATGTATACCCTCTCTCTCTCTGTTTTAAAAGAAATAAAATCATGAATTGAAAACGAAAACGAGGATTTTCTTTGAAAAGTAGAAAACTTCCATCTTTGAAGCTGGATATACTCTTTGACAACACTACAAGCCATGTAAATGAATCCTCACAATGTGACCTCTAGGTTGCGGTGACCCTATCCAGAAACCCCACAATTGCGTGGGGTAAAAGTCGTCTGCTCCTCTCTGGGATGGCGGGAAGTTCACACATGTTAATAGAGAAGGCTGGCCGCACTCACCTTGAGGCTTGCCCCAGGTCGAGGTATATTACTCCTGTAGGTGCGTGGGTCAGTGTGGGCGACGGACGACTACTCCCACAACGTCCGGCGTGCATCAGGGCAGGGGTCTGACTGACTGACTTTCTAACTGGCCGGCTCACCACACCCGCCCGCCACAAGCACGGCGTACGCCGCAAACCTGGCATGGCGTGCGCGGCGTATAGTTTCTCATATAAGGAGTGCCCGCCATATCGCCCGGCGTACGCCCGAGGCCGGGGTACACTAATGGGCGGCCTTGTGCCTAGAGGCCCCCTGACATGGCAGACATCACTTTGATAGTTCGGTGAGCAAAACTTGACTTTCACTACTCTGGCAGCTGTGAAGGTACATTCGGGAACTGTACCTTTTCTAGTAATTGGGGCGGATACTGAACTCAGTCTTAATTTCAGAAATATTTTGTTCTGAACTTCCACTATTATAAAACAGTAGGAAAACATTAATTGCCTAAGTGTATTATATGCAAATTTTGTATAATGGTTGAAATTGAGTATGATAACCTTCTTGGCTGATATGGCACTGGGTAGAATTTGGTGGATCACTTAGCACCTCCTCTGACATCTAAGACGTAGTTGCAGATTTGTGGGGTGATTCCTAGCTGTACCAGTTGGCACATGGTACATCAGGTAGGAGGGGCGCGCCGCTCATATATGATGGTGGTGGCTGACATGCGAAGCTCTGCTGTATATACATGAATCTTGTACATGTGCAAACATACCTCACCCCTGTCATCTACAGCTGTGTCAACCATACAGGGTCGCCACCCCATGTCTCCTCCTCCCACCTATAGGGCACAGCGGTATTGTTAGTTTTATCATAAGCTGTTAAAGGGCTCACTTAGAGTTCCAGTCTTCTAGCAGATCGTTGGTCTCTTTTGGACGCTAAGTGGTACCAAGGTACTGCCAGGAGAGTGGGAGAGTTCCAGCATGATTTGTGAAGATGGTGCAGTTATTCAGGGGGGGGGGGGGGGGCAGGGTCTGTTCTCAGGTACTATTGAGATCCATTGTAAACTGCATCCAGCACCTGGTGTTTGTTTGAATCTACACCCCCTCCCCTTCCTGATCATTACCATGCCCAATAGTAGCACTTTAGAGCATAATGGCACATTGCTATCCATATATGCGTCTGGCTGTATTGACTGCGTGTAATACCTGATGCACATGGTAAATATGACCTTTGTATGGCACCTGTTGCTTGGTAAGAATAATTGATAAATGTGAGTTTCTTCATAGCTGCTTTGATTTTTTAAAATCTAAAATGAACATGTTTATTAAAAATAGTGTTATCTGTATGGCAACATGTTCATGGTTGTTCAGTCCTACAACACAAGACCAAACAAAACATCTTCCTTTTTCCTTTCTTTTCATTCTGAAGATTAAGAATTAATCAGGTGTTTTTCACCTATGCTTCATTTCTCTTACTTGGCCAGGTATGTGCTATTTCCTGGTAGCTCGATTTAACTTTTACCTGGAAGAGACCTTCTGTAGCTCCCCCTCTTTCTACCTTACCACCACCTCGTACCCCCCCCCCCCCCCATACACACACATACACATACACACTCTCCTCCGACACAAGACTTGCTCAGGTCTTTTATATTAGGCATGTTCATTAATAAATGAGAAGACTATCTAGCCTTCCTCACATACTTGGCAGCCCCAGGAACGTTGGCCACGACCAGTCTGGTAGGTGAAGTGGCATGTATAGCCCACTGTAGTCGTTCCAATATGACCTATGTGCTTGGAGTTTCCTATTTTCATTTCCGAATCTTTTCTACATCTATATCCGGACAGCTAATTGCTAATACGATGGCACAACTAACTATAGAAACGGAAGTGTTGTTGTCAATGCACATATGCTACCTGGAATTTCGTGTATTTGCAAAGGGTTTCTACTTTTGGCTCATCAGGACTTGAAATGATAGATATGCAGCACTGCTGATCAATAAACAAATACGTAAACATAAACTCCATCAGTTTTCATCCCTTTTCCCTACTCACCACATAGAGGGTCACACTGTTTGTTTAGTGACTCAATGATTATTGTTTTTCTTTCATTAGATCAAATATTGTTGATAAGTAAATCTAAAAGATGGCTTTGTTGTGATCTACACTAAATACCGGCGACAGAAACAGGAAAATACACGTCTGGCCACATTGAGTTGGACATCTGGTCAAGGACCTGTACTCAGGAAGCAACCAGCAAGCAGGCACAAGCGGTCATTTGCTTTGAGTAACCCGCAAAACTAGAGTATCCCAAGGGGGAATATGTGTTCTATGAATAATTGATGAATGGGTTTGTAACAGAATGGTACTTCATATTTGGGGTGAGATGGTGTAAAGATTCCGATACGATGATACCACAATAACTAAAGGATGTATAAACAGTGGCATACCAAAGGTGGTGCAGGTGGGACTGGGGAAGGTTACATGTGCATGCACCAACCAGAGGGTCTGCTTTTTATTCAGTCTTATCTGTGCATAGATATAGAACGAAAGGTATAAATACTTTCGTTTATGGGCCAAAAGGACTCCGAGACGAAGGCTCGTCTACTACGACATTCATCCACAGAGATCTCCTCACCATGTTCACGCTTCAGTGAACATGAGCTGGAATGTTCACAAGTGACGCTAAGGACTGGGGACAATGGCACCAGCGGCTTGTGGTGGAGAGCACGAACCGAAGGAGGAGATTGTGGCAAGGTGAGCGCATGCCAACAATAGGCAGCATTTATGATCTTGGTACTGGGACCCCTGCCAAAGGCTTTATACTCAGTGAGAACTAGATCAGAGGTGGATACAATCTCTTCGCGCATATCGCCTTTCAATCTTTAGGTTTATCAGATTAAAGCATGGAAAAGGCAGTGGAAATTACATAACTCATTTTTACTGTCACTTGTTTTTTGTCAATTGTGTATGCTTCTCGTATACTGATTTGTTATGTCCCTAGAATTTGACCTACAAACGAAAATAATTTTGCTTTCTCTTTTTCCTTTTACTCTCCAATCGGCTCCGTTAGAAATATGTACAATAACAACAATTACTTTTACCAGTTATTATCCATAAGAATATATAAGTAATCTTTTCAGATGACCTCACTCATCAAAGCACCCCCCTCATGGCCAAACAAAGGCATCTAATATCTATATATATCAAATGAAATACAACTTTGATATGACAAAGACAATAGAATATGTAGGTGACTCTGTAGTAGCATCATACTTAGGTATATACAATTATTAGACATATGAAATTAAAATTGTCTATGTGATGCTTATGTCGTAAAGACATGTGAAATAAAAAGAAAGTTCTCCTTTCTGATCTCCAGATGAGCAAATACAGTACGAGACCACATGCATACAGACATGTGTATTGCCTGATTTTTATTAATTGTGTAGATTATTGAAGCGATCCATGCAACCGTATGTCGGTCTACAGAAAAACCATGATTCTATTGTATATTAATCACACATATGCAGCTGACTTCCATGGAAAAGATAAATATGCACATTCTGCTTCAATCCCACTTGATATTCTGTATGGTCAGGTAAACAAGTGGAATTCAATGTGAAATGCCTGGAGTACTCTATGTTATGTTAAGAGGAATGTCCGTACTTAATTTGTAATACAGATGTGGTGGTGCTTTCACCTTAACGACTTGTGCAAACACCTCTAAAGGTTTTAATCTCTGTCCGCTCAACTGCACCCTACCCTCCTTGTGATTTACACTGGAGGCAGCTTTCATAGGAAAGCAGTCTCATAAACACATACAGTCCTCTACCTCCAGATGCCAAGAGAAACATAGACGTAAAACCGCCTGATGGATAGTTTCCAGGGACTTTATCATAAAAGAGATCATAAGAGAATTTAACTTGAGTACGTTAAACACAAGGTGAAAAATGATTCATCATTTCTCTAGGCATAACTATATCTGCATACAGATAAAGATTGAAATAAAGATTTCACAAAGGACACCACCGATTCTTATCCACAATACATGATGTAAATTGGGAAAGAATCGTTTAGATTATACCCGATAACTGTCGGTGTCTGCGGTCATCCACCAAGTAACACACTTTTATACTAAAACATTTGTACATGTTTTTATCATCCACCGATTAAGGAGTCTTAATACTAAACATATAGAGACTGTGCTATTAATCGGGCGGAGATTATAGGTGCTAGTAATTCCGCCCTACACAGAGCCGAGATTACGAAGTAACATTTGTAAAAAAATAAATGATTAAAAAATAGTGCGTGAGAAGATCGGTAGTTACTGTATATTTTCTTTGATAATTTGAATATGCAATGCTGAATAATAATCTCAATCTCTAATAATAATCTCTTCGAACTAGACTTTATGTAATATTTTCGCATTCGCTCAGATATTACTGCGCAGATAATCTTCGGAGATTGCGGCCGCTTGTATCTGGAACCAGTTGATATTTTGTATAGTTACATATTATTGGTCATTTATTACATACTCATCTTAATGAACGTCTATCATCTATATGATAGCCACTTCATGACCGCTTGCTTTCGTTGGACATACCACAGTAAGAACTCTAATCCCACCATTAGAATAAGCTTCACTTTGTGCCAACCGAGATTTGTTTTCACATTCTCTTAGGCACAAGCGTGGCCGCAAGATGTGGGCCAACTGTTACATTTTAATCCTTACCACCATGGGTTGCCTAGATTTGGATGTTTGGAATATTGATTGACATGGCCCTTATGATATAACCTACTATATATCGACTATATCTATGTTATGAATGTAAATATTGATTGCCCATAATCTGCTTCACGTTCACGTGTTTATCTATTAGTATTTCATAATTGACCACCGGCAATTGCATGAATGATATCCTATAATATAGACCGGAGTAAATAGAAAGAGACAGTACACGGAGAGAGAAATATGTTGACAAACGTATCTTCTAGGCGACAATCTTGTAACATTTATTTCAGCATTTTTCAGACTTCATTCTGGTTATAACCTATTTCCTGTTTGATAACATCACTTAGTTACCACCAGTTATAGCGAGGAGAAAGAACGACCCAAATAATATTGTCTTATTCGTTGAAATCCCGTCATGACTTGGAATTGATTTAATTGTCTATTGAAGCATCATCGACAAGCTGTGGGAAATACGCAACTTCTCAAAGCAAGGAAAAATCAACATATTCATTTAATAATGATATATTTCCCATGGTGTGTAGGGGTGAATTCCGTTTCAGATAGTGGTGTCGGAGTGTAAAATCACCACCCACCCCCAACCCCCGCCCGCAACACACACACACGAGCGACCAATTTACAAGAGCTTATTGGGTTTCGCAAAATAATCTTACCCCAATATGTTTTTCCATCCAATAGAGGTTCCTTCCCTGTTTACTCTTCCCAACCCAAATTCGAACCTTTCCATTTGAAATTCGGGATCTGCCCCTATTATGGCCTCCATGTTGACCACTGACACATATCTGCGGTTGCCGCCATAACAATCTCATCTCGATTTTAGTGCTCGCTCTCTCCACCAGTCGGCGCACCAGTACGTCCCTCTCAGGATGTTGTGAGTAGCGCAGAAAATGGCGGCTTGCTTCAGGCACAGAGTCAAATCACAACCACCGACCATATATCCAACACAAATTGATGCAGTGATACCCTGCCGATAGCTAGATCCTACCGTAAATAAACAGAGATCACATCGTGAAATTACGCAGAAAGCATACTTCATTCGCACACAACAATCTGACCATTAATAAAGAGAAATCTCCAATGGAGCCACGCCAATCAGAAGTCGATGATATCGAGAGAGGGGAAAGGGGGGGGGGGGATTACTATAAAGGTATCAAGATATATGAAAATGTTCATTTCTAAACAAAAGATTCTTTTGCACTGAACTTACCATATTTCACGTTAGAAATTAGCTTCTTTTTTTAAATGTATTTCTTTCACACCCTAACCTTTTAGGGGTACGATTTCCACCATGGTTTCCCTTTAACCTATTCTCCGCTTTACGTTTTGTTATAGTGCCTCCTCTTTCGGCACCTATGTCAATAAACTGCATATAACAATAAATACATCTTGTGATAAGCAAAAGCGTTGGCATTTACAGATAAATATATAATGATATGACTGTAGCATAAAGAAAACAGCATTTTGCAGTCAATCGCTGATATATCCCGAGATTCTGTTTTTTTCTCCTAATTCTTAGTCTAAAACAGAGCGCTCTATGTCAAGATGGCGGCCCGCAAGCATTGCCACGTGGCGGGGACACACGGACAGACATGCCGCTGCTTTTATCAGCAGCTGGTTATGTTGACAGTTCAGGGGCTGTTGGCATATTGACAGTTGGTAGTCGGAGCAAGCCTATCGGACACCTAAACTGCATTATGGACATACAGGTACGCCACCTGGGACATGAAAAACATCACTATAGACATGCTATAAATTGCAGTTGGGATAGCTTCGTGCATGTGAAACACCCATTAATATCAGGTGTGTGTGACTATTGGCCCGCGGCCCCAGACGGTGCACAATAGACCTATATCATTTACCGTTTGGTAGAGTGGGCTGGAATTAGATAAAGTGGAAGTGTTACTGCAGTCTCTACCGAACAGCATCCTAATATCTATTCCAATGGCATGACTCAAGCACTGACAGCATTATGAAATACTGAACAAGAATACGCGGGTATATTCTTGGGGTTGATTCTTTTGCTTTGCTAAAACTTCCAGACTTCTAACCTGATACAACAACAAAAAACACAAAACCTCGTGCTGCAGACCTAAGATATACATGTTTGGTTGTTGTCCAAGTAAATCAATGCATCTTTGATATTGAATATGATTTATGGATTGCCTTGGTGACGCCGCCTGCCTTACAGTGTTCTCCACGCATGCATTGGACACCTCAACTATAACCCGAGCGGTTCGACTGGCGCTGACCTAGTTTAGCAGCTGCTTGGCTGTGCTCGATGGTGGCCGAGGGTGTGGGTGCAGAGCGGTCCCGTCCTGCTCACATGTACCAGAAGACAGGTGAGCGAGCAAACAAAGAGGGCAAGGGAGGACTGCAACCAAGCGAGCAGATCACATAACACCAGGGCGAGGAGCTCACACAGAATGCTACTCCCCCTAAAAAAACAACCCCAAAAAACAACAAAAACAAAAACACCACAATAAATATATAGATAACAATAAATAAATAAATAAAAAGATAACGTGAATATGGTGGGTATATTATGTTTTTGTTTTGCTACTTCCCCCCAAAAAGGAGTATAGTTATGATGGGTATTCATTAGGATATATGGGCTTTTTTTGTTTGATTTAACATCCAGTTAGCTATCAAGGTCTAATGGTTCTAACATGGTATGAGAACGATTTGCCCTGATTTAACACTGCTTGGGACTGTAGTGGATAAAGGACAGTTGGGGTCAATTATTACATTGCTAACATCGTTGATAAAGTGATTCATGATATAAGGATAAATATTGACTATATAGAGAATACAAATGAATAGGATGGCTAATTATGGGAACACCCTGCTGGCCGGTGACAATATCAAGTAATGATGTATGAATATGCAGCTGGTGTCAATTAATGGACCACAGGGATTACAGCATTAAGGATGTCGTAATAAGTAGCATTGGGATTGGGAAGAGTATCAATAAAAAAAATGGTCATGCTATCCTTCTATCCACCGTATGTGATCTCTATGGGCATGTTAATAGAGTAGCTCTCAGACTGGAGTATATAGATCAAGCGGAGCCATTATGAATGACATGCTCGCATGACATGCAGTCTACGGCTAGCCGGTGGTTGCATGAGTCACCAACGAGTGCACGAGCTAGGTCCGGCTGTGTCTAATCACATAGCGCCACATGCCCAGAGCCTCCCCCCTCCCTCCCTTCCGCCCAGCCACGCCAGGCTAAGCCCGGCCATGTCCAGCCCCGCCCCGCCACAACAGGCCATGCCCGGCCATGTCAACATCATGCCCGGCCATGTCCAGCCCCGGCCCGTCACAACAGGCCATGCCCGGCCATGTCAACATCATGCACGGCCATGTCCAGCCCCGGCCCGCCACAACAGGCCATGCCTGGCCATGTCAACATCATGCACGGCCATGTCCAGCCCCGGCCCGCCACAACAGGCCATGCCCGGCCATGTCAACATCATGCACGGCCATGTCCAGCCCCGGCCCGCCACAACAGGCCATGCCCGGCCATGTCAACATCATGCACTGCCATGTCCAGCCCCGGCCCGCCACAACAGGCCATGCCTGGCCATGTCAACATCATGCACGGCCATGTCCAGCCCCGGCCCGCCACAACAGGCCATGCCTGGCCATGTCAACATCATGCACGGCCATGTCCAGCCCCGGCCCGCCACAACAGGCCATGCCCGGCCATGTCAACATCATGCACGGCCATGTCCAGCCCCGGCCCGCCACAACAGGCCATGCCTGGCCATGTCAACATCATGCACGGCCATGTCCAGCCCCGGCCCGCCACAACAGGCCATGCCCGGCCATGTCAACATCATGCACGGCCATGTCCAGCCCCGGCCCGCCACAACAGGCCATGCCCGGCCATGTCAACATCATGCACTGCCATGTCCAGCCCCGGCCCGCCACAACAGGCCATGCCTGGCCATGTCAACATCATGCACGGCCATGTCCAGCCCCGGCCCGCCACAACAGGCCATGCCTGGCCATGTCAACATCATGCACGGCCATGTCCAGCCCCGGCCCGCCACAACAGGCCATGCCTGGCCATGTCAACATCATGCACGGCCATGTCCAGCCCCGGCCCGCCACAACAGGCCATGCCTGGCCATGTCAACATCATGCACGGCCATGTCCAGCCCCGGCCCGCCACAACAGGCCATGCCTGGCCATGTCAACATCATGCACGGCCATGTCCAGCCCCGGCCCGCCACAACAGGCCATGCCTGGCCATGTCAACATCATGCACGGCCATGTCCAGCCCCGGCCCGCCACAACAGGCCATGCCTGGCCATGTCAACATCATGCACGGCCATGTCCAGCCCCGGCCCGCCACAACAGGCCATGCCTGGCCATGTCAACATCATGCACGGCCATGTCCAGCCCCGGCCCGCCACAACAGGCCATGCCTGGCCATGTCAACATCATGCACGGCCATGTCCAGCCCCGGCCCGCCACAACAGGCCATGCCCGGCCATGCCAACATCATGCACGGCCATGTTCAGCCATGCCAAGCCTGAATCAACCACGCCCAGTAATGACAAAGTACATCCAGCCTATGAACAGCCCGGCTCCTCCCTGTCTAAAACTAACTCCTTTTTCCCATCCCCATCCCCGCCCAGCCTCGCCAAACATTTACCAATACAGTCCAGCCCGCTCAGTCAGGTCCACTCATGCCTCTCCCAACACCTGCTCCACTACAAACCTCAACCACGACATATTGTGTCACCTGCATTATGTCCAAATCTGATTATCACACGGCCAGGGTGTATTACAATAAGCTGCAAACGGGTATTATTTAGTTCATATATGTAACCCTGCCATACAAATCTACAAATTACTACAGCCCTATACAGCTGGTAGCCGTACATCATAATGAACCCAGATGCACGATTATACTACTATTGTAACTGTAACGACTTAAACAAGTAACGTGTAAATATATCGGCTTGATATGGAGGGTGTAGTCTTGCCTGATCTACGTAGTTGGACCATGAATTCTTTTTGTGATTGTGTAATGGTAAACAATGACATATATGTTAGATATGAAAATCTCAGATGAAAAACTATTTTGATTCAATGAGATCCTATTCATTATCCACCTTTGGACATTGTTCTAATACTTACTGACTTCTCTGCCTCCTATATTGTATAAATCATGTACGGGCTACTGTGCATACACTGTCAGTTGGACAAGCTCTGCATGCCCAAATTAGTAAAGGGAAAACAGACCAGGCATTTAATCTGTGAATTGTTACTCGCTCACGGACCAAAATATGCCCCGCCTACTTAATGGTACTTACTGTTCTGTGAGTTCGTAGTAATTCACAGATTAAACGCCCAGTTTATGACTTAAAAGTAATTGCTATGATTAGCTTGCTTATACATGATATACTTGGATATAAGCCATGTGGGTTTGCATTGTTATAGGGGTTTGAGCTCTGGTATATCCACCCGTGCCACCATATGCAGGTGTGGAACGGTGGTTTCCTCAGATTTCTCATGGTATGTATATCTGTGTCCTGTTTCATGCTTGGATGAAAGATATCATAGGATATTTTACCAGGGGGAGTTGCTCTACGTCTACGACAACCTCGCAGATGATGATATAACGACTTGAGGGCCTTATTGTGGCTCCAGAATTTTACCGGATCACGTCGTTATTATGGAGCGACACCACAGCATGAAGCTTGGCATTTAACGATTATTTTTATGCGGACTTTCACACCTCGGCGGATCATTTGTGGACCATATCACTTCAGGCTATTTGGTTAATAACGGCCTAGTCTGATATTCAACAGAACGATGGGTGATTGCACCGTAGACACCCATCCCTTGTTCTCCAACCCTCAGCAAATAGTTATCCACACCACAAGATGTCAGCCAAGCTTTAACTACTGTGCCATCTGTATCTAATTAAGAACTAACAAACCTTCTCTTGTCTAGTTCAATATGCGCCACTGAGCAGTTAAATCGTTATCACATCGTAAAAAGCAGCGATACTACTTAAAAACATAGCTAACGATACCACAACAACAGGAGCAACGACTCCCTGGTCCCTCCTTTCTACTGCCTATCCCGTCTTTTGCATATTTGAGCCCATCTAAATCCGCGATTTCCTACCTAGATTCCCCTGTCTATAGTTCAATAGTTCTTCAAAAGTATTTGCATGTGCCCTCCCACAGTCGAAGTAAATGAATTCGTTTTTTAGATTGTTTTATTAATACTGAAGGTCTTTGAGAAGGACAATGACATAATATTTAGAGCTAATGCCTAATAGGTGGCTTGCCAACATATGGGTAAATTTTATTCCCTTTCATATACATATATATGAATATACATATATATATCATTTATGCATACATATCATATATATCAGAATAGAAAAACCAGCTATCAATTGTATGCTTTCCAGTGTACATAAACGATTAAAAACGATTAAATGAGAATATGAAAATAAATATATATAAAGACACACAAATACATACCCTCCTGTGATTTACCAAATGCTAGTCCAAACCCACAGGATGGAGCGCCACCTGTTTGCATGTACATGTATACTCATGTCTGCTCGTTATTACTCAAACGAGCAGATCACTAGGGAGAGATAAATTAGTTAAATATCTAATAACCATATCGACGTAGGATCATAGGGAGCAGACAAGTGAGTGTAGCCGGTATACATACCAAGCCCATCGCCGGTAGCATCCCATAGAATCTGGAAGATCTTGGTCACATAACGCAGAGTATTAGAGATGAATCCTGTCACACTGAACAGTGACATGACACTGCTAAGTCAGGTGCTGCTCCTCCTCCTATAGTCAGTTCTCTGTACTGTCTTACAGATGTACACGTATCTATGTGTGTGTATATGTAGGCGAGTTGCTCGCGCTCACCTCCCTGGTATAGCAGGGATTCCTAGAGCGACTCACTCAATCTTGACGTAACCACCTCGGCCTGCTACTGCCACATTGCCACCGCCAACCTCTGACTGTCCGTCCCTCCGTCCGTCCCTCCGTCCGTCCGGTCTGTAGTCCGCACAGTTGGCTGTACGGGCGTGGCTGTCCACCACACCGTCGGCACCGATTCGCGGCAGGTGGGAGGGTGGATGGCTTTTGTCGGTAGGATATTTTGATGCCCAAAGGCCAGCTGTGGAATCATTAAAGCTGCTACTACGGTAAACGTGCCTATTGCTGGTCACAGGCTGCCATGGATGCTGGTTGTGCTCTGCTTGGAACAGTAGGGGGCGGGGGAGGGGGATGTGGTCGCCGGTACCGGCGAAACGGCCGGCTGGTTCCCGGAGAGCGCTGCTGCGTGTTGGGCGTATGGCGTTGGCAGGCAGGGTACCGGCGCTACCGCCAGACGAGGCATTAAGTTTGTATGAGACAGCCAGAAGCTAGGGAGAAAGCACTTCTACCAGTGCCTTCTTCACTCTATACATCCGTACGAAATCAAAATGACATCAATAGACCTAGATAGTCAATTTCTATCAACATATCCTAATTTTATTTGTTCTACATAGAGACACCCCACTGAAGGGTCCTGGCGCTAAATCTCCAATGAAACCTTGATAGAGAAGGAATGCAGGTGAGCGTTACGCAGTGAGAGAAGACGGCATTATGGGATTGATCGCTGGGCAATCAATGAATGCCTCCGCATGGTGGCAGCACCTTCAGGTGCAATACTGAGACGCGGTAGTATCTCGTTCTGCATGAGTGGCGCCTACAGATCCACCAATCAACGAGTCGTCAGACACACTTCGATTTTAGAGGTATATCAGACTACTCCAAATATAAAGCAGGAGAAAAAATAAAGGAAATGTATTATGACGCCACAATTATGAGCATCACTTGTACAGAATCGGGGATCGATTCTTTGAACCTTTAGAAAAGGTTATGTAGGAATGTTTACAATATTATCTTGTGCAATCATATTTAGTTCTCGTTCACATGTCCCATCTTGTCAATTACCAATACTTAACTCTTTTTAGCAATAACTTCTTATTCCATATGTTCCGTATGATATAAAAGATTTAGAAATCTCAGCTGAAGGACCTCGATGATTCCACAAGCATCAGAGAGGTTCCACTGGAAATCTCACAGTATGTCACACTATGAAATAAGTGTATTGGGAAAAATAATGACTTTACCTTACCCTAGGATAACGGGTGGCAACAATACCAATACCTCTCAGAGGCAGATAGCTGGCTAGGTAAAGAAAATATGGTCTAATAAAATGTAGACAACAAAATATATATTCTGTTCTATTAGTAACTGCCCAGCCTTCACCCAGGGAACGATAGCACCTCTTTGTATAATTACCAAGGTTGGCTTTTCATAGGTACTACTCTAGCGAGTCATAAGGGATGGGACATACGGGAGAGGACGGACTACATGAAAGCCATACAGTGGAATCACCTATTATTTAGACGTTAGACACAGAATATATCGCCATTGCCTGACATACCTCGATGATGAAAGGTGACGGTGTTTTCAGTGTATGTATACACTCTAATGACACTGGTATGACTTTCACATGCTTCAAGGCATTAGCTATGCGACCATTTATTTTATAGACAATAATATATGGCGAGCTAGACATGAAAGCTTGCGTTATATTCTAGTCATGTTTTAATATTCATATTATACAATGCTCACAGCGGTAACAGTCTAATAACGATTACAATCGCTTAGGAACAGCGTAACTATTCAATTTGTTGATCCTGGATAAATGTATTGACCGTGCAAGGTTGGCAGAAATGAAAATTTACAGGTGGAGCAAGCGTACTCAGAAAAAAGGTAAATATAAACATTTAAAATATTACAGCAAAACCGATGAATACATTTGGTACCGTCCGTACAGTGCAATATTGGATTAAATACCACATAAACTGTGAAATGATGATATATCATCCTTGTTTCAGTAAAGTACACAATCGCCAATATTTGATGATAACTACACCGCATTCCCTTAGCCTTAGTGTTTAGCCTATTTGTAGTCGGCTACGTCCTTCTATGTATGCTGTGAATGCAGGATGTTTATTCCTGGTAATTAGAAATTACAACTATGCGTAAATAGTAATCAATTAGCAATCACTTAAAGTTAAGAGAAGGACGTGCCAGATGCCTCGGGCTACATAAAGGTGACCTATTGCTCTTTGACACAAATATAGGACACCCATCCTGAGATATTTCTAATTGAATTTCAGTGGTTATCTCATTTGAAGTGGTATTATCATGAAAATACTTCATTTCGCGTCTTCTGTAGAAGTGTTTATACCCACGCTGTTTCCAAACGAATCTCCATGAATCAATTGTACCTTTTACGTTCAATTGCTCTATTGTCATTTAACCAAGCGGGCATAGGTCATGTCTGAATAAGAGGTTTTGTTAATAATCAAGTCTTATGAAATGACGTTATTTCCAATATTGAATTCAAATGTCCGCACATATCATACCCAGATGGTATTCAAGATCACACCTCCCGAGTCTAACTATGAGTGAGTACATACAGTGGGAAAAGTGACTGAGCGTTTAAGCTGTGAATTCAACTCATGGACTTGCAAAAATTTGGCCCCATTTTACTTTCATACTTTCTTTATTGATGTCGTCTTGATCGCCTTAGCCTTATAGCCGCTAGGTGGGAGGGGAATATTTCCTGTGAGTCCTGAAGTGAGTAACGATTCACAAATTAAACGTCTGGTCTGTTTGGCCTTTATCGTACATTTTTAAATATTCTAAATTCATAGGAATTAACATTTAAATGCCATCTGAAGTCCTTTTTGGGCATGGAGAGCTGCTTCGTATAACAGCATATGGCACAGCAGGCTATACATGATCTGTATGATATAGGGAGCAGAGGTCAGTAAGTATAAAAACAATGTGCGAATGTGTATAGAAATATATGGTCATGTGATCACGGTAGATGTATATACACATTTAAATAAGTAAGTGTGGTCTAGTAGGCATAATTGAGTATATGTAGAAAACGTAATATACAAGTAGTGGTACATGATGTAGATAATAGCAGATTATGAGTTAATTTATGCGAGCACCAGATGGTGAGATACATACGTCAATAGAGGTTCCCAGGGCTGGTAGGTTCCTGAATATGTTTAGCAGGTGGTGTGTATTGGTCTATACTGTTACAGGAATAGGCTTTGTTGGCTACGCCTATAAATGTTTATCCCCAAAACCCCCCAATAAATCAATCAATATAAACTAATCTCATGGATTTTCGAAACATCATTCTTAGTCTGTATATAACCAGGAGATTATGATTATTTTACACTAATTGTAACCTATAGTGCACAGAGATATCGCTAGTTCCGTTACTATCCCCCAAGTAAATTATAAGATAGCGCCACTGTAGTCGGGGGACGACCGTTTATAATCAGTTATCATAATCCATTGATAATAATGAGACAAGGCTAAAACTCCTCCATGGCAAGCTAGGGAAATGTTTTAAAATGAATTCATTGATAACTGCACCCGCCAATTGGTATCTTATTTGGCGTCGGGGGAAATATGGCTGCCTTAATAACACAATAGCTATGTACCTTATAAATTGCATAATAATGTTCTCAATTCTCTACTCCTTTATCATTTGATACGCGTCATGAAAATTAGATTTAAACCCTAATGTATTACAACTTCTCAAAGCTTGAGATGTCCTATATATTATGTATGAACATGTATTTCAGACATATGTATAAGCACGTCCGGTAATACCACTTTATACGATTGGACTCCATATAAGTACGCTAAGCGGAAAACTTTAATAACAAAGCCTATTCGCTAGATTTTGCATGCCACATTACCTCCTCAAGCTACTGCCTGCCTGCTGCCTGCTATGGAGGTTTCAACATGTATTTACGACTGGCCATTATCGAATACTATTGGCTCGGTGGTCCGCCCTCCTATACATAGGCGGACATGTGTTGCAGTCGGTTTCCAACAGTGGCTATCGGGCGGAGGACGGGAATGTCACTAAAGCGCAGCAACTGATCGATTTCCCCCTGAACAACCATTTCACAGCATTGCAATTCTAACCAAAAAAATAAAACCGAAAGGGGGTTATTTTCAGCAGGGCGTTACCCGTGGAAACAAACAGTGGTAGGACTGAGGTATAAAACAGTCTGTGAAACAGCGTACCTGGCCAGTAGGCACCGGAGAGTCGGGGATGTTCCCTCATCCCGTCGGCGTCGGGTGCAGTCAAGTGCAGGTCCGTCTCCACCGCTGTCGAAAGTGTCCCGGACAGAAAGTATAGCGGCCGGAGAACGAGAACTTCAGTCTCCCTCTTGATGCTCTTTTCCCTTCACGTTCCTCCCCTCCTCTTGTTCACTCCTCCTCCTTCTCCTCCTCCTCCCCCTCTTGTTAGGCAGACACCTAATAAGTGAAGCCGAGGGACGCTCTGGGCCCGTGGGTCACTAGCGCGGGTCTATCGTCACCACGAGCGGCGTCTAACCAGCGTCCCCACCAACGCGCATGGCGGTCAAAGGTCAGAAGTCAAAGGTCAGCTCAGTGAATTGAGGTAAAAAGAGATGCCTATGAAATATAGCGCGTTCTGTCTATAACGATTCCAATGCACTCACAAGGTAGTGGTAGGGGGAGGAGGAAGAGGAGGAGGGGAGGGCACTGCACTAGGGTGACAAACCAGATGTTACCTCAACCGTGACGTACGGTCAATACCAGGTGGCTTCCCTAGTGGCTTCGTCTTAAGGCCTGGATACTTGTGTCTGGTGATATCCCGAAGGGAAGTTGGTATCTCCCCCTCTGTGTCTGTGCTGATCACGTTCAACGTCTTGTGTCTATTGGTGTTTGCAGCCTCGTTATACGTGTGTAGCCTGACCCCAGTTGTCGTGACGCACTCCTGACTCACGCTAAGGAAATCCCTGAGTGTGGCTTCTCCAGTGGCTTCTCCGCAATCGACGCCGCCACGGGTGTGGCCAGTGCCACCTGGTGGGTGGTGCCAACACTGCTGGCTCCCTCAATGGAGGGCGTGCAGGCTGTAGGCTCTATTTGCGTCTGTGTGTGTTTGTCCGTAACTCCTACTCCCCACACTCCTGGTATGAACTTAGATTGGCCGACTCTTTGGCCACTGTCTCTCGCCTCCTCACTGCCCTCGCACTGACCCGTGTATCAACACTACTCCGAGGTGTACCTACAGCCACCCAGGGCTTATCCCGCTCCCACTGTGGATGTACCCAGGTGAGGTCTGTCTGTGCACTGTGCCCTGGTTATCACTGTATCGGGGGGGGGGGGGGCATAAAGCGGATAATCCTCTTTGGTAATAGGGGTTTAGGGGACAGGGAGGGGGGAGCTGCTCGGAGCTGGTAGGGGGTAGGCGGGACCCCTCATAGAGCAGATCAATGGTTGTAGCACCCAGATCCGTCCACTACACTGCGGGAGGCCAGGTGAGACTGCGTATGGCCAGAGAGTCTCCACTGCCGGGCTTTATACTCTGTCTATTGGAACAGGAATAGTCGAACTTCTATATCTATATGCAGCAAGGCTGGCACCAGGCCGTAATACGAGAATGTGCTGCATTAATGTCTGAAGTTCGTGTGAGAAAAGAATTTTGTTTTCATTGCACAGTGACTTGACGTAACGTAGCTAAGTGTACGGAGACATCATTCGTCCGGAGTGTGTCTTTATAGTACGAATCAACCTGAGCTTAAGGATTGAGCAAATTAGCCATGTACAGAGTATAGCAATGAAGGCTAAGCTCTGGCACACTTCTCCCCAATACAGTTCTCAAGAAGCATAGTATAGGTAGGGGATTGGCTCAAGCTGTGCACATGTTGTAAGTTTGATGGCGTACCCTCCACACCTGGCTCTCCCATAAGGCCTGTTTCCATTGGCCGACGAGAACGACACCATATGATTTGTGCGAAGATACGGTTGATTGTGGCAACCCGGCTGTAAACTGCTCTCGGTGATAGTAGAGGTATTTGGTATGTTTCCATTTGCCATCAGGTTATTATCGAAGCATATTTCCAGCTATAACCTCAAAGATTACCAAGAAAATCCAAAACATTTTGAGTTAGTCAATATATATTTAGATATTTATTTTACAGAAGATCTTAAATGGCCATCCCTCGCTCAATATTACTCTTTATATTCCCCAAAACACTGGCTGTCAATTGTCTCTGGGTGTTTTTAAAACTATGAACGATAAAATAATCAATTTGATAATGGTCTTTGTTGAATTTTGGCTAACTGAAGTGAACTGTCTTTATGGAGGACAGTTCTACAAGACGATTAGGAACTAAGACAAGTTTATCCCTTTTTAGGTCTATTGCTTGGTGGGACCCATTCATCTTAACGTGTTCCGCTAAGATAGGAAAAAGTTAACGATAAAAACTGCAATTTTTTTTTATTGAATTCTGAGAACCACATTTAAAAAATGCACTGACACTCCGATCGTGGTCACTATCACTTGAACTTCGTCCTAATCGTAATTTTTTAGCAAGTATGGTTCCTAGTTTTAAAAACACCTCGCAGATAGATCTTGCAATGGAAACACACCTGTGCTCTGCCACTGAATAGGACGGCGGCATATTGCCAGAAGGACTGAACGCACCACTAGGGCCGGGTAATCAGTCGTTCTCCGAGAGGGAATTATTAATGACTGAAGATGGACTCACATCTGGCCAGAGGAATTTTAGTACCTCTTTAATCACAGATTTACCACCTTAAAGGCAATTTACAAAATCGCAAGGGCACTAGCGTCATTTTCGAAAACCACAAGTGGTTGGTTAGCCTGTAAATCTGTAAAGTAACAGCCAAAGAGCATAGTATAATTATTGTAATTTCATGAAATACTACAGCACTCCAGACTATGATGCTGAGGTTTGTTACAGGGTTTGCATCAGTTTGAATGCAATGCAGTATAACTTCGTTAAATCAATTACTTTGGTGAGAGTGGGCCACACGCTCATATACGCTGCCTAGATTAGCAAGAACTTATGTAGACTTTCAGCGTGCTGCAAAACTTATCCCTCCACTATCTGCTTTTTAACTCTGTAACATTGGGAAAGTGCCCAGCTGACTGTGTCCAATCAATAGAGACCGAAATACATGTACCTCATTGACCAACTGATGCTTGATATAGATCCTGGAAAGGCAGAAGTAGAAATGGAAAGTTGGCTGGGTGCAAGTAGGTTACAGAAAATGTCCCATGGACTAAATATAACCTAAACCCTTTGGTTGTTATTTTTCCATGATTCAACGCATATTCATCAATTATGAATATACCATTTGTTCCCAGTTGTAAGGAGAGCATTAAATGACTCTTCAGACACAGCGTTATATCACCTATTATATAGAGTAGTAAAACAAAATATCTTGTAAAATAAAAAGATAACTAGGGGCCTTGGATTCATCATAGATGATATGGTTCAAAATGTCACATTATTATCTAAAGGTTACTTGTATTATTCCCTATAGACTAAACATTCAGAACTCGTACTCAATGCCTATGGAAAATTGTAAAAATATACTCAATGGGCAATGACACCACAAACGGTGTCTGATGATGGTCTATTCCAAACCGAGATCAATTTCGTAGACATTTCTTAATTCCCTTCATTAATATCTTTATTCAATTTTATACAATCTAAACATTCACGAAAGCAGGCGTTTTACATGTTTTAACAGGAACATAGTCACAGGTGACATATTTTTATAAACCGGTGGCTGTATGCCCTATATTTACCGCCTGCTCCTACCCATGTCGTATATATGGCCGCACAAAATGTACGTGGCGAACAGGGTACTATCCTACCCCTAATATAAAACCCCATCTATATAGGCTTAACATTGCGTTTCCGTATGCCACGCTGACCGGCATAAAGAGTTTCGTCTGCCATATGAGAAGTTAAACTTGAGCTACTACAAAGCTAGATTTCTGAAATAGCTACTCATTCCTGTTTTGCAATTTGAGAATGTATCAGTCTGAAAAACGCCTTTGAGAAGAGCGTACTAAATGACCAGGATATAGGTGCCGCCATGCTTACAAAGAGCAGACGACATTCTTTTCTTTATACATTGATAGCGTGTGACATTGATCTTGACTACAGCTATGGTTTCTGATTAACTAAATCATGTACCCCAGGCTGTCATCACATGCATAAGTTACAGCCAGTAGCCTGCAGTCAGATAAATACAGATCTGCTTCCCAGCTTGGATGACTGTAATCCTCTTCCACAGCTGCCTACTCCATGGCTGTAGGCAGCATGGATATCATCATCCGAAAGGGCAATCTCTACCGAGCATTTATTGAAAACATCCCAACCTCTGTTTGTGCGGAATACAAATACCGTGTGACACGTTAACCATCAGGTTTGTTCCATGAAAAACGCAAGAGGAAAAATTAATGGAATCGGTTCATACTAAGAAGGAACTTCATGGAGAGCCGTAGCCACTGACAATATGTCATAAGATTTGGTCGCAGAGTAATCCCACAAAGCAATGCAGAGTGAGATTAATTGCGAACCAAAATGAATGGTGTATTTTCAGTGGCTGTTGATCGAGTGTGATTCCGATTTTATCTCACCCCTCCCACTGACATCAACATTCGTGACATCTTCCGCCATTGAGAATATTTTTAAAATACTCCATGGGCGTTGAGTATAAAATCAATGAGTGTTGAGTAAGCGATCTCAATGTTAACTCTGTGGGATAGGAAAGGTCTTCTTCCACCATAGTTGTGTAATTGACATGGCCTACAGTCGTCGAACAGGAGCCCTGGACTCTCGATCTATATCTCTAAACCTCTGCAACAAGGGTAAGATAACTGAATATATTCTAGGTACCTGCAAATTGTGTCGCATACTATTTCCCTTGTTTAGTTTTTTTCTTTCAATTTTTTTAAACAATGAATTGCTCATCTAAATTATATGTGAGGTATTATATTAAATATCATAATGTGATGCCATAACACTTTTCGTAAGAAATGCTGAAATCTCTAATACTGATGAATGACCGTTCTTTTCACACTTCTCTCGGAGTATGTTGTTGCTTTCTTTCAACTAATCTAACGAGTTGGAATGAGAACAGTTTGTCTTGGGAATTCATTAGCTAAAAGCTCGCCACTGGCATCCGCTATACTCCTGTGGCATGGCAGGGGGAGTGCATGCCCTCCTCTCAACCCCTGCAGCGTATATCCACTCTCCTCCCCCAAGGACCAGCCCCACAAGCTGTATGCATACCATCACCATGCTACACACGTAGTTCTCCATCCCCCTACCCGTTAAGTACCGGTGGATCTTGGAAGAATGTAAGTAATTGGGAATACGGACAGTGATGTTCAAAATAACTAGATTCACTCTACCTCAAATAGCCACCATGGCAAACAACTTGTCGGATTGTCTACATTTCTATATCATAATCTATTACAGATGTTTTAAAGGATTGATATAGCAAACTAAATCTCCTCATTGTTAATCCCCTCTCACATTTGATATATCGTTGATATTTGCACCATTGAAAGTGTTTATCCATAAAAACCACTATGATTAACAGAAATATGCATTATCACCTGTTTAAAAAAACCCATCCTGTACTTTATCACGTGCTCCAAAAGTATCTGAATTTAAATATATAAGATATATTCAAATTATGATCGACGAATAGGTGGGGCGGGTCGGACTGGGTGAGAAATCATAGAAGTGTCCCTTACTCCACAGAAACTCTCTAGTAGGATTAGAAACCAAATACTGAGCATGGTGTCATTTCCAAGGGATCAGTGAGACCATTGATGTAATTAAGGTCAAAGTTAAGTGATCAGTTAGTTCCAGATCCTGGGCCGATCAGGTCGATGGTCTGGGTGCTGTGTTGGGTGCTGTGCTTGGACTGACAGCACAAGGTCACCCGCCGATAAGCACTTAGACTCGATCCAAATAAATATGTTGTCACGCATGTGTAGGCACCGCCAAGGTGCAGGCAATGGAGCACGGCCACACGTGAGACATCTGGTGGGTAAGATGTGTACTACTACTACCTGGTTTGTAGGGTTTGTAGTTTCTAATTTGTCCACGAGGTGTCATGACGGTACGTACATAGAGGAGATTGAGTCAGTTCTACTTTCTCACAGCTAATGATCTGTGAGAATCCAGTAGATTAGGCTCAATCAACCCCCTCCCTACAAGTAATAAGACAGGCACTGATCTTTCAGTAGAAATAACTTGTAGAATTATAGTTTATTCTTTAGTCCGTCCCAGCTCTAAAGACATTTGCCATTACAAGTATTCATGGAACACCACGTTGTAATGGAACTAACACATATTGTTAAATATTGACGATAATTAATGACTTTTTCGACGGGCGGCCGTAAACCACGAGTGATTGACGCGTAGTAATCCACTCGCCATCGCTCGTATATTACTTCAGCAACCTCGAGTAGTTTACAGACCCGACCGTCCAAAAAACATTGATTGTTGCATTTCTTACCACTTTTCTATTCCTAGAAATTCGATAAAGTTCCTGCTTATTTTGGTTATTTTGACCGGCCGAATCGCTCCTATCCGCAATTTTTACTGTTTTTGTCGCTATTCAGTAAACGTCAGTGTTCGTAATTCAGGCAAAGCATCCAAGTACCTGTTAAACAAGTATATTTTCTGTAAACAAGTATATTTTCTGTAAAACAATGGGTTTTGAAGCCGTAGACCATTGGTGTGGTTTACGGGCACTAAAAACAGTGGACCCGTAGTGGTTTACTGTGTTCCCATACATTTTCAATGGGGACTTCTTAACCCATGGTTTAGAATAGTTTATCCATATGTAGACGTCAGAATGTGTCTCACAACATTAACTGTCTTTTCCCATAGCTGAGGAGTAAAAACTACATACGTGAGTGAAGGTTGTTACATCGCCGGACGTACCCTGCGTGTTCCTCTCACGAACGGAACATGCACACGTGTTCAAGAAATAAAAAAAATAAAAACGTTCAGTAAAAATAACTACTAATAAGCTCACTAAAAACGCTTCCAGAGGTATGCGTTTAATTAGGATATCGTGCATTCAACGCTAAAAAGGTGGTGTCTGGTTGCAGCACACCATACGACGGTAAACACGAGAAAGCTAACTTCTGACCTGAATAAGGCTAGCTTGTAATTACGGTGGCCGATACCTGAGGCACCTATGTTGGATTCCCATTGACCGCTTTATTGGTAATTTTCCCCGATTTCTTTTTTGCACTTTTCACAAAATACTGGCTAAAGGAAACTAGCAAACCAGATAATGCCAGCTAATTCCAACACTCGAACCTAATTTGACTTCACCAAATGACAAGGTATGCCTGTAGCTATTTATTGAGGATGGGATATTCACGCTCATATACTCTTCATATACTTTAGGGAGAGATCATACGGACTTTCAGCGTGCTGCAAGAACTATCTTTTTACTATCTGCATGCAAACTGTGTGGCCTTGGGAAAGATGCAGAGGGCCAGTGTCTCAGTGCTTTAGAGGACTGACGATGACAAATCACTAGAGACCGAAGTACCTTATTGACCCACTAGTGTTTGATATATTAAGAAAGGCATTTGTAAAAACGGCAAGTTGACTGGGTGCAAGTGGCTTACAGAAAATGACCCCTATACTGAATATAACCCGAACTTTTAAGAATTTTTCTTTTTATAACTCCATGCTCATTCATCAATGATGAAATACTATTTGTCCCTAGTTTGTTAATTTTTCTGTACATATTAAGCGAGATTCACATGTAGGGTATACATAAGACGGGTATACTTTTTCCCCAGTCTCAGGTGATTCTCCTATGATACAACAATCTCAACGCACCATGACGTTATTTGCTTTTTATAATCTCAAGGAAAATGGCGAATTTGATTCACATGGAAGACCAGCCCTTGTACATAGTCTCAGACATCGCACCAGTGAAAACTCACCCTGGGACTCAATTATGTACCTCGTTTGGGGTAATCGTCGCTGAGAACCCTACCATTCAGATGAGGGGAACAGAATCTCAGCAGGTGTTGTCTCAGACAAATACCCACATTGTGAGGTACATGAAATCCACGTTAGGGAATAAACTTTATCTGTGATGTGATGGTTGTTTAGTTGTCTCAAACAGCCGCGATCCAAGCCACATATATATACACCTTAAAGTGCTGAATTCCCCAGGGATAGCTGCGACGATTTATGCTGAACCAAAACCGAAGGTAATTCTCATTAATTGCCGCTTTTAATTCGGAGTATCCTGTGCCTTAGGCTTCCAGAGGGGAACCTAGGCTATTAATTGCCCATACTCACGCACAAGCTTGCAAAAAATACACACACAAAAATAAACAGAGGCACCTTTACATGGCTGGCGTCATCTGGCTATACACAATCGCTGATAATCTTGTCTATTGTGTGCAGGTCGTTGCTTAGCATACAAACGTCGAGAGTTCGTAAACAATACTCACTTGTATTGTTGTCTTTAACATTGCCTGTTACTCGACTTTGCATGAAATGCTAATCATATTTGAAATCTGCACTTTTGATTGAATTACATCATCATGATTATGGTCGATGAAATAAATTCATGATCTATATATACCAACACACCGCATATAGGATATACACTTTGTGAAGAATAGAAATATGCCGATATATTACATTCCCATGGTACAAAGAGAACTAAATGTCTGGGAGGCAATCAATTGGCGTGATGTAGCACGTGGTCTCAGGCTTCATTCACCAGCTGAGTGGCCCGTGGGACAACTGCCTCCTCCAGGCATCACAGAGTAGCTTGTCGGTTAGAGTCTCCAGGCAGAATGGCCTACAATGGAGGTATGTGATGCTGCTAGGCACATCACGGTGCGCTTAACCAGAGGAACTCTAGAGGCAAGTAGCATGGGGACATAATTAGTGACCTCCAGAAAAATACGAAACTTTCTAGTGCGCCCTGCATTTCTAAAGAAAATCTTCAGAAAACTAAGACGTCATCCAGATGAAAAGTGTTGAGAAAAATCCTAGAAGTTGTCTAGCTCCCATTATATATAAAAAAAATGTCAGGAAATATGTTTTGCATGTGAACTCAGAGGCGCCATAATACACACCATTTATCCTGTCACTCTCACAAGCCCCGCACTCATCACCGTCCATACATTGACAGGTCGCCAGACTAAATTACAGGTCCACCGTGAGACACTCTTGTAGGGCGGGGCGGACAGGGTACCTGTTTGCATGTATGTGTCACCTGCCTCCAATTTGGTCGTGCATTCGTGTTTTTAGTGAGCGTTTCTTACCGATGAATGTTCTAGATGGGGAAAAGGGTGTCTGGTGAACGTCTTGGGGCGATAGCAGACTGAGCACAAGTTCTTTAACTCTAGTCTGGTTGTCTGGTCTAAATCCAAACTAGTGACTATGTATTTTGTTTAGGTCCCCCCAATATAGGGCCCAAATTATGTGGAGTGATTTAGATGCACGGGTGCATTGCCCTAAACCTTAGGTATCATTCAAAAGAGAAATCAACGGAACACGTTGTTCAGGAACGATAATCATAAGCACATACTTTGATCACCTCCATCAGTCAACCACCTCCTCCCCCAATTCTTTGAACTACTTATATCATATATAATTGAATTCTTCGACGGAGTAAAGGATCTAGTCATGTGCACTGCGTGGAACTGTATGCCTTTAAAGTATTGTAACGAATACCTTTACAAAATACCCAATCATTGCGCTTAGTGTGTCATGTCTCATGAAATAGATATAAATTATATTCAAGCGAGCCTTGATCTAATTGTAAACACTACTGATAGTTGTTATATAAATTTCGTCCCAGATTGGACGGGTCTATGTGTAGTATGTAACGTTGTTTCGGTGACTAAATATATGAAAAACTAAGATTGCTACTTTAGGCCCGGCGTCCACCTACTACGATAGAAATTTAGACCTACCGATATAGCTCCGATACAAAAAGTCAATATCGGAGACATACATCGGAGACATAAGGTGCAAAATCGTAGACATATGTCTAGGCATGCCAATCCACCACGCATTGTATGGGTTTTTATCGGTGTCTGATCGCAGAAACGTGGTCAACTGCCCCGATATTAGGTGACCTTCCGACACGATTTTGATTTTGTATCGGAAGGTGCATCGTAGACTATATCGGAACCATATCGTAGTAGGTGGACGCCGGGCCTAAGAACCATAATGTAGTTTCAGTGGTCTATAGCACAAATCTTGCATGTCAAAAGACATGAATTATAAGATAGAAAGATTAATCAATTCATAGATTCATATTTAATATTGTTTCACTGAACTTTGTCTTGTGACAAACACACAGGTAGAAAATATTCTTCTAAATATCCCTTTTCACGCACAGGTCTATATTTAAACGTAACAACCTACTGTCTCTCTACCCCCTTCCAACAACCTCTCTATCTTCTGATGCTTTCTAACGCCCATGGGAAATCTCTAGAGTGGTGCTTTATAACATGAGGTGTATTATTCCTCCAGTGGGGATTATGTATATCACACGTATATTGTTCTATACAGACTATCTGGTTTGCGTGAGAGGTAGGTGAAAGAATTATGAAGGAACTGCATTGAGATCCATAGCCACTGAAAATATGCCATGAGCTTTGGTTGGGGAGTTATCCTATAAAGCAATGCTGAGTGATATTACATAGCCGACCAAAATACATAGCATATTTTCAGTAGCTATGTATCGGATGCGGTTCAGATTTTATCTCACCTTGATTACTGACCAATTGGCTAACATTTGTGATGTCATGGCCCTTTGGATTAGTTTTTTTCACAATACTCCATTGGCGTGGAGGATGAGTTCCAAATGTTAAGTCACATATATACAAGGTTTGAGATGAATTAACACACCTTCCATATGTAGCGTATTGGTTGATTGGTTTAGAGTTGCGATTCTCTCAAGATTCTTTTCTTAAATAACAGAGTTTCGGTGACTGGTGCAAATTTCATATTCATCATGTGTGTCTCTGACAAATCCAAGCCGGGTACATCTGCCCCTCAGGCATTTAAGCAAAGTTCTACCATAGCTAACATGTCTTCAGACTTTGAATAATTATTTAGTGGAAACCAGTTTAGCAAGAATTCAATTTTGTCATTTTTTAAACTGAAGAAACTTTGGAGTTGCGATGTTTGGCGTTTTGCTGCCTCAGTAGCATGGTGTCACGTGAATGGGAATAGCTACTGCTTATCCAACCTTAACTATCTATTGCTCAATGGTTTCAAATGCTTACAATGATTACGAATCTCACTAGACTAGCCCCACAATGATAAGAAACTGAGTAGGGAAAAAGATACACGAGAGGAGAGTAAAGAAATCAAAAACTAAAAAATCAGACTCTTTCAGTCATCAATTCTTTGCTCGATAGGAAATAAAAACCTAGAAAAATAAATTCTAAAATTCCTGTTCTTTGATTTCCATATAATGGAAGTGCCCACTTACGCAATAAACAACCAGCTCGGTAGCAGTTCAGGACAAAACATTCTATCCTTTAGCTGTGTGTACGTTGGATCATTTTACATGCCTGCCGATAGGTTTTCCTTTCAATGAACACCTGGCGAATAATACATGACTGGAGGATATTCCTACGTATTCATCACGCAGTATCCACGTAGGTCTGGACACCTTATACGCATTTTACCATAGAAATAAATCATGACTTCAATTCAGAAATATCTTTTTAAAGATCACTTCATTTTCTGAGATTTGGGGATGCCGAAGGTATCTCGACAATCCTTCATGGACGTTATTCCACAGACTCAAAAACTTAGCCTGAGGCCCACCTTATTGTATGTAGATGTACATTAGAAACCCAGTTTGTGTCTCTTGTAACTGTTGTGTTATACCATGTACTGTTTATAAGTCACGATGGTGATCCTTATCTAATGTCATAAGTATTTGTTCAGTATCTATTTCAGATCAGCCCTCGAACCTTCGTTGTATTAAACTGCGAATATTTATCACTTCTGGTTGATATGTACCTTAGTAACTAGACACATACACAGAAGAAAAGATGTAACGCTTTAATGGATATATTTCAAACCTTTTAGACTTTGAACCAATGTGATCTTTGTTATTTACCTGTAGTTTCTTTAATTATTTTATTCTGCTTTCACGGAGCCTATATAAAATCATTCTGTCCCCTCCGATCCAAGACTAAGTGGACAGAGTTACTGGGTGCCCCGCTTAATGGGCAAAATAAAATTCAAAGACTTCTGTTTCAAGGTCGCGTCATGACCATCGTACCTATCGAACAATAGATTGATTCTGTTATTATATCCCCGATCCCCGCTAATTAAATCCTTATCAACGTTGATGACTATAGTCAGCATAGGAATGTAAGATTAGATAGCAGAATGATCCACTTTAGATATCATCATGTCGGCAAAATTATGCAGTAGTGGAAGGGCATTCTTATTTAGAGGCAGGGTACTGCTTCAGTACCCTCTACATATGATTTCTTTTTGAAAATCAGCAGGATATATCCAATATCCTTATATATAGTTAATATGATACCTTATAATTATATCTAGCTACGAGTATACGTAATGGCATTGTCTAAATTCTCTACTTATTAGATTAGATAGAGTTTCAGAGTTTAGGCACCTTGCCTATGTATTTTGTGCGTCACATTCTTTTAAAGAATTCTTTATTTTTGTATTTCACATTCAGATATTCACTGTTCATCACATCTTGACCATTAACCGTATGCATTGTCAGTGATTGAGTCTACCCATGATAACTTTAGCAAAAGCTCGTTCCAATCAATATTACAACCATGGATAAAATCGTCATTTTCATTAAAGTCGTTGTTCAAGAATTATCCTTATTCATCACAGGATATTTTGCACCAGGAAATATTAACATAAAATCCTGTTACATCATAATGATTCTTTAGACCTGTTTCTTGCTAGTAATTCTGTAAATAAGCACTTCTTGTTCCAAAAGAAAACAAGAAACTGAATAGAGTATGCAAGAAAAAGCGCATTACACGAAAAAAACAAAACAACTGATAAGTGCACAACGCATTATATAGGATACATTTCAATAACCACCAGGGAGCTAGTTAACTCAATTTAGATTGATTCACATTCTGATCGATAGATAAACTTGAGAATATCTGATAACGAGAGATGCAAATCGCAAGCTAATTTTAGAGTAATCATGCCATAAAACCAGACCATCACCAGCATACTTTGTATCTATACATACATATATATCAACATATACATTCAGACTTGTGACTACCCATAGTGGGCGCCACTGACTCGATGATTGGTTGCGCCATATTAGAGTTCGGTCTATCTAATTCTAAGTATGGGGAGTGGTATTAAATATCTGCATGTTATTGGTGCTAATTCCGCAATGCTGTTAATGTAGATATAACTCGAGAGTTCAGAATGATTTGCTATCAATTCGGGGTATACGTGTGACATCAGAATGCCGTGCCTTGGCGGATTGCCTTCGTGTCAGCTAAATATGATCGTTGGCCAACTTATGATGCAACAAAATATTCAAATTGTATACTTGACGACTGCCTCTTTTATACTAAAAAATCATTTAGGATATCAGATTAACATTTTTGTTATTGCATTATAAGGTAATGTTTTTTTAATGTTTTGCTTACATTGTGACAATATTAGAGATTATCAAAGACAAAAGCATGTATATATTATAGATGTCTTCTCATATGTATGCGTGTGTATACTGGGGCCAATCGCCGATGATTTTCCTAGAACGTCAAAGTGCAGTGACCTTGACTCACGCAGGGTCGATCTGCGGTAAGATCTAACATTTAACCTGCATGAAGAGCTCTGCACCACTGGTACACTCCACATTAAAGGCATATATCCTTCAAATCACGGTGGTACCACCTGGTGATTTTTTTAATATTGTCAATCGTCAGTCGAAATTAGTTCCTTCTGAAGCATGCTAATGTCAAATGGATAAAAGTTTTTCTCCGATTTATCCACTCTCAATAGGTAAAATAAGCCTATTTACATTTGCTCAATTTACATTTGCATTCTACTGAAAAATAAGTTTCTCTTCAATTCCCTTAAAAACAAGTGCAGTGAACAATAGTTTTTATTATTTAGATGTATAGTACTATACATGTAATACATTCTGTGAAAGTCTGAAGAAAAACATATGGTTTTTTTACTATGTGAAAACAACTTTTTAGAATTTCTGTACATTCTATTATAACATAGTCACAATTTCAATTTCTAGATAAAAAAACAAGCACGGCGATCCCCATATCTAAAACTAGTAATGAGTTCTATATCACTCGGCGATAATCATATTCAATTTACAGGAATCTGACATGGGTTTTCATTTTCAAGGTAAATTGCGCTATACGCCGTTAAGTATGACCCTCATGTATACATAATGTATACCACACACTGTGCATTGAATCCCTACATTGAAGATGGTGTAATATAACTGCCTGTAGCCCACACACCCCCTGCCATGCCTTACAATAACTACTGGGGGCTATGTAAACTTAATATAGAGTAAACAGTTGTTCGTCGTGTTTCGTCGTAGCTGCTGCCAGCTGGCGGAAGTATCGGACCCTGGGGGAGAACAGGGCGGCGATACTTTGTTTGAGACCTAGCGGCATTGACTCTTAATGAGCAAGTCCAAATATGGAGATTTTATATATGGGTAAAATCTTAAATGTCAAGTATGGATAAGACATGTTTATAAGTAGGCTTAGACTGGCTTCAGTTCCTGTCTGCTCTGCCTACCCCTATTCCCTCCACCTACTCCACCTCTCCTCGCTGGGATTCTGGGACTGTCAGGCGTTAGGGGAAGTCCAAATGTGCTAAGTAGTTCTATTTCTTAATTATGTCCATAATCAAAGAATTGAGTGAGTCTTGAGTAGGGTACACCTAATGCAGTCATAAAAGCAGAGTCTGTGAGAGACAAGTAATCATCAATCCTACTTGGATAGTTAAAAGGAAAAAAAAGGTTTGATATTGGATACAACAATAAACATACATGTATGTATGAGTTTACGTAGAATACTCTCCCCACCCACCATTCACATCAGGCCCTACTTTGTTGCGTATTAAGCATGGGTACTGACCGCTACAATGTAGTTAGTAGACCTGTGTGTTAGGAGAGCTGGCGGGTGGAGTGGTGTACATGTGACTAATAGGGGTGAAGTGGTCGGGTGGAGACTGGCGAGGTGGGCATAGTGTGTGTGGGGGAGGGGGGCTATGCTGGTTGATTCAGACAGGTTACATACGGGAGAGGAAGGTTAATCTACATCCACTCACATTGTCTACATTGTCATTTTGTCACTCTATTGGTACTCTATTGGTTGTAAATATCTCCTAAATATAGAGGAATGATGGCAAATTGGTCGATTACCTGCCCGCGTTGTACCTTTTCTCCCAATTTGTATTTCAATTTCTATTATTTCCAACTGGTTCCCGACGTAAGCCTATTCTAATGCCTGGTGAGGAAGAATATACCATGCTCCCTAATTGGCCCTCGCCAAATAGGTAAATAAAACTTCTCACATGTTGCTTGATTTATATAGGAAATTATCTCGGTAAATACAGTTTTCCATTTAATCATTGACAAGTGCCGTGACCTATAGGTTTAACCCTTTCAGTTGTAGCCCTTTACATTTACTACGATCTTGGAATTCCTATATTTTCTTATAATCATATCGTAACATTGATCTCTAGATTAAAAACGAACAAAGTGACCCCCACTCAAGTTATCAATGTGTTCAACAATACATATACTTCGAAATGATCATGTTCAACTTCTATGGAAATGACATGGATTTTATATATAAAAGCGAATTTGAGGATGCGACTGCAATTCCTATATATTGAACATAATAACGCAACTCCCATCTTTACTGAACACAATGTTAGTATGAGAAACCCAATGCACCCAGTGAATAACGCCTGGACCACTGCAGAGTTCACTGACGTTGGAGGAACCTTCACGTGCTCGATATACAACGTGATCTGGAGGGGTGTGTGGGTATCGGGGAGGTCACACCCCACGCGATCTCCAGTCAGTCACGCATGATTGCGTCGCGCCCGTTTGATCACCTTCATGGTTGCTGATTGTTAGATTTGTGCATTATCCTCGCCCTTGCAGGCTCAGCGGGGTGGGAGGGTTTGGGTGGGGTGGTGGGAGGGTGCTTGTACATTGAGCAGGCAGCAATCATTGCCAGTGATTACGTTAAAATTGTTCTGAACTGCAAGGTTCAATGGTACCACCGTGTTAGGCGAGCCGTTACAATACGGTAATACTTCTAGGATTGAAGACAGCACGAGATACTATTGCCTATACGTACCAGGCAAGCGTTTCATGATAGTGACCGTCGTTAATAGTGAGCGTTTCCTTTGCATAGCATATATGGAATAATTATATTAAAATAGGTCTTAGTCCATCAGTGATTGTTTCAACCCAATAGGTCTATGCAACACATTGTCTATGAAACACCTCCCATGAGCTGATATCATTTCTATTCGCAATGGAAGAGTACAGTACTCATAATACTCATTAAGTGTTCCACACTTCGAGCCAGTACATTCTATCATTTAGCACCCATTCAATGAATAGGGAAAGGGATTACGTACAGCACCAGAAGAACTCTGCTGGGGGCAAGTCGTGAAGTTTGTACACTGGGCTCCCACACTTCCTGGATCAATAGCAGAAGCTGGCTGGGAAATAGTAGAGAAATCCATCATATGAAGCAATCTGTAAACCTCCATCCCACTCCTACTTATATCCAATGTACATTTCTTACTGAAATGTGACCACACCATACTTCTTGAATCAAGACTAAATAATTAGCAAATAGTATGTTCATTATTGATGAATGAGCGTGGAATTACAGATGCAGGCTCCCGTCAGTATTACTGGGCCTCATTAACACTAATGAGGTGCCCACAGAATATGTGGGTCGTTTCTTTTAAATAGTGTGAGAAACCCGATGCCCAATGCCCAATGTGGACACCGAGGTGTCCACAGAATATGCATGTGGGTCGTTCTTATTGTATCTAATTCCTTTTCTTTTAAATAGTGTGTATATCATTAATCACATCGTTTGTTTTTTATGCAATATCTTTTACCATCAAGTATATAAAATCACCTCATGAAATTGAAAAATTACAAATATAAATATTCTTGAACAAAGCCTACACCCCTAGGCCTCACGTGTTGCGACGATTTTGTCACACTAGTGGGGCATACCTATGGATTTTCTGGTGATTGAGTGCGATGGATCCATCGCAATTGGGGCCATAAATCTCGTCGATGGATCGTCCATGGCCCCATGAAGCGCGTACGACGATCGCATCGCTTCAGTAAGTTCGGGCCTTTTTAATCTGTGTGGCCTCCCAAAGAGTTTACAAATGTCACTGACAATAACATATTGGGCCCAAAGCACTCTCCATAGGTATTGCAGTGACCAGATAAAGTACACAACCATGTCGAGCATTGCAGCTCATACTCACTCTGTGTTTAAGCATGCCTAGCAATGTCCACTCTACAGACCACAATCAATGATCGGGTCAGGGTATGTTAGATCACACGACAGTTCACGATTAAGGTCAACACTTCACTCTCCCAAGGATATATCTGTGGTATGATAATAACCTTATCTCCACCATACAGTGCCCCCCGAACATGCACAGTGATAAGAACCTCATTGCAATGTATCGCCTCCCTATCAGCCATATCTGTAGCGTATAGCGATAATGCCTGATTGGCACACGAGTCAAAATATGCTATTGTATGGTTTTATGTTGTGGAATGTACCTAGGTAGTGGGAGTGCGATTCATGATCATTGATTCATAAGGAATATAGACTGAAATATGAATTGTACTCAGATTCTCAATCATTTTTTCCTTTCTTTCGGAGAGCACTAAATGTTCATTAATGATTTATCATACATCTGCGTGCATGTAGGTAGACTTATTCCTTTGCACTATAATTTTCGGTGTGGTCATTCCGTCTGCTCCCCTCTCTTTTCCAAAGATTTAAAGACTTACCTAAACTGATTTTCCATTTTAAGACTTAAGTGATTTTCCAGATCACCCTTCTGAGGGATCCTATAGTTTGATTCGTAACAGCATCCCACTGCATCGAATATCCCCATTTTACACCCATGCATTTGCTAGGGAGAATATTGAAAGCAAATGGAGAAGTAAAAAATAATCAAAAGGTGCAGTATATCATCCATTTTACCCATTATTGCATGATCCAAAAAGATCCCCTATTGTGCGTATCGAGTAGATATAGCTACATGTTCTATGATATCAATGTAATTTTAAAGTAATCTTTCAGAGTTATATGACCTAATAAAATGTATAGACCTAAACACCAACAGTATAAATCAAGCTGCAGCACTTTACCTCGAGATATAGATTATCGCAGTCGAGTGCTTTATTACTCAGTGGGCAGTCTGCAGGGCAAATTCCTCAATGCAGTCCAGAAAAATGGGTCGGTAACATATTTTGATGAACGGGAGACCATATGGCAGATTTAGCTTGTGATGGTGCGAAATTCCTTTCCTAAGAGGGGATGTGATGTCCCCCATCCGAGAAGGACAGATTTTTTAAACAAATTTATGTAGAGGTTTTAAATCTGCATCCATGCAGGATGTTTTACAAGTTTCTGTCACACGACTATACAATCACGATAGTTTGTTTACTCTTTTTTCTTATCGCCAGTATCGATTCGATACTTAAAATTTCCTTATTCTTAATATCCCAATTCAATATTAGATTATAATGATCTACCATATCTCTTCATCTTGTTATGGTATCTGTTTATATGTTTTTATGTAATCATTAGTGTCCCTCCTTGTTCAGACAGATACAGCAAGATACATGGTAGACTCATCCTATATGTAGAATATCCTTATATGGGTTATGTACCCAACGTCTTAGTTGCAAATGATCACCCTAAGTGCCTATGATATGCCAATACATCTTATCTAAACTCATTGTATTTGTGGGGAGGGGGGCTAGTTTCTTTGTCTCATGGGTTTTCTTTTTGTTTATTTGTGTCTTTCATTGTTCATTGATGCAAATGAAAATCAGATTTTCTTTATCGCCCTGAGGCTATAAGCTTAAGACATTATGGTAGAGATAATCTCAACGAGTATGAACGGAAGGAGGCACTTTGACCTTATTACAAGATTACAATACCCCTATGTAAAAGAAAATAAAAAGACCTAGGCATAAACAATGCACTTGTCAGGCAATGAACCAATTTTCTTAGGTTTACACATCTAGTATGACTATGCATTAGTGTATACAGAGAGAGATGCCATTGAGACGAAACGGTTTCAAGACAACTTTTGCTTTCTATTTGAACTTCGTTTAAATTCGCAACCTTCATTTGGCATCTTAGACACGTATTTGGCAACTCTGCCAAAGTTACTATGACCTATGGTGACCTACGGCATTTCGATTAATAATCTGAAGTATATAAGATATGATTATAGGATACGTTTATACTCAATGATATTGATCCCTAGGCATCACTGTACATATATCTGTCTAGGACCTGTCCAATCCTATCATGTCACAGACTTAATCTCATCGTTGTATGGTTCCAGCCTGGCCTTCCCCTTCACCCTAGCCTGCAGCAGAACCCTTGTGACCCTTCTTTACCACATGTATACTGACCGGCCGACCCGCATATAGATTAGACGTGTTCCTCATAGTATGTTTCATGTTTAGTTGGCACGTCTCAATGTACATTTATGTTTATTTTTGTCAACTGTGAGGGACCTACTCACTTGTATTAAAAGTATTACCAATGCTACTATAATATGTATTCTAATGTTCTGTTGTTTTAGAAGATGGTGGGCGAAAGGGGTAACTTATCACATCCACATAATTCTTGATTATTCAATATAAGATGGTAAGTATATGATGGACTGTAAAATATGCTAAGATATAATTTAGGTAACATTTTTCTCTCCCGTGTGCGTTATGTGATCTGGTGGGATATGTGAACGCTTTCGATCGAAAATTTCTTTTTTAACAGCAGTCGCTAAAGCTTTTCGCCTCGTATTCTGAAGATTTAATTTCATGATGTTTAACCCATAATGTTAAATACTTATAGCACCTGACATATTTTCCAAAAGACTTACACAAGACATTCCCTGTGCCTATACCGTAGTACTGTTAAGAAGGACATCCTCCGTTCTGATTTTAAGTGTCTCTTTGAGGGGGCAGTCCTCTTTCACCGGATGTCCCTTAAGATGGGTTCTACTGTATTTGGCTGCTGACCAATCAGATAGAGACCTTATTGCAATATAGAATATTAGAATATTCAGAACATGTCATTATTTCAAAATGTGAATTATCAGTGCCCATACTAAAACAACGAGATAAGAGATACGGGTTAGTAGGCTCGTCGCCACTACATGTCAGGATCAACAAGGTTTGACAGACATTGTGTTGATTAATACCCCACACCCACATATAGGGAGATGCTCCAATGAGATAATCCCGGTGTTCTCTGTCAGTCGATTATGATTGCAAATCTATGGAACGTACGATAGGATGTCTGGAGATATACATCTCCGTCTGGTGAATTACACTTTCCCCATAAGTTTAATATGGAGACTCTGTATTAGGTGAATGATAAGTACACATGTACGTATTAGCCAATGTTGTTTGAGACTGAGTCTAGCTAAATATTCACCCCCGGGCTGAGGTACGCTGGTGACCGGCGAGAGTGTCAGCCCAGCTCTGCCGCCAGGCGTCGCCTCCAGTGACGTCACGTCAGCCTGCATGGACACGTCACAGCGTCCCACACATGGGCTTCCCACCACTGACATATGTTGCCATTACTTTGTTCAGGTTTTGAATAGCAGATATGTAAGGCGATCTGAGTTGTATCTAGATATCAGATAGTGTAAGTACATGTATGTCATAGGATCTACCTCTGTGGATACTTGTAAATAGCCCTCGTCTATTGTATGCAGTATTCTCTAATTCTGAATGTAGACGAAAGGTTGTACTACTATTCCATCACAGTTCTTCTCCTATTCTCCAGGCTGATATTAATCCAATGAAATAAACAAATTAAACTTGTCTTGATCTACTTACATTTATAAGTTGTACTCCACAAATACTTTTTCAAGGAGGTACCCCTTGACAAGGAGTTTTCAACATGAGGCTGTCAAACCAGATAGATGGAGGCTTACTTTGCCTGGGAATCTTTATATTTCATCGTTGTTGTCACCAGTTCGGACGTCTTGATAGGTGATGGCTGCGTGTATGTTATGCTGGTTGGGGTGGGGTAGAGTGGCTTCAGTACCTATTTGTACCAGTTAGACTGCAACATACATTATTTTGATTTTGCTTAAGCATGAATGTCCATATCCAATGACTTGAGCAAGTCTATGGGGTGGGGGGGGGGGGGGGGGGGGTAACCGAGTATGGTATTTTCTAACTGGATTACTTCATCTATGTACTGTTCACGTGAAAGAGGATGTAAATCCTGTATGCTTTCAGTTTCACGCGGATATTTAACGGCCACAACACTGCGAATCACCCCTGACTCCTTCATTTAAAAGAGATAATAGTCAGCATAAAAGCTATTGAGGTTTAATGGATTCGACTTATCCAGGATGTCCCGGTTTTGTGTTCTGTATGTTTCGGTCTTGTCATTCTTTTTATCAGTCACTGTAAGTATCTCGGTAAGGAATAAAAAAAAACTCAAAGGAAACGATATGTTGCTATTTTTATCCTACTGAAGAGTTGTCAAACTTTGTGATGAAGCGAGGGGTATTATGTGTTTATTTTTGTATGGCTATTTACTGAAGCAAGACAAATAGCAGTGATCTGTGTGTAGGACGTAGTATCATAATGGGTGTTCCCATGCTGGTCGTGTGACAGGTGTGACATGTCTGAGCCCTCCCCTACTCCTCTCTCTGGTGTGGCGTTTCCACCTGCCGAGTTTGACCACCGATGATATCATTTAACACTACTGACCGATAATGCAATACTTATTGTGGAATAAACGTCAGGTGGAAACAAAAAGGGTCAACGACGTTTTTTCTACAACGTTATGGCAGCATGGCACCACCCGACAGACTTTTGAGGCCACTGACAAAAGCAAACCAGATTAAAACAATCGGTGGCGATGGCAAAAAGATCCGTCGCTGGCCACTTCCATTTTCGTCTAAAAGTAGCGTTTTTTCTCAATGGCACCCATTTCTATGTTGATTTTCGGGAGGGTTAATCTCCTTGCTGGCCAAGTCAGAAACACATTGAATAATCGATGCAAAGAGAACACATAACCTTTCATCAAGTGTGTACTCTGAGTTGAACGATTGTTAGCCCAGACAAACTTTCAAGTAGAACCACCGACCGACTTGCGCACACGGTGCACATAATCGGTGGGATTTTCGTCGGCAGGTGGGAACGCCACATATGACCCACCAGTTACTGAGTTCTGTGTGTATAACCCGACCGTGAGGACACACCGCCCGCAGGCTCCTTTAGCCCGGGTTCCGGCATCAGAACATAGATCCCGGTGTCCTGCTAACCTTCACCATCTTGTCATGGTCTTTAGCCTATACCGCACTCTCCGACTCGACACGATCCGATACAAGCTGAATTCCTAATAGGTTATTGTGCCAAGACTGTCTCTCTTTAATTTCGTATGCGAACGTCAAACAACCATTACGACTTGCTGCGATTATATATCCAGAAGAAGATGGCCTCTGAACCTATTTTATTACCCAAACTGCGAGAGATTTGTGGTGCTCAATCACAAGGAAAGGACTGAGAAGGAACTGCACCGAGATCCATAGATATTGAAAGTATGCCATGAGTTTTAGTTGTGTAATCTCATCAGGTAAAGTCAAGTGTGAATATTTGGCAAAGGAAAATGAATGTCATATTTTCAGGGGCTATTGATCGAGTGCAGTTCAGATTTGATCTTACCACTATCGCTTACTAATAGACTAGCATTTGTGGCATCATTCGCCATTGATTATTTCATTTAGCATACTCCATGGGCATTGAATACAACCTCCTAATGTTAAGTCTACGGGGAAAAATCCCAGGGGTGAGATAAAGGGTATACCCGACTGGTGCAACAGAATCGTTGCAATGCTTGTGGTTCCACGAATGAAATTATTATCGAGTTTCTGCCTTTCATACTGTGCTAATCTAGGGTCATATTACTGAGACAGAGAGTATGTGGACTGATAACCCAATCTAAATTTATATATAGTTATGATATAGCCAGAGAGTAGGTCATGTTTTATAGAGGATACTACCACCAGTCACGTGATTTAAAGATCACATCACACCGTCAGAGACTGCGTGATTTGGCCAGGATCCAACTCCTCACAGCTTTACACTATCAAGCAATTGACTCTATTCGAAACCCATCATTTTATAATTACTGTTACAACCATATGTACAGGCGCCAAAGTCATGTTATGCTACTTTTGCATATTTGATGTCAGATGGCAAAGGTTGGCTAAGTACCTATTGGTGTGATTATCAATCGTTATTATTTATCGGGGTTGGGTTTGTGCTGTTGTCTCTCATTTTCGTTCTGAAGAAGGTGTTATCATCGAAACAATCACCAAAGGTCCTAAATATTGAACTGCGTTATGACCATCAAAGACAAATTAAGATATCTACAAGCAAGGAAACCATATTGGAGTTTTTTCACACTAATTTTGTCTTTTGTTTGGACCATACGCTCATATTCTCTGCCCAAGAGGTCATATATAGGCTTTGAGTTTGTTGCAAAAAACTAACCTTTCACCATCTGCGTGCTAACACTGTAAAATTGGGAAAGGAGCAGAGGGCCAGTATATCAGTGTCTTAGAGGAGTGCCCAACTGACCATGACCAATAACTAGAGACTAATACCTCTTTGACCGACTATATTCCCTGAGGCAGGGTTAGAATGTGGTAGATTAGCAATAACTAGCACACACCTGACGATTGTGTGAGTCCCCGATCACTTGTGACCAAGTATATATATATAAGCCCATTTCCTTTGGCCAATTATCCGGCATTGATCTGTAGCAATCAGCACCCACCAATAGATATTTTGGTATACCGACGCCAGATCAGTGAATGGAAACAAGACCTGCAGAGAATGCTCACAGATTAATTTTGCATAGATCATGTAACAAGGCCAACACCGACGGATTTTCTCATAGTAAATCTGTGTATACCTGTTGAAAATACAGTAGAAACAATGCATGCAATGCACCCTCACCGATACCGATATACAATCTGTGGCACCAACTAAAAACTCATTGAGCGTTTTCAGTCGTCAGGTTGAAACGGGATGCATTCCGTGAAGGTTGACGATTTTGTTTAAGATAAATTCACAAGTGCCATCCCCCGACGATTGATTTTACAGTGACCACATACTCGATGAACATTCAGACGTCAGGTGGAAATGCCGCATTAATGACAACGAACGCCTGGGGCAAATCCTGAGAATGTTTTATGATAAAACCCATCAATCCTCTCCGCTATTTCTCCAGCCAAACTGAATGTAGTCAGCGTCAACTTGTATCACAGGCTATTGGGATTGAAGGATATGCAATGCATGCCACTGTTGGTAGTTGATAAAGGGTAGTCACATCAACTCCGGTGAATATGATCAAAGAGAATCTTCAAAACTGATTTTAGGAATTTGCTCTTTGTCTCGTATACTCTGTAATGAGAGGTTAAGACTAATTACGAGAGTGTAATTAGTGCCCTAAATTAAGGTTCGCTTTGATCCTAGACCACAGACACATTGCTAATCAGCTTAATGTCACCATTACCATGTCTAATGCATTGTGTTGAATCTGTTTTACAATAGTGTTTGTCATGGCACTATCCATTAATGTTTAGTCTATAGGAATACTACAAAGGAAAAGTTATGAAATGTCAATATCTATGATGATTAACGTTTGTGTTGGGGATTAATTTGAGAAGAATGGTTATTTAGTATAAATGATAATTATTCACTTATCAAACTAAGATAATGAAACTGCAATTCTTTTTTATATTACAAACTGACATGCTTCAGTCTTTATGAAACTACGTTATACCATTGCCTTCTAGTAACATCATATAATCTGTAAACATTTTCTTACTGTTTATCTAAGAAATCTCTGGTACTCTAATACTGCTTTTCACTCTTCCAATGTTGTAGACTCGTAAATATATTTCCACTACGAGCAGGTACAAGACATGATCAGGCTTAGAAAATTCTGTAGGGGTCAGGATTTCTTTCTTATTTCATTTGTTAGAAATTGTCTATTTAGAGAGGCCATATATCATCTGGGGTACACGATGTTCAACCGTGTCGTTTTACCTAATGTGTGTCTTTTAACCCTCAGACCTGCAGATGCCATTCAATCTAGAAGGTAGGACGTGTGGAGATTGGAAGTCATGGCGAGCCCACCCAATGATAGGGTCTCCTTCAACACTTAGCTTGCTCATGTCATCGCCGATATTTTAAATCTATTAGCAGAACGTGCGAACTTTTCATATTGATTACTATTCATATAACTTAAAAGTATCCCAAACCTGGTCGAGACGCTAGAATACTTGAATGCTAATCATGATAATTAAAACCAAAGGAACGAATATAACAATAACTATGTTTATAATCCGTTAGATCCTGCTAATTGTTTTACAGGTTTTTTTTATGGTTTAATTTAGCCAAGAGGTGCTCTGACAATGTCTCTGTTCCCTTCATTTAATCATCAAAAACGTATTAGATTTAAGCAACTATTGCATCGGCGCATAATCAACAAATACAAAAAAAAATACATGACAGGCACACAGCTATCGCAACATCCATCTGTCACGAGTATCGCAATGGTGGTGACGTAGAGTAGGGGGGAGGGGGCGTTGCGGGTCAGAGGTCAAGACCCCCGTCGCACCTGACAAAGCGCCGTGCACACCCCGTCGTGTGAATGGTTCCGCCTGACTGACCCGACAGCTTGGAGTCACGCCCCGTTGGACCCCTTCGGCAGGTAGACCACTTTTAATCAGGTCCCCATTGCCCCCTTTAATCTAGTGACAACCTGTCCCCTCCGGCGATGCTGACTTCATAGATTCCCCTGTTGGACTGTATTTACTGCTGCACACGTGAAAAGCTAAAAAAAAAAGTTTATTTAACGATCAATACATACCTGAGGATATGTTGACCAAAAATCTACGAAATGAAGAATATTACACAAAAATACGTGAATGTCCTGGTAGACCAATTGAAACGACCTCTGTTCATCTATTGATTTAGAAGTATTTAGCGGGGACAATTAAATCAAGATGACTGTGTCCCTCCAGAAATTAAGAGAAAGAGGCCACATTAAGCTATTGTCATTTATTCAGAACATACGCCTTTGCTTTCTTCCTTTCTTATCTCTGAACTACAATGTTGCTGATCCAAGAATAACATTATTTTCAGTAAGGCATTCTGCGAGCAAAATGGTTTATTGGAAATATTACCCTACATGAAAATATCCATGTTATACATGGTGAAAAGAATGTAACACAAAGAAGGGAGACTCCTTCTTTGTTATGTAACTGATATGACCAGAGAAGCTGATATTGTGGGCATAATGTTCGAGCAATAAAAAACTGCAACGGTAAAAATCATGTATAATACCGGATCATAAATAACTTGGAACTATTTACAAATGATAATAGAGATGAGCAATGCTCCATGGACAAAATTGAAAAAAAAAGACTTGTAACCTGTTCTTAAGGTTACACATCATTCATGAGGTTTGTCAGATTATTACTGCCATTTTAATAGAGACTAACTAGAGAACGGGGCAAAGAAGAACTTTAAACTTGAGGAAGAGGTGGAAGTTAATTCAAAACAGTGAGGACACAGGAAAAGTAAAGGAAGCGGGTTTAATGTAAGCTCCTGAGACAATAAACCTTAAGGTCACAGAGATCTGATTCAATAATTACATGTATGTTGATTAACATGAGGGCAGTTTAGGCGAGGCTCTCAATACCTGTAGATATTTGAACAGTCTAGCATTACAAGCACACAATCACAACAGCTCACACAACTCCGGAATTTACATAGTGTGATCAGTGTGGATTCAGGACAGGAATGTGTGAAGGAATTCTCCGTTAAAAGCTCCTTAAACCATGTTATCCATCATTCTCTCATGCTCGGAGACATGAGCTATGTCTTGCATATCGGCCTTGGGATATTCCCCCGAATAACAGTGATAACCTTTCCAAAATACGCATTTTGTTGCTAGATATTCAAACTCTATATTATATTCATTATCATCTCGTATCTTAGTCTATCAATACTCAGGTACCTGTAATGTGTAATAGCTCTCATAAAAGGTATCTATTCTTTGAGCAGAATATTTCTTGGTAAAGGGAATCCTCCAGGGTAGCTTTAGCTCATACTCATGGAAACTAAAACTATCCCAAGAACTAGGTAGACAAAATGACCCTCAAAGATATCAGGAAAAGTGATGCACTTCCATGTACGACCTGGTTGAGATTCAAAATCCAAAAACTATTTTCGATTGCAAATGATATGAGCAAGAACGTGCACGTGACTAAAGCTCTGCAATATGGCTCGGTCCGCTATTCCGGTTGTTCATATATATATATTTACTGTAGATTTATGCCGAAAGTCCTCTACCACCTTTTGTCACGGCACATCCATACGGTTCTAACAAACAGGAGCAAGGCCTAATATGGGTCAGTTGTTTGGTCGGTTCTTTCATAAAATCTGCGGTCTTATTAAGATGGGCAGAATATGATTTGTTTCAATTGCAATTCTTTTTAGAAAAATAGAGGCCATGAGTGATTTCCATTTCAGTGGTACTCGTAATGTCCGTCGTAAAGGAGTCCACACTCTGAGCAAGGTTTGTTCTTAACAGCTGCAGATATTGATGTCACTCTCCTAGCAGGGGCCCATACTGCAAGTAAGCCAAAGCTATGAAGAAAAGTTCCTAGGGGAAAGTGTTGAATAAAGTTAACCAACTTCGTCCCTGGGTCTTGTTGGCGTAAAGAAAAGGGTCTTCATGTACGAGCCTGAATTATTCAACAGGCTCCTGGAAGAGAGTGTGTTAAGTAAGCCGCGAACCGCGATCCTGCTCCTACTACTCTCATTGCAGCGTATCCGAGCGCTGGACCACGCTCAATAATACCGATGGGATATGCATTTTCTCCATTGTATAGCGGTTCCTATACAACGAGGTGCTATTGTACTTCATAGTATATCTATGTCAATCCGTGCCAGATTCATTCATCAGCTTTTACACTTTTTCAGCAAAGGGACGCGGTGACAGCCGGCGATGACTTGGTATCAGCCAATTGCCTCCAGTTACTAATACACATTGATGAACGTTCTCGCTGTAGGCAACATGTCATATGGCTCAAGGAGGGGACGACCTCGACACTCCGCCAGCTTCACTCAAATCTAGGCCAGTCTGCACACATCAGACAGGAAGAAGGTAACGAAACAACCGTGAGAGGGGCAGAGAACAACAGGGGAAGACAAGGATGTCTATGAAGACAACGCTACCGATTTGTGTTAGCCCTGACCTATTGCCCGTTATCAAAGTCAATGTGCATGATGTTTCATACACTGGCTCAGAGAATAGAATAAAGGTAAAATACTGTTATGAACAGTAATATATATACGCTTGGCGATCTTTTAACGTTAATATATTACAATGTGAATTTTTGCTATCGGCCTCAGTGCCAAGGCAAAGGCGATCTCCGTCTTTTGAAAAGTGGAGATCGTAGTAACTTTCGTATCTTCTTGTTCGAGGTGAAAAACAAAGCTATCCAATGCGATATAAGTCGAATTTATCCTAATTTATGATAAAAGAAAACATGGTTACGGAGCCCGTAGGGATAGCCGTTCGAGGTCTTTTGTAAAATGAAATACGTCCGGAGGCGGAGGGAGGTATTTCATGGGACAAAAGGTCATGAATGGCATCCGTAAGGGCTCATGCACTGCGTTTCCTACTTCTTCTTCTTCTTCTTGTTGTTCTTCTTCTTATGCTTATTAACTACGTCACAGTATAAGAATATTAATTATAGCTGTTCGGCATATGATAATAGCATATGATTCACCCTTTGGTCTCCATAGTTTATACAGCGAGAGCAGATTTATGTAATATTTCATTAATTTCGGTGGACCAATTCGCATACCGAAAATCTGCTTTAACTTTTTACTGGTGGTGGCATTGACGACTTTAATCGGACCTTGTAAATAACTGAAAAGGGTATAGGTCAAAGCGAAATATATGTATACCAGTAGGCCTACATATCAGGTCTCTCGATATATATATATATACATGTATGTGTGTACAAGTATCTATAAGGCCAGCTTTGCCGTTGTAACAGGACGGATAGTATTGCATGGGCCTTCCCCTATAGCCCTGGATAAAACGTCCTGGAATGTCGGAAGTGAAGGTTGTCTACTAGATAAATAGTTCGCGAGCCGGGCAGGCGTATGTATTTTTCCCTTTGTATTTCCGCCTAGAGATTAGTGCCTCTTTTCAATGCTTGAGGGTGAAATCAACGTATTGGAGAAGCAGGGATTCGCGTTCTTTTATATAGCCTCAATCACCCCCTCGTGGGTAATCTTAAAAGGTATTATGATGTAATTGATAGATCTATTGGCCGATCAGAGAGATGTGTGCATTGCGTAGCCTTTTAATCTCCTCGAAATACCCAAACACTTCCATAAGGGCCTTTGACGTTCACACATGCACACAAACGTAATTACTGATCTCCTGAACAAATATTTAATTCCCATTCCAGTAGCAATGGGGGTTTTGGTGGACGAAACGGTAGACCAAAAGGGGAATCGTCAAATTGAGTAAATAAATATGGATCACCTCAGTAAATATTTAAAGGCAATCTTAAAGCCGCGGCCGGGTTGTTACTGACACTCGTTCTGGTGCAGTTAATTCTAAGGCCCGCCTGCGGTATACACGGGAGAGGAGAAGTAGGAAGGTGGTGATTTATGAAGCAGCTCCCTTTCCAATCACCGTTATAGGTACACATGTAACTGTATATGATGATCTTCTGGAGGGACCATTTTTACCGGATTTGCACCCATAGGAATGTGGCGACCCCCTCCCTTTTCAACCATTAACCCTCCTAATAGCTGGACGAGGCATGGGGGTAAGGTGAAAGTGGGGGAGGATGAATTGATGATGAAAAATATAAGCTCAGTTATACATTGTATGATCTTTTGATCATGTTCGCACAAATATAAATCTGATCAGAAGTCCAGTATTGTAGTAATTTACGGAGTTTACGGAGTGATCGTAAAGGGCACTAAAGGAGTGGGGAGGGATACTATGTTTGGGATAAGATTGGATTTGTAGGACTGATAGAATGTGGACTATTGATTCGGGTGATAAGAAATCCCAGGCTGATTGGAGGGATGGTAGAGCTAAAGAATAGAAAATGCATCTTTTCAAATAGAATAAACCCAGGAATTGCCATATAAACGTTTATCTCCATAGAGAGACGGGTTTTCTTTACTATAATTGCACAAAGGGACTATTCAAATGGATCTGAATCTGCATACCATGGTTACCATGGTCTGACAATTTCTAACCAATAGGCAATCGTTTACTGAGTCCCCATACATTTTTATTTACGACTTCGTATACGATGGATGATAAACTTGGTTCCACTCTGTTTTATTTCAAACGAATGGCACTAACAGAACCACAACAGCAATGTGACACATCCTTCTGCCACCCTCTGGTATGAACATACCCCCATCCGACGTAAGCAAGTAACACTACCCAGAGACATACCTGTCTCGAAGCACACATTAACCCTCTGCAAGGACACAGGTAACGCCTTACCAAAGCCTCGGGAGAAATACCACAAATACCTCCTGTGGTTCACATAGTTTATTGAATTTTCTTAATTTCATTTTCTTTCTATAAAAAACCCCGATACACACTCCTAATTACAATTCATCCTGGTTCTTGAGGTCGGACAGTGACACCATATCACCTTTCTACGTCGGAGTATAGCTACAGGATTATACCCTGAGGTAAAAGAGTTGCAAAGAAATGAGCGGTAATACGAAACAACCATGAGGTGTATATATAACGCTGCGGTCGTGCCGTCAGCTTCGTTTTGGTTTGTGCTCTAAGTCATTCACGACATCTCACATATTTCATGAATGGCGCACAACCGTCTCATGCCAACTGACCAGAAAGAGTCTCACAGGTGAGGACACAAAAACGTCTCAGGTAGGTCGACGTCGGGACACCACTGTACCTGCTCTTTTTGGAGGATATCGGGCGTGTGTGTGTGGCTGCGCACGGTAGACCAACCTAAATCTGTATTCCTCGTACCCGTTAGCACTGATCTATGTGATTTTGGGCTCTGTGTATGCATGTATGCGTGTCGAGAACGTCCATCAAGACGGTAAATCGTTTAAGTGGCGGTTCCATTCACGATCAGCGGACCACGACGGTCGGTATGGTCTCGGGCGCGACTGTAGGTATTTAAATGCACCACAAAGTTTCCCCCAGGAACGTTCCCAGGACCTCACCTTGATTTATTTTTATTTGTGCACCCAGAGGTTGACTGTGTGTGGACAGGATATGTGTTAACAGATCGTCTCATTAGACTGAGAAAAGAGGAGGATAGCGTATGGATAATGTTTCTTTATAAAGTTTTTGTTTATTATGATATTGAATTGTATACGTGTGCTCGATATTGTATAACGATTCTGTGAATTTGTATCAGAATAACTTACTTGATGTAAGAGGTGCAAATAGAAATAATTAAAAAAAAAGTTAGCGTTATACCGGGGACAGACCAAGCGAGTGAAGGCGGCGATCTCTGGATTCGTCAACACAAATTGGCGTGTATGTGAGATATTATTTCAGAGGAATATCTCCTGCCTATAATTTAGCATCTTGGAAGCAATAATCAGGTGAAATATGAAATAATAGCTCACATATAGGCCATTTTGTGTTGGCGATTACGGAACTCGCTGCGTTTTTTGTTTGGCGTGTCTTGAGACAGAGCAGAGAGTAGCCTAATTTACGTTGTAGGCCCACATTGAGGCCACTAAAGCCCATAAGACACCAAAAAAAAATTCAACTGAACGCGTTCACAGATCCCGCCAGATCGCGGAACGTACACATGAGAAAGAATTTTACGTACTAAAGCCCATAAGACGTCGACATTTCTCCCCGACCCAATCGATGATGAGAATCGGGCATGAGATGTCGATTATGTCTTAAACATCGACTTGCCGATTTTTCCCGATCACACCTCTTTCCTTTATAACCTCGTAAATCGACCTGATTGAGATCAAAGAGAGCGGCCGGGAGCCGGGCATGGCTGGGCCTCGGGCAGGATGATATTATGCCTGTGAATTCCTCTTTAACCTGAATGACTTCCATTCTCTTTAAAATGTAGGAAAATGTCTCCAGATTTATCATCGCTTCTGATCCAAGTATCGTTCACTGGGGCTGTTCAACCAGCACGATCACGTAAGACACCGATGTACGATTTATCCCGATCTCGCCATTCGACAAATAGTCCAGGGTCAGCCCATATCGTGCATCCTGGTGGAACACTGGCTTTGATATCCACATATTTCCAGTTATAATGTCACCCTTTAATATTCTTGACGTTTTCTTGACTTAGGAATATATAACGTAGAATCCCCCGTAAAATCGTATGAATCATATCGGTATGTCGATCCTACCGGTCTCGTCGTGGTCGTGGTCAGTCGTGTCTGCTAGTATGGACTAGAGCTGGCCATATGGCCTGAACCCTACCACTGGGCTTAACTTCGGGACATCAACTGTGTTGGTGCTTGCACAGCGGGCATCGCATTTTTCTATTCCGAGAGAAAATTAACTGCATTGTAAACTCTCGGTCAAGGGTATAAGTACAGCTCCCTCTTTTCACTGCCTTAACAATGGGTATTCTAGAAGGGTAAACATGGGCTAAGATGGACTGAGATCATACGCCGTGACTATAAGTCTTGGTAAATGTGGAGTTCAGAGGTGTGTCAATCCATGGGATACTTCAAGAATGTCAAGCTTTGGTTGCTGAAGTTTGCTGAGGGAATATGAACATGAGCGGTAAGTCTCATATGTAAATAGTGTTATGGCAACGCGTGGGAAACTCGCAGGAGATAAGTTGGGGAGACCGTTTGCATGGTGTGTAGTTCACAGAACATGATCACACAATACTTTGATATAGTGGTATTCACACAGGTTGAATTCATGCACCTCACAGGGTATTTGTCTGAGATAAATCCTGTAGAGATATTGTGTTCCAGTAGAGAATCTCATTGTGTTTCAGTAGAGAATCTCAGCAGGATTTATCTCAGAGAAGTACCCTGTGAGGTACACGAATCCCGCAGTGTGAATTTCACTTGAGAAGGGTTCCTGTAAACACACCACAACTAACCCTGAGTCTTGTATCAGACGCGCATATGACATCCCCTCTCCTCCTAAACAGAACCCAGGTGAGAAGGATGTACAAACACGCCGCCAGACCCCGGGTTTGTCCAGGTGGGCACGGGGGGGTTACTTCACCTGAAAATTTACCAAGGCTATGTTCACAAGAAAGCATCTAATTGAGGAATATTAACTATTTCACAGCAGCATGATGGGCAATATGAGAAACTAGAAAGGCCACGATGTCTTTTACAAACATCTTATTCAGTACGATACTAAGAATGACCATCGTGACACTTTAGATTCACGTGACTTCACAGTTAATTGTTAACCCTTTCACCATAGCACTCTACCTCCAGACATTCTTTGATCTCATTTAGTGAAATGATAAGATTTAGTATGGTAAATCCCGTTACTCTGCCATTCATAGATTTAAGATGCCTGTGGAAGGAGGGGGCTATCACTCCATGCATGCATTGTGGTTCAACCCTATGTCGAGGTGATCGGGTGCTGGGTTAAGTCATGTGAGTCTTACACCTTCGAATCGTGTTAAGTCTTCTTGATCTACCTCTACATCTATAGCTGATGCCTATATTTATCCTTCTACATCCAAGAATTTAGATACTAAAGCCCATATACATGTTTTTATTATCCACCGATTACGGAGTCTCCATACTGAACCAATAGGGACTCTGTACTTTACCGGGCGGAGATTACGGGTACTCGTAATCTGGTCCCTACACAGAGTAGGGATTATGGGGGAAAAGTCGCTTGTGGTCAAAATAGTTCGTGAGAAGGTCGGCGGTCTTTTTCTTTTGACAATTTAAATCTGTAATGCTGAATAAGATATACGATAAAAGAGCTCGTAATCTCCTTGGACTAGATTCTACGTAATATTTTCGTATCCGCTCGGATATTACTACGCTTCAAAGCCTCGGGGATTACGGTCGCTAATACTGAAACCGGTTACTATTGGGTAAGTATTTACCCAGGGATATCACTCTACCAGAATTGAATGCGAGTACCCCCTCCCTCCTCCATTGCTTTGTATATGTGACCTCACATGTAACCAAAGGGTGGGGTTACAGAGAGAGACATGTAGACATGCAGGTCGAGTCAGAGACATGTGCTGGCACTCATGAGGCATGCCATAGAATACATATCATCACCTCAGGCTACTTTCACCCATTAACCAAAATAACCTTAAAATAAAGGAAGAGCTAATCTAGCTGTGGTCACTATATCATTCTGTGGTATGGTAAAACTTTTGAACAAAGCATTGTGACCTTTATGTTAGAACGTTTTCTCAAGGTGTGGCATTTTGAGTTGTCTATCGTCTTAAAGAGTTGAGAACACACAAGAGACGTAACCGTTGCTCTGTGACTGGTCGCACAAGGTGGTGTTGAATGTGTTACAGGTTCATGAATAATGCCACTCCGTCCCCTCCTGTCACTAAAGTCCAGGCATAATCAGACTGTGATATACAAGGGATCTACATTTTTATATTCAGTGTTTCAGCACGGTCAGAATGCAAGAGACAAGGGAGCTTTCTAACTACGACGTGAAACTGTGAATGGAAGGACATGAAATGGATCTCGATGGTCAATATTACTAGCACCATTCAAATGGAAGAACGGACTTACTGTCCGAATTTGAACTACTGAAATTAAAAAAAGGATAAAATTCTTACATCAGTACATACCACAATATACTTCAGTGAGTGTATGTATTTTTATTCTACCCCTCATATAAATACCCACCGGCTTAATAGGATGTGACTTTATGCTACTGTTATGCCATAAAATATTTATATGCCACGTGTGACATATGAAGTTAAAGACATGTGACGGGGTAGAAATAAATCTAAACGTCACTCAATTTCATATGATGTATATGTTGCATTCGTTGTCTTTTGCTATTAAGATATCACTCAGTTCCGCTTCATGGTATCATTCCGTCAGGACAACTCACACCATACAAACAATATACGGAATTTCATGACATTTCTTGATAGTACTTGGGTAAGGATAAAAGTTTGTATATGGGTGTTTTTGCAGATTCTATTGAACTAGATTGTGAAGGCACTTCATCTACATATAACACATAATTATATAGAAGAATCTAACCATGTCGTACAAGCTACAAATGGAGATGAGAATTAATAACATTGAGACTTCTAATCATACTCTGGAAAAATTGTTCCTTTATTATTTGTCGTTTGAATATTTTCTGGACCAAAATGATTGATAATATGCTCAGAGTGTTGTTTCCATTTTGGTGATCGTATTGAATCACATTCATCATAGATATTTCCTTTGTCGAATATCGTTCAAGTGAATATAGACCTCAGGCATGCGTGCAGGCATCAGAAGGGGTTTCAACAAAAAATAATCCCCACATAATATACCTGAATATGTATATTTTTTTATTCATACTCGGGGCAGCGTTCGTATGTAAGGGAACTATAAAGATATAAGATAAGAAAAAAGACAAATTGCTCACCTGGCTGAAAGAAGCGGTAGTCGGCGATGGGTCTCTGCCCAGGGCAGGGTGAGAAGTTAGCCACCCATGCAGGATTCTGTTGCTGAGGTTCAACGAAGTAGTAATGATACCAGCCCGGCACTCCCTGTCCCCCGTCGGCTCCCTCCTCCTCCACACTCCGTGCCTCCCGCTCTGGGTATTGTAAGAGCAGCTCATCATCGAGAAACACCAGTTCATCACGCTCATCATCCTCCCACACATCTCCGAGTTCCCCCTCGTCCTCCTCCGCCCAGAAGTCCCTGGGCCTGGTCAGCGATGCGATGTAGTCCTTGGCCTCCTGGAGGTCCTCCTTCGTCTGAGCTGCTCCGAGTAGCTCCGTCTCGTCCAGGTAGGAGTCCGGCCCGGAGGTGAGCCGCTGGGTCCTGGGCACGGGACCCCGCGTGGCGTGGTCGTCCAGCCAGCTCGGGAACTCCTCCTCCTCCTCCTCGGCCAGAAACTGGGCCATGGTGAGCTGCTCATTGAGCTGCTCTTGGTCGGACGTAGGTCCCCGGCGGATCAGGGTGTACTGGTGGAAGGTGTTCTTGTTTGTTACCATGGATGCGGGTGTGTGGTCGTCATCGTCTTCGTCGTTCTGAGACAGATCAAAGAAGGTCGATGATTTGTAGATCTGCCTGCCAAGGCTGAGTGGTTTATCCTCTTGGAAATAACTGTATTTTGATCCCTCTTCACCAAGGTCTTCATCTTTGTCAAACTGACCATCTCGTTCCTGTTCCTCTTGCTCATGTTCTGTCCGATCCTGATCCTCATGATTCCCTTCCCACTCTTCACCTTCCTCCAGGTCTCCATTACTTTCCTCGTCCAACTCAACACCATCCTCCTCCTCTTGATCATCTGCTCCTGTGTTTACTCCTAATCTTCCACCCGGCTCTCTCTCATCGTCGATTGGTATCTCCTCAAGCTGGTCATCAGTTTTATCTTCTACGTCTTCTTCTTCTGCTTCATATTCTTCTTCTTCTTCTTCTTCTCCTCCTCTTTTTTCCTCTTCTTCATCCTCCATTATATCTTCTGGGTTTTCCTTATTTTCTTCGGTTACGTACTCTCCAATCTCCTCTTCTTCCTGTCTTTCTCCGTCCTCCTCCTCTTCTCCCCTTCCTTCTCCCTCCTCATCTTCTTCATTTCCTTCTTCCTCCTCCACCTCTTCTCCCCTTCCTTCTCCCTCCCCCTCCTCTTCTTCATTTCCTTCTCCCTCCTCCTCCTCTTCTTCATTTCCTTCTCCTTCCTCCTCCTCTTCGGAGAAGTACTCGCTGTGACGCTGCGCCTCTCTCAGTGAAGCTCTGCCCGTTGGTGATAACAGATCCTCACGGCTTCTTTTGTTTGATGTGAGTAGTTCAGGGGAGGACTGAGTGAGTTGTGCGTCAGATGCCGATGTATACAAACTCAAATCTGACGTCGACTGCGCCAGTCGCCAATCGCAGCCAGACTTCTCCAGGCAGAGCTCCGGACTGGAGGCGTCGAAGCGGGTCTCATCGTCGAGGTGGATGCCGGAGTCGCGGCCGTTCATCCCGGTCAACATGCCTGCCGTCAGCCCCCCTCTTCCATCCACCTCTCCCTCCTCCTCAGTCCCATCCTCTTCCTCCATCCACTGCCCTTCACACACTATGGCCTGCTCCAAATCCCTTTCCTTTCCAGTATGTACCTGTATCTCTCTGTGTGACTTCTCCAGTATGTAACCTGTTGGTACGGGACCTCCGGGTCGACGCCGGAGGTGTTGGTAATCCGTGACGGCCGCTGTGCTGGTCGGGCCGGGCTCCGGGACGTCTGCCCCGTGACCGAGGCCCTCGTGCTCGTCACGGTCCAGTGACTCCGTGAAGGGCCACATCCTTGTGGTGGAGTAGACCGCGGCCTGCCGTGGGAAATCCCGGGTCAGGTACCCTCGTCACACACTTACCTCTACACCATATAAATGCTACTGCATTACCTACACCTCCACATGCAGGTGTCTTGGGGGTGGGGGGCGACCCGGGGCGGATGCAGGGGCCGTGTGCACGTGGTCGTAAGGGGCCCGCGGCTCCACCCCAGGGGGTGAGGTCATTCAACCATGACGGGACAGAGTTAATGGTACTCTAGTGAGGTGGGCATGGCGCTTGTATGTCCAGGTGGAACGATACTGTGGCCAGGTGCTTGATATAATCCGGTAGTATATATATATATATTCCCCCAGTGTCTGGGAAGTCCAGGAGTTGGTGGTCGATGGTGTGTGTCAGCCGGCGTGCCGACAGTGACTGACAGGCAGACCGTCACTGGGACTGTGTATCTCTGATGGAAGTGGCGCCGCCGCGCCCCCTCTCGGACACTATGTGAACTAAGGACGGTGTGAACTATGGTGTGCCGTGCCGAGAGGTGGTGGAGGTGGGGGTGGTGGTGGGGGAGGGGGTAGACCTGGGAGATATGCCGTGTTGCATGCGTCCCCGCCCCTTGCCACCAACAATATACCACCCATCACAGTGTCCGCTTATACTATATCAGCCTAATTCAGTCTAAGGGTCATTCTCTGTAACCAGCTTGGATCCCAGCAATCCCGCCAGTTTTATAACTGCCTTTCTAGGATCCAAAAATAGCAATCTCACCATTGGGCAAGCGAGGTGTTTCAGTCTCTAGTTATTGGCCATGGTCAATTGGGTACGCCTCTTAGTAACTGATACACTGGCCTTCTGCCTTTCCCAATATCACAGTATCGGAACGTAGATAGTGAAAGTATAGTTTTTACAGTACGCTGAGAATATCTAAGATTTCCCTATCCTAGACAGAGTATATATGAGTGTATGATTCACGCTCAAAAAGCAAGTAATTTTGAGATTGCCTTGGATAAAGTACACATGTAATGATATAAAATCAAGTTGTGTTTGTGAACCATAAATGACCAGACAAGCTGATTATTTTTCAAAATTTATTGGGGGTTCGTAGGACATCGAGATGGGGAGGGGAGTGATGAAGGTTTGCGACTTTTCGTATAGTTTAATTAGAATTATTCAGGCGATTACATTTTCAACTTCGCATTCCTAGTCATCGGCACAGGCGTAGATGGCGTCAAGTCTCACAGCTATCTATCGATTTTTAGAATCCAATAGTCTATCCTACATGCCAGTATTCATGGCGGGATTTCACGGTCAAGGATGATAGTCCGGGATACGACAAGCCAAAAATCAAGTTTTGACACTGTTAGCCTATGGATATTCAGTTAAACAATAGATTTAAGCCCAAAAATGTTAATTTGTGTGGTTCCCATTGAAACAGAATTCTTACATTGAATCTTCACTTTTAAAGCAAAAGTAATATCAGAAATATAAAAAATCAGCCCAAATTACCTCTAAGTAGCCACATGCTAGGGTGTTACACAGAATTTGCCACGAAAGTGTATTTCTAGACCTCTTTTTAGGATCATATCCCTAACTATGATTATAGGTGGAACTTTAGGAAAAGATAATGGTTTCAGGTCCCCTCTGTCTAACGCGCGCAACTGGCCATCCGTGGTCACGATTGCAGGACATTAGGGCCCACAAGCCAAAAGTCGCGCTTCAGCCTCAGTAGCGCCAAAGCCACACCGGCATGCCGCGTTCACACCTGTCGCGCCGGGAGGGAGAAATAACAGAAAGTGGACTTTAGGGCCCACCCAATGCCCTGTCTGAACAGCATGTGGAAATACCTTAATTTTACCCAAACCGCTTTTTATCGCTAAATACGGCACAAATGAAGCGGTTTCCACAGATGTTATGAAATGTAGTAATGATATGACATGTTTGCACATTTCAATGATATATGCCGATGTTGTTATGATAGTTGGGCGCTAGGTGGACCGATGCGTGGGCCCTAATGTCCCGACTTTCGGGTGGTGGGCCCTAACGTCTACATACCGGGGCCACTCAGCACCCACCTTCCAGCAACAGATACGGGCACCTTCAAATAATTGCGATGTGTTGTCAACCAGAATCTAGTCACGATATATCATCTATCAAATGGTACCTACCATTCACAACTCACAAGCAGCAAACCAATATAATCCTGCCTGTGACTATCCACTACTTGCCACCAGAAACCATCGCCCTTACCACTCATAACCCACCTACGATCCAGCCTTTATCTCATCCCTGGTAGTTTTTCCCATAGAATTACCATTGGGAAGTTGTTCTCAAGGCCCATGGAGTATCATAAGATCAATACTAAATGGGCGGTGATGTCACAAACGCTCGCCAATTAGTCATGATCAGTGATAGGGGTGACATAAAATATTAACCGCACTCGATACATATCAACTAAAAATATGCCATTTATTTTGGTTTGCTGTGTAATCTCACCAAGCTTTGCCTCGTGAGATAACTCTGCCACTAAAACTCATGGCATATGTTCAGCAGTCATGGATCTCGATACAGTTCTAATTACATTATATTTTGCTACCTTGGTATACCTGCTTTGCATCGTGAGATTGTTCTGAAACCAAAACTCATGGTATATTTTGAGCGGTTATGGGTCTCAGCTAGTACCTGCACCCGCCATCCTCTAACTGCCTACTCTCTGTTTATAACTCGGGGTTTTCTATTCACTAGCCTGCCTACTTTTGAAAGCGGCTGCTGTATTTTGACGTCTGCCGTTCACCACACCCTACTTCAGCGCTCTTAATATGTCACTTGCCTCACAGTAACAGATGCCCTCTAGCCACAATTATTGACTCACTGGTTTTCAAGGACTCTCCGAGTTGTACCCTCCGCTTTGCTAAATAATGCCCTTTATACCGGCACGATACTAGTAGCCAATGTTATTTCTATTTCCAATGGAAAAGCAGGGTACTCATAGGGCCCTGTCATAAAGCACTCCTCATTCTGAAGCAGCTCAATTTGTAGCTCCCGCAGAGGCAGTAAGGAAAAGGGTGAACTTTTCTGGTCGCCAATACAGGACATTTGTTGGTCTCACTCTTTCTCTCCTGACAGAGATCCTGCATCACAAGTAAGCCTAACTGAAACAAATAATCTGCTAAAAGAGAATACTACGGGAAGCCTATGTATTCACATATTAGGCCAGGTAACTACCACCATTTTTCGGTGGCTTGTGGGATTGGACTTTGTTGGTACCTGACCAATACTCTGGGTTTTTTTTATATTCAGATATCTTATCTATTCGCATCAAAGGTGTAAAATGTATGGGATGGTTAGAAAACTATAAATCATAACCGATAATATCGTCACTTGAACGTGGCACACAAACTGCTTGGAGAACCCCTGCTGAGAAGTAGTGGTGCAACTATAAACTCAATCAGTTTTGGGTTAAACATTTTAATGCGTTATAATTATCTATTATAGTGTGAAGGGTTGACATTAGTTTAAGTTATATGGTCATTAATCTTTAACCAATGTAAATATGTTATTAGGTGGATCTCGTGAGAAAACTTCCAACTCGCTCAGAATACTTCCTTATATTTTTCGGATTAATTATTTCATTATCCTCCTCCTCCAATTTTTGCATTTTCCTCTTGACATTCTTGTGGTTTTCTATATGCTCGATACTGGATCGTAGCCATTCTGGTCGATTTCCTCATCTAGGCTACCAGAGTACCGCACACTCACAACATTTGGGGCGGCCAATGTTTTGGCGGGAAAAAGCAGACGACTTTCAACTAAAACGTTCTGTGCGAGGTGGTGACGCAGTATTATGCACCGCAAGGCTTTGATGTGATTGTTTCGGTCAGTGTGGCCTCTCGGCTAAGCTGTGCGGATAATCCAACGCATTTCGAACACTACTGATCCTTAGGGCACCCATACCCTCCCACCTCTATACCAATGTTTCACCCCCTCCCTCCCAGCCCCATCCCGTAGGGTTCAAAACATCGCCAGGTGCCAAATACACCTGTAGCCAACACAAACCGAGCGACTATGTTTTACAAGGTACCTCAGGTTTTTACTACGGGATTAAGCAGTAACACTGCCTGGTGTTTGTGCCTCGTCCTGACACTGAATTCCTTTCCGGAACTCCTTTGCGAAAGTGCCTTGGTTGATTCTTTGAAAGAATGTTGATGTATCTACTCAGTGGTTACATTAAGGAACATCAGTATCCTTTTTTTTGTAGATTGGTACCTGTCATCCAGATCGTTTCCATTCCGCTAGTCCTGTTCGGAAATACAATATCAAAGAGTCACTACGTCTTATTGACAGTTGAAATATGCATGTTCAATCCTGAAAATAATGAGTTCACATTATAATTCTACTTTATCGTATGTCATTCTTTATTCTAAATTGAAACGTATATGAAGTGTTTTCATATATCATACACATGCGTTTGTCTTGACTGAATTTAATAACTGTTCAGACTACTTTCCTCATACTATTTTATTGATAGAGATTATAAAAGATTTTATTTAACAAAGAATATATTGAGTTTGCTCTATCACATGGTAGCACAACTTGTTTATTATTGACTTGTTATATTGATGGGATTCAAATTATTTTACCTCCGTTCTATGCAGTAAAATGTAGTTTTCGTCATTGTATGGAAGGCCAGTGTTCAAACATTGAATACAATGAAAAATCTTAAAACAAATAAGTATAAGCTGAGTTCAATATACTTGCGTAAGAAATTCGATGAGATAGATTTAGGGAAAATATTAAGTTCGCTGATGTGGCATTTTGGCTGCCGTACATCAAAGACATCATTATGGCACATTGCCAACATTGCATTTGTCGCTGACGCCATGGTATGAACATTTTTTATCTGCATATATTAATGTTGAGAAGTGGCACTCAAGATATCATGACATGTGACGCAATCTAGAAGTGCAGTTGACGCGGGACGTACTATCCTTATCAGACTGGCGTGATGTACGATCCTTATCACACTTGTATGACACCGTAGTAGGATATAAATAAAGTAGGATATAAATAGACAATAATCGATGATTTTTTGGACAAGCGGCCGTAAACCACGACGGGTCGACTCGTAGTAATACATGAGCGATGTCAACCTCGAGTGACCAACAGCCGCCTTTATACCAAACCATCATTTATCTTACTATATATACCCATGCCGGATATATACTGTAAATACGCACCGTTTCGCCATAAAACGTAAAAATGCTATACGGAACACTGTTCCGTACGGGAAAATACGGAGCACTTGTTCCGTCTACGTAGACTAAAATATTAGTTCTTAAGCCAAGTGAAATTAATGATTTCTCTTAATTTCGGGTATATAGTAAATATATAACGTCCAACCAAGCTTGGACAAGCCACAAAACTCGATGATAATTTACGGTTTGTACGGAACTCGGAGTAAACGCCTCGTTCCGTACGAACCGTGAATTATCAACTCGTATTGTAGCTTGTACAGCATGGTTAGGACGTTCTATATAAGTATTTGTTGTATTCATTGTGTTTTTAATTTTTTTCGTTCCGCTGGGGTCCGTCGATAGACTCCGAGGTTGAAACAAATTTTAGGTGATGAAGGTGCTAAGCTACGCCTCGTAATCTTGCTTTGTTGTATTCATTATCCATCTTTGTAAATAGATTAGACGCATGAATTGCCATATTAAAGGGTATATTGTTCAATAGGGGCCTCGTTTTGCTCTATAACACAAAGGAAAGTTTTATTTTCCCGCAAACAATGGCATTGGGGCAGTATACAATACATTTGAATCCGTATACAATGGTTATGTTATCTGACAGATTTTAAACAATAGATCTGTAGTCGTCTACTGAGTCCCCATACATTTTAATGGGAACTTTGTATACGAAAGATCAGCTTCAAGATATCTGGTCACCAACATCGCAGCCACTGGAGACAGAGGTGGTGGCCAATCTATTTCCACTGCGCTCATTTTCAATACTTCTGATGTGAAGAAAACTCGGTCACATTCTTTTGAACTCCCCCTCATTATACAACAACAGCGTATTTCCCCTTTTTTCGCGCTACCTCTTATCAAAGTGCCCTAGATCTCTTTCATCTTATCAAAGTACCCATATTTACATTCACATTATTCTCTCTCGAGTTGATCCGCACAAATTACTTTAAATAGCATTCCTGTAAACCTGTCTGATGCACGAAATGGATTCCAAAAGAAATTGGTGCAATGGAAAAAGCATTGGATAGAAGGACAACGATAGCCTTATTCTCCTAACCCTCTGAGTGTCCTATAAATAGACAATGACCGATGAGTTTGAGGACAGGTGATTGTAAACCATGAGTGTTTGGCACATAGCAATACATGAGAGTCAGCGAGTGTATCACGCTTTCAACTTTGAGTGGTCTATTTACAATACCATCGTTCGTTGTATTTTTCTTCATCGTCTTGCACTACGCGCTCATCTGAGATTATGTTATAGTTCTAGAATATAGTAGTCGTTGACATTGACATTGTTATACAAGTCAAATAGGTGCAAGTGAAACAGTTGTGAGTTGATACAGAGCAATATGGCGTTAGCTGGAACCCAGGTTTAGAGTGGATCATCTGTATAAGGAAGTGAATGATCATGTGACTCGCTGATGTAAGCAGCTGAGGAGTAAACCTCTGCTGCCGCTGCAGAGAGCAGCACTTGAGTATGAGGTTAAGATCTAGTTGAGAACTGGGCAAAGCCGCTCCTAGTTGGAGGATGGTTTGGTATTTGACGCCAGAGGCTTCACTCTGCCTGGAGAGGAGTCGCCTACTATGAACATTCATCCCGTGAAGCCATCATATCTGTGAGTTGCTTACAGACCGACGTGTGAGGAACAAACTCTTGCTGGAGAGTACACAGAGAGGATATTAAGGACATATAAGAACTGAACACAGAATAGACTAACACCAAGAGAGGGGAAGACAAAGGAGTGTATGATGAATATAAAAGTGAACAATAGTACAAAAGGACTGATCTTGAGAAATGAATGATTTACAGGGAATTATTGATCGGACAATTATGGACAAATTATACTGAAAGACTAACTGAACTGGTTTGTATACATGATTATGCTTAACCCGCTATTCATTATTGCCAAAGCACTACATATCTATGAGTGATTTATGTCTTGAGTTATGATTATACCAACCCTTGTATCAAATGTCAATGATTGCTGTGCAAATACCTGGAATGTTTATTTACGGATTGCTCTCAGGATATTAAAGCTTATAAACTTTATTCCATCATTCATCCTTCATTCTCTCTGGTTACAGGGATGTGAGGTCACCGTGTCACTGTGACCATGCTAAGCAAGTTAGTCTATCCCAACTTCCAATGTATAAAGATAATAACGATCAGCTCTTAAGGAACAACTACTAGCTACCTAAAAGACTAAATAAGAGATCAAATTAAACCCAGACAACGGTGCAGTCTTCTCGAATAGATTAAACCATGGAATTGCCATGTTAGAGGGTATATCAATAAGGACTATTCTCTTGCTCTATAAAAACACAAATGGACTATATCCACATGTACGATGGCTTTCAGGACGTATACAATGAATTTGAATCTGTATACCATGGTTGTGGTATCTGCCAGTTTTTAAATAATGGGAAGTGGTTTACTAAGTAAAGTTTTGTAAGGCCCAATACATTTTCAATGGGGACTTTGTATGTGATGGATAATAGAATACATTATACCACAAGTGTCATACCCTTAAACCACCTCACCAGCCGTCCATATAGGCATACCTTTCTGTGTATACAAATGTGTGTGATGCCTCTAGCTGGCACCTGGAGCACAATTCTTTAGAGCCAGTCAGGACACAAACCTGAACATGTCGATGTGTACCGTTCATTGTGAGTCATTTGGCCGCTCATATGGGTAAGAGATCATTACTCATCTTCTCTGGCTACCACCTTGGGTATTAAGTAAGCACCTTGTATTGTTCAGGAATATAATCTTCAATTCTTCCAATAATTCATGTCTTGAAATATCTAAAATCACATTAGAAGTTGTGTACGTATTTCTTTTATTTTCTAAAGTCTTTACTAGGCAACTTTAGTGTGATGTCTCCTGCTAAATATTCAGGTGATTAGATAGGCATTATATATTCATCTACAACAACATCGGCTTTTGCATCTTATGGTTATGTTGCCATAAGATATTTGATAGTCCCAACCTATACTAAGTAGCGTGACTTCATAAACAATACTTGGGAACATTTTCTCAATCGTGTCTGTTAAGTCACTTGTTCCAGGGTTCATGTCCAAAACTTGTGATACATTTTCTAAAGAATTACTTCAAACATTATTGCGTAATGATAGTTAAGATTCATATACCGTAAAACATATAATCATTGTGTCTGACAAACAAAATCAATACAGTAGGGGCAGACTTCTAGAGTGTTAGACATCAGTATAACTACGTGTATACCCATGTTAAAGTTCATAACCTAAACCATTTGAAACTAGCTACAAAATGTGGTTTATATTTAGTACAACTATCTGATATATAAGTTCCTGAAGTAATAGAGCTTCTCCAACTTTGTTAGTGGTTAAGAACAATATCTTCTGGTGTCAACTGCCGTTCTTATTCCTTCCGCGTACCATTTAATCTATTTTGTAAAACTGGATTTCTCTTTCTATCTCTCGCTCTATATATATCATGTCGTCGGGACCAGGTATCACGAAACTCCTAATAACGTATCCACGACGCCACACTTTACACTCACATACGGTCTATATTTAAAAGTTGAGGCCTTTATTTAGGGGTAACAAAGGAAACCATTGGGAAAGGCCGTCGGGTAATAGGGTATAAACCCGGATAAGGTAGTGCATCACGTGATCGGATTTACATGCCTCGCACCAGGGGGCTCTGCACGGCCGGGGGCGGATTACTGTATCTTAAACTGACTTCAGCCTGTTGACAATAGATCAATGAGTAAAGGAAGGATTGAAGGTCAGCACATCCCAATGGTCACATACATAGGTGGAAGAGAGGGTTGGAAAACGGCTAAAAAGTCAACGAGCACGAGCGTTCGATGGTTGCACAGATGATACTTCTAGGACTCCTCAATATATAAATATATATATAGAGAGAGTTATATATACATATGACACAGGATTCAAGCTTAATCGTATTCCATCACCTCTACTTCTGTAAAACTTGCTATGACGAGAATAGACGTATCTATAGCCATATCATTTCGACACATACACTTGTACAATTATGTGGACTCTTGAATGGAAAAATGTTGATGTAAGTATGCTGATGAACGTATTTGTTGTAAATTTAGAGTGAACAAAAAATTATTATATTATTATGCGTCGGCCTATACCTAATCACGTATACCAAGGTACCAAAATATAATGTAATTAGAACTGCATCGAGATCCATAACTGCTGAACATAAGCCTTGAGTTTTAGATGCAGAGTCATCTCACGAGGCAAAGCTGGGTGGTCACTTTTACTGACCATTAGTACGGATTACGTTCGTCACTGAGTGACGAAATGCCATTCATACTGCCCTCCCTACCACGTGACTTCCTTTAAAATGGCGTTTTAATGATTTCCAGGTATATGATAATAAGGAGTGCACCTGAATTCCATTTGTTCCTTGATATTTTGGTTGGAAATATTGCTGAACTGATTTCATTCAGGAACACTAATCATGTCCCCATATTTTACATATTAATGCTCCAAATGGCACATGCTTTACTGTTAATCACCTAATGACTTTTTCCAGGAACCACTTCACCATATGTTCAGCTACATGCATGAACGGACATGAAGGTATGTATTCACACACACATGAGGGTACGTATTCACATATATACATACAAAAAGGTATGTATTCACATATACATGGACATGAAGGTATATGTGTATTCAACTCTATCCCAAGATTAAATTGGATCTTCTTGTAACGCTACTTCTTTCTTTCACGGAGGCGGTGGTCTGTAAGTAACTCCCACCAGATGAAAGACGGCCGACCAGGATGCCTTGGAGCGGTAGCACTCTGTTGGATATATCCCCGAGCCTTATTGTCTGGGACTGGGCCTGCAGTCTGGCAGTTCAATGCTTGTGACACACCCCGATACTGCTAGGACGTGGCTGTGAATGAAAAAAAATGAGAATGAGAAATTCCACCATTACCTAAAACACATAATTTATTACTTCGTAGAGTTCATGCCCGCCAACTTTTTTTATTGGTTAACTTCGTTCAAACTTCTTCATTTCTATATTCATTATTTATTACTCTATTTTTAGATGATTAAGATACTAAACACGCAATATGATTTGTCTACAAAAATCATCAATGTGAATGATTTATTTTATTTCACAGAAAAATCAAAATATTTTTATTACTTCACAGAGGATGGGTTGGGATATATTTCCCTGGTGTCCCCGTATTTTTTCTGACCGGGCATTCCATCCAAAAGACACACAGATATTCTCCCCCGATCCCCTCTCCGCCACCTTAAACAAAAAGACAAACGAACCAAACTTAGCTCCTTCATTTGTCTTTATTTCATGTTGTAATGAATGGTTATAGTATCAGAGGTTCATTGGTTATAACCAAGAGTTTCTTGAACCTGTATTCTGTACCTATTTGCGGTGTATGTTACTTGCATCAACATGGTAAAATGCCTTTTTGTCCTTTTAGATTTTAAGATGACTGCAGAAGCATATGTGTTTCTGAACAGGCAATAAATAAATAAAATGAGAACATACATAACTTTATATGCACATTCTATCGAGACTAGAAATACAGAAAATGGCTGAAATAGTCTGCTAGGCCTTTAGCTAAATGGAATCATACCAAAAGTATACCTTCCTCACAAACAAGAAAACAGTGAGTGCTGTCAGTATGGACAAACCTACATCAAATATGTAGAAAACCACGGCGTTGTCTTTAACTCTTTAGGCGACTAGTAAACAAACCTACCAGGTGTGCTTGAAAAGCATTTTGCCACTTGTAGAGTCAACAGCTTATTTTTGCTGCTTTCTATTATTCTACCTGAACCTGAATAATAGGATAAAAAACTATATTGGTTAGCATCCAATTAAACTTCTCCCAGTGATTTTGATACAGGGCCAGTGTCAATAATGGGTGTGTTTTTTGCAGATTCTATATATAACCAACCGTTGACCTTCTGTCCAGATTCCTGGGATAGTTGCATTTACCCGGACACTCACCCACTGGTCAGACATCTACGCTGACGTCATATCCGGTTTGGTGTGTCACGTGACTGATATGACTAAGTCACGCAAAAGAGGGATATAAATTGGCTGGGTTCCGCCTGTGATCGCTGCTTGCTCCTTACAGGCAGGTAGTAGACTCTGAGTGCAGCGCTGTCATTGGCTGAACGCTGTTATTTGCGCACCAGGCGGGAAACGGCTGTTAGACTCGGCAACAAGCTACGGCGGATGTTTTGAACACTTGGAAAGCACCCATTTTCGTCCACAACAACGGTCCTGCCTGTAGGTTCTGTATAACAATTAGCATTTTCCTGCTTTAAACTGCATTCCCTAAGCATTTAGATATTGGAGGTGTGTCTTGGTGTTCTAGATGTTTGATCATACTGTGTTCTTAGTGTAAATCCTGTCCTTTTGTGTGTGCTTCAGACAGTGTTTACAGTCTCACTGTGCCATTTCATTTTAGTACTACTACTAGGTTGGGTATTTCTGGGATTTAGTTTGTAATTTGTTTTCTAATTGAATATAGATATTGGAGGTGTGTCTTGGTGTTCTAGATGTTTGATCACACTGTGTTCTTAGTGTAAATTCTGTCCTTGTGTGTGCTTCAGACAGTGTTTACAGTGTTCATTTTAGTACTAGGTTGGTTATTTCTGGGATTTAGTTTGTAATTTGTTTTCTCTTTGTTTTTCTTTGTCCTACTTTTCATACAGTTTGAAATATAGATTTTCTTTTTGGTTGCAGAAGTCTGTTTTTTCGTTATTTGTACTGGTTTTGTCTTTTCTTTTTGTGGTTTCTCAGATATGAGTTTACAAATATCTGGAGAGTCTACCAGAAGAATAATTACCAAAGCACTATACCATAAAATTGCTTTACAGAAACTGAATTGCAGTAGAAAGAGTGACTATTGTTTTCTGAAGCCACAACAACTTAATGCCATACAGCATTTGCTAAGTGGCAAAGACGTTCTTTCCCTTTTGCCCACTGGTTACGGAAAGTCATTAATTTTTGAGATTTTACCTCACTTTGACCCTTTGGCATTAGTTATCATTGTCAGCCCTTTGTCAGCATTGATAGAGCAAGAGGTACAGAAATTAGGGAGTGATTCCTGCCGGGCAACACAGTTGACTCCTACTTCGGATTGTAATTATGTGGTTGACCACCCAGAGGCTTTTCTCAAAAAACCGGTTCAAAATGTTATTCGATCTTTGTCTAATGATAGGAAAGTTTTTTTTGTTGTGGACGAGGCTCATTGTGTGGTCCAGTGGGGTCCCGCCTTTAGGCCAGACTATCACTGCTTGAAAGACCTGCGGGCTCTAGCTCCAAACGGAATAGTCCTGGCCCTGACGGCTACGGCCACCACTAAGATGAGAGACGAGATTGCGACCAAGCTTGGCCTCAAATCACCAGTGTTCATCCAGGTTTGTTACAAAAAATATATGATAGACCCCAAGAGTTACACAGCATTGGTGGCTTAATGATAAGTATAAAATGTCATCATAAAGGAAATAATTTCTTATGGTTGAATTCTACCCTTTTAATATATAAAGCCATAGCTAAAATAATCTACTCCCAATAGTGATATACAGCACGTTAGTATATTGAGGAATTTAATTAATAGTTATCTAAATCGTAAAAGGGTAATTATATTTCCATTTCTAATTATATGCCTGCTTAAAATTGAAGCTTGAATATTTTGAGTCACGATCCTCACACCATTTGCTTGTGATCGACTTTCAAAGAAAATACATTTTGTACACAATGTACCTTGCTTTTTGCATTGTAATTTGCAGGCAAAAAATCATCTATCCTCTCACAGAATAAAAGACTTAGCTGAACCGTTTCCACTACTTCCAGGCCAACACAGACCGTCACAACATTAGGCTTGTTGTTGCCCGACGACCCCCAATTTCTGGCGCTGCAGGGGTGGAGGCCAGCTATGAACGCACTTTCTCTACTGTCCTTGAGGAGCTCATCGTAGAAAGGGAACTATTCCCAAAGACCATCATCTATACTGGCCTCAAGTGGTGTGGGTTTGGAATGCATATGGCGATGAGGCGGAGGCGGAATGGATCACCCTCACCAATCAAGAAGTTTGTGGCGCAATACCACAAACCTAGTTCACAGCAGGTAATTCAATAGGCTATAATTCTTATCAACACATTTTCACAAGATTGGTCATACAAATTCAAGTCATATATGGTCCATAACTACTGCTCTCTTTTTTATTTGGAGCTTTGAATGGATTTTTAATCCTTTAAGGACGGATGATGGCTTGAAGCATCAACTGATCCAGGCTAAATCATGCCTTGAGGCATCAATCTCAAAGCATCATTTCTCCAAAATATACAAATTTATTTTTAATCAAGAAATGATTTATCAAATTTTCACAGAATATAGTTCTAATATTGTATTAAGTATTTTAAGTGAGAAAAAAATTAATCTCAAAGATGATATATTATACCACATGATAATACCCTCAAATCATGGCCCGTCCCCTAGCGGTATACACTGACACCAGCACCTGTCCTCACAGGGGTAGCACGGCCGCACTCACCCCTCCTAATCCATAGGTTTCTGGCATATATTGTTTACATGGTGTTATTCTAATTAGATTCCCTATCAATATTTCATTATACAGGGAATTTCCAGTTTTCCGGGTTTTCCTAATAGTCTGAAAAATGCTGTGTGGCTGAGACTGAAGTGGTGGGAGCATTGCCTATCCATTGCCTATCCCGAAGACCCGGCCGTGGCCATTGGGATAATTTATACCAATAGTCAATCTTTTGACCATTAGAATGATATTCTCACATATCCAAAATGGTATTTATACCAACTCACTGTCATTAGATAATATAATCTAATTCTTCATTAAGACTTGACCGAGTTTGATAGGTAGGTCATCAAGTGGCATCTAAAAATAGGATTGGATCAGTGAGTGAGCTGATTTCAACCTGGATGATTGTGGACGCATGGGCTGTGCACATTTCCGGTTTTTTTTAAACCTCACTGGCATCCCCTCTTTATGACAGAGAACATTGTTATATCTCCTGTACTGTCAGACAATATTTTGTTTTTTTAAAGGCCAAGTTATCAGCAGCAACTGCATTTTACAATGGGGTGGCGAGGCTGATGTTCGCCACTGAAGCGTACAGTATGGGGACAGATGTGCCAGATGTTCGCAGAGTCATCCATGTAGGGCCTCCAAAGTCTTTGGAAAGTAAGTAGAAATCATCTGAATAGTTAATTACCCCACAGTTCTTGGTAATAACCTTCAACCCCAACTGTTGTTTACCTTGTAAAGTAATAAAGCATCTATGTGTCTATGGTGCACATGTATTTTCAGGGTATTCCTAACTTAGGAAACAATGTTCTAAAGTGAATTATAAACCTGTAATAGTTTGATGGACTATGATACTATTTTCTCATTCATATGCATTAATTTTCAGTTATTAATTAATATATTAATCCTTGTTCTTAACCAGGTAGCACAGCAGTCTGAAAAGTTAATTTCAATATTTGTATGTTCGACCTACCAAATAAGACCTCACTTAGTAGCTTCCACAACTTCTGCCTTTTTTCCACTCTTGCCAGAATTCATGTTCTAATTAATATTATTAAAGATATACCCATTTATTTTCTTTTTGTTTTGGACAGCACTTTATCAGGGGATAGGACGAGCTGGCAGGGATGGTTTAGCAGCAGAAGCTATCGTATACTTCAATGCATCTGACATAGGCCCAAATGTCGAACACATGGCTGAAGAGGTTCGGGATTACTGTAGGGCTGAAGGATGTCGCCGTAAAGTACTTGCAAACCACTTCACCTTCACACCTTCACACCAGTATGAAGCAAAACATGAGTGCTGCGACAATTGTGCGAAAACCTGCACTTGTTCACTTTGTCAGGTGTCCAAAAGTAGGGGCCAGGAGAGAGATGTGTTGCCACTCAAAGAGGCACTGTGTCTGTACTTTGAAGCTGAAGGGGAGGAGAGTCTCTCAATACCCCTTGCAAGAGAACTTAGTCTCCTGACCACCGATGAGGAGGTGCAAGAGCGCTTGAGCAGGCATGGAGTTGATGTTGTCTACACATACAATATCCAGCTTATTGTAAGGAGTTTTTGTAAAGCATTCCTATGATCAAATTCACCTCCATTGCCCGCATATTTCTACGCCACTGCTGAAAATATGTGTGACACTATTATAGTGTACAAGCCCCCACAGCCATTTCCATTGTTTTTGTGTATCAGAATATGCATAATGTTGCTTTTTTCAACTTATACTAGTTTGACAGTATGGTAGCGGTTGTCTTTTGTAAGAACTGCAGTGCTATACTACCCTGCATAGTTCTGCAACCAACACAAGAAATCTCAGTTGCATGTGCTATGTTATAAGGAAACACAGTAGAAACCTGAAGTAATCAACAAAGATTATTTTCCCCATTAGGTTCTAGTAATTAAGACATATTTATCCAAGTCATGATTCATGCTTTATAAACATGTACTTTGTGATATTGACAAATTCGGACACAAAGAGGTGATGGAAGACTTATGTTTTATATAAGCACATAATTGTGAGAGGATTAGGATCTTATATGGTCAATTCTCCCAGATCGTGATCGATGGGCCACGTACGGTGACCAATAATTCAAAGGGTCGTTTTCATATCTAAATATTGTTTTATGATATCAGAAACGATATTAGTGTATGTAGAAATGACAGATCTGTCAGAGGAACCCCACTTTCAGCTACCTATACCTTTAACCCTTTGGCGCCGGGTGATGCCTTAAGGCATCGCCGCACATGGCCGAATGATGCCTTAAGGCATCGCCGTGTGTGGCCGGATGATGCCTTAAGGCATCATTTTCTAAGACTTACAAAATCATAGTTTAAGTGTAATAACTTTATAAATAATTGATCAATAATGATGAAATTTTCACAGAATGTTGGTATGACATTACTATTACGATTTTGAAATACTCATAAAACGATATTAAAGTTAACATGTTTTATCACGTGACCAAACAGTGAAATTATCACAATTGGCCTGAAAAGACCCGTCCCCTGGCGGTATATACTAACACCCTACCCGGCCTTACAGACATTACTTTGTCAGAGGTGCCCGGTGTGAAAGGGTTAATGAAAATTGATAAACCCCTAAAATAGGCATTTTTTGCTCAAAATTCATAGATAAAACCTCTATAACCAGATTTTGAAGACCTCTTATTTGTATTTAACTATAAATATTCATCTGTTTTGAGTGTGTCATACCCACAAATGTGTTGTTGAACTTATAAAACATAACACATGCTTAAATGGGGAGATTTATGTGAAAAATCAGTGGTGAAGGGTATGTCACCGTACATGGGCAAGCAACATTTAAAGGTTTGAATTTTTGGTCACCGTACGTGGGCATCGATCACGATCTGGGAGAATTGACCATATATCCTTGAACATTTCTTTGTTCAATATATTTTTTACCCATTACATGGTGACGATGAGATTCTAAATTTTTCTCTAGCATGGTGCTACTATGATGCTAGAAGGTGCTCAGATTTATTATGCTAGGAGGTGCTATCACATGATGTGTTATTAAGCAGTCAAATAGGCATTTCATATCATGCATACAAATTTGGTTTACAATTGATATGATACTGCTTGTAGTTTTCATATTTACCAAGTGAATAAAATGTTCCTTGATGAAAAATCGACTTTTCTGTTCATCCTTTCCCTATTATACCAAACCTCACACTAACAAGTATTATAGAATATATATTTTTTCCGTTTATTTATATTAAATTTTTTGAGTTAGGTCGGCTGTGAATCGTTGGGCAGTAAGAAAATAGTTCCTTCTGTGAGTGGGAATAGTTAAGTAACTGTCAATTGTCTTTATTTTTGCCTGTTGGGATGGGAGTATGTACATATACAAATTGGGACTAGCAAATATTTCCAATTCTATTCACAAAATCTAATATCCCCGGATGATGCCTTGAGGCATCACCCACCCACCCAGCCCTGTTTGATGCCTCAAGGCATCACCCTGAACGAATGGGTTAAGCTATAGAAATATAACAATAATGAACAACAAAAATGCTGTCAGGTTTTTATTTTCAATTTACCAACATGATGTATTAGTGATGCAATAGCACACTTGAGGCCACACTTCTCAGCAGTCCTTTGAGAAAATCCTGGAAGTTGCTTGTGACATTTCGATTTTGTTTAATTTCATGAGTACACATGCTGATGCATACAATCACAAATAGATTCATAAAAACACCAGGCCACACTCCTAACCGAAAATATGCCTATATTTCCAAATACTTTTAAATCAAATTTAACAGGCATAGATATACACAGATCATATACATGGATATTGTAATGACGACATCACGAGAGAAATACTGTATAATCGTATATATAGCTTGGATCCGGATGCTGTCTGACGTCACCTCTCGCGAGATCCCGTCTCCCCGAGAGAACCCCCCCGAGAGTCCGGCGACCCCGGAACCTCCGCAGAGATGACGCCAAACTGTAACCCGACCCTCGCTACACTATGTACAGATCATTTATTATATACCCATGCAGTATATTTGATAATTACATACTGCTGCTCCCCTAGTGCAACTGAGCCACATAGATAAATCTTTTCCAATTGAAAGTATATATAAATTTCTTTTTATATATATAAATAATGTACTATGACATTACTTTTCAGTTTTTATTCACCATAAAACGTGATCAGTATAAGTCTTCCTCATAGTATTCTCATGGGGTACACAATGGGCACCATTATCTCTGTATCCTGATACATACTAGGCGAGCTGCCTTAATGTAAATAGTAAAATTTGCATATTGACTCTTTATGAGTATTTTACGGTTTTTAGTCTTTGTAAGTAAGACTTTACATCTTTGTAAGGAAAACTTTATTACATATAACAACAATGATAGTCTCTCAGAGACCTAGAGCATAACCTTTTCTAAAAATATAGTAGGTTATAGTGGACACTATGGTGTCGTGGATTCACTTCTATGTGAGTGAAAAAGGATATCTTATTCTTCGCAAATATGTCTAAATTTGACAATTAGCATGAAGAGATCTAATGAGTTTCAATGAATTGAGTAAATATAACTTAACAGTATGAGTATTATCTTAAGCATAATAATTATGAGCACCATTACCTGACCTTTTTTTCTTCCATTAGGGTAGAAAAATAAGGGTTTGGGTTGTAGACTATGAATATTCATGATTTATTCAGTGAGTCATAAAATCACAATAGAAAAAACCTAAATTATTCTAAATAGGTTTTTCTAACATCAAAGTTTGACTCAACTTCAGTGTGCTGAGTACTTTTGAGTATCTATGCCTGATTACTTCAGGATTGTATTTACATATCTCGAATTAGTATCACAATGGACAGGGAGGTGTGGTTTTCTGAATGAAAGTATTAGCTGTTGATGCTTTCTGAGATTTTTTGTCCTGTCAATGTAAGATTTTAATGTTCTGACCATAACATGGGGCGGGAGCATCAGGGGAAACCTGTAGAGTGCCTTCAAATTGAGAGGCCCAAGCAATCACAATCAAGCATTCTATACCATTTTTCTACATCTGTATATATAATATGACAAGTAATATTCATACTTAACATTTGCACCACACACAGTCGGTAAAGCAGACAGTGGGTTATTCAGGGTGAATACATCCCTACACATTTACACCAGTTGACAGTAAATACTGAAGTTAATAAGGTGCCAAATTTCCACTTTACTGTCCTAACATGAAAACAGGTTTAACATCTTAACAGGGTGGATATTGTTGATACGAATAAGCCATACCAGATAACTTCAAATAGAACTAGTAATCAAGTTCTGTAGCAAAATGTATCTTTTTAATTGATACCCAATTCATCCAATCTGTAGTGTCAAGGCTACTGAGAAGTGAGGGAGTACGAGATTGTAAAGACTCGTGTACCCTGCCAGGTTCATTCCTGAATGGCTGCACACGGCGAAGGTCCTGAATGATGACCACCTCATCACCATGTGCAGAAGCAGTGGAGTGTTTTTTTGACCTCACTATGGTCTCTGTTCTCCGATCGAAGTTTTCAGCAATGGCCTTGACACCGGCAACAGCGCTGGTGCGGTTTGTGATGTTTGTCTCAGTCTTGTTGGAGGCCATATGCCGTACATGCTTTTTAACGTCGTGGACTGCCCACTCCATGCGATCATCGCACGCAACATGGCCATCAACATTGCCATTGGTGTTGCAAAAAAGGCCGTAAAACTCCTCATGTGCCTCTTTCTCAGACAAAGTTGACATCTGATGTGTCAAGAAGCGCATTATCTCATAAGCATACTTTGAGAAACGTGAGCTTTCCCGGAAAAGGAGCATGGCATATTTCAGAAGCCTGATGCCACGGCTCCGATCAGGCAAATGTACTAAATCAAGCAAGCTTTTGAAGACAAGCCCTAGCTCTAGAAGTCGGTGTGAATAGTTTTTCACCTCATCTTGGTTTCCAGGGGGTCGTTGGCGCTGGACTTGCTGCACAAGAATGGGCAGTAGTGCACCATCGATGAGCCGGAGATTCATGAAAAGTCCCTCTTCTTGTACATTACCATGTTGCAGTTTATGTAGGATGGACTGCATGTCAGGGGCAACAAGTCGGTCGATCATATCCCCTATGTGAGTCTTGGCCCACTCTTGTACTTCCACCTGGCAACCAAGATGAGGTGGTTGTATAGAGGCAGGGCTGTCCCACACATCACTTAAACTGAAATGGTGAAGGGCAGCCTCGACAATGTATGCATCAACGACTGAAACAACAAAGTCTTTGTCACTATCGTAGGCTTTCCTGACGTCAGGGTCTACACTTTTTCGTGCAATGCGAGATTTCTCACATCTCAGGGTCCCCAGCTGGTAAATACTGTCTTCACGGTACAGGTGCCTGAAAATTAACATCAAAAAGTTCATGTTCATGTGGAACAATTCAAATGTGACCGGGCCCAGATGTTTGTACCGGTCGGGATGATTGTTGTCCCCAACGGCAAGTAGTTGTGCTCCAGTGAACCGCTCTCTGGTGAGTTGATCACCACCCACATGGATCTTGATGTTTTCGAGCGGAACATGTGCATCATTGTAGACCTTCTTGATGAGGCCTTCATATGAATCCAAGATGTCTGTCACGTCATCATACTTTTGTTCATTTTTGAACAAAACTGGCAGTGGGATGACAACATTTTTCCTGGCATCCTTATTGCCACCGACAAGATCAGGAAGTGTCCCTTTCAAAAAAGAAAACCACGGCACGTGACGAACTAGCACCTTTGAGATGAGTATGGTGTACTCATACCGGATGTTCTGCCAGTCATCTTGGGAGAGAAGGAAGGCCTCTTCTGGTACTTGATGGAAGGGTACCTGTGGTCTAGCAGAGGCACAGTGCAAGAAGCATTCATTCTGGATAATCGCTAATGAGCCAAATGCATGGCACATGTGGCTGTGCCTGTCTTGCCTTTCGTCGCCCACAGTCACACGCCAATTGATATTATCTCCTACAATTCTGAAACTGTAAAACAAAGACAAATCCTATATTAAAACAGATATAAGTTTTCGGGACAGTTTCAACAATTTAGCTGTAATGTGTGAACCCTGGTTAACAACCCATTCACGCCAGGTGATGCCTAGAGGCATCAACCGGAGCTGGCCAGTTGATGCCTCAAGGTATCATCTGGGGATGGCTGGGTGATGCCTTGAAGCAAGATTTACAAAATATTCATTTTTCTCAATAAAAATGAGAATAATGGCTCAATAAACATGAAAATTTCAGAGAATGTTGATATAACAATAGTAGTATTTGATATTTCTAGGTGAAATAAAGAATAGTAATAAGTACCATGTGTCATGTCACATAATGAAAAAATAAAATGTTCTCAATAGGGCTATGTACCCGGCCTCTACTGGCATTCATCGGCACTAGTACCCGGCTCCATAACTGTAGCCCTGCAGAAGGTACCCGGCGTGATAAGATCAATGCCGCCTGGTCAAAATGGGTTAATTGATAATATGGGAAAGTACTACTAGTGCCTCATAGCCTATACAGACCGCTTTCCTATACGTAGTATACTATAGAACACGCCAATAAAGACACAAGTAATTCTCGTGCACAATCATTAAATATTTAGTATTCAGGTAATTCAAGTAAAAACGGTAACCCTTAAAACAAGCAATATCTTTATCATAAGTTAATATACTAGACTAGTGCATAAAAGAAGAGTACGGCAAACACCGGATTCAACTGGGCTGGTAAGGTATTCCCAGACTTGGACTAAAATCACTCCTTATTGGCACCAAACCCACGCATGAACCAGGCTTCCCAGTCGACCAACTATGGGGTTGCCACAATGGGGATTTTTCAAGTAAATTTACATTCAAACAGCCATATAATTAATTTTTCAGTTGTTTATTTACTCACCGCTTGTGATTCGCAACAGCATCCACAAGTTTTTCGTCAAAGTGCCCACCAATCATCTTCAGAAGCACATTGCATGAGGAGTAGGACAGTGTTACCCCAAGAGGTTGCAAACGATCAAACACCTGGGAATGATAAATACAGTTACAAAAATATTGTTATTCTTATAATATATCACCATAGACTATATGCAGGGATGAAAGTTGTGACTAAGGAAAAAAAATTTAAAAACTCGTAAAAAGTTACATTATTTTAGAAGAGATTGGCTATGAATTTATATATTCTAGTATTGCGAGTGTATATGAAATGTTGGAATTCTGTAAATTGTCGGAAAAATTGCATCCTGGTGTATGTATGGAATAGTAATAGATTTCAATAGTCTGTTTCAGCACTGTTTCTATATGCTGATAATAAATATAGAAATGCATGTTCCCCAATATGTAAACATTACAAGAAATCTGAAAAATAAATATAGATGGAGAAAATGCCCAGCTTTGCAAGGTGTATCTTGTATTGTGCCTGTGAGCTGCGGTTCAAACAAATCACCCATATCTTGAACATCCCACACAACAGTGGTGTAGATCAACATAATACGCAAAACACATTTTAGACAGTTTAATTCTGCCACAAAAATACACTCCATGAAATGTTCAGGATCCATGTGTTGTTGGTTTGAATAATATATAGAAATATAATAATATACATTTTAAATCAGGGTGAACTATATTCTACATCACTAAACTAGTGTTAGTAAATCATGGGTTGGTTATTGTTTCTTGGGTATTGATCATTACCTTAATTCTATATGCTAAATGCACTTCCAACAGAGAACTGAAATGACAAAACACAGAATATGAGTTGTACAATTGTAAAACATTCAATGACAAGGTTACTGAGTGTCACAAGTCATGGTTGTGATTATGCTGGACAATGACCACTGATTTCTTTAAAGAAAAAGGGCCTTTTCTTGGTCTTTCAGACAATTGGGCTTATCAAACCATTTGGGCATGGACATGACCTGACGTAGCAGCTGTGATCCCATCGTTTGCCATATGGAACTTTGATTAAACATACTAGTAGATTAACCCTATCGCGCCAGGTAGCCACGGTAGAAACACAGGAGTGGAGGTGGGTATTGGTGCCAGTGTATACCGCTAGAGGCCGGGTACAAAGGCCTCATTATGATCATATTATCCTGGCCTCCTTTAGACTATTCTTTATTTGCATAAAAATATAAATTATGATGTTATACCTACATACTGTGAAAGTTTTATATTTATTGAGCAATTATTTCCATTATTTCCAAATTTTTCACAAAAAGAAATATTTTTTAAATGATGCCTCAAGGCATGAATGGATTAAGTTACATGATGTAAAGGAGATAATTAACATAGTTTACAAGAAGTAGAATTTTCACTGGGAATCAATTCTAAATCCTACCTTCTGGTCACACAGGTTGTCATAGAGTACAATGGTGTTTACTCTCTGCACAAGGCTGAGGTCATGGATCCTACCCTGAAGAAGTATGGAATATGCCATTCCTAGTCGAGGGAGGTGTTCCCTGATACGGTTCTTTGCATCCTTTGGAACGAGACTGTGTGCCATCATAGCCATAAGGCTTGGGTGTTTCCTACACCCTTCATCCACCACGCTTGACCATGAAAACGATTCCATGTGGGCAAAGTCTTTCTTCATAAGGTAGCTCACATTACCCCGCACACGATTTGTCATCATCTTTGAGCTATCGTCAATTTCAGAGCACTGAGCCTCAAGAACTAGGCGAAGAAGTTTCTTGTTTTTTACCACTTCTGTTGCCACTATTTGACTGCTGCGTGTTTGAAGAGCACACCACAGAGACGAAAACTCTGTACGGCCAATGGGTACATCCTTCCTATCCTCCAGAAGGGTTTCCAATGACTCGGGTAGCTCCTGGCAACGAATTTGCCTTTTGGGTTTGGCCACTGATTTCTTAGGTGATTTTGTCTTTGCCATTGTATAATGATCAGCCAAGACACGAGGTGGCAAACGATCAGATGAGTGGACTGGTGTAGTTTGAGCATGGTCCTCTGGTGGCTGTGTAGTGTGAGCCTGTGGTTTCGGTGTCACTAGCAGTGGTCTATTACTACAATTTTGCCTTTTGAGTTTTGCCTCTGACTTCTGGGGTGATCTGGTCTTTGCCATTGTATAATGATCAGCCAAAACCCTAGGAGCCAAACGAACCGATGAGTTTTTGATGACTGGCGTAATCTGAGCATGGTCCTCTGTTGGCAGGGAAGTGCATACATTTGAAGCTGCCTGAGAGTGCCTTGACATAACCTGTGGTTTCGGCGTGATTAGAAGTGGTCTATCAATACTGCAAGTGGTACGTCTCGCCACCTGCGCGCATGGTTGCAGAAGAGAAAAACCACCCTGGAAAAAGAGAGGAAGGGTAAAAAAAAATGAATATTGAAACATACACAATGTTTAAAAGAAAATCTAAAATTAATATTATGTTAGTTACTTCTTCACTAAATAAACTATGATACTGTCAAACAAATTAACAAATACATCACTAATATGACTATGAGAACAGTGAATCTTGTGAAGCTATTCATTCAATAGTGAAACAAATAGGCCAGATTTTATATTGAATGAAATCAATGACTTAAATAGTGAAGTGTGTCAGAAAGGGACTCAAAAATATTCAATATGAAATATATCTACATATAGCACAGTGGGAAATAAAATATGGTAAGCCTTAACATGTACCCATGTAAAAAAAACCTGAATCTTTTTCTATGAACTTAATTACTACGACCACCACACATGTGACAACACCCCCCCCCCCCCCCCCCCCAGTCCCGCCTGTTTTATGTGGTATATGACGAGTTCCCATTTTTTGGTCACCAGTAGGTTTTTCATAGATAAAATCCAAACTTTTGAAATGGTGTTGCAATAATTATTCCAAATTATGGATTTTAAGTAGAGCTTTCATGGGATGTACAGTTTTGCATATCTATTATGGATATTGTGACTCCAGGAGACATAAGAATATGTTTTTAGGTGATTTTCTTAATGAAAATTACAAAAATTCCTTATTCTCCTTGTTTTCAAAGTGCCACCACGGACTACATACTACAGGCTGAGGGCTTTGTTTTGTAGGAGTTGGAGTTCAATTGCATGGTAGTTATTCTTTGGGTTGTATACATAGTCACAGTAGTCGAGGTATGGGAGAACTTTGGTCTTGTAGATTTTAAGAGCTATTTGTTCATTTATTAGGTGGCGGATTTTTTTAAGTAAGTATAACTTGTTCCTTACTCTTTGTATGATTGTTTTTCTATGCTCAGCAAATGTAAGTTTCTTGTCAATAGTAAGTCCAAGATAGTTAAAATTCAGAACACTTTCCATTTTTGACCATTTAACTTGATGTTAGCTACAAGTTGTTCAGGGTCATCATTTTTTAAATGCATAATTTTAGTCTTTTTCTCATTTACTGTTAGCAGATTATTATCACACCAGCCACTTATTTCAGGTAGTATTCGTATCATATCCGGTATGTTTTGGGTAGTGATTGCAGCATCATCTGCATAGAAGGTAAGTTGACTGTCAGTGTCATGATAGGGCACACGGTAGCATGAGCGGGACCGCATGAGCGTGCCCACAGAGCTCAGGCAGCCGGAGCAATATAATTTTCCGCAATATCTATGAAGTACTATTTTATTAGCATTTTACAGGATATTAAAAGAGATGAGTGCCAGGTACAGGGACAGGCAGGGCAGACTGCCAGTGTGATGGATGCTGGGCTACTCAACCCTACAAAGCACGGTAGATGAGCTTGCACTGTGGCTAGATATCTTAGTATGGGTTCCTTAGTACTCTGCTCTGTTTTAGTTATGTATGATAATTGGTGATGGTACTATTAGCCAGACACAATAATATATAAACATTTTGAGGAATATGTCTCTGGTGTAATATGGACAGTATCTTCGGGGAAATATTGGATTCACTTGGCAAACACTAAGCCTCAAATTGTAAACAAACCCATGTCAGCCGATTGATATCTAATATTGACTCAATCAAATGAAACCATAGACCTATTGGGACCAAAGACATATATGGATCTGTTGATGCATTTAAAAAATGTTTCTGGTACATTCCAATGCCATATTTCACAATTTAATGTACTAGAAACATCTCCAGTCGGCATTGTTTATATCGTGTGAGTGGCCTTATGACGGCCACCTGCTACACCGGATCCTGGGTGCGAGAGCGTGAGACTTGGGACTGTAAATGGGCCTATTCATTAATTACTGACAAAGCTTGAAAACATGTGGGGTAACTGACACAATAAATACTTTAAACATGTTGTGGCATCTGTGGGCAACGTACCGTAGAGGGTGGCGTTGGATATGTCAGAGGTGCAGCAAGGGGTGTATCAGTATCAGTAGCAACCTTGAATTGGAAAAAATGATAGAATTAGGTGGAGAACACTGTAGGGGTAGTATCTAACAAGGCAGGAAAAACAATATTTTTTGGGGTGAGGTTTAATTAATATATTTGGGTGTTTGTACAGCAAAGGGCACCAAAATTGCTGAGCCCATCTGGCCAGTCGGTCTATACATCCAGTATATCTCACATCATATCTCCGTGGCAAAACTGGGCTATGATAAGCTCTAAAGCATTTCAGCACAACGTTGATTTAATTCATACCTTTATATGGTCCAGTTTGGTATTTATAATTAAACTAGGTAGAAATTGTATGAAATGGTAGTATAAAAGATAATCAGAAATCTGAGGTTGGCAGATCAGTTGTCGACGCAAGTCTAGGTCAGTGATCTGACATTTTTTGGTACCTACTTTAGTGCCTACTGAAGAATGTAAAGGTGTTTTACCTGGGCCTTATGTCGCACTTTTCTATTCTCTGGAGTTCGTTGAAGAAGACGTTTTGGGTGAATGGTTTTCAATGTAGACTGACATTTTTCACGGAATTCTACAACGCTCTTGTGTAGGCTCAGCAGTTTCCTTTCACACGCACGGCAAATGGCTCCTTCAGCAACATTCAGTCCACCATATGTATGTAAAAGTTGTCTGAGGTTTTTCTTCTCACCAGTCAGTGTATTTATTTTAGTGTACACCGGACCACCAGCACACACCAAGCAGATAACGTTATTGACTTTTCTGGGAGTATTCTGTGTAAGACTGCCATCTGAAGGTGGTTTCCTATATGAATAAAACACAAAAACATAGGTAAATATATAGTATCCTGGTCAACACATTACCATACGGAACAGTGTTAAATACGGCAAAGGTACGGAACACTGTTCAGTACGCGTTGACAAAAATATCATTTGTTGGACTAGATTAAGTTACTTATTTCAGCGAATTTCTGGTATGCAGTAAATATAGAACCACCTACCATGTTTGTACAAACCACAAAACTCGATAATTACATATGGTACGTCTGATTCCGTACAAACTGTAAATTATCATCTTGTTCTGTAGCTTATACAGCAAGCGTAGATCTATTTTATTTCCGGCAATGTGTACCTAAAAATAGCGAAATATAACTGATCCTGTAATTATTTACATCATTGAATAGGCCTACTAGGTGTCATTAGATACCAGGTAATTTGTTTTTCTAAAAAAAATAACATGGTCATAACATTTGCTTGTGTCTGTAGAAAGAATGTCTGTCCTGTCTTGTCTCATGTTTACCATCGATGGGAAGAACGTCCCTGGACGACAGTGTATGTTGTTGTTTCAAAAGAAAAATGAATCAGAATTTCCTGGAGAACATTTCTGTATGTTCTTTGAGCTTCCTCACCTAATATCAACTTAGGAAATGGAGGGGAAACTGACCTGACTTTGCATGGCCAAATCTCTTTGCATTTCATCCGATTCTAATGAAAACAAGTGGAAATGAAAGCTTTGGGTCTTGCCTGTCTGATGCCTGTGCTCAAATTTGATGGCGACCAGACGTTGACGATTTTATACATTAAAAGTTGTGAGATTCAACAGGCGGCGCCTGTGGTGTTGACGCATGTGGTGTTGTCTCAAAACTAGACTGCCAACTTCATCTACTAATAACGTAGACTTCAATTAAAAATAGAATGATAAAATCTATACGAGTAGATAGATCAATCCTTTCTCTACAAATAGACACCAAAATAATGTTTGTGTGACACACACAGCCCTCTCCAGCTCTATTTTCGCAAGAGCTGTTTAGTAAGGTGACAAATGCGGGAGGCGGCACGCCGCAGACGGCCGGAGTGTATAAAAGTACAACACTTTCCCAGCTAACAAGTAATGTTAAAATAATGTTTTGAAATGTAATTTCATGTCCTAAATCTAATAGCCAGTGCTTCACCAGCAGACTTAATCTACCCGCAGTTACTTGAAATTACCTTATCTATTGTCAGTTCATGATTAGAATGGGACCAATGCCATTCAAAAAATGTAAACAAACGGTTTCAAACGAAACGCGAAAACGGCTGATGGGTTCCCGCCGATTTCATGGACAGATAGCACTTTTCTGGCAATAACAGACAGTACTATACACAAGACGATATAAACAAGACGATAAGAGAGGGGGTATAGGTAAATCAACAAGTGTACAGGTCTGTATACTCCTGTATACCGTTACGAAATTCGCCGTGTTTATGTGGTACTGGTGGCATTGGCAAGGTAAGATCAGGTTCAAATGTGAGACTACTCTACAGTACAGCTCATTTAAATCGACTTTCAGGATTTGAAACATATCGAACAGTATGAATCCTTTGGTATCTTATCATTCTGTAACTCTGTAGCCCTTTTGTGCTAATACATAAAACAACTAAAGTTAAATTGTACTTACCTTTTGCTTCGATCTGGCGAACGCAACACGTGCGCCATCGTGTTTGTTTTGATTCAAAGTCCGCGCATGCGCTCACAAAATTAGTCAGAAAGCTGACCAATTTCATCGGCCTCTCCCTGCGGGTATATCTCCGCCGAGCCCCCTAGCGGATACCCCGGGAACCAGCGTAGGATATAAATACCAACGCGCAGCCGCGAATAGGACGTGTCAAATCTGGTATCATGGCTACTTAGATATAATAGAGGAGGTATACTCAGAACGTTTGCTTTTATTAATTCGAAATTGAATGTATGTGTAGCACTGTAGAGGTCTAGGTTTACAAAGTCTACGCTGCACTCTGTACTCCTGTTCACCTGTCTACGATGTGTTATGTTCCCTTCTTCCATTGTACATACATGTGAATCTGATGAATTATTATCCGGCTTTTATTTAAAGAATAACCCGGATCATTGTCAATTTGAAAATAATGAAAATTCATGCAGCTGATTCCCGGAAGTTATTCTGTGTGACGAATAATAAATGATACATAACTATCCATGACAATACGTTTTAGAACGTGGGATTGGATGAACAGAAATGACAAACATGACTAAAACACCATACACAATCCGTTGTAAACACCAAGTCAGTACAAAGATTTCAACATTCTCCATTGACAATGCGCGCTTAATTTGAACCATCTAAGATGATATATTGCTGTTTTTATGCTTGCATCTGTTTATCTTGTATATACACAACAATCAAATATCAAGTTTATGTTATTTCTGAATGTCAATATGGTCTGTTAAAAGAGTGACCGTACGATGGATATGCAGGCTAAAGCCAGAGACATACCAAGCGAGAAACGCGGCGATTCCCAGAATCGCCAACACAAAATGGCATCTATGTGTGCTATTATTTCATAGTTCACCTAATTATTGCTTCCGAGAGTGGAGCTCTTACTATGAAATAATATTCCACAGCTATTACTATGAAATAATATTTCACATACGTGCCATTTTGTTTTGGCGATTCTAGAGATCGCTGCCTTTACTCGCTTTGTGTGTCCCCAGCATTAGATAGAATGTAAATATACTCAGATCTGCTGCCTCAGGATGACTTAAAACCATCATCGCGATGCCATCCATAGAAGGGTTCATGCAATCGCATGTATATATGAACCAAATTTCTATTTATTTTATCATTTCCTGTAATCCGTGATGACATTTCACCTTAATCCGGTGCGTTTGGTCAGTGCCGTGTGGCACCCGCCCACTGTGAGCGACTGGAATGTCAGGGGCCAAAGTTTAACTAGCATTTTCAGCATTTAGGCCCAGACCCACTGAGCTCCCTACACACTCCGACTATCGTGTTTTCTCTTTCTCTTTTTTTAAATTCAAGTAAGTTGAAATTATACAATCACCCTTTTTAGGCGTTCTTCCTTGGACTGATCCAACAACAACAAACACATTCCAACACAATTCGGACACAGGATTTTTCAGCATTCCGACATGGCTATAAAACGGGAATTTTGTGTCATACTGTGTCACCCTCTGACACACCACGACACATAAAGTTTTAGTATTTTGAAACTGCTATGATGCAGGCGGAATTTGGTTTCGTAGCCATGTCATAGCCGTGCCTGAGTGTATCGCAAGCAATGGGTTAAGCCAGGCACCCACTCCTTCCGACAGACTACGACATGACCATGACATGGTTCCAAATAGAAATTTATGCATCGTAGAAATGTCGAGAAGTTGAAGATTTCTGCGTCATAGCGTGTTTCAGAATATGAGACTAAATTCCCACATCGTAGCCATATTAAATGTTTGAAAAGTCCTAGTGTATCGGGATCATGTATGAATGCGTGGCGTATTGTGAGCTCAGTGGGTTCAGGCATTGTAGGACCCTTATCAAGAGGAGTGCAGGGTGACATTGAATTCAGGTGCTTCCAACCACCACTTACGTATTAACGGTCATCTAAGTCCATACCCCCTCCCAGGGCAGTATACTCTATGAGGTCAGAGTTTTACATGACATGAACCTTACTAAGTGCAACTGTTACATGCACGAATGTTTACTTAATCAAGGCTATATACTTTAGATTCATCTACAGTCATAATCCTCTGTGTATGGTACAATCGTATTCTGAACGATATCACGACAAGTAATCTATTATTCCATACAATTTACTAGCGTCATTGCCAATTAAAAATTATAAATGAGAAACCAGTAAACAAGAAAAATGGGCAGATGATTTCGGGTAAGTTAATTGAATAAGAGTAATTAATGAATCATGTTTCATTACAATTTTTAGAAAAATTCATCATATTTCAAATAACTTTGTACTTAAGCCGATTAATGACAAAAATACTGCTTCGGTATATTTGGTTGGTTTAGTATTTCGAGTTTTTTCGAAGTGGACACGATTGTATGGTAGACATTCTCCTGTCCGGATCTGTGGGTTTTCAGATAGTCTGGTTAGTTTCAATGCACGGTCACTTACAAAAGTGATTCCTTCTGTTTTATATTTTATCGGTATGTAGCCGCAGTGCTTATGTAATATATAATATTGATGAATTTATCCAATTATTCGTGCTTTAGGGAGATGTTGTACTGATATATACATTTATTCAAACTATTCATGTTGCTGGGACGTCCTCTCATACCGCGTCTCTTTCGATAGAAATATTAAAAGAGCTCATTTAACATCTTTATTGAAATAGATTTGAATTCTTCTTTTTTTCATTTCTAATGCTCATAAATATCAATCTCAAATTTTCATTATATATTTACATGGGATCAGCAACACTCCATCATATCTAAGTCAGTCGTTCTTCTTAACCAATCAGAATGCGTATTCAGGCTACTCTGGTATTTCTCCCTACCAGCACAGTATGCTGGTATGGATGAAGTTGAAACCACAGTACAGGCTGGAATCTGTAGTTTTTACGGTATAGATATAGAATATATCAAGCTATTAATGTGCTTTGTATGATGATATCAAGTTCTGAGGGTATGCATATGTATATGTCATTAGAGGGGCCTAGAGGTACTATCGGGAATGATCACTGTTTCCAGGAACAATTTGCGGCCATCATGGTCCATGCCACAATACATGTGGAATGTTCATCTTTATTTCATATACATCATACATTGCGGCAAAAGGGAGAACATTGCCTACTGACAGAGCAAAGTGGTTGTATATACAGAGTAATATGGGAGCCTCAAGCTAAAATTGCACTCATTGATTATGCAGCAACTGATCATAGTTCCCATTCTTGATGACGTATCTGTACTAATAATGAATCCTGCACTGACAGCTTGAGTATGATTGATTTTATATGATTCGCTAGCTTAAGAAAAGAAATGAATAGTAATAAGATTCTGTTCAGGAGCACCCAAGGAGAAGAATAACAAATCTCATCAACAATAGGAGCAGCAATTTTATAAGGTGAGTAACGCTATTCAGGAATAACTTTGAAGACCTACAGGGTTCATGAATATGATTATAATGGCATTTTGTGGATCTAGAATCAGGTATGTGTGTGTCTGTATTTGTATATATTTGATAGATATGCAACTTTAATCATAGTAAAATTTCTTCTTGTAATTTTAGTATGGTTTGAAGTGGTTAGAGATGTAACTTTAATGAACCTCTATAGAGGCGAGTGCTTTGACAAGGGAACAAAGCCCGACAGTCTACTAGATATATATAGTAGTAGTCAAACTAGATTAGACACATCGGAGACATCTCAGACCGAAAAAAAACCTGAATAGTGAGTGCAGAGAGGGTTCTTATTATTTATTCATTTGGGTGGAGTTCTTTTTGGGCTTAGAAAAGAGAAGATAAGTGAAGAAAGGTTTGCGATCCGAATCATCGGTCAGTCCAAGCTAAGCTAGGCAAGATTAATCCAAAGTATAGTCCAGCCGAGGATTAGGGACCGTCAGGCTCTCGATGAAAGACGGACGGGGTCAAAGAGGTCATTACCCCTCCTTCAAACCGTTTCCCGAAATCAAATCACACAATTCTGGAATAAATTGCTTTTATCCATGGCTATCGTCTGGGGTATTTATTCTCTCAGAATGTACCCGAGTCCTGACACTGGGACACAATCTCAGGTTAAGTTGAGTAAAGTAGGACATGTCTGGATTGTAAAGATCCTATTTGAGTCAACGTTCACTGACTTGATTCTGTCGACAGGGATACCAAGCATGTTGCACTCCAGATTTAAGTGTCAAACCTCTATTTGAATCGTCAGAGTGGTTGGCTAAAGAATCCACCAATTGAGACCTCTTTCTGAGGTACAACAGTCGGTATCTTATACTACTCTCGATTAAGAGTGCCATAGGCTTAGCATTGACTGACTGTCTTCGATATGCAATCATTCTGACGATTTAAAATCGTGAAGATGGATAGATATCAAGCGACCCTGAATACCAATCAAATTGGATTTAAGCAACTGCTATTGCCTTTGCTCGGCTACTGTCTCACGAAGATCACTGTGCGCCCAGGTCTTGTTGCATATATCCAAATAGACACAGGGCAATTTCTACCCGACCTCACTAGTGCGATGCGATTGTCGCAAGTCAATAAAAAGTCATAAACGGCGGGCGAGGGTCATAAAAACGGCACCGCCCATCACATCGCATATAATCGCTCCTGTGGGGCCGGGGTTGCGCGCATGTGCGATTGTGTGCGATGCAACGGATCCGTTGCATCGCACATCTTGAAATGTTCATGATGTGCGACGGATTCATCGCAGAGGCCTCACATTGTATTCATATATGAATATACTTACATCTATATGTACAGCCCCTATAGCTTTTTTGCTATTTATAGGTTATGAACCTCATATCGGCCTTCTAATTGTAGGGTGTTAGTTGGACAAGAAATGAATAAGCGGAAATATCTATCATGTGTGAGAGAGGCTCAAATAATATCTTTCTTTTACCTAAGGAAAAAGAATTTTTTTAAAGAAAATATAAAAACATAGTTTCCTCTTGACAGAATTTTTTTTTCATATGTGCTTCCACAAACACTGCGACGAATCAATCGCATCAGTGGGGCATACCCTGGATATTCTTTGCGATTGAGTGCGATGAATCCATCGCAATTGGGGTCATAATCCCCGCCGAGGTGGTGTTTATGGGGCGATAAAACATGTCCGACGATCGCATCGCATCAGTGGGGCCGGGCTTTTAAAGCCCGGCCCCACTGATGGTCCAATGTGGACGTTTATCGAACAGCATACTGAAGGCGTAAATCATAAAAAGGCCAGTGCTACTCTAGTCGCTAAGTTCATCTTCTGTTATCGATGAATGTGCCGTATTTATAAATGAGGTCTAAATGAGCTAGTGAGATTCATGCAGATAACTTAAAACATCTTATTTCCGTTCAGTTGAGAATTTCTATGACAAATACAACTGTATCATAATGTGCCAGAGAGGCACACATGGATATTTCGAGAGTATAGCTAATGTAGACTTGCACCAAAGTGTTCATAGGTGGATGCATCCTGCCCTTGGCCTTATACCTAGTTGTTCTTAAATTTATCCATGCCCTAGCAACCACAATAAGATTGCGGGGAGTAGCTATTTAAGGTGGACACCTCAGTATTCACCAGGGTACGGGAGTCTGGGCGTCACCTTGGCTCACCTGTAAACCAGTTTTCTTTCTTAGATGTCATTCTATCAACAGTTTATACTGAGCTTCCTGTGGAAAGCCATGCAGCGACTCTTCCTTTTTAGTCCAACAATTTATAACATAGAACTGTTCCCTTGAGAACTTGTGTTTTTAACCCTTTAACAGCAGGAAGATGCCTCCAGGCATTCCCCTGGCTACGGCAGGGAGATGCCTCCAGGCATTCCCCTGGCTATGGCAGGAAGATGCCTCAAGGCATCTTAGAGGAATCATTGATACTTATATACAAAATTCAATAGATAAAAAGATAGTTGTTTGATTTAAAAGAAATTTGGGCAACTTATAAGAGACATATTGACCTTTGATTTGGTATAATAAAATATGATCAGTCACCAAGGTAAAATACTTAAATCACATGACACATCACATGACATTGCTATTTCCCCCCAAAAAAGGTGCCTGTCGTAGCAGGGTCGTTTAGGGAGGCAATACCTGCCGTGTAATGGTGAGATGGGGATCTGGGTGTTGCAGGGAAAGGGTTAAAGGTTATATATGTCAACTATGCTATTACAAATATAAGAATGTCATCATACTATATGTAATGCCCATATTGTATGGAGTTCACTTAGTGAGACTGCACGTTTGCCCTCTCGCTTTATAAATATTAAGGATTTGTCATGCTAATGTTATCCACAATCCCTAAATTCATCGAATTTATTATGTTTTGGTTTGACCTGCGGCACTAGCAACTAATCCAAATGGCCGTCACTGAGTTGTAACTTGGTACTCACTCGATGTGAACGGTGTAAAGAAGTTCTCATAAATATTAGGTAAATTATTCTAGGAAAATAAAACCTCTAGACCAGAGATCAGAAATCAACATCCTACAGCTGTCGAACTGCATGACCTCTGCATCCAAGGCGATAACTCTTGTCAATAAACCTTTAATGTTGAATCAAAAAAATGTTCCGTAGTATTAAACATAAAGCTCAACTCCTCGCTTTCCTCATACAACCCTTTGTTTTGTTGGAACACCGTCTGTTCCAGATGTAAGTGGTCACTGTTGTGGGTTAGTCCATTTGCGGGGTATTATCAATGTGCAATTCAAGATTCGCCTCAAGTGCGTAACCCTGTACATAGTTTAAGCGCCGCGATATAAATTTGTCAAGTGCCGTCTCTACGGAGAGTCCCGCAACTGGGGCTCAGTTGTAATACTAAATTAATGAGTATATAGAATAGATATGAAATACCTTGTTCTAACATCTGTATAAGATCTACAGTTCCTGAACTTCGAATTACTATCCATAGGCCAAGTGCCGCAATATGACTTCACGTGTCTCCATACCTAATTTAATAGAAATATATTTATTCAAAATGCAAATACATGTACAATGTATTCATTTCGCCCAATGCCTGGAGATACTTTCACTCTCAGTCCAGCCCACACACTCCATGTATGCATGGTGTTGGTTTTATTGGTATTATTGAACAGAACGGCAGTGGCTATATGCATGTGGGTGCATTACAAACGTGCTGCAGTTACGTGGTGCTCAGTGTGTTGTTACGTCTTATGTAACTTAGACTTTCTGACGCACATAGACATGGCCCGGACCCGACCCTGGGCCCTGTTGAATAATTTTGGCTTGTACATGAAGACCCTTTTCTGTATGCAAACGAGACGGAGGGTCGATGTGCTTTGTATTCAGCACTTATGGATGACCTCGCATCGGATAGGACTGTCCTAATGGTCGAGTTTGAATATTATTAAATGATAACCCCAATACAAGGTTTCCTTGTACCCGGTACTTTCGTAGTTATTCAACAGACCCCATGATCAATACAATTATTATGAATACCATTTATACGCGGCTTGGTATCGGGAATCCTAGATTGCCAAGAGGTTGTTTGTCTGAAGTGTATAGTGGTATGTTTTTTTTCAGCCTGGACCTGTTAATAGTGGTCCTGATTCTATGTATCAGACCTGAACTGTAAACTGGTTTCTATGATGGCGGTATTAAAAAACCTCAATTATTTATTTCCTTTCTAAAAGAATTTCTTGGTAGGCAGGCAGCCAGCCGTAAACCGCGAGTGGTTGATGCGTAGTAATTCACACGTGATACCATATTAACGTTTATCTGCTGTATTTTGCATCTGATGTAGACAACGCACCGATGTAATTTCTACGTAAACATAGACATTGCAACAATATAATACACTAACACTGAACTGGCCTTGTAGTTTCTGTCTACCGCTCTACTATGGTATCAAAACGCCAAATACAAGATTGGATCTTCCATGGATTGATTTATGGCAAGTGAATGAAAAAAACAATGGTGTCCCCGATGTGCAAAAAATCTGAAAAATTGAACAGTGGCGTGAATAAGGCTAAGTGAGAGTAGATTGTAGTTGACATTCTTCGCAAAAAGAAGCAGGCGTAGACAGAACGTCCAATACGATGGGTATGTCTACGCCCATGGTGCCCTATCTACACTAAAATTAGGCACACAGAGACTTTGTTTTGTGTGAGGTCTGAAGTAGTTAGAAGGGTTGGTCTGTGCTTCTTAATACCGGAGGGCATGGGCATGTATTTCCTTGACACTGTCGCCTGACTTGACCCAGGCCTCGCGACACAGTCAACAAGGCACAGAGTCTCCCCCTGGTGTCTTATTACGGTAATATGAATTCATGCCACACACTCGAATGGTGTTTTCAAATATTTTGGTTGCTACAAAACTGAATTAAGTTTATGACAATTTTCTGCGACAGAGAAACAGAATAAAACACGGGCTTGTGAATGTAACTATCCGATAGGATGTTCTTGTAAATATATAGCCTGCATTTAAATAAGAACAGTTTAACCATGACATTAAATGTCATATTTTGGGGGCAATTCCCTTCTCTCTAGATCCAGGAGATTTACTCTATTGTAATATTACCTTTATTTTGTAAATGAGCTTAACTTATTTTCAGAACGCATACATCATGATGTATACTCATCCATATCGAGTAGTGTTTCTCTGGTTCGTAAAAACATCAACATGATCAAAAATGTCAATCTTAGATGAATCAAATTGTTTTCATCTTCATTGCTGATACAATCGTCCTTAACATTAACCAAAGAAGATCTATGAACCTGAACCAAACAGTTGAACATTGGAAAAACATTTTGAAACTCTTAGGCTTAAAACCTTTACCTTCTTCTAGGACAATAATATAACACGAGTCCCCTCCTCCCTTTTTTATTCAATGTCATAAATCTTCATCTCCTCGACGTTGTTCCATGTATACAGTCAAACATATTATATACACCAACAGAAGGACAGACACAAACAGGTCATATTGTGACATCGCAACAAAAGAAAAGATGTATATTCGTATTGAGCCGTTATCTTCCAGTTCTAACTCTATTTGACAGGCGGAATATTCCTACTCCAGTCTTTACATAAGTATGATATGATCCAGGTTAATTTACGCACTTTGTTATTTTCCCCAAGTGCTGAACTTGCCAGTGTCCTACTAATTTATTACAACGTAAAAGTGTTATTCCGATAAACCTATTGGTGTTTATCATTAGCGTTTTCCAGAACTAATTATCATTAGCTCTAATATCATTAGCGTTTTCCAGTACTAACTCCCATTTGTATGATCTTTTCAAAAATTGCAGTGGTTTGCATTTTTATTTTCAGTAATTTGTTTTAATTCTGAATTCGTTGCAATATATCTCCAACTACATTTCTCTTTTGAAAACGCCTACTGCCTTCTTATTTTCAAATACAAAGGTTACTCTTGAAAATGGCCAACGCAGCGAACTCCCACCTGCAATTAGGATTACAAGGGATTATATCAGCTTTGAAATGCCAGGTGTAATACCGTTAATCCCGCGAAGACCTATTTTTAAGCAGGTTGAATCAATTAGAAATACTAACATGCCAAACTACTGTTATTCTATATAGGAGCCATGTTATGGAACGTACGTCCACATGGAAGATAGGTTACTCTAATGGAGGGTAGTCGATTCCTGATCATTCCGCTTGAGCACATTATTTAGCTCTCACCATCAGGTCGCATTGGTATATCCCTGGATGTTGTTTAGACAAGCGTTAAACTCGAAACACCACTAAACCGGAGGAAATCAAAGTCTGACGGTGGGTGTTTATATATAACAAGCTGACACTTGAAGTTCAACTGTCATGTCCATAAGAAGCAATGGCAAGAAGTATACCGTAGGAATGTCTCTGCCTTGGGTGTGAACGTCAGCGAATATTCCTGTGGAGGTTGAATATATGACTGATATTGGGTGTCTATTCTTTACCTTCACTGTGAATGAGGGGTACAAGTTTGGGCAGCATGTCATTACAATAACGCCGAATGTACCACAACGTTCAATAATAACTTTAAATGGTCGACATGGATCTAACGAGCATGTTGTCTGCCATCAGGAGACTGTACGCGTCATATCGCCCCAGACGACATTCAGTGAGAACGCCAGTCCTTGTCGTCATTACTGTCTCTGTCTGCGCGTTCCTCTTATTTGTCAACAATCTGCCCGACCTCGATGCGGGGGACGCCGGGAACGCCATTGTTGTCCAGCGTCCCGCCCAGAATGATGTCCAGGGCGACGCCGGACAGCGACAACAGAAGGCCGACGCTGCAGTCGACACTGGTGACGTCACAGGACGACGTCCTGGTGGGGTCAGCGTCAGCAAGCACTGGAAAAGCGGGCTTGACTTGGTGGAGGAGATACGCACCGACTGGCTCATTCTCGGCAAACCTCAGGGCGAGAAACACATCATGGGTCTCGCGAGGAGTCGCAATACATACGACACAGACATCCGCGAGATGTCGCAGTACGGAGTCGGGGCCTTCGTCGACGGGCTTCTCCGACACCGACGGGAAGGCTTCTTCGTCGACTCCGGGGCCGGAGATGGCCGAACGCTCTCCGGGACGCTGTTCCTGGAGCAGAACCGGGGCTGGGACGGTCTCCTGGTGGAGCCGGACCAGGACAGCTTCAAGACTCTCCAGCAGTTCTCTGGACGTTCGGCGTCGCGTATCAACGCCTGCCTCAGCCCCTCCGGGCGCGCCCGGGAGGAGTCGTATGTGGGGAAGCTGGACGGGTTCGATCTGCCGGTGGATATGCGCCTGGAGGAGTTCATCCCGTGGGTGACCCCACGTGACAGCGTGCTCAACCTGCCCCACGACGGCTACAACATCAGCGTCCAGTGCTTCCCCCTGGAGGCCGTACTCCTTGCCCACCGGAAGTTGCATGTTGACTTCTGGCTCCTCGACGCAGGCGCGGCGGAAGTGGATATCTTACAGACGGCGGCGTTTGACACCTTCACCTATGACGTCATCGCTATAAATATCTGGGCGGGTTCGGTGATGGGAACCCTGGAGAAGCTGGAGCTTATAAAGAAAATCTTTAAAGGCCGTCCCTACCGACCAGTGCGTATCCTCCCCCGGAACTGGAAACTTCTACAGGCGGCGCTATTAGTGGTTGTCAGGACATTATCCACCTATCCCGTCACCCCAGCATCTCTGAGCCAATCAAACAGCACCACAAACAGCACACCTCCCTCTGACATCCTCCAGTGGTTCCACCACCCGGGACACCGTCTCGATCCAACCTCCCCCTCGCCATCCAGGGAAAAACCGACCCTGGAGATATTCTTCAGAGAGAACTACTGGGGTGTGACGGAGAAGGTGCTGTCGGAGTGGTCGGGGAGTGGGGATGGCTTCTTCGTGGAGACCAATGTCCGGGAGGGCCGCCTTACGTCTGTCTCACGACACCTCGAGGAGCGTCTGAACTGGACCGGAGTCCTGCTGGAGCCGGACCCGGATCTGTTTCGTCAACTCCTCACCAGGCGGCGCCACTCTCATGCCCTCAACGCCTGCTTTAGTGTCGCTTCCAGACGCCAGGAGTCGCATGCTCTTTATCGTCGCGTCTCTGAGCTGACCCTGAACGAACGCTGCGTGCGCACTTCCGGTTCCGGCTGCGGGTCACCACCGGACGTGAGGTCACCGCCCGTGACGTCAGAGGACGCGGAGGGGACGCCGCTGTGTGTGAGGTGCGTGTCGCTGCAGACTGTCATGGCGGCCGTGAACCGCTCGTCCGTGGAGCTGCTCGCAATGCACGTGGACGACCTGCGCGCTCCGGACGTGGCCGGGTTCGAGGCGCGTGCACTGCGCGTGCGGGTGGTGTCGGTGGAGTTCCCGACGGCGATGGACGACCGCGGGGTGCGGGACCCGCGCGTCTTACCGCCGCTGGTGAGGCAGCTGGACGCCCGACTCCGGGGTCAGAGCTACGGCCTGGTGGGCACGGTCACTGACAACGAGAATCTGCTCACCACCGTCCTCATGTACCAGCTACAGGACTTACCCCTAAATGGTACAGGGTGATGGCTATATCTGCCTGGAAATTCTATGAGTAAAATATCCGTTGACAACTGCATTTTCCACCTGGTGTTGTGTTTGGCGTTGGGGGCAAGATGGTGCACCTCTTATAAGATCTCGCATTCTCTAAGTGGTATTCTGTACAAGGTTCTCACTACCGTCTTCAAGAACAATTCTTAACAAACTAGGCTTAGAGACTTGAGAATCCACTGGCACACAATATTCCCGCTAGGTGGCATCATTGAGATTATAGGAATCTTTGGGTTGCATTAATGTACGTCTTAAGCACGGGAGGCAAGCCAGTGGATTCTCAAGGCTCTAGGCCTAATTCAGTAATATTTCTTCTCCCATAGAGCGTAGTGAGAGTACAGAATACCACTTAGAGAGTATGAGATCTTATGAGAGGGGTGCACCGCCACCTCTAAAACACAGTAGTTATGTGCCCTTTAGGGTAAACCGCCATTTTTATTTCATAAAGGAGTCATCCAGTGGCCAACAGTAGTGATTGCAGATACCACCCCCCCCCCCCCTCATTCGGGCAGAAGAGCTTGTATTGTGGTTCTTTGTTCTTACAAAAGTCGACTGCCTCCCAAAGTTTTACTATCAGTTCCTTGTCTCTCTACACCCATCCCAGAGTAGGATGTCGCCCAGGATATGATTGTTCTTACAAGGAAGGTTCTATACATATATGTAAGAAAGGCTAGAGTTGTGGCAGTGCACTGTTCTCACTCTATTTCTTTTACACCTCCAGTAGTGAAGGACACCTACATTGTTTTACCTCTAACAGTGGAAAACACATACTCAGGGGCAAAATGGCATGGCCCAGGAAACATTACTTATCTAACTATGTAATATCTAGTCTCAAGTACAAAAGTCATTCTATTCACTTAGTGCTACTTATATTATAGCAGCCCCATCTTCTATACAATGATGAAAGGGTCATTTGATATTTTCTTCCAGTGGAGTTTGTATCCTTTTCTCAACCAAATTACAGAATAGAATGTTTTTTCAAGGCAGATTCCAAGTATAAAGTTTTGAAATATAATGGGATATAGGAATACATGCCATCGAACAATTCAATCCGGTTTGATTTCGTTGGTGGGCTCTATCTAAAGGAAGGGGAAAAAATCGTTGACGATTCCTGTTTCCACCTGACGATTATTACGCGGAATATGTCGCATCACGGGTCGGTGGTGCGAAATGTCATTATAGGCGGTCATAATCGGCAGGTTGACTCAACGCATAACACCAATTTTCCATATAACAATGCTACCTTCGACCTAACCCAGAGGAACATCAGTTTTGAGATGAACTAATCCTGAAAAAGCACTTTCCACTTTGGCCACAATGGATGTATGACATATCATGACACTGCAATATATAACAAGATATACCAAGATATAACATGACAAATACATTATGTTGGTGGAACCAGCCCTTAGCGTAGAGTCTAGTCTGAGGAGATTATGACCAATTTTATCTGAAACCAGTTTATAATGTATTCATTATTCAGCATTCCAAATTCAAATTATCAAAGAAAAGACAAAATAACAGCTCATCTTCTCATGCGCTATTTTATACAGAAAGGATTTTTTTCTGTAATCTCCGCTCTGTGCAGGGAGGAGATTAGGCACACCCGAAATCTCCTAGAGTTAAGTTACACAGTTCCTATAGGTTCAGTATGGAGACTCGGTAATCGGCGGATGATAAAACATAGAACATCCACATTTTCATGAAATAATCTTTTTTCCAACATGGCTATGCCGAACTGTTTTATCCAGTACCCTATATTGAATTTCTCAAGAAATGAATATGTTGAAATTGATTATCTTTATATAAACTTGTGAAAAAGCTTATTCTTATCTGGAAAATTGAGTCCCCGATTTTCGCCGATTTCACCGATTTTCCAGGAAAAATATGTTCTGGAACTTAATACAATCTTCCCATTCAAGCCTTGTCTAATCATGGCTATAAATTCGCATTTCCGACGAGCGATTTTGTATGCATTTATATATTTTTATGACATTTAAACCGATTGGTGCAATTATACTCGGAGTCATCAGAGGGCGCCACGACTCCTCTGCTGGTACCCGGCCAGCGGAGCGGGATTGCTCACACTTTCATATTGACTCTCCTATTGACTACACAGCACAATTCACCTGAGGAGACTCTTATCGAAAAGAGGGTTTTTTTTTCAATAAAAATGTTTGGAGAATAAGACCGAGCCTCCGCAGCCCAACCTGTGTTGTCTTGTTCATGTTAGGCCCATACTATAAAGGCCTGTTAAAATGATCAAGTGTTCCTAAAAATAGACATTTTTGTTTAAAGTATTTTAGAAGACAGAGGATTAATTATATCAATCCTGTCATCAAATGATAAACACTTAGTTATGGCCTGACAACCAGTTTTACTCTTATTCGCCCATTCATGACACTCTGGGCCTAATCCATTTCATCACATTTCATCTCATTTCTCATTGATTAGTCTCATTGCTCACTTTCCTTAAACTAATGACTGGTGTTGTTACTGTCAAGATATATGTAAGAACGTGCACATTACGGACACACAAAACCTGCCGACAGGCAGAATGTCTATGTACTATTTCAGTAAATAAATATTTTTTGAGATGCCACTCAACTTAAATAATGCCATATTTAGCCCCACCCATCCCCTCCCACAGCGACACGCTATCTACCCTTATTAACCAGCTTGGCACACTCAAGAGCTTGTTTGTTCTGGATCACTTCTCCGATACCACTCAAACTTCACAGTGCATTTCAAACTGTCAAATCTGAAGGGACAGGCCTGACTGTGTAGCATTGGAACTTCCATTTCTGATGGCAGACCATTCTATGCGGCTTTTAAATAATCTGATGGAACAGACTAATCTACACAGCATTCTTGATCAAATACAGGTGGCTCAAATATATAATTTCTTTGATATTTATATCCTCTTACTTTTATTTCATGAAGAAATTCAGGTGTACCACGCTTTAGAGTTATGGCTGGAAATTACATTAGATCCTAGTTTTACTTTCCCAACATTTGTCAATGCGCTTTATCGTAGTCTTAAATAATCTGCTTTCTATGTAGCCTTTATATCTACAATTGAAACCGTCAAAATGGATATGCACTTATTATCGTTCAAAAAAATTAAATGTAATGCCATTCTCACAGGGCATTAGTACGACACATCAATCATAGATTCATATCATTCAATTTGCAGTAAATGTAGCCCCTACTCTAATTGGTCCACTGGTCGGAGCACGGACTCGTGTATGTGCCAATTCAAACAAAAAAATAATTGAAATATATGTATGACCTATATCTTGAAAACTTGGACCTCAGCTTAGGGATGACATATTCGGTAAGACAAACAACATTATCAATAACCACTAGTAACTATAGCTCGGTTGTTAGAATGTAATCAAGATGATGTCATCTTCATTGTTATATTTCCGATTCCCCCCACCAATATATATAGAATGTGTTATAGCTTTTATGATCAACTCTATGTTTAGAGCTGTAAGCAGTGGCAAGGAATCTTAGTATCTACGTGGTTGATCGGGTAAATTAGTTTCGGCATTCATTCTCCCTGGTTTCCCTTCACTTCCTTTTCCTTTTTTATTCTCTGTGCCTTAGATGTGCTTCTGCATTTATTACTCTCGTTTGTTCATTATTCTTTCCTCTTTTCTCATCACGTTGTCTAGTCTAGAAGCCAAGACTAGCCAGGTGTAGACCTTAAGAGCAAAGAGGTCAGAACTGGAGCACAGAGGTACGAGGTCCACTATGAGTCAAGAGAAGACGATTTTAATGTCAACTGGACCATCTTATATACAAGCCACACGAGGCATATTGCTGCAGCTTGTGAGCTCTGCACTTTGATGGATGGCTAGTCTCGTTCCGGTCAATCGGATATGCTAGGGAGGCCACTTCCGACACCAACAAGAGTGTTACGGTTAGGATACCCTGCCCCCATGTAGAGCGAGCGATAATGAGCATAAATATTCCATTTACTACATGGATGCCGCTCTGTAGACATCAAGACTGGAGGGAGCTTCTACAAAGTGGTGCACCTGACTGTTCAAATTCAATCAATTTCAAAATTCATAATTATAAATGAATCGAACTAAATATTTTTAGATCGTTTCCATGTAACAAGTTTGTATTCGAGTCTGTAATAAACATGTTTCCGCTAGTTTAAATTGATAAATAATGCTGCTCTTGTTTATTTGATTCACCTAGATACCCCCAGGGGGTGTCGCCCACTAGAACAGGTGAAGGAGACTATGGCCAATAAAGGCCACCCCCATTCTACATTATCAAACCCAAATGAATGATACCTCGTGAATCTTCGGCTACAACTGTTCTTCCCCACCAAACCAAATTATCAAACCAGAACCCACATACGACCTCTCCTTGGAATATAAACTCTCGTTTAGAATAGCAAATCAAATGAGTCCCAGCACTTTACATACTGACATCACCTCCTGGTTCCCTCCTCCAGATCTGACTCACACCATGTACTTCATCCAAGCAGTTCCTTACCAACCGGATATACACCTGCACCCTGACCCAAAGCAGGACCCACTCTCTCTCCCCCACCCACCCACCACACGACCTCCAGTTGCCAACACCAGGCCCTTTCTCACCTGGCGCCCTGAGGGCATTGACTGGGCTCCAGGGTGGTGGTGATGGAGGTGTGACGTCACGGACACACTCAGTCACACGCCCCTACTGCTGAATCCTGGTACAGCGGTCAGGACATGGTCACAGGTATGACAAGCACGGAAGGTGAAGTATGGGAGGTGCCTGTGGAGTCACCTGTTAACATGAGGATGCCGTGCGAGTCCCCGCACCGACCATTTACCGTGTAAAACACCTGCGAGTCACACCTGAGCACCACCACACCTGTAAACCACACCTGAGGGGTGGAAGCTCCTATCTAGCATTACAGCCCATGGACTAACCCTCCCTGTAAATCACTGATAACAGGAGAGATTGATAACAGGTTCTCACCATGCAGGAACAGTCTGGATGGCAACCCAAGCACCTCCTCTTTCTCATCGGTAAGAACTGATCTTTTTTCACAGGCTGTTTTCGCCTTAAGAAAATTCATCTTCACTTCGGGGTTCAGTGTATGTTGGCCAATAGAAACAGGCTTTTTACCTCGACATAAGGAGTTCATTCTATTTATCCTACCCCTAATATAAAATGCCATAGGCTTAACATTGAGTTTCTGACTGGCATATTGAGGTTTATATGCCACTAGTGGCATACAGAATTGTTATCACGTAATATTCCAAAATCGAGGAGACGGGGTAGGATAAAATCAAAACCTGATTCGTTTTAACTTTGGCCACCGCATCCCACTCCTGGAGTTTTGGCTCCGGACTTCACTCGGCTTCGCCTCATGAAGTCACTATGCCAAACTCAAGTCGTGGCATACAGTGGCCAAGATTAAAACTCATCCAGTTTTACGATAATGCGTCTTTCCATCTGTTTCGCTTTCATGTCTCCGTATGCTATGTCTATCTTTGTCTTATCCTGTCCCTTTATGTTTCTGTCCATTCGCCATGCCTTCTCTGCCTGTTTGCCTGTCCCCTGCCGATCCTCACTCACTTTACTTATTTCTGTCTCTCCTCTCTCTGTCTCTGTCTCTGTCTCTGTCGCTGTCTCTGTCTCTGTCTCTGTCTCTGTCTCTGTCTCTCTCTCTTTCTTTCTCTCTCTCCTTTCTCCCTCCCGCTTTCTCTCTCGCTCTCCCTCTTTCCCGCTCTCTCTTTCTTTGTCTCTCCTCTCTCTCACCTTTTCGTTCTCTCTCCCTTTCTCTCTCCATCTCTATCTGTCTCTTTCTCTCATTGCCTGTCTCACTCGGTCTCTCTTTCTCTCTGTCTTTCACCCCCGCCATCCACCTGAGCCACGTTTTGGGGCATGCGTTAGTCTGCAATCTCTCAACATCATGACAAATAAACACTATGTTTTTCAGGGTGTGGTTACGGTTTCACGAGCCAAAAACAAAGGCGTGGCATGGAAAAGTGTAAATTATCATGCCTTTTTCTTGTTTGACATCTCTATGAACAAATTAGGGCAGATTGTTGGTGATATAGCCTGAAGCATGGCCGGGAGATATATTTAACTTTTACTTTACAGAGGAAGTCAACTGACATGTGAAAATAGTGAAGTTTATTTGGAAAGTATGTCCTATTACTTCCAGATATGTCAGAACGATGTGTCAAAATTAGATGGTAGAAATACTAGATGTTAAATGTTTGATCTAGCTAGTCACGGTTTCTGATTAACATCGATGTGAAGAAACCTAATATAAAATGAAAATGTTCAAATTCAACTAATAAAAAATAATGCTTTATTAACCACACAGCGCAATTCCAAAGTGATAAAGGCCGCACTGCATTGGTAAAGACCGAAATGGGCAATGGGAGATCGCTGAAAATGGTGATATTTCAGAGACAAAGAAGCTAGTTATTAGAAGGAAATCTAATTAATTGTGCTAACACTATGAAGAGATAACTTCACCAAATTCTGCTCCAAGAAGAAACTTTCAAGAATATACTCCCTTTACAAACCTGAAATATGACATATGGGAAAGGCGTAAGGATTGATCGATTTGTAATGAGGTCTGAATAAACAACCTCAAAAGTGGGATGGTGTTTGAAAAACGGTAAATATGTTCCCATTTACCCTGTGGTATGTTTGTTCCAGATCATGCAATATTTTACTCGCGTTACCTAAATCCGTTGGGCACGTACAACCGTGCCCGTCTGTTCTACATTTACGTACTGCTGCTTTTTATTTTTTTTTAATTATGAAAGATTTGCCGTACAAGTAATAATTGAGTCAACGTCCACACTTCTCCGATCTAACGAAGTAATCCATACAGCGTCGTATGGGTTAGCATTACTATGCAGTTGGACGTCGTGACTTTACCGGAACAATGCTGTGAATTGTACCTGATAGATCAGTGAATGTTATAGCTTCGACATGTGATATAGGTAATATCTTCATAATGTCACCATTCTTATGTAATAAAAGGAGAATACCGTTGAACTTGACTCAATGCTTTGGCTTGAATTACTTTCTGGAGCTGTTCCAGTAAGTGAGACGGACAAGGCTGTTTTCCCATCTATTACTATGTACCTACTTAGAACTTAAAACTTAGTGTAAAAACCTCGTTTTAAACATCCGGCGACCACGCGTTGGGAATCGGAAGATAACTCCACATGAATACAGATTTCTCAGATTATATGAATTTACAATAAGGTATTCTTTCTTTTACTTTTGCAGGTCTGGTAAGGACGCTGGGCGTCTGCGCTGGTTTCCGGTGTCCTTCACCTTACGGCATGTTTTCACACGACACGGACTGTTCCAAATACTACGTCTGTGCTATGTGGACTGTGTTTGTGATGCCCTGTCACCCTGGTCTGCGCTACAACCCCGACATCCATACATGTGACTACCCGAAAAATGTCGTCTGCTTTTCAAAGACCTTCACTACCACCACCAGCGTCCCCCTATCCGACAGGAAAACCGGACAACTGGAAACGCCTGACACGGAAGAGAGTTTCGAGCATGCCTATCCTGGTTTGCATACTGGAACTTCCAGTGTGCGAACGGAAGAGTCCGGATTCGAAGAGGAAAGTGAGAATTCGGATGAAATAAATGGATTAGAATTCAGGCCGGCTGTGACAATGCCTCCGAGAGTGGTGGGCACGCCTCCACCGCGCCGAGTGAGCAAGAAACCAAGGTTAATCGGAGCAAAGGACATTAGCGGCGATGAGCCAGGATCCGGAATGGGATTCGGTTGATATAAACCTTGGATTTTACTCTTGTCAACCTATACAATAGAATATATCTTAATAGAATCTAACAGAGAGCCTTAAATGCGACAGGATTGTCTCAATTTTATGATATGCAGGTAGTTTGTGTTACTTTATAAAGTTAGATCCGAACTGGAGGTATTTTTCCTCACTGTAATAAGAAGACCGTGTTAGTAAGTGGTAACCTTTACAGCACATGGATTACCAGACAGAACATATGATAAGAATACAAACAATGTCACGAATTATTATTTCATATTTTCCATCTTATAGTCCTCATTTGATCTTGGGGAGATCTTGCGATCGGCACTATTTTACAATTCAGTCTTGTAAGGTACATAATAGTTCTTAAGATTATCAATGCATGCAGACATTAATGCTGATAATCTCGAAGTGCCCGAACATATATATACATGTATGACACAGGACAACACCTTTAGAATAAGAAAATAAATCAGTATTAACTAACAAAGAGGGCACGAATCACCAGAACTTAAGAAGCTTACAGCCTCAATAGGACGGATTATTTATAGAAAACGTAAGATGTATATGTATAATATGTACTTGAAAAACTTTATGTTGTTCACATATAAGATATCTTTTTTTAGAACAATTTGTATTCTATATATGGTCAAATGTGACCAACAAGTTGCTTGTTTGGTAAAGAAGGTGAAACTACATATAAATCACCCGAAATTGAGAGATTCTCTCAAAAAGGTAATTTGTATCTATGTACCACATATTACTCAAAGTTTATATGATATATGATCATCTATATTGTAACTCCATTGTAATTCATTCTTGTACCCTTCTATCTCAACCAATCTACTTGTAAATGCATATTCAGTGTAGCCTCGTAAAGAGTATATTATACGCCGCATGACTGTCGGAAGCTTATCATAATAGAGACATGGCCAAACCTTATATTATCATATACCTATGTACCTTATCTTATATTATCATATATACCTATGGCCGAACTTCTATGAAATACTACCTGATGCTAGGGGTTCAGCATAGAAAATGTTCGGGCGCTCTGTACCCGTAGTGAATGCCAATGGCTCGATGACTTAGTAAGTTAATGATGCGTTTTCTCATCAACTTTAGGTGTATAATAACAAGAAAGTGTACTCACCTGAGTCCATGGGGAGATCGGTCTTGACCTTTTGTAACATAAATATATGTCCCTCTCTCTCCAGCATCGGCACGTATTTAATATGGTACAAAAGACCTCAAACGGACATCCCTACAGGCACGGTAACTACGTTTCTCTTATTCCATAGGATATATCCATTGAACCAAAGTCGGATGGAGTAGGATTTTCTTTGTAGAGTTTGTTAGTAATGTACAATGATACTAGGAGCAAATAGGATGTTCATCATAGATGAATGAGCGTGCAATTAATTATAAGTGAATCACAATTAAAAGGTTTGGGTTAGATTCAGTCTATGGATAGTTTTCTGTAACCTACTTGCAACCAGTCAACTTGATATTCCTGCAACTGCCTGAGTCTAGGATCCAAAGATATCAAGCACCAGTGGGTCAATGAGGTATTTTGGTCTTGAGTGAATGGTCATGGTCAGCTGGGCATGACTCTAAGACCCTGAGACACTGGCTCCCTGCTCTATTCTCACTATCATGCAGTGAACAGCATGCATATAGTAAAGGGATAGTTTTTAGAGCGTGCTTGCATGCGCTAAATACATCATCTAGAGTTTAGAGGGGTCCATATAGACTTTCAGGGTACTGCATACAAATTATCCCTTCACTATCTGTGTGCTATTCACTATGATTTTGAGAACAGAGCAGGGAACCAGAGTCACAGTCTCTTAGAGACGTGCCCAGCTGACCATGACCAATCACCCAATACCAAAATACCTCAAGACCCACTTGTGCTTGATTTGTTTGGATCCTAGATAGGCAGTTGCAGAAATTACAAGTTGACCAGGTGCAATTGGATTACATAAAACTATCCATACGATAAATCTAACTTTTACCTTTTAATTGTTATTCATTTATAATAGCACGCCCATTCATCTAGGATGAACATACTATTTGCTCCTAGTCTGGAAGCACACTGAAAGTTCAATGTGACCACTTCAATCTCTAGATGATGTATTTAGCGCGTGTTAGGACGCTCTAATAATCAAACAGTTTTACATCTTGTGATTGATTGGCGCATTTTGAAAAGTGCATCATTGTATCCGTACTTCTATGAGATATTCCCCGCTGATCGGTATGACCTAAAATTAGTGTTCGGGCTTACTGTCAGGTTGTGTGTAAAATGGCGTCTTTTCGTGAATTTCAGGTATATAATTATAAGGAAACATACTGAGCCAGTAGTGATGGCTATTCTCGGTTTTGTCATCCTACAACTACAGCCCTTCGCCTATGGCGGCGGGCCATAGTTATGGGATGAAAGACCTTGAATGGACATCACTATGGGCCAAGTAAATGCATTTCATCATATTATGGTCAGTCATGTGACCGTAGATTACCGTAACTGGTCATATGGCAGGTTACCAGGTCATTTTAATCATAGCAGACTGTCATACCTCACAAACAAAGCTATGGAAAATTAAGACATATTGCATATAGCCTAAAAGAATTCCACCAAATGCACATGCAGACTGTTGGCGCAATTTCTACTAAATGAAAAGGTTTGATGGCCATGATAAGTATTATAAATGTGTGACATTAGGTACACATTCAACAGTAAACAACTATGTCCCATTGTTATACGCAACCTCGTACAACATTGCGTGATTCCTTGTCATCATGTGGAAGATGGTAAAGTTCTAGCCAAAATCCTTTATTATGGAGTTTGATATGAACTCGTCAGAACAGTAACTTGGTTTATCATGAGAAAGGATTTTCATCAGTCACATTCCTTTTGAAATTACATTCAGATAGATCCCCTTTATCATCTGAGTGATATCTATATAAAAGTCACTTTAAATCCGCTGTCCCACCTAACTGTCCTAACTCTACTCCGTTTATAAACATGCTTTTGTAATTTTTGTCTTGCTACCACCTTAAAATACTATTCTATTTGAGTGGATAATATCCTTGAAAATGATACATATATGATGAACGGAAAAAAATGTATCTACGATTATTTAACTATTGCTGTATAAAAGAAACAATAGTAGTAACTTGGCATTTAATCAGATACATTGATATGCAATTAGTATTCACTCCATTAATCCCTCTCTAGAAATGCTTCTAGAAGTCCTTTAATGTTTAAAGTTGCCGCTCCATACCCGAATTTAATTATATGTACAAAAAGAGCTAATTGATTGAATATAATGTAGACAGGCCTCTGCCGACTAGATTATATAATGCTCTTATTTTACTTAAGTTCAAACCAAATGGCTCAGCCAATACAAGATCATTGGATCATTTTGGAAGCAATCTATGAAATGTACACCACTGTATAGTCAGGAACACAGGAAATCGTAAGAGATTCGAATTTAGCCAAAATACCTAATATAATTGATTAATTGAACAATGGACTAATTTCTGGCTATTCATTTTAAGGACTAACAAAATCAGTATTACAAGAAAAAAACATCTCCATGTATAAATTAAGGTGCTCATTTTTTTTAATGAAATTAAGTAGTGTCCGTATGCAATCAGCGAATCGCTTTATTTTATCTTATATCATTCAATGTGTAGCAATGCGTGCTAAAGGCATGGCCATGAAAAGTTATGTAATTGATTCTGTAATTGAGGCCGGTGCCACTTTCTTGGATTGGATATAAAATGAAACTATTATGACACAACCCTGTGAACTGCCTTTCATCAAATAAAGAAACTGTACACACACGTACACAAACCTGTCTCTCCATAGAGTCATCTTTGTTGTATACATGTATCTTCTATCTCCAGATATCTGTTTCGTCACAGAGTCATCGACCGTCTTTTAACTGTTTAATAAGATTCAATATCTGACGTGCTGTTTTTGCTAGGAATCGTTCCAGGGTGTTTATATATCCATATTATGCGGAATTTACCTAGTTTCCCTCTGTTACCTTTCTAAAGAGAAATATATTGAATTGAACCATATTTAACTGGGAGGATTGGATGGACGTCTCATGCCGAAGACCGCTGGCAGCATCAACGTAAATTTCCGTAATAATACGTGTTTATCTCCTTCCAGTCACAATAAGGTTATCAGATTGGTGTGGCAGTCCAAATTAAATAATCCAGGGACCTGTTTCACTAGTTTCGTGACATGTCTAGATGGCGTCTAGATGGTGTGTCCGGTTTCATAAGAACTAGACATTAGACTTTGTTTTGTCCGTTCTTGCTTGCACTGTTGGTGCCGCTTTTCACATCTATCTAACACTTTTGTCATGAAACTAGTGAAACAGGTCCATGATGTGTAGATTTGTCCAATTCTTATGTTTGGGGTCTGTCATTGCCTAAGGGCAGCTACTTGTGTTGCCACGAAACTAGAAAATCCCAATGTCTGTATGGTGTCACAGACATGTCACGAAACTAGTGAAACAGGTCCCATGATGTGTAGAGCTCCTTATACTGAGTCTATCCAAGTCGCGACATTGGCCAGGATGACGTCAGATTTGTGACCCATTCCCAGTGCCCTAACATGATTTTTTTATGCCTTTAGCGACGTCGGAATAGATGTTCGACAGCATATTTCATGATGATACTCATCTTTATATGTTAATATCAACGTTGAACAGGTAAGCGATACCTTGGTATCCCCAGGAAATGGAGACATTCATCAATATCTTTAGACATTTTCCCTATGGCCTCCGAGGAGTCAGAGACACGATTGAAATTTGAAATTAATTACAATCAAAACAATATTGACACTTGAATTATAAACAATAAAAATTTGATGAATTATTTTTTGTCGGATCTCTGTAAAAGTCGGCCGCCGTCGACCATACCACGTAGGTTGGCACTATGTGTTTGTACACTATATAAGCGTCGAATTCACGGCCAACCCAATGGAACACCCGTTAATAATAGGGCAAATATCTAAGTCATGAGAGCTTCAGTAAAAGTATAAGGGAATCAGTAGTTATTGATAAATTCAGAACTGTAATACATCTAACTGTGAATAGAAATAAATTGAGACAGAGACTGATAGAGACAGATTGAGAGAAACTCAGAAATGGTTTAAGCAGTGTCGCCCCCTGTGAATATTCCGGTAACTAGGACCATCCAGCCTACATGTGGTGCTACCTATGGTGGGGAAGGCGGTATCATGTTCCCGATAGCAGATCGGATAAGACTGCCTTATAATTTTTGCATCATCTCTATAGTTTTCTCTCATAATGTTAATGCGCCTAGGTGTGACTGTACATCGATGGCGGTATCGATAACTTTGTATTACTAATAATTAGTTGGAAATTGGGACTTCCTTGTAAGGGTTAAGAAGCCGTACTTTATACATCAAACCATGTATTAAACTGACTAGAATCCGTGGACTCTGAAAACCTCGTTTCCTTTGGCCGACTAAAATGGCATCGACTTTTTGAGTTTCCCTAAAAGCCTATCGTCGGTGGTACCGACTGTATAGGCCATTTTCTTTTGGGCGACGAAAACGGTACCGATTATTTGAATTCCCAAAAATGTATGACTGTGGTTTTACCGACTGCACGTAGGCATCAAATAGTCCATGAGAATGCCGAGTTCTGCTCATAGTCGGTCGGTGGTGGCTAACGACTGCACGTAGGTGTCTAAAATCGGTGCTTGTGTAGTGTATGCTTTGTTGCTGTTGAATTTTACAGGTCCTTACCGAATGAAGTCGTTCGGTGGTTTCCTCATTGTAACATCTATGTATAATTAATCAGTGAGCACTGCTCTGTATGCCTGTTTCCATTCACCAATGTGACATCGGCATACTTTAAATACCGATCAATGGTTCCTGATCGCGGATCGGTAGCGAGTAGCCGGCCAGTGGAAAATAGCTTTATGCCTTGTTTCTCCTGCATTTTACAGGTCCGTACGAATGGTATTGTCTATATAAAACCCTGAGGATCACTGACGAAATCAAGGCGTTTTGATCCTGTCGGTCATTGAAAGTTGGAGGATGGTGGTCTTATTTTGTGATCCTTATCAAATTAATCGGTGACCATTTCAAATATCAGGCTGTTTCCATTCAGTTATCTGATATCGGTTTACACAATAAATCGATTGGTGCTTCCCGACTGCAGATCGGTGCCATATAATCGGGAAGTGGAAAGTGGCTTTATGTCGGTATCAAAGAATCAATGGATGCACTGTATGCCTTTTTTCTATTGCATTCTCTGGGTACATACCGTTTTAATTCTGAAACTAGCGACTTCGTCGAGTCCGAGTCCTAAAAATATTTGAAAAAAGAGATGTAAGACTACTGGGGGCGGGGATCGAACCCCAGACACTCACGTTCGCAAACGGACGCTCTGATGACCGCTCCACACAGAGACTTGGCTAAATACTTAGTGAAAAATTTGAAAAATGATTTTCCCGACTGCGGGGCTCGAACCCCCATCACCTGCATTCCCAGCCTGACACCCTGCTGACTGCTCCACAGAGCCAGATGCGCTGCAGGGCCAAATACTTAGGCTGGTGGTTGATGTGAGAACCAGCAGAGTTTCGAAAGGGGTACCAGCGAAATTTTGCGATCTCACGAGAAAACAGATCAATCTCCAGGCCCAGGTCGGGTTCACTATGTCTCTATGTACGGGAGCAACTTCAAGCGGATTCGACGAAATTCTACCGTTAATTAGATATAGTAGGTAATAATCACCAATGAAATAAAAAAAACAACTGCTCCTTCGACCTACATCAGTTGTAATGTATCTTTACAACATTCTCACTAAACCTCAAATATTATTCCACCCTCTCATTAATCATCAAAATATGTTCCCTTGCCTGACTAGCCCACGAATCAAACTAGGAGGGGTAAGGTAGGTGGAGGGGTAAGCATATGCATAGGATGCAGGGACTGGAGCCAGTCTAGGCTATCATCAATACAAGTAACAATGTGCCATCCATTGACAGAAGGACAATCTAACGTTTAGGTTCCGTCCAATTTAAAGCTAACTTGTATAATTTAAAGGAATTTCCGTTATTTCTTTCCATGAAGTGATCAGTGAAGTTTTCCCACAAAATTATCAAAACTAGTATTTATGATTACGGAATACAAAGCAAATTGGTTGACTAAATTTGATAAGTGGGAAATATCTTTCAGTTGTGACTGGTTAACTGATTGGGAATTCATGAGAATAATGAAAAGAGGATTCATCAGTGTTTTTCCTAAACATCTTTTCTGAGCTGGACAGGTAATTATATAACTGTCTAGCATTGTCCGTCTAAATTTGTCGGCTCCCTATACATGTACGTCGAGGCGTGCTATCATCCACCAAAGATTCCCAATTATCGCTCACAGAGGGGTTGACAAGGTGGCGCCGGGATATGGCGTCAAGCACCCCCCCCCCCCCCCTTCAAGCCTCCCTTTCCTCCTGTTCCCTCTTCTACTGCACATGCGCGGGCAGCTCCCATCCTCTCCATCAAGAGACTTGTGGCACGTGACCTGGCCAAAGTACCCGGATCTTGTGAAGGGCGCGCGGGGACGACAACCTGGCCCGCAGCTGGTTGCCGGTGTCACTGGCTCAGACGTCTGGCTTTTTGAGCCGTCCCCAGGTGGCGTCTAATTAAGTGTATGCGCGAGTGAATTTAAATCTGCCAGAGTAATTTTTCCGAATCCAACTGGTTCTGGTATGTGTTGTGCTGATTATTCATCATGTGGTGGAAATTATAATGAAATATGTACAAATATTAAGAAAGACACTGATGAGTGTTTGGTCTGTGTCCTCGTTCGCCATCGAGTTTAGAATGCGCAGTAATATGAACGAGGGGATGGCCGAGTGAATATTCTGAACCATTCCAAAGCACCAAGCACGAAAATGTTTCCTGGAAATATTTATCTGTTTACCACCTGCTGAGAATGAGTTACCGTACTCACAAGCCTGTTGAGAACGAGTTCCTAATGTTGAGCCTATGGGCCTTTATTAAATGAAAATATAACGCAATATGCAGTCCAACTAGCTATAGGGTTTTAGATAAATTGTTAATTTCTATGCACATTGGTGGTGCACTTTGATGGAAGCAGAAGCCCGGCACAGTTGACACAGATGAACCAACTCGAGGAAGGTTGTAAACATATTGTAATGCATTCCATCCTGATTTATTTTGATAATTTACAGAATGTTTGTAATTAAAGACTTGAGCAAGTCTATTTCTGAGCCTGTTTGATAAGGAAAGTCAAATGAGGGTGTTCCATTGGGCTTGCCGTGAGCCCGACGATAGTGCACAAACCCACAGTAGAATTTCATGGCCGACGTCGGACGGCGGCCATGCGGGGTACGTCTGCAGGCACCCGACAAAATCTATCGTATATTAGAGGGAAACTATGTTCCGGTGAAAGGAAGTCAAAGTTACGAGGTAAGGCTTGGAAAAATTACTGCCCAAGGCCCTGGCCGCGGGCAGTAATTTTTCCAAGCCTTACCGAGTAATTTTGACTTCCTTTCACTGGTACTTGGTTTCCCTATTCCTATATACCTTCAAATGTGGTTTAATGAGAGACAATCTGATTGGTCTAAATGTCAACCTTGGGTAGTATACGGCAACCTTGGGTAGTATACCAACCTTGGGTAGTATCAGATAGTTACTCCACCCCCCAGAGCGTGGTGTAAGCATAGAGTGTACAGCCATAGGTATATAGGAATAGGTGTTATAGGCCGTCGACCATTGCATCGCCATGCGACCGCCGCCGTTGGGGCATATTGCCTCCCGCACTGCACCAATTGCTATAACCGCCAGCGGTCACACGGCGGCCGCGCGGTGGCCACACAAAGATCGAACGATGTTCTTTTGTAGTCGTGTAGTCATCCAAATGGAATAGCCCCTTACGTAGATATGGCGAGCATTTGACTTTAGGTTCAAGTCATTTAAGGCCTGAACGCACTGAGCTTCAAACACACTTCAACAAGCGGTAAGGTTCTGGTCTGTATACCCCTCTCGTGGCCAAGGAATGTTGGTTTCTATGAGAAGAATTTCGTCATCAAATTACCCTTATTCATTAGTGAACAAATGGACTGAATTAGAAGAGTCATCATTTTAGTTAGTCCCCTCCTCCAGCTTGACTGCCATGCTTTGAGTGGCATATTTACCCCTATTATTGCTCAGCTCTAATTCCTAGTCAGTCCGCATGGGGGCAGGGTATTCTACCAATGACTCTCTGAGTTGTTCAGTTGGATGAGCAGCCCTCCTTGCATGTGCGACAGACTGTAATGGGCACTCAACCAGAACGATTTTGCGATCGCCTATTGGCTATTGTTACAACAGCCAATGAGAGCGCAGAGCTCACAGTTGCCAGGCTTGTCATGTCAACCCCCTGAATTGTGCACAAGAAGAACCATCTTGTTAATAAATCAGTCTTGGCTAAGACTAGTACATAGTACCTCTGTATTTCTACTCCCTTCCTCTTAAGGTCTACCTTTGCATAAGCAGGGCCCAAGACTCTACAAAGCATTCCAATACATACCGACACGCTAGATTACAGAATATTTCAACCATCCAACACAGTCACAATGTGTTAATTTAATTTCGCACTCTGACACTCTACCACATCTAATTTGTCAACCTTCAGATAACGCTCTGATGGGATTTTTGATTTATTGCTATGTCACGGCCATTTCCGAGTGTATCGCAAGCCGTGGGTGCCTGGCTTTAAACTGGGTTCTAATGATTTACTGGACACCGTTGTCGACCAAACACTCAGTATGCTGGACACCTCAGTCTGACCACTTCAGTCTGAATAGTCTGAAACTACATTGTCTCTCCCGTCGAGCCGGCGTATGGCGCCACCAGTGCCGGATGTAGAAGAGCACGTGATGGATGCGCTCCAGGGTACTGTCATGCATGCCCCTTGAATGTCCCTTGATTGTTAAAAATATTATTCCATTCATTTTCTACCCTTTACTATCCTGTAAGAATTACCCGTATGTTTCTTATTCAGATTTTTGCCAACGAAACACCTTTGTATGCTTAAAAATCTTACTTGAACGATTTGTGTTTCTGTGATATAACAATGCTCACTTTGACTGTGATCAGTACTCTAAATACTTGGACTGCACTTTGCTTAACAGATTTGGTGGATTCACCCCGGAATTTACCCAAGTCATCAAATGAACTAACACTGCACGGGGGGTGGTGTTGGGAGGTCGCGGGTGGCGGGTCAGTGTTGGTGCATCCTCTACCAACACCCACAGGACAGGGCGGTCCGCGGGTCGCAATTTTTTTTTTTTTTGTATCATATATACGCCTGGCGTATATATATCGCACAGAGCATGTTTTATCTCGGATACGCCAGGCGTGAAAGACAGCCAAGTCGCGCGCGTCTACGTATGGAAACTGTCTCATAGACGCCCGAAACGCAGACGCGGATAAGAGGCGTATATAAATATAAACAAGCCACTATACAGCCGATACGTGCGTTATCGTGATGGCGTATATATATATGTAAAATGGTGGTTTTCGTGCAGTGTAAAGGTTGATACTCTCAACCTATCCAAGGAATCATGTATTCCACAGGAACTACTTATAACGGGACTCTTTTATTTCTTACGCTAGTCAAATATTATAACAAACCAATCACGGGTAGGGTCACGCAATTGTATAGTGTTCCTCACTAGAAATGCCAACTACCATTGAATGTTTGTATATATACCTGTATTATATTTATCCATACTGTTGGGGCAAGTAATACCGGCCTTATGGCCGATACCCTCGCAGTCTAAATAAAGAATATTAAAAAAATATTTAAAAAATGCGCATAAACGCCGCTCGGACAGTTCAGTCCGTCGGATGTTTGAGACCGTGACACCTGGCGGCACAGGTTCGGGGGGCCATCAGTGGGGGGCAGACTGTGTGTGTGTGGTGGGGGGGGGGGGGGAGGGGTATCTGGGGAGAGGTCTACTGTGTTAACGGACATCTTTACTGGGGGAACCTGCGGTGACGGTAATGCGTTGAGAGCCTCTGAGTTACTACACCTCTACCTCAAAGTAACTTTGTAGATTATGACAGTGTCCTTCCCGAGGCATCACGCCAGAAGATTTTATCCCTTCCTTACTCTTCAGTCTATCGGGTTTTTCTTTGTTCATTTTTATATTGATATCCTTTATTGTGGGTATCTTAGAGGCCAACATTACTTGACGTATCTTATCATATCAGGGTTTGAGTGCAGAAGGATAGCCATGTGCAGCGAGTAAATCAATGTATATATATGCACAAATGTACATAGATATATATTTCAAGTTAGTAACATTAAAACCTTTTCATTATTCTGATACTGATTGCAATAAATACCCATTATAAAAGATTAATCATTGTCTTGATTATCATTGAGAAGCAGACCTAAACAGGGCTTACAGAAGAGCACCAAAATTATTACCGCTTGGAATGATAACAATAAAAATTATAATGATTATAATAATGATTATGACAATAGGAATTCATTTCCGTTCTTTTACTGAGAACAAAAGGTTGCTTTTGTATTTTACAGGTGGGTTACCGTTAGGCTTCAACAGACTGTTAATGGTTCACATGTTCCAGGTCCACATCTATTCATTATGATAACATTAGAAATGCTGTGATGTGTAATGTTTTTAAGAAAAGAGCAGTAAAGGCGCGGAGGCTAGAGGCTGCTGGAGTCTGGGAGTCCTGAGGTAGGGACGGCCCTTGTCCATGGCACTATATACATGTTGCTCCAGTGGGCAGGAGTTACCTACTAACACTGCCAGCTAGGAGTAACCACGGGACCTGGAGCCTGGAGTTAACGTTGTGAGGACCTAGTCATTTGTGGACTGAATCATCTGAGTAGCTTCAGCTACTGAAACTTTCGTGAACAGAATTATACCTCTGGTTTGTGGATTAATCAAAATGGATTACTTATATTCGTGGACCCTATGGCCATTAGATTTAGAAAGAGCTTTGTGATGAAAACAAGTAACACCATTGAAAGGTAGAATGGTGACCATTCATGTGATTTACATATTTAGCGAACTGAACCGAATGTTAACCCTTTAAGGACGACTGCTTGGGGCCTAGCTACTCCCATAAGGACGGGTGCTGGTGGCAGTTTGTCTAGCTAGAGGACGGGCACAGAATAGCTAAAACTGATATCCAAGTTTGAAATCATGCAATATGATACATAATCATAAATATTCTATTTCTTTTTGATAGAAATATCAAATATGATGTTATATCTACATTTCCTGAAGATTTCATGAATATTGCTTTATTATTTCTTTGTTGAAACATTTTTGTTAATATTGGGACAATGATGCCTCGAGGCATCATGCGTCTTTAGTGTGGTGATGCCTCCAGGCATCATGCGTCTTTAGCACGGTGATGCCTCCAGACATCATGCGTCCTTAAAGGGTTAAGAAATTACGATTTCTGAGGTTATATATCTATTAATCTCATCAACGTAACCACACTCTGAAATACCGAAGCTTCACACAATTAAAGCTCATGAAATTAATTGATGTTGTCAAGTTATACCTCATATCAAGTGCTTTTAAAAACATTGTATTAAGTGGCGGCTAGTACATTACACCTAAGACACTCTGCCTACAAAAATATTCCCTCTAGATAATGACTAGCAGAAGGAAGAAAACGGAGAAGAGAAATACAGCAATATGTGTCATCAAGGTAGCATTAAGAATAAGATATAACACGCTCATCATCTCCCAGAACCGCTAATTTCTGACGATGTTTGTAACTTGTTCAAGCATGGTAGGATATTCATTATGTATCCGATATCAATCAACTTTACCGTATAGTTATCAAAATTTTATCATTTTTTTACTGACCTGTGCAGAATTGGGCTTCGTATTTTTGCGTTTTATGGTGCGTAATACATTATACACATCATGAGTATATAATGATTACTACGCTGAGATTGTTGGGATTCATAATTTGTAGACAGTCAGTCCTGAGAATACCCAGAGGCATTCCGCTGGTGGATCCTGGAGATGCCTCTAGGCGTTCCCCTACTGAGTGCTGAAGGTACTTCCAGGCATTATTGACGTTTTAAGAAATTTATAATTTTGGTGGGAAAAAATCTGTATTGTTTTACGATAGTTTCAGGATATATGAAAAGCAATATTATCATTCTAATTGGCTGTGTGTTAGAATACTGAAACTAAGGAAACTCTAGGTAAAATGGTGATAGTTGATACGTCACTTTATAGTAATATGCAGGATTCTAGCAGATCTCTTCAAAATTGTGCTCAGGACATACATGTGCATGATGCAACAGCTACAGTGCAAGTCTGATTGAGTTAAATCACATACTGACTATAATCGGTTTCCAAAATGAAGCTACATTGTCTCCTCCCGCCGAGCCGCTGTATGGCGCCATCGGTGCCGGATGCAGAAGAGCACGTGATGGATGCGCTCCAATCAGAGAGCGACGTTTGATGACGCTGGTGCCCCGTGCCTCTGATAGTGAGGGGGTATATGACTGACGCGTCTCCGGGGAATGAGGGGGAGGGGTTCTGAGAACGGCCGATGATAAGGATGGTGCAGGGGGTCGTGGGGGTAATCAGGAGTGGGTAATTACAATCACGTGCCTAGTAATCACATCGTATGACGTCACAGGTTAATGACTAGTTCACAGAATGGAAGTCAACTGACACTTGCCATTATTAGAAATGATCAAACTTGATAATAGCACAGATTCTGGGGTACGTTGATGAAGGCCTTACTTACGTGTGGCTTTAAAGACCATGGAGAATGGACTGCAATACTTGTAGGGGTATGGGGAACGAGTTCCCAATGTTAAGACTAAGGACATTCCAGGGGTGAGATAAAAGGATATTACCTGATATATATGTATATCCTCACTGGTATATCATAGAGATAATTAACTTCAAACAATTTGTTGTATGAACCTTGATTTATTGACTCAACAATACAAATACTGGTTGCGCTTAGTTTGAATGTACAGTGCTCTGTTGGGTGGTTATACGTGTTATAGTGATATGAAAATTATTTTCTGACAAGATTACCAACACCAGTAAAATACGTTTCGCTAGATTCATCTCATAGACGGACGTTAATTCCATTATCAAAGTGCGCTTTCGCACACAATACAGACTTCAAGCAGTTCAGCTACTCATGGCTAGGCTTTTATCTTACCCCTAGTGTTTTTCCCCATAGACTTAAAATTAGGTATACTTCATTTTGTTTGCAGCGTAATCTCAGTCGGCTTTGCCTTGTAAGATTACTCCGCAACCAAAACCCATGGCGTATTTTCAGAGGCTACGGATCTTGATGCAGTATGTAATATAGTGGTTGCCTGCAATCCAGACATCCATATTTGTTCTCCTTTAGATCTGCTAAGAAAAAGCCGATCGTATTATATGTATCGTTTTTGATGAAGATGCAAATGTCTGTATCAATAGATTCCAGTTCCTTCTTCGTAGTAGAAGGTAACATCGGGACTTTTTATCTTCTCCGCAGAGGCCTGTCATGGGAAAATGCAGGGGAAACTGGGGATGGGATTTAATATTTACATGGATGCAATGTAGATGTCCGGATAAGATTCCAGCATTGTAATAACTAAAAGGCTGCCATCTTCCTCCCCGACATTAACTGACCGGAACAGGTATAGAATAGTCTGTACATATATATCACCATGGGCTCTGAGTGCCTAGAAAAATACGAGACAGAGGCATTGTGCAATCACCTCTAAGGAGGTGCATGAAACCAAAGCACACTCTTCCCATAGAGAGGCCATTGGGAAAAAGAAAGACAAAGTAATTCATGAAGCAACAATATCAATAGATATAATCAAATGTATCCGTCTGTGTAGTTTAATGTAAAGGTGAATATTTACATATATGTCAATGTCACCTGACCACTGTATATTACGGAATGTTGGTATTCAAATTATATTTTAATTAGTGTCACTAGTCCTCCCAGTCATATAAGATTCGGATCGGGCCAAATGGGACGGAGACCTATGATGATATATGATTGAGAGGCTTGAGATGATTGATACCGTAGTCCGCAAAATGCCTCTGAATAACCCCTTTGATCAGTAATATTTTCTCGTGTGTAATATCTATTCAGCAAAGCAAGGTTCTTCAAACAATCCCTTTACCCTAAATAATCAATCACAAGCATAAATGTCTTTATTCCTAGTATGGGGTTGCTGGCCTCAGTTTAGAGTTTCACCTTAAAATAAGCAAAATAAGTATTGCATGGCCTCATCCCAATTTCTTGCTATTGATAAAAAAATGTACTGGAGAGCAGCGACGTGCATGCCTATAAGTCTTATATAGAAACATGGTTACTGTTTCTGAAAGTGATAAATATGCGGTAAAATTTACGATCAGTTGAGCCGAGGCTGAGGGTAGAGGTTTATCTGATCGTCAATTTCACCAAGTACATTGTATTTTTCACGTACAAACACAGAATGTCTGTTTTTGTATTACCATATACCCATCGTTAACTTTGCCTTTGGTTGGCATGGGCTGGGGGTATGTATGGGAGATACGGCCAAATAGAGTTTGCACGACACCAGTTGGATAAAGGTGATTGATAAGTATAATATTGACTGGTTTCAGATACAAGCGGCTGCAGCTCTGAGAGGTTGACGCATAGTAATTTCCGAGCACATGCGAGGGTATTACGTAAGGTTAACTCGGAGGAACATACAACCACTTTTATATGAGACCAGTCTATATTGAATTTATCATCCACATCTATCCAACTGGTGGTTTGCCGATTTTAGTTCACTTCTGTTTTTTCATACATACAATTTTTCCGTATGCGCCGGTTTTTGCAGCCCAGAGCATACAACATAGACGTGTGCACCGGGTAGGTTCATACAGATCTCCTATAGGCTTACTATGGGCAGAAAACAAGTTCAGAGTAGCAGAAAATCACATGGAATGTTGTGAAAGGTATCTTTGAATAAGTCGCATATCACTGATCCATTTCACAAATGACATTGAAAACCTTTGAGTGGCATCGAGTAGGTTGAAGCTCCTCTGAACATGCCCTCTAATACTGACAGCATTTTCTATGAGGGTTGCTTACAATGGCAACCGAGGACACATTACCAGTACTTTTGAATGGTATCTGTTCCCTAAACAACCTCGGAGACAACATAGCAATTAACCCTTCAGTAATTTCATTTGCTTGAACTCATGTATTTTACTATCATTTGATTTTTCTCCTACTCTTTGATGGACTCGATGTTGAAAATGATTAGTAAAATCAAAATGAAATATGATGAACATTATAATGTTAACATAAAGTAATAAGCATGTCTTGTAGTCACATAAATGTTCAGTTTTCCTACTGAGAGTTCTCTTATCTGTTGTAATCAGGTTTATGTTTCAGAATCAAAGTACAGGGTTTGAAAACCAGAAATTGGGTTAAACTTCTTTAGAAAGCTTAGGTTTTTCACATTCTCAAGCTTAAAGCACAATACAGTAGTTCTGTGTCGACCTAAAATTGATTCCAGAAATTTGTATGGGTGACTGTATAAAGATTTGGATGATATTGAAATAACTTGAAGCGTGATTCCCCGATAGTCCTTTGAATATGCTGGTAAAGGAATATGAACTATTTACAAGTAGGCGTCACAAACACTCCGAAAAAGGCCTTGCATTAACCATTAGCCTCCCTATTCAGGAAAAAGATTTTCAACATACTTTTAGGGAATTAGGCTTTCTATATGATGAACCTCAGGAATGTAGAATTATACAATAATCGTAGAACTGCAGTACCATAATAGACCGTCAAACATTCTTAATGATCCTCTTCGTCGAAAACAAAAACTTTTTTTTTTTTCATCAGCATGTGAGCTGACTATCAAACCACAGGAGAACACTCACCAGTAGTCTTTCCATAACTAAAATGAGCTGTTGTTGTGGATACGCTGAGCAGCTTGCCGTTTTTCCTCTTCACCATTAGGGGGGGTTCAGTCTCTTGAGCCCGTCTATATTGGCCACTGGTGACTAAAAATACGCCCACGAGCTGCTCTTTAGTTCATAATGGCGCCAGTTAAAACCCCTGGGGGCACCTCCAGCGGAGAGACCAGTGTCATTGATTGTCTGTGAACTCTCTAGGGACTGGCAGCCTCTGCTGTAGACAAAGGAGAACACCTGAACCCTCCCCTCACCAATCCAGGTTCCAGTTTAAAACCCTGAATGAATGGATGGGGTTAAAACGAACCTCCGTGGTATTCTCTGACAGAATAAAATATACACCGAATCCTATCACGAAAGGATCAAGATCAGCTGACTGGATAGCAATTTATACACATATATATACATACATATATATATTATATATATATTTATATATAGTGGGTTGACACCAAGGTAGCCCTCACTGTAGCATGCTAACGACTGTGAAACACGATCTTCTCCATTTAGAGTTAGAATTTAGTACCTGAACCGAGGGTAAAGTTCGCAAATCCCCGCACCACTATGGTTTATATCCACTGGTGTTTAGATTCAGGACCACGCAGGTTTTTCACCTAAGGGTGACAAGGTAACAACACCAACCTCCTTTCTCCACACGGTCACCCTTCAGAGAAAAGCCATGCCTCCAATCACTGTCAACCAATGTGGCACCCAATACATTATTCTCACTTTTTCCCTTCTTTTTTGCGCCTACTCAACATTTTTCTTGTTGTGTTTTCATCTTTCTTGCCCTTGACTTTCCCCTCTTTTCGTGTTCTTTCGTTTCGTTTGGAGTCCCCGCAGAGTGTCATTTTCCAGATGAGGAGACGCTGCCCTGGTGGTGCCCCCTAGTGGGGCGTCCATTACAGTGCCCGCAAACGCAGATCCCCTGGTGGCGACCCAGTAGCCATGTGCTTCCGGCGTGGTGTGGGCGTTGCCGCCTGACTCACCTGCGACTCACTACTCATGCGCCTCTTAAACCAGCAGACGACATTCTGTTTCCCGCCCTTTCTATGTGGTACGTACGTAGTAACACAGACACGTAATTCACCTGCGTTCCATCAGGGGCGTCTCCTTCACGCTGTCCACGCAGGCGCCCGAGGCTTCTCTCATTGGCTTCCGGTTCCGGAAAACACTCACCGGAACTTCCCAAATACATTTTCACCCAACAATCCATGAACTGCTCCGTATTTCACACGCGCTGTTGATATATAAACGTAAAGATATTTACAAAATGTCTGCCATCAACCTCTTCACTCTTCCAAGATAGACAGCCAGGATTATCTCTACATCCCACACCAATAACACCCCAAACTCCTTAAATCTCGTCGTTCTTCAGCACCAGTTCTCGCGAGTCCACGCGGCTATACGGGGAGGACGCTGAGACGGTGAGCGTCCCGTCACGTGACCGCCGCCTCGCTTTGAAAACGAGGCGGTAGACGAGGAGCGTGGCGAGCATGGCGATGATGAGGCCGATGACGACTCCGAGGCCGATCGCCAGGGCGCGCTCCGAGGCGCGGCGAGCCACGTCCAGACAGTGGAAGAAGCTCAGGTTGATGGTGTGTACAGCAGCGCCCTCTACTTCACTCGGACTGGAGCAACTGTAAGTGAGAAGCGAAAGCCGAGTGAATATCATGTAGCATTCAAACGCGTTGGAGAACAATAACTTTGACCAAAACAAGTTGCTCTCTGTATTTATCTCACCCCTGTTCACCCTATAATAATGGGCAACACACAGGATATAGACCAGGGAGGATGGACTGCAATACTTGTAGGGGCATGGAGAACGAGTTTCCAATAGTTATACCCGAGCGTTCGCTAGTGTATTGCTAAGTCAACATCGAGTGGTTTACAGAGATGCCTACCCACAAATCCATCGTTTGTTGTATTTATTATCTTCTCGAGCAAATTAAACCAGGAATTGTCATATCAAAGGTACATGCTTATCACGATGGGTATTTTCTTTTCTCCATATCATAAATGGACTACTATAATTAAATCCTATGAAAGTTTTTTTTATATATTTCTTTTTTTATTAAGGCAAGAGTGTCATCTCACCGTAGTGAGTTTTTCAGATGACTCGTAAAATGGTGTGTACAGCAGCGCCCTCTAAGTTAACGGTCAGAGCTTTTATCCCATCGAGTTTTAATAACATAGTGATTCACAAGGTGAAGCCAAGTGAACTACGTAGTGATTCAAACGAGATGGAATCGAGTCCTGACCGTAGACTTGATTAGGTTTCTGAACTTATCTCACCCCTCACATTGACAAATTGGCTAACATTTGTGACATAACTCCCCCATTGATTTTTCAAGTCTAAATACTCCATGGGTATTGAGTACGGGTTCCCAATTTTAGGTCTATGGGGAAAAAGTAGCAGGGGTGGGATAATTCCCCGTATACAATGGTTTTGAGGCTGTATATAAGGGATTTGAATGTGGTTATGGTATCGGGCAGTTTCTAAACAATGGGTAATCGTTTACTGAGTCCCCATACATTTCAATGGGCACTTTGTATACGATGGATGATAACATAGATGGATGGTGATCGTATCAAGCGCTGCCACGAGGTTTCGCTGATCAATATCTGATAATCAGTTCCATTATGTAATCTAAAAATACTATTATGAATCCTCATTCCTCTGCAGTTTTCCATTATAATCACACAATTTATAAAATCATTCTCAATGATCGATATGGAGTGATCCATTCACACGGTTTCTAATTTGAATCGTTAATGTGGAAGAAACCCTCACTTCCTGATCCGTCTATTGTTTAAACCGTGATATTGCGTTGTGTGTACTGGATGATGAGATATCAGTTCTCAAGTACTGCTTTAATGGCATGTGATGATTGATTCTGCTTTAATGGTTGGGACTGAAGTACAACTCTGTCCAACTTGACTTTCCAGGAGGTTCTATTCTCTTCCTCTAACCTTTGACAGAGGATGCACTCTCAACTTATTATCTTGGCTCATAATTAAGTGCTGCTATCGCATACATTAAAGCAATATCCTACAATTCATAGTGGCGCCACCTGGTGATCTTTAGATATGAACAGTTAGATGTAAAAGCCTATTCCTTTTGACCCTTCTTAATGCCAAAATATTGAATTTTATCTAGCTTGCCATAACCCAATTGATAAACTAGTCCTATTTTGATTTCCACGATTTATACAGGAACTGTACTGAAAAAAATACGGGTTTCTTCAATTCTTTCGAAAATTGGGATGTTGACCTATGCCTTTTTAGATTCAAAAGTTACACATTTACTATATTCTGTGAAAGTTTCAAGAAAATAACATTGGTTTTACTATGTAAAAATTAACTTGTTCAAATATCTGCATACTCCATTATGATATCATCGTGATATATATGTCGTGAAAACAAAAACTAGCACGGTGACTCGCGATTTCTAAGATATATATGTGTTCTACGACACTCTGAAATATGATACTCAATCTTAACATGACATGGGTTATATTTTCAAATGTAAATTGTTTGATATGCCTTTAAAATACCTTATTTGTTATTATATCAACTACCGGTGTACTAGCTTCTCTTGGTCCGAATGCAATAATATCACGCACGATAGCTTCTGAGACTAATTATTCTACTCGAAAGAAAAAAGATACATAGTCTTGTTGTCAAAGCTGAGGAAGGTTCTCAAGCGAAATCTGAGTATTTTGACTGGCACGACTGGACGTTCAAACTGCGCCGGAAGAAAATAGATATAATTACATTGTATGTATACGTAGCTCCCTGGGGGATAGAGATGGGCATTATAAGGTTATCTCAAGGTTCGTTTTTTCCATTGGGTTTACTGATGTAGCAGTAAGCATACTGCTGGAGGGGAAAAGAGGGCAATGATCGATGGCGTAGCCCCACAACCCTGTGCAGTGTGCAGTGCCTTAACCAATGAGCTAACTCCTCACCAACAAAACAGGAAGGAATTACTCTCTCGTTAATTTAGACATATGTTCGATGTCCAAGAACTATAACATCTTTTAAATCTTTTGAAAGGCCCATCTCAGTGACATAATTCCAGCAACTAAGATTATCGGAGAATCTGTCATGAAAAAAAATCAGTTACATCTGAGCGCCGAAACTCATCATAAGCCATCATTAAATACACTCTGCTCTCAGAATGTAAACCTAAAGAGATACCTAAAGTGGACGTGAAAGTGCCATCAACAAGACGCAAGCATGTCTGCTAAAAGAATGGACTGGGAATGGCAGGAATATAGACCTCAACAGTTGTCTCTAACAGAAAACCCAAGGAAAAGATTTTGCAATATCCGGCAATGACAGATGTGATGCAGTGGCTCTATTAGTAATATCTTTTTTCATAACATTTCTGCCGACTGACTGAGTTGCCCTTGCAGATTCTTTTCCCACTAGAACAAGATCATAGGTGTATGACGCATTCTCCGCAGTTGAAGAAAGAAATAATTCTAGTCGCTACATTAACCTATTGTAGTATGTCAACTGTAGGCAAGGCTAGCATTAGCATTGCCAGTACCTTCGACATCATATTTATTTTATTCGTAAGTCTATGTCCTATTTCATCTGCACTTTAGGTCAGAGTTTATCTTTCGTTTGGTGTAGTTTACAGAAGACTTTCTATCATGGCAACATTTTCGATAAAATATAAAGCAAAGGTAGATGCGAAGCAACGGCTGTAGAATTAACCGCATATCCAGGTGTCTTATTTTCCTAATTGACCGAATGTCTGCAATTGTTTCCAGTTTCCGACTTTCCCTCAAATTACAGCGAACCTTTACTTGATTACATGTGGAGACATTTCATCAACATGTTATGTTGGCACGCGGGTAGGTCCATATCAAGAACTAAATAATGTGTTCAATCTCATCTTCAGATGAATTATGAGATGATTTATTAGATTTCTCTTGATGCGCGATTTTGTGGAAAGGTTAAAATGTCGTGTTTCGTGATTCTATCAAATGTCAAAACTGTGGTCTGGTATCATGATAGGTCAAGGTCAAAGCAGTATGTGACATAATTTGCCTACAGGATTTAAGTGGCTTCCGATGTGCTTTCCTTAAATGATAAAGTGGCTTCCAGCATTGTTTCACTGAATAGTGATATTCTGGTGTTTTATCTCACCCCTGGTATTTCATTCCTTGAGAGTAAATAGTGGAAACACGTGCTCAACGCCCATGGAGTATTGTTTATTCCTATATACCCATTATTGAACTAACTAGAGTTACATACCGCTGCTGGGGGGTGCATTAAAAATAAGTTATGTGTCGAGGTGGACGTTTTCGTCCCGCTCTCATGTTTTCGTCCCGCTCTGACATTTTTGTCCCGCTCTGATCACGTGATACAATACAGCAGTGGGACGAAACAATAGCTGTTGTGGTTACTCGATAAAGGTGGCCATTTGCTTCGGAAGTGTTTCAGGTAAAGAATTAAGCATTTTTATCGATATTTGAAGGTATATAAGAATAGGGAAACCAAGCTACGAGGTAAGGCTTGGAAAAATTACTGCCCGCGGCTAAAAATACACCATTCATTTTGGTTTGCTATATAATCTCACTTGGGTTTGCCTCGTGAGATCACTCCGCAAACAAAGCTCATGGCATATTTCAAGTGACTGTGGATCTGGATGCTGTTCCTTCTTAAAAGACCATAGTGGTGTGATCTTAACTTTTTACCACCTATCTGCAAGGAAAGTGCTGCGTATGCAGAACTATGAAGAAATACACAACAAGCTCACTGCTCTAAACTAAAGCTGGTAATTGACGATCACGAGTATATCTTGCTTTGATCTTACAAGTCCGCCCCAATATATCGTTGTCCTTTGGTGTCTGGTGTAGTATTATACGGAAACTGGCTTACTGTCTTCGTACGTCAAAATACGCGGTGAAATTAGTGATCCCATACATTCCGATGCCGTAGGCAGAGGGATGTATGTGATCACTAATTTTACCAAGTATTTTGACGTACGAAGACAGTCAGCCTGTTTTCGTATTATTATATACCTAAAAATGGCGATATTTTACCTAGTCGGGTGATCACATACCTCGTACGTCACACTGTGACGTACGGGTACATATACGCCATGGATAGGAGCGGGTAGTATATGTAGTTCATACAGCCACAGGTATATATAATAATATATAGATGTGCACGAATGTCTCGCACTTACTGGCCAGCTGTAAGAATTTCATTCTGCACACTGTGCCATGACCAATAGTTTGTGCACTCCATACCACGTGACTTGTTCTATAGTGGCGTTCATAATGATTTCCAGGTATATAATACAGAGACACAAGAAATGTGTTTGAATAATATCGGTTCCTTGTTGTTTTGGTCGGAAATATTTTCCACCAAAATAATTGAGAACAAATTTCATTCAGGCACACTAACCATGTCTGAATATGTAAATGAAAGAAATGGGGCATAACATAGCTCTACTTGATAAAAAAAGATAGTGTCAATCTAGGAGGTACCTTGTGCCCGGTCGCTACGCTACAAACGTTTTGAAATATGCGACACGAGCAAACTGCGCCAGGTCTGGTTGCATATGGTAAGCGCAAACAGTTCTGGTTTATTATTAGATTAAACTTGCTGACCATTTGATACTCCTATATAAACACAGACAAACCTTCAATATTATTACCTGCTAACCTTAACATATCAGTAACAATGAGAGCGGGTGGTGTTCGGGAACTATTGTACAAGGTATGGAACTTGAGGATTCTGGAGCCTAAAAAATTCAAATTAAAGTACACAATATGATACTAGTGGATGTATCACTAAGATATATGTTTCCAATCAGCAACATTTTCTGGGGAGAGAATAAAGTGGCATCATAGATATATAATACAATAGATGGGTGATATGTCCATTAAAACAGACTATTTCATAAAATTGCTAGAAATGATACATCACATTTTCGAGTGTAGGAACCATGAACACACATATTTAAGAAGTATTATCAATTGTCATCATTTGAAATCATTGATGAAGTATTATTGATTTTTGGAGAAACGGTTTTCCATTGAAGAAGAAACAATTTCAAATTGGCATTGATTTTTTTTTCCAATTGAGAATTTGATTAATTTGCATCAGTTTTGCAAAGAAACGGAATGAAATGTTCATATTTCTTGCTCAAGATTTTCTTTTGTCAGGCGATATTTGTCAAGAATAAAGGCGTATAAGTAGAATAGGTCTGCAAGACTTCTCTCCTGAACTATAATCTACTCATATGCACGCAGTCATACCTACACCGCCGACACTTCAGTCAATACCACATAAAATGAATGTAAATATATATTTATCCGATCTTTTGTACCCCTTTACTTCCTGCATGCATTTCTTCGCTAGATATTATATCAGATTATTTTCTACAAGTATATGCACAAACCCAATTTGCCCTGCGCCTGGCTGAAGAGTAGATAAAGCTTTGTTTATTTATGACAGCATTCATCTTCATTTCGAAGTATGGATGCAAAGCCCTGAAAGCAAAAGAGTAACGGCCTACTTAGAGGACCTCTGACCTCCTTTGCTGAGAAGCGCCCTTAACCCGGATCCTGAGGCCCAGATCAGGGAGATTTCATCAGCCTCAAAACCCCGTTTAATGAGGAGTTCATCCCGTCTTTTCTCTTAACGAGACGAAAAGCAATTAATCCAGGGCCTATAAGCGAGGTTCCCGGTCCGACCCAATTAACTAAGACTGTGTATTGATTGGAGCCACGGGAGGAAAGGTACTGCTTTCTGGAGCTACACTCTGAGTAATGATTGGGTAAAACAAAGCTGCTTTCAGTGACCAAGTTAGGGACAAGGACAGTCCCTTCACGCATACCTTGGTAAGAAGAAATTGTCAGTAATGCCTCGGTATATTTTTGTTTATATTTGAAATATTTGCAGGCATTTCTTGACAAAATGTTGTATACTTAAAGATTTTGGAAAATAACTTTCTTGTGTTTACTCTCATATCATTTTGTCGAAGGGAACAAATACATTTCGGTGCAGTGTATAGTGTATAGTGAATAGTGAAAGGCTGAATGGTTATGCACACCCATATTACGAAAACTGAGCAATAATCAATGCTGAATAATCCATATTGTAACGTTCTAATTTCTATATTGAAAAACGAGCGTGAGCTTTTCCTTGGCCTCACCAAGTGTTCCAAGATGACCGTCGAGTAAGGTTGGAGGTGGAGCCTGCTATTGCACAGCAACAAATAATCGTGTTCACAGGGCGTGTCATATTACTACAAATAGGGTTTAGCATATATAAAGCACCATATACTACAAAGAAAATGACGAAAGGAGCTACAAAAGCGGTGAAAAAAATTGACTTCTCAAGCGGAGCAAGCCGAAGTGAGCGATGAAGAGGGACCTGACAGCAAGGCGTCGATCAGACGAAGATGAGCAACAACAGCTAAATGGAAAGTTAGGTGGTTTAACACAGCGTGTAGATGGTCACGCTGAGTTCAGGAAATTACGTATTGGAATTGAGGAAAAGCTAGATTAAGCAACGGACAGAGTGAAGGCAGTAGAAAAGAAATGAAAGAGTATGTCCTGCCCCTAACTGAGTCGATCCGGAAAGTGATCCTCACGGAATAATAGTGGGAAGCGTATCGGCGAAATGTGACAGGCTGGGAAATAGGCTCAGGTCGCTTGAAGAAGATATTTTATTGTCTCAAATAGTAACAGTATGTCGTTACTGTCCCTGCCCAATATATTATTAGATAACAAAAGTGAAAACACCAGGAAAACTCAAATTCATTCCATATAAGGGTGTCTCTGTTCATGATACCCGCAAATACATTAAACCAGACTAAAGAACCAGAAATGAGATTTTTTTAAACAGTGTGTTGCGTGCCGTGCATTTCAAAAGATCAACATGATTACAAAAAGAACAGGTTCTGCTTAAACAAACTTTTGGATTTCTCGCAAGCTACTCAAAAACATCAGAGTAATTGGGTTATTTCTTGTACCATCTCCACCCCCGATGGCTTTTCAGGGCCTTTTTATCGTGACTTTTGGGAGTTGCTCAGTGTAACTGGCTGATCCGACGAGCTGCTCGCAGAGCTACTCAAACCACTGAAGAACCAGACCCAGTTTAATCCCTCACAGAATGGAGTCTGCTTTCAAAGACCATCGACTCAGAGCTCTCACACTCCTCCTGATCAGCTTGATCGCTGCACATCAAAGTGATGCCGTCACTCTTAACGGTGGTTAATTACTGACTTTAATTGCCTTTTCTTTCTCACCTCCTCTCCACCATTAACACATAGGGGTGCGGCCTCCCAACTATAATCCTATGGTAAAGGAACGAACCAGGGACGTGGGAAGGTAAGAAGATAGGTTTGGTTACTTTAAAATTTAATTGGAAATGACGATCTAAGTGCTAAGAAAATGGCATCATAATTAGCCTCTCCTCGTGAGATTTATGGATTATTTTCTTCACCTTAACGCTGGAGAAATTCCCTATTATCGATATGATTTAGATGTAATATGAACCATGTGTGTAAAAGTAAGGTGTGAAAGACGTCTGAAAATACCGTAGTACTGTTCATATTCATATTTCATCCTAATTTTCATTATTGATTCTTATGTAATGCATGAAGGTAATAAAATACTTAATAGAAGGTAATACAGATTAAATTAATAAGATCAATATCTTCACAATGATTTCAGATCTGTGAAATTATTGCATTTATCTAACTAATCTGCAGCTGATACGGGACATTTAGCATAGTGATACCAAGTCCTACAGAACATGTAATATTAAAGCAATGGAACCTCTTAAGATGGATTCCAACCTACCTCCATGATAACCCCAATTTCGTTTGGTTGTTGTTGGTTGGTTTGATTAAAGGTCCAGTTAACCATTACAGGTCTTTTCCAAACTTCTCAGGGTCATTATACAACACAAGCGTGGTGATCAAATCTATGAGATGAATTTAGGTAGAAATTTCATCCCTTCACATGTACCCAGGTGAGAGTTTTTCTACTTGCCACACCGCATAGACATAGCATGAGAAGGAATGGCCTTCGATATAACAGTAAATCTGCCACTCCTGGGGATGATGAGAAAAGTGGCTGAAGTCGGACATGAGCCCGCAAAGTCCTACAACCTTGAGAATACCAGCGCTTTTAACCACTGAGTTAACTCCCCACTCCCTGATGACCCAATGGATCTACTAGACTAACAGCGTAGTTCATGGGCTGCTCGCTCATGCCATTCACGGCACTGTCTGATATATGCTAAATGGGAGGATAGGATAGGGTGTGTGTCTTAATTAACTGCGTAGCGACTGTTACGGGTCCAGCTCATCCTTAGAAAGAAGCTCTGAGATGAAATCACAGGGGGACTATATATTGCTGAAGTGTGTGTGTGGAGGGGTGGGGGCTGGGGTATTGGTTAAGCGATTCGTAGATTCGTATAAATCTTTAGTTTCACCTGCAGCAGTTCCCCATTAAGATAATAACGCCATATTAGAGGGAAACTATGTTCCGGTGAAAGGAAGTCAAAGTTACGAGGTAAGGCTTGGAAAAATTACTGCCCAAGGCCCTGGCCGCGGGCAGTAATTTTTCCAAGCCTTACCGAGTAATTTTGACTTCCTTTCACTGGTACTTGGTTTCCCTATTCCTATATACCTTCAAATGTGGTTTAATAAGAGACAATCTGATTGGTCTAAATGTCAACCTTGGGTAGTATACGGCAACCTTGGGTAGTATACCAACCTTGGGTAGTATCAGATAGTTACTCCACCCCCCAGAGCGTGGTGTAAGCATAGAGTGTACAGCCATAGGTATATAGGAATACGCCATACTATTCCTGAGTATGCGGTCCTGTATTTGAGCTGGGCAAACCATTTTGAGACTATTACTAGTCCTTCATTCAGACTGGAGACCTGTACACACAGGAAGCTAAAGTATCGTTGGCTACATAATTCATTAGACCCAATTTCTCATAGTTATCCTGAAAAGAACTTACATGCTATGAGTCTCATGCGTACCATTCAATCCTTCGTTGCAATAAAGCCTTCATACTAAGATTTGGACATAACTGGCTACGTACTTAGTTTTTACAGTTGTAACCATAGTCTAAAGGGTTATGAGTAATTTTCTTTGTACTCGGAAAATTCTAACAATTATATATCTCACCCATCATCAAATTGTGCAGGCAATTAGCTATTTAGAATAGTAGATTGACTACACATTCAAAGTGTGTTCGTATGCTTTGAATGTCCCCGAACCCTAGCGAATCAAAGAATTGTAAAAGATACGTATGATTGAGCACCTGACTACTCCATGTGTCCACATCTGGTCTCGACTGTTCCCTCAGGTCTAAGTCTTTTCGTAGTGCAAACTTACGAATTGAAGTCACGGCATAGATAGACAATTCTATTTTACACCCCCAGTTCTAAGCTAGTCTCGGACATGTTTTGAATATGGGCGAGGATATTAACTTGAACTGTAGTTCTGCGTATAACTGTCAGAGTTGCCCTGTATCTCTACCTTACCACTATCGTCCATTTATCACCGTATATCATTATAAAAAGGAAGACCTGGAAAGGTCATGAAATGTACTCTTGTATATATTATTATATACCTGTGGCTGTATGAACTACGTATACTACCGGCTCCTACCCATGGCGTATTTATACCCGTACGCCATGTTGTGACGTACGGGGTATGTGATCACGTGACTGGGTAAAATTTCGCCATTTTTAGGTTTATAATAATACGAAAACAGGCTGACTGTTTTCGTACGTCAAAATACTTGGTAAAATTATTGATGACATACATGTATGTGATCAATAATTTCACCTCACGGTTAGATCGCACATAGATGAGGATTTAAAACCACAGTAAATGGACAATCAATGTTCAACCTTTCAGATCAGTAGAGGGTATTAAAAGATGTCTTCATTCCATAAGGTGGTAAGCAAAGGATTACAACGCTTAAGTTGAGCCTACAGTAAATCTACTCAGGTCCATGAGTGGAGCACGAGATATGGACATGCGAATAAAAACTGTAGGAGCAATGTTGCTTCCACAAAGATGGTGGAGTAGTGATATAACAGATTATACTCAAGTGTGGTCATGGTCAAAACCCCATAATCGATAGTGATTGTTGATTTCTGATTGACACTGTTGATACTGTTGATGCCAATTTCTTAGCACGAATTGATCAAAAGATTGTACAAGAGGAAAATAAAACACATTTCTCTTCAATTTATGTCTTATTTCTATCAAATACCCTCTACTTTTGTATAGAATCTTTTTTAGCGATGTGGTATTTACAGAATAAATTACCTAGCGACATTGAGTGTGGATTTATGCGATATTTGGCAGCAGGGTTGTGTATTTACTTCCAGCCGTTACCTGTATGCCTGAATTATACTTTTAAAAAATAGTAGATATTACGAAGGAACTGCATTGAGTTCCATAGCCACTGAACATATGCCATGAATTGTGGTTGCGAGGAAATCTCACTAGGCAAAGCTGAGTGAGATTACATAGCAAACCAAAACGAAACCGTAAACAAAGTGAATGGCATATTTTCAATAGCAATGGATAGAGTGAGGTTCAGATTTGTTTCTCATACATATCACTGACTAATTGGCAAAACCATCCCCATTGAGTAATCCATGAGTGATGAGTACATGTTTCCAATGTTAAAGGCATGTACTAGTGTCAATATTTACCGCCAGGGGGGCAGGAGGTCCCAGGCAAATTATTATAATTCGAAAACTTATCACGTGGAAGGATATGCCATCCTTAACAGTATCATTGATCTTCACCTTGGTGTTATATCAATCTTCTGAGAAAATACCATGGTTATTAGTCCAATATTTCTTATTAAATATACAATATAAATGTAATTTTGTAGATCTCAAAAATTATGCCTTTTGGCTTCACCAGCCCCAGTAACGTTGATATCTTATGGCATCACCAGTGATTGGGTTAAGTCTATGTAAAAGAAAATATACCAGGTGCAAGATAAATACACAATATTGACTGGTTTCAGATACAAGCGGCCGTATGCTCCGAGGAGTTCACGCGTAGTAATATCCGAGGGTATGCGAGGATATTGCGTAGAGTCTACTACGAGGAGCATACAACCGCTTTTATCTGAAACCAGTCTATTTTGTATTTATTATCCACCTTTTCTGCACAAGTGACATGTTGATATCAATTGATTTTAGTTATGCACTATTTTTCCATATGCACTATTCTTTCGTATGCGCCACCCGGAGCATACAACATATATCCGTATGCGCCGGGTATGTCCATACACGCTGCCTATGTGTTTTCTATGGACACTTTGTGTTTTCTATGGACACTTTGTATTAGGTGGATAATAAAAGAGCTACTCACGTCAGGTTCTTCTCGATATTGTCTAGCAGCACCTTGGAGGACCGTAGCCATGCTGTCTGGCATCCACAGGTCCAGGGGTTGTTATGAACAAGTAGTGTGCCGAGTGAGCTCCAGGGGAGCCTGTCTCTGTTGAGCTGCTCAAAGGCATTGTAGCTCAGATCCAGGTTGGCCATATTGGGGGTATATTTAAAGGCGGAGTGTTCAATACTGCTCAGCTGGTTGTGGCTGAGGGTGAGCTTTTTCAGACGGGTCAGGCCAAGCAGGTCCTCAGACATTAAGTGTTTTATATCATTGTGGGCCAGTAGAAGGTGATCAATTACGGAAAGGCCTCTGAAGGGGGACCCTTCTAAGTTCTCGATGCGGTTGAAGGACAGGTCGAGCACTTGCAGAGGCTTCAGCTGGGAAATGAATGCAAGGGAGGAGAGTCGGTTGTTGGAGACATTCAGTATACTAAGTGGGGAACTCAGGTCAAATGCCTGTGGGGAAATCTCGTAGATCCTACAATCGGCCATGGCTAGTGTGTGAAGCTTGGGAAGGAGATGGCCACCAAACGTACCAGCTGCGACTTCATAAAGGGGGTTGCCCTCCAGGACCAGAATTTGGAGGCTGGCCAGCCCCTCCAGGACACCCGCCGGGAGTGCAGTGATGCTATTATTGGCCAGGTTCAGTGTAGTCATCAAGGTCAGGTTGTGGAAGGCGCCCTCCTGCACAGCGTGGATCTCGTTGGAGTCTAGGTACGCAAAGAGGAGGTTCGGATAAGGCACTGCATCCAGGATCGTGATCTGGTTGAGCGTCAAGCGGAGTTCATGTGCGACGGGCAGGTCGTCTGGTATGGTAGTCAGGCCTACATTGACACAGCTCACGGTTGTTATTTGGTGATCGTTTTTTGGCTCCCACGTGCAGTTATGTGGAACGGTCTCCGGACGAACGAATCCCGTGCCACGGGACTCGCTTTCGCCATAAGCGTCCGTCACAGGGTTCCACAGCATCAGTGACGTCAAACATACCAAGATGGCAGACGACATTGGTAGTCGCCCGATCGCGTCCGCCATTATCACCCAGAAGTTTGTGGAATTTTCCCAATGTTACATTCTGAAATAACAAGAACATGGACTGATTAGAATGAGTATGTCAGTTAGGATCAGAAAAACAGAGGAAACATTTTACATATGAAATTTACTACTTCAGAGAGACATGGAAAACACATCGTCATTGGCCATTGAATGGGCTGCAGACCTGTGTGTGGGGAGGTTTGAACCATTGTTTATTGTTGTGAATGAGGTCCAATTCTATTTGTTCAAAATTTCTTTATTTAAAAAAGAAGGATCAATTAAAAAAAACTGAAAATGAAAACAAGGATTTCCTTGGAAAATAGGAAAACTGCCATATCTGTATTGTGCTTGTTGGGCTGGTCAACTGGGTCATCTGCCGCTGCAGTCGTGAGTGTGATATCAGAGCGAGAGCTGCATGTTGGATTCGTTTCACAGAAAATACACCTACAAAGCTGAGCCTCGGTCCCCTAGTGCCACGCCAAATTTGGGTGCCGGCACTATTAGGACCAACGCACACTTAAGGCCAACGCACACTTAGCCAGTGTGCCATGGAAGCTTTGCGATATTGCAGCACCCCTTTTGCACCCCCTTTTGACCCCCGCTGAGGTACAAAGTCGCATGCGATATTTTCCCCCCAAAAGGGAGAAAGTCTCATGCGACTTTGGGAATTGACATGTCAATTCTTTCCCTTGCGATATTGTACCGTTTTTACGCAACCACCTGCTGGGTGGGCCGCCAGGCTGGCCCATTAAAACTCAATTAACTGCCATATAAGGGATAAAGTAAGCGTCAGCAGCCCTCCTTGCGATATTGTACCTTGGCCGAGCAGGTAATATCTCAACAAAATATCGCTAAGTGTGCCTTGAAATGCCTTGAGATATGAGGCCCGCCTCCAGCTGTGGAGGCCAAAGCCCGAGGTACATTTACGGCGACTTTTTCCCCTCCCCTGCTGTGCAAACCACCCCTCCCTTGAGATATTTTCCTTGCGATATCGCAAGCATATCGCAAGGAAAAATATCGCTATGTGTGCGTTGGCCTTTAATGATATTTTCCCTTGCAATATATGCTTGCGACATCGCAAGGGCGGGGTGGTTTGCGTAGCAGAGGAGGGGGAAAAATCGCCGTAAAATGTACCTCGGGCTTCAGCCTCCACAGCAGGAGGTAGGCCTGATATAGCAAGGCATTTCAAGGCACACCTAGTTAAAGATATTTTGTTGCGATATTATCCCTTGGCCAAGGTACAATATCGCAAGGATAGCTGCTGGGGCCTACTATATCCCTTATATGGCAGTTAATGGAGTTTCAATGGGCACTGGGATCAGCCCACCCAGCAGGTGCTTGCGTAAAAACAGTACAATATCGCAAGGAAAAGAATTGACATGTCAATTCCCAAGTGGATATTTCAAATCTGCATCACTACCTTATGTTATTTTACGCAGCACATTGAATTCTATTCCTAACACAATTATTGGTCATACTAAGCAAATCCAATCAAATTTGATATTATAATAGTAAAGAGTGCTCAAACACAGCTTACGAGATGTGTCAGGCCTGAGTTAATAAGTTGTATCAGATGTCACTTCATTTTAAATCTCAGGGCTACGAAAATACGCAAATGAAAATAACCGATTCCCTTCCCCTGGTCTTTTTCCGTTCCACATTTTCTTAGAGGTCCCATTTAATCTCTTTTTACCCAAACATTGTCTGCCCAGCAGTAACCCCTGACCTCTCCAACTTCTGGCTTGGGAATTCTGACATGGGAACAAAAGCCAGGCGGCTTCCGGGACCCCCGGTTTTGGACATTACATTTGCAGACCCTTCATGTCTGGTAATAAACCAAGTCTTGCAGTACTTTATAGGCCCATCATTTTAACCAAACAGCCATCTTCCCAATGAGAAACCCACATAAAGGAGACCCTCCCCCTCCATAAGCAACCTATATACAGTATGCCCTCTCCCTCCAATAACCCAAATTAGACCAAAAGCTCTCACTCCCATGAGTAACCCAGATGGAGCATGCCCTCACCATGAGTAGCCCACATGGCCCAGATCCTCTTTCTTCCATGAGTAATCATAATCCACATATGACAGACCCCGCCCCACTCCCATGAGTAACCAACATAGAGCAGAGCTTCTCCTCTCTCGTGAGTAACCTACATTGAGCATGCCCTCTCCCTCCCATGAGTGACCCACATAGAGAAGACCGTCTCCCTCCCATGAGTAACCAACAAAGAGCATGTCCTCTCCCTCTCATGAATAAAATCACCCACATAGAGCAGACCCTCTCCCTCCCATGAGTAACCAAGATAGAGCATGTCCTCTGCCTCCCATGAGTGACCAACATAGAGCATGTCCTCTCCCTCCATGAGTGACCCACTTAGAGAAGACCGTCTCCCTCCCACGAGTAACTCACATAGAGCAGACCCTCCCCTCCAATGAGTTAACCACATAGAGCAGTCCCTCTCCCTCCCATGAGTAAAACACATAGAGCAGTCCCTCCAATGAGTTAACCACATAAAGCAGGCTTCTCCCTTCCATGAGTAATTATAACCCACATAGAACAGAGCCTCTCCCTGATAATATAGTAAATGTATAATACTATACATTTAAGCTTTAAAACAGGTCACAGTGTGAAAGAATTGAAAAAAAACACCATATTTCTCAGTACAATTTCTATATAAATCAGCCAATGTAAATGGGCCTATTATACCTATTGGGTAAGGTCAAACTAGACAAAACATAAATTTTGCTGATATTGTTTTGGAATATGCCAATATGAACCAATTCAAATGGATAAATGTGAGTATTAAAAACTCACCAGGTGGTGCCACTGCGAATTGCCGGCTTTAAAACATCTTAAAATAGTAGAGCCTGAGTTGCAGGGAATCCCGACAGGGGGCAACCCGCGACCCGGAAAACTTTAGTCTCAAAATAGAATGCCCGATTTAATGTTTATTTCACGCCATAATATGGACCACTTTAATACGTTTAGAATGGAGGATGGTCTGCTTAACGGGATTTTACTGTATTTGCATGTAAAAGGGACTGGAGCCACCTACACGGACATGCATAAGTGTCAGGCAGAGCTCCCTGTTCTCGCCCTGACTAAGGTGCAACTGGGTCATTAGCATGAAGCTGATAAGGTGTTCCAAGGCCTCACCTTGTGCGGATCCAGAGGTCATCTATCCCTATAAGCGCTGGTGCCAGCCACAAAAAAAGCCACGTGTCGATGTGCGTAGGGAAAATGAAGCGATGTATGGGTTCTCCCTGCGACTGTGCTCGAGCCCAATGATGGCCAATGCCTCGTCGGGACGGAGATAGGGGGTGAAATGTGGCGAGTATGGTAATGGACGTGGTGATGGTGCTATTGGGAGACGGGGAGGAGGGAGGGGGTCAGGACAGATAGCCCCTCCCTCCCTTCCTATACCTTTCTATATCCCTTACTTTCTGATGTCCTCCTCTGATCTTTTTTATTCAGTAATTGCTATTCAATATATCGGTTGACAGGCCTTCCATGAACAAATATACAACCGTCCTTTTGTGTTAGAGCCAATAAAAGGAATTGGATGTAGTATAAATGATGGAAAACGAGGTGTTGCCATACATGTAGTAGTTTTCATCTCTCTCTCTCTCTCTCTCTCTCTCTTTCTCTCTCTCTACCTGTTCTTATCTTCTTCTCCCTCATTCATTCAGTTTTTCTTTTTATCTCCCCCTCCCTAGCCCTACCTCCCCCACCTTCCACACACACACACTCCCCCTCTCACCAGTACTCATCCCACCCACCTCCTCCTTCGCTTTCTCTCCTCCACCGTCCCTCCTCCCCATCCTCCCGCTATCCCCGACCCCTCTCTCAATACCAACAACTTCCTCCTCTCCTCCACCCTCCCACTATCTTCCCAACCCTCCCCCTGAACGCCCTCCTGCTATCTCCCCAACCCTCCCACTATCTTCCCAACCCTCCCCCTCAACGCTCTCCTGCTATCTCCCCAACCCTCCCCCTATCTTCCCAACCCTCCCCCTCCATGCCCTCCTGCTATCTCCCCAACCCTCCCTCCCTCCTTATCTCCCTGTTACCCCTCCCCCCTCCCATTGACGCCTTTCTATATCCCAACAGCTCCCTCCTCTGTCCCACCATCGCACTATCTCCCCCACCCTCCCTTGTTCCCTCCCTACCCTCCCCCACCCCTCCCTCCAGTCACCCTCCTCTTCTGTCCCACCCGCCCACTAATTGCCCCACCCTCACCCTCACCCTCTTTATGTACACCTGATATCGACCGTAAATAACCGGAGTCATTTACTGCCCTTTCTACCACAGGATCTCACGTGGTGTTCAGCTAGGTTCCTGACACCAATCTCCGGGAATTTCTTAGAAAGTGTTCCCTGATGTATGCAAATGAAATACTCACCAAAAACAGGCGCAAGTAGAGAGACCATTATGTCTTAAGGGCTAGATCCACTAAGGCGATTTTCCATGCGAATTTGGGTTCGCAGACGTTTGCAGACGTTCGCATGGGCATGTGAATGCCTTGCGACAATATTCAATATATTGAATATCATCGCATGGGATTCGCACTGTCGCATGGATCGGGGACGCATTCGCTTGGTGGCCTTAGTGGATCTGGCGCTTTACATGATATCCACGTATATAGATACTGTTACTACACAACTGGCGTCAAGCAATTAAAGGAGAAAGTTCTTCTGTTGAAACCATTTTTACATCAGGACAGCGAAATGTTATTGCTCATGATATGATAATCATTATTCGTATTGTGAATCATAAATCGATGGCTTCGATACCCATAACTAATGACGGTGAGGGGCTTGATGATTTAACACGATGATATTGTTATAACTTTGTATTATTGTTTTTGATAATAGTGATTTGATTTCTACCCTAGTCCAAAAGGTAGTTGTAATAGCGAGAATCTACGTTACATAAATGTCTAAGTAATTATAAAGCTATTCTACACCTTGTGCAATGGAAGTACAAGTTGTCTACTTGGATATGACAGGGAAAAAGGCCCTAGTGTTCATTTCAGAGTTCTGTCCCACCGGGAGGTAAATACGGGACCTCTTATAATGGTGACCCCTGAGGTCAAGAGTACTTCCAGTGTAGACTTCCTGTTCTCATATCACATAAGTGTACTCATTGGTGTCTTTCCTTATCTCAGATCAAATCTCTGATATTTTCGTCGCGACAAGTGCAAAATATGGCCGAATGGACAGAGATAAGTGACTTTCGTCTTCCTTTAGATTTAGGATGCAGAAATAATGTTGTTTACTCGAAAGCATCATCACTGTATCACTGTGTAGATAAGGTTTGGTAAATGGTACAGGCATGGACCCAAGCACTATGTCACATCATTGCTGCCACCCCAGCTAGCGACTAAAACCCATAGTACAACTCTCCCTACACAACACATACTCAGCTATTCTTCCGTTTCTCCGGAGTCCATACACAAATTTCCCTCCCGCCCACAACCATCATTTTAAAACGATGCATTCCTCGTCCATTTTTATTGTATTTTACACCAACTTATTTAATTTCATCTAATTCAATCAAGCAATTTATTAATAAATTATCTAAATGATCATTAATAAATCATATTTCCCCAAACATATTTCACCTGATTTTCTGCTTTTGTGTCGCCGCGAGGGGGTTGGATTTTAGGAGTATGAATAAAGTTACCTTCTGGATAATTCTCATCATCAGCAGAAAATTATGAGGTCGTGTTTTTCAGTATAAAAGTGCGTAGTCTATACCAAAATACTACACCTAATTTAAATGTTGGATCAATACAAATCCAAGGGGCGTTGAGGCAACTAGACTTACAACAGCAAATACTCATGTTTACAATGTGATCCTCAGAATTCTACAGCACTTTTTCTGAAATATTGTTAGCTGGATAAACTCTGCACTTGTTTTGTCATACTTCATATTTTGTAGGGAACAATAGCCAACACTTAATCTGCCTGCTGGTTTTCCACTAGTCAACAAGGCCTGGTTTAAAAGCAGGATCTTCCTCGAGGGATATTGACATCTACATTGCTTGCCAGCATGTGCCACGGTAACTATGGTAACAGGATCAAATCATGCTGACTACTAACCGAAGACGGTCATCTATGCTTTTTTCTGCTGATATCAGTTCTAACGGATAGAGAGGGAAAGGGAAAATCCCATTCTCGTAATGGATAGTATTAGGAATGGGAAATCTAAATTGATTTACGGTTGATATGATTAGAGTAAATCTATAGGGCCTGAGTGACATAAACAAGGGGCCCGGCTAAATAATGACATTTAGATGGTAATATCACCGCGAATTAATCTCTTATTTTCTCTCAATACACATCACAGAAGCCAATATAACACCATTTGTATTTGGTCCCAATATACTTATATCACTTTGGCTAGAACGCCTTTAGGTAGGACGGGGTCATATCACCGACTTCAAGACGTGATGCTATGATAATGGACTAGATAAATCAAGTCAAATAGTCACTTAGGTATTTGAAAGTAACAATCGATATTGAAAATATCTACGACGTTGGTGTGTATTTATACCGGTCTAAAAATCGGTAACCATTCCATACAGATATAATTGCATAGTTCTCCTATATTCCACACCCACGTCCTTACATCTTAATTGTCCTCCTGGAATACTCTCACCCCTTATTTGCGGCGACTGAAAACCACGGGATCTTGACGTGTGTATTTCGATGTCGACCTCCAGTGGAGATCCGACTATCCACAAAATCATCGTTTGTTGTATATACTATCCATCTGGGTCAGATTTTTGAAACCTGCTAAATTCCGCTTTGAACCTGGGATAAAACACGCAAATTTTTTTTCCGAATAATACTTCTTTTTATATTTTATGTTACTCACCTACTAAGTACGTTCAAGAAAAACATTATTCCAACAAAATCAGATCAATGGTTTAGATTTGAGAGCCTTTTGAAGTTGTGTATGATACTGCATGTTGTCCACCCCCCTAAATATCTGAAATTTCAAGAAATGTTAAAAATGCTTATAACTTAAGAAAGACTAATATTATACGGTGACACACATTATATTTTATCCAAAATACCTTTTTCATATATTAGATTTAAAAGAAAAGCTCTAAACCATATTTGGGGTGTTGGGCAACACAGGGGTGTCGGACAACACAAGGGGTGTCGGACAACACGTTAATAGAATTACTCAGAACAATGAGAAAAATAATATTTGAGGCTATAATACTTTATATTTTTAATTAGATGATAATACGCTATATTTCACAAAGCAAACCACTCAATTACTGATAAAAAACAACCCCAAACCCATAACTTGTAAAACAGTGTGTTGTCCGACACCCCGGGGTGTCGGACAACACATGTTCAGTTTTTGAACAATAAAAAGTATATTTTTTTATTTAGAAAAAAACCAACCTGGGTATTCAGGAGTGGTAGGGGTACTTAACATAACCAAGGATATTTGTTATTCTATTATGATTATCTTTTCTTTTACACATCCTTTAGAGGTGTGTTGTCCAACAACCCATTTTTTTGGAAAAATATCATCATGGGATCATAATGTTCTGATATCAGAATGGATAATCCGATTGTGTTGAAACTTTCAGGTATCACAGCCAGGATTCTGGTCAACATTGTACAATAAAGAAACATTTATTTCTCACTATATATCTCATTAGTATTTTCCCCTGAAAGTCGGGGTCTTGAACAACATACTCTATGGGTCTCTATGTTGGAAAATTTGAAGGTCCTGGATAGTTTTTACCATTTTAATATTTTTTCAATCTTTTACCAATTTTCAAAATTATATTGTCTGCACTTCTCATGACATATGCTTTAAACATGTTAATAAATACAATTTGCTCGAAATTGTGTCTCCCAGATTTTGAACAAAGCAAAAATCAATAGAAAATCTTAGTTTTTGTTGATTTTCGGAAGGAAAAATCCCTCAGAGCTCTACAAAACCCTATGTTGGAAAGAAAGACTATCAAAAGATACACCAAATAATTTCATTTTTACATTCATGAGATACGTTTATACAACATGAACCTTGAATAAGCTTATTTTGGCAATTTAGCAGGTTTTAAAAATCCCACCCCTCTTCAAAACACAAGAAATGCCATATTACAGTATCTACTGCATCAATCAGGAGAGACCAAGTGCTAGCATGAAGTAATACCATGCCCGTAGCGTGTGTATTGCGTTCTCAACTCTGAGTTGATTATAAATGGTTGATGAATATAAAGCCTTTGTTCATTGTATTCTGTACTCACCGTGTTAAGAATAGCTACAAGAGGCCTTTAATCCAATTACAAAACTTCGATGTTTAAATTGAAAATTAATTGAAAGCAACCACTATCATGACCTATTGGTGGATGTTGCTAATGATATTTTTCGCCATGTCAATGTTTTGCAGTTTGATCTACTATGGCTTAATTTCATTTGTGTACATGAGTAATAAATACAATGATACATTGGTTTTCGTCTGTATATCCATAAGCAGCTCGATTTTGACGAGGTAATGCACTCTCTACGCTCGTGTATTAATATTCGGGACCAACCAATTGGTTACGGCCGTGCGACTACAAAACTATTGATTATTTCATATGTAATCCCAAACCTGACGTCCTGTATACAGGATGGAGACACGATTACGTTACCATGGTTACCGTTCACCGAGCAGACGACACTGACGTCTGCTATCCGCGAAGCACACGCTGATCACGTGACCCTATACACACATTCTAATTGGTGCTCGGGGAATGAGACGCCTGTCTGTGTCCGTCACCTGTTACTGGTAGCTTACTCTTATCTAAGGATACATTTATCCTATCCTTGTAAGATCAGACATTTATTCCCATCTGTCCCGGCCTTTAGTGAGACTAATATCAAACACAGGACAAACCTATCGCTGTACGTATGTATGATTCCCGCGTAGATACGACACCGTAGCCGTACATGTATATACCCTGCATATTGGACGTTAAAAGGGGAAACACACTGTACGATTTCGTTCCCACCGATTAACTCCCTAAATCGGAAGGGCATTTTAACTTGTCTCAGGCGAATTTGCGCTTGGCATTGACCATCACAGCAGGATTTATAGATAGGGGTGGAGGTCATTAGTGGGAATTTATCTTAAGCAAATTCTCTTCACACTGGACAACTGACTTCCGATTTTCTCGGAGATTCGATAAAGGAACAAGTAATATATCTCAGTATATGGGAGCTAAATCGGTGAGCTGGCCTCTCTGCGTGTGGCAGGGGCATTTCTGCTCACCCAGCGACTAATTATGGGCCAAAGTTGGTAGGAACCACGGGGGGTATTTCTTAAACTCCGTTGTCAGCGACAACGGGAAGGAACACGTTCCTTAATTTATCGCTCCCGATTTCGGAACATTGGACTGCAGTTTGTCGGCGACAAAGGTACAACGCCACGGGTGGGATTTCCAAATCTTAGGCAAATTACTGTAGGGGGTGCCACACTGGCGGACACATTTTCTAGGCCTCGCCTGAGCTTACGATTGTTCTTTTGTCGCCGAGAAAGGAACATTCATGTTCCGAAATCGTACAGTGTGTATGGGCTTTAACCTACGCCTGGGCCTTAACCTTTTATCTACGCCTGCTTCTGTACACGTAAACTGTAGGCGCTTATCTATGCTTATTTGCCCTTATTTACGCCCCTGTCCGTTTATTCTGTTCTCTGCACAAAGGGGTCACCACTGTTAGATTTTTTTTGCTATCTGCCATTGGTCAATCCATAGCAAATCCAATCTTATATTTGCAATTTCGATCATAGAATCACCAACACTGACGGGCCAGGTGTAAGGAATCCATTGGCTGATAATGTGTACAGGGGACTGCGGGTAATGGTTTATATTTTTTATTTATTATATTGTTGCAGTGTCTACGCCGAAATCTACATCACATTTGTGCACTGTCTATGTCAGACGCCCAATTCTGCCAATACACCCGTGTAAATACACGTCAAACATGTTGTCTACGTCTTCTACGCTGGTGTCCAATATGGGCGTATATATATATAGGAAAACATCTGTAGCAGAATCTATACGAGCATCCTTGCCATTGTGTAGATATCATTGAATCCATTTGTGTAAAGCCATATAAAAGCTGGCAAAGGCAGAGACTTAAAGTATTAAGCTATTCAAACTCTGGCCCAAACAGAGCCAAATGAATGCGACATTTCGGCAAATGCTAGAAATAGGCAGAGTGCCACACCATGGCTTCCAGAAAAGCATCAATCTATGCACGTTATTAGCTGACGACATGCCATTGTCATTGTTTCCTGTTTCCTGTATTTCACGAGCCCCAATCAGAAAAACATCCCAGATGTGGGTGTTCTAATTGGTGCAGCTGTGTGTGGTGTGATCGAGAGCATAGTTATAGATTCATAATGACACACAATGTTGGTGACTGGCTAGGGAAAATATTAGGTGTTTTGCAGCGTGATTTCGACCCAATTTGTAAAGGTCATATATATATATAACATTTAATGTAAGGCGACACAAAGACTATTTGAGCTATATATCATGTATGGATTCATTACTCATAAGAAAAAGTAACACAACATATTCCAATGGTGACACCACTTACAGGTTCAAATGCGAACCAGGCAAACCAGATAGTCAAGTGTTATCCAGTTTGTCATAACCCAATAGGTAAAATGGACCTATTCATATTTTCTCGATTTATATAGGAAATGTACTGAAAAAATACGGTTTTCTTAAATCCTTTTTTAAAATTAGGAAAGTGACATATGTATTTTATCTATATTCAAATGTGTAGCACTAAATAGATAACTAAAATCTTGAAGGAATGGATGTGTATCCAGAAGACGGGGAAGGAAACTAGAGGCAGATACACACAGACAAAAATAGAGAGGTAGAAAAGAGAGACAGAGGCAGATGTAGATAGCGGTAGGAAAGAAGGGACGTGAGAAGGACAGAGGTAAATGTAGATAGAGGTCGGAAAGAAGGGACGTGAGAGGGACAGAGGTAAATGTAGATAGAGGTCGGAAAGAAGGGGAGTGAGAGAGACAGAGGCAGACAGCAATAGATGGAGGAAGGGAGGAACGAGAGAGATACAGAGAGTACAGCAAGGGACAAATTTGTGTGAGAATGATGGGGCGCAGGAAAGACACAGGAATAGATAAAACCAGCGAAGACAGAGGGGAAGGAGGGAGAAGAAAAGGATGCTAGGTTGCTTGCGTTTCTGGCATTTCTAATCAATTTAAGGTCCTATCACTCAGGCACTAAACCAGAGGTGCGCAATGCACCCCTCTTGATGCTGGGACTTTATAGGGTATGAACTAATTTGGGTGATATACTTCGCCAGCCAGTCTCCCTACTTAGACACTCTCCAACCCGAGACCCGGGTCAAGGCGTGCCTCTCTATCGCGGCCCGGCTGCCGCCTCAATCTCCCTGCACATGCCACCAATCTCCGATGCGTTTATTGGTTGTGCGATAGCGTCTACGCATCCTGTTCTGGTTGTCAGATGAAGTGTACCTCCTAAAAGTAGGCCACTGTCTTCTGTGCAGATCGACATATAGCCTAAGACTACACCACAAAGCCCGATTTAATGTACATGTACCTCAAAGTCCAATAGTCTAAAGCATTGAATTAAAAGATAAAATGCATACTTGTGTTATGGGTTTTATCAATTTGCCGGGTACTAAAATAACATGTAATTATGTATGAAGTATGATTATTCACAGCCATTTGTTGATGAATGTAACCATGTTTTTCAAAATTAGGGAACCAGCCCCAAACCCCCATCAGGGACAAGTATACAAACCTAAAACTACCAGTTTCTGTGGTTGTTGTTTTTTCTCAGAAATATAGGTAGAAGTCAGAGAAGTATGTCAGAGTAACTTTTATAATTCCACGATTATTTCCGAAAAATTGCGAAGGAACAAAAACCAGTGGAATGGAAGTAACCACAAAAAAATGTGATATGGCATTTTCCTTCCACAGCATTATCCTACTCCTGCTTGCCTGTAGGTCGATATCCCTAAATAGCCTTGGACTAGCCGGCCTATCCCTAAACAAATTATCCTATCTATGATGCAGTTTACCAAGTCCTTTTCCTAGAACCTCGAAATTGGTACCAGTTAACTATTGTCTATAAAGATGTCACTACGGTCTACTTTGATTATAGATCTAGGTCAGATCATAGTCTTTCGGCATTTTTTAAGTATCCACCCTGCCTTCACTATATTAAAACGTCATACCACATCCACCACCTCCTCCTCGCCTGCCAAGCCTAAAGTGCTTGGCCGCCTCCTCGGTGAGAGTTTAATCGACCAGAGAATAGACAAGCAGTTTACCTTAGTGCACCACGTTGAAAGGCCTGTCTCTAAATCCTGTTTGGAAAGGTGTATATATTCGTCTAACTCAATATTATTGCTCCTTCAGATATGTGGACTGTAAAGAATATAAATTTCACACCCATGCATTTAAGATGTGCCGTTTGTGAAGTAGATTCAACTAAATATCTTAATTGTGTTATTGGACATTTAGGGGTCGTGGTGTAATATTTAAGAGGCATGGCGAAATGTGAAAGTCCTCATATGTGATGTTACAGCTTCCTATGGTTTTCTCTGAACGACAGTATACGTTAATAAAGAGGCGAACCTTTTATATAGTTAGTATAAAAGTAGAAATGTGATACCGTGATGTTTAATATCATACTAGGTTATATAATGGTCAGAAGAGATTTATGAGATCGCGGACACCAAAGCACAAAAACAAAGGGGTGTGCCTGCGAACAGAACACAACCCTGACGGCTCGGACTACCACACACTGACCACTAACCCACGCTGCCCCCTAGGGAAGGTTGATTTGACGTTGAAAAAACGTGCAAACTGCATGAATCTTCTGCAAGTTCTGTTATGATAAAATGCGGGTTTGTCATAGATACCCCCCGTGCTTTTAGATACAAGTAAGTCAGGAATTCCCTAGGGAAGGAACCAGTTATGATAAGACCGACTTGGTGTCGGCGATAAAGGCTTGGAGATATAGTGTCACTGGATACTATAACTCAAGTGAAGTAGAAATGTAACGTCAGAAAAACACCCTGTAGATGGCACTTCGAGCACGCCGATGAACAGTCTACCGGAAGTTTGCGATGGTACCCATATGTGCGTAGGCAACCAGCATGAGGAAACGCCAGTGCTCAGATTCCGGTTGATTGACCAATCAGACGCCAGCGCGAGGGTCGGGGGACGCTGGAAGGTCGACCACGGACGCAGGTGCTGCGACTGTAAACTCCCCACTCAAAAACACGTAAAATACATAATATTCGAGGATCGATGGAGATATCACATATGCCGTCAGAAACGAGCGCTTTGCTACATGAAATTGTAATGTTGTTGCATATTTTTGTAGCATTTTTTTCGTTCCAATGGTACCCTTGTCGGATGCCTTGGTTGGAAAAATGTCCAATGTTTTCTTTATTCCGTGATCGCATAGCGGTGGGCGGAGGTCATTCGTTTTGCTAAGCGTCGTCTTCCTACATAATGTTGTTGCCCATCAATTGTATTTGGTAGTCTGGATCTATGCATTGTTTTTAAATGGTTACTCTGATATCAGGTTCCTAAAAAATGATGCACAACTGGGGAATAATATGGGCTTTAAGGCATTTTTCATTGGCCGACAAACAAGGCATCGATTATTTGAGCCATGTAATAAGACAGTCAGTGGTGGCCAGCGACTGCAAGTCGATTTCATTTTATTGGGAAGGGGAACATTCTTTGATATGTTTCCATTCACCAACCGAGCGATTGCACATACATTTATCCTGCCCTGACTTCATGGATCCCCAATGAATTCGAATCGCTTTGATTTCGTCGGTCTGGGAAGATATCAGTCACTTGTGGCACATTGCGTAATATTTATCAAAAGAAGGGTTTAATATTTTACTATATACCCATGCCGTATATAGTGTAAATACGCACCGTTTCGGCATATGACGTAAACATACTGTACGGACCGCTGGTTTGTACGGAACTCGGCATAAATGCCTCGGTCCGTACAAACCGTAAATTACCATCTCGTACTGTGACTTGTACAGCATGGTCAGGACGTTCTATATAATTACTGCATTCCCAGATCATTGAATGCTGGTTCATGACTGCAGATCACTGTTGAATAATCGGCCAATGAAAGCAGACCTTTAGAATATAGACTCAGATGGCAAGAGGAATCAGCCGCAACAGGCCTGGCACACAAAGAACGCAATGACGACCGTAAACTGATGACATATACTGTCCGCAGGGAAGACAACATAAAACCTCCCCTCTAGACTAATGAATTCTTTTGTATAGTTTTATTCTCTCTTTGTATCCCTCTAGATCAATCACATACGTCAGAAATAATTCTGAGTAATTGCAAGCTCATGGGCATCCAGGGAACCTTGTAGTATTGGCTAACAGCCAGTGCTATGTCCATGTTTTTGTATACTACTACCATACACTAAGAAGATTGCTATGAGAGTATTTGTTACACCAGGACGGCATACAAAATATGTAAGTATGCCTCTATGTAGCAGCTTAAGAGGACCCGACGACATTGTCTTAAAGGTAGGGTGGCTTTTGGTGCTATAGACTATATCAAGGGTTATATTACTGTGGGATTGATGAGAAGGTTGAATTAACAATGCAGGTCTTGATGTATATGCACATTGCATTTCTCCGGTGTGACCATCTTCCAAAAGAACCAGTATGCCCGGATTGCAAAAATATACATTCGATTTCTGACATATCTTAATGAGAAGGTACAATCCACACCTCCTTCTTATCTCCACCTCCATGCGAAACATGTGACTACAAACAATAGAAATATACCCCCAAAGAAGACATATGCCGCCCAAACCTAGAGCGCTGCTATACGGAACGTGTTAATATCATCAAGTGGCAAGAATATAAAAGCATTCACTATGAACAACAGTTTTTAGTATTTTACTTGATGATGAAACTGACTGGTTCACTGACTGGTCTCCCGCTTCTCTTACATCCGCGGAGATAACAAAGTGGTCATATACGTAGCGTAAATACACCCGGGTACCTTATAAAGGGATTAGGCTGGGGAGGGAGGGACGTTCCTAGCTTGTCCTGATAAGTCGGCTTACGTTAATTAGGCCAGCTAGAAGTGGTCCGCTTTGTAAATGAGCGGGGTACTGATTAGCCCCACCCGCCGGATCTGACTAGTGGTAATTAACACTGACCTGGCAGCATTAATCAGCGTGCCCGATAAGGACAGCCTCCCGATAGCTGAGGGGGACCTCTTTCTACTCCCACCATCAGTATATATTAAGTCTACAGGGCATCAACATTTTATCCCTGATGCTCACTGATGCGATGATTAAACCCGGACATAATCGGTGACAACTTTATTTGTACGATACCCTTGTAATGTGTACAGAAATCCAACTGAGATCAAAGAGTGCTGATGCCGGTTCAGCCAGGCCATGGGCAAAATCTCGGGGATTTGGTTATATCCACCATCTGAGTAATGACCGACGGCTGTTGGGATATGCAACACAATTGTGTCAGTGAAGTGTTTACATTGTTTTTGTTTGATTTAATTATTATAGGTCCTTTCCAGACTTTTCAAGGCTCTTTTATACCACAAGGTGGTGATTGGATCTATGTGCTGAATTCAGGTAGAAATCTCACCCCTACACACTTACTGAGGTGAGCGTTCTTTTTCCTCCCACGCCACATAGGCATGGAAGGAGAATTGGCCCTTGAAATAGCAGTGAATCGACCGCTGCTAGGGACGAAGAGAAGATGGGCTGCAGTGGTACTCAAACCCAAATCGTCCTACGACCTTGGGATTATAAGTCCAGTGCTTTTGAGCACTGAGCTAATTCCCCACTCCCAAACTGCTTACATTAAAAAAAGAATGTTACCTGTTACCTATTGTAATAGACTGTAACATATCAAAAGGATTCACTGGAACATTGACAAGGCTGACGTTTTATAATAATCTGCCCTTAAAGAAAGGCCTTGGCCACTGCCTTGAAAGCTCACTTTAAAGCCGAAGATAGATTGACATCAATTAGAATCAGCTACAGTGGATGACGAATATAGAGTTTATCATATCCCACACAGTAGTGACCAACAGCCATTGGTGGGTCATCAAATCGCCTCGATACTGCGGGTACATCGGCAGATCATGACGACAGCGAACAAAGAAATTGTAACGGTTAACTACCTAGCCAATACACTCCCATATAGTAATGATTCACTAGCAGTAGTAATAGGAGCATTGACAGCAGGTGTGAGGAACCGAATAAGGTAAGAAGAAGAAGAAGAAGAAGGAGAAGGAGAAGAAGAACAACAACAACAAGAAAAACAAGAAAAACAACAATAAGAGCAGGAGCAAGAAAATCACGAAGAAGAACAAGAAGAATTAATGAGGGTAAATAAAAAAGAAAATATGAAGATGAAGAACAAGATGAAGAAGAAGAAGAAGAAGAAGAAGAAGAAGAAGAAGAACAAGAAGAACAAGAACAAGAACAAGAAGAAAAAGAAGAAGAAGAATAAGAAGGAGGAGGAGGAGAGGGAGAAGAAGAAGAAGAAGAAGAAGAAGAAGAAGAAGAAGAAGAAGAAGAAGAAGAAGAAGAAGAAGAAGAAGAAGAAGAAGAAGAAAAAGAAGAAGAAGAAGAAGAAGAAGAAGAAGAAGAAGAAGAAGAAGAAGGACGATAGCAAAGATGTTTGCTAGAAGTATCTCTTTGAAGTATGTCCACTGTGTAAGTATTAAGTGGCAATAATATCGAGGAACGTCATTGATTCGTGAATATTATCTCAAGACTCCATGATGGCATCGGAACAAAATATAAAACCACAGTCTTGGTCGAATTTTGTTCTTTAGGCAGAAATAATGAAAAAAAGAAGCCAAGTTTATCCCTCTCATGTAGACGCCCCACCCCGCCCTCTTTCACAGAGTCTTGTGGCCAGGCACCAAGGCCGTCATGTAGAGCCACTTAACGGCCTGCTGAGGCGTGTCCGGCGTCACGCCTCGTTGACGTTTAATTACCAGTCACACATCAGAATCATGTCCCACGCCCTGCTTTCAGTCAGTATGGCTTCTTCCCCTCTTCTGTCTACACCGCCCACCGTGTTGAGGTTCTTTTTTCTAATTTCTTTCGGTCAACAGTATCAATTTACACACCGGCTTCTGCCAACCACGTTCAGAATCTCAATGTGGAGAACAAAATCCACATGGACACTTTAATAGGAAATTACCAACAAAATCTGTCTCCCATCACGAGTCATTTAGAATAATGATGTGGATTCTTGAGAGGGGCTCCTTACAACAGATATTAACATGGAAAAGAAGTCTGGTCCCATGTGTGACGTGATATGCAAATCTTTATAATTCTAGTTTCAATGAGGGTTGGTGAGGCTGTGTAATTGTTTATATCAACGTTGCTCTTCAATTTAACCATGCAAATATTTGTCAAACTAATATATTTATCTTTAAACTAAATCCATCTAGCAACTAACGTTGTATCAAACATGTGTACCATCTCATTCCAATTCAAATCACCCAGCAACCTTGCACCAGATGTCTACACCATCTCATTTCACCTCAAATTTAAATTTGCATAATATCCCTACATGCTCATCCTGTCACCATACCAATATGTGGTTTACATGTCGAGGCACGACCCGTCAGGTGCACAACCTACTCACCACCGACTCGGAGTCACCCGTGCCGCGGCAGAGGGAATCACGCACGTCGCTGATTGGTTGAATAAATCACGTGGTGCGCCTGTCCTGGGTCTGTTTCCACAGAGAGAATCTGTGAGCGTCTCACTGCAAGTCACGTGATGTATGAAGACGCCCTCTCGTGGCCAATATAAGAGTTGAAACCAGAGGCTACTTTGATTAAAGGGTGGTGTCGTAGTCGGCCTAGAGGGTGGGTATCTCGGGAGTATGAGACTATGAGCTGTACCCTGATACTGTTACTGACGACATGCAAGGATTTGTTTTATTTGCACAAAAAATGTACACCGGAGGCATTTTGACGAGGCAGCTCTTCAAATTCATTTAAAAAAAGGGTATCTTCATGTTCTGATACCCTAGAATATTCTGAGATGAGATGACATAATGTAAAAGAAAAATCATTGTTCCATTCCACCTTCCAACGTTGGCATGATCCCTCAAACCGTACCGTAAGTAACATGGACTCTTGATCAGTCGGAAATGTTTTATCCGATCAAATGCATCTGATTACCTAGGACTGCTCTAGGTCTATCAAGCAGCTCCGATATGAAATCGACACATTTTATAAATCATTATTTTTATTTCTGGCCCATTGAAAAAAGACGTCAGACTTGTAGCGATATGTTAACATAAACTAACGTATCCAAACAAAAAGTCAGTCACAACCAACATCTACGGAATGTTCCCCACAGTGACAGGATATCTCGTGACCAAGATCGCGCGTGCTGATTGGCTGACACCATTGTGTCGCCAGCATATTCATGCATGGCTTAATGGCTATCCTATCAACCATATCTTGTCGATTCGATGGCGCTGCGAAATGAACCTGGCTGTTGGGACATAGACTATATTGCCATGACTTTGGTTTGAGTGGTCGTATTTTCCATGTTGTTGATGTGTAGTAATATCATAGAGAATGCGAGGGTATTGCGTAATTTCAACTACAAGGAGAATACGACCATACAGATCAAAATCATGGTAATGTGGTATTTATTATCCAGCATTCCAAATCATAAGAAACACAAAATCGCCGCCGATATTCTCATGCACTATTTTGCACGCTACGAATTTTATTTTTTTGCATTCTACTGAGTGTTTTTTTTATTCCGTCGCCGTCCCTCATATAGTGGTGTTTCTATTAACCCGCAGAAGCCCCAATGAGTATCTTAATTGCGGATAGAACTCGGCCAGTTCTACAAAAGGTTCAACAACAAACATTCGGCAAGAGTAAAAGTAGGTTGTTCGCTTCCATTCATCGACCACTGAGGCCCTACAGATTAGTGCAGCTTTATCCTTTCCTGACGATTTCAAACTGTTTCTGTCGTCAGCTGGTGCAGAAATTGGTCGTTGGTACCAAAGTTTGGTTGTTGGTACCGAAACCGGAATACCTGTCTCTGCATGGTTCATCTCCGTTTACCAATATTTTATCGGACGTCCTGTTTTATCGGTCGTTGGTATCGATACATGTATCGTTGGCAATACTCGCCCAATCAGTACACGGCCGTTACTGTAGGTTACCAAGCTGCTCCTATCCGTCTTCCTTTGGTAGGGATTACAACCATCCATGGATCAATGTGAGATTGGAGCAGTACCATCATTACATACAACACTTAGCAAATTATGGAGTGTGGCTTTTTATCCTTGATAAACAGCTTAGAATTCGTTGTTGATATACTGTAATGTTATTTGATGTGAGAGGAAGGGCTTTTATTCCGAAGATTCATTTGCATTTGTAACAATATCGCTCATTGGTGTTACTGCAAGCTTTTCTATGATGACTTTCTATATCGACCAATGAGGCATTGCGTTACATGATAAAGAACATAAATGGCCTTCTATGAGTCGGAATTGGTACAATCTACCCAATTACCATCTTTCATCCATTTTTATTGCACAGTAGACAGTAATCCAGTTGCACTGAAAATACTGTGATTTACGATAGCCATATTGGGAATACGTCATTGCCGAGTTTAAACCGTCCATAAGTTACTATTCGCTTAGTATCCACATTAACCCGATCGATAAAGCACGTCGGAAGGCCAGACTTTCAAATGGCGAGGGAGAAAAAGAGCAACAGGATGCCATACAACAAATGCCAAGTGACACTCCAGACTTGCAATATTTATAAACGCAATCACACAGTAAATAGTGTCTGTGCCTGTGGTAGGCCTAAGTAACGAACACACCTAGGCTCCACCAGGGAAATAACCAGCCTCTAGAAAATGTAATGGATTTATGAAGGGGCGGTGGTGAAGTGGGCGCGCAGTCTTAGCAGTAAGTGATGTACTCTGCTGGGAGTGTTATTTGATGATGGGTCTCGCCTGATGAGACTTTTATGCCAGCGTTTATGTGAGACCAAAACAGACACCCGCCTCGTGTGGTGTCGTCTGCCAGAGGCGCCTGCAAAAGGCAGACGACATTCTGAAGAAGCCCTCCCTCTTGTCTTATTCAGTGCGCCACTCACCTCCACACTACTATTACCAGAGTGAGCCATGAATAATATCGCACCGTGATATCAAGTCTGTGTCACACAAACTAATTCAAAGATAATTGCCAAGTGGATTACCAAGAATGGGCCCTTTGGTGAGGCATGAACTCATACAATACTAAAAGTGTGGTTTCAGATTTATTGCAAACGTTGCAATGATTGCTAAAGGCATTCCTATAACGCAACTTACAGTTGCCACCATGTAGCTTGTATAGCTCATTTTATCCTACCCCTAATAAAAAACCGCCATAGACTTAACATAGGGAAATCTTTTAACATAGGGAAAGTTTTTTTATGCCACTAGAGTAATAACAATATTGACCAATCAGAGAGCAGGATGTCAGCTACTATGAAAGAAAGTTCTGTTGGTCATTGACTCAATATTTATCTTTTAGTAATACAAAAGCATAGACGAGGTAGGATAAATACGAAACCGAACTCGAGTTAGACTTGTCAAATATCTATGCCACTCTGGTCAGGTCTGCTACCCACTAAACTCGGCTACGCCTCGTGTAGTAATACGCGACCTTCCCGTCGTGGCATAAACAAGTCTAACTCTCGTTCGGTTTCTACTAATTACCTCACGCTGGTACAAGTTTAGCCATAGGAATATCATTAAAAGTTATACCTATCACCCAGGAAAAGTGACAGTACTCTGCCATATGGCCGTGGTGGAGTGATGTGAGATGACGTCATGAGCAACTGGCCAATTAGCAGCCAGGAATTGAGAAAGTGGACAAGATATCAACATGGAGATTTATATGTTCCTCACTAGATTTGTGTAAATTGGATTATTTTTATATTTGATGTTTGTCTGTGAAAGGGGAGAAATAAATCCAAAACCAAACTCGAATCGTAAAATGAACAAGAATCCACTCATTTGGATGCGCTGTTATCATTACTCGGCTTTGCCTCGATGACGATTACTGCGCATCCAAACTCATGGAGTATTGTTTATTTATACAATTCTCGATCCAGTTCTAAGTACTGTGTTATTTTTCGAATCCCAATAGAGGCAATCTTCCTGACGTCGTATTTCACTCTTTTACATTGTGTAAAATGACCGATCTATCATCCTAGCTACCACCGTGCAGACCTTTACAAAGGATATTCTATCATTTCCCGTTACGATGGGAAAAAACCACAGAGAAAGCAAGCTGGTATCGGTTATAAAAAAAAACATATACAGCTAATCTCTTACATCTAGCACCACATCTCATTTATAAATCTATTGGGGAGGTGAAATTATTTTTTATTTGATTAAGTTGTAACAAGCATGGTGATAGTCATTACACAGAGCAACTCAACATTACGCTCCTTCTGAAAGGGATGTGTGAGTCTCTAGTAATTGGTTATCTATACTGCTATCTACAGGATGTAGTTTTTGCAATGACTCAGTGAACCCCGATACAAGACGCACTTCAAAAAGATTAGAACCAGAATAAAGAACGATTCATGTGCTTTTCTCAAGACGACCTGCCCCGGAATATGAATTTTTATACCGCTTATTTGCATAATCTGCACGGGACATGGAATGATGGCTTTCAATCTAATGTATACATCAGCACTTTAAGTGGTGGAATTTGCATACCATCTAGAAGCATCTATCATCAGCAGCACATCTGGGTAATGCACGGAACGGGAACTGTCCCATCTGACTGAGCCATACGCTTAATGCAGACACAATGGAGACGTCGCCCTGGAACTCTTCTTTCCTAAACGAAGGAGGCTGTTTACGCTTCCTAATGGTTTATCCATTAAGGCCCCTAGAGGTAGGACTATGGATATGCATCAATGGCCCACCTAGCCTCACAACAGGGTACTCCACGGCGGTCTGATGCTAATAGAAACAGGCGGCTGGCTCTATATCCATCCACCCCTCTTAGCGCAAACACCCTCGTCCAGCACCACTCCCCCTAGTGGTCAGCGCTGCAGTGAATCCCTCCGAGGGTAGTGGTCAGTGTAGCTTTAAAGCGCGGTTCACACAGAGGGACTCATGTACCTGAGACTGGTGTACTACACACATTGGTCCAGGTCTCACCAAAATCTCCTCCGGTACAGAGATCGTACAGCTGGACATTAGAGGGGGTGTTTGCCCCAGTCTCAAGGGAAGAAATCGGCGGATTGGCTTTAAGTGGGATCCACACGAGGGGAATCATGTACCTCGCAGGGTGTTTTTCTGAGACAAATCCTGCTGAGATTCTGTACTCGAACACACTTTCTTTGTCTAAATTATAGGGATTCATTTCCCTGAGACATTTCCATAAGACATTTCCCCATAAAAGGGAACAAAATCGCATGAGACTTTGAGCCCTGTAAGGTACATGAATCCCATCGTGGGAATCTCACTTTACATGGTAGGTCACCTAGTCTCACCTAAAATAACTGAAGTGAGGTACCTACATGTAGTTGCTTTCCCTGAGATTCATGGATCCTTGAGACCCATGTACCTGGGACTGAGACTGGCGTATTTCACACAACATGGGGTTGAGGATAGGTGCGCGAGGCTCACAAAAATGCCCCGAGAAATATAAAAACTGTTTTAAATCGAAATCCTAATAACGGTAATCGGGTAACGGCGAGGGGAATTGTCTCAGACAATTTCGCGTCGCCACGGGACGTTGAAAATTTGACTCTCGAAAATGGCCACCGGGTGTTCACACGGGGATATTTCGTACCGATACCAAGTCTCAGGCCCATTTCCCCGAGACAAACTCCCCCGGGAGATATATGAGTCTCTCCGTGTGAATCTCGCTCTAGTGTTCCTTGTAACTATACCTAAAATGGTGCTGCAGCAGGCGCCTCTCGTAGGGACTACTTTGTGGCTTTTAACCCACAGCGTCTGTCGCGCAAGATTACATCGGACAGACCAGGGTGTTTGGGCCACACGCGGTGTTATTCACATATTCTTGCGCGAAACTCGGTCCCGCCGTGGGTTGTTTGTATTCGGCCCGGATGACAAATGATTCCATTCTTCCCTTGAAATCTTTTAACAGTTTTTGAAGAGTATTGTCTCCGAGAGTCATCCTTTCCAAAGCCTACTTCATTTGACCTTGCTCATTTTTCCTTGCTGGAGCTTCCCTAGGGAATCATTTGACTCATACAAAGAAATTTACAAATACAAACGCTTGATACCGAATGGGGTTTTCATTTCGCCTAGGCACGGATTGAACTTTGTTGACGGCGCTAGACATGCCTCACGGTATTGGTGATTCAAGATGGCGGGACCCCAGATGGTGGTGATTGGTGTTTTCCCAGCATGAGCAATCAGTCCGAGGCATAAGAAGGACATGCTGGGAGGCGGAGGAGGTGGAGGAGCAAGCCCTCTTTCTTCTCTCCTCTGTAATATTCAGATCATTGTCCGCCATTGTGACCCAGGCCAAATAAAACACCCATAAATCACCGCCGAGGGGCGCCAGTGAATCACCATTGACAATTTCTCCTTCCTGACTCAAAAATCTGCTCGCTCGCGAAATTGAAAATACCAGTGTTGGAATGCAGCAACAGTGGACGGGGCAAAAGCGAGCGTGCCAGGAGGGGAGGTGGGGATGGGGTGGTGCATGGGGCTTTACCCGGTAATTGTAGTTCTCAAAATGGAGGCCGACAAAGGCGGAAGTCGAGGGGATCGGATTGTGGGATCGCATTAATCACGTGGGCAGTGGAAGGGCAGTCACGTTGGCAGTCACGTGGTACGACTGGTCAGTTTATGGGCGTGTGTCCGGCGTCTGATAGCGGGTCGCTCCGGGGGATAAGCCCGACTGGTCATTATTTCCCCACGACCCTGAACCTTGCCCTTCTACATCTCTCCCTACACCCACCCACACACACAGCGACTCCGATCCAAATCCCACACATGCCCTATAAGCGGCCGACCGGAAATGCGGAAAGTACACGTTTGTTGGTGGTACTACTACCAAGAGACCCTGCCCCGGCGTCTGTGTACAGCAGCGCCCTCTACGTCCGCTAGATGGGGCATGCGCACGGGGAAAGGGGGTATAATGGACGCGCTCAGTGAGTATAGACATGTCGAGGCTGTTCGGGGGTGGTTTACAATAACCACGTGACCCGTCATCAGACAAAGTGCGTCAGTAGCCTGCGGGGTATGGAGAGGGCGGAGGTTGGACCGGCCGCCTCATGGCCCTTGTTTTTCAATTTGAATATCGTCTGCCACGATACACACGGCGATAGATGCCGTCAGCCACGATACATGCTGTGATAAAAGCTTCCTACTGTGATACACAGAGTGATAAATACTATCTGTCATGATACACACTGCGATAAATGCCGTCGGCTTTGATACACCCTGTGATAAATATCGTTTGTCACAATACACATTGTGATAAAAAAAACTGTCTGCTGTGATACACACAGTGACAAATGCCGTCTGCCATGATACACACTCGATAAAAAGCATTCTTTTGCGATACACACTGCGATAGATGGCGTCTATCTCACCAGCTGTGTCTTTCCTGGCGCCACATCCTGTTCCTCCATTCTTGCGAATCCCCATTTCTTCAGACCCACATGATGTACCAATGAGTTCTATGTTTGGTCGAATGTATGAATTGTTCAGTGTACATTTTTCATAACTCTATTTCCAGTGCCCATATCCCGATGTTCCCTATCTATATCTCGTTTCCCTTTCCTTGTGGTCCCTATGTCCTCTGTCTATTCTACATGTCATACCCATTTTGCCTCCAGTTCTGTGCCTTTGTGTCAGGACCCTTTATTGTCTGTTCACATTGTTTAGTCCAGAAATGCTGCCTGGCTGTCACATGATCGCCCCAAGCGTATCACATGACTTCCTCACGCTCAAAAGGCAGGGCCGCTACGTTTACACAACAACAAACATTGTCACCGCATCTTGCATCACCATTACAGCTTCGGTCCACAACAGTCTATACATAATATCTGCATGTTGGGCCGATCTGTGATAATTATAAAGCACATGTCATATGCCATTTTATTCCTAGAAGTAGTAGTAGTGGTTGAGTGAGTGTTGAAAGGCATGTCGAAACGCCTGGTCTGTTGCTGCGACACAGCTTTCCCTTCCGACACAGAATCGTATTCTGTGTCGGAAGCGTGTTGGAATGCTCGTCGGAGTGTCCCGGGAGCTTTGTGTGCTCAGGGCCCTTAAATCAGCAGCCACAACGAGGGATAGGGATGTTAGAGGGAGGGAGTAGAGAAAGATTAATTAATGGTAGACAGATGTGAAAGATACTGTCAACTATTCAGGTATTAATCATATATGAGTCTCCAACATAGGAAAAAGCCAGCTATTGATAATGACTTACTTTAAAGAAACCATGAGTGGCGGGCGGGAAAACCCAAGAGAGGCATTCATGATAAGAAATGGTCTTAAGAGAAAAGGCTAGGCAGTGCATTTATGGACGTTCAATGGGTATATACCCTACCTTAATATTCCTCCAGGCATTGGCTCTGAGAAGGCAGTGCACTGACGTCTGAGGAGGACCGGGATTATCCACCAAAAAGCGTTTGGATCCACGGTGGATCAGAGTCAATCACGGGGGTAGCAGAGATGGGGATTGGAGGAGCCTACCCACAGCTCCTAGCAACAAATTTGGTTGTCACCGTCAAAGAAGATTGTGACCATGACACCAAGGGGTTGGCTTATTCACGTAAGGACCGACTGAGGCATGTAGATCCTTGTATGTAGTTGAGACTATAGGTGATGCCACTGTTATAATTTGCGTTGTTTCCCTTTCATTTTTTATCATCTTCTTGCTCTCAAAATAATAGTGTTCTTCAAAGTAATAAGTCGACATTGAAGATACATCGCTACATCTCAATTGAACCGCCCAGCTATTTTTGTGGCCTCACATAGTATTTATCTTAGCCGATGGGGTTAAGGAAATGATAAGTCCTACCCAATCTCTCACCTCTCTCCACATAGTCTTGTAGTAACACAATTCAACCTTTCTTAATGCTGTATTACTATGTATGTGAAATATTGCTGAATTCTGTGTATTCTATATATTTTATTGGCCAAATCCATCCAAACTAGGATGTATGTGTATGTAAGGTGCTTTATGCTTGGGCCACACCAAGCGAGTAACGGCAGCGATCCCCAGAATCGCCATCAAAAATGTTCGTATATGTGCGATATTATTTCATAGTTATATCTCCCACCCATAATTTAGCATCTCTGACGCAATAATCAGGTGAAATATGAAATAATAGCCCATGTATACGCCATTTTGTTAAGCATGATTCCTGAAATCGCCGCGTTACTCGCTTGGTGTGTCTCCAGCATAAGTTACTGACCGCTAGGGGGCGAGGCATTGCATGGCGCTGTTGATTATAGATGTAACCGTGAGTAATTGAATAACGCCAACGCGAGAGGACTTGGATGCGCGATAACACTTACTGGCCAGCTGTGTGGTTTTCATTCTTTACATTGTGCACAACTAGGATTTCTTGCACTTAGTACCACGTTACCTGTTTAAAATGGAGTTCTATTTTGGTGGGAAATATTCACCGAGTTCGAACTAAGGACAAATTTCACTAACCATGTCTCCGTATAGGACGTAGTCTATATGGGTACTACAACATCAGGAGTAAACGACGTTTGGTAAAATACTAGAAGGTTGACCTGAACTATTTGTACGCATGCTTTGAGAAGAACATCATAAGGGTCAAAGGTTCTCACTATCAGAATAACGTACCCCTCGATTACACTTTTTATATACCTTTGAGGACCTGGTATTTGTACGAATAGGAAGGTTCTATTATAGTTTTTGCTCTGTGAAGGGACGAGAAAAAAGATTGGTCATGCAGGTCGGATAGACAATACAGCTATAGTGTATCTGTCACGCACAGTGGATACAAAGACCAAGACTGTGTTCTGTATTCCTCGGCACCAAGGAGTGGGCCAAATTGGTTCAAGTCTGTCCGTGGCATGTAAATCCTGGTAAACAGTGGAAATTACGGGTGATGCCAACACTGTAATCTGTATTGTTTCTTTTTTTCATTTTCTTGCTCAATCTCTTTTGAATAGTAAGTCGATATATGATGTATTAATCCCCCTGTATGATATAGGTGTACCTATGCTATGTTCTATTATTTTATGCATACCATCATACTGTGCCGGTATGCTTAAATACCAACATACTTTGAATATGCATTCTGATTAGTTAAGAAAAATAACTGACCTATTTATGACTTGATGCTGCGGACGTCACACTACGTCAGGTAAACGATGGCTGAAAGTTGTAAATAAAACAGATCGTAATCAAACAAATAAAAAGATATATGATTTTATGCAACTGTGTAATAATAAGGTGGTTTACATCAATAGAAACGAAAGGGAACACTGACTATTTTCTTCCTTTTTAGGTTATGCTTTATTCGTTTCGTATGAAATACAGTTCTTCAAACCTTTCATCAGTGAGAATAGAAAATGTGACTAAGTGTTTACAAGGGCATCCACACAATTAGGCATGACAAAACGTAATAACACAATATGTTTTAGAAATATCAAAAACATATGGTAGAAAACATTTTCAATTGATTGCCACACCATATATATAGACCTGGAAAGATTGCAAAATCAGAGAAGATAGAAATAGATTTAATTCACAAATGGCAATTACTCAACCTCTAGTTACCAACTGAAATAGATGAAAGCCCGAAGGCATCATATGTGTCCTAAGTGTGGTATAGAAGAAGACATAGACAATAATCGATGTTTTACAGAGTTGCCTGGCAGCAAACCATCGTTTGTTGTAATTACTATCCATCTCCTTTAAGAAATTAAACCCAGAAACTGCCTTACTACTAAAGGGACTATCTTTTTCCTCTATAGAACAAAAGGACTGTACCTGTGATCTCCATAATAAATGTTGTATGATAAAGGTACGCCTCAATTCATAGTCAGTACTATAAACATAACTGACATTGCCAGGTACGAATATTGCTGAATGGGGGATAGAACATTTGACTTTATGTTTTCATCCATAACAAAGATATACTCTTTTCATATGAAACTTTCAGATATTCATGACACAGACTCCAGTAGAGAGCGGGATAAAACAGATGAATCTGTTTTAATGAGAAAGCTTTGTTTTATTGCTAATTAGGGTCGTGATTAGAGATAATGCTATCATGATAGAAACGTCTTTTTAATTAGGTTCGTATCTGCCTCAAGGCACCACAAAGGATCACACACAGAGACGGCTAATTGATTCAGTATCCATACAGTGAGCTTCTACCTTTTCAGAAGGTACCTGGAAGAGCTCTGTTAATAATGCATTTCTATTATTATATAAAACACGATTTCCAGTGCAATATTTCACTATTATTTCATTTAATTTATTTCTAAAGTTTCCTTGAGGCTTATAAGAATCTTTTTAATGAGACAAGAATATATTTTCTAGCAAGACCCTGCTGTTAACTAGAGGAACCATTTTGTCTTTAGCTTCACAAGTAATTGGGTGAGTTCTAAATGTGGAGGTGAATTTGACACGTATATATACTTTACTCGAGGAGAGCTTAACTGCGTCCTTCTAACAAAACTGCTCAAATTGGTGGTTGGATTCAAAGTAGGTCCTCAGTGAATTACTTCTGTCACGTTTACGTGCATAGCTCAAAGAGAAAGCCGCCATTGTTAGGAATGACGATCCTGGGTAAAGGGGGATGACTTCAAAAAGCTGCGCATGCGCACCCAGCCTGTCTGCTGCGGAGGGGCCTACCTACACAGAACTGTGAGACCCGGAGGATTGTGGGGAGGTAGAGGGCGGGCTGGTCTGTGGGCAGGGTGATTCCGCCTCTTACCGCCAGGGCGTCGTCGGTGTAAGTAGACAGGGAGGTAGACTTGCTCAAGTCTTTGATTATGAACATTCATTAAATGATTAAAGAAAATCGGAATATAATTCATTATAGCATGTGTCCTTCTCTGACTGGCCCATGAATCAAAGACTTGTCCACTCTGACCAGAATCTGCTGTTTATGACCCCAAGCCACTCCCTATAACCCTGTACCTCCCTCTACCCCTCCCCTCCTCCAGTTCCCTGGCTGCCTGTGTTGTCATAGCAATATATGTCGCCTACTCCTGACTATGTCTCCATTGAGTTCAAAGTGAGAGGGTATCAATCTCCCAGCAGATATCCTGACTAGTAGCCAGAACTCTGCTTGGGGAGTGTGGCGCAAAATCGCGCCAGTCTACACGGCCGATTATGGATGAGACCAGTCTCTGTGTCACTCAGAAGGGGTGGAAGTGTAGGATACAGGGACTGAGGCAAGTCTAACAGGGAGGCTATGATCAGGTGATCAATAGGCTGGCTCAGTGGTCAGACCCTGTGGGAGAGCGCCTTATGTGGGCCTCACACCTGGTCGATATGTCCACCTGACAATAATACAGTGTTGCATATTGCCCACCTGTCTGTATCGACCCCTTTAGTGTCGCTCAAATAACACCGCATGAAACCGTAGGAGCTCACTCTCACACTAACTATAGTCTACCGAGACACGTTGCATGTGTGTTACATTAACCACACACTCACATCGGTCACATTCACACTATGCCTTTGTTACTTATAGTTCTAAAGCACTTCTATTTTGAGTTCAGCGGAATAGCTCAGTCAGAACTGCTGGCCGGCGGATCGCGGGGTTGGGGTTTCGAGGCTCAGTCGCGCCGCTATGTTTCCTGCTTCTCTGTCACCCTCAACGCATAAATTCCATCTCGGCATGATACGACCTTAGCAGATGCTACAGCGTAAGACACCATCAACCCAACTGCTCCCTTCTGTTCTCGATCTGATTGTTAATTGGTAAGTCGTAAAGGTTATGGGTGTCACACCCGAGGGAGGTTCATCGAACCAGATTATTACCGAATACGGGGTCTATATACTAAACCAATAGAGCCTACAGACCGCTACTGAGTAGAATATGGAAAGTCGTATTCTCTTGGGATAATAATGAGAAAGCCCCTAGTCTGCAAAGAAGTACGTGAGAAAATATGTGGCCATTTTGTCTTTCCTTTATTACCTTATTTTGGGAATCCTGAATAATAAACACAACATTACCATGATTTTTATTTGCATGGTCGTATCCTCCTCCTATTTGACCAACAACATCCGTGCATTCGCGCCAATATTACTATACGGCAACTATGTGGAAAACACGACCATGTACTTCAACTTCTAGACCAAAGGAAATACCTTGTACCAGAGAGTGAAATACTTTATTATTCTCCTCTGCACATTGATGAACAACTTTTACCATAAGAATTGAATATCCGATACTTATTGACCTCTGCTCCCAATATCGCAAAAATCGTATATGGCCCACTGTGCCATACGTTATTATACTGATCATGGCGCTTTACCTGCCCAATTTAGACTTTACATTGCGATAAACGGTAAAATCTTTCAAATTCAAAATTTTTCAAGGTGTATACAGAAAAGGTGGGAAAACAGACCAGGCTTTTAACCTGTGAATTGACACTCACGGACCCGAAAATATGCCCTCCTCGCCTACCGACATCGGGGCAAGTATTTGCCGATCTGTGAGCTTGTAACAATTCACAGATTGAATGCTCAGTCTGTTTTCCCACTGTCAGCTACTGTCTCAGTAAACCGGGATGGGGAAACCAGAACTTAAATAAGTACATCAAACATCATCAATGTTTGCCCTCTTTGATCTTGTCTGTCTCGCGGATTTGAAATTTATACTGACGGCAATGTCACGCTTGCAGCAGCAGCAAATAGATTACCCCATGATTCCCCACAGAAATATTCGTATAACACGTGCAGATACAGATAGAATATGCAAGAGATGGAAAGTAGTGACTCACGGAAAGGGAACATACTCCAATAAGCCAGGAATTATCTTTCCCTTTAAACACCCAAGCGTTATATCAGGACATGGACATCGAAAACCTCCACAAAAAGGGTGCAAACAAAAGAGCTTTGTTTGTAAAATGGCTGCTATACAATATTGCAATATTTGACTGAATCAGATGCATTCCAATGGCAAACACGAATCCTTTGCATAGACACTCTATTAAAAACCAGCCAGTTTGCTCAATCAATCTTTAGGTTTTGAGAGCCTTTCATGAAGAGGATTGGATGTTTGCCAGCCTTCCTAGGAAGGTATTCCATCGGGAACTATAAGATCACCTATTTCACCATCCTCCTATGATCTAACACGTATAAGAAGTCCTTTACGATGCGGGAAACGACGCGGGCACTGCAATATAGTTTCTTGTGATGCGCCAACGCTCTAAAGATATTTCATTTTTATGATAAAAGTTGTTCATCAAAAATCTCCTTGGGAGAACACTAATGGAAAGAGTAGCTGCGCTTTTCGTATATCTAAAGAGGCAACGCGGAGGAGGCTGTATTTAAGCCTGGATGAAGGTAACCTTTCTTGTGTTACTGGAGGACTGGATAGGGACGAAGCTGATCTTAGCAGTAGGACGTGGAAGAGGAGCTTTAACGTGAATGGTAATCGCCTTACCAGGCCTTTAAGTAAGGGTCTCGCCCTGGAGCCTCCGACAGGCCACCAGGAGTTAGTCATGTCGGCGGACAGGAGGGAGGAAATAGACAATAGTCGATGGTGTTTTGGACAGGCGGCCGTAAACCACGAGAGGCGGACGTGTAGTGAACCTCGAGTGGTATACAGAGCCGACCGTCCCAAAACCAGTGATTGTTGTATTTCTTAGTCATGCTCATTGATGATAATTTCTATTCCTAGATATTCAATAAAAGCGAAATTTTGTTATTTTCATATCCCAAATAGTTCCTATCGACTGGCAGGTCCGCTATTATCTTTGGTAGGTATTTCAATAGTAAAGGGCGCCATGCAGGACTTATTTTGCTCTCGATGCACAACTTCAGTGTTCATCATTGAAACAGAGCATCCGAGTATTTATTAAAAGGGTGTGTTTGTAAGCCACAAATCATGGTAGAGAGTGAGAAAGGGGAAGGAAAATGCGATGGGGGAATAGTCGAAGAAGAGGCATTAGGACCAAAAAGGAGAGGACATCAACAATTGCTCTAATAGAAAAAAAGGAGTAGGGTAAGACAAAACAGAATGATAAAACTAAGTTGTACGGGTATGAGAAATACGCTTGTTGTACCACAGTGTACATAGTCATGGCAGCACTTTTCCAGGGCGGTCCCAGCACACTCTAATGTAATGTAAGAGTGTCAGATTCCATCGGGGCCGGGTGTATAAGACAAGCCGGGCCCGTGCACTACCGGCAGTGAGGATGTCGTTATCAGCCTCCTCTTGCCGGGCGCCCCTCCCCCGGGGCTCCGGCTCAGCCTCGGGGTCTGAGGCGTACCCTAACCGCCCGCTGCCGGTATGCAGACGAGCTGAGCACTTACCGAGCTGCTCAAATAGCACCCAGTGCGAGCACCTGCAAGCTGCTCACCTAATTGTGCAGGCGGCTGAAATGGAGCTTTGTTGTCCTGAGACTTCTTATTGCATGTATCGGTGTCTTTGCCTCTGTCTACTGCTGCGTCGCGTTTCTCCAAACGCTGATTGAATATGCTCTTTTTATTCGTCTCCGACTTCCGTAGAACGACCCTTTTTATGTCTTGACTGAGGTCAATTCGTCGATACGGTACAGTGGGTGCATAATAAAGATGTTGTAGAATCATTATATTGAATGTGTTTTCTAGAATTGATATAACACGGTGCATTATAGTGCGTCAGCACATAATTCAGTCTAACATAAATACGTGTAAACACAAAATATAATCGTTATCATACGGAGAACAATAGACTCCGGAGGGGGAAGAAAATGTGAATGTATGGGATCACATAAAGGGAGAGACAGACAGACAGACAGCGAGAGAGACAGACAGACAGACAGAGAGGGGAAGAAAGAGAGAGAGAGAGATAAAATATGTGTGACTTGAGGCCTGAGCATAAGCCTTAGTGTAACCAATAAATAGGTTTAGGTATGTAGAATGTATGTCAAGTTACAATTTCCTTTGATATGAAACTTTACTTTCCAATTTTGTAATTATAGATAACCTGGTAGAATTAAAAAGTGAACAATGGATGTGGTGAGCTTACTATAATATAAAGTGAATGAAGATGAGGAATGGATTGAAGATGAGATAAAGCGCTGGGCATAGTCAAGCATCGTTTAGACTTAATAAGGTGCCCCTTTCAAACTCATATAGATATTTCCTAGGCTCATAATCTGGGATGACATATCATAAAGTATGGAGCAGGCTATCTAGGCTAAAAGTGTACCAGACTGGCACCTCCACTTAAGAAGTGGCTTGGTAAAGTGAGTCTGGGCCAGGTGTCAGTCGCCTGGAAATCACGTTCATTTCCCTGCACTACTTACAAGGCGGAGGAACACTCCTGGTGAAGTGGTGCCCAGGTCGTTGATGGTTACTGCGGTTTCATGTGGGGCCGGTGGTGGGCGGTAACACCTACTCTTTTGGATTTGTTAGCCATTTAACGCAAACCACATACTGCCAATGGCAGGCAGGTAAAAGGCATTTTAGAATGACAGAGGGTCATGGAGGTTTTCAGAGTGGACCAAAAAGCAAATCCACTTATATGTGTTCAGCAAATAAAGGGAAAACCCGATAACGCACATAGAGAGCCTGTATGTTTGTTCCTAGTATGAGCACTATAGCACAGTGGAAAGAATGTGATGCTTTAATCCACAATATCTGCTTCCCACTTCCCCTGTTGTATCTATGTAATACACCCATTGCATTATCGTTAATTCTGACTAGACGCCGAGGGACATTTTCCACAACATTAAACACAAAAAAAGCTGCACCTGCGCAAGCCGTTGTTGCAACTATATGATATTTTGTTTGTTGGTTTGATTTAACGTCCAGTGAACCATTACTTTCCGAACTTCCTTAAGGTTCTTTTACACCACACGGGTGGTGATTGAATGTACATGACTACTACTCACATCATGATGAACTCCTACACATTCTTTCACTTCCCACACCACATAAACATGGTATAAGAAGGATTGGTGTGCAGTTCATAACTAACAAAAATGTCCATAACTGACAAAATTGTCTCTCTACACAAGACAATATGATGTACTAGTCTCAGAAACAGACGGACGCCTTCTATAGGATCAGCTATAACAAATTATGAATTGGATTGTTACTAACATTTATCCTACCCCTAATATAAAATCTTATAGGCTTAACATTGAGTTTCCGTATGCCACGCTGACTGGCATACGGAGTTTTATATGCCACTAGTGGCATATAGAATTGTTATCACATAATATTCCAAAATCGAGGAGACAGGGTAGGATAAAATCAAAACCTGATTCGTTTTAATCTTGGCCACCGCACTGAAGTTTTGGCTCCGGACTTCACTCGGCTTCGCCTAATGAAGTCACTATGCCAAACTCCAGTCGTGGAATACGGTGGCCAAGATTAAACCTCATTCAGTTTTACGATTATATATATATATATATATATATATATATATATATATATATATATATATATATATATATATATATATATATATATATATATATATACAGCAGGTCGCTCTCGTGGTAACCCTCCTCTTCACTAATCACGTTCAGTTAATTAATCCTAAATAAGTACAGGGGGAAGGAAGTAACCCGCTTGATCTTTCATGGGCTATCACCTGGTGTAGAGTATTCCATACATACGAGATGCTGACTGAGGCAGCTTGTGTCGAGGGGTTAACAACGTGGTTCCTTCCTTCGCGCAGGTGTCAAGTCACCATCGCGTGAGTCTCTTAATTAATGCAGGAAGTTGTCAATTCACATCTATCCCTAATTAGAGTTCCATAAATATGCACCAGATGCGCAGGCAACATGTGTACGTTGCATATTTGGGGTGGGGAGTTAGCTCACTGGACTCGTAAGGTTGTGAGACTCTGTGGGTTCAACTCCAACTGCAGCCACATTTCTCTTTTATACCCAGCAGTGGTGGATTTACTACTCTATCAAAGCACAGTTGTGCGGTCCATATCTGACAAAAACGTCCATAACTAGCAAAAATGACTTGGTACGATAAATATGGTGTGTGTTGAATAATCTATGACCATACATGGGACGATGTGGGTCACCTTAGTTCACGTTACTTACAATTACCTTGCGTTATTTCTTACCTCTGTTACACTACTCTAGCTAAGAAAACATTACTGATCAAATCGCATTACATTCCAACTGCACTACCCTACCTAGGAATGCGTTATATTTCTGACTACTTCACATCCTAACCCCGTTACCACGTGACCGTTACCGCGTTACCGTTGCCGCTAACAGTAATAGGGACCAACCTTAAAAACAGAAAAGGTTGACAAAAGACTGCTTAACTCTGGAACGCACTAAGCCTAACGTCCAATATGTTCTATCAGACTTAGTTTTGATTTGACCGTGGTCGAATCTATGAGATAAACTTAGGTATAAATCTCAGTTCTTTTAGTTCCCATCGTAAGAGATAAATATTGTTATAACATACTCGATCGGAGATGATGTCACAAATTTTAGCCAATTAGTTGGTTATAGGGGTGATATTACTCTGCAACCAAACTCATGCTATATTTTCAGCGGCTACGGATCTCAATGCAGTTCCTTCCTAATATTCCGAAATGTTATACTTTTTCTAGAATGTAAACTGATGGCCATAGAGAACGGTCTAGACGCGAGTTACACAAGTAGCGCCATCTCTTTATCTCACCCCTGGAATAAATGTCCATGGACTTAACATTGGGATCTCGTTCTCCATGCCCCTCAAGCATTGCAGCCCGTTCTCCATGGTCTAAATCTTATTTGTTGCCCATTCTTTTAGTGTGTACAGGGGTGAGATAAATACTGAAAGCAACTCGTTTTGGTCAAAGAAGTCATTCTCCAACTCGTTTGAATGCTATCTGATATTCACTCGGCTTTCACCTCGTTCATATCACTCCGCTTCAAACTCGTGAAAAACGACGACTTTGACCAAAACTTGTTGGTTTCATCTTTAGTACTGCTCATGACAACCAACTCTTACCTCGGAGTCGACGTGGTCAGCTGGGCACCAGCGAGCACCAAGCCGCTGATTCGCCTTATCCGATAGCACTGGTTCTCTGTGGTAATTACTCTAATCCATTTTTGAATGTCGTCTGCTCGTCGGTTTTGCACAGTGACATTCCAACTTGAGATTCGCGGGGACTGGGAATTAACGCAAAGCTGGCTGGGAGACCGGGAGCCAGAGAACTGGGAGTGGGCAGACTGGGAGCTGGGAACCTGAGAGCTGGATGACTGGGAGCCAGAAGACTAGGAGTCAGAGGATTGGGAGTTGGCAGACTAGGAGCTGGCAGTCTGGGAGCCAGAGGACTGGTAGCTGGTAGACTGGGATCCAGAGGGCTGGGAGCTGGCACAGTGGGAGCCAGATCACTGGGAGCTGGCAAACTTGGACCCAGAGTACTGGCAGCTGGCAGACTGGGAGCCAGAGCACTGGGAGCTGGAAGATTGGAAGACTGGGAGCAAGAGGACTAGGAGCTGGCAGAATGGGGGCCAGAGCACTGGGAGCTGGTAGACTAGGAGCCAGAAGACTGGGAGCTGGCAGACCGGAAGCAGAGGACTGGGCGCTGGGAATCTGGGAGCCTTTGGACTAAAAGCCAAAGGGCTATAAGGACCTGAAGACTGGAGATGGAGGGCAGGGAACGAGGAGTACAGGAGACAGGAAGGTAGGACAGATCCAAGGTGTAGAGCACTCCCTCATAAGATTCAAATCACTGCATTATCTCTCAGTATTTTAGCAATTCAGCGCCTTGCTACACCCGCCGACTACTCACACCATGTGCCCAGTGGGACCGGAGCCGGCCGAATGGCGAGGCAGGTCTCTATACGGAGTAAATGAGGGCAGGTGATTCCAGTCAGACCCCCTAGCGTCCGATGGGATTCTAGGCCAATGAGAGGGGATCTTTGTCGGCAGCTGACATTCCAGTCGGGCCGATTGACATGTCACTCCGCGTCCTACTGCAAGGGGTCTCCCTTTGCGTGCCAAGGACCTGACTTGCCCGGCGCTATCCGAGGCGGGGGTGGGTGTATGGGTGGGTGGGAGGGTGGGATTGTGTGTGGGAGGTTGGGTTGACCGAGGCGGGGCTTAGCATGGACAGGGAGGGGTAGGAGGAGAGGCAGACAGTACCCACTGATGACGCGTTGTCCGGTCAACAAACACCCCGTGACGTATACTCCGGTCCTCCGACCCCGCCCCCGCGCCGGAGATTGCCGCACGAGGAATTTAATTTGGCGCCAGACGCCCAGAGCCTCGATTAGAGATCGTACACGGCCACTGAATCACTGACACGCATGCGCAAGGGGTCACGTGCCGGAGAGGGATAGATGCCCGGATGGTCTGACGAGCGGGGCTGAGGTGCAGGCCGTCCAAACAGCGCTGACACCCAACATGCCGAGAGCGACAACCTATCCCGGTGTGACGTATAGCGTCTGACACGAAGTCTGATGTAGCGTCTGACGTAGCACCCCACGTGATGTTGGAGGCCAGGTCCCGGTTCCTAAAATTAGGCGTGAGGAGTTGGTGAGAGAAGCAGGGGCTTTCACCAATTGCCTATTTCTTATTCACAATGGCATTCGAGGCCATTTGGGATGGTGTCTAAGGATACCTGAAGTTAACAACCGAACAGATATAGCTCAGATCCAAAGGGTTATTTGTAGGTAGGTTGACTTGAGATATTTCTGAAATTATAAGGTTCATAGTGCCCTACTTGAGCAAATGGTATCTCTTACTGGTTCTGCCTGCAAACCCCTAACGTAAAGCGATTTGTGACGTAGCTACAGAAAACGTATACGCGGACAATGGGCTGTAGGACGATTTAGTGCAAGGTCATAGAGAGTTGATCATGTAGTCTTCACCGGCAGAAGTATGGCTCAATTATTAAATACTAAAACCTGCGTAGAATATACATTGCATGTCTCGCCTCAACTCGACTAATCCTCAGACTCCTTTTCCATGGGTTACGAAGTCCCCATTGATCATCGAGCATTGTCTATCTAATATATATATATAGGTGTGTGTTTCTTTGTACCTACTCAATTTCCTTCATTCATGTCCACTTATAATGTGTTTCACTGTTGGGTTTTTTGTTTTGGGTTTACGTCCAGTCAACCATTACAGGGACTTTCAAAACATTCTCAAGGTTCTCTTACACTACAAGGGTGGTCATCGAACCTATGAGATAAATTTAGGTAGAGATCTCACCCCTACACATTTACCGAGGGAAGAGCTCCTTTACGTCCAATACCATATAGACATTAAGCACATAGACATGGTATGATAATGTTCGTCTATAACTACTATACTAAATGCAAACACTAAGGCGTTCTATGTTCTTATTTCAATTTGGACATGTATGGATATGTGACAACTTTATTCCATGTAGATCTAAGTATGTACAATATCAACAGCGACACCAATTTAGATCACTGAGATGACAAAAACATTTGATACAGAATTAACTTAATCTAGTTAGATCGAGTAGCCTTTTTTCTAGAATATGTTAGACGAGTTCATACAATATGCAAATACAACAAAGTAAACCAAGGTTATAGAGCGCTGAACTTGATATCACAGCACACCCAATCCAAGAACTGACAAATCACAAAAACCAACAGTCTGGTCCGGCCATTGCTCGTTAATATCAGGTTATTGCATTTTACTTGTCTCTACCTCCCGGCCTTGACAATAGTATTGATGAGACCCGTTTTATTGGTTTGTCCCGGGTCAATGCATATAGTCTGAGCCGGTGATACAACGGATAGAAGGCACAGACACATGAGGGATGGGAAAGCAGTGCAGGGCAGGGCTCTGCTGTTAAAGGTATATCGTACAAGTCACAATGGAGCCATCTGGCTGATTTTGACATCTATCGGATCGGATATTTTCTTCTAAAGCTAGATGGGGAGAATATAGCACTTTCCTCAGATCAACTAGGCGCATTTATATTTGCTTGATTCATATACTTTCTGAAAGATATGGTTTTCTCCAATTCATTCTGAAACAAGGAAGGTTTTTTCTTAAATCTGAAGCTGAAATGTATGATAGGCGTTCAGGGAAGAAACTGCATTGATGTATAATGTAGGTTTTATATACGTTCTGAAAGATATGGTTTTCTCCAATTCATTCTGAAACAAGGAAGGTTTTTTCTTAAATCTGAAGCTGAAATGTATGATAGGTGTTCAGGGAAGAAACTGCATTGATGTATAATGTAGGTTTTTGTTGTGGTGCAATCTCATGAGGCAAAGCCATGTGAAATTACGTAGCAAATTGAAATGAATGGTGTATTTTCAGTGGATATGGATCGACTGCGGTTCAGATTTTATCTCAACCCTGTATCTGACATAGTGGCTAACATTTGTGAAATCATCCCCATTGAGTTTTCTTTTCTATTACAATACTCCATGGGAGTTGAGTACAACTTTCCAATATTAAAGCTATGGAATAAGGACAGGGGTGAGATAATGGGAAGGCTATCATCTTAACTTTACAGTAAACTCAACATAAGATTGCACGAGTGAGCGTGGCAGCCACCTTGTGTATTCGCTACATATAACTCTGAATTAATCTGTAATATACAAATTCCGATGCAAGGAAGCCGAGCATAGATGACACCCGTCCTAGCTTCTCTAGAGTTGGTCAATCTGCCGATAGTCTTAGTAGCCACCGTAGGGACAGTTCATATTTACACTGAGTTCGTGCATAGGTATATAATAATAATAATAATAATAATAATAATAATAATAATAATCATGATACAATATGAAAGTGACTAAGACAACATCGACAAACCAACTAGGATTCAGAGATGAAACAAACGATGGAATCGACACATATAAAATTTGCAACTAGATACGTACAACAAGGGACCAGCAAACATTACTCAGCCTAGCATAGATAACACTATAGATTTTAGAGGAGGGAAAACACGCAATAACAGCCAAATCAGACAGAGCAGGGAAATAGTATACCGCCTTTGCTATTAGTATATGCGGTACCACGAAGTAGTAGCGCACTGGAGACAGCACATATGAGCCTTTGTTCAATGTACAGCACGCATGAGACTACGTGAGAAGAGTTCAGCCACCGCCTGCTATTATCCCGGGACACATCACGAACTGCACAACATTGATAACAGTCAGCCAGCAACATAAAAGAATCCGGCTCAAGTATCAACCGCGAAAAAAGACGTGGAGAATGTAGTATTCTGATCCATTCCCATGTTCATTTTAACACCTCCAGGAATGGAAACTGAATGTGCAGCAATCATGAAAGGTTAGTCATAGATACATTTGGGATTTGTATTGCGGAGATACTTTTTTGAGGTTAAAACGAGCACCTCGCGTTGTTATTTCCTCACCTTTTTTCTCTGCATCGATGGTCATACCATATAGAGGTAAATTCCGTTGCAACCACGTACAGTTGTTTGCAGTTGTCCCTATGCCTTCACTGTCATATAAGGAATATAGAAGGCATGGATTGACCCGGCAGCAAATGACTGCATTCAGAGCAAACCACGATCTTCACCCTGACCGACTTACATGGTGTTGATAACGCCTTGGGACGGTTCTACAGTCTATAGTTTACCTGAATTTCTTAGGCCAAAACCACCCTCATAGTGAGAAATCTGAGAGGGTGTTTGATCTCTGAATTTTAGATCTCATCGACCAGGAAATTATTACCCCGACACGGGACGGTTCTACAGTCTATAATTGACCTGAATTTCTTAGGCCAAAACCACCCTCATGGTGAAAAATCTGAGAGGGTGTTTGATCTCTGAATTTTAGATCTCATCGATCAGGAAATAATTACCCCAACACTGTTAGGCAGAGGCGCCGTACTGTCAAGTCTGTGAGTAAGTAATAAATTTACAGAGTAAACGTCTGTTTTCCCTTTATCATACACTTTGAAATATTCTAAATTCATAAGAATTTACCTTTAATTACCATTCGAAGTCTAAGTTGGGCACGCATAGCTCGTCTGCCTATTCTGATACGTCTCCATCCATTAACGTTCAGCCTTGCTTTCATATTAGTTATCGTGAGTGTCAAAGTGGACCGTACTTAATATACTGTTCAGAACATAATGTTTATTTACCACTGCGAAATATGCATTTTCACGATACACTGAACAGAAGTCAGTAACCATGACACATATGTGCATGGGGGTATGATAAATAGCCGTACCGAATAGGTGTTCAGGTTTAGATAAACGAAGGAGAGAAACATCTCACGGTTTTGTTCTTTTTGGGCACCAGCCCTGGGGTTGGTCTGTAACTCACTGGAGGTAAGGAGTGATCACCGCAGAGCAGGGATTAGTCCTTATGGAGGTGTAAACAGGACGGGGATGTAACCTTATGTATAGGGCAGATAGCTATGGTGTTGATACTGCTATAAAGGCGGCCATCTTGCCCCAGCACCAGATGAAATACTAGGTGACAGTTATCAATGGATTTTTTCAAATGTTAATTTTTACTTGCCATAGAGGGGGCTTACCCTGTTCTCATGATTATCAATTGAATATAACAACTGATAACAACGGTTGTCCCTAGTGTGTAAAGTGGCGCTATCTTACAGTTTACTGATGGATGATGATGGAACTAGCAACTCCTCTGTGCCCTATACCCTGCCATCCGGCGTCCCAACCCCTCGCCCGGCCCTCCCCCTGTCGTCCGTCCGTCCCGCGGTCTCCTGTCCCCCGTCTCCCGTCCCCTGGGACTATAAGGCCGAGGACGGATGGGGACGGGTGGGAAAGACCGAGAATTACTGCGACTATAGCGAGTTTGGTCGTACAGAATAAACTCAGCCAAGCTGATAACAAATCAACAACTACAATAGCTGCCCACACCCCCATTCCTATCCGCACAGACCCACTGCCCTGCAGAGACCATGATACATCAGGCTCCAGCCCCACCAGCCTGCCAAGCCAGTGGACTCTGCAAACCAAAACGTGAAGTCTTCAGGATTGAGGCATCTATAGTCTATCCCTCAATAGATTGGCCGTTCCTTCAACAAGTTCTATAACAAAAACGGAAAAGTTAAATTGTGTAGAATCGTTGTTTTAATAACTAACTAGCCCCGCTTACTAGAGTGCTCAGTCTTAGAGGTGTATATAAACTTACTGAAGGCAATTGACTCTGTGCTTCACAACCTCGTTGGCCGCATTTGAAATACTCGCTAGATTCGAACAGGTAGAACCCCACTTCTCCATCATATTTCCTACACTTCATGAAATTATACTTCCATTAAGTATATAAATACTCTAAATTACAAGCTGAAAACTGATATACATGCATAGTTAAAAGTAGAGAAACATATTTCAGAGCTGAGATCAACTATGTGAGGAATAGAGTATAGTGCTCTTCTCTATGGTGAGTGGGACTCGGTGTGCGTGCCTGTGGGTGGGGGGTGAGGGGTGATGTATAAACGCATACAGGACAAGGGAGCTGGGCCGGCCTGCAAACAGCAACACTCAGCCTCCCTGATTCTCACAGCTTCCAGCCATGGATTCCCAGGGAATTTATCGTCTCTCTCTGCATACCCTTGTCAACCATTCCCCCTACCTCTCATCTCAGACCTTTGAATAAATGTATTTTCTGTCTCTCTCCATCACCGTCAATCATTGTCAGCACCCCTCCGTCCCTCCCTACCAACTCCGAAGCCCCTGGCGTGATCCCCATTTTAATGGCGATAACCATTAATAATGGCCAGAGAGGAGGATGAGACGTTCTTTTGTTTGTCATTGATTTACGAATCAGCAGGAAGCACCGTGAGCTATCAGTTTTGTTGAACCTTCTCTCGTCGCTTTGACTGGAGTTTGTAGATGAATGAGGCACGTGTTGGGGTTCCTCATGGGTTTCTGTCACCATAAATTGACTAAACCCATATCGGTCATAAGATGGGGGGCAGGGAACTAGCAGGCAATGGAAACTTAGCCACCTTCTCCCCGGGAACAAGTCCAGCGTCTGGTTTTCTGTGTTTGGCTCCAGGGGGCGCTACGGAGACATAGACGAAGCAGGACTAAAAGGAACTACATTCAGATCTTTTGTTAATAAAAATATGCAATGCGTTTTTGTTGTAGAATAAAATCATTGGGCAGAGCAATTTAGACTGCCTTATTATGAACGTCTAGAGCAGATTGTAAAGGTTCGCCAATTATTGGCAGTGGCGAGAATTGCGAATTGAATCAGTTTCACACGTTATTTTCGGACCTAAGATCGGTTCAATGAGTAAACGAGGTAACGCTGACTTCCGGTTTGTCTGTGTTGTCAGCCACTGAAGATATCGGCGAGTGATCGTGTTGTTATCGATTAATTTCACATATATAAGCATTTTAAATTGAATCAATATTTTGCAATTTTGTCCTTGTTTTTTTAGAGGGGGGGGGGGGTTCAAGTTGTTTATAGTCAAAAGTAAGGTGATTACAATCATATCCTTTGATTACATTGTTAATCTACGTACTGTTACTTGTATGTGACTGATGTGAGGAAGAACGCCCTGTAAGGCAATTGCATTATGTCGGTGAATTTTGTTTACTGAATAGAACAAAATTACGCATTATTACCTGGTACTGGGAATTCGTAAATGTTCCACCATTTTTTTATTTTCCGCCCGTGGACGTGTGCGCCGTAGAGGGGTGGGCGTTGAAGCACGCCGAAGCACGCTATAGTGGATAATCCGAGTACAAAACTATATGGCACACTATGCAATATGTACATAATTAGTACACCTCACCAGCAGTGTGTATTTACACTGACTTCTTACGTAGGTATAACAGTATCATCCGCTGACTAACAATTCTGGCATGCTAGAGACGACATGTATAAAAGTGCTTATTATGTGACTGTGGCCAACCTCGTCTTCGACCGAGTACTAATTAGGATAAAGCTATGTCTATCAGTCACGGCAGGCCTTGTCTGTACTTAGTGGTAATTGGTGATAGAGGTCATGGAGATGTAACCCTGTGTATAGCCTGAATGTAAGGTCTGTATGGGATCCTCTCTATATGGAGGTGGGACACTATATAGGTCGCACAGGTGGCAATATGTGCAGATTGTATCAAGCGATCACAATGCCTCCACAATGTCTGTACGATACAATAGTCTTTGTATTGTGATCTATAAGGAGACCAAATACAAAGCTATAGCATGGAGTCCATCATTTCTACGCTGGTGTATGTTCCTGCTGAAGGCTCTTTTTATGGTTTTATTTATCCTGGAGTGTCTACCAGGGAGCAAGTACCAGTTTTTCCGTAAGCTCTTATGACCAAATTATGATTTGCTTTTTACATCTGGTTTCAATGCGTGTCTGAACACAGTTGTGTAGACCAATTGACATAGTAATACTTCCAGCATTCAGAGTTTGGAAAACATGGTTTTGACAAACAAAAGGACAAACAAGCAATATAAATGGTTATGGAGAGATGAGTATAAATGATGCTTGACTGACCAATAGGTGCATATATCTTGTTGATATTTGTTGGAGGGATTTGGCTGGGATTTCGCAATTTCTTGTAGTTTTTATATCCAGTAATAGGGATACAACGTCCTCTGGGTTCTTTGGGAGTTTTGTTGTAATTAACCAAAACTAGGTGCTGAGCTGGTTTCAGGGCTTAGATTATTCCAGTTGGCAGAAGTCTTATATTTTATGCTTCTTCTACATAGTTCTACTTTGAAGTTGCTTATTTCTAGCCATGGAGATATTAATTCAATTAAGATTTCATGTATATATGTGTGAAACATATCAGTTTTGACTTATATATAACAATCACCATTACGTCGGCTGTCTGGCTCTTGACACGACAGAAAGCCTTATAGATTATCTTCGAGGCAATATCTATTAATACATATGAATTCATTAACATTAATGTGGTTAATACCTTTGGTAAGGTCTTCCTAATTGTTTGACCACCAAAACGAGGGATAATTAACAATCAATAGGTGTGGGTTACATTCAGCCTATGTGTCATTTACTGTAAGGAACTTGCCATTTCTACGACTGCCTTTCCAAGATCAAAATAAATCAAGTACCAGTGGGCCAATGAGGTATTTCGGTCTCTAGTAGATTGGTCATGGTCAGCGGAGCAGACCTCAAGGACATCGAGACACTGGCATTGAGACACTGGCACCTTTCCCAAAGTCACAGAGTTGGCACGCAGATAGTGAAGGGATAGTTTTTGCAGCTCGATGAAAGTCTAAATAGTTTCTCCCTAACATATGCAATGTCTTTAAACGTGTGGCCCACACTTCTGTAGTAGTAGAAATAGTAGCAGTTTTCGTAATATTAGTAATAGTTGAAGTAGTAGTAGTAGTAGTAGTAATAGTAGTAGTAGTAGTAATATAGAGAAACAGGCTTACTGTCCCCGTACGGATAAAATACGCGGTAAAATCGGCGATCAGATGAACCGATGCCGGAGGCAGAGGTTTATCTGATCGCCGATTTTACCAAGTATTTTATCCGTATGGAGACAGTCAGCCTGTTTCTCTATTATTATATACCTTAAAATATCGAATTTTTAACTACTGGGGGAATATTTGGATTTTGCCGCTGTACATGCCCCGTACGCCACATACATACCCCGTACGTCACCTAGGTGTCGTACGGGTATAAATACGACATGGGTAGGAGCGGGCAGTATGTGTAGGATATACTACCACAGGTATATAATAATAGTAGTAGTAGTTGAAGTAGTAGTAGTAGTTCAAGTAGTAGTAGTTGAAGTAGTAGTAGTATTAGTGTAAGTAGTAGTAGTTGTTGAAGTAGTAGTAGTAGTAGTTGAAGGAGTAGTAGTAGTGTAAGTAGTAGTAGTGTAAGTAATAGTAGTAGTAGTGTAAGTAGTAGTAGTAGTAGTAATACACTGGATATGGGGCACTCCGTTAAGAGGATCCCTCATAACTCAGAGCAACTTGACCTAGAATGGAATCCTTCATCATGCTGACTTCACCCCGCCCGGAACAGAAAGCTGCCCGTTTATAAAGTGGGACTCTCTGTATATGTTCAAGCATGGAGGAAAATTCCACATTCGTTTGCCGCCCTTTACACGGAGAGGCGCATGTGACGTAGATAACGTTGGTACTCGTAAGATTCGCGTTCGGTCTAAATGGACGAGTGCTGTAACTCCACCGGGCTTATAGGATAGATCCTCGTCCCCCAGTCGACTGAACGCTTTCTATCTGACCACGCAATGAATAAAAGCGGGGAATTTATTCCTGCCCGAGGTAGGCGACAAGTCGTCGCACAGAGCGGTCATGTCTAGGCCACACCCTTGGGGACACATAAACAACGCTATATTTATCGTAGATAAGCAACGGACGGCAGGGGAGCGGGTACCCTACAACGCGTCGTGAATCATCTGTGACAATAGAATATATTATCTGTCTCAGTCTCCATGTTAGGCTCGACTCACATTGACTGATCCGACAGTTTTACCACCCCTTTCACACTACCTCATGCAGCCATTTAAGACACAACACAATCACATGTACGTGTACTTTAATGCTGATATTTATCGATTAAGCTACTAAAATTGACCTGGAACACTTATCAGAGGCTACTGACAGACTTAGGAGGAACTGCATCGACATTCATATCCACTGAATATACGACAGGGTTGCAGTGTAGTCTCACGAGGCAAGGCCAATGGAGATTATGTAGCAAACCAAAGCAAATGGTGTGGGATCGACTGTGGTTCAGATTTTATCTAACCCCCTATTACTGACTGCTTGGCTAATGTTTACAATGTCATCGCGCATCTCATTTGGGGCGCTTCGGAATATTCACTCGGCCATCTGCCCATTCATATTACTGCACACTCCAACCTGGATGGTGAACAGGGACACAGACCAACCACTCATCAATTTCTTTCTTAGTTCTTCACCTTAAACGGCTGGTGTATCGTTACTGTGATATACCTTAATCGACTGTTCCAAAACCATGCTCAAAACGCCACCTTATAATATGGGTGGTGCAAGATGGTAGAAAATTGCTCGTCTTAATCCATCGGTGTGCGCTCGTGAACATCTTCGCCAGTCGTATCATCCACGACGTGACAGGCCATAATTGTAGCTGTCAGGCAATCCTGTTTCTTGGTCCATCTGCCATGCTAGATTAACAATCAACCGAACAGCTTTCAGACGGATTTTACCAGAGCGGATAGTAGAGGGAATATTTATAATATTGGTGCCTTCGGTTCTTCTATTGTCATGTTATTTCATTCAACCGTGTTTCTTCGCTATACATATTTTAGTTTTGGCCAATTGGTAATGATTGGAGACCTACATAAAAATGTTATGAGGCCGCAGAAAGAGTTGCACAGGTCGAGTGGAGAACAGCATTATATGTCATTTTGTTACCCAGAATCACGTCAGTACTAGGAGAGAAACTAAGAAAAATGTTGTTTCAAATATATTATGAAGGTGATACCTACGTGGGGTTTCAACAGTGTGCCAAGATTTATATTCTGTCTTAGACTAAAACTGATTGGGGCAACCTCTTGGTGGGAGCGTCTACAAAGGGTAAGTCCATAAACCATAAACTGGCAGCACCCGAGGGCTGTCAAGATATGGACTTGTGTTGAGTGATTTACACCCGTAATGAAGAACGGGCCTGGAAACGGTCAATGGTTAGCCCTGCGAAGTAACCACGCTACTGCTCTCCAAACCTTTTCTGATCAGTGAAAAAGGAAAAAAAGGTACAATCACCCTTTCGGAGGCACTCTCCCTTGTATCGGTCAACGAACATAATTTAATTAAGGCTTCTGTATAAAAAAAAAAGAAATGTTCCTGTGGCAAATCACTCCCTAAATTTATTACCGATAATCAATGTATCAGTTATTGCAATTCAACAGTTTTATTAACCACCTAACGCGGAGTCTCCATAGGAATAGCACTGGGTGTGAGTATTTGGTTACCAGGAGATTACTGAGGCCCGTAACTTCCTGCAGGAGACTACTGGAAATAGTTCCCAAAGCATCATCGGGACCCTAGCGAGCGATGTTTTGAGTTTGACAGCAGCAGATGATATTACGATCACAAAATGGCAATCGACAGTGTTTACAGTTCAAGTTTGGTGAATTCATCTTTGGCAGTGTCTTATAATCGGTCCGATTAAAGTTATCAGCAAATTCTTACCTTGTTTTGTCCCATATTTTAGCGTTAAGTCCCTCCTCCGATGACAACATGAAACCAACATGGTGAAGGGATACATGACTGCCACCTCAAGGGCAATTAAGGAACGATATTATTATTAACGATAGGAGGCGCATCGGTCAGTTTCAGAAGAGCATCGTAATTATTAGCAAGGAATGGTGGTTAATAAATACAATATAAACTGTTTTCAGATAAAACCGATTGAAATCTCCTCGGACTAGACTCTTCATAATCACCTCACTATCGATCTGAGATTACTACACGTCTTGTCCTCGGAGATTACTGCCGCTTGTATCTGAAACCAGTTAATATTGTGTATAATAGGTACAGAGTTAATGCCTTCAAATATAAAGGTACTGGATAATACCGCGTAAGTGACATCGTGAATCGATCATAAGAAGATGACTGCTGTAATTCATATAGTCGTGGTCGTATCCCGTCTTGATGGAGTCGGATCGTGATCGTGTCGGTCTATGTGTGACGGGCTTGGGGTCAAGACTCAAGCATCGATCTTGATCGAGTTGATAAAACGGCCCCGTCCATCCCCTCCAACTCCATACCACCTCTACATCGAACCCGCTCCTTCAACCCGAGACTGACAAACCAGTTACCATATTGTGTTGCCCGAGACTAGAGACCTGCATTGAGTGACATTTCATATCGACAACTTGAAACTTAAATTGTTTTAGAGAGCAATATTTCTACTGCTTGACACTTTACACTTTACAATACATCCCTTCAAAATGCCATTTACCTAATGGCTTTTGGTTTCAAATGTCTTCAGTATGGTTTTGCCTCCTTTGAAAGCTCTGTTCTTTCCCATAGCTGCACCTCACCCATCGGCACTATCAGGGAAATATTCACAAATAGCCCAGGGAAGTGGAGTCTTTAAGAAACCTGAAGTATTGACCATTCTCTTGTTTCTCCCGTTCTATTTTTATAATACCTGTCTAGCCTAAGGCTGCAGGATAGTTCAGTCGGTGGCGCACTGACCTGCAGATTACAGGATCCGGGGTTCTAGGCTCAGCCAGGCCGCTGTGTTTCCAGCTTACCTGTCATCCTCATTTCATACATCCGATCTCACCATGATCTGTTCCTCGCTGCTGCTATGGCATAAAACACCATCAACCAATCAACAGAGCCCAAAACGATGATACTAGGACGGATTTAGGATCGTGTTGAGTCTCTTTATCCACTGAATCGGTCTTGGTACCTAGTGAGGTTTAGTAGCAATCGGTGCCAATTATTAAATCTACCACTATCCACCTGCCCCTCTGCATACACACGCGTAATCCCTCAGCAAGGGGATGCTTAAGAGGTTCTCCGCCCAGATTATTCTCTCTCCTCATGAACGGTATTATTATATAACTGTGTTTGAATGTCTCACACTTACTGGCCAGCTGTACGGGTTTTCTTCTGCACACTTTGCACTTACTAATACTTCCTGCACTCGTACCATGTGACCTGCTTTGTAAAAATAATAAGGAGACATTGTGAGTATGTCTGAATTACGTCTGATCCTTGTTGTTTCGGTCGGAAATATTCACATCGATCTTCGAACTCGGTAAATATTTTCGACCAAAACTACTCAGAACAAATTCTATTCAGGCACACTAAGCATGTCTCCATACATCATGTGTGTTAGATTATTTACCTCTGACAGATGAGCATGTGAATGGAGACCATTTACCTCCGCTCTCGGTAGCAAGAATATGAATTTATGATCTCCATAGTTCATAGGAGTGCTTTCAGAACAAACCAAGTGGCTCCCTACCTTCCCATAAGTACTTCCTTCCGGCATCCAGTTACTACTCCTCTGGTACTTTTATATGATCTGCAATTTCCTGGTGTTCACCATATACCTTCTATTTGTCTGTAGTACTATATATGTTATGAACAAATATGTTGCCCCATCTTTTGTAGTGCAATTATTCTATTTCCGACGACAATTCATTTCCTCCAATGATTAGGCATATAATAAGATTCCTTCCCATATCATGCGTCATCCATTGTGGCCAATCTTCAGCTACCCATACTCCTTTCATGATGGCCCCACACAGTTCTATGATTGCCCATTGAAATGAAGGTAATTAATCTTCTTCGAATTCCAATATCTCCTTGTCGAAACGTCACATGAGCTTATACTAATAACCTTTATATCGTTTCTTCACCCAAATTGGGAAGCAAGTGAAACGCCATTATCAGGACTAAATCTGCCTAGCCACCCGCCCAAACCTTCTCTTTAAGGAAGCCCTAGCGGCGCCTGTTCTCTTGTAGGGGCTGCCAACAGCGCCGACTGGTGGCTTAGTAGATGTGAGGGAGCAGAGTATTTCCGGGTGATGCAAGGAGGATATGTGGTAGTCCCCGTCTGGTAGTTGCCTTGGAGACTATGGCACCATCTATATTACCCAGGAGAAACATTTCATGTGTGGATAATTGGCCAATGACCGGGGAACAATAACGTGATGGATGCTATGCATCGAACTATATCGGTAAGGGAATCTACCAAAGGGGGCTGATAGAGTATACTAACAATGAGTTTGTGAAAATCAGCTCCAATGCCAGATATGCATGGTGATACAGTTATATTTTCTCCCGTACATAACATCTACCGATATCATGAAATTCAAAACATCAAAACACGAAGGAGGGATGCATTATATATAAATGAAAATCATATAGGTATATATCAACTATGCCTGGGGATTAAGCATGGACAGATGTGACTTTAACTTGAGGATGCTCCGAATAATGAATGTTGTATGCATATTTTAGTAGTGGGTACTGAGTCATATCGCACCCTTGGTATTCTTTTCCAATACACTTAAATTTGGGAGCCCTTGCTCAACGCCCATGTAAACATATATTCATTGGTTGATGATGCCACAAACGTTAGCTAATTAGTCAGTGATATGGGTGAGATCAAATCTGACACACACTCCATCCATAACAACGGGGAATATGCTATTCGTTTTTGTCTGTTGAGTAGCCTTTCCCATCTTTCCCTCATATAATTACTCCGCAACCAAAACTCATGCTTTATATTTTCAGCAACAACAGATTTCTATGGAGTTCCTTATGTCAATATTTTAATTCCTGTCAGTGTAGGTTCATTCAGTATACAGCATGTATACAGAGATCTAAAAAAGTTCGATCAGTGAAATGGTTAAAAAGCAAGTAGAAAATGTAGGCATTTGGATACAGTGGAATGCGGGTTATGATAGACTAGAGGTGGGGAGGGAGATATATGGGGTTAGTGCAAGAGTCAGGGTAGACCATTAAACTATGACCGATGAGGAGGACGAATATTGAGAATCTGCGCATGGTGACAGTGAAGCATGGGCAGAATCTGGTTAAGTCCTCCCAGTAGGATTGACGTCAGATATGAAGAGGTTCCATATAGAGACGATAAAATGGAAGTTTCTGTAGCCAGGAGACCTTTCACCAAAGACCTGAGATTTCCATTGTGATTTATTAAGATTAGAACTTAAAGCTTGAAAGTTGGAAGAACAAGAACAAGAACAAGAAGAACAAGAACAAGAACAAGAAGAACAAGAAGAACAAGAAGAACAAGAAGAACAAGAACAAGAACAAGAAGGGAATATTTTGATAGAGTCACATTATGGTATGTGGTTATTGTAGGTCAACTTATTATGCAAAAGAATATCATTACTTGGCTAGAGAACCAGAAGATAAACAAAAATAAATAGAAGCAACAGTGATTATAATGGAGGTGTCACCTGTGGTTTCAACCTGATGCTATAGGATTTACATGCCGAAGAGAGTCTTTAACTGATTGTGCCAATTCCTTGGTGAGAGCGGAGAAGGTAGATGTTTGTCTGACAGTGGAAAGGAAATAAGGGCGGATGAGAATGAGGGATGTGGAGATATGATTGATTTACAACAAAGTCGTTTGTCTATAGTCGTTCTACTTATCGTAATTGGCATTGTAGATCGCGTTGGTCGCGTTCAGGTTTTTCTTCGGCCGAAAGCCCATATCGGTCGTGTAGATAGTCGGTTAAATGGAGTATCGCTTCAAATCAGATCCTACCCGATAACACGGCCTACTCTCCACCCTCCTCGGGCCCACCATCAATATACCCCGGCTGGGCCCGCGGCGCAGTGCCGGGGCGGGGGTGGCAGGGTGGCCGGGGAGGAGAGAGAGAAGGAATATGACCGAGTGCACCGCCCCGCCAATGCATTTCATCCCCGCGTCAAAAGTGGCCCCTTGTGTCGTTTATGAAACAGGTCCCGCCGGGTACGAATTGCAGTCAGAGCGCATGCTCAGTCCGGGAACGCCATCTGACACAATATCTCGCCCTGTCTTTCTTCATTGAGACCATCCCCAAGGTGGACAGAATAGGGTAAGAGTAAGGAGTAGAGAGGTGACTGAATAGAGGAGTGGGGAGTTAGGCAGTAAAGTGCATACGGCGGTATGCTCGCGGGGGTGGTAGGGTGATTGGAGTAGGGGTGAGAAGAGGGGAGAGGTTACACGACCGTCCGGCAAGGGGCGTGGCGAAGTGATCAGTATTCATATTCCGGGGCCCATCCGCCTTCTGGCCTTTTATCCGTTCGGGGAGGGCATATTATGTAAATTGTTTCCCACACATTGTGAATGTATTGATCTGCACCCCATCCCCCCACCTCCCCATCTCCCCACCACTGCAGGGTCACGTGTTAAGGCGGCACTAAGAGAACAGCCGCCAGACGCTGCCACCAGGAGGTGCGCGCGTCCGTCAGATAAGTCCCGCAGTTTGACGTCCGGCGCTGACTCGTGCGGGGCCCGCTAGAGGGCGAGGTGACGTCATAGGTAATGGGTCATGTACATATAACTTATTGATAATAATATTTCATGTAATTCTGGCATGAACACAAGTGTTCATGTACTTTTTGGTATATCATACATGTGACTTTTTGTATATTACATTTAGTGTTCATGTTTTGGGGGAAAGATTGGGCGTACGAGAACCAACGTCTTTACTGCTTTGGGGATTAACCCATTCGTATTCACGTGTTGCCTAGTTGTCCGTCAGTAGTTTGGAAAGGCAATGAACGCAAATGGGAAGTGAAGAAGTAGTTATAGCAAGTAAGGCAGTGAAGGCACAGGCATAGGGGTACAGAGCGACTGTGGTGTAAGGATATAGAAAAAAAGGGATGAAAACTGAGGTAAGAAGGTCCGTTGAGTTAAGGGGTGGACAGTACTCCATTTTTTGAAGGGCAGAGGAAGAGAGAAAGAAAGAAAGAAAGAAAAATAAGAAGATGACCAGGGTGAAGGGGGATACACTAAGGGTAACCTCGAGACGATTTGCATGTCGGCTGAGCCTAAAGACAAAATATCTGCGGCAAAAGATGTAGCTGCTGCCATGAAGCCCGTGGGGACAGGCGGGTCGACGTAGATGGGCGGCAGGTAGGAGTGCTGAGGTGGGCCGGGTGGGGACTGGCTGCGGGAAGAGGGAGGGCGGCGGATAGGAGTGTTGAGCGGGGCCGGGTTGTGTGTTGGTGAAGGGGGCCATGCTGGGATACGGTAGAGGGAGGTAGGCGGGTAGGAGTAGGGGGAAGGCCTGCCAGCAGTAGACTGCACCAATGATGAATGCTGGCCGGCCACTTACAGCCTCAACTGCCGCCATTTGTCATACACCCAACGTCAGGCGGGGCAAACCGCATCTAGTTCTCCCGTACTTTTAGCACTATACACAGCAGCTAAACCCTTCAACAATCCCAGCGAAGCACGCAACCAAGTATATTCATCCGTACTATCCCCGGCCAGTCCATTTTCCCTAAAGAGTGATTCAGACTAGGTGACCCTTGTAACTCCCAGGGCAATTATCGACGACAAAATTCCCTGCGATTCTGTACTGGATCATTATTCCTCATTTTTACACCTCGAAAAATAGATTCTCTGTAACGCCCCTTGTTGAAAATGGGATTGTTCCCTGACAGATATCCCTCTCCAAAGTACAAAATCGCTTGTGGTATTTGTTTGAAACTTGTTATAAGAATTTACTGCATCAAGTGTGATTCTCGTACCCCGTCCGGTCTCCGACTCTGCGATTCTGCTCCTGGGATATTCGTAACAGACAAACTTGCTCGGCCACCAGACGCAAATAACAGGGTTCAATACCACCTCGTACGATTTCCACTGTCCAACAATAACCTGAACTATTTCTTTTCCCTTCCTGTATAAATTGTTCAGCGGTGAGGCCCCAGGTGGCTCTTCACTAGAAATCTCTGTCAAAGGAAAAGCACTCCTGTTTCTTCTGTGCATACCGCCCGATTTTACGAACTGTTGTGGCCCATTATATCCATGATAAAATCAACCTGGGTTTGATTTACACACAATAAAACCATGATTTTTATCTGCGCGGTCGTATACATCGCGTAATTTACGCATAGTGATATCCGAGCAAATGCGAGGATATTACGTAGTGTCAAGTACGAGGAGAATACGACCATACAAATAAAAAAAACATGGTAATGTTATATTTTCTATTCAGCATTCCAAATATAAGTTTTTTAAGGAAAGACAAAATAGCCGCTGACACACTACATTTTTTCCGTATTCTCCTAGGAGAATACGGATTCGTGTATTCTACTTAGTAGCCATCTATAGGCTTAGTATGGAGACTCCGTATTAGGTCGATAATAAGTCTGGGTATCGTTCGGTACTCCACGGTGCCAAATTCCCCATGTATCGGTGTTGAAAGCGGTCAAGGTTTCTCTGACTCTTTACTTTTCAGTGACCGATATTTTGGACGTCCAACAATACCGAGCAAAGCACACGACCATTTATAGATATACGTACGTCCCCTTACCCTCACCGCCCGCCAGAAGCGTGCCTTGGTTCTGACAGTCGTAGCATTAGTTTCTATTAGCGACTGTTTTACGGGGTCATAGCAAAGGCCCTGCGTTATATACTACTACCTACTGAAAGTGCCCCGAGCAATGGCGACAAAGCAGGGAAGCGCTGCAAAGATATACCCATCTTAATGTCTCGATCCTATACGCTGGAGATACATACACAATATCAACTAGTTTCAGATAAAAGCGGCCTTAATCTCCGAAGACTAGACGCGTAGTAATATCCGAGCAAATGCAAGGATATGGTTTTTTTCAAAATAGATGTGTTTATTAACAAAAACACATTCATCTATGTTTCAACATGAACCTCCGTATCAGACATAAAGGACAAATAGGATATTATGTAGGATCTAGTCCCAGGAGAATACGACCACTTTTTTCTCTAACCAGTTTATATTATATTTGATTATATAGCATTGCATATTTAGATTATCAGCGGAAAGACAAAATGACTACCGATCTTCTCACGCACCCTTTCGTAAAGGAAAGGACCTTTTTGGCAATCTCCGATCTCTGCAAGCGGGAGATTAAGAAGACATATAATCTCCATCCGGTGAATAACACATTCCCTAAAGATTTAGTATAGAGTCTCCGTAATAATTAGACAAGGATTAAAAGTTGGCATGGCATTGCCATGATTTCGGTTTCAACAGGTAATAAGGGAGGGAGGGAGGGAGGGGAGGGAGGGAGGTGGAAGCCTGTTGCAATATATAAAAATACACTACTGTAACATAAATATCAAAGATGAATGCATCACCGTACTTGGAGGCAGAGTCTTGACCAATGTCTTGAGCTAGAGGGAGGGAGGGAGGGAGGGAGGGAGGTGGAAGCCTTTTGCAATATATATAAATACACTGAACCACAACAGGTGCCTATACACTATATAAAAATACACTACAGTCGCTGGGTACGGACCCGGTATTGAGGGAGGGAGGGAGGGAGGGATTCATTGAACCGCAACGGGTGTGCTTGTGAACTATTTGACCTAGGCCCTGTTTCATAAGCAGCGCTTGTAATAATGTACAGGGTTCGTACATAGACAGCTCAATAAAATTCCAGGCTTTTTCCAGGCTTTTCCAGGCTCTAATATTGTTTTTTCCAGGCACATCTGGTCACTGTTTTTAAAACCATGTCTGATTCATCACCAAATTTAGTCTTCCTTACTACCTAGGGGTTTTATGCAAAATTATGAAACAGGGCCCTGATTCCATCCAACGCGTCTGGTATCGGCGCCCGCGGGACCCACCCGCTAGGGAGGGAGGGAGGGAGGGAAGGAGGGAGGGAGGTGGAAGCCTGTTGCAATATATATAAATACACTGAACTGCAACGGGTGCCTATACAATATATAAAAATACACTGCTGTCGCTGCCCGCGCCCGGTATCGGCGGTATCGAAGCTGTAATTATTCAGAATACATTACTGTAATGTATTATAATGTAAGCCGCAAAAACTGTTCCCCGTCTCCCCTAATATATTTCGGTCTTGACCTACAGGTCAAACCGAAATAATAATACAAACATATACACACCACTACAGAGGGAGTATATATTTTGGGCAGCGCTACAAAGTTGTAGACATTGATAACCAAGGTAAAGAGTTTTAATTTTGAACTATTACAAATGGTGGTTGTACACACCATTCACCTAATGTTTTCGTTTACGATCTTTAAAAAACTTCAGATATATATGATAAAAAAAACTAGAACTATTTTCGACGACTTTTCTGTTTCAATGGAACATCCGCTTAAAGACACCACGGAACATGGGACATTTCCACCAGGAATTCCTTTTTTCTAGTTTATCATACCTCGCTGAAGGGGCACCCAAAAATACGGAACACTTTTGCCATGAGCTGAACCCCTTCATGCCTTTTCTAAGCGATACACCCTGCAAGCCGGGTTACCTTTGCTCGACGGCGAGTGCTCTACTTAACGGGCTTCGACTGTATTCCAACATGTCACGACTGCGCACACCACTCCGGTAACTCCGTCTACCACTGCCACCTGGTGGCAGTAGGGGCGGTTCCGTCCTCTCCCAGGGGGCCACTCGCTCCTCTTCCTGTTCCGGTATCACAGACACCACGTGCCGAGACTCCGCACAGTCTCCAAAGCCACACGGCACATATCTGCAGGGCTCTCTACTTTGTATCGCCGCGCATTGGCCAGTCCGAATAGGCGCAATCACAGAATGTGTACATCTTTACAACCCACCTTCAAAGGCTGGCGCTCTGATACCGCGCAATTGATGCGGTGCCATTGACTCTGCCAAGTCCGTACCATTTGATTGGGTGTATTAGGCTATCGACAATCTGCATTGGATGTCGAACGGCGTTGGCATACTTCAAAGGGGGCCTCTCGTCCCTATATAGCTTCGGAGTATGTTATCCTGAGTTGTGTTTTTTCTACTTTATTATCATTTTAACCCACCCCACTCTCTGATATAAAGAGGGTGGGTGGTGCTACATCAAACCCCAGCGGCCTAATATATATGAGTCGCTTGGTGGCGCTTCAGTCGCTATGTAGATGCTAGGAGTGCGCAGGCGCGGGCGCAGGCGCCTGAGGCGGGGGTAATAATCTATAATCACGCCTATATTGTGTTCGCTGGCAGCGCCTCGACCCCGTCACCCCTGAATACACACTGCCCCGGAGGCCCCTCCCTCCCAGCCAGCCATTATTTGATTTCCTCTTCCAATTAGGCCTCCTGATCGTCGCTGTGAACGGTGGAAGGGGGTGCCACGGTACCCCCCTCCACCAGCGAGTTGACCCATACCGTTAATGTCTGTCTGGGGCATTTAAACTCCTACAGAAATGCAGGAATAATTATGAGGCAATCGGGGCAAGATGGCCCAATCGAAAACCTACTTTAGCCTACAATGAAATTTAAGGTTTCAAAATAATAATTTCTAAAATGTAATCCTGGAACAAACTCAGCCCTCGAGGTGGCGGACAGATTTTGTACATGACGTATTCATATGAAGAAGGAACGACATCGAAATCCATAGCTGCTCAAAATATGCATTGAGTTTCGGTTGTGAAGACTAAGTTCCAAACCAAAACGAATGCCTATTTCAGTGACCATGGTTTGAGTACAGTTCAGATTTTATCTCAATCCTATCACCTACTAATTGGCTAACGTCTATGATATCATCATTGACTATCTTTTTTTACAATACTCCATGGGCGTTGAGTACAAGTTCCTAATTAATATCAAGTCTATGGGAAAGAATACCGGCAGTAAAATAAAGCTATCTACCTTAACTGATTGGGCCAAAACCACGTTCCCACGCATGCGTGAAGCTGCACGAATGTGACTTGACTTTAATTCCACCCTTAAAATACAGCAATGGTAATTCCATTTAATGGATGGAAAGCACAGAGGAAACGGGCAAGGATCAGTGGCACCTTATGTCCGGGGTTAATCGCAATAACCATAAAAGGTCAGTTACTTTCCTGCCAGCATGCACGGGATGTCGGTAGGAGTCACGTGACATGTGATAGCCAATGACAGGTAGCAACGATCGAAAGGAATTAAAACCACCAATGTGTTCGAATTAAAAACCCCATTGGAGCAAATGCCAGGAAAAAAGGAAGTCCTGGCAATGGCTTACACTCTGATGACAGCCGGCTGGAGGAGAGAAAAAAAGATGAAGACTCAAAAATGAACCTGGCCAGGGCGTTTAGGTGGAGCATCTCATTTTTTCCTTCATTGATGGCAGATAAGCCAGATCCAGAGGGGCTCTGTAGCGCCGGGAAAGGAGCCGCCAGGGGAGCCACCGTCGCCACTCCATCGATAAGGTCGTCTTGTTGGTCGCCATTTTCTTATTCCTGTCAAAAAGGTGGCCTCTGAAGCCACTCATAGAAGCCAATACTGAAGCCACACTTTAAAGCTGAAGTTAAACTGTCATGAGGTAAAGCCAGCCTGATTAACTTGCAAAGATCAAAATTGAAGCGACTGTTACTCAAGATGAGAATAGACAAGAAGAGAAGTAACTTTCAAAAGCAACTTTCAATTTGCCCACCTACCTTATAGAAGGCAAGAGGAGGAGAAGAACACGAAAACCAGGCCTTGGGTGCACCCCTCTCATAAGATCTCACACTCTCTAAGTGGTATACTGTACAAGGTTCTCACTACGCTCTATGGGAGAAGAATTCTTAACGAACTAGTCTTAGAGCCTTGAGAATCCACTGGCACATGGTGATAAACGAGAAACGTATTTACTGAACCCGTAGGTATGGCCATTTGAGGTTCTTTGTACCATAAATACGTCCCGACACAAGAGGCTGAGGGACGTACGTATGGTACAAAAGGCTACCATCCCTTTGTACCATAAAGGTGGAAGGTTGTTGGTTCTTTTTAACGGGCACTGCTCTTTTTATTACTCTAGATTTTACAACTGTCCATCTACTAGGACCTCTCCAGCAAAGCCTAGTTCAACATCACTCCATCTATTAGTTGGTTCCTCGGTTCCTATATATCTCAGAATTGGAAATTCTCATACAATTTGACTCAGTTTCACATTCGTCATCTTTTCGTTTTGCATAGCAAATTGTTTGTTTTCCATCATAACACTTACATGATTCACAAGTCTATCTTCATCTGCTACTCTAGCACAAAGTAATTTGGGAGTGAATTTCATTGAGTTGAGAATTGTTTTTGCAATTAAATCATCAAATGTATATGCTGAGGCATAGATTCCTTAGATATTGACTGACCCCCTTACGTTTACGGGAGAAGCCAGAGGGAGACTAGCACCTTTATCACAATTTACGAATTTATCAATGAAATACAAGAAATTTGAATACCGCATTGCATTTAAGGCAACCTCCTTAGGTGTTTTCCTTTCATGGCGTAACCATATCTTTCGCTCATAAGCAGTATCATTTTACAATGAATGAGTTAAAAGAAATGGAGGAAGAACGCTTCATTACAAATTACAAAACCCAGGATTAATTTACTCATCACTTAGGGAAATGAATGACATGACACAAGGAAATGCGCCGATTTATGATAACGATGAACGAATCCTCGTATTTCTGGTAGCCTCTGATTAATTGAGTTACTTGTTTTATGATGCCTCTGATTGCCACTATAAATATCGCCGCTAGTGCAAGCAAACACAGCAATCGCGCAATTATAAAGGGAGCAGCTCTAAATGTATTTGTGGTCACAGCGATATAGGAGAGCTACCGGATAGCCATAAATCTAAGAGGTATCGAAAGAAAATGTTGCATGAGAATTAATTAGGTCGCCAAATGGAGTAGCTCACAGTAAAAGGGAGCAGCTGGGTGTGGTCTCTCCGCCCACACTACAGCTGTACTAACACGTCTCAACTTTAATCCCATACTCCTTGTGTTTTCTGTGCAGGGTGCAGGTGGCTTCCAGAAATCTCAACATGTGATGTAAGTGAACAGAATGAATCTATATCCGACGAGACGTCCGCTTTTATTTCGATTTTCCAATAAAAGTGTTCTTTACATCTATGATGTTTATCAACGGAGTTATGACTATGGTATTTATTTAAAGCATCAAGGATACCTATCTGGATGTCACCGTCAGAACAGCAAACATGATTATATCTGTGCAGCCTAAAAGGATGACTTGAGGTATTTCAGGTGAAGCAAATGATTATTAGTTCAACGAATGAAAACACAAATCAAGGGAACGTGTTCAGCTCGGCTAAGTATTACAGTATACTAAATATTTCTATAACTGTAGATATGATACAGTGACATAATATAATGAGGAATCCCAGTTTTGCGGAGCATGACTCGCTGTTAATTTGTAGGTCCTTAGCTTTATGTTAAAATTGCAAACTCTATCACCATCCTGAACGGTCATTAAGGAGACCCTTCCAATGTGCGATGCTTTCATCATCATCAGTTTGCCAAGTAGTCGTCTGTAGATAAAGCTGAGATACAGGAGTCAAAACAGGTTAGACGCCTATTTCTGGGGATTTGTTTTTATTAAGGCTCGATTCGCTAGTACAATGTGCAGTGTTGTCTACCATCAAACCCTTGTGTCGCCGAGACAATTTTGAGCAACAGAAAATATAATGTGTCAGCGTTTCTGGTGATATCTGATTGAAATTGATTTGGTGATTTCTGAATCCATGTCAACAAGAGGAAACAGTGCTTTATCCACCTATACCTAACTCTTTCATTGTAAATCGTATATATCTTCTTCTCTTCTCTTCACTCCATCTCCCTGCGCTCTTCGTACTAAAACAGCCAATATCCACAACTACAGTGGAACTCCGATGCAGGGGAAAGCCGACGTTCTGGGTCAAATTGTAACTTTAACCAGTCTTCTTTTGTATGGTAAAATCAAACATTTGATGCAGAGAACAAATATTCCCGTTCTGAGAAAACGTGCTCCTTTAAGAGGGGTGTCACCCGAGGTGTCCCTGAAATGGGGTTTTACTGTACCTCTCAATTTCCACCCCTTCCTTCTTGCAATCTTCAGCCCTTATACTCCAGAACCCCAGCTCATATTTCCTGGATTCCCTCTATTCCCTGCTCTACCAGTCTCTGTCCACACAAAGGCTTCTTTTTAATCCATTTTCTTTTTTCAGAGAAAGCCCAAGAATCCGTCAGTAGAGATTTTGGCACCAAGGACAGATATAGTCTCTTTTTCTGTCTGGCTAAGTGAACCTGAGACAACCATTGCTAATCGCTGTCATTCGTGGAAGCAGTGTGAAGTGCTTTGCGGGTCGATGGGCGAGCATCCCTGCACTGTTGGAGGGAATGTGCCTTTAAGCAGATCGTCTTCACTCGTAGACTTAACGTCTGGGGTAAAAAAGACGGAGGGGCCTGGGTGCACTGAGGACAGACGGAATCCTTTATTGTGACTACTCAAAACCGTCTCAGTCAATTCATTATCCATCCTATACCAAGTCCACATTGAAAATATATGTGGACTCAATAAACTACTACCCATTATTTAAAAACTGTCAGATACCATAATCATTGTATACGGCATCAAAGCCATTGGTTGCGGGAAAATAGTCCCTTTGTGCTGTAGAGCAAAGACAATAATCCCTTTTGATCTACACTTTGAAATGGCAACTCCTGGGTTTAGTTAACCAGAGAAGATTGATGATAAATGCATCAAAAGATGATGTTGTGCACAGGTGGCTCACCACTCAAGGTTTGATGTCGTAATACCCGCGGTAACGTTCGTGTGTTACTACGCGGCAAACTTGTGGTTTACGGTCAACTGTCGACAACACCATCATTTATTGTTTATTTCTTTTACATCTATGTGGCATAGAGTGCTTCCTCGGAGGAGATATTGAGTCCTATCCGCCCATCATGGTTTTTATCAACTCTTGAATTATGAAGCCATTGTACTATTAGGAGAAAATGTGGATACTGAGTCCGTAGGGATGTACATTCGAGCTATTTAGTCCCAGAAATTACGTACTGAAGCTGAGGGAAGAGACATACATTTATTCAGACCGAGAACGGCATCCGACTCAGTCATTACGTTTTTTAAATATCATATAACTAAATAACATTAAAAAAAGCAATTTTATGTATTTGCAGAGTCGTTGTCTTGCTACATCACAGTGAGCTCAATCATTATTTATACAGTACCCCTAGCACTGGGTAGTATTTCATAGACGTTCGGCCATAGGTATATGATATCAATTGATATCACTATTGAGCTTGCAAAGGAATTATATATATATACTCAAATAAATGCACTAGGACTGACGATGTATTGGACAGAAAGTGTCACGTACATACATCTATACTCAAGAAAAAGACGGAAAATCGGAAAGTCATATAATACCACGTGCTTTCAACATGGCTTCTCAATTTAAGAAAAATTCCTTTACATCAAAGCTTCCCCTTATAGTTGTACTCATTTGACCTGTCAACGGATTCCATATTACATTTTCATGACTGTATCTTTGAAACAGGATCTGGAAGAGCATCCTCGGCAGGGTTCTTTGAAGAACTGCCTACCCTGGTTGTAAAGGCAGCGAGAGAAACAGTGAACATAGAGATTTCAAACACTCCTGGACTGAGTACAACTGTCCAAAGATTAATACGGGATAAGATATTGAGGGATGGATACAGCACACTAGGGCAGTGCAATATGATTTTATATATAGTGGTTCAAAATCAGCCCACTAACCCAATTCTTCATAAATGACGTGAAACTGTTGAGTATCATTGGTGGGTGGTGCCAAAATTGGTATTTATTTGTTTTCCCCATTTACTGATATTTTATCATAGGTCCTGTCTCATCGGTCGATGGTTCCCTGATACATCTATCGGTTGTGCAATACTTGGTAGAAACGCCGCCATATTTCCACGAAGTAATGATTCTCTATATGAATACATATTTTCAAACCAACGGAATTCGTAAATGAATTATTCCGTATTGCACCATGGTAGGAGTTTCCGTACCCCTCGCCAGATTTTTTTTAGGCATCTACATTTGCCGCATCTGCATGTAATCGGGTGTTTTACAAAAATCAGATTACACCCAATACTGTAGGAGGAAGAAAGTGAGGCATGAGCCTATAATCTTTCTTGTTTCTTACAGCCTGGTTTCTAATTTCTGAAACTTTTATCTGAACGCACTCGACTACCGATCCACTTTACCGCTTTGGCAAAAAAATTAATGTACTTAGATTCTCATAGCCGGACGAGCTTTGGATTCTATAAATACCTTTCTATGGATCTATTGACCCGACGTGCGTTCGTATTAAAGCTGATATTCAATGTGGAATTTCCCAAGGAGTCCTAGGTCTGCAATTTGTAGCATCCCGATGACCCATTTAAATTGCTAGGCACAGCTACTTCCATAATTTCCCAATGGTAACTTCTAATCCTCCTGTTTTTATACCCCCTCTCTCCTTCCCTACACACATGCACGGACACTTTTCTTTTCCTTAGCCAGCCCCCACTCGTCAAGCCTTAGTATTTGTACCCCTCCTACTTCATCGGTCCTGCAGTACCCACTCTCCCACCACTCCCGCCACCACAAGCCCAGCGACGGAAGGGCACTGAGGACAACATTCAAGCCATTGGGGAAAAACACGTAGATGAAAATAAAATAATGTCTTGAGACTGTAGCTGCTGGCAATGGGGTGGCTGGATTTTGGGGTTGGGAGTGTTGGCTGGTAAAAGAGGGTGATGAGAGGAGTAGATGGGGATAGGAGAAGGGTGGTGAGGGATGGGGCAATAAACCTGGTAAACCGGGTGAAAGATGATCATGGGTAAACGACCAGTCGGAACATGTTCGGAGGTGGTTGGTGGTGGTTGGAAGAGGTGACACATGTGGTGAGAGGCTTTGGTCCCATTTGGTTCAAGGTGGACCAATTTGGTCAAAGTGGGAAATAAAGATTCGGGTCAGACTGAGTAGGGGGTCCTCTCTGAGTATTGAAAAGCAGAATATAGCAGAGTGAGTTATTGGTGTAAAATTAAGGAATTAACATGCGCTCGAAAAGAGTCAGGGATAACATTATTCGCAATAATCAGTAGATGTATATATTTTGTAAAAAAAAAATAAAAAAAAAAAAATAATAAAAAAAAGAAGAGCAATGATCCATGATACAAGAGAATGTATAGCATCAACAGGGAGGGGGAACAAGCACCCACCCTACGTCCATAGTGGAGTTTATTTCGTAAACATGTGATGGTCGGTGGTAGGTATAAATAACACTGGGGCAAGCAGGAAAGTAGTAACCAATGAATGTATACAGAAAAGAGCGAGTTCTGTAACAGCACCCTGTGATGAGTTTTCTGCTTGCAGAGCTATGTTTGAGAGTACACAATACAAATCTACGGTGGGAAGGGTATGCTGTGGAAAGGAAAGGTGTGGAAAGAAAAAGCTAGGAGACATGTACAGAGGATGAAAGATGAAAGGAAACTAAATGCTGACCAAAGTAAGGGAGGCAACATTGGCCACTGCTGATAGCTCACTAGTAGACAGAGGGAACACCGATCGCCTTGTGGGATGCTGCGAGATGGCAGATACCACGAGGGGGAAGCATTGGCCTTGCAAGACAATATGGTATGGCAGGAGAAAGATTGGCCTTGTTGGATGTTGCAGGATGGCGGGTACCTGTGGGTAGGAGAGGAACATGCCATAGTTTCACGGAAGGGATGGAGCGGATAAAGTCCAATGTTCTGGTGGAAGGCTGGACATGTGTGTCGGGCATGAGGGTAAGACGTCATGGTTCACTAGCGCGATGATAAGAGGAGAAAATAGCGATACACGACCAGGAGATGGTCTGATGGTGAGACTGAGGCGGGGGTGAGTTGGAGGGTGTCGAGACGAGCGGGCGAACAGGCGGGACGGACGGCATTTAAGTAAGATGGCGTCAGGGAAGGAGGGTGAGGGAGAGAAGGAGAGAATGAGCGAGGAAGGGGTTGTAAGGGAGGGAGGGAGGGAGAGAAGGAGAGAATGAGCGAAGAAGGGGATATAAGGGAGGGAGGGAGTGAAGGAGAAAGTGAGTGAGAATAGGGGACGTAAAGGAGGGAGGGAGTGAGCGAGGAAGGGGACGTAAGGGAGGGAGGGAGAGAAGGAGGGAGAAGGGGAGGATATGGGACGTAAGAGAGGGAGGAAGGGGACGTAAGGGGGCTGTGGGAGGGCGGGAGCGAGGGCGGGAGGGAGGGAGGCGTGTGGGTGAGGAGGTGGCCGAGTGGAGCGGCGACAAAACTCGACCGGTAGCGAGGAGGTGATTCGCCGGCAATTTTCCGAGCGATTTCCGATGCTCGATCATAGATATTAGATGTAGCCTTATTACATATTTCCACCGGGGGAAAAGAGTCGCTCTGCCCGGTGGTAATACCGTGCCGGAGCCGCTCACAAAGATGCCCGGCCGTCCTCCCGAGCAGCTCACCCGATCGATGCATCTCAGCCGTCAGCGGGTCGCACTAAGATGCAGAAAGACCACGCTATCCCCATCTTGACTAGAAATTACGTCAGGACAAAAAAAAGGAAATACAAAACTTTTCAATTGAGAGTTACATAATGGCGTCGCTATATCGTGGACATCTTTGATTGCGAGTTAAACATCAGCAACTCGCCCGACGCACGGAGACACTCACATCGACTCGCGCTGTGATTAGGAGCCGTCTATATGCAGATGCACGCTCGGTAGGGAACGTTATTGGGGGGGGGGGGGGGGGGTTATTGCCAATTTGATAACGTTTCGAGAAAAGTAAAAGCACAAAGTCGGCGATCAGCACTGACACAAAATCAAATATTGGACTGAACTGGGGTCTCCGGGTCTTACTTTATCTTTAGTGATGGCGATGGTGGATTTGGTGCTAGTTGTAGATTCGATGTTGCTCCGATTGCTGATATTTGTTGAATATTACGCTAATAGGTTCAGCCTGTAGTGATAAAGGTGTTTTTAATGTAGAAACTGTTGGTCGTGCTATTGACAGTGCTGGAGGTTATTATCATAGTTGTTGCTCTTTTGAATTTCTTTGATAATTCTTTTTTTTTGTTTTCTTCGCTTAGTTTTGGACCTGGATCTTGTTAATAGTGATGCTTGTAAGGATATAACTGCTGTTCGTTTTTACTGTTAGTTTTTATCGATGATTTAGATCTTCTTCTTCTGGTTAGTGATTGTATTGAGGATTTCAGTGGTGATACACCCAGGGGCAGTGCTGACCCAGGTTCTAGATGGTGTACCTAATACCTGTAAATGACCGTGGTGACGGCAGCGTTGATGGTACAGGATTTATGTAGCCACTTGAGAGCCATGCTAGAATTGAGGGTCGGGGTCGGGTTCTTAGGGAAGGTGGCATTGTAAGCCGAGGCTGCAGTCAGGTACTATATGAAGACATGGTTAGTCTGTCTGAATGCAATCTGTTATGAGTTCTTTTGTCGAAAATAACGAGGTGAATTTATTTCCGACTAAAATAACAAGGAACTGATGTAGTTCCGACACTCACTATGTCTCATTATTATCATATACCTAGAAAGCATTAAAAACTCCATTTTAAAACATGTCACGTTGTACGGAATGCACAAACTATTAGCTCCTGCAGTTGGTCGGTTTGATTTAACGTCCAGATAACCATTAGAGGTTCTCACCAGACTTTCTCAAGGTTCTTTTGCACCACATGGGTAGTGATCGAATCTATGTAATGAATTCAGGTAGAAATCTCACCCCTATACATATTTACCGAGGTGAGAGTTGTTTTAGTTCCCACACCATATAGACATGGTATGAGAACGATTGGCCTTTGATATAGCAGTAAATCTGCCACATTAGCTCCTGCAGACAAAATTAGATCCGTATAGCTGACCAGTAACTGTAAGACACTCGTGCACAGGTAATGATACAGGTAATAGCACAAATGTGGGTGTCGATAGGGAAGAAAACCGAACCCTTGGCGGACACACCATCCGCACAAATGTTCTAAAAAGCAAAGAAGGAGAGCAGCTCATATGGCAATGCTTCCCGCGTCAAAAACATCGCCAATAACTCGGCTTTCCCAGTTTATTGACCATGAGGCTTTGCAAGGTACAGGCGCATGCGCCCCGGGGTGCGGAAGGTCAAAAGGAGGCTGTCAAACAGAGCTGTCAGGACAAGGTTTTGCGCATGCTCAGGTGGCAGGCTGTATAAAACCCGAACCGCTACCCCCTCTCTGCCTCCTCCCGTACATTGCCACCCTCTGTCTGCCCTCCTCCCGTACATTGCCTTCCCCGTCATTGCCGGGGTCCTCCTGACCTTCCCTATCGACGCCCATCTCTGCCATCTCCGCCACAGGGCCCTCCTCCAGCTCCCATTCACCTGTGGAGATGACTACAAGCGTGGTTTTCACCCAATCAGGTTTATGTCATATACTGTAAACCCCCGCTTAAGGGACACCCCATGTAAGCGGACAATTTGTTTGGAACGGAGGGTGACCCTTTATTCGGGGTTCTACTGTATCTAAATAAACATTGTGTGCGGCCACAGAAATACAGGTTTCTAGGCTATAGGTAAGAAGAGGAGTCCCAGTTAAGCAATATATCATATATTGGGTAATTGCTTAGAATTAAATCACTACTTGGAGAAAGAAATAGTTTAGATTTGTAGCACCACCTGTATAAATCATGACTGACAATTCTATGATATCATTCCAAATGTGCACCGGAACTGTATGCTCCAGAACGACTTTGATTAATCAGGAAAACCCATTGCGAATACACAATAAAGGTGCCAGGTGTCATCCGTGGAAGAGGGAGGGTGCGGGGGTCTAATAAGGCACTTGGACAGAGCCGGGTGAGGCAAGTGATGATGTCTGATATGAGACCCAGAGGTTCCGCTCGACCAGGATGTGGACGGGGAAGTCGGCGGACAGAGAGTGATGGCAGGTGGAAGGTCAATAATTAATGCAGTGTGCAAACATACGGAGGAAGGACCTAGGATCGGAACCCACCACCCATCTATTGTCATCAGCGCTGACGTGCCACCTCCCACCCCCGTCCATCCTTCAAACCTGCCCCCTCCCCCTCATCACAACCGCCCCCGCGGTTCACTGATCAATGCCACGTAATTTGATTTCTGCTGCAGCCGTTAGAGAGCGAGTAAAACGCGGGGGAGCCGCTTCCCGGGCCTGGCGGTTGGCGCACGATGGATAGCGAGAAAGCTCGCCCGCTGTCACGTTTGTTTTAGTGTTTCCTTCCAACTCTGATCAACACGTCCTCAGTCCCGGCGCCCATTGAAGCCAGGCAGCAGGATCCGCCGCCGCCGCCGCCGCCGCCGCCGCCGCCTCCACCCCCACAAACCCCGTCAACACTTCTCCTACTAGTAGCCGGAGAGTGGCAGCAATCTCCAACCGTGGTCGCTGAAAAAGGGCGTCAGAAGGCCCTACACGCCGGGCACCAGCGATGTCAAACTTCATTTGATAGGCCCAACTGGTTCCTGGCAAGCGCCGTTAGGGCCGATAAGAAGCCGAAGAGTGGTACTCCCCCAGCAGAACCTGGGTGGATGATGTTATGTATAACAGAGTGACACTCTCCCAGCAGAAACTGGGTGAAGCAATGCTATGTATAACAGAGTGGTACTCGCTGAGCGGAATCTGGGTGAAGGGACTGTCCGTAATTGACGTCTTGCTGTTTTTTATACTATTTTTGGTACACAATCTAATGACGGCTTGTGCTATATATCCAAGGCTAGGCTGAAGCCTACAGAACAGGGGTGTTTTGAAAGTTAAAGGAACAGTTGAAAAAACTGTTACAAAAACATAAGAATGGTGATATATTATTTGTAATCAATCAACTGATACCATTTCCGGTATTGTATCTTCCATATATAATGGACTTGGATGATTAATTGCAAATGAAATAAAAATAACAGTGGTGTCCCCTATGTGCAATAATCAGAAAAATCGGACGGTGGCGTTAATTTGCATTAAATTGCATAAACATAACTGCAGTTGGCATAGCACTGGGATTAACATATATGCAGACGCAATGTGTCAGCAATGCTCAATGTCTGTTGGTGGTGCCTGACTGTAGATCAGTGACGGCCAATGAAAATGGGCTATTAGGAGAACTCAAAAAATCTACACCGTTGTCGTCAGCCAATGGAAACGGGCCTATAGGCGTACATTAAATAGACGTAAACTGACAGTTTCGTCCCGAGTGGGTGAAGTGATGTTATGCGTAACAAAGTGACACTCCCCTAACAGAGATGCGGTTCATGGAACGCTAAAGGAATACCATAATGAACATGGAGACAAGGTTTTAGTTCTCAAAGCTGAATTTATAAGTGTCTTTCATACCGAGACCTAAAATGTGTTTATTTCATTGATATACATGGAGAGTCTCATTACAGAGATATCACTGATTGACACTCTTCCAAGAGGCGGTCTGTTCAAGAACATTCATGAGGGTATTTGGACACTACGCTACATTGTCTGTAGGCTACGTTTCTCATGGGATAGACTCTGGACACTACGCGACATTGTGCAAACCCTCAATTTACTTATTTTCATGGGTTGATCAATAGTAACTGTGAATACGATATGAAATAAAGACAACTCTCTCAGTATATCACAGATATCTTCTGTAAGTATTATCCCAAGTATTCTAATAGAAAGAGAATACAGAGTTGTGTCCCGAGGTGTCACTGAAAGACCACAAAAACATTGTAATGTAGTGTCCAATTTCAATAACGTAGCTTCCATAGCATGGAGGCTACGTAGCGTAGTGTATTAAATATCTCCTCCCTGGTATTTTCTTCCATAGACTTAAACATTGGAACTTATACTCAACCTCCATTTTGAAAATATACTCAACGGTTGATGACGTCACAAACAATAACCAATCATTTAGTGATATGAGTGAGAGAAAATCTGAACTCTTGATCCACAGCCACTGGAAATATGACATTCGTTTAGTTTTGCTATTTGATCTCAATCGGTTTTGCCTCATGAGATTATTCCACATCTAAATCCCATGGCATAATTTTTGTGGCTACGGATCTCGATGCAGATCCTTCTTATTGTATTCTTCAGCCCATAGTATATGATAGACCAGCAATCACCGGAACAGTCAAGCTTACAGTCAATTCTTTAGGTTGAGTAATGATTAGCTGTCACCCTGCCATCGTGCCAGACAAGCTAAGTGGTTTCTTGGTATGCAATAGGCGGGAACCTGCAATCTCCCAACAGAATCATGGGCCCCAAGACCCTGCCCACTTACTAATTCCCGCTATGTACACGTCACAAAAACCTGTCACTCTCCCGCCAGAATATTGGTTATCAAGACCCAAAAGGCGAGTGAACTCTCCCGGCGGAGTCGGGCTACAGAGAGCCCGGTCCAGTGAATAGGAAGGGGATCATATATCGGCATGGAGAGTAGTGGTGCCAACGTGAGAGGCGCAATGCGCATGACTTGATCGATCTCTTAATGGCAGCGTCATTGTCTGGCTGGGACCTCCATAATGATTATTGGTAAGATGAACTGACTAGGCCTTCGGGGCCTGCCGTTGCTTTTTTTCTATTTTGTTTGATACCGTCTCATTCAAACAGAGACATTGCCTCATTATCGGTATTTAGGGAGCCTTGGGAGGGTTAGTCCTTTTTCTTTTGAAATGATTCCGGGGGAGGGGATCGGTGAGCTTCGTTCTATTACAAATCTCTGACAAATCTGAGGGTGTGGTCTAAATCCACATAGCTTCTGGCAGGTGGCACTGGTGATAGTAAGATTGTATTAGTCATTCTTAGCCATGGGTTACGAAGCCCCCATTCAAAGTGTATGTGGCCACAGTAAACAACTACCCTTGCGGTTTACGGCCGCACAGCTAAAAGTTCATTGATCATAGTCTATGACAATGAGCGTACCGTTCTTTGTGTGTCTAATATGCGTATATGTATATATATATATATATATATATATATATATATATATATATATATATATATATATGCAAAGTCACTAAACTGGTCGATGAGAACTACAAACACCGCTCCTAAGTGGGATTCACACGGAGAGACTTGTACCTAAGACAGGTGTACAGGCAAAGTGCCAATTTTTGCTTCAGCCAGTCTCAAGGGAAAATGGCGAATTGGATTCACATGGAATGACACACACGGTACATAATCTCAGATAAAATCCCTATGAACACTCACCCTGGAACTCAGGTACCCTTGGGGTGACGAGTGTGAAAAACGTGTGCTCCTGTCCTTCATCGGCGACTCACCTATCTCACCAAAATGGTCCTACAAATTTTAAACGTGGTTAAATCAAGATTCACATGTAGAGACTAATGTACTTGACGCATTTTCCTCACTCTGAGAGTTTTCCTATGTTACAAAAATCTCAGCAGACGGTGTCATTTTCATTTCATCTCATAGAAAATGGCGAACTTGATTCACATGGAATTGCACACTTGGAACATAGTCTCAGAGAAAGACCCAGTGAGTTCACTCTCCCTGGGACTCAGGTACCCTTGAGGTGAGTCGTGTGAAAAACATGTTGACATCCTGCTTGCTGGCTTCATATTGGCTAGGTTAGGTGTCTTGCCTGCGACTCAGTAGTGGGTCCATTTAGTTCACCAAAATGCCCCTATGAATTTTTAACGTGTTAGATCTCTTGAGATTCTCTACCTCGTTAGAGGTAATCTAAGCGGGATTTGTCCCCGAGGAACACCCTGTGGGTTACATGAATCCCACCATGTGAATCCTACTTTAGAATACATTATATGCACATAGGTCCCACCAAATAATTGTTATATTATACATTTACTGGCTATGTTAGGATCTGCCTGGGTCATTCTTTTTTTCTTCTTCTTTTTCTTTCCTTTAGTGAACATCCCAGTAACTATTGATCCCATGATAAACAAATATGCAAATGTCGTGAGCAGATTTGCTGGTTAAAAAGGCAGTTTCCCAAATAGTCTGAATCTCTGAAAATCTTAGACTATCGCTAAAAGACACATTTGAGAATGAATCTTTGATGATTATGTTTCTATCTAGGAAGTCCAAATAGCATGGTTTTTTTCATACCTCAACATCGGATGTTGGCCCTAGCACGTCATCATTGATAGAGTTTACGGTAATGAGGACTGTACCATCTCCATCGATCAAAGGTAAGTAGCCGGGGTGAATGGTTACGAGATTATACTACTCAGCACGGAAGTGACGTCATATATCATGTGATCCATCTTCCAAAGGCTCCACATCGCAGTCGCCACTGTGCATGAGAAATGCAGGCTGGGTTCAGCCTTCACACCCATCACTGATCCCAGCAAACACCCCCGGATACAGCAGGCAGTGCCACACACGACACACACAGCAGCCCACACTGTGCCACCGCTAGATCTTAAAGGCATATCCTAAAATAAACCTTTTTCCTCAGGTTGTTTTCGAAGATGGAGCCTAAAGCGGTCAGGACTGTACCAGCGTATCTCTGCCACCCTTGTGCATTGTTTCTATGCTGCCTTAACCATATTTGAAGTATGACTGGGGCAATATATACATGTGTCATTGAAATGAAGCTGGACTACCATAGAATACGAGGAAATCGCTGGTCTTCCCCCGGGAATGGCCTAATTTGTATTATAAACATATTACGTTCATACACTCAGTAATCCAATGCTAAAGATTACGTTGCCAGGCATGTGTTTGGCTGCAAGCATTGCGAAAGTCAGATAAGCTAAGCAACCAGCTTGTGGAAATAGGTCTATTCTCTGCCAATTGGAAATATCGAAATTTCTAAGTTGAAACTGTTCTTTGGGACTTATGTCAATGCCAGATGAGTAAAGATATAACAAGTTTGTCTCGATAAGTAAAATAAGCTATCGACCTTTGCTTGATTCATATAGATGTACTGAAAGACTTGGTTCATTGAAAAACAAGTCTCCTGATACGGTAATCTAGTTTGTAGTACTTAACTTTGTATAAATAAACATTTGCTATACTCTCCAAACCTTCGAGGAAGGTGACAGGGGTTTTACTTTGTGATGTCGCACCTTTTAAGATGTCTATATCATGGAATTGTAACATTATATGAAGACAAGGTCAGGTGGCCGAAAAAATTTTGTACCTCGTCCTCTCAACTTGGTACATCTAAACACAACTGAATAACTCAGAATAGATTTATTTTAGCCACCTTCACACTATCTCATTATCACATACCTGAATATCATAAATTTCCGTACTTATAGTTGTGTATGACAGCAAGTCACATGGTACATAGGGACATATCATATTAGTAAGAGTAAGACACTAACGCACAGGTGTATAGTAAATTCATAGTGAATTCATCTCCTGATCAAAAAGCTTACACGGTTGTCCCTACTTTGGAAGTTTTGTTTTCTTGGATACTTTAAGATCATCATATCCAAGTGGGGGGTTTTGTTCTTGTTTTTTTATATAGAGCAGTTTTTGTTCACTTTTATGATGCACATTCATTTTTTTCTGAACAGTAGAATAGCGATTCTTTTAAACATCATCTTCAAGTTCTAGGATAAATGACATTTGTTTTACCTTTTAAGATGAACTGTAAGATATGCCTTTAAACACCGTACATCATGTTTGATGCACTTCTGTGGCAGCTGGACTTGAAACATCTCCAGATAAATTAAGGTGAGGAGAATCAATGACACCAACCACCTGCTTGTGTCAACTCCCTGCGCTGTGAGATGCTCACCCCAAAAGGTCTTTTACCCCGCTCAGAGACAAGCTTAACTGTTTTGTAGTTATTTCTATGTGTGTTCCTTTCCTTCAGGCATCACTTTTCAGTATAACTGTGAACTTTAGAAGAGGGGAAGGAGTTTGAATAAAGTATCTTGAGGTAATGATATTATCTTTAGGAAATGATACTATCTTGAGGAAATGATACTATAGAGAAACATGCTTACTGTCTCCGTACGGATCAAATACGCGGTAAAATCGGCAATCAGATGAACCGATGCCGAAGGCAGAGGTTCATCTGATCGACGATTTTACCAAGTATTTTATCCGTATGGAGACAGTCAGCCTGTGTCTCTATTATTATATACCTCAAAATATCCAATTTTTAACCTTGCTTCTGGGTGAGTTTTTGGATTTCACCGCCGTACATGCCCCGTACGCCACATACATACCCCGTACGTCACCTAGGTGTCGTACGGATATAAATACGATATGGGTAGGAGCGGGCCGTTTGTATAGGATATACTACCACAGGTATATAATAATATCTACGAGCCTACGATTAACGCAGGTACAGTACTCTGTGACGCAGGCTATAGGATGAAGCTCCCTTATGCTGGATTCCATATCATCTGCTAGTGGTCTCGGCTAATGGACACCAGCCAATTCCCTTAGGTTCGATCCTTGTGCTGTAACCACTGATTTGAGAAACAGGTTTGCAACACCCTTTAGCACCCTGAGATTCAGTCATCCGGGTTTTGCCATTCGCGTCGTAAGTGTGGAAAGATACCAGACAGAAGTAGGTTCTCCTACCTTTACTCTTGTATTTCCGTGATTTAGCAGCCTTTTCAACCATATATGTAGCACGCATTAGAGCCAGGATTGTATTAACGCGCTTAAAGGATTGACCCCGTATTCTTTGGCTACGCTCCGACCGCTCTACCTCGCAAGACTGTCGATATATCACCGACTGCCACTATGAATAATGTATAAGACTTAACAATAGATTTGTTTTTCTATGTGCATTATGTATGTTATAGATGCAACTGGCATAATAGATGTCAATGTAACGTCACATATTCATGATGTGTACATCATAAATTCGTAAAGTCCAATTTGTCAGGTTGAGTAGAGTATTAGATATCTTAACGGGTTTTTTTTTTAATCATTTACAGTCTGCAAACAGTGAGATAGTATTTGCGTCTATCCCTGCTCCCTAATGAAGGAATACTAGCAGTCTGCCCACATCATTCTTGTCATCATATATGTCTCCAATAACTAAGCTGGGCTTCCCAAACCTACAACAAAGAAATATCGACGCTTTTCTAGGATTGTAGCTTACAAGAAATTACTCTTGTTATCTGCCAATTACAGGGTCTGGTATACCAAGAAAAAGGATACAAAAACAGAGCTATTGCGTCAAAAAAAAGGTGGTCATAGGTTTTGAGCCAAATTGTTTGATTTAAGTGTTTTGCATTGTGTTTTGAATGAACCAGACAAACACTTCTGTATATGGATGAGCATATTATGATCCAAAAGCACAAACTGCAGCGCACACATTCTGAAAATAAAAGAGCTAAGCTTATTTACGCACAAAGATAAACTTTCAATGATACTTGATTGCAGCCCACCTGCCCCTTTTTTAAATGTTTCTGTTATATTTGTCCCTTTATTCAATTTAGCTCTGTTACCGAGGAGCAATAAATTGTCCATCGGTTGACACCCTACCCCCTAATCACAGAGTGTTGAAGGACGGAGACAATACGCTCAGAAAGGTTATGATGTTGCCACTTCACCTCCACAACCTTTCACCTCATCAAAATGGTTCATTATTTGGTTTAAAAGGTAGCGCTGCCCTTTAATCACCCCAACTTCATCGACTTCTTGTCTATATATAGGACTATCACACAGCAGACCTTATCGTGTTTCATTAATTACATTTGACTCATGAAGTCTTGTGAGCACTGAACTATGCCCTTTCCATAGACCAAAGTCTACCTCAGTGGGTTTCCAATGGCTGTCTTTTGGTAATCATCGACCAATTCTATGGCAGTTTTAACAAAATATTACTGCACAGAAACCAACAAATCAGAAACATGATAGTTGTGAAATTATTACCATATACCTGACTGTAAATGTCAGACAATTATTGGCCAGCTGTATGCATTTCGTTCATCGCAGTGTGATGAATTAAAGATAATACTACCCTCAGTACCAAGTGACTTGTTCAAGTTGTTGAGATGATGAAAAGGTGATTAGTAACATTGCGAGCTTGTTTCGTATTTACAAAGAAGGGCGCTTTGCCTCGGACAATGAGTTCCAGTATCCACCTCACACCACGGAGTTCTTACGGAAAGGGAATAGAAATCAGTGGGCTTTTTGTCAGCCAATGGAAATCTCACTCATGATAGAAGGCAAACTTTAGTGACAAGCTACTGTTGTTCGGTGTCAGGGCGAACAATACCGCTTGGGAAGTCGCCGAAAGAGCTCTTGTATGGAATCAAGTCATGATCACCCAGGGTTTCATTATCCTCCAAACTCATCTATCATGAAATTTATCCAGAGAAATCTAATATCTAATATCGGATAACTTTGTTACCTTGAGCATCCTATACGTCACGTCACAAAATAAAATACTCATTCTCCCATTCCCATACTACTCTGTATTTGCAGATACAATCCCTCTCAGGACTACGTATATATACGTTCAACCATTTCGTTTATATTTAAAGATATTACAGACAGTGGGTGTCACTGGTCCCTAACGCATCTCTATGCGCCACACACTGTCTCTGACCTCTTGGCTCGAGCATCAAAGGAAGTTCGCTGTTCCAACATTGGCCAGTGAGGAAAGCATTAACTCGCGCTGTTTCATGGGAGACCAAAGTGATATCGACCGCCACCGTATTAGAACTGGCGGCCAGATGTACAGTAGGGTGAATTACTCACCTTTAAATACCCGGGCTGACTCTGACAGGGGTCGGTTAGATATCCACTGAACGTATACTCTTGATGTTTCCGTTCTCCTGGAAAGTAAAGGACAGATTGAATAAGACATTGTTTACTTATCCATATATGAGGAAGAGGAAGCAATTGGTGGGCGCTTTAAAATAATAAATATTACTAATTAATAGTGGCCATATGCTGAGGCGTACTGAGATGTCGCCTACTGTGGCAAAATACAATCATCTGATTGTTATATATTCATGTTTGATTAGAAATCTGACGCCATCCCACCACACCCCGACAACCACTCATCAACAAACAATAGGCTTTTAGTTGCGAGTTCTATTGGAAGCATTAGTAACCTTTGCTACATGAATGTATTGCTCTTTGTTTACCACTATGCCTTAGCCCACCTTTCATGATGTTTCGATACTAATGCACAAGCATATATTTACGTAAGAGAGCAGGAGTGGATTAGTAGAAGGGTAGAATGCAAATACGTAGTTTTCTACTGCATAGGCATTTCCAACAGGCTAGAGACGAAAGGACATAGATATCAAAGAACATAGATATCCATATTAAGGATTTCCCTAGCCTCGTCTCTTCCCACATAGGTCGTATATAGATCCTACCAAATATGTAGGCGCTCAAATTTGCTCCCGAATTTATCATTCATATCTCAAGAACAAAAAGAATGCCCCTTTATGTACTTCAAGATACGGATATTTATGGCTAACCCACCTTGCTTGGGCATCTAGCAGGCCGTCAAAAGGTTTTCAAAACAAATTCATATTCCCAATATCAAATACTCCATTCTACGTTTCTATCCTCAATTAAATGTATTTACACTGAGGCCGTGATACTCCTGGGCAGAATAGACATCCATGAGGAGTAAAAATGGAGTCATTCACAGACTCTGAATGGTCCCCTGATGAACCTACCGCGGTCGGTTGTAACAAGAGTTATGATTGGCAGAAAGAAGTCACTTGGTACAGCTGTCTAGACATAATAGTAAATGTGAAACTGGTAACAGGAGAAAACATCAGATATTATTTATATATATATTATATAGTGTTATTTAAGCTCGGGAAGGTGCGAAGATCATTCATTCATAATCATTCATTTAAAACCATTTCAACGCATATATCTTACTCATATTGTCCATCATTTAAGATAAATTGCAAATGCAGTTTGATTGAGCAGTGCCTCAGCAGTACTGAATGGTAAGGTCGCGCGCATATTTCCAAGGTACAACCACGGACCGTATACGGAAGTCTGTGGTGTAACTCTTAGAGTAGGCCTCACCTAACAAAGAGTTAGGGGTACTTTCTTGTTCGTATATTCTCACATACACATGTCAGAAACAAGTGTAAAATGATGATTTATGTATTGCTACGCGTAACATCCTCTGAGGACTCCTGTGTTAACACATCAATCTAAGCATAGGTCCACAAAACCAAAGACAAAAACTCCTCTAAATCGCAGGAGGAGGCGGCTGCAGTTCTTTATGAACTAGATTCTGCTTTGGGATGTACACAATATTTCCATGATCTTGATCTTCATGGTCGTACATTCCGCGTCGATCATGCGTAGTAATATCCGAGCGAATGCAGAGATAATGCATAGTGTCAAAAGTAAAATGCTACCATGAAGATCAAAATCATGGTAATGTTGTATCATTATCCAGCATTCCAAATATAAATCATAAATGGAAACACAAAATCGCCACCGATATTCTCAAGCACTACTTTGTACACTAGGGATTTTCCTTGTACTTGTTGCAAGATAAGACTTCTTTAAAAAAAAACAGCCTTGCAATCATACCCACCGTTCGCACTCTATACTAGGTATGATAGTGTTCAATCCCAACACTATCCAATAGGTGTGAGGCCAGACTATGCATTGTTTGACAGAGCAACGTGTACTCTATACTCGCTGTACAGAGTGACGCTTTAACTAAACAATACACCGCTAGGCGCGCTGAAAGGAAACTCGTGTATTAAAATCACATAGATACCGTTTAAACATAAGTTTCTTGTGTACTTTGATTCCTTCGCGTGAGACGGTAATATCAGATATAATTTTTTCTCAGTTTGATACTTCGCGTTACGAAGAATGATAAGTTAATAAGTATTTAATCGCGAGTATGACATCATCTCCCACTTTATTACCAGGTTACAGGAAGGTGATTTCATGGTTTGTAGTCACAAATATAGTGTTCATCAAATATGCACTGGGGGACTACTTTTGAAAATCACTGTACCTATTCGTGGCTGGGACTATTCTACCCCTCTCGGTGTCAAATGAATAAAACAAAAGTAGTTAAGACCGAGTCATATGAAAGTACGACACAGTGACCTTTAAGAAGTTGCATCCAATCCGGCACCAGATTTATCACCGCATAACACAAAATATATAAGACCATAAAAATAGTGTAGGCAGTGTGTGCACATAGGGGGTCATAAATTTATGATATTGCTGTGGGTGGTATGGAGGCCCTCTCCAAGCACAAAGCCTCCACTCTCCTCACTGCAAATAACAGTAAACTAGGAGGTAGGACGTGTGTGACCTTTTGTCTATACGTTCAGGTTCCCCGAGTGGTTAGCTCCTACATCGGACAAGTAAATAATGGTGAAATTGGCGAAGCTACCAGGAAAGGCAAAGGAATAAAAAGGAATTGCATTAAGATCCGTAGCCACACAAAATATGCCATGAGTTTAGGTTGCGGACTAATCTCACTGGGGAAGGATTACGTAGCAAACCAAAATGAATGGCATATTTTCAATGGAGATGGATCGAGTAATTGGCCAACGTTTGTAAGATCGTCATCCATTACTCAGATCTTTTTTCTAATATTCCATGAGTATGAGTTCCCAATGAAAAAACTAAAACACTAGTTGTCAGGGCAAATTACGGTAATTTGTTTTATATAGTATAGAATAACCACCATACGCGTTTAAGCTACGCAATCATATTAGGATTTTTAGTTCGCACGGAAATAAATCGTTCTGTAGCTTGTACAGCATGGTCAGATTGTTCCACTGTAGTGTGGCTGGTAACATGCCCGTCCTCCCTACAAATCTGTACAAGATGGCCAAAGTAACTCCGGTGTTTGGAAATGGAGATGGGAGAAAAGTCATTTATGCCGCCTTATACCGGCAATGATCGAAGACAATGCAATTAAGGCTAATTTAGCTCATCTCATTGAAATATCTATAATCTGATAACAAAGGACAAAACGAACCCCGCGTTGTATGGAAATCGATTCAGTCATCTGCCCTTTTTCCCAAACGTACATAGCGGACACGGCAAGGAAGGCTTGGATGAAAATTTCGCGATTTCATAAAGGCGTTCTCTTATCTTTCCTTGTCATGAATTGGTAGACATTCAAATCATAAGACAAGGAAATCCTGAACAAGTGGAATATATCGGGTTGCATTATATCTAGATCCCACTAATTGTTTTGAAAGTATATGCATACAGTCAAATATTAATTAAAAAATAAACATTTTTTACAGTCGAAGCAGAGTGGTCCTTTAAACGTGGTTCTCCGCCATGGGGGTTCTACTGCATAAAATACACATTACTCAATCTAATTTGAATTTAGCTATATTTTGTGTGTTTAGTCCGGTCTGAAGTGATGACACCGCCTGGTCTTAATACTGAATTTGGGCTTAGTGATCTTCAGGGGAGGCGCCATTGAATTTGACATCACAGAATATCTCCAACCACAAATTATTTGGCACCGATCAGCAGTCGTTATATGACACTACAGACACAAATTTGGCCTCTGGAAACACGGCTGGAGATTTTCTTCCGTTTTAGTTCTCGTCAGTACCACTAGAGGCAGTTTCTAGAAGTAGAGGTTTCCACTCTAAGTAAGTCGTGTACGTATTCCTGTTTAGTGTACTATTGCACCGCCTTGTGGCGCTGGAGGTCGTTGAGGTTAGCCTCCTGGGGACATGGCCGCCTTTAGCACTGGTCATCAGGGTCAGGGATGTGTAGCGGTGATTGGTTACAGGCGGGCTGGTCAATTGGGAGAGGAGACCCAGGTCATAACGCTCCTTACCCTGATGAATGAATTAAGGAGACGGTGGTCGAAAATAGCAGAGTACAGGAGGTGTCTCTGCAGCGGTGTTATCCTGTTTGTATGAGGTAACAAGAGTGAAACTATGATACACTGCAACACGGTGGTGCGGGGGTGAAATTTGTTCTTATTTTCGGAGAGAGAGAATTGCAGTACATGTATATGTCCCCGTACCTTATCTCTCTATACACACACGTATATACATATACATATTATATATATAGACATATATATATATATATATATATATATATAAAAGAATATATATATATATATATTATGCGCTTGCGTTGCCGCTTGCTTTGCAAATTTCAACCGCTTGTGTCATGTATCTACAAAATTGACCACCTCTAGGAGGATGCGATAATTGACAGGCTGAACAGGCGATGAGTTTTCTCCCCATGTTGAAAAAAAACTTAGAAAACTTAGAAAAACGAGACAGAAATTTTCGGTCTTGCTCGTTTGTAAAGCAGCATCACAGTGACCGTTGGAGGGAGTGGAGAGCGGCATCCGGAGATTTACCTGGATAACATCCGGTTACCCGGCGTCATTATCCCGCCCATATATATATCATACATATATGTATACACTAGTGGTGGCAGTGGCCGCTAACGAGTTCACTGAGGCAGAGCGCCTCCTGTGTCTCCCACCAGATGGTGCCCACACATGGTAGTTTTTAAATGGAAGCCACATCCTGGCTTCAGACTTGGTCTTGCAGCTGCCGAAGGAGGAAGTGCCTAAGAAAAGGCTGCTGTACATAGATTGACTAACCGGGTTTTTTGTAAATGATCTTACCATTTAACTCACCATCTACTGCTACTCGATAATCTCATATTTATCGCCATTAGATGACACTTCAACACGGAGCTTGATATTTCAATGGGTTAACAATAATACAATGTTTAACACTTGATAATTTCAATTTCTGTCTCGATTTCTATTCCTTGTGCTTGTAAACTACTATATATGTATATATGTGTATAAGCATAAAATATATCACATTACCCAGGATACCTGATACCAAAAAAGTCTTGTGTGTCTTCTGCAACATGCAGTTATAGCATTTCATTCTCTATCATGTTGCGGCACAAAACCGTATCAACCCAAGTAATCAGTCTTCGTAATGGATCTCCAACTGTATTTACATCCTCTGTCTCTAACTTCCTCTATAGGATACAGAGTGATTTCTAGTTACACCTCCGTCCACCAGGAAGTAGAAAGATAGCGCCACTGTAGTCGAGGCACAACTGCTGAACATTATCAATTATTATAACCAAGAGACAACCGTGAGATGAGGCTAAAAAAAACTCGCATTCAAGCAGGGGAAAATGATTAAAAAAAATATCAAATGATAGTTGGCTATGTCTCCTATAGATGCACCATCACCCTTCTCTAGCCTTCGATAAACCCCGCCTCGCTCCCTCCATACCCCTTCCCCTACAAGTCTAGAGAGAAGAACACATGTGATTAAACGCGTTTAAACTGATTGGTTTGCATCGCTGGCGTCCTCCGTGCTTGCAATGAGGTCTTCTGCCAATCCCCGAACTCGCAAATCTCAGCTCTCAGATCATTTTTAGGTGGGAATTAGTTCATTTTCGACTTTTATCGGTCATTACAATAGTCACAAATTATCCGTCATTCTGTGCTTCAGCACTCATTTCAATTTTGACAAAGCTCTAATAGTCTGCTTAACTGCACCAGGTTGGCGATGGTATTGTTTTGAGGTCTAAATAGATTTCCCCACTGGATGGGTAGAAAGGTCGATACTGACTAAAGTGATTTTGATGAAAATAAAGTTATATAATAAAGAGGATATTCTAATACGCAAAAGATTGGTTTCCTAGACATGAGTTCGTTTTTGAGTTTCACGATAATAAAGATATTGGAATTGGATTGCGGTTCAGGGAATCGCCCAAATCGGGGTACATTGTTGGTTTCAAAGGGATCAGCAGGAGCACCCCTCGTAATCTGTACAAGGTTCTCACTGCGCTCTATGAGAGAAGAATTCTTAACGAACTAGGCTTAGAGCCTTGAGAGGCACACAGCATTCCCGCTAGGTGGCATCATTGAGATTATAGGAATCTTTGGTTGAATTGATGTATGTCTTTAGCACGGGAGGCAGACCAGCGAATTCTCAAGGCTCTAAGCCTAGTTTGTTAATTCTTCTCCATAGAGCGTAGTGAGTGTTCAGAATACGACTTAGAGAGTGTGAGATCTTATGAGAAGGGTGCACTGACAGCCCCTCCCCCCAACCCCACCCCGACCCCCACATTTTATCACCACTATCATCAAGATAGCGGTGTGGTGCTGGTCCCGTATCACCATGGAAGACCTCAAGATAAATAATGGACCCTACTGTGCCGCTTCACTTTGCAGCAAACTCATGACTCTTACTCCTAAATAGAGTCACAGTATTTCACAGCATCTCACTTCAACAAACAAGCTGAAGAAACGTATGGCGGATGACCCAGTTTCGGAACAAGATGGCGGGCGCATCACGAGATAAGATGCGACGCTGATTCCCGGCGCCCTTCCCGCTCGTCTTGTATAATTGAGTGATTGTCTTGCAGCGAACTCGGCTCTCACTGTCTCGGGTCCTTTCGACGAAATCAAAGTTGGGTGAAGGTCCGTGCATTAGTAAACAAACCACGCAGAGCCGGGAACGAGTACTATTGTGGGATGGGCTTCACTCCGTGGCTTGTAGGCCGGGAGGAGTGGGTGGAGAGGGAAGGGGTAAACACGAGATACAGATTTATAGTTACATGCCAGAGTGCCACGAATGAATATTTTGAATTATAATAGAGAGAAATGGTGAGAATTATGAGTGATACATCAAGAAAACTGACTAGGTGTTGTATCTGGAAATATATACTAACTCTCCAATAGACTCTAGTACAGTCTGTTATCCCCAGGGCCAGGGCGCACAGGCTCAAACTAAGACTGTTAGGGGGTGCCATTTTGAGTCAGGAATTCCTGCCTCCGCTGGTACTCAGCTGCCCTGAGTGATTTGCCAGTAACCAGAGTATTACTCTTCAAGCATAGGTCCTACAGTAGCTTTTACTGGGCATGTACCAAATAAATCATGTTGAAGATCTAACCACCGTGTTAGAACTGTATGTATATAAATTTAAAAAAAAAGAAATCAGCTTGGAGAGTTATACAGATTTGCTAGAATCATGGTATTCTCAGGCTTGAGTTGGTGCTAAAATAAGAACAGCCAATCACAAAATTCCTTTCTCCCATCATCCAGAAGAAACTGGCGGATGGGAGCTGTGCTCTATTAGACCCTTACAGACTGTAAGCCTAGGGTGGCACAGTCTGTAAACGGACTAAATCCCCAAGAGTCAAATACATGCCCTGACATCGGTAGCCGGAGGAGCGTGTTATAAGTACGAGGGTGAGCATATATCTTTATATGATTTCCAAATATAAGTGTCATGTTTGTATTACTTATATTTTAAACCATCAAATGTTAATAATTCATAATAAAATTACGGTAATTAACTATTCGAAGATTATTCCGGGCATGCTAACCTGGGCCGTATAACTGCGATTTATATTATATAGGGCACATAGTTAGCATACGAACGATGTGAACAGGTGTGTAATAAATATAGATCGCGTGGGGAAGTTGAGTTGCCGAAAAAGGTGGAGGTGTTGAGGTCCGAATGGGATGGATGGAAAATGTAATCGAGCGAAAACAGGTGAGGGTGAGCGATATTGTAGGAGACACAGGTGAGTGGAATAGATTGTGTCATGGAAGAGAAGCCTGTCCTTGAGCGGGGAATGAAGTACACGTTATATACAAAGATGTTTCTTGATGAATGCCCGTTAGGATAATACACAATTTATTATATGCCTGTGCACATTTGTTTTTATACTTACTGACTTCTGCTCCCTATATCGTAAAGATCATGTACAGCCTACTGCACCATACACTGTTATACAGATCGGCTCTACATGGGCTCCCAAATTAGTGCGTTGTGCTTTGTACCACACTGTAAAACCATATCTGGTATGAAGTGTTTTGTTCAGTGTCATGGAAACATGATTGTCATGGGAGCAAATGTCCCGGAGGACAAACAACTGGAAGTGGCAGCAATCGTCTTCGGGGAGCAATCGTTTTAGCGGGCAATCGTCTTAGAGGATAATCATTCAGGGAGAGAAGTGTACCAGCGTTGTACCATGAGCCGGAGATGGAGATCAACTACGGGTGGCTGTCTAAGTTATTATTTTGAGTGGTGGGTTTGGTGAACGATGTAAATCATTGAGTTTTGGTGCTGCTATGCCAAGTGCCTGGTTGCATTACGACAGGGAAGGAATGGATTCAGTGTAGTGGGTGGGAAGGATTGTTTGATATTTAAGTCTGTAATTATAAGTATAGTGTGCGGGTGGGTTACAGGGATTTGTGGATTTAATCTTTCAGTGAAGGTTTTGGACTGAGCTCTGACCCATGTTCATTAACTGACTCGTTGAAATATTGTGTGTGGTTGTGTTTGATTGTATTTGTCTATGTTTTGTTTTCTTTATTTGTTGGTTTGATTTAGCACCCTGTCAACCATTAAGGCCCTGTCCAGGTTATTTTACACCACAATGGTAGTGATTGCATCTATGTGATAAATTCAGGTAGAAATTTTACCCCTACATATTTATGAGGTGAGAGCTCTTTTACTTCCCACACCACGTAGACATGGTGTGAGAAGGAAAAAAAAAGTGGCTGCAGTGGGACTGAAATCACAAAGTCTTTCAACCTACAAGTCTAGTATCCTACACACACCCACACACCCCTAATCCTGCTTCCCACCCAGAACCACACAAATCTCATCCCATCACCCACCTACACCCAAATACATTTCATCCTTCAACCCACCTACACCTACACACCCCTTATCCTGCTACCCACACACACCCATACACCCCTAATTCTGCAACCTACACCCACACATCCCACATCCCACTTCCCACATACACCCACACACCCCTCATCCCGTTACCCACTCACACCCACACACTCTCATTCAGCTCCCCGCCTACACCCACACACCTCTTATCCTGCCACCCACCCACACCCACACACCCCTCATCTCACTACTTACCCACACCCACTCATCCCTCATCCCGCTATCCACCCATACCCACGCTTGCCTCGTCCTGCTACCCACACACACCCACACACCTCTTATCCTGCTACCCACACACACCCACACACCCCTCATCCCACAACCCTCCCAAACCCATACATCCCTCGTCCTACTACCCACCCACATCCACACACCCCTCAACCCTCCACATGTCCACACACCCCTCATTCCGCTACACTTCATCGTACACACACACATACTGGGCCCACCCTGCTGCTGAAGGCGGCCACGATGCCTGACTCGATTCACGTCACGTGCGCCACTCCTCACCACCGGTTGTTGGTAGAAAGACTGAGCAGCGATATGTGGTGGAGAACACGACCAGAAGACACCAGAAGCTGGCGAGACAGTGACGGCGAGGTAGATGGGAACGGATGCGGGGAGGGGTGTGGTCACATCACGTGCACAATAATCACATCACCAAGGCTCTTGCTTCTGCTATTCATGGTTTATGGGCCCTACCTCTGGTGAGGTGGAGGAGTTACTTAACAACTGATCAAAGCCTTTTTGACCAGACATCGCCCTGGGGATTTGGAGGAGATGTTTGGAGGTTGGGGGTGATTAGTACCAATGGAGGGTAAGCAGGTAGATGGGTTCCTGGGTCAGTAGCTATCCGGGTGTGAGGAGCGAGGGTTTGGCCCAATCGGTTATTTATAAGCTCTATGTGAAACCACACAAATTGTAATGGTTCCAGCCGGGTACCACGATTGCATGGCTTCTACCTACAGCACGGGGCCTTTTTTGGCGTGTATTTCGTCGAGGTTTTTAATGGAATTTTCATCCATTAAACTAAGCAAAACCTGGTAACTTACTAACGCCACCAAGGTATTGGCCACCATAAAAAAAATAGACTTCACGAGGGTTATTAGATTGGCCACCACCTCTGTCTCCACTGACCTAAAGTTTGGTGAGTTCCGATCGCTTTCTAGACCAAATGGCTGGAGTCAAATATCTCGAAGCAGAGTACGATTTTTGACATCGTGGAATATAAACTATGAATACTCACTACATGAAAACATGAAAAAGGGACTTTGAGAGTAGACTACTACACACTGAAAGCTCTATATAGAACTCTGCAAGCACACAGAAGATCTGCTGGGAGAACGATCTATGTAATTAACTGTTCTTGCAGAGATTCTGACTATGTAGTAAGAACACCAAGGATTGGACTCCACCAATACCGGAGCTAACGTGTGTCGCGAGAGTTTGCTCTGTTGGTCAGTGCAGCACAAGAATAACCCCCCAAGCTCCTGGTATAAACACCAATCTATATACAGAGGCAACCCGAAATAGTGGATACCAGTGGGATTGAAATCAACTGACTATTATAGTGCATTTTCAACTATTTCAGGTGCCCACTATAACTAGGAGCAAATAGTATGTTTATCATAGATGAATGAGCGTGCAATTATAAAGGAATAACAATTAAAAGCTATAAGTTAGATTTGGACTATGGATAGTTTTCTGTAACCCACTTGCACCCAGTCACCTTGCCATTTCTGCAACTGCCTATCGAGGATTCAAACACATCAAGCACCAGTGGGTCTTGAGGTATTTTGGTCTTGAGTGATTGGTCATGGTTAGTTGGGCACACCTCTAAGAGACTGTGACACTGGCTCCCTGCTCTGTTCTCATTATCACAGTGAATAGCACACAGACAGTGAAGGGATAGTATGTATGCAGTACCCTGAAAGTCTATATGTACCTTGTGTGGACCCCTCTAAACTCTGGATGATGCATATAGCGTGCGCAAGCACGCTCTAAAAACCTTTCCTCCTTAATGGAATTGTGAAACACATCCAATACTTAAAATATCATATTGTACCTATCTTAACATCATACAAGCTAGGTGCAGGGAGCAATTAACACTCGGATAATATGGCTATGAAGTTCCACCCGCGTTACTAAATGCATTTCCTAATGATGACTGATTGCAATAATTCCTGTTCTGTTCTATGTGTCAGGATGCTACTTACTCGACATTCTATACTATCAGAATCTCAGAGGTGATACATACAAAGAGATGTGTGCATGACAGAAGTTCAGATGTTAATTAAAGAAGATGCTAGAGTGTTTTGCTTCCTGCTTCTGATCCGGTTACTTAATAACTTCAATTCACTTAGTACCAGACCTAATGCAGACGTTGCATGTTGTAAACTCTCGTCTTAACAATGTTAATGAGGCTGTGCAGTGTGTGAGAGATTTTATGACACAATGTAGAGATCGCAGTTCGCATGTTGCTCAAGTGTCAGATCAACTAAGGCGAACTACTTGATTTTTTCCCTAAACTTTAACTACCCACACCCACACCGGGACGAGGAAAACAAAGCTTGGAGAGAGTTTTTAAATACTTGTGAATTTCCGTTCGCACACGTTTACCTCCAGTTCTCCCAGTCTCATGAGCAGTTGCAGCAAAAATCGCTCTTGAGGATCGGGCGTTCGCTTGGCCTTCACGTGGTGTTTGCTAGGAGTCGCATGTCACATGCGAATTCTCATGAACATTAGACCTGCATGCGACAACGTTAAAATATTTTAATATTGTTGCATATATTTGTCACAATCACACCTATTCACATCGTCGCATTTTGAAAAGCGGCATGGCATCTCACGAGAAATCTCATGCGAATTTAGTCGCCTTAGAGGATCTGGGGCCCGTTTAAGAATCTAGGATCGTACATGTAGGCCCCTTTTTGCATGCCATACAGACCAAGGGACGATGTGGGTCAACTTTATTTGACGCTTATGGACAACCTTATGAACGGCTAGGACTGTCTTAGCGAACAGACTTAAATTATATTAAATGGAAACCCTTGGACGATGTACAGAAAAGGGTCTTCATGTACGATCCCAGATTATCAAATGGCCCCCTGGCACTTTAATCATCACCTTGTATGCGAGACACAAGGTCAGTAGGAAATCTCATATGGCATCAATGAGTACATATTTCGCCTAGTTTTAACAAGAGGGCCCCCAAATAGGTATATTAAATGAAAAATACAATACTGAAGATTCAAACTACTAGTTGGCCCAATTGGTTAAAATCTATTATAATTTGTGTTGTACAATAATCTCTAACATTCATGGTGAAAACGGGAGGCATATTTTATCTTGTTAGCACAGAATTTGTATCATGCGTTAGTGGGTGTCAAAGTGATATGTTAGGGGTGGGGGTTGAGCTCTGAGCATCCCTACAAAAGGTTGAGGAGGGCAGTACTTTGATGATGTCAAAGCAAATTTGTTGTGTTGTGAAATGATCGGTGATAGATTTAATCACCTTCCCTATGACACATCTGGTATTGAGGAATCTTTTAGCGGTTCCCTATGCTTTAATATCTCAGGTCCTGTCTTCTCTTATGGCGAGGAGGGGTGGGGTAGGTGGAGGGGTACGGAATATGCACTGCACGGCGAATTACATTATTGTGCAGAATTTGAAGGGGACCGCATTGGAGTCTGTGCTTGTCCATCTACGATGGAATTATCTCCCTGATAATTTCTACACAGTTTTATATAGAAGCCTCGTCTTTTACATTAAAGCGTATGATCTTTATCCCTGTTCACTATATTGTTTATATGCGGTGACGCAGAACGAAGGTAAACATCACTTCGGGGAGAGTTCATTGTATGTTTGAACAAACACTGTAATGTAGTCAAATGCTTTCCCAAGGGTTTTACTGCGACATTAACGCCATTAAATCTTAACAGCGACTGAACAGTGCCTCTGTGAGCCATAAGTAGCCACTAAGAAGGAACTGCATCGAGATCCATAGCCAGTAAATATATGTTATGAGTTTTCATTGCAAAGTAATCTCATGAGGCAAGGCTGAGTGAGATTATGTAGCAAACTGAAATAAATGGCATATTTTTAGGGGCTATGGATCGAGTGCAGTAAGATTTTATCTCACCTAATCACTGACTGATTGGCTAATGTTTGTGACAGATAATCATCACCCATTAAGTATTTAGTTTACAATACTCCATGTGCGTCCAGTACAAGTTCCTTATATTATATATATGGGGGAAAATACCAGGGATGAGATAAAAGAGTATAAGAATGGTCTGTATACATGATTAAAACAGAAGCTATGATTTTATCTAATTGCCAGTTTGAAATGGGTCAGTAAGTTGGTCTGGGTGTATTGGTTAGTTAGTTTTACGTCCAAGGCAAGCTTTTTCCCCTGGTTTTACACCACAAGCCTAGAGGCATTTGTCAAATCAATGAGACGAATTCAGGATGAAAGCACATACATCTGACACCGAGGTGAGAGTTCTTTTATTTCCCACACCACATAGACATGGTAAGAGAAGGACTGACCTTTGCTTGATAAAGCATTGTGACTGCTAATTGATGTAAATGATTCAATCATGTAACTATAGTTATATAACGGTATTAGGCCAGTGGACTGACAACTCAGACAAGGCAAAGCCCCTCAGGCTTGGTTACAAGATGATCACCTGAGGAACCTTGTTTCAATGGACCATCCGCCGATATTTGCCCTCAGGGTTGTCTTGCCGGACAGTCTGACACACAAACAGGTGGTGAACACTGAGGAGCAGTTTGCATGACGACAGGGGGCGGTAATCACTCCTCCTTTCATCTCTTCTGTAGAGTGGCAGGTGTTAACGGCAACCATGTTCTTAGCGGGCCAAATTCAATACCAGACAGGAATAGATGGGAGAGTCATAGAGTATCTATGAGCATCAGGCTGAACTGTATTGGCTCTATGTATATGTACCTGTATATATATAAAAAAATATATATATATATATATATATATATATATATATATATATATATATATATTCCAATATGTATATACATATATATGTCTATAAATAGATATTTATATAATGTAACGTACATGTAAATAGTGCATATAGGAACTATATTAGTATTCAGTTGGTGTACCTGTAATGCGCGACTTCATTTTTCAAAATTTTCATTTTGAATAGAAATTATAAATTTTTCAGAAGTGACAGCGGAATGAATATTCTGAAGCACTCCAAATAATATGGCGAACAGGGGACACAAACCAAACACAAATATATTTCTGATTTAATCTCAGACTAAAAGGATTTTCTGGTTGGGTACGAATTCCTAATGTTAAGCCTATGGATATTTTTACCAGGCTTAGATAAGATATAGATTCGCGCAACAGTAATTATCAACGCAGAGAGGGCTGTTCCATCAGAGAGACTGTCAGACGTCCCTCAGCTGCCGCACCCCGGGAGGGCTTCTGCCTAATGTACGTCGCTGAATGGAGCACCTTCCCCTCGCATGTTGCAGGAGTCTGACAAGCTGAATAAGTCAATGCCTCAACCTTGATGTACACGCAGGGTTGCCTGCTGGCCTTCATTGGATACAGTCGCAACATTTCGAATGTTAAGAAGGGTTTTTCTCTGAATTTCTGAGACTTATGATGTCCACATATATATGTGGCGCTCTGTTGGACTTCATTTTGCACCATGGCACATGGTTGCAAAGACGTTATTATAACCCAAGTTTTCACTAATTATATGCGCCTCCTAGTTATATTTAGGCTGTTTGTTTGATTTTACGTCCGGTCAACCATTTCAGGTCCTTCACAGCATTTTGCAACTGGTATTACAACATAGGGGTCGTCATCAAATTAAAGAGATGAATTAAGGTAGCAATCTTACCCCTACATATTTACTGAGGTGAGAGTTCTATCACTTCCCACACCACATAGACATGGTATGAGATGGATTGGCCCTTGATGTAATAGTAAATTTATCACTGCTGGGAATGAAGGAGAAAGGTGGCTGTAGTAGGAATCGAACCCACAATCTTGGGGTTACGAGTCCAGTGCTTTGACCAGTAGGCTTCCCCCTCATACCCTCCTAGTAACAGACCGTTGCTTAAGACGGTTGCCTCTGAATTATGATACCGATGCTCCAATACAAACTTGCATCCCACCCATCACATGTCCATATTCACAAAAAGATTCTGTGCAAAATATACATTGGAAACCGTTTAAATTGAGTTGTACCATTTCCTGTTCAAATGCAGGCAGGGAAAGTGCAATATCACCCCATTAGAGATGTAAAATAAGAACCCAATTAGTTTGCAGGGCTCCTATCTTTCTTGGGGAATTTAACAGAAAACGACGGCATCAAAATGAAACGTTTCAATCTACAAACCAATTAGCATTTATTTGTAAGTTAATTGGCCAATCATGGACCTCTACGTGAAAAAAGGCCTTGCCATTGAGGGACTCGTTTTTAGTTTCTCTGTTATTTATTCGCATGACGCGGGAGACTGCTCCAGGCGTTGTGCTATTTGTGTGTGTTCATGCCTCCATGCTTGCCTCCAGGTGACGTGGTCACGGTTCATTAACCACGTGACCCCCTGCCAGGACCTAGCCAATAAAATGTGGCCAAGTGAATTCCCGCCAGGAACCAGCATTACCCCAACATCCCGTCATGCATAGCACCAACGCCGGAAGTCCAGTGAGGCGTGGTGGAAATTACAAATGGCGCCTTTGGCATACAATGCATAATCTATCATTCTTTCCTAGAAGATCAAGAGACCTGAGGTTTTCCTTCTAAGTCCGTACCACACGTCCGTGGTAGGAGGTCATAAGGTGCACATAGACATCGAATAAAGCTATTTGCTTAGCCCCGCCTCCTCAACCATTTGCCATAAGAATGATTGGAATTAAGATGACCAATGAGCAGTAGGTTGCCTACATAGTAACACATGATAAAAGACTTAAGTCAAGGTATCATTACACGAGTGAGTTCATCGGGACTAAGTCGGTTTTCCGCAATGTGAACAACCGAAGTGTCTAACCACTGGAAAACAATTTCACCTCAAATAGAAAATAGTTACAACCTTTTCCATTTACCTCAGTGATGGTTGTTCAGGCAAAGCAAGAAATCGAAGACGCGAGTCGGAAGAGAGCTACATCTACCTGAAGTAGATGTAAGAGGTCCTACAGCCCTTTATAGTATCATCATAGATCTCCTTGGTAGATGAATCTTAGGAGAACACAGAAACACATCTCCTAACATGACGTAGATAATCACGTATATTTTCCATATACGGATCTAAACAAATGCACTTCTCTCTTATAAAGTGTTGGTATATACAAAAAGCTGAGTATCAATCGTAGTAAGCTCCACAAGAGGAAGCCATTTAAAGCTATCAAAAGTGGTTAGCTCATCTGCTTCATACGGGTTCATCAATTTGAGAAAAAAAACGAGTATACATTTCTACTTTCAACTAGCGGTAGTGAGAACTGCAACAGACATTTCACTATTATTTGACATGACAGTTTGCATGACTCATTCATTATCTTGGGAAAATCCATAGCATGTTTTTTTCTAAGATTCATGAATTCATTGGCCTGTTAAGCCAACATCAATAGATTCTCTTGTAACCCTTGCATATTCGTTAACACGCCTATACCGAATTCATGACTCAATTAAGTCAATTTTTTCACAAACGTGTTCCTGCTAATGCTTCATGAAATTGTGGCCTGCCAAACATTTCATGATGTCAAGGATTGGAGGAGGGCAAGGAGGGTTATAATTAATCTGTGATGCCAGTACGACCATGCAGATTAAAATCATGGTAGTGTTAGATTTATCACCCAGCACACCAAATTTAAGTTATCAAGAGGAATACGAAATCACCACAAATGTTCTCAAACATTACTTTGCACGCTAGGGACTTTCTTTATGTACTACTAAGTAGGATATGGCTTTCTGTATTCTACTCAGTAGCGATCTGTATGCTCCATATGTTTAGTATAGAGACTTCGTATTTGGTGGATAGTAAAGAAACAAATATACATACTTTGTACATGGGATCAATGCTTAATGTGGTATGATCAAAGATCGAGGGTGGGTACGGATGATTTTTCTCCTAAGGTGCAGAACCTAGGCCATATCGTGGGCGGAGTGACAAATGGCTATTTTTACCTGATGCAAATATTTGGCATTGTCGGTGGTGAGGTGGGCGATTATTGAGAAAACAATCACCCCACTCTTGCCGCGGCCGCTGCCTGCAGGAAGATTGCGTCGGACGGCGACACAAGGTAGCTGAGGGGGGGGGCAGGGAAAAGGGCGGAAAATGTACCCGTCACACCTCGCGTCGTACCCGTGTACACGGGAATAAGCAGCTTACACTCCCGGGAATCTATGCTCAGCCTACAAGCGTCACCGAGCACCAGTGAGCAAATGAGGAAAAATGAATGATAACTGGAGCTGCTCCCGCTTTGAGTTTGATGAATGAATGGGCGTCGTGTTCTAATGAGCACCTCCAGTAACGAAGTCGTGTCCTTGTGGCGTGTATTATGCATGTACGTACACGCTTGCATTCAGTCGCTGATGAATGGGAGATATATATCATATTGATGGTCGTGAAGACAGGATTACGTGTAGGCGCATGCAAAATGGCAAATATGAGCAATTTCCATCCAAGCAGAATACACAGATCTGTAATGATTGATTACCCATCATTATTATTATCCACTAAATACGCAGTCACCATACTAAATCTACAGGGTCTGTGTAATCCATAGAGCAGAGACTACGAAGGGTTGTAATTTCTGCACAGAGCGGAAATTATGGAAAAGAAGTCCAACGTGTAGAAAACAGTGCGTGCGAAGATCGATGGTTATTTTGTCTTCGATCATTTGAATTTACAATGGTGAATAATGAATAAAATATATACTGGTTTCAGATAACAGCAGTCGTATTCTCTTCGGTTCGGACTATATGTAATATTTGCTCGGATATCAGTAGGCATCTATTCCTCAAAGGTTACGGACGCTTGTATTTGAAACCAGTTGATATTGTGCATATATTATAGGCTAGAAAAAATAGCCTGAACAAGTGAAAACCTTGACCAGCCGGAAAAGCCATCTGGCCTGTAATGGTGAGCAGTGATGGTGTGATGTCATGCGCTGGACATAGTAGCACGAGTAGTTTTGGTTTGGTTTGTTGGTTATATTTTTAGTCTAGACAATCATTATAGGTCATTTTCAGACTTTCTCAAGGTTCTTTTACACCATAAGGGTGGTGATCTATGTGAGGAATTCCGGCAGAAATCTCACTGAGGCAAGAGTTCTTCCCACACCACATAGACATGGTATGAGACGGATGGTTTTTGGTATAGCAGTAAATCTACTTCTGCTTATATTAGCAGTAACTAATATAGCTGAATAATCACCCATAATGGTTTAAAAATGCCCTCTTCCCATATGAGGAATAGGAGTAGATACATGATAAGACAACGGGTTCGGCGTGGCCTATGACTACCTTCCTTTTATCACTTTTGACTCCTGTTATCTAGTAACCATGCAACCCATTCTTTATTCTTCATTTTATGTTCTAAGAAGCTGAACCGATGACGCTGAGAACGTTATATGTAGCGGTTTATTCGCTAATTCATCTGCACCCTACCCATCATTTCAGTCATTTTAAAACTGAAACAGCAAAGAGAAAACCTCTAAATATGATGGAAGAGAAGGTTAGGACACTCCAAACCTTTGATTATCACTCCTCTGTTTTTCTATTCCAAAGTAAGATACGTCCTTTTGTCAATCTCATATTCTAGTGTCCGATTTAGCATGCTAGATCTGACGAACATATCATCTTGTCGGTAAAAAGAATAGGTATTTGATATTATTTCTTTCGTCATAGGATCAATAATACTAATATATTGGATTAAAACTGTTGTATATATAAACGAGCAATGCTATATAATCCCGTATGGGCACTTGTCAGAAATGGATTACATCTTTGGGATTTAATGTTCCCATGGCTAAATCTCTGCTAACGTGTCCACAATAAGCAGGGTGCTTCACTGCGTAAAATAACCAAGTTGTTTCAGCTTCAACATTTCCGAGATGGAGATGAGAGATAAATCTGAGCACTCACACATATCGCTGTGAGTCCTTCATACATGATATCATTTCTTGCTGTGAAGCTATATGACCGTTCAGTTATGAAGAAGTGACACACGTTCTGCCAGTAGCTTAGCTCTCTTTCTTTTCAGTATTTACCGAAGATTGTGTTATACATATGAATTCCCCTTCTAGTCTACATGTGACTATCCCTGTCCCTAGTTTCGTGGGTCAATCCCACATAGTTCATATATGAGATCATCCAATAAGGATTTCTTTACGTCTCAATATTTCAGTTAAAATAGAAAGATTATCTGATGGTAACCTAAGATGGCATGTTATCATTGTATATGTTATTAGTCCTTCAACTGGAATTTAATATGGATTACATAGCATGATGATTGACAAGACAGGGTATACACAGATTGGTGTACAAGAACAGTACAATACACAGACAAGAGACATTTCAATAGAGGGTACATGTTACATACAATTAACACATAAGATATGCACCACTGTACCCGAGACATGAACCTCTTTCTGCTACAGTTTACCAAATGTCTGTAAAAATAGATGTTGGTGGAGACATAATCAGAGTTTAAGTATGTATATCAAGGCAAGTCTATTTCAGGCCTTCTGGATGTCATATATCCAAAGGTCGTATATATATATATATTTCCTCTTTGTTCACAGTCGTGGGTATGTTGGTGGATTTGTATTTGCGCTGTAGCAACAAGGCCATATCGAGAGAGAATGAGTGACAAGAGTCTGACAGGAAAAAAGATACTATCTGGCGGTGGCTTGGACGTGTTAAAACCACTCGCTCTTACCATGTATTATAAACCTGATTCAATGTCTCCATACTAGACCTATAGGGAGTATGTAATTCACAGGGCGGAGATTGCGGGTGGTCATAATCTCCGCCCTAGACAGGCCGGAGATTACTGAGAGAAAAATCCCCTTGAGTACAAAATAGCTTCTTTGATAATTCAAATTTGCAATGCTGAATAATAAATAAAATGTAAACTAGTTTTAAGTGAAATGGGTCGTAATTTCCTCGGAATAGACGCGTTGTAATATGCTCGCATTTGTTTCGATAATACTGCAGCTTAATCTAGCCCTCAAATATTACTATGTAATATCCTTACATTCTCTCGGATATTACTGCACGTCTTGCCCTCAAAGATAACGGCCGCTTGTATCTGAAACCAGTTAATAATATTGTGTATTAAGCTACACATCCTCTTCCGAATCCATGAGATGGCAATGACAGGAAAGCAATGGATCTCTGGAGGGTGGAGCCGTACATGTGTGTTACAGGAGTTACTACTCACGCTTCATTTGGCTGACAGGCTGCTGCTAGGCCGCGTATTTACCCAGTAGAGACGGAAGCATGCTCAGCACCTTGCATTGTTTCCCATAACAAAAACACAACCTTATTTGCCAGTGTTCCAATTGCTACATAAGTGAATCGAAACTATTGATTGCCAGCGTCTGCGCAGGCGCGGACCGGAAGTACTGTAGGTAGAGTCACGTGACGCAGTGAGAGAGACGTCGTTATTTGCCTGCCGATGCAAACCTGAGGATCCCATCCTAAAACTGGGCTTTATTCCGTCCTCAGTGATTTGCCTTTCAGAACACGGAAGATGTCAAGAACATAATTGAGCCTCCACTGAGCCTTGGAAGTCAAGTTGATTTTATGAAGGGATAGAATAAACGCTTAATCTAGGTTTAGGTGAAGAAATTAGTCAGTCAAATTTGTTATAATCGTATGTTACTAAGCTTCATATATTTTTGTTTACTTCAAATATGTTCCTTGAATTAACCAGAGTCTTGGAACTGAAGCCAACTGGAATAGGATCGAGTAATCGTAGTAGCTACCTCCATAATAAAGATTAAACTATAAGATAAAAGGGCCGGACTGTATCTGGACTTGCTATGCACTGAGCGTTATTATATGCTGTACTGAATCGTGTTGTCTGACGTTACGTTGTATTTTCTTGTTCTGAAGTACTAATCTGTGTGAGCCTTTCTTGCATTTGGTGATCGGTTACATTGGCTTACGGTTATTGACCTCTGCTTAGTGTATCCTAAATAAATGATATTTTACTGGGGGTAAAAAAATATAATGTACGGCCCAGTGTGACATGTATGGCCCACTTTGCCACTCACAGTTGTTAATACAAAAGCGAAGCTGACCGTTAATGTGCGGAGGCATATCAGTATGGACAGATCAGCTCTGCATGCCCGGATTAAATTTCGAATGGTGATTAAAGATTTATTCTTAGGAATTTGAAATATTTCAAGGTGTGTAAGCAAGGGGAAACAGACCAAGCGTTTAGTCTGCGAATTGTTACACACTCAGGGACTTCAAAATATGCCCTTTCACCTAAGTATTTGCCAGCCCTTGAGTTTGCAACAATTTATAGATTTGATAAAACACCCAGTCAGTTTTCTCACTGCATCGATTCATGTTGCAATGTGTCGCGTTGTATCGCATTGGTCACAAAAAGTAGTATACGTTAGTTTCTCTTGCCTATTGGTGCGGAAAGTCACCATCAGGGGAACATAAATGGAGGGGGCCTGGATTGTACAGCACACACCCCTGGACTGAGTTATCATCATTAAACCCAGTCCTTGGTCACGTGCGCGGGGCGGGAAAACACCGCAAATCAACTTCTGACAAAACCAATCACCGCCTCGGCAGACGACAATGTCTCGGGGTTAAATGGCGCACGCAGGCGGAAATGGAGACTTTAAAAGCAGACGACGGCCGTTTTTCCCGCCAACTAATCTCGTTCCGGAAATCAAGTCGGGACGCCGCCCTCTGGTGGCCATTCGGCGGCGGCTTTGTACACAGGAACCGGAAGTTGACCTCGCTCCTATCTGACCAGTAGTTCTGACGCCGACCGATTGTGTCGCCACCCGTTTCGTGCCAACACTAGAAAGGAGCCTATCAGCGTTCCCGAAACGTCCCATTACACCGATGACTCCTCGCCAGACAATCCCAGGACAGTCTGTACTATCAGCGCCGCCCCTTTATGTGGGGACTCTTCTCTAGTTGATTGGAAACATGGATAACATCCCTGTAATGGCAATTCCACAGTAATATACCAAGGATCGATATGGATCCTATGGATCCTACGTCATTTATCAATTTTGAATTCTCAGTGCAGGTTTATAGGTTATTTGTTTGCGTAATAGTCATTTGTTTGACTGGTAAAAGCACCATGCCATGAGATTTTCATACCAAAGGGGATTTGTTTGAGACTAGGGGGAGGTGTAAAGTATACCCGTCTGATGTATATTAGTCTCTACGTGTGAATCCAACTTCAGCCAATTCTCATTTGGTACAAGATTCCCAGTAGAAGGTGACGTTTTGTTGCTTTTCATAATTCCAAGGAAAATGGCGAATTTGTTTCACATGAGAGGACACACCTGGTACATAGTCTCAGACATAGTTCCACTGAACATTTACCCTGGGACTCAAGTACCCTTGAGGTGAGGGGTATGAAAACATGTGATCCTGTTTGCTGGCTTCTATTGTCTAGGTAGTACGTAGTTGATGACTCAGCAGTAGGTACATTTGTCTCACCAAAATGCCCCAATAAACTTTAAACATATTTAAAATCAAAGTCTCTTAAGATTTGGATGACAAGGCCTGTTTATCTGATATAATACAGATTTAGGCTGAGGTCCTCTATGGCTACCAGTTCACCAAAATTAATGTCCTACTGATTTGGTGTCATCTATAATATCTCATCTCACTGCTACAGGCGTTAGCTGTTACCTCAAAGGCTGGTTCCTATTGTTCATGAACCTCTCCAACCACAACCCGCTTAGTATAGGGTGAAATTGTCATTTGTCTGCAGGTCACAATGGCGAGGTGCCGTGCAAGTGGGGTTCTACTGTATGTACCCATATTCAGAGTCTAAAAGTCAGGTGGGTCTGCCCTCCCCCCCCCCTCCCCCAGGTCTATTCGCCACTGATCTGTACACCACAGTTGAAGAGTCTGATTAATTAGAGATATCTCAGTCGCATTTACCTTCATTAGTAGAGGTATTGTTTGCGGACTACGGGCATGGACAACTGAGTCGATACCATGTCCAAATCCATACTAGGAGCAAATGTGACTTACATCTTCGATGAAAGAGCGCGGTATACCAAATGCAATTGCAGGCCCCCATGAGACATCGGATGACCGATCAGGATTCTAGGAGACTGTTCAGTTTTTATGCACCTGGCAGAGAAGGATTTTTACTGGGAGAGTGGATCGATTACATCATGTTGTTTAGTTTTGCTATGCATGAGGTTCGTTTGTTTGTTGTACGTTTAACGTCCAGTAAACCATTATAGGTCCTTTCCAGACCGTCTCAAGGTTCTCTCACACCACAAGGGTGATGTCCGATTCTATGAAATGAATTCAGATAGAAATCTCACCCCTACACATTTACCAGGCTGAGAGTTCTTTCACTGTCCAAACCGCATAGACATGGTTAGCGAAGGATTGGCCTTTGATAAGGCAGTAAATCTGCCACTGCTGGGGATGAAGAGAAATTTACCTGCAGTAAGACTCAAACACACAAAGTCCAACAACCTTGAGATTACAGTGTTCTTATCGACTGAGCTAACTCCCCACCCCGCTATTATGAGTTAATCCTACTGTCATTCTCCTGCTTCCCAAGCAACACAAAGCTGCAAAATAACAAGATTGATTCGTACGCCTCTTTTACGAACAAGGGGTAAGTACATGCTGGTCCGGGTTTTGTAAGAATTATTAGATTTAACACCTGGTAAATTTCCCTACTATGCATAATATAGCAATGTCAAGGAAATGAGAAAGATTTCAGAAGAAGAATGTTTTGCAGAAAGTACAATTTTGAAATATTTAGAATAGCTTGTAGCATTGTGTGACGCCAAAGCTGCCTATAGAAATATAAGTAGATACATAGAGACAGCTGACCAGGTGAAACGACTGACCATGCTCTTCCCACCTGGTCACGTGTCCCTGGTCAGTTGAGAATCCGGTCACTTTTCCCGCCTCCACGAAGAATACGTCTTTCTCAGCAAAGTCTATGTGAGCACTCTAACCTTTAGGCAGAGTATATGAGCATGTCACCCACGCTCAACAACACTCGTGAGAGCATGCTGTAATATTCATGTTACAGTTACAGGAACCACGGTGCCCGTTGGGTGTCCGCCAGTGTCGGCCCGTCTATCCATATGTATGCAAGTCGCCTGCAGCCCCCTACCGCCCCCTCCTACACACACTCCCACCCATGGGGCTGTCACCTGACTCAGTAGACACCAGGTCTTTCAGCCCCAGACGGAGTTCACAGCAATGGACAATGCAACCATCGTCAGCAATGCCAGGTAGGAGGCAAAGACACACCGACCAGTACGATCGTTGCAACGATGGTTTTTCGGGTCCTAGTCCACCTGGTGTATTGTGATCGTCTCTAGATGATAAGAGGTGTTCTACTATATGCCCATGCTGTATATACTGTAAATACGCACCGTTTTGGCGTATGACGTAAAAAATACTGTACGTACCATTGGTCCGTACACTAAAATACGGACCACCTAGCCATACACCCACCTAGCCATACACATTTATTAAAATTTTGGTTGTTAAGAAAAATTAAATTGATTTTTTTTATATTTCGGGTATATAGTAAATACATAACGTCCAACCATGCTTGAACAAGTCATAGAACTCGTTGCTAGTTTACCGCTTGTACGGAACTCGGCGTAAACGCCTCGGTCCGTACAAACAGTAAATTAGCAGCTCGTTTTGTGACTTGTACAGCATGGTTAGGACGTTCTATATAAATACGTGTTGGGCGCTAGACTGAAACGCTTTTAGGGAGTGTTCAATATTTACGGCATGGGGGAGTGAGCTATTAGAGGCACCTGCGGGGTGGGGGACATTTATTTCGAAGTATTTGCCGGGGGGGGGGCAAATAGTGGCAGCTGACATGGTATGGTCATACTGTCTGCATGATCTGACAAAATCTAATTTATTATGATTATTATAAATGCAATTGGCATTATTGTTTTGATTATAGATGATAGCAAAGGCTATATGAACATTCACCTATCATTTGTTATTATTCATAATCTTTGTTATTATTCACAATCTTTTAAAAATTTCATATATATATGAAAAATAAACCAGGATTATTTTCTGCGCATGAGTTGATTCAAAATGGCCACCACTTTAGGATTTCTGGTTAGGTTGCGCATGAATCTGATAAGACTAAGATTATACCGATGTCAGGATACGGACTTCCTGCAATTGGCGGTTACAGGAAGCCGACAATATCCCCCTTAAAACGCTGCTCCACTGTGTATCAGGTACAGTTACTCATATCGGATGGTCGACATAGACATCATTGGATAAATGAAAGCCATCTTTTTTACACCTCCACTGTCTCGATGGAACACCTGCTTTAAGATCAGCAGAGTAAGAGGTACATAAGCTCTAGTGCTGGCTTGACCTCACCGGCTCAGGGTCCTCTTCCTAGATGTTGGACATCCATTCATATGCCTACGCTTACCAGTTTGCAGTAACCGCTCTTAAACTATCACTGGAGTTCCACATTTGTAAAAGGCTGGACAGCTGACTGATATATAGCGTAATACAGGATTTTATTATGGACGTTTAGTGTTTGCATACCATAATTCACCTGTCTTTATTCATTTAACAATACTTTATACATCCTTGTATACATATACATGTGTACATTGGAGAGTATCAATTCAAGGCTATTCCCTGGAGGGGGGATTCCCGATGGGAAGGGGCGGTTTATTTTGAGGTGTAAACCTCGGGGAACATTTTATTTTGAGGTATTGTCGAAAGGGGGATGCTTCATATTCAAGGATTCGCCAAGCAAAACCCACACACACCCTGCCATGAACAATGAAAGCTGCCTTATGACGGGTTAAGTGTTTGTGATCATGACCATGCACTATAAAGATTTTAAAACACCTGAAGATTCTTCCTTGCTGAAAGTCATGTTGCATTTGAGTGTATTGAATTTATCACAGAAATACATAACAAGAGGTTCTTGGAGCCCTGCTTCTCCTAAAGTACCCACTCAGTTCGACGCACACAACGGCCCTGTCGTCTCATAGACGTATTTGAAGCTGTTCTTATCATCTGCCTTTGGCCAATTTTGTGAGGCTGTGAATTTGATATTGGAGAGGGTAATAGGCAGATTGGTGTGTGGTATTAGTGAGCTGTTGGTATTCCAGCTGGCCTTAACCAGGTTGGCCTGGCAGCAAACCAGATTTGTGCTGGCATCTTTCCGTTCAATTCTTGGCGATCGGGTCAACCCAAAATCATGATAGCTTGGCTATGGCATTTCTTGCTGTATGCTAAGAAAGTGGCCCGAAAATATTGAATTACTGTTTTCAATATTTATTTTTCACATTTTTGAGTTCTGTTGCCAGTAAAAGGAGTATCCCAATCTGTATTTAATTCTAAATGGAGATATCAACAGACCATGAGAATTGTCGTATGAGGGCACTCTTCATTTTTGTGGATTTATGTCACTACTTTGTGTTATATTGTTCCTGAGATGAGACCCACTGGTAATAATGAAATACAGGTAGATTAAGGTCTATGAATAGATAACAATCACTAAGTCAAAAATATCCACCCAAGTAGAAGACCGATGTTGAGGACAACTGGTGTTAGATCCCGAAACTAAATTCCAGGAAGTGTTGTATAACGGGAAATAGGAAACATGCACAGGTGATCAGTACAATACCACATTGCCGGCGACATCTGACCAACAGCCGCGAGTTCCCTGCATTATATTTTCATAGAATTGCATCGATGCAATCTGAGTGTATTACATGTCACCTAAACGTTGTACAGAATGATGGAATGGACCATGCTGCTCATCTGTTTTGTTGTTATGAGTGGACAGGCACTGGTGTGATGAATGAAGAGTGAGCTACAGGTGTCTAACTCCCCATTCGTGATACTTACAATACTGCATTAATATCAGAGCAACAGTACCAGTGTGCACTACATATATGGACATCTCACCCACCTGTACATGTATGCATGCATGCATGTACGTTTATGTACAATGATATAAATATGTCTGATGGGAAACAAACAAATACAGAACAGAAAACAGAATCTGCTTTATCCATAGGCATAAGACTATGGAATAAGAAATTCAAGAAAAAAGAATAGATGGCAGTTATAAGGCAATCTTAAAGGAAATACTTCAATACTGTGAGTATAGTATGCCTGTGCCTGTATGTTAGAATGTGTATGTCCTGTGGTTTAGGCCATTATAAATAGTATCTCCTTAGCTTTAAGTGACCATATGTACAGAAGATCGACTCCAGCTTTGAGATGAGTGCTTAGAAGTCAATTAACTTATCTCGTTAAAAATAAGAGATACAAATGAGAAAATGTCCTAGGAATCTTTTGTTGTTTTTAGAGAGGGTTCCTCATTCTACAAGAATACAACAACTGCCAGTCTGATTACCATGAATACCAATTCAAACAACCCTTCCAGTTACACCCCCCTGGAATAAGTCCCATCATAAATCTATAGAGTGAATGTATTTCATTAGCACAGACATGATTATTTGAACACATCATTATATCTAAACGTGGTAAGACCTATAAACACCATAACAAGTCTCGGCCTACACATGTGTGCTATTCGTTTAGCAAAGAAATGCATTTCGTCATATCTACAGATGTTACTGTCATGTCTTTTTTAAAGCACGTCCCGGGGTACAATGGGTCACTACTATGTAAGCATTCCCTTGTAATAGAGTGCCTTAAGGCACAGACATTAATTGTCTGTGCCTGGAGGGCTATGTGAGGCTAAAACCAAGAAACAACAAATAAACTTAAGGTTATGTTTAACTTAAGGTACGTTACATATATGTAAGAGAAATACAAACATGATGGCATTGCAAAACGTTCTTATCTTGAAATAATGTCAATAGTTCTCTATAAGAAATTGAGATATTGAATCTTAAATGCATATCCTACAATTCACGATGGCGCCACTTCGTCATTTTAAAAATGATAATTATCAGTCCAAGCTGTTCCATTTTTGTATATGCTAATGCGAAATGAGGCAAATATAACAAGTTATCTAGTTTACCTATATTCAATAGGTAAAGTAGGCCCATTTTCCTTTGGTAAATTTACAGGAAATATACTTTAAACTTTTTTTTTTCTTCAATTATTTCAAAAACGATGAGGGTGCCCTATAGTGTTTTTAAATCGTAAATGTGTTGTGCTATATATTTACAATGTTCTGTGATGGTTTGAAGAAAATGGCATTCGATTTACTGTATCAAATACAACGTTTTTGTATATTATATTATGATACTCTCATAATATCAATCTCAAGATAGAAAACAAACACGATGGCCCCAATCTAGATAGGTTCTACAATACTTGCAGATTATCATATCAAAGTTCCAGGAAATTGACATGGGTTTTAATTTTCAAGGTGAATAGTCCGATGTGCCTTTAAGATAAAAATAATATCATAATGATATTGCGTGTCTACGTATATATACCGTATGTGTACTTTATATGCCTATTTGAAACAAGACAATCACTCTTCACCACAAACTTGAACGGATCAATACATAGCCACAACGGGATCGACTGGCTCACCATTCTACCCCTAGCTCCAACATACAAGGTCCTAAAGTACATGACAATGCTCTACGCCTATCGCCCGGGGAGGACGCACCAGATTAAACCAGGGTCAGCCTGCAGGAGGAGGGGCAGGGGCTGACCACCCACCCCTCCGGGGTAATGGATGGAGGGGTCATTCTTGGGTTGAGGGTTATTGATTGAAATGCCTTCCGTGGGGTTAATAAGGTTAATGAAGGGGTGGGGGGACGGCGGATATCTCCTGAGCCATATGTAAGCCCCCCGGTAAGTAGGTCCGATGATGGATCCGTGAATTAGATGAAGAAGCCTTGAATAATTTTCACCTTTAATACAGGAAATGTGATTAGTTATCTTATGTTTTATTCATAGGAGCTTTAGGTATAAAATGTAATTTTGTATGTATATTTATCATTAATTTGCAGACGGAAACAGTAGAAGGACACTGCATGCTTATGTGAACTTTTTTCTTGTGTAATAATTTTTTTTAATAGGAATAAATATCCTTCTTTTATACCTTACTGCTATCCAACATACCATACACATACAATTGTACTCGGAAATGCACTTATCCAATGACCGAACTACCAACTCAGCCACTCCCACCCCCGTATCCTTTCCTCGGATACTAGGTCAAGTATCCTTATCCCTTTGAAATAACATAATTACTCTCTTCTATACCGACGTTATCCGATTTCCAAAATTTGGAGAAGGAGCCAAGTGATTCAGTTAAAATCAAAAGAAATATTATGATTCCTTTAGACTCCCCGATGTCTGGCTATAAATTGCGTTCTGAAGTAGATAGAATCTCAGTATTAACAAAGCATGTGATAGTCAGAATAGATAAGGTCAGTGACAGCACCCAACACTGTTGTAGGCTTTATCTATCATTCAGTACCCGGTCGTTGTTCCCTGTACTTTTCTATGTTGCCTTGCAAGGGATAAATTCAATAACAGCACCCACACAAATTTTAATAAGAGACTTTCAGCTGCTACAGAAAAACTTCATTGAAAAGAGGACGAGCAAATGGTTAACGGGTGGGGTGGGGGTGGGGGGGGGGGGGGGAAGCACACCTCTGCCTCATAACTTCTGACATGCCCTATGACATTTATCTTTATTATTAGGATTCTCGGTCCCCCTTAAAGGCATATTGGACAACTTGTCTTGAAAATCAAAACCCATGGGATTTTCCTGAAAGTCGAACATGATGATCTCAAAGTGCTGTAGAATACATATCTAACTTAAGAATTTGGGAGTATTTGGTCGAGAATATGCTATCATACACAAAATTCCAATGTCAGTTACTTTTGGTGTGTGCCCATGTATATTGTAATTCTAATGAAACACGGTGATTTTAGTTTGTTTGATTTAGCCATGTAGTATAAACTGTACATTTATATAGGCCTGGAATTATTGGACTGTTACAAGCAATACGATATCATACACAAAATGAAATCAGATATACCTGAAATAGAAGTTCTTTTATGAGCCTACTTTTGTTCATAGAGTTGAATCGAAATGAATCTACAGTTCTTGTCTCATGTGATGAGGTCACCAATGATTCAGTAGCTGACACGATATTGCCGTTTACCTTTTTCATTTTAATGTCCGTAAAGAAGATTAAACTTCCTGTTTTTGAAAGAGATATATGTGAAGCCAGAACTGTCTTGTTTGATATGTTTTTTGGTTTTCAAATAAATTCTAATAGAACATATGCTTTCAGGTAATTAACTCTAGCTTCTCTTACCTTCATACCCAAAGATTCAGCAGGGTGTTAACGGGACAGGAAAGATTTGAAAAATCCCGCCTTAAGCCAGACGCTGAAGTGACTTGATAGTGCAGAAAAAGGAATACATAGTCATTTAATTTAATAGTACTCATTATGAAATAAGGTCCAGACCGCGATAATTCTGGGGAGACTAATTGTGGTATTTCACTAGAATATATACTTGCATTCTATGAACTAATTATTTCCAATTGCTGGAACTTGCACACAAGTTAGCCCAAAACCAAGGATATTTCGTTAATTAATACCTACAATCTACTGTTAGTTCCGATAAGTGGGCTAAACATAGAAATAATCCCTGTTTACTCGGTGCCGGACACCACACTATCTCATTCTGAAAGAACAAGAAAGGTATTCAGTGGACCAAGGGACTGCTTACTTATCAATTAGTCCAGGACGAGTGGGTTTTATCTCTTTTAGCAGCATTCTGTTAAAACATATAATACGATCTGCTAATAGGCCCTGGGCAGATTACAGTTGCTGCAGGGGAGAGTGCTATCATTAACTGCCATGTCTGTACGGTAATTTTAGCTGCGGATCGTGCCGGTGTATAGTTGTAGTGAGGGTGGGGACTGTTACCAGGTAACATCACGCGACCAATACTGCAGTGTGCTGTCACGTGTATGAGGTCTACATGATCTCTTATATGATGATGTATCATATATGAATAGACCAGTTTCATTCTTCATGAGGCGAGAGGCGATGTAAGAGGGGCCAAGGGAGTGTTCTAGAAGTTGAATATCATGTGCTTCATGGAAGTTGCCATACAGGGATTTTGAGCTGAGCTGTACTATTTTCATACTAGGGGAAATACTGTCCACCCCAAGAAGTAATAGAGTACGTACCCAGTGAGGTTGGTTAAGGGGTAAACGGTTTAGGAAATTTTCTATGTGTATATATCCCTTTTCAAATCCATTGGGTATGATGGAGAGTGCAGTGATTGGTGGTCCAATTATTCGGAAATTTTGCTCACATAATTCATGAATGGTCACAAAGGGATTCCTGACTAGGATGGCTTTGGAAGCTGTTCTGATACTTATTTCTTTGTAGTCATCTTCATGAAATCAAAACTCGTTTTGACATGCATATGATTCTGTCGGAGAAGGTCTCGGACTAAATGTAGCTAGTGACTGCCTACTGAGATATAGGATAGCAAACAAACTGCCTTTAGGACATCCATCTTATGATATCTCTGTTCTGTGGTGAGCGAATGAGTGACTGAGTGAGTGACTCCCGGTCATTAATAAAAGACAGGATAGATAGTGAATGCTTGGGACAGATTGTCTCAATAACAGTATGACTGGTATGATAAAGATTTCGCAATTCCCCTTCGTAATTGACGGGGTCGGTACAGTAGTCACAACGGCTGCCAGCTGCTCTGACAGGAGGGATTGAGAGTCGACTGATGTAAAATGGTGATAAAGAGGTGTAGCTTTTAATAAGCTGTTCCACATCTATGTGAAATCAAGATACTCAAGACGAGTTTCTCAGTCAAAGGATAATAAAAGATACAAGATATTCTGACTGGGTTCCCCTCTTGAGAAGAAAATGATGTATCGGTCTGGATTCAATAATATAACAATATTTTATAATAGATTGATCTTTTCTTTTTATCAGATCGGTTGACCTTGTATCTTTGATATACGGCAATTTATTAGAATGCAGATTGTTACCAGGATTCCCCTTATACTACATTTGTATCTATTTATCTTTCTATAATAAAAGGATCTTAGTCTCAGTGTAGAAGCTGTATTGCTAAGACCGATCCTATTTGCTCAGTTTAAGCATTGCAAGATATGCCAAGATGAATTATGAGGTAACTAATGAGGGAAAGCCATATGTTAAAATCAGCCTTTGCTGAAGTGTTTATTTTCAGTATGAACTTTTAAACCTATGTTATCTAATGTCATGTATAACACATCTGCAGCATTCGTTTTTGAATGCAAAAACGACCCAACTGGGAATTGAACCCTGGCCTCTCGACAGCTATGCTAGAATACTCCTCATTTTGATACTGGAACTCGTATCACGAAGACATTCAATATGCCCAGCATATTGGGCCTCTGCCAGCACTACAATCTGCGCCCTTCACTCTCCGCACTACACTGTCTGCAGTACACTATGCCCGCTACTCTCTCCATGCTACACTCTCCGCACTACACTCTCCACGCTACACTCTCCACGCTACACTCTCCATGCTACACTCTCCGCACTACACTCTCAACGCTACACTCTCCACTCAAGTGTCTCCACGTTACACTCTCCAAATGACACTCTCCACATGGCATTCTCCACCCCGAGTAGCAGTGAAGTGATCAGGGTGTATATCTAACACCACTCACGTAATCACTCCCCAAAGATCAGGGACCAGGTTCCTAGTCAAGGAACCATTTGTAATGGTTAACATAAGAATCCACTATCGGGAATAGAATCCGGGCAACTAGAAAGCTATGCAAGGATGCTCGCCAAAATATACGACAGCAGACTGAATGCAAGCCTAATGTGGATAAACTTGTACATGTGCAGTCCGCTTCTATAACTCATTACATTGAAAGGACACAGACAATTTTTTCTGGAGGAAACCCCGAGGGAAACTGAAAACCCCAACATCATGGGGACTCATGGGGCAACCGAACCCATATCCACATCCAGAACTGGGAATTAAAGGGGGTGGAAAACAAAAAAGTGTTGATCGATAGAGCATTTATAGTGCAACGACTGGCATAATCAGGCCTGAGGACATTTTCACTGCGAATTCTACAACACTGTGAGAGGATACCCTAGTCTGAATTACCATCAAAACTCACATTATCAGGTTCTGATATGTAGATATAATTTATACTGTAGGTATAAACAATTTTAAATCGAGTATTCTAAAACGTTTACTTACTAGTGGCCCAACGCCACAGGCTATGGAGAAATATGTCTTTCGACCTAGCAATGACTTGAATTTGCTTTTAGCTCATGCATGTCTAAAGAAACATTTTTGGGCTGGCCATACTTCCAGTTTCCAGGGTTCTCACCCTGCTTTAAGAGAGAGGGTCATATTTTTGTGTGGTGTCACGCACTGGTAGTCCAAGCACGTGGATGCACGTGTCGGTTGTCGTCCAGTCCTTTATTAATGCGATACGCTTCCAAAGGGGGAGGAGTGTGCTCGGTCAGGCAGGCGACGAGTACATCATTTTAAGGTGTATTTCTTATGTAAAAAGATGCCTGAATGAACTAAGGTTGGTGTTCGATACCGTATTATCAGAAATCATGGTTCGATATTTTTTAGATGTAAAGAAATCCTCGTGATTATCAGAAACTAGATATTAGCAAGTGCAATGTGATGGCCTTATTTTGAAGCTATAGACAAACTGTCCACCCTGAGTATCATACTGGTCCTGCATTGCCTAGATATCAGGTTTCCATTCACCTGACAATGTGATTGTGCTTAAATCAGAACACATTGAATGCGATCCCAGTGGATGATTGCTCCTGTTACACTTATATACAAGGTAGAGGATTTCCAGAGAGGTCTGTGTATACCTACATTAGATATCTTTCTAAAAACAACTCCTTCTTCAAGGAAGTTGAGCCCGAAACCCACCATTTCTCCCTTACATATATATATATATATATATATATATATATATATATATATATATATATATATATTTTTTTTTTTAATCTGCAAAATTCATAGGTTCTGCATAAAGCAGGTCTTTCACTGTTAGCGCTTTAAACCACGCTCAAACAGTAGAGTAGAGCTTTGAGGTTTACTTAATACACTGGCTTTCCCTAAAATGAATTACATGTAGGTAAAGGATTCCAGCATCACAGAAGTAGTCCGCCAGGTTTGACCTAGAATATCAGCTGATATGGAAAAATAAACGCTGCTCTATAAAGAGGAAAATCAGCCACGCTCCCCGACTGCTCGTGTGGTTACTGTTGGGTCTGTATCTATACAGCTGTGCACTTGACGACCTCCTCTTACATTCAGAAAACTATGGTCTCCATTAAATATGGAAAGAACATCAACCTTTATAAGGGAACACTTTAGGGAAACCACTAGGTGTTGGCCTCCAGCTCATAAAAAACAATAACATTTCCGGAAAAGGGAACCCACCTAGATGCGTTACCGCACCCTTTGAATTCAATATATAATCCTAAATCCTGTCTGCATATTATGAAATATTGTGCCTATGATTGTGCCTTTCTAAATGACGTTTTGTGGCTCTATGCCGTATTTAATCAGTAATGATAATAGCTCTGTCTCTATCAATGCCAATGAACTGTGGTTACTGAGGTCCGCCTGCTTCATTCTGACAGGCTATATTAGTCCTAAAAGGCTTAAATTACAAAGTCTCAATATAGTTCATAGTGTGTACATACATGTATTTCTGTCTGGCATTGTGCGTGACCCAACGCGTCCTTACAACATTGTATACAATGACAAAACCTCATAATTTGATAGACACAACTGAAGTAGAACATTACAACACATAAAGGGGTACTGCAGATCAGTCACTCCTTTGTGCTTCATGGTAGGGTCTTTGTCACAAGACATCCTCTGAGTCTGGTTGGTAATACCATCTTGGTTCTTTATTCTGCTACAGACACTATGATATCAGATAGCTCTATCGCCTTATTGGCAAGTTGGAGACGACAGTATCTCTGCATCATTGATGTTACTACAGGGAATTGGTGTCATGAATGCCAGATGTTGGAATTTATTTCTCTATCAATAGGCATCGTGCATCTCAGACGTGTGGAGAAATGTCGTCTGCTCTATTCCCCAAACTGTGTTGGATGTTATACGAAAACATGGTTACTGTAGCTGCTCGTGATGAATAAGCGGTAAAATTGACGATCTCATGATCCGATGCTGAGGGCCTAATTCAAAGATATAAATTCCACCTGGCAGGCTGAATGGCACCATACGGACAGTACATGCGCGCCACACGGGCGTTGTGTCTACGCCTGTCAGGCAGATATTTTAAAATGTGTGCAGTGGAGTAGGCAATATGCTCACCGACAGTGGTTGTATAGCTGTAGTTTAGCCTGAACCTGCTAAAGACTGTTAATAGCTTTTGCCTGTTGCCCACCAGTGGCACCTGAGTATATTTGGAAGATGTTTGAAATCTGGCCTATGGCCGGGTCAATGCCTGTCAGACGGATATATAAAAATAGGTGCAGTGGAGCAGGCCATATGTTTACCGGCTGCAGATGCCATCGTCCAGCTAAAACCGGCTAAAATCTGATAGAATAGCTTTTGCCTGTTAACTGCCGGTAACTGTACAGAGGCCATATGGGCACCGCTATCGAATGGGCCTCTCTATAAGTGTATTTGGAAAATGCCTGGTGAAGTTGAGATTATGGCTACCCATATCTAATCAGTCATCCTCGTGCAAAAGATTATGGCTACCCATACCTAATCCTGCAGCGAAATGTCAAATGGCCCTAAGAGAGAGATACAGCTATGCAGCATACAAAGCGCGATCTATGACACGCGTGTCACCTATTATAGACACGATGACTTGTCATTATATCCACATTGTTCATCGTTCCGTGATGTTTTCTAAGGTTAAAAAACAAATATGGGACTCAGGATATGTAAGATATCACATACAAGTACTCATCAAAGCACACCTACAAACGGTCTGCAATGTTGTATGCTAGTTTTTGCAATACGCTACAGAGTTATTTGCCATCAGTGGCGATGCGGTTGTCAATGTGATCATTTCAGCACGCTGACTTCGGTGTGCATGTTCAAGTTTTGCATAAAAGTTTATGTTTTTCACTTAAAGTAAGTCAATATTGTGTCTCCACAAAAAGGTATTATATCTCATAATTTGTATAGAATACAAGGTCATGCAAGTCCGTGCAAACATGTACAAGTACCATATGCTTTTTATGTCCTAAATGAGGGCTTGACAAGAAAAATCTTACTGTTAAGGATGCATTGTGCGCCCATTATGTGCACATTGCTCCAGCGACTTTTGAAATCGTGTAGATGTATACTAACTTACATGAACCAAATAAAACTATCAATCAATCCAAACAAAATTATCCAGCATGAAATCCCAGGATTATCCTTCGTTAGACAACATGAGAAGGAATCTATGGATATTGTTACGAAAGTAAGAAGCCCAGTCGATTATCAGAAGGAGAAAATTCTATCGGGATTTGAATGAGATTTGGAGACTCCCCTCTTCCTTCTCCTCCTTCTCCTCCTCCTCTCCCTACTAGTGGGAATATATGGTTCACTAACTAAAGGACGGCTGCCTGGAACAAAAAAGAACAGAGCTCGAATCTAAACACTAAACAAGTGGAAGTAGTTTCATAAAAAAAACATTATCTTTGATGGATGATTTGCTTCGGCAACAAATCAGGCCAACATCTTTGGTAGGTACGGGGGCTGTGGGAAGGCCCAGAGGGTGGCGGGTGACAGGGGCCTGATCTATAACAATGATGCAGCGTCCCTGGAGTTCTGCCGCCAGGTGGACCCACCCCCACTCGTCATCGCCCTCTGCTGGAGAGACAACAAAGAGGCGGAGCATCGATCTCCACCCTTGTTCGCTGACCAGGTGGGCCGCTTCGCGACTTCTCCTAAATAAGAATGCCGAGGGGTGCAGGGTGCTGAGGGGGCAAGGCTGCAGGGGGTGCAGGGGTGCAGGGGTGCAGGGGTGCAGGGGTGCAGGGGTGCAGGGGTGCAGGGGTGCAGGGCGAGGTGGTACGGAGGTTGCAGAGATGAAGGAGGTGCAGGGGTGATGGTGTGCAGTGCTAGGGGAGTACAGTGGGTGCAACTGGATGGGTCTGCCGAGGTAGGGTGCAGAGGAATGGGTGTGTAAGTGGTGCTAGGGGAGGGGTGTGTCTGGAAGAGGTGCATAAAAGGGGTTTGCAGGGGGTAATGGTGTGCAAGAGGTAGAGGCAGGGGTGTGCAGTGGATAAATCTGGGTGGGTGTGCTGAAGAATGGGTGGGGCTATGGGAGGGGCGTACTATGGAGAAACCAAACAAGAGTTAGTCTTGTTGTTGTTTATCGCACGACGGCAAGACCACTTATTAATGCGCGAGGCGAAGCCGAGAGGAGTAATACGCGATCTTGCCGGAGTGCGATGAACAATAACATGACTAACTCAAAGTTGGTTTAGAATTTATCCTACCCCGCCCGTCTAAATTACTTCTACATTAACAGATGACGTCATTTGTCAAGTGTATCCCACTAGAGCAATATTTTTCATTTTTCTTAACTCCAGACCGAATACAGTGACCCAATGTTAAGCCTATGGAGTTTTTTATTAGGGGTAGGATAAATAGGAGAGACACATAGAACGGGCGTGCAGGCGCTGCCTGGGGAGGCATGTGCAGGGGTAAAGATGCATCAGTCGGGGTGTGGCGGGGGAAGTGGTATAGGGCAGAGAGTGATTGCTAGTTCCGCTATTATCCGCCAGGACATTGTAAGATAGCATCACTGTAGTCGGGGAGCAACCACTATTATCAGTCGTTATGATCTATAGATAATATTGAGACATAGCTAAAACTCCTCCATGGCAAGCTCCCAAAATACTTTTGATGAAATCCATTGATAATTTGTCCCGCCACCTGGTGTTTTGGATGGCGTCGGAGGGCAAGATGGCAGCCTCCCTAGCACAATGGCTATGTACCCTATAGCGGAAAGGATACGTGCAGGGGGTGCAGGAGAGGGATCCATACGTACAGGGGACCCATGTGGTGGAGAGCGAGGTGAGATGTGTTTTATTAAAACAAGTAATGTAATTTCAAATTTATTCTCACTTCCCGGAAATAATTCCATGATGTTGAAAAAAAGTGCTTACAAGTAAACTCGATTAACCTGCAACGATGGCAGCTCAGTAGTGTCCAAAAGATGTGGCCCCTGGATCAATCTCCTGTACGTGTTTAGAATAGAGAACTCGTGTCACGTGAGGACGTCCCGTGATTACAGCTTGATAATGCGGCAAAACATGAAGACACTTTTAACCCAAAAAAATGAGATACCTATTTTACTTATTTGTATTTCTCCTATTTCATTTTGGTGTTTTTTTTAAATAAGCATCTGGGCTAAAGTTATGTTGTTTGTGCAATAAAGTAAATGAGACTGAAATTTAGCTGATGTGATTTGTTGGTTATGTTCTGCTATAATATCCTTGTTAATGTAAGGGTTGCGGGCATTAAGTTTTATGCCTTCTACACTAACGGATACGGCATGCCAGTCACTGTTGTGTGGTGATTCGGGTAGGCCCATGCATGGAAGTGCCATGGTTTAGCCCTCGTCACATAACTGGGCTAGTATCAAAAACAGGGTCTGCAGCAGGTAGACTGGTCTTTCATTTTTTTAGTACTTTTATTTAGACTAGAGGGTCTACTAGGGTAGCACCCTGTTTTCAGTAGGCTCCAGTGTCCAATTTTTGTTGAGCTCCTAGTAGTTGGATTTTACATACCTAACGTATTTACAGGCAATTGCTTACATTTCAGCATATTAGAAAGAAAGAAAGAAAGAAGCAACACTTTTCGTGTTCCTTCTGTGAGGAAGAGACTGCTTGGGATCTTGCCTATGGTTTGATCTTCTATACCCTTGCAATGGTTGGGTTCAGGCTATTTAACTTCAGTTAATTGTTTCCAACTCACCCATGTTGCTGCCTAGAACCCTGTCCTAGGAGGTGAAGATTCTTTATCGAGCTTCGGCTCTCCCTGTGTAGGTATAGTGTAACTAAGAAGCTGTAAATAAAACTCTGTTTTATTGGTGTTCTTCTTGACTGGGTTTCTGTGATTAGGGGTTACCGGATCATCCGGCTTATTCCGAAGATGAACCGATCTGCGGATTAAAACACTCACAGTGTAGCATATCTAATCGTCGGGACAATCTACACAATCATCCGAGGTTAGAACAGACCTAAACTGGCGACCGCTTCATTGGTGCTTCCAAGTATTATCCCTATATCGATCAAACAATGCCTCGAGGTATTATCTCTAGTATCTACTATCCCGCTGATATCTCGAGGCATCACCCGTGGCTAGAGGGTTAAATCTGTTGATCCTGTCCAAAAATGAGCTGCTCACTGCAGATCTCAGCGGAGTCAATATTTTCCCCGGCTCGGCGTGGAAACGGACAGCCTTTTGAAGTTCTGAACTAAAGTCGATGACCCGAGTCTTTGAACGGCGCGTCGGACACTTTATTCCCGTCTTAAAGTCACAACCCCTCTCATGCTTCCTTTAATTAGTCACCGCACCCGCCGCCAACCTCCCTCCTCTCTCCCCGATCACCTCCCACCGACTGACGTACCACGCCACTCCTCTGCCCTTCTTCATCGTATTCTGCCCGTGACGTAAAGTTCCCGGTTGTAGGATTCTATCTGTTTTTGAGCGTGGGCCTCACGCTCAGATACGCTGCCTAGTTTAAGAGAGGCTACATGGACTTTCAGCATGCTGCAAAAACTTAGAAACCCTTCATTATACCCATGCCAACTCTGTGACATTGGGGAAGGTACAGAGACCCACTGTCTCAGTATCCTATATATAGACTGGATGCCCAATACAGCCATTATGCGCGCGTAGATCTATACGTGTTAGATATATTTTATACGCTGTCTACGTGGGCACCCAATATGGATATATATTCGTGTGAAAACATCATTAAATACTGCCTATAGAAGCGTCTGTGCGCTGGTGTACATTATGATGAATTAACTGAAATGTTGGTCCTGTGCCTGCCATGGTACATCATGTATATATATATATATATATATATATATATATATATATATATATATATATATATATATATATATATATCATATCCCTTTGATTCTGGGTCAATTCCAAGTAGCAGTGACAGGGTTAATTAGTCACCACATAGTTGTCGGGGTTTCTACGGGTCATGCTCTATATAGTAGAAACAGCAAATGAGAACTGTTTCCTGTATTAACTACTACTTAAATACAAACACCAGGTAAGTGTTGTGGAGATGGGGGCGTGTTACACAGGGCAGATCCACAGAATACTTGCTGCTGTTTGCTTATACCTAGTATGTATACACTGTTGGTAGTGAGTGGTGGAGGTGTGTTGGGGAGTCCAGCTGTTGTCACAACCTACCTGTGTGAATGTGTGAATGGTAGCGGAATGCGGTCGGCCAGCCACGAACACCGAACCAGCCAGGAGTTGGGAAGAAGTCCAAGTGGGATTCCGCTGTATTAGATTTTAGTAGTAGTAGTATAAGAGGTTCTTTCTCCGTTGTATATTCCCCACTGTGGGAGGAGTCCTTGAACTGGTAGCTTTACGGGAGTACGGCGGTGAGAGCCCGGGACTGTGGCGGGTATCCAGGCGGCCTCTCCAGGCGGTGTCTCCGGCAGCTCCTGCGACTCACTGGGCGGCCCGGTCGGGTATGGCGTCGGCCGTCCGTGTGTCCCCAGGTGTGGTACGCTCGACTCGGAGCTGCGGTCTGCCGATCCCACCCGCCCGCCAAGACCGACCCGCGACGGGGCGGGTGTGTTCGGAAAGCCGTGAAGCGGGAACCTTGGATATAACGGGGAGATCAGCCGGCGACTGGTTTCATCGCTTGACAGCCTGGCCTATGTACTCACATATCAGGCCAGGTTGGTACTACCATTTTTCTGCTGCGTGATTCTCTAGCCGATACAATAAGTTTCTATTTTCTTTGATTCCCAATTTCAAATAGGTAGAAAGCGTTTCTTTCTCATCCAATACGCTTGGTTATGGTATTAAACAACAGAGCAGTTATCATGCAGTCTTGTGTCAAAGGCGACACATGTGAGGGATGGTTAGAAGAAAAACATATTTGACTAAAATGACTATCACTTGAACTTGGCATACCACAGACTTGGAATACCGGGGTCATACTGCCTACTTGCAGGACTCATGGTGAACGGTAGTGGTACTACAGCTTACCTCTGTCAGTTTCTAAAGGGATATGGACAATTTGTCTTGAAAATTATAACCCGAGTCATTTTCCTAAAAATGTAATAAAGTGATTTCAAAATGGTTTGGAACATACATCTATCTTTTAAAAGTTGGGGGATAGTATCATAATAGGATATACAGACACTTCCATTTGACATAGTAAATCTAATGTCATTTTCCTCAAACCCTCACAGAATATTGTAAAAGTGTAGTATTATATATTCTTTTTTTAAACTATAGGTCACCGTGCTAATTCTAATTTTTTATTTAGATTTTGATATTATGATTATATCATAATAGAGAATAGAATATTCTAGAAAGTTTGTTTTTATAACGTAAAGCTATGCCTCTTATTCACGCCACTGTACGATTATTTCGAGCACTGCACCCAGGGGTCACCACTGAGTTTTGAGGTGACTGGGTCATTTGACATTAGTTGATCCATGGCAAATCCAATCTTGGATTTGTAATTTTTATTATAAAATCTGTCTAAAAACCCGATTTTGGTATCATTTGATCAATCATGAATAATATAGCCACCATTCTTATGATTTTAACGGCCTGGTGGCGGGGCAGTCGGGATATGGTTGCAGAACGATACCCAGAAAATACAAGGCCAAATCGGTGTTGGTGTAAGGAGTATGTCAGTTGAAAATGAAGGATTCATGGGTAAACATTTTCGTTTTTATCTATGATATTGTTGTAAATCTATGCAGACGCAAACATCACACTGGTGTCTACGCCAGACGCCCAATACAGCCATGTACATGTATATAAAAACATCAGTAGATACCGCCTATACGAGCATCGACGCCATTGAGTAAATATCAATAAACCTACATGTTCATCCTTTGATAATCATTTATTGAATAAGGAAAGAATTCCAAGGTACACGAACCACGTTATGCCTAATATAAGCAAATGTGTTCGCGTAGGCGTAGCTTCTTATAAGTAATGGCTTAGGATCATAAAAGCTAATTATACCAGAGAGCACACTATTCATATCTACAGAAAATATGAGATTAAAGAACGAGCGGTGACCTGGTTTGGGCATTCGAAGGATGTAATAACATGCAAGGTGATATAATATATATAGAACGTGCGGTAGCAACTGCAAACATTATTTTCAATGTTTCATAGGAATGATATAGGAGTTCGTTCCACCGTGAAACACTAGTAGGAACGCGCCATACTTTGTCGACTAAGGCTTCCTCGGGTAGAAAAGACAAAGATGGATATTCCTCTGTATCGACTCAGGGCATGAAATACTATAGGTATGCGTTTATACAAAGTGATACAACAAAGGTATTGATGCATATAAAACGGGCAAGTGATAGTACCAACTGCCATTCCTTTTGCTAAACTGATAGATATATTGACGTAAGGAGACACAAGAAGCATCTGTTGATGTGCTCATCTTTCTACTTGGTAGACCAAGGATGAAAACAGACACTGGTCTGCCAGGTAAGAGGCATTGCTTAGTTCTATTGATCATGTTCATAAGCTACTGTTATACAAGTGAGCCTTTGTTAAGATATATCATTGGAGTCAGCTTTGAGCTATAAATGACCTATTCTGAGAATTATCATCCACCTGATATGGAGTCTCTATAAACATACGGCCAATTGTAAAGCAGTACCTATTGTGTTATCAATAACGTAAACTGCAACTATGGTAAAAAAAACGCCTGTCTATAAATGTGGTATACGAGAAAGTCCTTTGTTTATGTCTTGTCCAAAACATACATGGAGATTCAAAAGCGGTCCGTCAGACCCTATCGTATGAATTAGAAACAATGAAAACTACAAAATGCTAACATTATGCTTAGATGAATGCAAATTTTGACTTATATTCTATAGTAAAATTTGTAGTGAGGGTGAGTAAACTGTTAGAGATAAAACATATATATATATACATGTATTGCTCTGTAGATAAGTTACAATTATAGGGAAATCCAACAAAGGAATTATGAAAATTAACTGTTGAGATGATAATTCCAAGCTTTTGATCCAAATCCGCCACTGTAGTTTTCAAGTTCATGTAAACAATAGTCCGGGTTTTGGTGAGGTATTAAAGTCGTACCATGAAGTCGTTGTGTTGAAGAGATATTTCAATCACAATATTAAGATAAAACGTATACAAATATACCTTACTGGTATATATTCAGGTATCGCGTTTCTTTCGATGAAAATATTCCACAAGCTCGCAGAGTGAGTGGAATATTTTCATTGAAAGAAACAAGATATGCAGATACGGACCAGTAAGGCAATACATTTTTTATTTTATTATATACCTTTAAATATAAGTATTTGATGAATTACATACGGAAGTGTGATGATGTCTGAGCTGGATTCAAAGTGTGCTGATATATCTCTTGACATCTTACTGGAAGTCAGGTGGGGAAGACTCTACAAGCAAATCTTTTACTTTTATTTCTTCGACTACCAAGAAACTTTGCCCTCATTAGTTAGTGGAGTGTCGAAAATCACTGCCAGTATGTCATAAGTAGGTGAGTGCGTATTTTCCAGCCAATCAGAACGTGTTTTCAAAGTATGGTAGTACATCATTTTATACCACCATAGTCTGCTGGTATATATTTGATACTTATGCCCTAGCAGAGGTTGGTATTTGTGTAACGTACTTGCACAGGTATATGATAATAGGCCACACAAACTCCCCTTGTCTTGAGCAAGAACCGCGAGTTATGGTTCGCCAAAACTTAGCCTCAAGTGTTCACCACATCGAGTGCGCCAACTTTTATATGCGCGTATTGAAGTCGTTAAGCATTAAACCCATACACCTATTCTATAGGGTGAGAGATTTCTACATAACGCCTTATTCTCATGGTTGCAAGATTCTTGCAAAATAACCCTTTATCGAGTAATACGAAAATAACCATATAAACATAACAGTGCTTTAGAATATTTACTTGGCCATCGCCTCGTTCATATTACTGCACACTCCAAACTCGATGGCGAACGAGGACACAGACCAAACACTCATCAATTTCTTTATTTGTACTCAGAGGAAGTGGCGTCAGATGTTTCAGAATCTGAAAGATAAGTGTGAAAGTATGTATGATATGGCCTTTGATATATATATATATACACAATAATGACTATTTTTGTGTACGAGTGGCCGTAATCTCCCAGTAGTTGACGCATAGTAATATCCGAGCAATCAGCGAGGATATTACGTCGTCAACTACAAGGAGATTACAGTCACTTGTATATGAAACCAGTCGTAATTGTATTTATTACCCACCCACAAGATTAATAACAACTCTATTGCAATTAAAAAGTTTTTGCAAGACATTTGGTTCCAGACACCACAGCAATGTTAAGCGTGGCAGTATTTCACTGTAGACTTACACCGATGATATAGTTCGCCATTAACCTGTACTTTTGGCATGCAAAGTGTGTTATTACTATTATTTCTGATGGTAAATGAGATTATTATGATTAATTCTAAATGATTAACATTGAATGAACATCAAGAAAGTTACTTCGAAGTACATGATGGTTCGACCTCCTTATGGACAGGACTATTTTCCTGGAATCACTGGGTAGCTGTTTCCAGGTGCCCTTTACATTTCCTATGCAGACTCAGTAATCGGTGGGTAATCAAACCAGAGAAACAAGAATACAAGCCTTTCAATTCAGAGTTATAACTGGAACAATCACTAGTAATGTCTATTTAATAAAGTCTTTCTGAGACACGGTGTGGAAATGGATATGAGTCTATCTTCAAAATGATCTGATACAAGTGAGCATGCAGGAGTTGTTGATTTGGAGAAAACAAGAAAAGAATAAGAGAGAGACAAAAATATCAAATTATGTTTTAATGTATGCCAGAAACTTCATACATAGACAAAAACCGTTCAGTGGTAATAACTTGGATATTATACCATTCATGAAAGAAATAAAACAAAAAAATGTCAACCAAATAAAGCAACTTGCTCCCTGGGGTATCTTATGTTCAAATTTTAGTTTCAGTAAAAACTGTGGAGTAAAATGTAATCATGAGGAAGAAGCAAAAGAAGAGGATGAATGTAACAATGATATTGTTGGCAATGTACTGCCCCACGCCGTGCTGTTCTGTATAATCATGTAATGTGTTGTAAAACGCTTTTGTAAGGTGATGCAAAACATTATGGCATGTAATCATAAAGACAAAGTACATATAGAGACTGTTAAAATACGAATAAGAAGTTACTAATTTTAAAGAAAAAATAACACTATGGTTAGCTTCAGAGCTAAAGTGATAAAGAATGCTGTAACAATCTAGTAGCATCTTAGAACAATACAGCTAATGTGTATAGTTAAGAACGACTTTCAAGAATTTGAAACACTGTTATGTTGGATAAGTTAGAAGGGAAAGGACTCTATATAATTGAATAGTATATGCTCATTAATGTTGAGCCTGAATTAACATATCATAGCTGTTGATTACATGCTACTGAAGCCCCCAAGAAAAACTGTTGATATACAGTTCAAACTAAGTTGTAATTGAACTCTGTTAGTAAACCTGAAAAGGTACGACTCTATATCAAAGAAAGTGTCAAGATTATACAAGGGTGGCAATCTGACAGTTTGTAGGAGAGTGTTTGGCTAGGTTTCATATAGATTTAGCTAGTTGATACCCCAAAGAATTTGAAAAAGGAGCAACCAAGGTAAAGACAATGTGTGCAATATGTTATCATAATATTCTAAATGATGTGGAAATATCAACAAAGAAATAAAGGCTTGCTTATAAAAAGTGAAAAAAAAATCATCGATGCACACTTTCTAATGTATTCTTTCATTGCAATACCGGTTATATTGAATATATCAGATATATAGATATCATGTCACCAGGTCGCCAAGGATATCAAATAGAGGCGCACCACTGACCCATAACCTGCCGTAAAGTACGGTCCAGTGCCCCTTTAGGTATGCATGGTGCTTGTCAGGTAAGGTCATTGTGCCATCAGGCATCACCTGTTGAGTAGGTCTGATGCCCTCAGGCATCTGTTTGAATCGACGATTGTAGATAGATATAGCTACAAGGTATGACCATTGGTGTCTATTGTTGTTTTTTTCGTGTAGAGGCGCCTTGTTGTATTATGATTTCTGTTACCATTTTCGGGATATTTATCAAACTTGCCCAATGCCTATGCTGTGCTTTACTTTGACCTGATTCGTTAAAGTGGCCTTTTACAAATTAGCAAACGCGTAATTGCTATGTTCCTTTTTAAGATTCGTTTGCTACATCAACAGGTGTAACACAAGGTGTAAGTGATTATATTTCTCCGTTTTGACTTCACGAATCGCTTATACAGCTGTTAGCAATACTGAAAGTCCAACCGAGATTGGTGCATAGAATTGTATGGCCCCTCCAGTTACCAGACGAAACGCTAATGAGAAAATGATGACAATAAATACAGGAAAGAGTTGGTTATAGAGGGACTATGGGGCAGGATAGGACCCAATCATTTTACAGTTTACTGTCAGTCGGTAAATACCTCATATCAATATGGTGATATAGCAGAATAGCTCACAATAGAAATGATATAGAAAGGTAATGGGAACGCCAGGTGTGTTTATCAGCACAGCTCCCAGCGTTTTTCAGTACGGCCTACACATAGTAGCTCAGTGTGGTTCTTGGGAAATTGCTTGCCTGTGGTAGCTGGTTCCACGAAACGTCATGGTATATGATCAAACATTAAGGAATACACGATGAACCAATGTCAGATCATAAATCCATGCAAATTGATATGGATAAAGTCATATGTGCAAAGCCAGTGTCGACAGGTCACAGTTGTTCATTTTACTAGGAGCAAATAGGATGTTCATCATAGATGAATAAGCATGCAATTATAAATGAATAAAAATTAAAAGGTTTGGGTTAGATTCAGTCTATGGATAGTTTTCTGTAACACACTTGCACCCAGTCATCTTGCTATTTCTGCAATTGCCAATCTAGGATCCAAACAGATCAAGCACCAGTGGGTCTTGAGGTATTCTGGTGTTGAGTGATTGGTCATGGTCAGCTGGGCACACTTCTAAGACCCTGAGACACTGGATATCTGCTCTGCTCTCACTATCACAGTGAACAGCATGCAGATAGTAAAGCGATAGTTTTCTGGAAGCACACTGAAAGTTCAATGTGACCACTGTAACCTCTAGATGATGTATTTAGCGCGTGCAAGCACGCTCTAATAAGTCGTCCATTCAACTCAATGAGTTTCTAACATTCAGTGGTTTCATATCTATATCATTCCTTAACATGTTTCAGTCGCACCAAGTCTGGGCAGAACTCACAATATGTGTATCCGTAGCATATTGACTTGTGGGATCATTACACTATCCCTGCGTACTGCTGATCAGATCAGATCAGATCTACCAGAGCCCAGACCTCAATCTGTACTCATCTTTTAACCTACTCCAGCTCTCGCCAGAACTTTTGTTCTACCTTATATCACAGTTACTGTGGGAGCCTGGCGCTTGGTTATGATTTTTTTTTTTCACAGATTTTGATCAACATTGGTTCTACTTGACCATGTGATATTTTTCTTGCTTCTGATTGGCTGGACATTTTTTCGTGGAGAATGGTAGCCAATAATCCTTAAGGAACAATTAAGGCTTCGACAACCTGATATAAGAATTTCTATAACTAATACCTTGTTTATCACTCAGGTCGTTCTCCTTCAATCCGTCTATAATGTTAGCAGGCCTTCATACAATATGAAACAGCACTCAAAAAAGGATAGATACACTGCATGAAAACCACCATTTTACATATATATACGCCATCGCGATAACGCACGTACCGGCTGTATAGTGGCTTGTTTATATTTATATACGTCTCTTATCCACGTCTGCGTTTCGGGCGTCTACGAGACAGTTTCCATATGTAGACGCACGCGACTTGGCTGTATTTCACGCCTGGCGTATCCAAGATAAAACATGCTCTGCACGATATATATACGCCAGGCGTATGTGTATGTGTACCGAAAATTTAAAAAGTCCGCTACCTCTACCATGCCCGTTGTTGTTTTTAGACCCGTCGACCCCCGTCTCCTGCCACCCCCCAACTCCCCCCTACCAACCCACGCCACCCCCAGCCAGCCTCAGTGAGAAGCCGCCCACTGCCCGCCGCCCACCGCCCGCCACCCGCCGGCAGCCGACAGCCGCGTTTGTACAGGTTGACTCAGTGGGAAACCCTCCCCCACCCCCCACCGCCTGCCCATGCCCGCCGCTGCCCGCTGCGAGGTGTTATGGTGTCGGGGGGGGGGGGGGGGGGGGGGTACACATGTGCAGCCACATTCACACATGTGCAGCCCCTCCTATTTATAATTTTTATTAACAACCTATATAAAGAACTGAATTACGGTAAAATGATTATGTATGCAGATGATTGTGTGTTGCTTATAAATGGAAAAGATCAAGGCGAAGTACGAGAAAAGATAGAATCAGACTTACTACGTATAGATAATTGGACTAAGATAAATAAAATTAGAATTACAGTAAAACAAAAGTTATGTGGGTGGGGAATAAACGTGGCCTAGAAATAATGAAAAGTGTAAAAATGGGCGATGTCGATATCGCAGCAGTAACTAAATACAAATACCTGGGGGTTTGGATAGATCGAAAAATAAACTTTAACGACCAAGTAAATAAAGTTGTGAATGAAGTAAACATTAAATTGTTTAGATTGAGGAAAATGAGATATTTATTAGATAGAGAATCCAGCATTAAAATAGCAAAACAAATGATAATACCAATCCTTGAATATGCAGACTTTGTTTATTACAGTACATCGCGATATAACAGAAAACAATTACAAACTCTAGTCAACAAAACATTAAGAACAGCAATAGGATATAACAAAGCAAGAAATATGAATACCAATCTTATATATGACATATGTAAAATGCGATCAATAACCTATAGAAGAGCAGGACACTTATTAAGTTTAATTAAATGGTGGACTAAAAACGATATGCATGTGTTTGATACTAATACAACAAGGACAAGGGCAGATCAAAAGATTAGAATAAAGTTACGTAAACCGAATTTAGAAAAATACAGACACTCACCATTATACATCGGAGTCTTATATTGGGATAGATTGACTATGGAAACACAATTACTAGAAGGTGATAATTTTAAGATGAAGGTTAAGGAAGAAATATGTGAATTATTAGATTAAATGACTAGAGGACTATACAATAAGATAATGGAGTCAGTAGACTTACTATTATTGCAATGTCAGAAGACAAAATTGTAAAAGAGTATTATTATAATTTTCATGATGATAATGACCAATGTACAAAAAGGCTGGTATGAATGGTGAATGAATGATGTGTATTATATGTATATGTTTTGTCCTGTAATTGTAATATATATGTAGACGCCAGCATGGAAGATCGTCTGTAGCAGATGAACGCATGTAACGTCTGTAGATAAACTTGATTAAAAAAAAAAAAAAAAACACGGGGTAAGATGATTTTAGTAGTTGACTTGGAGTTTGGACAGGGCTCTTATATAGTGGGCCTGGACTCAACATACCTAGAAATGGTGTTTTAAAGTCAAATCTATAAAAAGAAGGGGTAAAATAATGCGGCGTTTATTAAATGTAGATAATCAATTTATACTCAATCAGGTTTGATAAAGGTTTTATAAAATAAATTGGTAATATAAGATTGTATTTTTCATATAATACAGACTTGGATGGTTAATAGAAAATGTAATATGCTACCAGTAGTGTCCCCAAGTTACAAAGATCGGAACTATTGGATGGTGGTGTATATACAACGGAATCAGGCGTATATATGACGTATATAAGACCGCACCATGGACATGTATATACGCCACTAGATAAGGCGTCTACGAGACGGATAACAGGTCGAACTTCTAGACGCAAAATCCTACTGTTAGACACGTTTCGGATACATATGTAAAGCGGTAGGTTTCGTGCAGTGATATATTCGGAAGTGGTACCTTGTTTGATTGCAATATGATAACCTATTCCTCATCCCGCATTGGTGGTGCCATCTTGTCTGTAGTGATGGACACATTTAAAGGCCGCCGTGATAGAATATGAATCCCATAAATATGTATGACGTCTAACGTGACGTGGCGTCTGGTCATCCTCGATAGAGCCGGCCCCTGGTGGCAATATAAGTAAACTTGTCGAGCATTGCGTCCAAGGCTGAGGGGGCGTACACTGGCAACCAGAGCTACAAAGAAATTAGCTCTGGTCGGGTTAAATAAGCGGCCACCTTGACCCAGTAGCGAGAACATTTTGTTTTGTTTTGGTTTTTTATTCATGAAAAACTCTCCAACCAGATTTTTCGTACTGCTTGGAGATTGTGCTATGTCATAACCTCGAAGCCAATTCTCCGTTTTTCTTATTTCTTTCCTGTGTATTATTTCAAAATATAATGAACACAAATCTTGGTGTCTTTATCAATTCGTTAGCTATGAATGTTTCATATCAATTATGTCTACTTTTAGATTATACATAGAACAAAGGTGCTTGGTTTGAGGCGAACACAGAGGGATACCGTATGTAATCTAACCCGACCAACCCCTATATCGTAGAAGGGCTTGGTTGCCAAACTAGAGCGGGCGTTTCTTGTAGAGAAGTTCCGAACGCTCCCAGATGGTGGCGCGCGGATCTGTCAGTACAGGCGTGTCCCGCTAGGGGGCGAGTAATGGGTGGACGCCGCGTGGCTAAATGGGAAGGGAAGCGCCGGGTCCCGCGCGCCGCCCGCCGCCGTGTCGGCTGTCCGGGCCTGTCAGCGCCCGCGCCCCCGGACCACCCCTCGTCTCTACAGCCAGGCCCTCGGTGCCGCGCTTCTTCCTGCCTCCTGCCCTCTGGTGTGGCAACGGAAATGCAGAGGACCCCGAGGCCCCTACTTCTGCGAAAAGAAGGGGAGCATAAGGGAGTTCTAGGAATTGGAAAACACCTTTCAATGACCCCTCACCCTTGTTTATTTTTGTTAGAAAACGCGGAAATTTCTGGCTTCAGAAAACACCCATTTTTTGTATGATTCTGCGGGTCATTATTCAAAATTACCCGTTTCAAGACTACCCGTTCAAGTTTGTGCTTTGAAATAAAAAAAACCATAAAATTGTGCATATTCCTTCCGCACAAAAAAACACGTCCCCAACAACTCTCCAGTCTCCTGGTCGCTGGTGGGGCTGCTGCAGATCGGAACAGCTCGGAGCGGCTCAGAGACGATCGGAGCAGCTCGGAACAGATCGGAACAGTTCGGAGCCACTTGGAGCAGGTTGAGACAGCCCGGAACAGCTCGGAGCAGCTCGGAGAGGCTCAGAGCCACTGGAGGCCGGGCGGAGACCGGGTCTAACGGTGCTTTCCGTCAACACCCCGCGGCACCGCCCATTGTGGGCCAGGCGTCGAGCACCATCCACGCCGGCAATCTAATTACCCTAAGTTTGCACTGACAGCCTTCCTGATTCTACCCCGCGGCAACCGAGGTGGCTCCCAGTTCCCACAGCATTGCCATCTCCTGGGTTTTCTCAACCTTATGAAAGGCAACCTTTCTTTGCTCATGCCCCTTCCCTCTGCATCCTTACACGCTCAGATACGCTGCATAAACTATCCCTTCAACATCTGCGTGCCAACTCTGTGACATTGGGAAAGATGCCGAGGCACAGCGTGTCAGAGTCCTAGAGTTGTACTCAGCTGACCATGACCAAACACTACAGTCCTAAATACATCATTGACCAACTTATTTAGATACTAATAAGGAAAGAAAATTACCCATAGACTGAATATAAAGCCAAACTTTTTGATTTTCATTATTACTGCAATTCCATAGTCATTCATCAATGATGAAAATATATGTTTGTTCTAGTCTTTCCTCTCCTTTTCAACTTAATGATCCTCCTCATTTTCATTCTTCCTGAGCCTTCTTGGCTACTATTCCTGTCTCGTGTTGGTTGTGGCCGTTTCTTCTGTTCGAGGTTTTAAGCGATCGGGACGAGACAACGGTAGAAACGAAACATTGAAGAGACGGAGAATGTGAGGACAACATTTATTAAGAGAAGAAATTAGAATGGGCACTTTGAGCTTTAGGGTATGCAGAACGAGTTGAGACCTAATGAGAATACTCAAGGTGTTGACATCGACGTGTACTTCTGTGTGACAACCATTCTTTAAAGCTTGATACATTTGAGAAATATTGAGATCTTTCAGTGCCTCAATTCACCTATGCCTCTTGACATCGATCTCTTTGCTTTCTGAAATAGGCAGGGGAATTGAAAAGAATGTTCCGCCTTACCTTTGGTTCTCATCCCTTTTCTTTTCTCATTTTTCTCTTCTGTCTTCCCTGTTCCTTTCTACCCCCCCCCCCCCCCCCCAAAAAAAAAAATAAATAAATAAATAAAATGAATAAATAAATAAATTCACGGTCTAACAACCTTTATTTCAGAGATTATTGCATCCCAGGTTTGAGGTTTCGGGAAGAAGAGATCGAACCTCTCCGTTCAGATGAGATATTCTTAGATGGAGATTCATTCAATTGCTCGTCAAACTCTGCCAAATTAGTGTTTGAAACCTTTGCGGCGCTCAGATCAAGACTGGCGTATTACGGGAATTAGACCGGGTCCCCGCCATCCTAATGGGATTTCTGTGTGTTCCACCACCACACCGCGAGCTGCCAGAAGGCAGGGCGCTCCCACTGATCTCTAAAACTAATGCAATCAGGGGTCTTTAAAAGGTGCGCACCACCTAATTAAAAATTAGGCCATGGAGTTCTGCTGCGCATGTTTATCAAGGATAATACCAGGCAGGTCCTCAGGAGGGTCCTCCAAACCAAATGTGGAATTCGTTATTGTACGTTGTTTACTCACTATCCATGGAAATCCAATGCTAAGCGCTTATTATCTTAACTAGGAACAAACGGTATATTCATCATGGATGAATGAGCGTGGGGAAATATGACATTTTTGAAAGGTTTTGGTTACATTTTGGTTAAGGTTTATTTTCTTTAACCCACTTGCACCAAGTCAACTTGCAATTTCGTCAACAGCCTTTGTGTGTGAGTCAAATGCAGATGTGGGTCAATGATGTATTTCGATCTCTAGTCATTGGTCGTGGTTAGATAGGAACACCTTTAGGACTCTAAGACCTAAAGTCACCGAGTTGGCACGCAGATAGTCAAGGGATAGTTTTTTGCAGCATACTGGAAGTCTATATAACTTCTCCTAACCTAGGCAGCGTATAATGAGCGTGTGGGCCTCGCTCAATCCATATTGTTGTGGAACGAATGAGCTTCAGAAGTAATACCTAATGTTAAAGATGCGTAATCAGACAGAATCCTCTCCACAAAGCACTTAGATGACAGATTGAGGCAGACAAGAAATTTCACTGGCATTAATACCAAACCAAAACTGAATACTGATAGTTGCACTTTTGACAGAAGGAAAGGCAATTGCCCCTTTATTAAATCATACCTCTTGATAACAATATATTTACATACATATATAGAGATAGTAATAGCAGTTTTTCCTATGCGATAGCATGCGTTTATTGAACAATGCCTTATCTTTAGAACAAGTGCCTCTGAATTTCATCTGTTAGACTATCTTCTTCACATTAGAGATGCAAAGGACATCATTCTTCAGTATGGGAAAGCGATTGATTACGAAATTACGAAATGTGCATAGATACTATAGAGGAAACCTATGAAAGTGTAGGGTCTGAGTTCTTATCCCATCGAGTTTGAATCACGTAGTAATTCACAAGGCGAAGCCGGGTGAATTACCTAGTGATTCAAAGGAGATGAGATTGAGCTCTGACACTAAACTTGAATGGGTTTCTCAATTTATCTCACCCTTAACATTGACTAATGGTCTATCATTTGTGACATAATCCCCCATTGGATATTTTTCCTAAATATCTAATGGGCGTTAGATACGAGTTCCCAATGTTAAGTCTATGGAGAAAAAATACCAGGGGTGAGATTATGCAAATTATCCTTTAGTTTTCGCTCGTAGATCGAAATGCCATTTAAGTGTTACAAGGACATTATATTTATCATCACCATGCATTCCTTGACCGCTAATGGTGCATACGTCACCGTTAAATAAAATGCATCATGGTATCATCATCATCTTTAGACAAAGTTCTACTCAGAGAAATACAAACTAATGAAAGAATACTTGTAAGTTTTATGATCAGGTGATTCGAGCCGATATCACAATAAAAAAATATATAACGATTTTATATCACTGCCTTACAGCGGGACGTTTGATTTACAGGTACCCCAACACTAGTGTTTATCAAAGAATTTTGAAACAATAGTCATAATCTCAAAAACGTGAGGAAAATGCATATGCTACTCTATACCTGTATAAGGTGCAATACACGGCCGATGAGGATGAAATATGGATCGGCTGTACAGTCGGTTTCCAGACAAAAATTTAATACTGATAACTTGTATTGTTGGATGAATTGATAAAAGCTATACCTGTCAGGACACTTATATAAAGCAAATTGTAATAGACCTATCTTACCTACTGAGCGAGTATGAACTGGAAAGAATGTTATCTCTTGCTCACCTGGCATTAGGGATAGTCACCCGAAACCACTTTCAGTCTCCTTTTCCCCCTTTTTCATGATTTCCTTATTGGGTCTCTTGTACAGTACATCAGTAAGATAGCTCATAAATGTCAGTCAATAAAGTAAAGCCCAATAAAGGGGCAAGCGCCTCAATTGCAATGCAATTCCTTTCCATGGCATTATCATGTATACATCCATGGTAGTTTACAGTAGTCTATATTCACAATCTCTGAGAGTTATACTACCAATAACAATCCTTATAAAGTACTTGCTTATACCATCCTGTCAGGAATATGTCTCTGTAATAATCATTTCACGGTACAATTTCAATTTGAGGGATTAAAAAATCTTATATGTATCAGCATTTCTTACAATAGCTTGTTGTTGTTTCCATATTTCACCACTGTAATAATGCAACGATCGCATATACGTATTAGGCCCGGCGTCCACCTACTACGATATGGCTCCGATATGGTCTACGATGCACCTCCCGATACAGAATCAAAATCGCGTCGGAAGGTCACCTAATATCGGGGCAGTTGACCATGTTTCTGCGATTAGGCACCGAAAAAAACCCATTGAGATGCATGGTGGACTGGCATGTCTAGACATATGTCTACGATATTGCACGTTCCCGATATGTCTCCGATATTTGCCTTTTTGTATCGGTGCCATATCGGGAGGTCTAAATTTCTATCGTAGTAGGTGGACGCCAGGCCTTACAATTGGTGTCCATGTGGGTAGCTTTTTATATATTCTTAGAGCCCTATTCTGGATTTTCTGTAGAAGAAATGTCTGATAATCAGTATTCTTAATAATATCATTGAGATGAAACCGATAATCCATTATGGTATCTAATATAACCCCCAAATAATTATAAGAATTACATAGGTTGTGTAAAATTCCTTGGTTTTCTTAATATTCACTGATGATTTATTTTGTAGGCATCATGTAAAAATAACATCAAAATTTTCCTTTTTGGAGTTATATAGGGCTACTATTGTCCTACCGTGAATATGTACGACCGTATTGTGAGCATATATACGTATTTCCGAGGTGATTCATATATAAAAGACAGAGCAGGGGACCCAAAACGGATCCCTGTGGGACACCGTGAGCCACAGTCAATTCATGTGAGTCTTTGGTTATCAATATAAAAAAATCACCCAGGTGGCGCCACTGTGATCTGTAGGATTTGCCTTTAAAGCCATATGAAATAGGCCAACATGGCGGTCTCGAGCCATGCAGCACACCACACCGTCACACCGTCTCAGGCACCGTCTACCTACTCCGGTGGCAGACTCATTTATTTTAGGCTACTGGAGTGAAAATGCAATCAGGCACGTTTTCCAAGTGGCTAGCTTGAGATGTGCCTGGTGTGAAATCTGTGTCAGTGGTCCTATAATGAGTAACTACTATCTATAATGATTCTACTATACAAAGTCTGCTACTTCGTATACGTCCTTACCAATCTAGAATGGTCCCTTGGGCATCTAATTTAGTCGTAAAGGCCAGTGTTCTATATATAATGGAATCTTATTAGTCAATACATTTTTACCAAAAGAAGATGGCTATCATAGACTTGTGGATAAAATGACATTGAAAGCCATTGATTTTCAGTAAAGGACACCTTGATTAAAAAAACGTAGTGATTATAATTGACATCCGCCTTTTTATGTCTTATGTCAAGGTGGTGTAAGAGTTGCCCCAATTCACGATTGATGCACATTAAACTTGATACTCTTGTTGATGATATGGCGTTAAGTTATCACCTGTAGACTTTCATATTACTGAATATAGACAGTAATCGATGGCTTTGTGGAGAGGCGGTCGGAAACCATGATATATGATACATTATTAAACTACTACTCCTCACTTTATTCTTACAGTCTCTGTGTGCCTCGCAAAGTGTTACTTTAGGTCTCTAAACTCAACTTATTGGGCAAAACCACACCCAAGCCCACCCTTCTGATATAAAATGTACTTACCAGCTGTTTATCTTTGCGTTTAACTATCAAAACGTTACCTTATCGAGCGGTTCAATTTGTATCTCCTTGGCCTTGTTGACTGATTAGATATTCTCCTAATTTCCTTAACTCCGTATGCGATATTTACCAAAGTAAGTTCAGGACTAACGCGAGAATTCAGACGAGCGACCGGTATATCCCGAAACTTGCCAAAATGGAGAACTTTTTGGATCGAAATGAAATCTGAAAAATCTTGCAAGCGTAGCTGGCAGTGGAAGCGCGGCCACACTGTCTCTGATAGTTTCGGGCCCTAATGCGAGTTCATGCGCCAGTCTACTCAACTCGTCCGAAAGATTTGTAAAGATTTATATTAAGTAAAAGGTTCTCTATACGATACTCTCCTGTTTATTCCGAAGAGACCTTTTCAGTAAATCTTTAGTCTAGTGGAACGCACACTTTATAGATGATACGGTAATTTGAGATTATCTTTGCATGTGAATCGGTAAAGGAAGCAATGACTTACTGAGTGCAATATACGGTTACAGAGGGACCTGCTGAAATATTATGGAATCATATTGGTTGTGTTTACTAAAAATAGTCATCGAATTATCAAATCTAGTTCATGTGAAATATTGGGAATGAGAGTCGAAGTATGACTGATTGGTATAGCAAATAGAAGCAATAAAATGACTTTCAGATCATGTAGTAAGATAAATCATCATCCAACACGGCCCTTCCTCTCTGTTGAGATAAAGAGCTCTGGATCTTGTAGGTACACAACAATCCCATACAGTATACATGTACATGGACATCTTCTCCCGTAAGCAGGGTGTCATCATCTATATCTCCCCATAATCGTCCCCGCTATGAGCATTAACGTGTACACGATACACTAAGGCAATCTTACTGATGGAGCTGCTCTCATTTGGGAGAGTTATTATCAATAGGAAGACATGCAATGGCATGAGCAGGCAAATCTCTCACTGGGGAAGCCAGCCATCATCTCCACTTCCCCGACCTTCAGTTCAGATGAGCAGCGCACTTGTATGACGCATGCATTGGGAGAGACACATGGGTCAATATCTGCTCATATGAAACAGATAGGATTGTGGTAATGAATGTAATTAGAAGGAACTGCATCGAGATCCGTAGCCAATGAAAATCTGCCATGAGTTTTGGTTGTGGAGTAATCTCATGAGGCAAAGCCGAGTGAGACAACCTAGCAAACAAAACTGAATGGCATGTTTTCAGTGGCAACGGATCGAGTACGGTTAAGATTTTGTGTCACCCCCTAACACTGACTAATTGGCTAATGTTTGAGATTTCATCACCCATTGAGAATTTGTTTACCATTCTCCATGGGTGTTGAGTACAAGTTCCCAATGTTAACTACATATACATGGGGGAAAATAAGAGGGGTGAGATAAACGTACACTGCACGAGAACCACCATTTAGTTGCTAGGCGGGAATATGAGTGTATGGGACGGAGGCCGACTGACTCGCCTGGCATGGCGTCGTGTCATCCTACAATTATATCAAGACAAGATGTAATGAGACTCATTTTACATCTTTAGTATACTTTCTGTATCTTACCCAGTCTGTATCATATGCTACCTGCTCCCACCAAGGAGTCCGCCTGAAGCACTTGTGTCACGTAATCGCCGTAAAGAAATGCATGTGAATTACCAGGGTACAGGAAATAAGCACATCCGAGATGCTTGTTCTAGCCTCCAGTCAAAATAGATGTTTATCCTGTTTATTGCAATATACGTAGCCTGAGATCATGTTCAATCTTAAGCGAATGAGGCAAATCTATGCTCCCTTTCCAGTCACCTTATCTGGGGTCTGTCGGATTCTGTTTGATTTGGTCTGTTAGGATGACAATTTCGGCGAGAGTTCGCTATTCACGTTTAATAACCCTTGTCGTAAAGGTAGAACAATTCTCTTTCATAATCTCGTTCGCAGGACCCCGATCGTTGGTGAGGACTAAACATACCTTACAGGGATTCCTGATAACTGAAGGTGGTGCCATAGAGTAATATCTTTGGTAACTTATTTTATCATTTATAAGTAAATGTGAATCTAGCTAAATGTTCTCCATTCAGCACTGCCAGTATGTATTTGAGTCCATAATAAAGATATTTCCATTGGTTTTAATTGATAAATAATGCAGTTTATTTTGTTTCAGCCGTGAGACCCCAAGGAGAGTCAGCCACTAGGATAGGTGAACTAGGCTATGGGCGATGTGGGTCACCCCCAGGACAAATTATTAAACAGAAATGGACGAGACATCTATCGTCGGCTACAACTGTCCTCCCAAACGATGAATGGAATTATTGAACGGAAACACTCGTACGAGTTGTCTCAGGACTATATATTCTCGTTGGCATAAGGAATTAAACAGGGCCCTGTGGATCTGGATGTTGCTAATGTGTACAAGCGTGAAAAAAAATCAGCAAAACACGGTTGGCGTTCTGAGTATGAAACACTATGATTGCAGCTACAGACTCTGCCTACTGCAGCCAAGACACACTGAGAGTATGCATGCAATGCTTTCACAGCAAACATCCCAGCAAGCTCTGGGCACAAGGTTTTGTCTTTCCTAATCACGAGTTCGCCAAAGATGAGCGGTAAGAGTATTTGCTCAAACGTGAATTTGAATAATTAGATTGTATTGGAAAAATAAAAAAAACACATTTCACTACTTCTAGGGTACTCTGAGGACACATGCCGAAGCCCTCGTGAATCAAACTTATGTAAGATTGTAAAATACATGTTATTATCGTGCCGGGGAAATAAGCTTAATATGAACAGGTAGGAAAGTAAATTTGATTATTTTAATTGACCAATCAAATGGGGCATTTCTGTAGATAATAAGTCATGGTTTTCCTCCTGTTTTCCCTGTTTTAATTATGCAACTAATCATAGGTTGAACACAAAACTTCGGAATTTAACCGACAAGACCAAATTATCGAGACTAGTGAGAGATAGGAAGGCTGAATCAGCATGACACTGATGTCACCATTCTTCTGTTTAATTTGAATCGGGAGAAAGGGGTACTGCCTATTAGTGTTTTCATAGTACATCAAATAAGCAAAGAAGATATGTTAGGAATGTTCATAACCCATGATCATGAAGCAGGTGAAGGACTGCACTAGAATGCGAGAATAGACTATATACATCTATGCACATTGTTCTTAGGGATTACTAGTTTAGTGTACCAAGATCTAGGAGCAGAACAAGTTTTCGGCTAAGTTAGTACGGGTTTAATAAACTAATGAGTTCTGGTCGAAATCTTGGTACACTATATATTATTACTCCCTTTATAATATACATAATATTATTAACTTTAGGTATAAATCTTACCTTAATAGCCTGTAATTCGTTAATCCAGACGTTATCGATTCATAGCAAGAGCAGCTCTCTATCATGATCATGAATTATATTATTACGAAGACTATTTTCTCTTAAAGGTGGGACAATTTAGGAACTAGATGGAATGGCTGAATAAAGCATAGAACGCGTTATTCGATTACTATATACCTTGAAATGGCAAACATAGTACATGTAATGCCTTTAATTGAAACAGGAGTGAATGACAAATAGGATTCGTGTTTTCAAGTGCCAATTGGGAGGGGAAAAACACTGGGATTTCGGTCGTAGGTGTAGGAATACCAATAATTACCGCGGGAAATCCGCGCCACCCAATCCTCTCATCCGTCCACGCTAACACCGACGGCTCATGCAGCGACACGAGCGGTCGCTGGGGGAAGCAAACGCTTCCGTCTCCCGCGTCAGCCTGTACGCGGCTAAAAGTCGTCTGCACAGGGATGTTCTCATTTTTTCTCCTCCATACAAGCTGTTCCAACATGCAGATGAAGCCAGCAGAGGGCGCGGCGCCTGTAGCTTCCGGTCGCTGAGGTCTCGCAGTGTCTCGCGTTACTTGGCGTGGCTGGACGCTGTGGTCGTGACCCTCATGTAAACGGCGCGCTGGGCGGATGCCTCGCCCATTCCCATGTGACCCCGACGCAACCCTCCTCATGGCAAAGTGGAATTCTAATCTGCGAACCTGGAAGCCTCGTGCGCCCTCAGCCAATGCTTTATCTCCCGTCCTGCCTCCCCTGCCCTCCTCTTACCCTACCCTGGCGTTTCTGGCGCTTGTCAGCTGTGTCGCCTTTCACCCGTCATCTGCCACCCACCATTTGCCGCCCACTGCACATAGTCACCACCTGCAGCGCCACCCACGTACAAGACCACCCTTTCATCTCTTTCTCTACACTGACATTCCGTATTTTATGTGTGTTTAATGGTCGAATCCCTCAAAATTAGCCTAATTTTGGCTGTTTCTGGCATCTATGGCCTGTATGGGGAAATCCCCTCTATTTGTTAATGCAAACCGAGGAGAAACCTACATTGTGATTTCTGACGATGCTGTGTAATATACATTTCCTTAAATATTTGCATAAATCATATATGAGCATATTTAGCCAGGACTTTTTCCAATTTAGGAAGTTGTATAAAGAAAATTTTTAAAAAGATAAAAGTTATCGGCCTTGAGAAGCAACAGCTAACAGCAGCAAAAAGAACAGAAAGTGCCTACAAGGGATTAAAACTAGAATTGCAATTTAAGCTATCAAAAAACGAAATGAACCGTAAAGAAAAAGAAAATATTAAATGTGTAACTGATTTCTAGGCCATCTTTGAAACTACAGCTAATTAAAAAATGCATATAAACCCACTTTTGTTAAATGGCAGAAGTATGCTAAGTGCTGCTGTTATTCTACAACAGTCAGCTCTCGAATCGCTATGGTTGAAACAAGATTTGTAGAATGACAGAAGTAAACTTTATACTTCTGTTATTCTACAGATATTGTTGTGTGTAGAATGTTTAAAATCTGACTGTTGTAGAATGACAGAAGCAGTTAGCATGATTCTTCTAATCCATAGGAGTTTATCTAATCATCCACCTGGCATACAACCTCTCAAAATTACACAAAGATTTTATATAAAATGAAATATGCTTAGTTTCTTGATGGGATCACTTTCTTGCTGGTATTTCATGATTCTGCAGTTGGTACTCAGTAACCATTTGCATATCCCCTTGACAGATCGCAAGGTATAAAGTTCTGAATTTTATACATTCTAGCAATGTTTGTCAGTTGAGACACTAGAATTTCTGAGATTTGTCGCTTAGAATGTCATGAATGTAGCTTAAAGATGTTCCAATATCCACCCAGCCGACATTTCAAGCTTGACATTCTGTTCCATACTATAGAGGAAACCCATGAAAGTTTAGGGTCAGAGCTTGTATCCCATCGAGTTTGAATCGGGTAGTAATTCACAAGGCGAAGCCGCGTGAATTATGTAGCGATTCAAACGAGATGGGATTGAGCTCTGACCCTAAACTTGAAAGGGTTTCTGAATTTATCTCACCCTTTACACTGACTAATGGGCTAACATTTGTGACATAATCTACCATTGGATATTTTTCCTAAATATCTCATGGGCGTTAGATACGACTTCCCAATGTTAAGTCTATGGAGAAAAAATATCTGGGGTGAGATAAAACAAGGGAGATATCAGTCTGCCAACAGAATCATGGCACCTGTTCATATTCTTCGGTCCAATCAACCGACCTGGCAGAACCCCCCGCCTTCTGAATACACACCATAATGGTAATGTTGTCTTAATAAAGTAATATGCATGTTTGTTCTTTAACCATTTCGAGAAGTGCAGCAAAAGCCAGATGGACCACCCTTTTTCCTAGTACATTTATCTGCGGTTCTGGACACCTCCAAGGCCTCCCCATATTCCAACCCAGCCGCTTCCAGACAGCATCACCAACCTGTCATTGATGCATCTGTGAAGAGGGTGGCTTCAGGCAGCCATTCCCCATACCTATTGTGAGCTCCTGGCAAGATCTCCACCCATTCCCTCAGATTAGACTTAATCTCTGGCTTCAGCCCCATCTGCGCCTCACAGTTCCCTTTGCAGGAGGCTAACTGGTCATTTGTGTATTTGATGAGCTTCTTCTCCATCATGCAGGCCCTAATCTTGCCGGGTGCTATTGCCAACAACTTACCCACTACACTAGCATAATCCCGAATTCTCATCTTTCTCCTTCTGATCACCTTCGGAATGACCTCCAACAATATCCTCTCTTTCCTTCATGGAAGAACAATGTCTGTCCAATAGAAACTATCATGAAATCTTAAGTACTCCAGTCTCTGATTTAGATTTGTCATAATCTATTTCAATTCCCAAGTATTCTATGGTATGATGATCTCCTGAACAGCTTTTCTCACTTCCATCTCCATGTCACAAATATCAAGGTATCATCTATATAGATGATATAAATATGAAGGAAATATACAGTCATTGGAAAAAATGCTATAGAAAATGGCTCTTCAACAAGTTTTATGTATTTTCATGAAAATCTTCACATATTTCAAGGTTGACCTTACAGTATGACAAGTTATCTCAGCTGCAACATACACAAGATTAAAAGCTACTTAAATCTAGACGGTATTTTGACAACACTTCCAAATAGGTGAGTGTTGTTTTGTAGAATGATGGCCTGTCATGTACAGTAGCTAAGGCCTAATCTTATAGACTAGCTAACCCAGTGACAGAAAAGAGAATTCAGATATCTTCTATTCTAAGAAGACAGATATCCATAGACAAATATGTATTTACAACATATATTATAACAAAGTATATAGTTACATAACAATTCTCATTAACATACAAAATCACATTCACTTCTGTAGTGTTCATATGATACAAGCCCTCTTTGTTATAGCAGTACTCACAGTCTATGTAACCTTCAGTAATAATCAAATGTCTCTTTAACTGGTGGATATAGATGATCCAAAAGCAGTGGCATATGGTGGTAGTAGTCATCAGTCTCTGTTCATCCAGTGCAGGGGTGATAGCAGCTCGTGGAGAAGCCCAATCCTCAGTAAAGGCCTCTGTAGCCTAGTGTCCTATGGTCTTCAAGCCTCTTCACTGTAGTGGTGGTAATGCTGAGCAGCCTGGAAATGTTGATGCCACGGTGTCTGGGTTTCAAGTGAGTTGTGGGTGGAAATCTGCTTCCGTATATCCCCTATCGGGGGGTCAGGCCAAATGAAGATAGGGGCCGTTTCAAACACTGGGGGTGGCAGTGCAAACAGTTGGGCCTTAACCAATATCTGAAGTGAGGACCTGTCAGGAGGCACCCTGTGATATTCTTAATACATAGATCACACTGCCTCTCATAACACTTTCTTTATTAGGCAGTAGTTACAAGAGTATTCATGATCAGTTAAAAATTACACATAAATGCACACAATAGACACATCTGATTCATTACCATTTACACATATATAGTTTTCTATTGTCAGGTATTTTTGAATTTGGGCAACTTTTTGGGGATTCGATCATATATATATAGTTTTTATATTTCAAAAAAGCATTTCCAAAAACAGGCCGAATTTGGACACGTTCTTTGGGTTTCAACCATATATGTTTACATGTTCATAGATAAATACATAATAGTGGACCTCTGCCTCTGATTATACTCGTCCACACTGATGCTGCCCGTCTCTTACTGCCCACCAGTAGTACATTACCCCAGATCCCCAATGAAACACAAGGGAAGCCGTAGTGGGCTTATAAAATTTTATTTAATTTTATGAGTCTTATTGATATGAATAAGATAAGAACATGAATATCAATAATAAGACAAATATTAAAATTGACATAAATATGTGTTTGTCAATTTGTTATAAGATTTGTGATAACATAATGAAGATTATGTAATATTACATAGTTATAAAGAACATGTAATAGTAAAATAATAGAAATAGCCCTACGAGTGTAAGGAGTAGGAAAGACAAAAGGAGTGGGTGGGTGGGTAGAAAATATGTGTGGAGTGTAGGAGACCTGAGAAGCGAATGAGACAGATGATAGTGTCGACCTCGCGCACTTTGATGTTTAGTGCGGCCGAGAGTGGAGAGGTGGCGCAGGGGTGCGCTAGTGTAGAGTGGTTTCACCAGGGGGGGCAATGACCACCCCTGACCATAGGCCATGGGCAACCCATTACCCCAGATCCCCAATGAAACACAAGGGAAGCCGTAGTGGGCTTGTAAAATTTTATTTAATTTTATGAGTCTTATTGATATGAATAAGATAAGAACATGAATATCAATAATAAGACAAATATTAAAATTGACATAAATATGTGTTTGTCAATTTGTTATAAGATTTGTGATAACATAATGAAGATTATGTAATATTACATAGTTATAAAGAACATGTAATAGTAAAATAATAGAAATAGCCAAAAAGGCAAAAGTTATGGGAAGAGGAGGGTGGGAAAGTTTTTCATAGTCACTTTTTGAATGAGAGAGACTCAATGAGAGACTTGTTGACAGTCTCTTTATCTGTGATTTTGATGTATTCCCTGTGTGCTTGTGACCTCCATCCTCCATACCTCTGAATGTTCAATTCAGGGATACCTGCCTCAAAGGCCTGGGTTGCAGCGGGCTTTCTAAGGCTGTGGAGGGTGTAGGTCTTCACCGTTTGGCCTGTAGCCTGTAGAAGGCGGTCCCATTCCTTTGTCATGGCTCGTGACGTGATGGTCGTACCATCGGGCAGCGTTAGGAACGGGTCCCGCAGTGAAGCCGTAGGGGCCACCCATAGTAGTCCTCGAACCGCGTCCACAGGGCATATTCTGATATCCTCCGCGGCCTCCAGGCGCATCACCTTCTGTTCGCCCACGTGCTGCAGGTTCTTGGCCGCCTTTACGGTAATCGTCACGTGTCAGCGTCCGAGGACCACGTCCCCCCGCGTGAGATGGCGTGCCGGGTCGAACCTGGACGCCGATTGAGGTGCCACCTCCCCCTGCCGTAGAGCGGCGTAGTATATGAGGAGCAGGCCCGCCCTCATCGCCGTATGGAGGGGCGATGGCCCGAGGCCCTCGAGAACTGCTCGGAATACCTCCATTGGGATTGGGGGTTTCACATTTGGTACGTAGTCCTTGTTTCTCCTCATGCCCTCAAGGGCACGTTTCACACGGTGATCCTCGGTTGGTCGCACGTCCCCCCCCGGCAGTCGGAGATGTGCACGGACGTGCGACAGCTGGTTGGCGACCGTAGCTGGCGAGGGGGCGTGGTCGGCCACGTATTCCAGGAAGCACGTGATCAGGCTCACGGTCGGTGCCCCGGGTCCGCCCCCGTACCCCGGGGTCGGCCATGTAGGTGGTGACTGCGGATCGCTGGTTGGCGAGCGTACCTGGGGCACGCGCCTCTGACTGCCTCGCAGATGCCTTCGCCTGAAGTAAGAGAAGCGCCCGATCTGCAGAAGAGACTGAGTACGGGTACAAATGAGGCATGGGTACATAGTACGATAGGGTACAGCTCATGAAGTTGAATGAGGGAGGTGGCCCTATCATATTCCGTCCTCGACAGATGGGCTCTGCTCAAGGCATCTGCGATCACGTTTTGCACCCCGGGGATGTGACTGAAGACGAGTTCTACCTGTAGGCGTGCCTGCACCATCCATGCCTGGCGGGCACACTCCGCCAGGACTCGGTTGCGGGCATGCCCACTGTTGAGGGTCTGTACTGTGCCGAGGTTATCACAGAACACCTCAATCCGTGATCCCCGATCCCTGTCTGTGATGAATGTGTGGAGTGCGTATATGGTATTCAGAGCCTCGAGCTCTGAGATGCACTCCACGGGGTCGAGGACGGGGCACACCTGGCCGGAGTAGGAGAAGCGGCCATCAGTTCCTCCAACACCCGACAGGCAGGCATCCACGGTGATCCTCCTCGTCGGCGGGCCTAGGGGGATGAGGGCGCGGCCGTTCCAGCCCTCGGCAAACTGCACGAACCAATCCAGGTCCTGGCGCATCTCCGAATTGATGTTCATGTAGAAACCTCTCATCCCTCTAAGTGCCTCGAGCAACTTCGATACGAACGCGCGTGCCGGTCGTATACACCTCGCCACGTGTAATATCCTGCCTAGCACGGACTGGAGCTGCCGTTTCGTCAACGTCCGGCGCTTCGCTACGGCCGACACGTGACCACGGATATCCTCCAGCTTGGCCGTGGGGATCGAGAGAGTCATCGTACAGGCGTTGATCTCGATTCCCAACCACGTGACGTTCTGGCTGGGTTCCTGGGCTTTATCGCATGCCTCGGGGAGGCACAATTCCGCAAAGAGCTCACGTGTGATCCTGATGTCCTCGGCCTCGGAGAGGATGATGAGGTCGTCGAGGTACATCGCGGCCGTGACTCCCTTCGATCCCAGTATCCCCACGATGGCCTCCGCCACACACTGCATGTGGTAGGAGGAGGCTCGGGCACCGAACGGCATGGCTGTATCGCAGTAGTGCCCGTCCCCCCACGTGAAACAGAGCAGTGGCCAGTCGAGGGGATCGCACCTGAAATTCTTGTAGGCACGTGACACGTCGATGGACGACATGTAGGACGAAGTGCCTGCCTTAACGAGTTTGGCGACAAACTCGTCCACCGTTGGGAGGCCGTGATCTCACTCCAGCCCGTAGACTGAGTTCTTAATAATGAACGAGTTCACGCTGCACTCCCGCGGGAAAGTCATGTCCGTGATAATCCTTCTGTCATCCGAACCACGTTTTTCCAGTGTCATGAGTGGCGACACGTGACACCACGGGCTGAACGGTGGTTCAACAAAAGGACCCATCATATTTGAGAAGCTTTCTTCCTTCCTTAAAAACTTCTCCACCTGCACGGGGTGAGCGCTCGCGCTGGGGTGGTTGGCCACGCCCCTCGTGTCGGTCTCCGGCCCGAGGTATCCCAGGGGGAAGCCGTAGTGGAGGAATCCCAGCAGCTCCTGCGCCCCATCCACGGTCCCCAGGTAACGGTCCCATGCTGCCAGGTTGAGATCCGAAGGAACCTCGATCCTCGCGCCGAGAGCGTTGGGGATTCCTGTGTCGCGCACGGTCCGGTAGATTTCCGCGTGCCTCGCGGGCCCCACGGCCGTGAACTCCAGCCACGTCTCCCGGCGGTGTTCTCGGAAGGCGAACGGGTCCGTCCTCACGCCCTCCCGGTGGACCCCGGTCTCACAGACCTCCTTAAGTGCCTTGAAATCCGGAGTGTTAGTTTCCTCTCGTTGTCCCGGCGCAGTAACACTAACACCGGCCGCGTAGGTGAGGATGGCCGGCGCTGCGGGAATGGGGCATACCTCCTCCGGGAGTGTATTCCCCGCGCCTTTGTTGTTGTTTACCACTACCCCTCGGCCACGTGCCGAGGGGGTCACGTGAGCGGTGACGTCACGTGTGGGAGCCGGCTTAGTTACATAACACTCCGTGCCGCCGGCCCCCCTTTCATCTGTGTTTCGCGCCTCGTCTACTGGCGGGGCGCGGCCTGCCCGTTTTTTTAACTCGGCTGGGGTTGCTGTACTACACTCTGTGCTGCCGCCGGCCGCGTAGTCGACTGGAGTTGGTACCCCGCCTGTGGTACCCGCCGTGGTGTGGGTACAGGGGGAGCCGCTGTGTTGTCATAACCGTGGCCGTAAGTGAGCTTTCGGTTGCAGGCGTGCACCGAGTGACCGCACTTCCTGCCGACCGAGTCGCAAAAGGTGCACACGTGCAACCACCGGATGCCCCCTTCTGTGTGGTCGCTGCGGTGGCAGCACCCCCTCTCCCCATTGAAGTCCCGGCACGGGGCCTCGCTCCCCCGGGCACGTCCGGTCTCCGTGTTGTTACTGGCATTAGAGGTGTGGGCGGCGGTCATCGCGAGCCGGACACGCTCCTCCTGTATCCGGCCGTGATCTGACCACCGCATCCTGCCGGACTCGACTTGGTCGAAAATGTAGTTTGACCAGCGTCTGACGCCGGCCCACGGCCGTGCCTGCGCGTCGACCGTTACCTGGTATAAGTGTTTGAACATGTGGTCCTTATCCTCGGGGTGCAAGGCGCGTTCGTCATTCAATAGGGCCACAAAACAAGAAATGTACTCGAGAGGCCCGAGGCTCGACCGTAGGTCCAATTTCTGATGCAGCGTGTACACCCCGTCCCTGTCCATGAACATGTACGGCTTCGCTGTCGGCCTCCGGGCATTAAGATCAGAAAGTAGGCTCTTACCCGTTGTGCGGTCGTGGCGCATGGCCTCACGGCCGAATTCCCGCTGAAGGTGTTCTTCACTTGTATAGGTCTCCCGGAGTGCCCTGGGCGGGGGAAGCAGGCGATCGGTTTGTTCCTGGGCCCAGTCCCTTGTCCGTTCGGCCGCTGATGACGCCCGTTAGCCGCTCCTCCGCGATGCCGGCCGGGAAATTTGCATGATCGCGTCCATCATGCCGTCCATTTGCCGAGATATTTTCGTCACGTCTGTCCTTACTTCGCTGACATCCGTCTTTACCTCGTTCACGTCCGTCCTCACCCCTCCGAGGTTGGCCTCTAGGGCTGTGATACGTGAGACCCGAGACCGTCCGCTGGCACTCGTACCCTGTTGAGAGACCGAGTCCACGTGGTCGCTCTCGGCCGCAGGCTGCTGCCGTATGGTTATCTCCGAGTCCGTTTCTGCTTCCGCGGATGCAGATGCAGCCATAGCGCTTCTGGTCAACATAACTGCACGATATATCCTTAAACCACTGAATCGCTTGGTATCCCTGTCCTCGTCTGCCGATATTCGGGGAATATGGAGACCGGAGGTACGATGGGCGATAAGCCAAGGAGCGGTAGAAAATACGTGTGGAGTGTAGGAGACCTGAGAAGCGAATGAGACAGATGATAGTGTCGACCTCGCGCACTTTGATGTTTAGTGCGGCTGAGAGTGGAGAGGTGGCGCAGGGGTGCGCTAGTGTAGAGTGGTTTCACCAGGGGGGGCATTGACCACCCCTGACCATAGGCCATGGGCAACCTATTATTCTTACCACCCAACACTTACCTTTATACTAACCATATTTCCTGCCCCCACATCCCCTCTGCCTCCATGTATACCCTTTCCCCGCTCACCACACTAGCCAATACTACTTATATTTCCTTGAAGCCACTGCCCAACAAGCATTTCCCATCCTTTATCAAGCACCACCCACAGCCTACCATCCACTACTAATCACCTGCCACCCATCTCCCCAACCTACTACCCACTGTGCATCATGCATTTACCATCACTTTTCATTCCACTGCCCATCCTCCACCACCCACCACCCACCAACCACCAGCTACTTGCACCTCAAACATTTCCCATCATATGCCAACCATCCCCAACCACCTACTGCCAATGATCTTCCACCCATCCTCTCACCCACTATCTCCACTACCTACTAACTACTGCCTATCTCCATCCACCCACTGCTTCTCACATGTCACTCATCCCCACCACCCACTGTACATCACATGCCACCAACTACACATCACCTGCCAACTGCTGCACATTACCTTCCACCCACCACCCACTTTTTTTTTCTTTTTTTTTTCAGATTTTCCTTTATTGGCAAGTTTCTTTGTTTTACATTGTGTACATTTAGTTGACTTTGTTCCATTCGTTGATTTCCAATAAAGGATGGCAGCCTGTCAGCATTGCTATCGCGGTTGCTGGTTTTAATCAGGCTCCATTACAGTGTAGATATATAACAGGCTTTCGCATTCCTACACATACTAGCAATCTCAGACATTGTTTACATTGTAATCCACTATTACTTCGAGGGTAAGTATACCATGGTGATTAAGATACTTCTGCTAAACATGAGTGTAAGCACAATAATAATGTACAATAATTCGTATACATAGTCTCACATAGTTCAATATGATGTGTTGTTATTTTACATAGTGTATGAGGCTATACATTGTGCAGGGATAATATACTCTCATTCATAATAGTTTTCGTTAACTGTTTAAAGGCTTTCAAAGAGGGAGTATTACGTATTAAAGGGTCAAAGCTATTACATTCCCTACCTCCTACATACTCAATACTCCTCATATAGGATTGACAGTTCGGTTGGTGGATTTTCAAAACAGGGGCATCATAGAGGCGGGTGTTCCTTACACTATTGTCCAAGTTGTCATTACATCTCGACCTAGTATACATAAGATTTCGGAGGTGGCATCTTCTCCTTTCATGTAATGTAGGGAGTTTCGATTCTTGGTGTAGTTCATAAGTATGTGTTCTAATTTGTCGTTTTAGACTAATTCTTAAACAATAGTTTTGTTTCTTTTGTAGTTTGTCAAGTAACATTTTTTGGCCATCAAAGTACAGAACATCAGCATAGTCAAAATAAGGAATTATGTATGCCTTATATACCTTAAGTGCAAAGTCACTATCCAGAAATGGGCGCATTTTTGTAAACTGGTAGGTTCTATAGGTCACCCTTTTGAGAGTATCTGCTATATGAAATTTATAGGTTAAAGTTTGGTCAAGACAAACTCCTAAGTACTTGTAGGATATCACATTTTGGAGCATTGTTTCGTTTAGTATCAGGTTGATGTGGCCCAGTTTTTTCACATTGAAAGCACTTCCAAAACACAAAAATTTCGTTTTGCTCGCATTTATGGATAGCTTGTTCTGGCTACACCAATTTTCAAAAAGATACATAGCATTTTGTAATGATTCCTCAATAAGTACTTTTTGGTTGCTGTCCATTATCTGGCACCCACCACCCACTCCCCATCACCTGAAACCCGTCCCCCATCACTTGTAACCCATCCCCACCACCCACTGCCCATGCCTCACCATCCACTGCCCATCATATGCCAGCCACCACCCACTGCCCATCACCTGCCACCCACCCATCCCCACCACCCACTTTCCATCGCCTACCACCCATCCCCCACCACCCACTTCCCATGCCCCACCACCTGCTGTCTATCATCTGCAACCCACCACCCACTGCCCATCACCTACCACCCGATCCCCCACTGCCCAACATCCACCACCTCCCACTGCCCACCGTCTAGTGTCCACTCTTCGTCTTGCCGCCCACTACAAGACCTTTGTCTGCATCGGGCGCCTGCTGACTCCATGAATGTTTCATAGCGGTTTTAAGCATGTGATAGATATTCAACAGTGGCGGCACTCCGTGGCAAACAATGACGCCCCCAGGCGGCTCTCAGAGGAAGCAAATTGTCGAGATCACCACCGCCGCCACGGCCGATCACTTCCGGTTAACAGCGCCGCTACCGGAGAGTATCGCAGTCGAGGCAGCGGGGGTGAAGGTGGCGGCGGAACCGGAAATGACTGTCCTATAAAGATGGCGTTGTGGTGAAGGGGCGTTATTGGAGCTGATTCTGACCGCCTGCTCATGTGGCCGGCCTTGATTTGTCCTTTCTATAAATCTCTCACGTTATAATGTACAACAGCTCTGAATTGTGTAATGCTGCAACAGTGACCAATATGAAAATTAAGGCGAACGTTTTTTGTAGATCTTGTATACATAGTTACTTGCTATTGGCATATTATGCATTAATTAGGCATTTCCCTACTTCCCAGTACAGTGGTCTCCTCTGCCTTGTCCATATCATTGATATTATAAAGTAGTATTCGTGGGAGTATTCCTAAATACGTAAACATGTACAGCCGTGCATGAGGTTATTTCGACATTGTGTCATTTGCTGGGACCAGAGATTTCAGGAAATATCTCATCTAACTGAAGAAAGACCATAGTGTTGTGGTTACAATAACATGACCTATATACGCCCATTCTTTAACCCATCTAACTAAACACTACTTGCATCTCTGTTGTGCTTTAAGTGGGATTCACACCATGGGATTCATGTACCTTACAGGGCTCAAAACCTCATGCGATTTGGTTCCTTTTTCAGGAAATGAATCCCTATAATTTAGCAGTGTCCCATATGTGTATAGATTGGAATAATCGGATAGTGGCGTACATAAAGGTTCACACTTTACGCATAAAGTACCAGGCGTAGATGACGTCCAATACGCCAGGCATGTATATACCTGATGTTCATTGTCTCCGCCGAAATCATTCACACGGAAACTAAATGTTTGGTCTTGTGTAGGGCACTGATGGAAGGGCTTCCCTTAATGAAATCTAGAGCTGCATTTGCTGTGACGATACTTAGAGTATTGCCAAGGGTTTTTCGGTTGCTTCTCGTTGCTTCCTGGTAAAAGAAGAAGCTTTTCTCTGCTGACAGCTCGTAACAAACATGACGTTGGACGAGTTCTCCCCTCAGAGGGCTTACAGCTATCACTATCAGCCCTATCATAGCCGGCACTAATATAGTAAATAGGTCTCGTCACTCATGGTGAAGGTACTAGGACTATCATAATTGGTTTATGTATTTCTATCGTCTGGGTTTGGCTGGTTTGGTGCAGTAAAGATGGTTTGGTATGGTGGTCAGCGTTGGATAGTAAGCATATGATCAATAGTATGTCATCTCCATGTAAATCCGAGTTACTCAGTATTCACCCGTTGTCACGTTCTCCACAACACTTTCATAGCCTACCACTGAGTGCCTAAATTAGAAATCTGATACATGCATTTCTTTTTGGATTTTTCTCGGTATTCAATGCCTATAGTAATGATAGGGAATCCTTCTACGGCTATTTTCTTCTAATCTATATACTAACAATATAAAAAAGACATGAAATATCAATTCTTAGTTCCTATTGGTTCTTACTATGCCCATTTCTAAATTGGGCATATTCATCACGTGATGAAGCTAATTCAACATTAGCGAAACGTCGTGATCAAATCTTTCATACACAACATGAATCCTCATCTGTATTTACCCTTACCAACTTATTGACTGTCTGTTTTTTGTTGTTTTTTGATGATTTTCACTCTTCGAATTTCCATTTTAGGGTTGTTTTTTGGGGTGTTTTTGGTCATTCTAAAATAGAGGACAGCACAATCGCCATGGGGTTGGGGTTCTTCCTTGTTCAAACCAAAAGGGGAAATGGAATATCTATAAATGTATTGCGATGGATATAATGATTTCGAAATAGAATGTAGCCCTGCAAATAGTAATCGAAAAAGTTGATCTGCTTTTAATCCTTTGACTGGGCCTTTACACAACATCGGTATTTGTTGGCCTATTCATTACATCTGCTTCTGATGGAATTGCATCCCAATGTACCGATTGACGGGGATATCTAATGTTAGGGTGCTGTCCTGACACATTGGCAACGAGAATATAAACGATTCCCAGGGCTGCGCCAGATTCGTTCTGCAGTTTAAATTGCCGCTCCAAATGGCCGAGCTGCGCAACGGGAACCAGTGTGAAAGGGATATATATCACGCTGCTTGGTGGGTACCAGCCAGTGTGGATGTGATCTGAACGGAGAGGAACCAGCACAGGAATGGAAGGCGAAATACTGGAGTGTGCAGTAGAAGTATTCATCTCACCCCTGGTATATTTTGTCCCATAGACAACATTGGGATCTCGTACTCAGCGCCCATGGAGTACTGTAACAAAATACTCAATGGCCGACGATGTCACAGTGGTTAGCCAATTAGTCAGTGATAAGGGTGAGGTAAAATCTGAAATACATTCGATTCATAACCCTTGTAAATACACCATTGGTTTTGGATTGCTAAATAATCTTACTTAATTTCGCCTTTTGAGATACTTCACAAGAGAACCTCATGGCATATTTTTAGCGACTATGGGTCTTGATGCAGTTCCTCTTGATATGTGCACATTAGATATCAACTACAATCTGTGATATATCATTTCATTTGCCTGTTTTCAAAATACGCACAACACATGCATCTTAATTGTAAACTAAACTTCTTTGAAAATGACAATGGAGTCTCAATCTTGTGAATGTAAATGTCATGCTTATATTAGATATTTACATTGACTACCGATATTTAACTTTAATGGAGTCATGCTCCTTTTAAATATGAGCCTTTATTTCCATAATTGTTTACATTCAATCCTGACCTTTCAGTATACATAAATGATATCAACGACAATGGCGATCTGCCAGTCGCCTCACCTGTTCAATGACCTTATAAATGCATTTCCTGAAACGTGATGAAGTTCCTGGTGGCTAAACAATTAAATGTCTATATTTAAGTTAGATAAAAAAATACAGAAAATCAATATTGCTTGTTGAAGCTACTGTATAAAGTTGAAAACGTGTTTTTAGCTTCAAAATATTTATAAATGACAAGAGTGCTGTTCTAAACGTGTTTTAGCCTCAAAATATTTAAAACAGTTGTCCTAAATAGTCTGTGTGTGGCTTCAGTTTGAATACGTCATCAAACGCGATGAATTTGAATAAAATAAAAGGAAGCAATTTATTCATTCCCATAAAGTATAGCAACATTCCGGAGTAGGCAATATCAAGAAGTGGTTTGTACTTCCTGGCCCTAGACAACATAATGGAAACCTATTCAAGTTAATGTTCCGAGCCTGTATCCCATCGAGTTTGAAAGGCATGGTAATTCACAATGCCAACAGGCTGTCCAGGGCCATATCTGATTACCATTCTGGTAAACCGGACTCAACGAACTCATAATTTCATCATCCCTCACTCTCTAGCCCTTATTGGCTTACTTTAATTTATTTCATTTGGATGTAAACATGAATTTACCACCTACTCGTTACATGTAACCAAGTCGATTGTCTGAAAAACTCAGGGTTACTGAGAAATGCTTTTGTTAAATTAAAAAAAAGGCGAAGCTGCATGAATTACGTAGCGATTCAAACTAGATGGGATCGAACTCTTTCTGAATTTATCTCACCCCTCACATTGATTAATTGGCAAACATTTGTGACATAATCCTACATTGAGGTTTTTTTCTAAATATTCCATGGACTAATAAATAGTACGAGTTCCCAATGTTAAGTCTATGGAGAAAAAATACCAGGGGTGAGATAATGGTGGATACTACGGCTCATATACAACAACATCAAACCCAAACCAGAACTGATTTCTTTACAAATATCAAGTGATGCATAGAGAGATTTGATCATAAGCTTACATATCCTGATAAAACCTCAAGAAAGATCCAGATGATACCAACCAGTATTCATCCTATCAGTTGCCCGGGTTCTGGATAGATAGCAGCAGAGATAGCTCAGATACAGTTATAGTTAATAGAATCTCCACACGGTAGCGGCACTGCGCCAGCCACCAAGTTTATAGTCTTCTACATTACATGCTCAACTCTACGACTGTTTTTTTTATCCGTGTATTTAGTCTGACATATACATCCGTTACGTAAGTAACTGGTTTTCTTGTTCAGCCAGCATACAATATTAGTGATCATTGTACCGCTGTATACAGCTTGACTGATATACATGTACAATGTTGGATTGATCATATCTAGCGTATTCTCTAACTAATCCTAATATATCCAGTAAAGATGAGAGAGCAAGCGATAAGCTGACATTGTTCTTATAAATCTACGGAGTGTGGTTTCTGAGCACTTTTTAATGTACAATTTGAAACTTACTACTGAACCAATGTTCCTCACCTGCGAAGGCAGTTCGTTACATACTGTATAGTTAGCCCCACAGTACATTAAGCTCCTTGTAGTAGATATCCCTTACACCATAAGAATTATTATGATAATCTGATAAATCTGAATTAATTTTTTAAGATTTATTTTTCTGGTCCGGCCTGGTATAAAAAGTGCGCGCACTATATTTTCCTATTGTCCCATGGCATCATTATTTTTCCCCAAGAGCCATTAGTGAAATATCAGATTACTCATTTTTGTTGATTAGGGATATCGACTGGGGTAAAAAAAAAAAAGGGTTCTGCTCAATGGTCTCGCTCTGTGCACCATGGCTCTGTTTAATTCCCTTTTTACACCTACGAGAGTATATGATCCCAATACGTCTCGTATGAGGATTCTGATAATTCATAATTTGAATTATTGTATGCAAGAACAGTTGTAGCTGAGGATAGAAGAGGTATCGTCAATTTCCTGTTTAATAACTTATCGTGGATGTGACCCACATCGTCCATAGACTCGCTCATTTACCCTAACAGGCGACACCCCTTGTGGTATCTTAGGTGAATCAGATTATCAAGAATTGCATTATTCATCCATTTTAACCAGTGGAAATATGTTTGTTATGGCAGCAAATGAAGAAATGATAAAATAAGTTGTAAAAAAAAACTAGGCGGCGCCACCTGCAGTGATTGGAAACTCTCGTACAAACCGTCCTCCTACCGTCTTTAATACAGCATGCTCTCTACTCAGCAACGAAATGTGTGTGAATCGAATCAGACAATGAATTTCTCTAACTTCTGAACGACAGGGGTTATTAAACGGAAAAGGCCTACTCTCGCCGAAAATATCGTCCCAGCTTCTATCCCTCGCCAAGATTGTCGTCCTTTACGAGTGTAGGTAATTCAACAGTCGCTAGGTACCCCCGAGAAGCACAGGGATTTCGACTGATCACATTCAAGGCCAACCAAGGGTCTTCCATTCCCGTTTTAAGGAATTTGCTGCCTCATATAGACTAAGAAAACGCGATATTACGTCGGTATTGGCCACAGCGTAGGGCTGAGATTTTGTGAGGAGGTTGAAGACATCGTTTAATTGGTGTGAATGAGGTTCAATTGAATACCGTCTTTGTTAAACAAGCACGGGGTTTTCAAGTTTCCTCCTGTCCGATATAAATGTGTTATGTATCGATGTATAGGGGCAACAGAGGCAAATATAAATCTGAAAACCGTTTCCTGATATCTTATTTAGATCCGAAGTTATTAAACTTTAACTATTTTATAGAATATTGAATATATAGTATGTCAATGGCGCGTGGCTCACCCCGGCTCGGCTCCCGGCGGTTCATACTAAGCCATATTTCATAGGTTGTCCCTCCGAAGTGTCCGTTTATACGGGGTTAAGTAGCTTTTCGTACAGAACTAACTGCCCGCTTATATCACGCGAAGTAACTGCTTACGCGGGGTTCTACAGTACTGGAAATGAAAACATGAATTTCCATGAAAAACGGAGAGCTGCCATCTCTGTAATATTCGAGATCTTAACAAAGTGATTAAGACGGTAAATCATATAAGCATATACATGTATCTACGGATGTATGGAATGCAGATTCCGGTATTTGATGTGCAGGATATCCTCAGGATTGATGATAGACCGGTGGAAATAAATATAGAAATCCAGGATATTTTTTAAAACGTTTTATTCAAAACATTTATCACACTTAACGGTTTATGTACATGCGCCTAGAACGTTTTGATATGATGATCATAGTGTCGGATGAAGGGAAAATAGATCCTGGACACCATATAACACAGGACCTTTACCAAAATCCTAAAGAAGTTTGATTGTGCCCTCAAGACTAAATATCCTAGAAAGGTATCAGTTCCCGTAACAAAATGCCTCGGCTTTTTTCTAGTTGCGTCGTGTTCTAACTGCCGAGACGATGGGTTTTAAGACCAATGGAAACCCAATTAGCTGGATACCTGTTCTGGTTCATTACTATAAAGCAAAACTTGTGGCTTCCTACGTGGCCTCTTTCAGTGTCCGTGTGTGGCTATAACGTAAACGGGTATCTATTGCTTCAACCGGCTCCGTCTCTGTTTTTTTGTGATATTGCATGTCGCACATGCCTACCTTTGTCTATAGCAACCCTCCCGTTCCCCACCCTCTGTCCCCTATTGCCTTCACCAGGCTTTCACGTTAATATCCCTGGAGCCTAATAATCCCCTGGTCTTATTTTAGGGAGAGGGAGTGGGGAGGGGTGAGAGACGCCAATTAACTGAGCACATTGAGTGTGAGCGCGACACACGCACACAACACTCTCCAGATAAAACACGATCCATCACCACATTTTCGTCTGTACCACCAGGAAAACCACGTGACCGGATCTGACATCAATACCGGAAGTGCTGACACCACGTGACCGGAAGTGCTGTCACCACGTGACCGGAAGTGCCGGTACCACGCCATCGGAAATGAGGGCATTGATGAGACGTACCCCAGTGGATGAGATGAGAGAAGCGGCGATTATCGGGTATAAAAAGAACAATTATGACACTTACAAGCAACTGCTCAGGGCGGAAAATACAACGACTAATCAATCTAAAATGGCAAAAACAGACAGTGAGGATATGATTAACATTATGTTCCACTTCCACCAGGGATTGTGCTGTTTGTTTTTGTGGTGACTGCTATTCGGTAATCATAGAAGCGTGTGCCTTTATGGGAGATTTATAACTGCGGATGATGACTATTATGATAAGAAGGGAGTGGAATGTAGTTCTGGTTATACATATTTTCTGATTGGACGAATCAGATACCTACGCACTTTACCATACATACAGCACCTTCCAGTACAACATACCCCATGCATATCATACATATATAATCCTATATAAGTGTCCTAAGGGTAAGATTTCATTGATCTGATCCAACAAACATCATGTATCTATATAATCAATTATCAATATAAATATATCTAAAACTGTGGCTGTTTGGCTGTTCAATAATAAAGAATCAGGAAAATGAACCACTGTGTGCTAAGTCAATTTTAAAGCCATTGTATACCTAACACACCTCTCTGATACTATATTACACATGCTCACTGTCTCACCAGATCCAAACACTTGGATAATGTATGATAATTGAATATGTCATAGATCTCTGGCGCATTATATATATATATATATATATACGCCTAGATACATGTGATACAATCAACTTTAACATGCAGGAATACCTACAATAATATTTCACATAACAAGCCTAAATATAGATACAAATGGGCATAGATTAATTTCATAATTGATATGTCGCTATATTCCGTCATGTTCATAATAATCACAGAATTCAATTTCGCAAATAACCTTTGCAGTTGGGTATACTATTAATCAAGGAAACTGCATGGTTTTCAACACAGCGAGAGGGATTCGGCAAATAGCCTGGCATAACCCTCTTTTACACACTTACTTTTGTATAAAAGAGGAAATTGCACTTACTCTTGATTACTATTGATAAGTGACTTAAATAACACTAAGAACGTCAACAACTTCGACAATTAAACATCAAGTGCAAAATTCAAGTTCTTGTCAGTGCATGAATCAAGTTGTACGTTGATTTTTGTCTGTTTTGCATAATTATAATATGAATGAAGATATCAAGTGTAATGGATGTAAACATAATAGTCGCTGTGACGACAGGATTGTCTATTTGTATATGTTCATAGAACAGTATGAAATGTAAATATCACACCTGGGAATGTTAGAGCGTGTATTGCTGGAAGCGTCAGCGGACGTCGTCACAGGCAAAATATGACTCATCAGATGATGACGCCATATACCCGAGAACATGTGACGTCATAGAGGTGGCAGTGCAGCCATGTATTGGGGAATCCTCGGGGAATCTGCCTTGTTTCTCCACTAGAGACACATGTGTGGATCTCTCCGATGTGTGGCATACAACAGAGGTTCATGGGTACGGCGATATGCGAGTACTATATGGACACATATTTAGTGTGGCTGAATGGAATCTGTTCGGTGCTGGTTTGTGTCGAAAATATTCACCGAGTGCGAAGGACGAGGTGAATATTTCCGTCCAAAAGAACAAGGGACAGATGTAATTGAGACACACTCAATCATTATCATTATATTCCTGGAAATAATTGAAAATGCCATTTTACAAGTCACGTGGTACGGAGTGTACAGACTATTAGTTCATGCATAGTGTGCAAAATGGAATTCCTAGAGCTGGCCAGTAGGTGTGAGACATTCACAGTGCTCAAGACCTGTTATTTCAACAACAATGAGTCTATCACCAATGTAGAAGCACAGCCCTTGCTGTATTGCTGTGCTGAGTCATGGTATGAAAGATAAAGAGAATTCAATGTGTATTGAAGTTGAGATGATTATGAACAGTCTGTTATAAACTGTGGATGAGATCCCATGATATAGTACATTATCAACTGAAACTGGGGTTCGCTTTTCTGTCACAACAGGATATCTTTGGCTTTATGTCCATATCGGATCGGTGAATGTAAAACTTAATCATGGTGAATGTCATCTATATCGAAGGCTTTGATACAATAGACTCTTGCAATGAAAAGTGAAACGAGTGATATTTCCAGGTGGACATTATCTCGCCCCTGATATCTTTTTTCCCATAAACTTAACATTGGGAACTAGTACTCAACGTCTATGGATTATTGTAAGAAAACCCCAAAGGGAGATGATGTCCCAAATGTTAGTCAATCAGTCAGTGATGGAGGTGAGATAAATCTATGCTCTTCATCTTGGTTTTCTACATAATTTCACTTGCCTCGTGAGATTACTCCGCAACCAAAACTCATGGCTACAGATCTCGATGCAGTTCCTTCATTTTACTCCTACAGAACCAGTCAGAATGTCATCTCCTGACCTCTTCGTCATTGATATTCGCAGGACCTAGTCCAGCCCCCTCGAGAACCTGAAGGGAGGCATGGACTTCTAAGGAGTGACTGATATAAGGAGAAGGATTACAAAAGCCACAGGGTGTTTTAAGAACCTACATGACAATCACGGCCTTAAAACTATAGGACATCATAATATTGTTTTTCGAGCCAATGCATTCCTCTTACCGATAACAACTGGTGACATTATTTTTGATACAATTCATAATCCGCTTCCATTGCTGCTACGACAACTACCAGTCATTACTCACATCTGGGATATGACTGACCCAGCTGCAGCCTCGTCTGGCCTCGTTGTAGCCAATTCATTCTAACCATTGAATCGGTGGAATGCGTGTCAATATAGACGTTAGATGTAGGACGTGGTTCGTCTGCATAGACGTTAGATGTAGGACGTAGGGCGTCTCTATAGAGATTAGATATCGGACGTGGGGCGCCTGTATTGGTGGTGGCCACTGCCCGATCGTGCTGATTCTACGGTGTCCCTGTAGACGGCGCTGTAGCGGACCTGCGCGCGCTGCTGGCGGCGTCTGTTCTGGACGAGACGCAGCACGATGCAGAGAATACCGAGAACGCAGAGGACGATGATCGGAATCACAATGGCGGCTACGATCATGGAACGCCGGCTGCTGTTGTCTTCTGCTGAGGGTTGTGCGCTCAGAACGTCACGGGTCACGTTTGCCAACGGCAGTCCTGCCAACTTCGCGGGGGTGGCACATCTGTGTGTGCAAGGAGAAAAGAGACTTAACTTTTTTATCCATCGCCTATACAAAGTCTGCATTGAAAATATATGGGAACGCAGGAAATCACTACCCATTGTTTAAAACTGTCAGATACCATTACTATTGTATAGGGATCCAAATCTATGGTATACGACCTCAAAACTTACTAATATGGGAAAATAGTTCCTTTATTGTAATATGGAAATGTAACCCCTCTTCCTATACCCTTTACTATGGCAAATACAACTAGGAGCAAATAGTACGCCATCATTGATGAATGAGCGTGCAATTTTAAGTGAATAACACCTTAAAGGATCGTTTTCTGTAACCTACTTGCACCCAGTCAACTTGCCATTTCTCTAACTGCCTGAAACTAGGATCAGAACATATCAAGCAATAGTGGGTCAATGAGATATTTTGGTCTGAGTGATTGGTCATGGTCTGCTGGGCATGCCTCCAAGACCCTCAGACACTGGCCCCTGTCCCTTATCCAATAGCACAGCGAATAGCACACAGGTAGTGAAGGGATAGATTTAAATCAGCATGCTGAAAGTGTATGTGATCACTCCTTTTGCACGCTCATTCATCAATGATCAACATTCTATTTGCTCCTAGTTATACACTGGTTATGTACTGGCCTCTCGATCCCCTTGAAATGGGAGTCATTTGTACCCCTCTTTATGAACGATATATAGATGTATATATAAAAACATGATTTTTTTCGGGGGATCTTTATTGCATTCGACATTTTACAATGTCGTTCTTCCACGCAATGGGGTGAACATAACATGTAACATTAAACAGCATACTAATGGTATTTGCAGATGAGTGAGGTCATTCATTTTTTTAGGATTAACACAATCAATTCTGTTTATGCTGAGATGAATTTATCTGGCCTATAGGTATGTCCTAGTTCCTATTTGTCTAATTATCCGAAAACATTTTCATCACGTATGTTTTAAAAATTCTATTCCTTCTTATCAAATGTGGTTTTAAATCATGAAACCTCCTATGCTAATTCAATGAATCCCACTACTCTTTGGAAAACGATGAAAATAAGACAGACTGTTGAAACTTACGTCACGTTTTCATGGTCGATCTTTTCGAACTTCTCCACGTGCAGATCCTTCATCCAAATGATCTTCTTGTCGCAGTGCCATGGGTTGTGCCCCAGGTAGAACAGATTCAGTTGGTTCAGCGGTATCGTCCCGTTTTCCAGTGACGTCAGCGTGTTGTTGTCCAACCACAGCTCGTGTAACGTCTGCTTCATGGGGACAAACGTATCTCGTGCGATCTCGCGCAGCCTGTTGTTGCTGAGCCGCAGGGTATTTATTTTGGTGAGACCGGAAAAGGCATTAACGTCAGCGTCGTTTGCTTGGCATTGGCCGATGTCAAGGTACTCCAAGTTTGGGAAATCCTGATAATGAAGAGTCAGAAAATTACATTAATAAAGTGTAATGACGAAGGGGCTTGTGATTGGAAAAGGTGTTTATACTCGCTTGGGTGAAATAAGGGTATTCTGGTGAATTCTTGTTTTGATTTTTCAGTGTGTTTTTATTTGTGTTATTTTCTTGTTTGTTTTTAGTGGAGTTTTTTTGTTTTTGTTTTGTTTTCTTTTTGTTTGTTGTTATATTAGGGGGGTACCGTCTTGTCTACAAGAATACAAACTTGCTGGTAAGATATGCCATTCTTATCAAAGTTACAACGAGTAGAGGATCTGATTTTAGAATAAAGTGGTTACGAATATATGGCCATGTATCTTCGAATGTAAATGGAACGGTGGACAACTTTTGAGTCAAGACCTTGACAGCTAAAAGATATCCAGCTATAAGTTTATTATCTAAGACACCCCACTAGCTTCGCAATGAGGTAGAACTTACATCTGTAAGGCAGGAATTTGATTACAATAGAGATAGGCCATAGAGATATACAATAGAGATATAGTTTAACTCATCTAAAGGTCATGTCCCATCGAGCCGTCAATTCGGTAAACCCGACATATCGCTGCCACAGTGTCTGTATTAACATTGCCATGTGGGAGTAATACCGACTCGCGTGAACTATGGCCTGAACAGCTCTATCATAAGGACGAGCTAGAATCACCACCAGTGCTGAGTCATTGACAGTACTGAGGAAAAGGAGGGCGACGCCCAGACCTAGTTTCAAGGGATGAATACAGAAGTTTCCATACTACATTCATACTGCTACATTGGATACAGGGTCGGCATATTTCTCTTGACCAACAGAAACCTCAACGATTATTTCAATTACTCCAATCGGATGGTGGTGCTCACCGCAGAAAGGTCAATGGCAGTAAAGGTCTGTGGGCAGTTTCCACCCACTACAGATTATTGAATCGGGATACCGACCCATTTATTTCAAGCAGATGTGACCCATATTATCGCCAACAGAGTCGAACCATCCGTCTTTCTTTGATTCTTACTACCGATTTATAGAACGGTGACATATTTCTTCAACGACAGAATCAAATGAGTTTGGATTTGTCAGATGTGTGTTCTGTCAGTCGGAGGTGACAAATTTCGATACTGAAATTGTTTCAAGTTGCCAGCCTCCAGTGGCCGCTATTTTAACCAGTGGCCGAAAATTTAGGTTGGTTATCTCTAATCAATTTATCGGTCGGCCGATGGAAATCCCAAATCTTATGTATTGTACATTACCTAAGTAATAATGCTATAAATAGAAAATAATTGATGGTTTTGTGGACAGGCGGCCATAAACAACTAGAGGTTGACGTGTAGTAATACAGGGCGTTAGCGAGTGTATAACCAAGTCAACCTCGAGTGGTTAACAGAGCCGGCTGTCGTTTGTTGCATTTATAATCTATTTTCTCAAGTAAATTAAACCCAGGATTTGCTATATTAAAGAATAAATTAATACGGATGATGGTGGTTATAGTATATGACAGACTCCCCATACATTTTCAATAGCGACTTTGTATACTATAGATCTATGGTAAATTACTATAGTAAAGACTAACGGTACATACCTTGAACATGTCTGCTTTGAAGGATCCAATTTGATTCCCGAAGAGAATCAGTTTCCTCAAAGAGCTTCCAACTTTGGTGATGGCTGTGGGAATTCCAGTAAATTTGTTGAAACTGAACTCTAAATCATTTAACTTTTTGTTTTCCGTAAATAGATTATCAGGGAGACTCGAAAGCTGATTTCCAGACATACTGAGCTTTTCAAGATTGTGTAATCGGCTAAATACATCTTCCGGAAGCTCAGAGAATTCATTTCTATCCAAGATGAGTTGTGAAACTTGGCTCAAAAAGAGAATATCCTTGGAAATAGTTTTGAGATAGTTCGAACTCAGGTCGAGTTCTAGCAGAGAAGTTGACAGAGAACTGAAAGCATTATCTCCAATCGTCTCTATCTGAAAGGCAATAGAGGAAGGTTGTTAGTAAACCCAAACTCTAAATATCTGGTTTATGAATATGTATTCCACATGTATAAGCGAGCATTTACATTCATGTATATATTTATAGATACTTGCGCATGCTTTTATATACGTTTATATCATATGTTACTATTTTACGCAGAACTTAACAGATGTGTAAAACGTTGATCTAATCTATGGTTATCTGTCATCATTGATTATCACTAGTTAATTGTTTATGTCTTATAACTAATATTGAATTAAATTTTAATTATTTTCTCGTCCTTCTCTGGTAGAATGTGGAGGGCAACAAAGGAAATTTAATTTCTATCTTGAAGGAAATGTGATGTAAGACTATGAAGGAACTGCATTGAGATCCATAGCCACTGAAAATATGCCATGAGCTTTGATTCCGGAGTAATCTCATGAGGCAAAGCCGAGGAAGATTATGTATCAAACCAAAACGAATGGCTATTTCAGTGGCTATGGATCAAGAAAGTGGCTATGGATCAAGTGTAATTCAGATTTTATCTCCCCTATCCCTGAATGATTCGCTAATGTTTGTGACATCATCCCCTTTTGAGTTGGGGACCTTTTTATTACAATACTCTATGGGCGTTGCGTATAAGTTCCCAATGCTACATCTATAGGGGGGGGGGGGGGTACCAGGACTGAGATAAAGTAGTGTTCCCTATAATTCCTCCTTTAATGCGGGTATTATTCCCCAAATATGCTAACTTGATCACGTGCGTACCTTGCTATTCATCAGAGTTAAAGTTGTAATCTTCGGATAGTTTGGTACTGTTTCGATGTGTTTGAATTCGCACTGATCGAACAAGAAGAGCTCAATCATTGAGAAGTTTCCGGCCTCGGGTAAGGCGGTCAGACCGGTGCACCTCAGACTGTTGTCGGCCTCACACGTGCATCCCGCCGGTAAGTTTATGTTGAAACACGTCTCTGCTGCACCCAGCAACGCCAGCGTCGCCGCGCATGCGTAAAAGAAGATCACGTGACTAGATGTTCCCATGACTATGGATTTAATGTCCTATCGAAGATCTGAAAGACAAAAGTCAAATGGTGATTGAATAAAGAGAGCATCGGTAATCACTGACAGAAATCGTGATTGAAATGGTAAACTCTCAGGTCTTAGTGTTAATTGGTTAATGAAAGTTCTCTGACGTTTTAATACAACATACTTTGAATGAAGTGTTTACAAAACATCAACCGATGACTTGGTTCTGATTCTTTACAGTTAAAACGTGATGTACCGAAATCCAATATGTTCGACCGTGTGTTTAATATTTCCTGTACACTTATGTAGTGATTATGGTGATCTAGGAGCAAATAGCATGGTCATCATAGGTGAAGGAGCAAGGAATTATAGATAAATGATAATTAAAGGGTTTGGGTTATATATATTCAGTTAATGAGTTATTTTCTTTTACCACTTGTACCTAGTCAACCTGCTATTTCTGCAACTACCTGTCACGGATCCAAAAATATCAAGCACCCGTAGTTTGATGAGTTATTTCGATCTCTAGTGATTGAGACACCGACCCTCTGCTCCTTTCCCAATGTCGTAGTGTTAGCATGCAGATGGTGAAGGGTTGGTTATTTTTGCAGCCAGCTCAAAGTCTATGCTACCACTCTAAACATTAGGCATCATAAATGAGCCTATGGCCCACGCTAAATAAAGAGAGTGACGATCAATTGAACATGTCAATGACGTCCAACGGATACCTGTTATGTAGTTCAAGATGTAAGTATCCTACCAAAATGGTTCTGTGATGAATTATGAGACAAAAAGACAATCAGGAGATTAAAAGATTAGGATTTAGAGACGATTCTGAGACAAAGAGATCGAGATTGTTCGATAATTATGAGACTAAAAGATCTAAATCAAAAACAATTTGAAGACTAAAAATTTGTCAATATTGTGAAATGATTCTTAGATCAAGAAATCTAAATTGTAAGGTAATTATGAGGGCAAACAATCAAAACAATTGTGGAACAAAAAGATCGAGATTGTGAGACAATTGTGGGACAAAAACATCAAGACTGTGAGACAATTGTGGGACAGAACTATGAAGATTGTGAGACTATCGTGGGACAAAAAGATCAAGATTGTGAGACAATTGTGGGGAAAATCTAAAACAACTGAGGCATCCAAAAGATGGCCTGCGTTTAACAAAGGATATCGATGTCAGTTTCGCAGTCGATTTTCATGCGCAGCCTAAACACACACTCTTAGCGTGCTGCCATTTTGAATTAATCCTTCCACAGAAATTATCAAAAGATGGTAAGTAATCAAAAAAGCCAGGTGAGTGTAAAACTAGCTTTTGTAATTATCTAATCTCAAAACAATACTTGTTTAGATAGATGAATATCTAATAAATTAGCTATTGTTAGATTTCTATCACAGGACGTCTGTTTGCACTATTTCTCTTAGTAGGCTAGGGCATAAGAATGTTTGGAGAAGGCCCGGTGATGTTAAATTTTTCTCCAGTCAGTGGAATACTCCCTTTAAGTAACACAACGTCGACTTCTCTGCTCTGTTATATGTACACAATATCTTGTCTATCACGCGTGACTTCGCATATGATTCAATCTTGCCTGCATGTGAACAAGTTAACTTGTCTGAAAGCCAATTGTTAGTAGGTATGCAATCTATTCATATAGTATTACAATCTGATATATCAAAAGTAATTGCAGTATGATACATGAGTATAGAGGTACTACTCACACAGTCTCTTTCAGGTAAGTCCTCTGGGCCTAAAGCCTCCAATTTCTCTTCCTCCTTACAGAAGTCAATGCGATACCCTCATATAAGTCCATACACTGAGGTACACTGCACTGGTTAGATTCTTATAGGCCCTTCGGAATGGTTTTTACCGGCCACTGCTTGGGGAAACCCTCGATGGTCTCTAGTGTTATGAGCTGACTGGTTTCACTTCCTGGACAAGGTTTTAAAATAACCACATGTTTAATATCCTATGCCCACTTACATAATTACTGACATAAAATGCTGCACGAATTTTGTAACCATGTCTAGATAGAAAGAAGTTTCCCAGTGTATTCGCCTCGGGAAAAGGCAGCATATCTTATTTATAGCCCATCCCATGGAATCTGATCTCATGTGGATGTAGCAGAATTACTAAAAGAAATAACCTTACTCTTAAGCCTTTTCTATTCCAGGTATGTGCAAACACATACACATGTGCAGATATTACTTGATATTATAACCTACACAGAGATACATGTATAGATCGAGATAGATGCATGTATACACATTTATCTCACCCCAGATATTTTTTCTCCATAGACTTAACATTGGAAACTCGTATCTGACACCCATTAGATATTTAGGAAATATATCCAATGGGGGATAATGTCACAAATGTTAGCCCATTAGTCAATATTAAGGGTGAGATAAAAGACATAGCAATTCACCTGATTCAAACTCGATGGGATACGAGCTCAGACCCTAAACTTTCATGGGTTTCCTCTATAATAAACGCTAGGGCTCTCGCGGTTTTCAAAACCACGATTTCGTTCTGGGGTCTTACAGCCGACCGATTTCCTAAAGGAAGGAAAAGGAAATCGTTGGGTGTTTGGCAGGCAATAGAAATCCCAATTATATGAAAAGTGAGTTTTCTCACCCAATTGATAGATATTTCTAGCTTACTTTTATATTAACAAACATACACATTTATTCACGTTCCGTTCGTGTAGGCTTACGTGATCCTTATCCTACCCACTACATTGTCACCACCTGGAACGATGCCTATTTCAATTCAAGAGAAATGCAAATAATATGGGTTTTTGCTGAAATCATTGCCCAACCCTGAGCCCAGTCAAAAGGTGGTTTTTCAGCATGGATTAAGCTTTCACCTACACACCCTGTGTACCCATCCTTTTAGTGGATAAATAAATCAACTTTAGCGCATTATGTGAAGATATTCAAGTCAAAACAAGAAAAGATCTACTCAGACACTGCAATATATTGTACGTTAAGAGGATTGCTTCTGTGGGCGCCATCTGCTACATATTCTATATTATCTGTCACATTATTGACATTCCATCGATTATTTCAAGCTCATTGTCTGTTACTATCTTCGTTTGCAGTGGTTCACTCTGCTAGCCAGCAAACTTCCTGATCACAGACATATATATCTGGTCACATTAGTGAAAGTAAATTTGACGTTTGGGTCTTTAAATACGTGGTTGTTAGGCGAAGTGGTGGCAATAGCGAGGTGGTCGTATTACTGAGAGTTTTGTAAACATTAAACCGAGGCAAATAGTTTTGGACTGACTCAAAACATCAGTCATCGTGGGGTGGCCGTATTAGCGAGGTGGTCCTACAACCTACTTATTCTCTAATAGAGACACCGTAGCTACTCCACATGGTGGGTATATATACCAGGAATAGTCTCTGTATCATGCCATGTATCGTCCTGTGTACGTGGTTGTCATTGATGTATGTCTGACACTTGAGTGGAAGAACGCTTATTCGCCGAATAATTCAAGTTTATTGAATTAAAAAAAATATTAAAAGGTATTTGATATACATTCAGGTTGGGTTTTTTCCAAGTGATATGACATGGTCAATAAATCAGTCTTCTCTTGACTCGTAGTCGAACCACATGCTCTTTTGTCTAACCTTTGGCGTTTTTTTGGCATAAAACCATTGAAATATCCGTCACTTGTCAGCACTTGTTACTAGCCTCTTCTGTTAACGCATACTTACCACCAACCTCTTGTTAACCCCAATGTCAAGTGCTCTAGTTAATGTACACGGTCCCTCCATTTGTCAAGATGTTCGGTCCAATATATCAGTAAATTACTTTATGGCATATTTATGGTTTCCTTAAAAGAAATGCATATATAATTCAAGATAATTACACCCACCTGAGTGATTTGCACCTTGCCCCTTTACCATGACAGTCAGGCCATACCTGTTGTATTCAGCTAGACGTGTACAGGTGTTAAGAGACCATTCTGATAACGCTGTTAAATACAGATAAGACAGGGATGGAGGCGATAGTACAGTGGGCCTGTGGACGAAAGGCAGCTGGCAGCCGGAACGATGTCATGGTGTATCAGGGGAGCTTCAAATCACGCATTGTGTGTTATCAAGTTATTTCCATATTTGATGTTTTTTGAAGATTTTTATAAATTCATTTCTGTTGCATAATAGATCTTGCAACGGATACAATAGAAGACGAGGTATTCCAAACGTAAGAGGAGGCCGTCAGATGGCCAACTTTATCTCTCCCGTGGTATTTTTTCCAGGGCTTTTATACGATGGGTGATAAATGATCCGGCCATGCATAGACTAGCTTCAGTCTCGGTCTCCTATGCCTATCCCTTCATCTACTCCACCCTTCCTCAATATGGAACAGGAGTCCTGGGCCTGTCAGGCTTTAGGGGAAGTCCACATGTTGCAAAGTAGTTTTATTTGTTGATACTGCACATAATCGAAGACTTGAGCAAGTCTACGTTCTACACACCAAGGAACTTTCGATATCTTCTTAAGAAAGTATGCAACTTCCCATAACAGAACGTTTTATGTCTACTTGAGGGGAGACAGCCTTGGAAAAAGGCGGTAGTCAGAGGTACAAACTCAGCAGTCTCTGGGAAGTTTATGGTAACTGTCCTATAACTAGCTGGCAAGAGCAAGCGGACCGTATGGCGTGAATGAAATCCAGTCACAAACAATCATCTCAAAAAGTATCTTAGTGCACTGTAAAAATGGGGAAATATCCTCAGTATCTAACGATCCTGTCACCAGCTAGAGGAAGGAAACGTGGGTTACTCATGGGCTTTGCTCAGGGGTAGTCATTGCTCCCCCCGGTGTCCCCCTCTACCGCGCCTCACGGGCGCCCCTCCTGCCCCCTCGCGGCTCTCACTCATACTACGCAGTCACGTGGTACAGCCCGGTCCAGACCCCAGCCTCACTTCTCCTTCACCCGCCCTGCAGTACGCACGTACTACAGTACCATTTTCGTCTCTTGGCCACGTGCTTCGCCTCATACTCCCCGAGTACAGGCTAGCACCCCCATACACGCGATACGGTATAGTGAACGGAGAAATGGGTCCCACGACGAGGAGTACCCCGATGCCTAGCACATCGAAGCCGACGGAATCCACGGCGGAGTCGGAGGCCACTCTCCAGGAAACGGCCGAGTCCGCCAACGAGAACATCGAGTCGGTCTCGGACAGCGGGCGTACGGTAAAGACGGCTAGGATATCGAAGCTCGAGTCCAACATGGAAAAAATGGGTAGGACGATGGATAGCATGTTTCAGACGATGCAGGCCATGGCACGCCAACGGTCGCCGACGAGGGCTACACAGCCGACGGTACGAGAGGCACGCTCCACGGCCGAGGATCGGACAAGAGACTGGGCCCAGGACCAGACATCGAGGCTACCCGCACCCAGACAACTCAGGGAACGCTACCTGAGCGAGGACCTGCTCCAGCGAGAGATCGACCGCGAGGGCATTCGTCATGACCGCAAGGCCGGTAGGTTCTCATCTGATTTGACCGTACATAAACTGATATCTAAGCCGTATATGTATGTGGAACGTGAGGGCCTGTATACCATGTCCCAAAAGCTCGAGGTTAGGGGAAGCCTGGCCCCCATGGAGTACGTGAGCGCGTTCTTACTGATGATGGAGGACGAGCGGGCGATACCCGAGGGCGACCGCCGGGACATGTACAGGCACCTCTCTCAGGTTACAGTGGATGCCCAGACACGGCCGTGGCCCGCGGTTAGGAGGTGGTCTAACTACATCTTCGATCAGGTTGAGGCGGGCCGCGTGTATTGGTCCGATCACGTGCGCATTCAAGACGAACGCGTACGCATAGCCATGACGGCCGCCACCTACTCACGTAGGCCATTTTCATTATATTATACAATTACGTATGTATTGTCTATACAACTCTATTGTATATCTTACTTTAATATTTTAATAATTGACATCCATTCTACCGTCAATTATCATTTATCTACTTTTACTTACCTTCATATTCACATTACATTTTAATATGTCGTCCAGTAAGGTCGCCATAAATATTTTACTGCATTTTACTCACATAAAATTAAATAAAATTTTATACTCCCAGCTACTGCTTCTCTACTTTCATCCGGGGATAGGGTAATGAGGTATAGGGAGATTCCGGCCAGTTTTACCATCATCACAATAGATTGAAAACCAATCAAACTGCTATGTATATCTTTTTGAGCGTGGGTTCCACGCTCATACTGTACCTGAAGGTTAGGGTAGACACATAAACTTTGGGCTAGCTGCAAAAAAAAACTAACCCTTCCCCATCTGTGTGCCAATTATGTGACATTGGGAATTGAGCAGAGTGCCAGGTCTCAGTGTGTTAGAGCATTACAGCTGGCTATGACCAATCACTAGAAACCAGAATACTTCATTGACCGACTGGTACTTCACATATTTGGATACTAGAAAGGTAGTTGCCCATGGGTACTTACAGAAATGGCAAGTTGGCTGGGTAAAGTTGGGTTAAAGAAAATGACCCATGATTGAATAAGAGACAAACTTATTATCTATCTATAATTCCACGCTCATTCAATGAATTAGCCTTGTCTACACTATTTGATTACTGTTATATGATGTATTGTATGGTAGTAGGTTGTGTTCAACAAACGCCTTTGATAAACCTATTGTACTGTGTTCCAATGTTAATAATCAAGATAGTAAAACAAAATCCGCACTCACCTAATATAATGGAGAGAAACTATAACCACTATTTATACTGACAGAAGGGGAAGTTATTTCAAATTGTTCACTCGTAAATCCCATCAACCAGCGAACTAATCCCCAACTTTCTATTTCCTATATAAATGTTCTTGACCTTGTTGTGTAGGCAAAGGCTTATCTACATCCTGCATCTCGTTATCTGTGTTTTCATGTTTGCTTGCTTACTTGATGCCTCCTTTTGTCATGAGTGAGTCATATTTTTCGGATATCAGTGGCGGAAATCCCCACCTCCAACTCCACTTCAAATAATACAGTCTTAACTTCTTCTTTTTATCATCGAATAGTATTTTTGTCTATTTGGTCAAGTATGAAAAAAAGATTTCTTGATAATTACACCCACCTAAGCAATTAACGAATGAATATATGTGTTTTACTTTCACTTCCTTTTTTAATTACTTAATTGGAAATGTCAGAGCTTTCATACACAATTATGTGGACCACAATACTATCAACAGGTATGTGGTATATGCTGCTTTAATTCCACATCAATATATCATCGACTATTGTGAGCACACACTTGACCCTGGAATGCACTCATACCTATCTATACATATATATATATATATATATATATATATATATATATATATATATATATATATATATATATATATAATGAATTTATCTCTGCATAGATTACCCTTTTATTGGTACGTGTGCCAAGCCAACTGAACCGTTATGGCTTATCTGTTTTTTCTTTCTCGATTATTTAGAATCACCAATGACCTGTATTGAGAGAAAACGTGGTTACTGTGCCCATCGGGATGGATGTTCAAGGTCCTTTGTGACATTTATCTCACCCCTTGTATAAATGTCCATAGGCTTAACCTTGGGAACTCGTTCTCCATGCCCGTACAAGTATTGCAGTCCGTTCTCCATGGTTTATATCATGTGTGTTGTCCATTCGTTTAGTGTGTACAGGGGTGAGATAAATAAAGAAAGCAACTCGTTTTGGTCAGAGAAATCATTCTCCAACTCGTTTGAATGCTATGTGATATTCACTCGGTTGTAGCCTCGTTCATATCACTCCGTATCAAACTCGTGGAGAACAACCACTTTGACCCAAACTCATCATATGGCAGAGATCATATCCTTTGATCTCCCAAAATGGTGATTATTTGATAATTTCATATACCCAGAAAATGTTAAATTTCCAGATCGAGTATTTGATGTACACAAAACAGCTGGTAAATTTTGTCATATCCAACCAGCCCACTAACCTCTAAGTGACTTGCATTAATGGAACATATCCAAGGGTCAGTGTGTAGACGTTCCCGGTTGAAGGCAGGTCTGGGTACTGGAGACTAAGTGGAGCAGGATTGAGACTCCCGACCCTTAGACCCGGCGTGAAAACCTGCTCAGGTGGGACAGTCCAGAAGGGATTGGCATCTGTGACGTCACTGACTGCTAGGTTGGCGTATTTAAAGTGAGTCACAACCCGCTGAATTCTTATCATATTAATGAAGTACCAGTGGGGTCTATTCTTCATTTGACTCACGGTATGTGTGTCTGTTTGTATGTAAACTCATATATATATATATATATATATATATATATATATATATATATATATATATATGGCAGGAATTGTAAGCGATGATATCCCTAGCATTGATGGGTGATCTGCAGTGAAACTTGCATACATCACATATCAAAATATGCAATCTATAGGACATCACCGATTTTCACCGAGCCGATCACCGTTTATAATCGGGAACAGAGGGGAACAGTGATGTCACCCTATGATGGTACCCGAGTCTCACTGAATATAACTGGTCATGCTCTATGGAGTGTGTACTGTCTATTGTACTGCCTACTTGTCATATATGTATTTGATTTCAATATGGACGATCGCCCATATGCGGACGAATAATGTTGTCGTTCATTATTGTTTTAATAGAAAGAATTAAATCGTTTTGACTTGAGATACTGACGTGAGAAAAAGGAATAGCAATGAGCGGCAGTCACTTATCAACAGCATTATGTTAAAGAACTGCCGAGAGTACTTTTCATGCATTTTTTGTGTTAATCAGTAACATATGAATGGAATGAACGGTACTGACTGTTATGTGACAAATTTTTAACAGACAGAAATCAATCTGAACAGCCTCATAGTCCTTATCTGGTTGCCTTGGCTACAAGTTACCAAAGGAGCTTGTCGTTTACATAAGATGATTTTTTAAGTGCTGAAAGTCGTCAGGTGGTGCTAAATTCAGGAATCGTCGCCTAAAATCGTCTAGTGATTTCCACCTTAAGACTTAGTGTCCACTGATATATATTAGGTGTGGCGGCACTTGTGAATCTATTTTTACAAAATAATCATCAACATTAACAGCACACATACCATTTTTACTAGCCCGAGAAGCTCTGACTGGCCTGACTAGTTAGCACTTAATACCATTTACATATTTATATGTGTGTGCGTGTGCTTGCATACATGTGTGCGCGTGTGTTTATAATATTTGATTTTAACGGCTATCGTATCTATAACATAGCCGATAAACAAGGATTTAACTGATATTACTTTATAAAATATCACACTGATACTTTATTTAATGATTGTTTAGTATAGAAAGATCATAAGACAAAGTTTATGACATGAATGTGAAGCCATAAGTTCCATGTTCAGAATACAAATGGAGAGAATGTATTTTTCCGGTTGATATGTGTTTTGTGTCTGTGAATTGTCCTTTGTTGTAATGTCTCAGTCCATGTTGCCATATTTTTGTCTGTCTTGCTTCTCTGTCTTTGAAGACTATTATATGGAAGAACGCTTCTTAGCGAAAATGTTATGTCAATTGTATTGCTTGTAATTGAATAAAAAAAAGAAGTATATATACATGTATTGAATTAACTACATATGTATTTTGGATCTTTTTTCTGTCAGGAATCGGACAACTATATATGTTTATAAAAGCGTATGCAATGTTTAATTTCCACAAGGATAGAATAGAAAGCATCTTTATAATAATAATAATAATAATAATAATAATAATAATATATACTACCCCTAATTCATACATGTATATATGAAACCTATTCTTTATTTCTATATTTAATTTCTGAGGTATGCCCTACTGTTCATCTTGTAAAAGGTTAAAGCTCTCTCTCTCTCTCTCTCTGACACTTATTTCTTTTAAGAAATATGATATGACAGATATGTACATACTTTTCACTGTCTGGTTAGTAAACATTGTCTCAAAATTCAGTAAATTTCCATCGATATTCTACGGGTTTGTGTATATCAAATGCAATTTATATACAACATTATAATCGCATACCAAGGACAACTGTAATAATATCAATACCAAAATAGCATTATCGCCCTAAATCTGACTATATCATCTTTACATTGAAATATTAGAAATACATCAGTACGACTTCTGATTGTTAATGATTATAACTGGTAATTCGTTCCGAGGCGTATACATATATATGGAAGGTGTGCCTCTTCCTGTCGGAAGTAATTATCTATAACCATCATACAATTTGAAAATTCAGCCTACAGAGAAATGATGCTCTCAAATTCCATAAATGTTCCCTCTAATCTAGAATTCTGCGCAATATCTTGTAAAATCACCGGAACTGGATGTGCAGAGGTAGTTAGCTCACCCGTCTGAGACGGGTCAACTGTCATTGCCACATCGATAGGCGAGTGACTGATGACTACTTCAAGCCGGATGCTTACCAACGTTCAGGTGGGTGGACGGATATCTATGGGCAGAGTCATTATGGTTCAGTAATATTGTATTTATCCATCGTAAACATTGAAAATGTTCGGGGACCTAGTAAACCACTACCCATTGTTTAAAAGCTACCAGATACCATGACCATTGTATACGGATTCAAATCCATTGTATACGGCCTCAAAGCCATTGTATACGAAAAATAGTCCCTTTTCTGCTATGGTATTTTAGAATAAAGCTAATAATCCCTATCAATATACCCTAAAAGATGGTTATTCCAGGATTTAATGTATTCGAGAAGATGGATAATACATACAACAAACAATGCTCTGTAAATTACCCGAGGTTGTTGTCGCAATACATCGAGCGTCAGCAAGTGTGTTAAACCCTGGAATTTCTACATTAAAGGGTAACTCAATAGGGATTATTTTTCTGAAATGGTTGAAGCGAGCCTACTCTCTACTATGGTAATACACCACAATAGGTTCTCTGCCCGAATCCTGATTCCTACTCCGCTAGGATATTCACATGCTCACCTTTCAACCTCCAAATAATTGGCAAGATATGACTCATATATATAAGGGCTGATATCATTAGCTTTTTTCGGAGTTGTTTATCTCTAGAGGTTAATTGCTGGTACAGGGGGGGGGGGGATAATTCCTACGTCAGATTTCCAGAGGGACAATTCAGGGCTTTCCCAGTCTGTACTATTTCGAATACCGTTAACACGGTTCCGGTAATTAGTAGCTATGGCCAATATTTTTCGCCATGCTTTGCGCCCCAAGGCGTTCCCCCGGGAAATACCGATGATGTCCGAATGTTTGTCCGTCGGGTTAGCCTGTTTTGGGGCCGAGAGTTTGGAGTTAGCCCATGTACATAGAGGCCAGGCCGTGATCCTTATCGGGAGAGTAGCGGAAGTAGGATGTGTACCTAACTGAAAGCTCACCTGTCCATATAAGTTACTATCGTAAAACTGGATGAGTTTTAATCTTGGTCACCGTATGCCACGACTGGAGTTTGGCATAGTGATTTCATGAGGCGAAGCCGAGTGAAGTCCGGAGCCAAAACTTCAGGAGTGGAATGCGGTGGCCACGATTAAAACGAATCAGGTTTTGATTTTATCCTATCCTGTCTTCTCGATTTTGGAATATTATGGCATATAAAACTCCGTCAGTGTGGCATACGGAAACTCAATGTTAAGCCTATGGGATTTTATATCAGGGGTAGGATAAATGTAGTAACCTTTAAACTGTTGAACATCCTCTATAAATCGCTATACGGAAACTGTCTTTGTACGTCAGAATACGAGTTAAATTTATTGATCAGATATATATCCCGATGCCGAAGGGAGAGGTAAATATCTGATTAACTAGTACGGCCATAAATATGGCATGGGTAGCAGTGGGCAGCATGTGTAGATGATATGACCACAGGTATACATATAATAATCTCATGAGGTTTTTATATAGTTGTCTGTTATATACCATACATTTTTACAGGGGTGTCAGATGGATCGGGGAAGTGAAAGTAGCTTCCATGTAGAACTTGCTGCTTCTGAGACCAGGAAAACATGGAAACACGCTTGTGTTGACCATAACAATAAAAAGAATTTAATATACTGAAAAGGTTTTAAAAAAGTGGATTTCCTGGGGAAAATGGGAATCTGTCTTCTCTGTATGATAAAGAAAATTTTCTGGTAGGCCTCGAATTTTCCTATTCAAGAAGATTTTGAAGGGGTTCTGGCATTCAGTATTTAAAGCCACAAACCGGGGGCGTGGATTCCAGAATTAGCCCGCAGTCTATGAAGACAATCCACAAGCGGATTATGAAGATCACATAAATACCCTAGTTAAGTCTTCTTATACGATTCATAGCTTTAAAATACAATAGAGAAAATCCCTCAGTAGTTCTAAATCAGAGCCATATTGAACAATAGGCGGTTGCAAACTACCCTGTCTCAAGCAACATGAGCCTCAGAATGCGGTAAAACTAGTACATGGAATTCAACAATAATATTAAAGCGGTTACCAATGTCCATGCAATCGACCCACAGCTTGTTTTTTTCAGGGGGAAAAATGGCAAAACAATACATCAGGGTGGTGTATGAATCACAGCATGTCACAAAGTAGTGAGGTGCAAGCTGGCACGCCTCACATTGTTCAAGCTGTCACCTCACTATATCGATTCGCACCCGTGGCTTTCGCCCTCAGTGGTGACCGTGTGGGTGGGAGTTGCAAACTGGGCCTTGGTGTATTAAAGGCATATCTGACAACTTACTTTGAAAAGTAGAAGTCATGTCAATTTCTTGGAAATTTGATTTGATGATCGCCAAGTTATGTGCGGATAGCTAATTAAAAGAATGGGGAGTCTCCATGCTAGTTTTTGATTTGGAGATACATGTATATCATGATATTATAAAAGAATATATATGATTTCTAAAAAGTTGTTTTTCACATTGTATAACCCATTTCATTTTCGTGAAACTTTAACAAGATATAGTAAATGTATGGCAGTACACATCTAAGTACTAAAAGATATAGGTCACCAGGTGGTGCCACAGTGAAGTGTAGGATGTGTCTTTAAAGATTATGACCTCGCCGTATAATTGTGTGTATGTCAGCGATGTTTACATCTGGAGACCGCAGAGTTTTTACCTCAAGGGGTCATGTAACTGTGTCCTGTCAAAGGTCATGGCTCCCGGAGACTCGGTTATTTACTGGGTGAAATAACAATACATTCATCTCTTTCATTTGTGCGACTCAGATGGTGAATAAATGGTTTAAGGTTTTGGACCTTCACTGTTACAAAATGTGTTAGTCACGTTTTCAGATATAATGTGCGTCAGAGTTTGAGAATGTATCCACGTTATAAGACGAAGGTTCTGTTATAATTACACCAGTTATATCATGAATAATTATAATATACCCATTAGTGTTGAGTACCGATACCAAGTCAATCACTCAAATAGGTGGATATCGTGCATGAAATATGTTAATAAATGTGTTAGTATGATGCAAAGATGCTGATGAGGAATGAACGACTATGAATGGGATCAAACTTTATCATCAGGAACATGACTACATCCACATGGATGTACAAGTGAATTCCTATTGATTCTAACACAGAAGATCGCATTTACTAGAGAGGATTAATGATAGTCCAGAGAAATTCAATAGAGTGGTGGTATACGGGTGTTTTTATATGCAAGTCCGACGTTAAGTTACTTAATAATGTCATGTTTCTAAAGCATTTCCCAGGCCTCTAGCTCTGTGTCACGTGAGGTAGAAGTTTTATACTATTGTCAGCTTTAACTGTACACTAGCCCCAGTTATGCCCAGTGGGCCGTGTCAAGCCATACAACTTAGCGGAACAGGACTGGGCAGAGTGTGAGTGGGGAGAGCGGTAATAGGTGGAGTGGCACTGGGCAGATTGTGACTTGGCAGAGCGAGAATGGTTGGGGTGGAACTGGGCAAAGCATGTGTGGGGAAAGTGAGGCTGAATGAATTCAGGTCGGACAAGGCTGGAGTAGTTGGAGCCAGGCTGGCACCCCTCTCATAAGATCTCACACTCTCTAAGTGGCATTCTGTACTCTCACTACGCTCTATGGGAGAATAATTCTTAATGAACTAGGCTTAGAGCCTTGAGAATGCACAATGGGACTGGGAAAAGTGGGTGGTAGGGCTGGACAAGGTGGGACTGGGTACAGTGGGACTGGGTAGAGAGTGTATTGGGACAGTTGGACTGGGGTGGGCTTAAGAAAGAAATTGATGAGTGTTCGCCATCGAGTTTGGAGCGGGTAGGAATATGAACGAGGCGCTCCAAACAGGAATATGTTTTTGATTTTATCTTAGCCTGGACAGGTTGATCTGTTTATCGCCCACTGAGTATGTGTCACTGTACTTGCAAGTCTATTGGGTACGAGTTCCTAAATGTTAAGCCTATGGACGTTTATACCAGGCTAAGGTAATCGGTGAAGCCAGACTGGGCCCTGGTTGAACTGAGCTGAACCGGCTTGGTCTAACTTGGGCGGAGTTGAATACTGTTGAACTAATCCTAACCTGACAGGTTGGATCCTTACATATCACATTGGATCCTTACATATCACAACAAGGAACAGCATTAGATAATCAAGATCTGAGGTTGTCACTTCTATGGATCGGCACTTTCTCCTCTCTTTTCCCAGGGTCAAGACACAGCTGTATGTCTGATGGACAACTGGGTGGGTTTGGTACGATCAATATGAGGTATAGTTAGGCTTAGGGGTATAAAGGAAATGATTTGTCAAGATTATATGAGTGGGTTTGGACAACAGGTCTCGGACCTCTGCCAATTTTGTTAAAAGTCTCTGACTTAACTGACCCAAAACTGCTCAGGAGCCAGATTTTGCATCCGAGGCATGCATTTGAGAGCGGCATGGGTGTTGGGACTGTTTGTATTATATATAAAGGAGGTGGCCAGAAGTGGGCAGGCTGAAGGGAACAGTGTGCATTTGGTTAGACTGTCTTAATGGAGCACAGACCGGGACGATTACATGAGTAGAGATGTATGCAGGCTAGGTGGAACCAAAGCGTATTTCCTCTATACTCGTTGGTGGAACTGTACGAAATTTGGCAGCGCAGATCTATGTGGGTGGATAGGTATAGGTGCTGAGACCGTTTCGACCGACTGGGCAATTTTTTTATAAATATATATATACACGTACATTTATATATATATATATATATATATATATATATATATATATATATATATATATATATATATATATATATATATATATATATATATCCTGTAAGAGCGTCGGCGGTTAGCCGGTTTGAGTGCCCTTACAGTATTCATGGGACTACTCTAATACCTTCGACCTGAACTATAAATCTCTCAGCCAATATAATTTCTATGTTTAAGAATATACTTATACTGGTGGGCAGTAATAGTAGGACTACGCGGCCTGTGCTGAACTCCAGCGCCGGGTACAGTCCCCAACCTATGCACAGCTGGCCGGTTGCGGGCCTGGCCGTCGCCTACAGCTCAGCCCCCCGTACAATGACACGGATCCTGAAGTGGGTTGGATCCCGGGCCGATGGGTGGAGGACCGTCTGCGATCAATTAAGCCGGTCGCTGTTCCCGAACGAGCCTGACGATCACAACCACAGTGTCAGTGGCGGGGATAGGGATGGTATAGAGATATCGATGGAGCTGGGGCACTTCTCTCCATACCGGCTATGTGGTTGCATGTATACGTATATGTAAGATGGTGGGGTAGGCGTATAGGGATCTGCGCCAGGACCGGGAGGATCAAGATTCATGTGCGTGTGAGAGGGGGAGGGCCTGGCCTGACCTCCATACCTGGCGAGGAGAACGGCGCTCAGTCTGTGTGTACACACTCCAGAGTCCAAGTTCCGATCCACTCCAACTCTCCCCTGACATACCTGTTCGCCTGCCGCTTCCTCCACGTGACGAACAACTTAATCCACACTTAAAACTCCTGTAGTACGGTATATCCTAACTCCTCCAGCGTGTACTAGTTAGTTTCCCTGGTTTTAATAACAGTGTTAAAGTCCCGGGTCTCGGGCATTACTTACCCCGGCGTGTCGAGTTGCCCTTCTCCGGGAGACGTGCGGACGTAGGCCGTGGAGCGGGGCGGGGAGGGAGGGGGCGGCCTCACGTCGCAGGGGAGGGAGGGAGGGGGGTCGTCAGGTGGTCCGTGGAGGTGTGTCCATCCAGTGGTCCCAGGCTAAGCCTCCCGCACGAGGTTTAGCGAATACAACAAACTGGGTCAGTCACCAAACACACACACACACTAACACACGTACAAACACACAATGCGAGACGCAGCGACGTGTCACTGTCGCGCCCTCTGGTGGAAAACACAGCGTCTCTCCCCAGGCGTCAAAACACGCTGGATGCCTGCGCCTCTCCAGGCACGGGGATAAAGAGTGACAAAGAATAGTGCCAGACTGGCACTATTATCAAAGGGGCAGCATCATGAAAGAGGATTACGAACAACAAAGTGTGCCCCTCCTTACAAAGTCAGGTTGCAGAAAGGTCTCATCGTACATAAGAGTGGTCATCTTAAAATGAAGTAAAATTCATGTCCAAGCCTGCTCTTTTAATTTTTATACATAAATGAGGTTGCTAATATAGATTTGGCTCCACATTGTACAACAACGCTATTTACACCGGCACACTATGCAGTAACGTGCCAGATATTCGGCCCATATTTACTTTGGTATGCACCTTATGTACAGATTCTCAATTCGATATAGATGTGATAGCTTTTAAAATTCCCTCCACCTTCATCCGCGCCCCAAAGACACGCATGTATGTATATATTTTTCTCAGCCCGCTATTTTTCTCTATAGGCTTAACATAGGAATTCATACTCCACGGCAGTGGAAGTTGTGTACCCAATACCCACTGGCTAATTGGGTGATTTATTTTATTGATTAAAAATATTCCTGACCACGTATACGGGGTGAAATAAAATCAGGAACCCACTTGATGAAAAGAACATGGTCCATACTCTACCGAGTTTGACTGCGGAGTAATTCACAATGGGAAGCCTAGTGAATTATGTAGCTGTCAAAGTTTTTTTCATCTCATGCGTTTCCTTCTAAATACAACACAGCTGATCACATACTTTTTTACCCCACAATCGACCATATAACTTACAAGATAAGAGTGCAAAGTGCACGGGCGCCGGTATCGCCCCGACCCGGGACATGTGCACCCCGCTGTGGTTTGACGCTGTATTGTCAATGTTGGAACAGCCCTGAGGTTCCCCCATCCCCACCCGCCACGCATGGGTGGTACGGGAAGTCCCCGCGGGGTGGATGGTTGGGGAAGCAGGGTAGGTTATGTGCCCTCTACGGCAAATATAGTTAGGAGTTTAAGATTTACAGTCAAATAGCTTTGTTCTCTAATTTACTTGTGATGCCTCCGCTCCGTCCGTTCTATAGGTTTCTCTTAAGGAGTAAGTTAAAAAATTTAAATTGAATTAGAAGTTCCAGGTTCATATTAAAGAGAAATGTGTCTCTTTTGTATTCACTCAACGAAAATCACTGTGATGTATTGAAATTTTCGCCCTAAAGCGCTGTGCTATAGAAATACATACAAAAACCAATGGATCTAAGCAGATTAAGTTGTTGCAATAGAGTATTTAACAGAGTTAGTTTGACCGAGGTTTTAGTGTTATAAAGCGGTGAGGGGGGGGGGGGGGGTCTGCTACCACAGCGATGCGGGTCTAAGCATGTGAAGAAGGCCAAAGTGACCTTAAAACTCTGAGTGCAAAGGTATAATTGACTCGGTTCTTTTAAATGTCCTGTGGACGTAGTTGGTGTGCTAACGTTTTTATTCAATATGACTTCTTGTATGACTGGATATAAAATGGGAGGGTTGAACGGTACTTATAACGGATCTATATATGTACATGACAAACACTACATTGAATGCCATATTACCCTCAAAGACTTTGTTGAATAATGTATGATTGTTAATTTCTACCATTATAATTTGTCTTGTTTCGCCACACGCCTTTCAATTTTTTGTTTGTTTGATTGTCTTTTGGTTCCTATTATTAGGGGGATGATAAAATATGGTGTTTGTCAAATTGTTAATTTGTACTTGATGTTGGCCACTGAAGAAAAAACAACTATTTCCCTCTCATTAAACTTCATCGCAGACTGCGAATAGCCTCAACATTGACCATTAGCTGTAGAAAATACCATATTCGTGGCCTAAGTAGAGGAAGACGCACTGACTCAGACATTTCATACTTCCCCGTATTGCAATTGACGCCTGTGCTAAAGAACCAATAGCTCTGACTATTCACCGCTCCCAGGTGGTCTAGTGGTTAGGATTCGGCGCTCTCACCGCCGCGGCCGGGGTTCGATTCCCCGTCTGGGAAGCACGTTTTATATCATCGGTAGTTGTTTTCTATATCTGTAGTAAGATAAATAGAGCTAGGTCAAATTCGGTTTGTTTTAACTTTATAGTTTACCAGGGTAATAATTCAAGAGTTATATCCAGAGTGGTTCATATATTTTACCCTACATTTGCCTTTTGGTACAACAATTTAAATAAATATAGTTGTGGGTCAAACACTCATATACTGTCCTTAATGTTTAGATATATTTGGATCAGAGACAGGCAGTTGCAGAAATGGCATGTTCACTTAGTGCAAGTAGGTTACAATAAATGACCCATGGACTGAATATAACCCAAACCTTTTAGTTGTTATCAATTTATAATCCCATGCTTATTTACCAATGATGAACATACCATTTGGTCCTACTGTCAGGCTATCATTGTCTTAAATTAACTGATGGTGTTTTATGTCATAACAACAACCAAAGATGGGGATGACAAACAAGTGAGAAACACAGTGGCATAACAGCCTTGAACCCTGGATCTCACTATCCACAGGCCAGCATACCTAGAACTTGGGGTCTGTGGATCGTTTTCTGTATTCCACTTGCACCCAGTAAACTTGCCATTTCTGCAACTGCCTGAGTCTAGGATGCACGCTCTAAAAACAACGTTTATCACACAGCTCTTGATCTGAAACAAGACGGCGGATCATCCGTTGATATCTATGGATGCTGGAGGAGATCTATGCGAGCAATATAAGAGGAATTGGATAAAACAATTAATGGAAATAGATGACGAAAGGGCCAGACATCGACATGATTCGATCTCGCCGTGATAGTCCTAGACTGTTGCTACGGCGCTAATCTCCAGCACCCAGCACTACACGAGCTTCCTCGTGCCACCTGGTGGTATTTGAACGTACTATCTATCTGGAGATCAAACGAGGTAGATTGGTCGCCACCTCTGTCTCCACTCTGTTACAACTTGGTATGATTCAGTCACATACGGTATCTGTGGGGTGCGCCTCTAACCATGCAATTTTGTTCTATGTTGGTTGTGAAATCAGATATACATAATAAGAAATATTCCTAGTTTAATAGATTGACGATGAAGCCTAAATTTGTGGTCTTTTAAAAAGAAATACACAATAGCGACTCCATACGTCGCTACTACCTATGAACTCGCCATCTGATTAGAACTGGCCGCACTATAGGCTAGTCTTAGGTTGGTCGCTACCTCTTTTTCCTATTCTGTTCCAACTAAATCCTTGGTGTGGTTGAGTCTTGGCCTTGTCCATGAATTCTCACTCTCGAACCAAGTAATTCCTGTTCCTCTACACGAGTACATCCCGTTGTCGCCAGGGCCAGGGCACTCAGGCTCTCAAAGTACCGCAAAACTTGGAACGGCTCCGTGGACTGACTACCTGTTTCTACCGTGATCTGAAAGTGGTACTTAGTTGTGTATCTATTCATACATTAAGCCTTCTTCATTGTATTTTTTTTAGCAAATACGCTTATTATTTAGATATTAACTTTATCAATGATGACTTATCGAATGGTGTATATATTCATGTCTACTTTAACAGTACAGGTGGCATATTACATTAGTAGATGTTTCTCACTGGGGTTCAAACTCTAACCCTCATGAACGGTTATCTTCTGTTTGTTCGACCGTATTGCCCTCTGGTGTGAAATTTCTGTACCAAGCATGATTTCGCTGTCTTTAATGGATATTGTCTACAGATTCATCATTTCTAGTAACCTTTCACAATACATATCGTGTTCTAAATACGTGATATGTGTCGGCGGTGAAGTTTTTAGGGTCACTAGAAACAACCTACCTTGCTGGTTTCTAATGGCTAGTTATATCTCCTTACAGTCACCGTGCACTGCTTCAGTGGGAGAGAGTCACACCTTCAATAGTGACTGTGGGGAGAAGAATAAACTGGTTCCAAATAGATATTAGGACAGGTCATATGTGTTTTGGAGCGACCTTGAACTTTGCAAATCAAACCTCTCTCCCTCACAAGATCCCCCAAGTAACCTATTCATTATAGTACTAGTAGTTCTCTCCAGCGCCCCACCACCCCCGAAGCTATTTATATACCAGATATTCAAAGTCACGATTTCGACAGGATCTGTTTGGGGTGTCTCTCTTACATAGAGACAGACATAATTGTAAGAAAAACTTCAATTTCAAGTGCTAGTACTACAATTTCAATAATTTTTTTCTTTTATTCATCCTAGATACCTGGGGTTGATTATGTGTGCAGATAAAGTGCCACCACATGACGCCTTTTTGCACCCTGATCACGTAAACTGAACACCAGAGTTTCATTATGTAAGTTCTGATGGGGTTAAATCAATGGCCAACTTGATCCACTCAACTGTCAGTATATGTGACTCTCCATGCAGATCTTGCACATTGCCTGGACCTATGCTGGGAGAATGTGCTATTTCCTATCCTTGAAGCCATTTTTCCAAATTCTTATTTCCTTTTGTGTGTATTTTCAATAAAATGACCATAAATGTAGATTTTATTATCAATTTTGTGAGTTATCAATATTTCTTTGTAGGTATTTCGGCTCTCAGAACCTACATTAGGAACCAAACACCTGGTTTGAGATTGATGTTCATGGACAAGGCCAGAACTGAACCATACCAACCTCTTAGTTGGAACAGAGCGGAAACAAAGGTGGTGGTCAATCTACCTGACCACATTATCGGTGGACATTTTGTCGTCAGGTGGAAACACCGCATTCGGGGAAGGAACCTGTAGACATTGGTGGGCATTTTTGGCGACCGAAGAAAATCCCTTTATATGCAACCAACGAAGAACAAACCATTGAGGGAGTTATTGCTTACTGAGACTGCTAATGAAATTCGATTTAATGGACATTTTCTAGTACAATGAAGGAGTTTCCATGGAAAAGAAGCATTATAAGATACGCATATCCTAAAACAATATGGATTCATGAGAAGGACAAATTAAATAGATAGAGATTAAAGGCATGCTGTTTAGTTGGTTTTGCAAATCCATGAAATACCCATAGATGTGTCAGCTTTATCCGTGATTAATCTTGGTAATTTCGCAGTAGCCTTCTTGCAATTTGTACCTTGGTGTTGTAAAAGCAGGAATAGTATGCAGGTGCTTTGGATACCGTCCACGCATCAAATACAGTGGCGTAACTTACTGGGCGTTTAGTGTGTGAATTGTTACGAACTCACGGACCGGCAAATACTTCCCTCGACACTATTAGGCGGGAGGGGTGTATTTTCGAGTATATTAGTGAATAAAAACTCACAGATTTAACGCCTGGTCTGTTTTCCATTCATATTTTACTTTCATAAGAATTTCCCTTTAATCCCAAGCGTCTAAGTGTAATTTGGGCACGTATTCGAAGTCTAATTTGGGCACGATGTGAACCTGCGTAGATCGGATCTTATTTTGCTTTATATGTTTAATAAGCGAAGCTCCTATCATGTGTAACAACAAATTATATAGAACTATATATGATTGCATCGCATTTCTAGTGTACAAGCGTAGAAAACGACATTGCTAAGAAAATCAGCCTTAGGACTGATAGACTTGCTGAATTCGATGTCAATAAAATGAGTAATACTTAATGACAAAATCAACAAAACAATGTTAATTAAAATTAAATGGGGAAAAGACGCAGAGCTGGTCCGTATGATAGTGTACGGCATACTAGGCCGTACATGATTTTTGCGATAGAGGGAGCAGAGGTCAGGAAGCATAAGAACAATATGCACAGGTGTATAATAAAGGAATAAAATAGCAAGGACTGTCAGAGAGCTGTATCATCATTCGGAAATATGATAGAGTAACACGAATATGAAAAATAGTATTATACAGCTGCATAAGGGTAAATTGTGTTTAATCAGGTGAAAATACATGATTTAAACAATTCATTTAGTTTCTATTCAACAATTTTATTAGAAATAATACATTGAGAAATTAGTTCTGAATCTAAAAATAGAACTTCTATATACATGAAAGGTATTTCAATCTCGTATATCTCTCACTCAGACAAAACCTTTCGGTGTTTATCATTCTTCCCTGATATGTATTGGTTTGTGGTGGATTAAACATCTAAATAAGCATTGTAAGTCTATACTTAGAATAAATCCTACACCAAAAAGCATATCTAAATTGTTATAAAAGCATTATGCTCTATTATACCGGTTTTACGTGAAAGCTCTCAATCTATATGAAAAATTGATTCTCACTACGATATGTAAAGGAAGACTATGCAGCAAAAGCCAATAATAATCTTAACTAATTTGTAATGAATCGATTGAAATAGTTCAATAGCTACTTATCTCTAAATAAACTGTATTTGCACCAACTGTTGAGTTGTCACACATTCAGACTCATTCAGCTGAATCAATGGTAATTTGCCCTCATTGTGATAGCTTAATTTTGCCGACCTAAATGATTCAATACGGATATGTTGGAGGCCTGGCCATGTCGTTTGCAATGCTACCTTTCTTTTGGATATGCCAATGATTTAAATCTACAATTTACAGGATTGAACCTCTCCTTTCTCAGGTGTATCACAACTGCACTTTCTCAAGTGATTTTATCATTCTCATACCAACAAGCATACATCCATTTATGTATACAACATTTTTTGACTGTCAGGTCATAACTATTCAGAGTCACCCGAATGAAATAAATGTCAAACGCAATCATGTGTTCGTATGGGATATACCTATCATCCTTTCATCGTTGTAAAGGCTCGAGGGGGGGTTAGGGCTGGGATAAAGGTTATATACGTATAAAAATACTCTTGTGTGCATTCATCACTTGATTGATTGAATGGCGGTTCTGTATGGCATTTTTTGTATTTTTTCTCCCTGACTCTGGAACTTATGGTTGCTGGTGACCCAGGTGGCCCATCACCTCAGTCCATCTCGGGCATGGATCTGCGGGTACCACAGAGCAGGCTCCGAAAGCTGGCCATCATCCCCGTGTCCTCCCTTTTTGGCATGGTGTTCCCGATGGGCTGATTCTTCCTCTTCTTCTTCTCTGAAGAGAGCAGCTCAATCATTTTCTCATTCTCATACTTGGTGGCAAGTTTGGCAGGCGTCCACCCAGCAATGGTGACCTTCTTCATGCTGGCCCCGTCCTGCATGAGCACCTCAGCAATGTCGACGAAGCCGTACTGAACAGCCAGGTGTAGCGGGGTGAAGCCTTTGGTGTCCTGTGCGTCGATGGGACTACCGGAGGCAATGAGCAGCTTTGTGGTCTCGCCGTGGCCGTTTTCCACCGCCAGATGCAGTGGTGTGATGTCCCTGCGATCCAGGTACTGACGCGTGGCTTTCACGTCGGAACCCCTATCGAGGAGCATCTTGACACAGGTGGTGTGGCCGTTATGCGCCGCGATATGCAGCGGAGTCATATTGGAGTGGCCACCCAGACCCGCGCGTGCGTGGACGTCAGCCCCGGCAGACAACAAAGCCTCAATGATCCCCTGGTGGCCCCTCTCTGCTGCCCAGTGAAGTGCTGTATACCCGCCAGTTGCTGAGCGACTCACATCAGCTCCCAGACCGACCAAGATCTTCACCGCATCCAGGTGCTGATTGGACACAGCCTGGTGCAGTGGAGTTATACCCGAAACCTGCCCCATCTTCTTGCCAGCGTTGATATCCGCATTGACAGAAGCGAGCAGCGAAATGATTTCCTGATGGCCATTCTGAGCAGCTAGATGCACCGGTGTAACATCAGAGTGATCATGGAAGGAAGCTCTCAGGTTGGGTTTAACCCCAGAGCTTATAAGGTTCCTGGTCACTTTGAGGTTTCCCTGTTGGGCAGCATAATGTAGCGCCGAGTACCCGTTACTACTTTGGGCGTTAACATCAGCTCCTGCTTTGATAAGAGCCAAGGCAGCATCAGTGTGATTATTGAATACAGCTTGGTGAAGAGCAGTTATACCGTAGCGCTCCTTGCTGATCTTACCAGCATTAAGGTTAGCTTTGGCTTCAATGAGTTCTTGAACAACTGCTGTGTGCCCATCCTGGCTAGCTAAGTGTAGGGCAGTTACCCCACTGTGCTTGTCAAAGGCAGCAGTTCTGTTGATGTCACAATTGGCATGTATAAGCATCCTAGTTGTCTCTGCATCACCTTTATCAGCTGTCCAGTGTAATGCTGAGTAACCATCAACCTCCATTATGATCGTATCATTCCCTTGATTCTCAGGGACAATATCCTCTCGGGAATCTTTGATCCCATCCTCCTGACTTTGGCTTCGCACTATTGTCTGTTCATAGGGTCTACTTTGCTCTTCGTCCTTGGTATCTGGGATAGTCACCCTATCCTTGAACCTCTTCTGGATGATTTTTGTTCTCTCGGCGATGTCCACGTTGCATCCAGCATCAATGAGGAGGTTAGCGATCTGGTGATGACCATGTCGAATGGCATAGTGGAGTGCTGTTTGGTTACAGGCTTGTCTTGAACTAGCCCCTTGGTCGAGGTTAACACCGGCCGAAACAAGTTTACGCACAACGGTCAAGTGTCCATAGCGAACTGCGTGATGTAGAGCAGTGAAGCCATCTTTGTCCTGGAAATCTTTATTGCTGCCAGCATCCATGAGGATGTCCATGAGTTCGTCATAGCCCCTCCTGGCTGCTAGATGCAAGGCGGTAACCTGAGACCGCTTCATGTGATCCCTCAAGGCATCTACCTCACACTTGGCATCCAGTAGTAGCTTGACAACCTCAGGATGGTTATTTTCCGTGGCCAGGTGAAGTGGCCGAGCTCCTTCTCCTTTGCCATCATCCCCTGCACACTCAACATCTGCATGGTTATCTATGAGCATAGTGGCACACTCCACACGCCCGTCTTGGCAGGCTGAGTGCAAAGCGGTGATGTTTTTGCTGTTGGCAGCATTGACGTCACACCCGCCCTCAATCAAAGCCTCCACGGTGCTTGCGTCACCCATGTCAGCTGCGTCATGGAGCGGAGTGATGTCATTTACGTCATGGCTTGAACGTTTGGCTCTCACATCTGCACCGTTGTTGATGAGGAGTTTCACCAGGGACACGTCTCCGTTCTGGCAGGCCATGTGCAGCGCTGTGCTGCCCGTGTTGTGGTCCGGGTCGGGCTTCCTGTTCACGTCACACCCACCAGCCAGAAGCTTCTCGACGATGCCTCGATGCCGGCCCAGTGTGGCGATCATCAGCGGAGTGACACCTTTCTCTGCTGGCTTGTTGGTTTCCGCTCTGTGTTCTATCAGAGTGGAGGCCAGTTCTTCTTTACCATTGAGGGCGGCAATAAAGAGACCAGTACGGCCTTTCTGAAATGATACAATGATTCACAGCACTGTTTAGTATTCTTCTATCCACAAAAGACTTCGGAAATAAAGGAGTCGATGCTGATCTCTCAGCGTTTGCCACTGCATTACTTTGACCCATGTAAATGATTCTTATATGATGTTGCAACATCTAACATTATAGTTCTACATTTAGAACAGTTTTAGTTGAGATAGAAATTACTGCATGTATATTTCAATGAGGTATGGTGAAGGGAATGTATGTATATGGTGTAGGGAATGCAACTAAAATTATGATTATAACTAGAATCATGATATATAAGAATTCTATATAATTATGATAGTATGATACTGAGTTATTCTTTACACTGTTTTTAAACGACTTACATGGTCCGTGCCGTTGACGTCAGCGCCCTCTTTGATAAGATCCCGAACTTCCTTGACGTCAGCACGGTCTATCACCTCAAACCACCGCTGGAGGGCGTCACTGAGTCCCGCACGGGAACTCTCGTCGTCGGCGTCCTCCATCCCGTCGTCGTCGTCGTCGGCGTCGCGCTCGTCGCCCGACCGGATGTCGGCATCTCTCGGCGCCATCATCGACTTGCGTCCCTTATCGGAGAAGAGCGAGAGACGCTCTCCTGGCCCGCCCGGCTGTCGCTTCTCCCGCTTGGCGTCGCCCTTGTCGGGGGAGGCGTTCACAGCCGGGGTCATCTTCGAGTCTCCACGCATGCGAGCCAAGAAGCTCATCCCGCGCCGGGGCTTGGAGCCGCTGGTCGGGATCTCCTTCTGGCTCTCCGGGGAGAAGCCGATCGGGGACATGAAGCCGATCAGACCGTGCGCACTGGCGCCTGCGTCGTCGTCGTCATGGTGGTTTGAGTCGTGGTCCATGATGACCATGCGACGGTCGTTCCGCTTGGATGACCTGGCACGGTAAGGTTTCTGTAGGGACACAAAGAATAATGGGACATATTAGTAATTTCTCCTTTTTCATAACCAATATTTGGAAGGATTCTCTAGGGATCGAGAATAGTGGGTAATATCAACAATCGTTCTGCTTGAATGACCTGTGGTTTTTTTGGTTTTTTTTTTTCTTATTCAGTTCTAACGGTATGGTTCGATGACTGAGTACACATAGAAAACAATAGCATGTGTGTTTTCCATTTCAGAGTTAGTGGCTGTATCGGAAAGTGACATGTTAATGGAATAATAAAGTATCATTGAATGAAGGTAACAATGAGTGATGGGAATGATCCACAAGTGACATCTGAGTCCATAATCCGCTGTTCCAATGGTCAATTTGGATTTCTAGATATCCATTTCAAAACTATACTTGTTTTGCATATATTGTCCATTAAACGTATTTCTGTGGCTCTTTTGTTGCAGTTTATGATTAGTTTTGATTACGCAATATGTGGAACTGAAAACTATTCTAATTTTTATCATGTTTCATTCTCCGTTGAATTTTTGAGAGTTTAATAGTCTCCGACAATTCAGTAATTAACAGAATAAACAAAGATCCATGGGGACCACTAGAGTGATTGTCAACAAGGATGTCAATCAAACGATTCCTTCTGTTTTTCACTACCGGTCACAATTTAAAGTTACATTTTCTTATATGATTTACAGCAGATAAGTGCGAAGAAGCTGTAAGAAACATGTTTGTTCCAGCGTCCAGGCACATGGAATCAACTGAACATGTTTAATTAGGTCTTTCAATTTTTAATTGTGATCTGTTTTGCAAAAAAAAAATTCTCTTAGACTGTTTTTGTTGCACTAATTGACATTTTCGATTTAGAGTGATTTATTACATATTTGTAGCATCTGTGTAAATCACGTACATAAAAAAGGTGGTAAAGAAACTAAGTAACTCTCTTAGTTGATGATTTTCAATCATAGTTCGTCAGCAAAACGATGATGAAATTCACTTTGACATGATCAGTGACTGTCCGTACAAAGCTGTATACAAGATGCTGTATAGAAGAGATCATATGACTGCGATCTTTTTGTTATCAGAGATGTCGCTATGGACGTCAACAATAGGGCCACAGCAATGATTATCTTAATGTATATATTTTAACTCTTTCCTAGCACAGCAACTTCCCTGCCACAGCATAACACCACGTGCAGTGCTTGCACCTCTCCTGCTGGAGGCACCTTAAACCCAGAAACAGCACTATCACGTGATTTTGATATCTTACCATGGTATCTGATGGTATTTTGTTAATCTAAATTAAAGACCCATATGTCCATTTTGCTATGTCAAATAATTCCCCCATTTGTCGGATTTGGTATATGGTTTTCAATGGTGCATGGAGGCACTATGCTGTAGTCCGCCTGGGAATGTCTTCAGGCGTAACGCTGTGGTTCGTCTGGGAATATCTTGGTGGATAAAGCTGCGGCAACAGGGTTAAAGGTAACCTAGTTAGGTCTACAATTGAAATCCCACTGAATGGCGTAATTATCACCGCAACCATATGTAGTACTAGTAGCCGATGACATTATAGACAAAGACTGGATAGCATTTAGAGCTCGAAAACGTATTTAAAGGCAATGATCAGACCCAAGGCCAAGTACTGTGGAGTGAAATTCATTAATGATCTCGTATCATATGGTTCAGGGTATAACGATGATATTGGTTATATATATTACTACATAATTGATATAACAATTAAACGTTTCAATAGAAATTGATAATCCAGACCTACTCCCTTTTATCTTTTTTTCGGAAGGAGGGTAGGTGGAAAATTTACTACTCAGTGTAATTTGGGCCAATGCATATTTAGAGTTCTATCCCAGTTCAATGGCCAAGAAACCTTTTTTTACCATAAGCACAGGTATGCAAGGAAATCATCTATGTTACAAAAAAACTCCTCTTATATACGAATCAGGAATTACTAGCCTGTGTGACCGGCCCTGTCCCCATCGAGGAAAAAGGAAATTGATACTTTGGTTTTAACGGCAATATGCTTAGATCAAATTTAATCATAAGACTCATGAGATATCATAGCTTTGATTGTGTATGGACTTTCGATGATATTGAATCAATAGAAAATGTCAAGTGTCCTATAGTTTGGTAACAGCGAGTGCTTATCTTATAAGCAAACGTTTTAGATATTGGTTTTAGACCCCTGCATGGTTTTGGTATAAAGGATAGGATGTTGGCATTTAATAGTTTCCCTCGAGGTTTTATATATGATAAGAGAAAACATAGTTACTGAGCCTGTAGCGATGGCCGTTGGAGGTCCTTTGTCCCGTAAAATACGTATTTCAGGGGACAAAAGGCAAAAAAGGCAGCCCTACGGGGTAAGTCACTATGTTTTCTTATCATTATACACCTAGATAACACTAAAACGCCATTTTATTTACTTACAAAGTCGTCGATACTCAGCCTGTTGACCCGATGTTGGTGGTCATTCACTACATTACAGTGAATACCATCACTACTATACCACCAGCAGTGGGTAGTATTTCTTAGATTGTTCGGCCATAAGTATACAATAATTTAAGATTTATCTATATTTGGTCAATTTATATACACTTCACCTTCAAATACTCATATTCAATTTTCAATTCACTTTTTGTTAACATAGTATCCATTTTTACGGCTTAGTTGATGCTAGTAATGGTTTGATTACATTTTGCAAGACAACTTTCGATCGTGTATGGCGTCATGACGTGCCTGTTTAACCTTGTATCTTGATGTTTTATATTTAGGAATGTATCTAGGTACCATATTCACAGGTCTTCATTATGTATATCTATGGTCGTTACTTAATCGTCGCCTTCAGGGTTTTTTTTCGCTGGTTCGTTTATGTGATATACGGTCGGGATTTAGCTATGTACGACCGTACGCGCACCCGGTACCCGTACCGTGAATTTCGGCACGTAGATATGGTATCTGACGCTAACTTCCAGTTAGTAAAGACGGGACTTTCGTGCACGGGTATATAATCGAGTTTACCGGTTCGCGCCTTTATAACCATGTAGCTATTGGCATTTAATCATGCAGGTTCCGGATGCTGGGTAGATTATATGAACCTCTCTATTAGCATGTAGTTACTTGCAGAAACTCTATGATGTCCTCATAGTAATCAGTATTGGTTATTAAGGTAGAATTGTATTTCCCGGTCTCATTTTGGATGTGATGATGATTACGTTTGAAGTGCATGCAATTACTTCCCTGCTGCAACTCACAAATTAGCAAAAAGTAGACGTCGGTTTGTTGTGTGCGCCCAGGGACAGTGTTAACATTCTTAAACCATCTTCCGGGTGCTCATTTATGTAATTATGCATACCAGGCTTGGAGGGGGATGTCTTGGGCTAATCTTATGAGCGCTGTCGAATAACACCGACTGAAAACAGGCATGTTCGGCCGCACGATAGTAAACTCACAAAACATAGCATTTAGCGACATCCGTACTAATCCACTCTGTTTCAATCCAATCTAATTACTTCATCAATTTCATATTGGCCTGTGTCCTTATTTGCGGCCGCCTTAATTCCATAGGAGCTAATCCGTGGTTATTTGACCTTCAGTCTAATGGACAGTTTTATCGTTAGGGGCATGGACATCAGATAATCTCTGTAGTTGAAGTATCAATAAAGGCGTGTTTCCATTTGCCGACAAAAACGGCACCGATTATTTGAGTTGTCTGAAAGTTGGTGGGTGGTGGCCCCCAACTGCAAGAACTAAATATTCAAAAAGGAAGTTGTGTACTCTTTGTTTCTACTGCATTTAAAGCCGGACTTCCACTGAACTAAAAACCGTCCACAATTGGCATTTTTTACGATGTACCTCCCGATAGAAAAATCTAAATCGCGTCGGAAGGAACGCTCAAATCGGAGCAGTTAATCACGTTTCTAAGATCACCCCACGATGTAGACTGGCAGACTACGATTTGATGCCGATGAAAAACTAAATCTAAGTCTACAGCAATCCCAATATTAGATTATAGCAGACTCTCGATGAAGTCGGTGGCACATAGCAGAGCGTCTTCAATGCAGATATTCAGTGGATTCGGCTTCACCAATTAATTCTGCGCTGTCGTTTGTTTACGATAAGTCCTTCCTGATGGGTCTACGATTTTGGACATTCTGCATCGTAAGGTCTACAATTAAGGGTCCGGCGTCCGCCTACTATATATATATGATACAAATGTGGACTTGACGATGCAGAGTGTCCAAAATCGTAGACAGACCGGGAAGGTCTGTATCGGAAATGAACATCTAGACACTGCACGTCGGCGTGCATCGTAATCGATTTTTAGGTACAAAAGCAGGTGCTCACGGCCCCGATGCACCTCACCATTTTCAAGCAGCATTTAAATATTTGATACATACTAAATGCACTATAAAGTTCTAGAAATTATGCATATGATTTTGTCAGTACATACAAAACAATATTATATTATTTTCTAGACACTAAAACAATCGAATTACATATATAACAGTGGCAGCATCATTATTCTGATCTAAAACTATTGACTTCAGACCATTAGGCCCGGCGTCCACCTACTACGATATGGCTCCGATATGGTCTACGATGCACCTCCCGATAAAAAATGAAAATAGCGTTGGGAGGTCACCTAATATCGGGCCAGTTGACCACGTTTCTGCGATTAGACACCGATAAAAACTCCTTAAGATGCGTGATGGATTAGTATGTCTAGACATATGTCTACGATTTTGCACCTTCCCGGTATGTCTCCGATATTTGCTTTTTGCATCGGTGCCATATCGGTAGGTCTAAATTTGTATCGTAGTAGGTGGACGCCAGGCCTCAGACTTAACTAAATGAAACCATAAGCTTACAGTGACGATTTGTCTATATGCTGTAGATTGTACATGATATATATATTTCATAATTTTCTGTTGAATATTTCCACGGTCAGAGAGACGTTCTTTCAAGTGTTTATTTCAATTTCCCCATTGGTTTTTTTTTCCAATTTTCACCACAGAATAGACTATGATACACACCGATTTGTCTGCGCCATTTAAAAATGTTCAAATATCGTAGACACCCTACGATTCTACCTTTTTCATCCGGAACAAGTCGAAGACTGCCGGTCTCCATCGTAAGGTTTTCGTAGAAATGTGATCAACTGCAGGTAACAGTTTGCATTCCGAGGCGATCTGGATTTTCGGTGCGTCGTAGACGGGCGCCGGGCTTTATCTTACTAGGTGGACGCCCTTCCCAGTGAGTGTGTACTCATGGATTTTCCTGCCATAACTTTGACATTCGCTGATGAAATCAGAATGGTGTCATGCTGTTTGTCAGTGATGAAGTCGGCCAGTGTTACTCAAATTTCGTAATATTTGACGATATAATTGTTCTCCTTTTTGCTGCCTGGTTTGTTTCTATTCACCTGGTTTGATCTAAAACTATGTTCTCTCCACCTAATAAATCCCAATGTACATGTGTCTATTGACCATCGTTTTTTGTTTGTTCACGTTGTATAACTGTGAATATCAAGATTAATATCTTCTAATCAGTTTGAAAGAAGGATCTTAATCAGGATTTGTTATGGAAACAGACTACCTGCTCCTATAGGTATATTCTAAAGAGTAATTCTAAAAAAGAAAATCCAGATCTTCATTTTACAACCGATAAATGAAATACAGAAAATCTCACAAAAGGTAATGTATACTGTATAGTACAGGAAATAAGTACTGCTTTATGGAAAAATAAATATGCAGTTACAGCGCCAGAGAATCGGTTAGGCCCGGCGTCCACCTACTACTATATTATGGCTCCGATATGGTCTACGATGCACCTCCCGATACGAAATCAAAATCGCGTCGGAAGGTCACCTAATATCGAGGCAATTGACCACGTTTCTGCGATTAGACACCGATAAAAACCCCATACAATGCGTGGTGGATTGGCATGTCTAGACATATGTCTACGATTTTTTACCTTCCCAATATGTCTCCGATATTGACTTTTTGTATCGGAGCCATATCGGTAGGTCTCAATTTCTATCGTAGTAGGTGGATGACGGGCCTTAGTCGTTGCCAAATAAGTGATACAAGCAATTAACTATGCAATTATCATGGACATCTGACCATGCATCGAGGTTTCCAATAGATATGAAAGAAACTAACTCGCCACATTCCTGTAAGCAGTGCTTTGTAAAACGCCGGGCCCAGATAAAAAAAGGTTCTCTCTAACTCAAAGTCTGTTTGACTTTTGGCATCACATGGCAGGATTTGATTGTTACTCACTTCCTATTTGACCTTCTGCTAAAGTATCCTTTGTAGGTGTCCTTTTAATGGAGAGGTCAATCATTAGACAACATTATAATCAAATTATTGAATTAATCAACGGTGCCTTAGCCGCAATCCTGCCGTAGTGGGCCAATTATAGTGCATAGTTAGCAGAGTTTTCTCAGCTCATGAAGTGACTTCGTCAATAAGGCACAGAGAGCATTCCTAAATGTTAATATTCGAAATCTCGGACAGCATTGATGGTTCATCTTCTTGAATTACCAAGCCATACTGTTTGAGCGTAGGTCAAGAAAGGAGCTATCTAGATAATGTCATTTGGCGATCGGAATGTTAGTCTGTTATCTTCTACAGATCCACTTGTTTCCTCCGTAGGCTTTTGACATTTGTGAATAGAGCACTTTGATTTTCATGTCCGGAATTCTGGAATAACAGCATTTGCTAATAGAAGATTGAAAGTGAACTTAATAGCGCTTGTAAAAAATAGATTATGATGGCATTTATGGAAAGATTCTGAATGATTGGTGAAAATGGTTGAACAATTTTTCTGTAAAGTCCAACAGCACATAAAACGAAGCAAAATCACCTATGTTATTCCAAGATAAGATTTTTCTAATTGCACACGATATTTATCAGGTGACTAATCCTGTATTCTCATATTATGTCATGTTAAGGACGGAATTACCGACTAGAAACAAAAAAATAGGTGATATTCCCGATTCTGATTCACAATATATGCTCATACATGTAATTCTGATTTAGCGATCTATTTTTAAGATAGCGATATATACACACACATATATATACATTAGTATCATCATTAAAATTTCCAATAGAATTTAACGTTATGACGATACATTCCCTTCATCCGATTGTGCATTAATCAAAAACGATATATATACAATGTGAGGAACAATAATGTTTACGGATCAGTTTACGTTTGACAATTGTTTTGACCAACAAAGAAGTGGAACATCAGCAACACTTTATCAGGGTCAATCTAATGTGTGAGTTATCGCATCAGAACTGAGAGATTGTGACTCTTGCATATGACGTTCAAGTGATGTATTAGTTAGTTTTCGTTTTATTTGTGTTTGCATCGACCGCCACCTACGGTTTTGATATTGATAGAATTGGAAGATTTGTTGACCTTTAACAAGCTGTTGAGACAAGCAGTGCAGTCTTGACAAACAAGAAGACACGATATCGGGGGAGGGTGTCGCAATACAGGGGACCGTTTAATGTCAGAGAAGACAGTCCTATGATTGCCATAAGATATCCCTAAGACTGTCATATGAAGGACCGCGTTAAATGAGTATGGATTGCCTTTCAGAGGACAGCAAGAAGGACAGAGACTAGACTAGCCTCCATCCCTGTGTCATACTCCTACTGCTGCCTACCGCCACCGCACGCCCTCCTTACCCCTCCACCTACTCTCCCCTTGGCCTGGCTGATTCCTGAGCCAGTCAGAGGAACCTTACACATTGTAATTTATTGTATTCATTGAATTTATGTTCATAATCAAAGACTTGAGCAAGTCTAGACGGAGACTAGAAATGTCCTTTCCTGCTGTTAGATATAACTGTCATTGCCCTGATCTCTTTTCTGGAAAATCTACTTTTACAACGATATCTCAATAGTTGTGTGGGAGACGGAGAAGTTAACCTGACCGTTGACACTACCACGCTGCTCCGATAAACGCGGAACGGAAGGAACGGTGCATTTTTTTCAATCAGATATCTCAATAGTTGTCTTCAATGAAGCTGGTAACCTATCCAACCATTATATAATCCATGTTCGTGATTGGATATTATCCTTCAGGGTCCGGGTTTTTAGCCCGGGACCTTATTATGATTACCACTGTGTTTAACTAGACACCCCAAAAAGCAGCACCAGGGAGAGACGCATAGAAGAGCACAGCGTGGCTTGGATCAAGAACTGTCCTTCCGAAAGATTTAGGTCAGGAATCGGACAATACTATAGGGACAACACTTATTTTACTCTCCTATCCTTTTCATTGTCTTCCTAGGAACTCTCCTATCGTTGTCAATATTATTCTCACTGTCCCTAGATATTTGAGTCCCCCCCCCCCCCCTCCCAACAGCTGCATATGTGTTGTCGGATATATAATCACCACTGCAATAATCACCACTAATGTTCAGTGGATAATCAAAACTGAAAATCTTTTATCACTATAACCTCAGCTTATTGTTAGAGCAAGGTGCTGAAAACATACAGATGTGACTACCAGGGACTGGACGGCACTTTTATACTAAAATCGCGTATTACACTCCTCTCAATACAAAGTGTGGCCCGGCGTCCACTGAGCTCCCGATACGCTACGATGAGTCTTGTGAAGCATCTCCAGACACACTCTTTATATATCCCGTTGGAAGGTCAGTTTTAATCCGTTGCCGATTCACCTGATGATGCACTCCGATGCGCACATCATAAGGTCTATCGTAGGGTATCGGGAGCTCAGTGGACAGCGGGTCTAATAGGTCGTGTTTCCATTGGCCGACAGAAAGTGTCGGTAAATGAATATCGCCAGTGAATATTGGAATCTCCTGGCAGAACCTTCAGGACTACCGACGAAAGCAAAGTATTTTGAGTTCGTGAGTCGGTTAAGAAGTCGGCCAGTAAAGCTAGATTGCGTGATCGATTGCCTCGAAACTCCCAAGTAATCGGTCGGTTGTACCTGACTGGAGGTCGGTGTGGAATAAACGGTCCATGGAAACAAGCTGTGCCCTATTCTTTTTTACTTAACATGAGTTTGCTCTCTCTTTAGAAATCTTTTTTCGTATATCTAGCTTTCTGATTTTTAGCTTCGTTTCTCCCTAATCTTATTAATTAGACAATAATCGCTGGTTTTGTGGACAGGCGGCCGTAAACCACGAGCGTTTGATGCGTAGTAATACACGAGCGTCGGTTAGTCCGTCCACGCACCGCGCCGCCTTCGGGTTACCAGTTTGAGAGGCTGAGCGCCCTGGCCCTGGCGACGACGGGACGAACTACAGTCTAGAGCGTCGGTGAGTTTACTATACCCATGCCGTATATACTGTAAATACGCACGGTTTTGCCATATAACGAATGGACCAGTGGTCCGTACACCAAAATAGCGACTACCTACCCATACATATTTATTAAAATTTTGGATGTTAAGCTAAATGAAATTGATTTTTTTTTAATTTCGGGTATATAGTAAATATATAATGTGCAACCATGCTTGTACAAGCCACAGAACTCGATGATAATTTACCGTTTATACGGAATTCTGCGTAAACGCCTCGGTCCGTACATACCGTAAATTAGCATCTCGTTCTGTGACTTGTACAGCATGGTCAGAACGTTCTATATAAGTATTATGACGTCAACCTCGAGTTATAATCCATCTTCTCGAATGAATTGAACCCAGAAATTGCCATATTGAAAGGGACTTTTTCTTTGCCCTATAGCATAAAGGGACGTACGTGTACAATGGTTTTGGGGCCGTATACAATGGATTTGGATCTATATGGATACGCAATATTAACTGGTTTCAGATACAAGCGGCTGTATTCTCCGAGGACTAGATGCATAGTAATATCTGAGTGAATGAATGCGAGGATACTATATATTACGTAGAGTCTAGTACAATGAGCTTATGACCGTTTTTATCTGAAACCAGTTATTTTCGTATTTATTATTCAGTATTGCAGATTTGACAATCTTCTTACGCACTATTTTCTGTGAAGGTCAGAGACAGGGACCACCCATAATCTCCTCCCGGTGAATTACACAATCCCTATAGGTTTAGTTTCACCTAATACCGTCTAAATAGCTGAAACATATGACATTAATAGATATCAACAAGTCCGACCGCTTCCCGTTAGGCCGCTCCGCGTTGTCGACGTCATAATTACGATGGCTACCAGAGTTCCAGCGTCATCAGTTGTCGCACAATTCATAGTCCGCACCGCTTCTACTGTTGCCGGGTTTTACCGCTAGCGGGCCGTAGTGAATGTCAATGGCATTCTTTGGGAACAGGGGGTTGAATCACTGACCAGGAAAGTTGATGAAACGGTATTTTAAATGAGTTGGAGGTGTATAGTAATAAGAAAACGTAGTGACTGAACCCGTACGATGTCCGTTCTCGGTCATTTGATGAAAAAATACGGCCCTCCCGCCTACGGCATCGGGCCGTATTTTTTCATCAAATGATCTCGAACGTCCACCTGTACGGGCTCAGTGACCACGTTTTCTCATATTACGTAGAGCCTAGTCCAAGGAGCTTATGACCGTTTTTATCTGAAACCAGTTATTATCGTATTTATTATTCAGCATTGCAGATTTGAATTACCAAAGACAGTACAAAATAAATGAAATCTTCTCACGCACTATTTAGTAAACAACAGACTCCGGTCTGTGAACGTCAGAGATAGGGACCACCCATGATCTCCTCCCGGTGAATTACAAAATCCCAATAGGTTTAGTATGGAGACTCCGTAATCGGTGGATAATAAAATGGTTATGGTATCTGACAGTTTCAAACAATGGGTAGTGATTTACCGTGTCCCCATGTATTTTCAATGGGAACTTTGTATACGATAGATGATAAATGCGTACAATAATACAATGTATATGTACGTTTTATCCTACATGTGTTGCTTTTGGACGTTCAATTTAAAGATCACGAGTTCTACAATTAAGAATAGTGCAGACGTCATGTCTTCAGACAATGGCATTGTTACAGCTACTATTTAGAGATGTTGTGCATTTCGCATCTACTCTGGAATTTCCCCACGTTATTTCTGTATTGTAAATTACTGAGTCAGGCCCTAAGAACCCTCAATGAGAAGTAATTGATCCCGTATTGTATATATAAATCTTTTTTAAAAGGTTTCCATCTTGAGTTACTAATTAAGTCAGCCGCTCCGGTAATAATTAAGTCATTGATTCTGTATTATGTCGGGTAACATTTGACTTGGGGCGGGACATATTCTGGTCAGATTGACCTATTATCGCTCACAATGTGCTTTGCGTCAGAAGGCTCCTGTCTTGAGTGTAGTATTTTTACCTTGATGAGCGGACGTTGTTTGCCTAGGACGAAAGAAGCTCTGTTCCTATTTTGAAATCAGAGTGATCGGATCTGCGATGCTGCCAAGGGATGACCCCCACCCAGAAAAAAGTCAGTAACTAAAGATCAGCATAAAATGCGAAGGACTATGATTCCCTGATTGATAGGCTAGCTGTGGACTTCTCTTTCAATGGGTGATTTGGAAGGGATAACACAGAAACAGGTCCTCGGAACGTAGTAAAAATATCCAGAACGATTCAGCGGGTGCATCAGTTTCATTCAGGAGGCAGACATTTCAGGGGATCTTTAAAAAGCGCAGATAAAATCCTAGCGATTTGTGAAAAGAAAAATTGAAAAAAGCAGAGAGCCAGATTAAAAAGTTCATGTGATGAACTTTGAATCAGCTCTCAGATGGATGGTGAAGTCAGGGTTGGCGCGATGGGATCCGTAGGAAACCTCATAGATAAAAAGCCAAAGATGTTCGGCCTGTTTAAAGAACATGAAGAGCGAATAAAAGGATGACAGTGACTGAGGAGGAAGGAGGTTTGTTACCTGAAACAGGTGGGAATCGTGGGAAACACAGGATGAACATGTGGAATTATCAATATTTACACAATGGCGTAGATGCTCGTATAGACTGTGTCTCCTACACAATGGCGTAGATGCTCGTATAGACTGTGTCTACTACACAATGGCGTAGATGCTCGTATAGAATGTGTCTACTACACAATGGCGTAGATGCTCGTATAGACTGTGTCTACTAAGGTTTTCATATATACACGCCGGTGTGTAGACGACCTGTTTGACGTGTATCTACGCGCCCATAATGGTTGTATTGGACATCTGGCATAGACAGTGCACCTATGTGAAGTCTACGATGGCATAGACACTGCGACAACATATTAGATACAAAATAAAAAGGTTTACCCACAGTCCCCTGTACACACATTATCAGTCAACAGAGACCAAAACCAACCTGGCTGTCCATAGGACTAGGAATAATCAGACAGTAGCATAGTTAAGGATAATAAGCGTAGATAATGGTCTACACTCTACGTGTACAGAAGCAGGCGTAGATATGACGGCCAATATGCTGAGTATATCTACGCCCGCAGTACCTTATCTACGCCGAAATTAGATATATACGTAAACTCAAAGGTTCGTCCTGTGAAAAAACACACAGGAAGGATGTCACCATATGGCCAGGCCAACCCAGGGACGTAGTTGAACTTTGTGATCTAATTCTTCAGAATACTAATTAGCCAGAAAGACTTAACAGTCAGTGCAGGTTGTTTACAAATGGCCGATGATGATCCCACTTTTCTGGCCCGCCTGCTGCCTGACCTATTCATCAGCATACTTCTATGATCAGGGTCTGTCTCCGTCGCACCTATTGTGCCCGGAGTTAGCTCAAATAAAAATGAAGGTTTGGGGGACGGCCGTGGACTAGAATCTGAAATTAGGTGGGTCGGCTTGGCTGTGCTACGAGGGAGCCTGCGAGGCTACACGGCAAAAACCCAGCGCTGTTTGAATGTCATAAGTTATCATCTCCGATTTGGCGGTGAGCGAGTTATGACAGAACCTTTCCTGCCGCTGAGCTGCTCCCTGCGTCGCGTAATACACCCATTCTCAAGACAAAATGTCGGGGAAAACATTAGCTAGCCGCAATGCAAAACGTTTCTATCACTAACTTTTTAATCCCTCAGTGATTTTGTGTGTGTGTTCGCGACGTGCTTTTTAGGGCCTCCTAAATATTCGAGTCTGTTTCATTAGCAATAAACTGGATTAGATTATTTCATTCTCCCAATCCCTTTTTATTTTCGTTTCTTTGTAGATTGAAATTATCTAGTGAAACCCAGCTATTTCAATGATATGCAAGAGATCTTTAATGAGAAACAAGCTGTTTAATGACAAGATGACCTATCGTAGGTCGTCCGTGGTTTCCCGCGTATTTTTTATCGTCTGCTGAGGTCCCCGCGGCTTTTTTGCAGTGAGCGTTTAAAGGCTCCGGGCACTTTTTGCACTTTTTGCACGTGGCAAGTCATGAGAATTGCCACAAGATGAGGAAAATGGTCACCTGCAAATTGCTCTTACGTGATTGGCCTAGTTTTGGATCAAAGGCAGACACCTAATTGTTTTGAAAGTGTTTTAGCAGCAGATGCGTCTTTAATCATTTCATCTACAGAATTCCTCCATTTGATTGAACGCACATGGAAATATTACAAAGCTCAACTGATGTCCCTAACGTTAATTGCACGAAACTGATTCATTATCTTTGGCACCTGATTCTAGAACGACAAATCACAACTATTTGAAAATGTCATAAGTGGTAAAGTGAGGTAGTGACATTCTTGAAACCGTTCTCATTCAAGTATCAGTTATTGTACCTGAACCCTAGCTATAAACCAATCTCATACAACAGAAATGAAAAGTGGGAAACTATCTGGGCGTTTAATATGTAGTTGTTATGAACTCACGTACCAGCAAATACTTGCCCCACCTTTTTATGATATAGGGAGCAGGGTCAGTATGTATATGGAAATTTGTTCTCCTGAGGTATACAATGAATTGAATCAATGCTTGCCCTACGTTCATGAATCTAATGATGACTACAAACGTACACAACATTTCTATTTGGAAATGTTAGTTGTAAAGTTCGTTCAAATCAAATTCGAAGTACGAAATTGGTTTTGTTTTTTAGAGTTCACTAAAGATTCATCAGTTGTGATTCCTATTAACGCAAATTAAAAAAAAGTGTAATGGCGCTTCAATAAGGAAGGTCTACGGTTTAAAGAGACGATCATGGAGATACACGAATTAAGTTACAATTAGCTTGATTTATACACAATATTACCATGATTTCGATCTGAGTGGCCGTATTCTCCGCGTAGTTGACGCGTAGTAATACTCCGAGCGATAGCGAGGAGTATTGCGTTGCGTCAACTACAAGGAGAATACGGCCACACAGATCGAAATTATGGTAATGTTGTATTTATTACTCACTTATTTTTAGATTTAAGCAATAAATATGATCGTTAGAAAACTTTTCAACGTAATTAAGAAGTTATGTTTGGGACTACTTTCATCTAAAAAAATCCGTATCCTCCTAGGAGGGTACGGAGCTCCGTATCCTCCTCAGTAGCGATCTGTAATCTCCATAGGCTTAGTATGGAGACTCCGTATCAGGTGGGTAATAAACACTGTTATCACGCTAGTTGTCCAGTAGACTACGTTTAGGAGTTTTCGGAACATGTAGAGGCGACCAAACCTGAACTGACAAGGTCTAATGATTGATGGCAATACGATAGAAGATAAATAATTCTATATCACGTAGCATACAATTGAACAAGAAAATTGAAATCTAGCTATTTAGATTTAATGGAAACTATCCAAAGGGCACCAGTCTTAAGGAAATGATATGTATATGTAATGAGGACTTTTGTGTTAATTCATTTAATTTACCTCCATCATTTCATTTCTTTTTTGCAGAATAGCGATCCGAGGGCCTAAACGTTGCTCCAGAAATTTTGCGGATCGTGTCGTAATCGCATGGGCGCATGCGTAAAATACTACTTCCAGAGATTCTTTTTACGCGGACCTTCACAGCACTGCGGATCGTATCGCTGTGGGTTAAATACAGCCTTATCTGATATTTCAAATAACGATCCATGGTGGCACCACCAACCCCCGCCACTTGTTCCTCTACCTACAGGAAATAGCGATCCACACCACCAGGTGTCAGATCAGTTTTAACTGTGATGCCATCTGTATCTAATTAAAGAACTAATTAATTTTCCCCTGTCTCATTCAATATGTGCCCCTGAATTGTTGTATCGCTATCGCATCGTAAAAATATAGCGATACCGCGGGAATATAGGGATACGATCCGATATTACGGGAGCAACGCTTTTTCAGTCGGATCGTTAAAGTAATCGTAAAAATAAAATTGCGATCCGATTATAGCTAGCGATACCACAAAAAGTCGAGCAACGGGGCCCAGATGGCGCAAAATTCAAGAATCGCCGCCTATAATCGTCTAGTGTAAACGTTGGTTAACCATAACTAATCACTAGAGACCAAAATACTTGATTGACCCACTGGTGGTTGATATATTTGGAACCTAGACTCAGGCAGTTGCAGAAATGGCAAATTGACTGTGTACAAGTGGGTTACAGAAAATGGCCCATATGTATAGTCCGAATATAACCCAAACCTTTTAATTGTTATTTTCTATACAAGTAGTTCCATGCTCATTCATCGATGATGGATATACCATTTGCTCCTAGTTATGTACCTACAGCCGAACGTCTATGAAATACTACCCCCTGCTACCCGTAGTGAATGTTCACTAACAGGATGTGAATCGACTTCTTACTAAGTGAATAACAGAGCGTTTACTCGTCAATTTGAGGTATATAAAAACAAGGAAACATAATGAGGGAGCATGTATCAATGTCGTTCTTGGCATTTTGTCCTATAACTACAGCCCTCCACCTCTGGCATCGGGCCGTAGTCATGGAACAAAAAACCTCAAATGGCAATCGCTATGCGCTCACTAACTACATTTTCTCTTAATACTACATCAAGTTGGTGGGGTGATAAATAATCAATGATCATACACCTGCGCTCAGCATAATGGTACTTGACCTGTGTCCGCGGAGAATACACTCTGAGGCGACTCTTTACAGTGTGAATATTTATGAGGCTTGGAAGCTTTGGTGTGTTATTTTGAATAAGTAGCAATGATGAGACACATACGTATATACAAATATATATCTGTGTATATATGTATAGTCGTAGGGCACTTTTTACGAACTTCTATGAGATGAAGTTGGCTTTTGTCTCTATATGCACAGGGTATTTATAACTCACATACATTCATAAACCCCGCAAGACATCAACACTAATTTCCGATCCTCACCGATCTGACGATCGAGATAAATCAGTAACAATCGGTATTAACATAAGATACCCTTATTCAGTGATTAGCCCGAAATCGAAGGTGCAGCCACGGATCATGGACCGTTCAAAAACATTTGGTCGTAGCGGACGAATCCACCTGGGATCACGCCACCGACCAACGAGCTATTTGAAGAGAGAAGAACATTGCTGATTAATGAGTGGTTAGATCCTGTATACTTGGTCTCGTTCAAGTGAATTCCGTCGTCGGCTAGGACAAATAGCCTGTCAGACAGGTTGGGGGTCAGTGTGTACGAGGGTTCCTACTCACTGCTGGTGGTGCCACATAGTGGCGTTTTTGTTTACTAGATTTATATATTATAATTATAAATGGATTTTACCATACATATTTCATTCATACTCCTAATAAAACTAGCGGTTTTGTATTCGACACCATGATACGCACATTCTCGCCGGTTTAATTGGTGAATATAACTGTTCTTTGTAAAGTTGAATCACCTACGAGACCTCAGAGGGTGTCGTCTGCTAGGAGACTTATGTTTGTATATGGATGAGGATATGGAAGATGTGGGTCAACTTTGTTAAAAACTTATGGACAATCTGGCTTCGATCCCCGTGAAGATTCTCCCCTGTGACGATTGTCTTTATTTCTAAATGCTAGGCCTCGTAGGAACTCTCCTACAGGTATATGTATACTCTCTCATTAACCAGGGTTTTTAAATGATCCCTGAGGGTTAGGCAGGCCATTTGCAGAATCTATTACATGTTTATGCCACATTTGAGTAATGCCCATTTGCCATTGAAGATTGGGTGTGATATTTGTTCATTGAAAAGAATGTCACCAATAATAACAATCTGACAAATTATTCAGCTTGAGTTGGATAAGGGTGCACTTGAGTATATCCATGCACAAATGACAATGTGGAGAGCATTTAGCTGACACAAGTGTCCTTGACACAGAACAGCATTAGCCCACTGAGTGCCATGCTGCTGAATGTCCTTCACCTCATTAATGCACAGAGATGGTGAGTATCCCAAGGCTCATCAATATTGTATGAGGACTTGTTGGTGGCCTTGACACAGGGATTGTGTTTGACCACCTAGACTCATTAGTATGCATCAGCACCCAGCAGTGGTCTTGGTCCAGTGACACACAGCAAACACCCAGCACATTGTTGGGGGCATGCCCACTGACTGTCCTTGACTTTGAAAGGGGCAAATACAGTGCTCCACAGATATGCACATGGCATTTGAAACAGGGACCTTGAAAGTGTACCAACCTCGACATTTATTCAGCCTTGATGTAATATATTCAACCCTGAGAATTCCTATACAAGCCATTAGCCGCCCTAATTCAGGGTTCTTTTCTCAGAATTTATGAAAAGAGTTTATTGTCTGGTGCCAATAAAAGGGAGCATACCACAAGTACCTTTCCTACAGATCTTTCTGAGAAGGGCTGATACAGCCATGTTATATTCTACAACCAACAATCTACCCACATTCCGCTGCTGTGTTTTAGTGACAACTTAATCTAGTATTCCAGTGACTGCTTATAACCATCCATGATCCAATAGATGTCATACTGTGATACATCCTAGGACTATTTCAGATACAGTAGGCTGAGGCTTGCTCATGCCCATTGCAACACCTTAGACATTTACCTACACCCATCTACACACACAACTGTGTTGGTGAGTGGTATTCATATATAGGACTGCACACACATACACCACTGTGCGGGTGGGTAGTTTAGACATTGACAGGATTTCAACACTAGCACCAGTGTGTGGGTGTGTGTTATTAACATCACAACTCATACCAAATAAGCCACAGACTGTGGGCTTATTCACTTTCAAGGGAATACTAGAAGGTTGACGTTGTATTGGTTATTTCATGTTTGTGAAGTGGTACGTTATGACATACAGAGGAAGACCAGGTAGAGCTTCCCTTTCAGATTGCTTTAGTTATTCAGAGTAGTAGCCTGATCCGTGACGTTTTGGCTCAACTGATCCGTGACTCAAAAATGGGCTTCCAAGACGTCACTGAGCAAAGGATCAACTGAGCCAAAGTTGAGTCTCTACATATACATGTATATATCACATTATCAGAATTACAGTTTAAAATCAGATAATTTATATTTCAAAGTATATCTTAATCTAGAATAGTATTTCCATCAATAAATATCTGAAATACCATAAATGTAATATGTAATTCGGCATATAGTAGTGTATTGGATGTAGCGCCCCCTGGTGAATAATGACCTAACTTATAGTAGATACTATTTCTGATATACCATCAATTTTAGGCTTCCGATGTTATCAAAAATGTGCGTCTGATTCGAGTATTTAATGTTTCAAAATACGTAAACTTTGCTACCATAAAAAATTATGATAATTTCGGACAAAAATTGATGGTAAGTGGCCATTTTATGCACTGATACCTTTGAAGTAGCCATCACGATCACAGCCATCACGATCACAGCCATCACGATCACAGCCATCACGATCACAGTTAATCCTGCCTTATATGTGGTTTTAATTTGATCCCGTTTGAGCATGTCTTGAGCCCAAAAATAGAATTATGTGAATCAAAAAACTTTCAGTCTTGATGCAAAAATAGAATCAACGTTGTCTTAGGAACCCGACTTGGTCCCATCGGAGCGGCTGATCCTAAAATGGGCTCAAAACAAGATCAATTCAGGCTCAGCTCAGGCTCAAAACGTCTTAGAAACCGGGTTTTTTTTTAGATCAATGGAATACTCCCTCTAAAGAGTTGTACATTTGATCACGTAGGTTACACTCCATTTAGACAAGCTATAGGCCCGTTTACATTGGCCGACGAAAACAGTGTCGATTTTTTTAGTTCTCCTAAAAGCCCATTTCCATTGGCCGCTACAGATCTACAGTCAGGAACCATCAACAGACCTTTAGCCTTCTGATGCACAATGGAAATGGGCTATTAGTAGAACCCATAAGATCTACACCGTTTTCAGCGGCCAATGGAAACTGGTCTTATATATGGTCAATCCAACGAGCATCGAGAAAGTTGTCGTTGGTCAATCTCATAGCAGCTTCCTAAAATCATACCCGAGAAGAATGAATATCAATCATTATTACTGAATAGGTTTTTATTTACAGAATGGAGTCTAGTCTCAGAGTGATTGGAGTAAATCTTCAAGAATGATTTCAGGTACTGGCTCCTGTTTCGATTACTAAAAAATCTATAATGCTGAAGCAGACGCCGCTATCTTATGTTTTTTCTTGTCATCTGTATAATTAATTTCAATAGTTAATGATACCCAGGTTCTATTAATTGGGAAGCGTCTGCCTCATGTCCCAGGTCATTCACACTACCTCCTTATAAGTCAATAATTTCATATTGATGTAAATCGTATTTGCTTATTCTTGTTAAGAGACAGATGGGCAAATAGAAATGATCTCAGATAATCTTTTCTTATATATCTTATTTGATTAAACTATACCAGAGTTAAAAGAAAATGTAGTTTATTTGGATGCATTTTCATAGAGTTGGCCAATATATCGAAATAAATATATTAAGGAGAAATTAGACATATGCCTCATTTTGTTTTGGAAATTGGCCAGGGATATGGGACATCCAGAGAAAGACAAGTTCCAATCAACATTGTACAGTCTCAAGATGGCCGCCAGCTATGACTGAGCTCAGGAAAACCTGTCAGATATAATACATTGAATACTTTCCATAAATACAAGTTGAATAGATACTGTCAGCAGAATATCTCAACTACTTGATCAAAATATCTCCAATGTATTTGGTTCCTGTTGTTTGCATGTGAATCTTTGAGACTCAGATTGAAGTTTGTACAATACCTTGCAATGGTAATATGCCTTGAGTCTATATCATATGCGATATCGTAATGAAAGACTCTATATTTGTGTAACATGTGCATTGCAAATATTGTTTAGTATAATACATTGCCAATTACAACTTCCTCTTAATGGACGTCTTTGCTAGAATGTTAAGAGGGCAATCTAGTAAAAGTTTTTTTGCAGAGATCCGAGGATTGAGGGTATATGACATAGGACATATCAACATAAATGCAAAAAGGGGATATCCTATAAGCAGTAAGAGATGGCTGGGAGCCATTTTCGTTTTAGAGAATGAGCTTCACTTATGTAATGTACCTTAACGAACACAGCAACCTGTGATATCAATAACTGAGACTTTGTGAAAGTCTATCAGCATCTCACTTAGAAGACATGAATCAAATACCTGCATTTTACAGTGATGACGTTAAACGTGATATATTGGAATTTAATCACTTAATAAGGGAATTAAATCTTACCCATCCCATGGAGCCCCCAAGGGATTCGCGGTCTGAGTCGGAGTCCGTCATGACGTTCGGCTGTCATTTTCACGTCAAGACAACCGTTAAAACGTGACGCCCACACCGCCGCGCCTACACCACAGCTCAGACTCGGCCACCCCTCCTCCTGTATTCCTCCCGGGTGCAGCTTACAGGTGCCGCCCGGGCCGCGCCTGGATGAGCCCGGGCGAGGTGTCCTCCTGCCGGGGGAGGAGCCGCAAGGGGCCCGTCGTCACGCCCCGGAGGTCGTCACTGCGGCCGCCGGCCAAGGCCATCACGCCGCCCGCCGCCCGCTCACACCTCCTCCTCGGAGCTGCTCGGTGAGTCGCTCACCCCACTGGTGGTAATCCTCGGACCCCCGACCCGGGGCAGTGCCTTGTTCATACGGCCACACTTTATCCCGTAGACATATCCTTGGCAGGGATCATTTTAACGAAACACAACCTCATTCTATCTCCATGAGCAATTGGAGGTTCTCAGTTTGGGATCTCCTGGCACTGCGATGAGTTTCCGATGGGTTTCACTTATCATCTTTTTTCATCTTTTGTTCTAATGTGGGTGTTTTTTTACACCTTGGCCTCGCTTTCACTGGGGGGTTCTCAGGTGTGACGTCACAGTTTGCCGGCTCGATGGGGCACGGTTGATCGTTATCGTGGGGGGAGCGGGCCTTTGGGCGGCGGCTGTGGCGACAGCGGCGGCGGCCGCGTTATCGTCGTAGACCCAAGTTGCTTGTCCCTGGAGCTTAGTCCAACCCGTCTACCCGTAGGAGCGGAGAGAAGCTATGGCTGGAGGTACAGGAGTAGGACTCAGGAGGAGGAGGAGGAGGAGGTGGTGGTGGTGATGATGGTGGTGGTGGACGGAGACGGAGGAGGGGAGGGGGTTCCTGGTCGTCAGTTGCGCCTGCAGTGGCGGCATGCGCTCATAACTGGGAATACCTTCGCCGGGCCAGCAATTAAACACTAAACCGGGATGAAGTCAATTACCGCTGGTACCGCACGTGCCTATAGGACATTCCTACGTGTCGGCGAGTGGGCGGCGTCAACACGACGCCATCTGGCGAGTCCCGGCGGCGTGAAGCCTCCGTAATGGCTACTTAACCTACTGCGCATCCCCCCCAACCCGCGCCCTAGTTAGCCCCATTAGCATTTGAATTGGTGGCTAACTTTTTCTCCGCCTGTCACAAAAAGCAGCAGCTCACAAACGGGTGTGGTCTTTTTTTGTCCCGTGCGGTGTTTTTTTCCTCTTATATCTGTGGGGAGTATAAGGGATAGGGAGTTTGATTGGGTGTGTGCTGTGAGAGGGGATAGGGGCGGCAGGAGGGTTAGGGTGGAACCCCCAGCTTTCCACTTCTTCACACATATACAAACCCTTCACTAACCCTATTAAGCTAATATGTTTATTGTTGATTGCGGAACATTAGTACTTATTGGTTCTAGGACCACCAAGGAAACTTACGCTCCGTTATGCAAACTCAGTGGATGGGTATAAGCAACACTGGATTTAATTAACTTGAGAGGGTACAAGATAGGCATATCCTACATAACGTATCCTCCAGCAAAAACAAAAATCTCTAAGAGAACTTTTTTAAAACCCGGAGCTCCGGGTTGGGAGTTCCGGCACAGAATCCGGCGTTTTCAGGAACAAATTGGCGCATAGTGAGCTGCTCCGTCCAGTATACGGACGTTAAACGCTCAGTGACCTCACAGAGGAGCAACTCAAGGCAGGACGGCCGACCATCTCCCTCTCACTTAGTGTCTCTCCGGCTTATATATAGACCTGAGCTGACCGCCACTTGCCGCACTGCCCTTTCACCAAGCACGATCCTCAGCGTAGGAGGGGAAGCCGTTGAGACGCAACAGGACCTTGATGCCCTTATAAGGAATGTCCGCAAAGGGTACATGGGCCGGCAGAGGGGACGGGGACGTTTTTTATAGATTGTTTTTGTTATTTCATCAGTCATTCAACCTGTCTGGTTGTTAATACACCTGCCCAGTACCCAGTTCCGAGCCCATCGCTAAGTGAGCAGAATTCGATCAGTCACCTGGCTTGAGACGTATGGGTTTTATATGTGTTTCCTGTTTCCAAGCTAATTAGGCCTAAAAGCAACACACGCATAATGAAACGCACACACTCGTGATATCAGCAAATCAACATTTTTGCAATGGGGCATTTTCCGCCATCTGCGGGGTGAGCCCTACGTGAAAGTGTGTTAATAAGTGGCCTGTTATTGGTGAATGAGCGTGGAAGTATAAATCAATAACAATTAAAAGGTTTGGCGTATACATGTACTCAACGTATGGGTCATTTTCTGTAACCTTACACCCAGTCAACTTGCAGTTTCTACTAATGCCTTTCCAGGATCTAAATATATCAAGCACCAGTGGGTCAATGAGGTATTTCAGTCTCTTAAGTGATTGGTCATGGTCAGCTGGGATCAGCTGGGCACGCCTCGAAGATACTGAGACACTATCCTTTCCCTAACCAGTCTATCCTTTCCCTAACCAGGGCAAAGAACGCTGAATAAAACAAAGGTAGGAGGCAATATTTATTGGTCATTTGGCAGATATAATAATCTGGGAAGTTACATTATTATACTCAATACAAGCCAATAAAGGGGCGCATACCTCAATTGCTAGGCAATTTGTTCTCATGGTATCGCCTTACAGTAGTAGTATTTCACAGTTTACTTTTTTATAATACGATAACAATCTTTCCACAATCCTCGTTGGACCAAGGCGTTCATTTCAGGTATATGCCCTTCCAGCAAGTACTGGGCCACAAGACCGGTAAATACACACGCATGCAATCACATACTTAAATACCATATAACAGAAGAACTCTGTTAAGCATACCATTCCCCTTTCCTAAGCCTAAGTGGTCCGAGTAACAGAAAAAGATCTCTATTTTCAAACAGCCACTCCTGAAGCTCATTTTTAATGGGACTACGGGTTGTTTATATTGATTTGCTGTTTACCTGTGTTCACAGAGTTGTACCTGTCCAGGCTGGTATTGTGTCAGGTGAGGGTCAGGTTTATCTATGTGGAACAGGTATCGCCACTGCCCAAAGTCCTGATAACCAGTATCAATAGGTACTAGGTCATCACTATGTATGTAACGCCCAATTTTACGATGCGGTTGTGGTCAACTAAATAATTCCAGGTGGGCCAGCCGTATCTTCAGGCCAGCCGGCCATACATGTAGGTGGGCTAGCCATATCTCCAGGTGGGCCAGCCATACCTACAGATGGGTTGGCCATACCTCCTGGTGGCCTGGCCATATGTCTGGCGTGTCTTAATACTGCATGTGAATATGATCCGTGAATACACTATACACTATCGGCCTGTCTTCTTCTCTGGAAAAAAATTCTCAACTCCTAAGTTTAGACAGCCGAGACTCATGCTCTAACTGGCACCAACTGGCAAATTGTCAATTATCTGTCAAAATTGGTTTCTTGTGATCCATTATAATGCCATATGGGATAATATAATGGGTTTTTCTCAGTTTATCCAATCGCAATAGGGAAAATATGCCCATTTACATGGGAAATATGCTGGGGAAAGACGTCCTTTTTCAAATTCTCTAAAAAAAACAAAACAAGTGTGATGACCTATACGTTTAGTGCTTAAATGTGTAGTTCTACATATTAAATACATCCTGAACAAGTCTGAAGAATATGCCCTTGGTTTTAGTGTGTAGATAACAACTTTTTAGAATTTATGCATATTCAATCATAATATTTTCATAACTTGTAACTCCAAAATTAAAACTAGCATCATTTTTTATTAGCCATATGAACTATAACACTTACAGATCATTATATCAAATTTCCATGTAGTTGACATGGGGTTTACTTTAAATTGTCCTATATGCTTTTAAGAAACCTATCATTCTCCAGGTGCAGCTATTCATAGGTAGGAAATCAATAATAACTATAGCTCACAATAGGCAATAGGGTCAACTTTTAATGTTAGTCTTCTAGCTAACAACTATGAATTTATGCATATTCAATCATAATATTTTCATAACTTGTAACTCCAAAATTAAAACTAGCATCATTTTTATTAGCCATATGAACTATAACACTTGCAGATCATTATATTAAATTTCCATGTAGTTGACATGGGGTTTACTTTAAATTGTCCTATATGCTTTTAAGAAACCTATCATTCTCCAGGTGCAGCTATTCATAGGTAGGAAATCAATAATAACTATAGCTCACAATAGGCAATAGGGTCAACTATTAAAGTTAGTCTTCTAGCTAACAACTATCTTCTGTAATTGTATATCAGCAAAAGAAAAAATCCAATGCCAGGAGTACAGAACTTTTAAAAAAACATGATAATAATAATTCAGGGTGAACTTCGATAAGAATCAATAGCCGAGCTCGGAGGAACCTCTCGTTGCTGATTTACCATTTCCTGAGACACTATGAGAGATCATAATAGCATCGAGTTCGTTGATGAACTAGGCGAAGCACACGGTTAAATGGCAGGGGGTGCATGCAGTTTGAGGAGTTATTATTGTCTCAATTTAAACGACTTTTTCAGTCTCCACCCCCGCAGTTGATCTGTTGCTGTAAGGACTTAGGATGGTTGGTAAGGTGTCAGCGCAACAACTGCACACCAAGATGTTGGGTGTTTCTTATCAGTACTTTTATTTCTGCAACAGGTACACTCTAAATGCTCAACCTGTAATATGGGTTATTGCGACTGTGGATTTATAACCTATCATATCTAAAATCCCCATTTTAAATGTATGGGGACCCAGTGAACCACTATCCATCGTTTAGAAACTACCAGATACCATAAACAATTGCACACTGATTCAGATCCACTGTATCCGACCTTAAAGCCGTTAGCACCCGAAACTATGAGAAAAGAAATTGGTTGCTTTCACTGCCAGCTATGCTTTCACGATTTGTTTCCAATTTTTCCAATTCCGCCCTTCTCCATTTCGGCAGGTTTCGGCAGAGGTCGATCACTTGGTGGAATTCACACTTTAAGCTCATACAGGAAGATCCTTTTCTGTACACCAACGCGACCTAGAGATGATACATGGGTCAACTCTATTGAACTCTTATGGATGACCTTCCGTCAGTTGGGAATGCCTTTAATGTTATCGTATGAGGTATTCTGTCCTCTTTTTTTTATCAAATTTCTTTATTGAAGACTGTTCTTGTTCACATACACTTTTGTTACATTGATCTTGCTTGTTAACTTCAATAAAGAGGAAAGGTATCAAACTAGTATGGGCTGGTTTTCATTACCAATCCAAAAAATTGCTTTGTGTTCCTGCACTTCACATGAAGTATAACATAAAATGGTTCCAGTGGCTTAGTTTCCATACCATCATATTTCGCAGGCATAAGTTGTTCAACAGATCCCAGTATGTTTTTTTTGCCTCAGACAGTCTTTAAAGGGCTGATTCCACCAACACGATGGATTTGTCGTGATATATCTTGGTATATCTTGTAATATCTTACAATGTGGCAATATATGTCGTACCTCCGTTGTCGCAAAACGTAGCCGCGCGATGTCGTGTGTATGTTTTGGTGCTCCACCACCGCAACACCTCAAGACACATCACGACAAATAGGCACGCGATTTTTCAAACCTAGCCCGATTTAGCAAGACAACCAAATCGTGACCAATCTCACTATATCTTGTGTGTCGGTGGAATCAGCACTTTAACCGATTGGACCAACTCCTTGGTCGGGACCCGCCATCTGCTCTTGACAGAATAACCTTGGTCTCACCAGTCGTACGTTGTACCACGAATATCTTATTCTAACGTGCCTAATAACCATACAACTATTTCTTTTCATTGACAGTATTCATTATTTATTCACCAAGTTGGACTAATCCACCGGCCACACGCCAATTACAGCAACGGTGGAATGATCTGCGGGCGATGTCTAAAGCCAATCGTTAATTTGAGGTGTCAATCGATGCAATTTAGTTTTTCCTTCACTGCACGAGATCCAAACATGTATTATGGGAGTGTATGAGTAGTCCTGCTGTATTTTTTCCCATTGTTAAATCCCATTGATTTTCAATTTTCGGTACTGAATGACGTATAAACGTCTTATAATGGCTGAAGGGGTTCACTGGACTATGTGGCTGTTATTGTTTGCGTTAGGCTGGTTATGTTCTCCTCAGGAGAGTCCCTGTGTTTGCCTGTGTCTGCGTTGATTGTGGGAAGGTTAGTTGTGGCTTCAGCCTGGCTGGGTGCCTGGCTGGGTGTTTGGCTGGGTGCCAAGTTGGGATGGTGGCAGCCGGACACCAGTTTTACATAAGACTACTGCCTTACCCGATGCATCTGTTGTGGTGTCTCTCTTTATTAGTATAGATGTCGCCATCATGCATCATTTGATCATTAATGGTGCAGAAGTCTACGGTAGGTCCGTCCGCTCTGCGGCTGGACATACTATGGTTCCAGTGGTTTAGTTGGCATACTATTACCAATTACCCTTCAATGATGACAACTGCAGGGCTGCTAAGTTTAGCTGTGGGCTTGAGTGAGGTTTTTCTCTCAGCTGGCCGAATACCAGTGTACTCGATTCCACGGCAGACTCCATCCGCCGGCGAGCTCGATGCCGTTGTGGACTCGGTCATCGAAACATCCCGGTACCACACAGAGTCCCACCTGGCCCCTCAGCCCTAACCTTAACCCTATTCTAATCCTGAACCTATCCTGCCACACACGGCCAACTTGACTGCCACATGGGCGACCGGGACCGCCGTGGTATCGCGTTCACCGGTACCGAGTTCGCAGCAGTATCGAGTTCACCGTTACCGAGTTCCTAGCAGTATCGAGTTCACCGGTACCGAGTTCGCAGCAGTATAGTTGGCACGGTACTGAGTCCACCATTATGCCAGCTGGTCGTGTATGCTCCCTGATGGAGTACAGTGGCAATGGCTATTGTAGGGGTTCAGGATACTCGAATTTTCATACTTGTATAGCTTTATGGTGGGGTGTATAGAATTCTATTAATTATTGATATCACTTTTGAACTTAGAATAATAGAAAGACCTATCCAATACTGCAGTGTAGGTCTATATCACTATCTAGATCTATATAAAAAGGTAAACTTCTGAAATACTTCCCTATTGCTCATGGATCTCCTAACAGAATAGAGTTGTCTAAAGGGCTCCCTTAGACTAAAAATAAATGACCAAACTTATAACAACCTCATCCCAATCTCCAACAGGCTCCAGTTGAAAATGACACGAAAAGCAACATGTCCACAAAATGGGCTGATAATTTATTGACCACCGATCATAGAGTCTCCATAGAAAAGGCATGGGTGTGTGTTATTTCTAAGTAGGAGGTTGTGGAGACTGATAATCTAAAAAAACTTCAGGCACAATAACTATTTCTCCATCTCTTACTCTCATTCCGATCGCGTCACATGGTTAATCGGATTAGTCCTAATTCCTAATGTATGTATGACCAGTTGGCGGGCAACAGTGCGGTGCATGTAGAGTACTTATCTAACTGGTCTCCTCTCTCATTGTGCAGAATTAGAAGGTGATACGATAGATTTCGGAGATAGGGCAGGGAACCAGGTAAAATGATTATTGTCAGGTGTGTTTTGCTTGTCGGATGATGGGAATACAAACAAGGCGATGTCCAAACAGACACTGGTATCCATCTTCTGCACCTTTTATGCGTATCTGTTATTCCTATATACCCATTATTGAACTAACTAGAGTTACATACCGCTGCTGGGGGGTGCATTAAAAATAAGTTATGTGTCGAGGCTGACGTTTTCGTCCCGCTCTCATGTTTTCGTCCCGCTCTGACGTTTTCGTCCCGCTCTGATCACGTGATACAATACAACAGCGGTACGAAACATTAGCTGTTGTGGTACTCGATAAGGGTGGCATTTGCTTCGGAAGTGTTTCAGGTAAAGAATTAAGCATTTTTATCAATATTTGAAGGTATATAGGAATAGGGAAACCAAGTACCGGTAAGCAAAAGTCAAAGTTACTCGGTAAGTCTTGGAAAAATTACTGCCCGCGGCTGACGCCTTGGGCAGTAATTTTTCCAAGCCTTACCTTGTAACTTTGAACTTTTGCTCACCAGAGCATAGTTTCCCTCTATTCCCATATACCATGCACGAATGTCTCGCTTTTACTGACCAGGTGTACGGATTCCATTCGTCACTGAGTGACGTAATAATACGTCTCATACGTCTCCCCGCACCACGTGACTTGTTTTAAAATGGCGTTGCTAATGATTTATAGGTATATGATGACAGAAAGTCATAGTGAGTGTGTCTGAATTACATCTGTTACTTGTTGTTTTCGGTCGAAAAGTTTCACTTTTTCTAAGAACTCGGTGAATATTTCCGACCAAAACAATTCGGAACAGATTTCATTCAGGCACACTGTGATGTATGGCGTTTGTAATCAAGTTTAGCCATTTTCAGGTATGTGATAATATGAGAAAACTGTATTCCTGTGGACGAATTCTTATTTTACTGAACCCCAGTCCCCGGCCATTTTAACCGAGGTCGTAGACCGAGATTTAAATGGATGGAGGACAGGGGTGAGGTAAAATAAGAATTCAAAGACAGGTATACGGTTTTCTTATTATTATATACCTCGAAATAATTACAATAATGTCAATAATTAAGCCGCAGCAGCTATTTCTAGGCCCATTTGGGCACAGCATGGTTGAAGCGAAATATAGGATACGCTCCACCCTTCAACCACATCTTATATACATATAGAAAAATGCCAATGTAGAAGGAATCAATTCGAAATATATAATCTATATCTTATATATATATATACCGGTATATACATACTATATATAAAAATATAAATATGTATACTGGTGCTTAATGTCTTTTACATACATACACATAAATATACACCCTTCAAGCCTTGGCAGGCAGTAGTGAACTCAGTGGTATAGTGGTTAAGACACAGCTTTTGGGATCTGATGGTCGGGTGTTCGAACCCCGGAGATGACCCGGCATGTTTTTCTTTTTAAGTATAAAGGAACACACCAGCGTATTGTGAATCAGTAATGATATATATACAAATTTTTAGAAACCCAAGAAGAATTTTATTAGTTTTACTTGTAAACAATGTCCTTCGCTGTTTGTTTACATTTCGACGCTTTGTTTACATTTGGCAGGCTTGCTTCCATTACCGACTACGGCGCCGGGTGGTATTACCACTGGCTCTTAGTCTCCATAAGATCTGTTTTAAAGCTATTTATGGTGATTCCGTCGGAAATTCGAGGTAATTTTGCAATTCACTCGTGTATTCTGCATTTCGATCTTGTACATGCCTCTGTTCACGATAACTCGCCGATCAATTCAGTGCGAATCGAATCGACGTAATCCGTCCACCATTTTGTTTTTGCCCACGAGTAACCTAGCCACTGCGCATGCGATGTAATACGCTCACACTGTGAGCGTATGGGAAAATACGCTCCACCCTTGCCGTATTATATGATTATTGTATGCCTATCAGCGGGTAGTATAGACGTCTCATACGCTCATAGGTATATAATAATATGATAACAGGCCGACTGTCTTCTTACGTCAATACTTAGTAAAATCGTTGCTCAGATATATCCTTTCGCCTGTAGCATCTGATCAATAATTTCACCACATGTTTTGACGTATGAAGAAAGTAAGTCAGTTTTACATATGATAATTGTGATGCAAAATCCGTGGTATATCTTATGAAGAGGATTCCGTCCATAATGTATATAGGCCCATATACCTGTACTGAAGAGGTAATGCTTCGGAAAGATTTACAGGTGAGACTGCCGCTGGTCGTGTCTGTACATTTGTCAGATAGTTCTGACCTCTTCTATTTATCAGATAACATAGTGGCTTATAATCGTGTAGGATGAACTAGTCACTACTGTAAACATGGGGAATCTCCGACCGCTTAATCTAGTCAAAGATAGGACATTTGCTATCCTTTATAATGAGAAAATAACTGTTTACGAAAGCGATATAAGTTCGTGGTCAGTCATCCAGTCCATACATCCTGATGCTGGGTCGGGGGAATGTATGGAAGGGATGACTGACCGAGAACTTTAAGATCATTTCTTCTAGTTAGGTGGTTTTCTCATCAATATATACCTGAGATTTAAAAGCAAAAGTACAATGCCATTTCCGTTGACTTTCAATTGTGAGACAAACAGCAGGCACAGTGTTCGCGAACAATTCAATACTACACCCCTGGCAGTGGGTAGTATATGTAGTTCATACAGCCACAGGTATATCATAATGTTCCGAACACCAACTGTAAGAACACAGAGTTGCCTGTGAGCTATGTTCAGTCTGAATGTGTCGTGCCAGTGACAGTTCAATCTGTTCTCTTGATAATGTATTGACAACTTTATGATTATGGACTATCTATATAAAGCAGGTCTACAGATAGTTTTTGCCATTGCACGAACAAATCCAGGATTCTCGTGGGGAATAGGTATGTGGGGGAGTTCAACAACGCTTTAATCGAAACATGACAATAACAACTCAATATCATGAGAATGGTGTGACCTCCCTTTCTCATTCTTCCCGTTAACCTCCCGTCCCATGTAGATCGAGCAGAGATTTCTGGAAACCGTCTGTCTCTCGCAATATTACTAGATAAAACATTCGTCTTTGTTGATGTCTACTGGTATACACTACCTTTAAGGTCTCCCCTACTTTATAATGGGTACATTGGGTGAAGCCACCAAGCGAGAAACGTAGCGATTTCCGGAATCGTCAATACAAAATGGCGTGTCTGTGAGCTATTATTTCATATTTTACCTGATTATTGCTTCTGAGGCTCTAAATTATTGGCAGGAGGTATTTCTATGAAATAATATCTCCCACCAGGTTCATGATGTGATTGTTATGAGATAAAACAATGAAAAGAAAATAATAGACCGTTTGTATGACCATAACATAGTACAGATATGATATTGAAAGCAGAGGATGTGGTTGATGTGACTGTGATCGAGTTTGGAGAATATGGGTAGCAGATTTACGATATGACCGTAATGGCACAGGTTTTTGACATGAACATATTGTAATAGCTTTATGACATGTCAATAGGTGAACATGCAAAAGATGTGATTATAACTTTGAGGAAGAAGGGGTTACAATTATGTAATGATATGACTGTTAATATGACGTGACTGTGAAGGAGCAGAAATGAAACACATTCACGACCTGACCGTATAGTGGAGCAGGTTTATACCATGATTGTATTTTATTACCCTTCGTATACAGAGTCCCCGTTGAAAATGTATGGAAACTTGGTAAACCGCTACTCATTGTGCTATAAGCACAACAGGTCCCTTTGATATATTTAATATAGCAATTCCTGAGATTAACTCATTCTAGAAGATGGATTATAGATACAACAAACGACATGCAGCTCTGCAAACACCTCGATATAAACGCTCGGGCATTACGAGGCGTCAAATCTCGTGATTTACGGCCGCCTATCCACAAAACCATCGATTATTGTCTATGAAATAGATCTTGGTTCTGACGTGCCGGTGGAGTAACGAAGCAGTTTGAAGCTGAATTACGGGAACTACTCCTATTGATACTTTCAAAAAAGATATAACGCCGCCCCCTCAAACAATGAGAGGGCATCATTTGTGTAGGGTGGTCAGTGCACCTGGCACACACCGCTCAGGCCATCCCTATTCCCCAGTCGGCGGTCTGAGGGGGTACATATATACGACCCAGAATAAGGAGAATGGTGGTCAATAGGCCTTTTTCCGTAGGCCTGTGTCGCACCTTATCTGCTTAGTTACGCCACGGCTGAAGCCAAACATTCACCTGGCAACGTATCCTTTACCATGGGATCACTGAGTGTATGAACGTAATATGTTTATAATATCCATGTACATTATTTCCAGAGAAATAATAACAATTGCATCGTATTCTTTGGTATTCCAGCTCAAATCTGGTATGTCATACATGAATATCGCCTCAATAATACTTTAGATATACCTTAGATAACTCAGGGACACCGAAACTGCATACACAGTAATACCTTGGCAGGTCTAGCTATAATGTGCTTAAATCTTTCTCCAAGTTTAAACCAAAACAATTATCAAACATAAAGTTTAGACAGCTCAGACTCGTTCATACAATACTCTAGTTTGTTCCAGCAATTTAATCTGTCGGAAAACAACACTCCTGCAATCACACCCACCGTTCACACTTTAGGTGTGATTACTGTGTTCTCTATACACATATAGCCAGACTCAGCCAGGTTTGTCCGAGCGGCCGCGTAACTAGGCAGTGGGCCGTTAGGCGGCGCTGAACGGCAACACCTGTATTCACAGAGTGGGAACCTACAAGCCACAGGTGGGCCATGGAAGGTAAATCTCATACAACATGAATTCCCACTGAATGCAGTTGTGATATGCATTATTATGAGTAGTTTTTTTCATGCATAGATACAAAGATACACATGCAGATTTAGGACATGACCGTGACTATATTGTCATGGCCTTTTGACATGTTCATGACAGAACAGAAGAATGACATGAGAGTGACAAGGCAGCTTCATGAGCGTGCACTTTAATCGTCCTAACACCACATGATCCGGAAGATTCCATACGAAAGACTCGGTGAAAATAGGATAACTTTTTTAGGCAACCAAGCCGGAAGAAAACCGTAACAAGTACAAAAACAAACCAGAAAAACGTGACTTTTTGCTGCCTCAGATAATCTTGACAGGTGTGACCTTCGCTCGGCAATTGATTAATCGGTCACGACCAAGAGATATTATATCTGATCTGTATTATGGACCCTGCCGTTAGGGTGGCGGGAGAAGGACTCCATTTACTACGCAAAAGGAGATTACAGAACCACAGGTGTGTACACGTGTATACCTGTGGTGAAATGAAGCGCACCCATCTAGAAGAGTCTCCTCTTTTCAATCCAGACAACTTCTATCTGGTGCCTGGTTGCTGGAAGGAAGAAGCAACAGAGCCTCTATTTTTATGCCTGGCCGCAGTGGTGACACACAAAGGCGCTAAACAGCCTGCCTTCCCGTGTGATGCTCGAGCCTAAACCAAGCCTAGCGTGAGCGCTGATTGAAGTCTCTTACCTGCCAACTGGACTGGGCTGGGCTGGCCCGGGGGCGCCGGTGCAAGGGGTGGTGTTGATAGAAGCACTCCTCCTTATTATCCCGGGGTTCCGGGCGGGATGCTCCGGGGTTGCTGTAGGAGGAGACCGCAGGGGGTGGTGCGTGACGATGGGTGGCGGATTTCGGCCGATTCAGGATCGGGCCCGGCTGCGGCGGCTCCGACGTAAAGTTGCACGGATCCCCAACTGGTTGTCTCTGATCCCAGTGTTGGTGACAGCAGCACCAGAAAACTCAGCGGTCCCCGGCCGGGTCACTGGCCCAGATTGTGAGTAGCTGATAACGGTTATCTACCTGAAGGGGGATGGTGAAGGCAGGGTGGGGGGTCCACCAGCGCCACACGTACGCCACCAGGTGTGAGGAGTCCACAGGTGGGCATGGTAGTTAGCATGACCAACATACCTCCGCCGTATACCTGCTACTATGAAACACCTGAATGTTAGACTGTTATACAGAGGGTACAAGACCTTTACCCTCCTTCTTCCTGGGACATCGATCCGTCCCGAGCTGATTCTAAACCACTCCACACGCCTGCCAATATCAATGATCGGTCTATTGATTGTGCAAACAATTAGCTGTTATATGGTATAAGATAGGCTTGTTATAGCGGACCTAATAGTCCTAAGTAAATTTACTGTAAGTACACAGGTGCCTAGCTCAGTGCAGTGATCCCATTCCAAACTCTACTTTAAAATTTGTTTTAGGTGGCATTTCTATTGCTTATCATATCAACGGCATACCGGCTGATTGTAGATGCAGTGCCAAGAGTGAAATAAATGAGGACACTTTGTCTGATCTAGCAGCTATAAGAATGGATGTTAATTGTATCAGGGATGGAGTGCGTGTGGCGTTTTTGGGTCGCTGAATAGGACAGGTAGCCAGGGGCCACTTTGGAAGGCTATCTTGATCTGGGAGACCCGGCCATTGAAGCTGGGCCAGCAGCGTGGAGAGGCGAGGACACTGACATTTGGGTGCCAGCCACGCTGACACTGTCACAATACGGGAGCGGGAAAAAGTGTGGTAATCAGTCGGAGAAGTGACGTGCTCCACGGCCTCTCATCAAAGTGTGTGAAGTACCGTTGTTTCAGTCAGATCCATTATGTAAAGCCTTATCAATTATTAAAGACGGGGTTACCTCAAGCGAGTATCGCAGCGATCTCTGGAATTGGTAACAAAAAATGGCAGGTATGTGAGATATTATCTCAGAGCAATATCTCCCACCGATAATTTAGTGTCCTAACAGCAATAATCGGGTGAGTTATGAAACAATAGCTCATATATTAGCCATTTGTTGTTGGCGATTCCGAAGATCGAAGCATTTCTCGCTTGGCGTATCCTGGCCGTATGCTGGGGACACACCTAGTGAGAAACACGACGATCTATGGAGTTGCTAACGAAATATGGCGAGTGTGAGCTATTATGTAATAGTAACATCTCCCACCGATAATTTAGCGTCTCTGAGGCAATGATCAGGTGTAATATCAAATTATAGCTCGCAATATTTTTTTGGCGACTCCATAGATCGCTGCATTCACCACTTGCACATAAGCGTGGCGCTGCGATCGGGTTACGCTGGTTGCATGTAAATAGGCCCTACTTGCCGAAAACTAGCAACAGGCTTGCTTGTGAAAACGAGGCAAGATACTTTACCTGTGTTGGCAGTATGGCTTCAGACCCATAAGCACAGATTTAACTAAAAATGTAATTTGTTGTTGTGTCGTGAATAACAGGCCAATCTTTATAAATAAAACATTGTTAGAAAGCTAAAACTTAAGCCTATTTGTTGGTATAATATCATATACCTGTGTTTTGGCTAAGATTTCCAGTCGTAGATTGAACATCCAGATTATTTTGGTAAAAAAATCCACAAAAATGTTACCTTCCTGTTTTCACAGTGATTTAATGAAAAATCTATCGCGATGACCTATAGAAATAAACATCCTATCTTTTTAAGTATTTCAGGACGATTAATATGATACCTATATTGCCAGGCTGTGATAAATATTTCCTGAGATAATGGAGCATTGGGTCTGACAGTATTGGCACTATATGTACCTTGGAACAAAAACTTTTTTCTAACTTGAAAAAATGTGAATTGCTCTGGCTTTGTGTATAACAGGCCGATCTATATAAATAAATCATTGTTAGAAAGCTAAGACTCTGGTCTATTTGTTGATATAGATATCACATACCTATGCCTTGGCTAAAATTTCCCGTGATAGCTAAAAAACTTAGATTTTTGCTGACAAATTCCTAAATTTCCTGACAATTAACTGACACATTATTAATCCATTACCTCAGGAAATATCCATCACAACCTGGTAATATTGGTATCATTTTAATTGTCATGAGATACCTAATAAGATAGGATGGTTATTTCTATATGTCATCGCAATAGATTTTTCATTAAATCACTGTGGAAGGAAGGTAAAATATTTTAGTGTTTTTTACATAAACAATTCCGATGTTTAATCTCTGACAGGAACTCTTATTCATATCACAGGTATTTTATATATATATCGGCAGATAGGCCCAAGTTTCAGGTTTCTAACAATGTATTGTTTATCAAAATCGGCCGATTATTTATCACGTGAGAGCTATTTCCATCTTTCAGGTTAGAAAAACACTAGGTTTTTATCAGTACTCTGGACTGAGTGCAGAGGGCTTGCCTCGTTTTTGTTCGATCTACCTAGGCGGCCATTACAATATGGCGCCAGTGTGAAGAGGGTCAATTGACTCGCTTGGTGTTTCTCCAGCTTAGGCCGGGCGTCCACCTACCACTACGATAAAGATGTAGGCGATATGATGCAGAATGTCCAAACTCGTAGATGTATCGTTAGAGTCTGTTTCGTAGACAATCCTCAGTGCAGAATCGGTGAAGCGGACACCATCGGTCCCTGCCCAAAGTGCCTGGTTATGTGGGGAGACGTCTTACATGGGGTCTTCAATTTTCAACTTCCACACACTCCTTTTGTCTCACCTGTGTAGGTGAGACATTGGCGGTTCTGGTCATCCATTCATTGTATATACAGTATTATCCTACCCCTAATATAAAATCCCATAGGCTTAACATTGGGTTTCCGTATGCCACGCTGACTGACATACGGAGTTTTATATGCCACTAGTGGCATACAACATTGTTATCACGTAATATTCCAAATTTGAGGAGATAGGGTAGGATAAAATCAAAACCTGATTCGTTTTAATCTTGGCCACCGCATTCCACTCCTGAAGTTTTGGCTCTGGACTTCACTCGGCTTTGCCTCATGAAGTCACTTTGCCAAACTCCAGTCGTGGAATACGGTGGACAAGATTAAACCTCATCCAGTTTTACGATAGAAGCCCGCGTATCTTTTCGTACTGAAATACGCGGGGTGTCCGCTTACGCGGTTTGCTTGCTTACATGGGGTTGAAATAAACATTTCATCGAAGGAAAAGAAATCGGTTCCTAGGAAAACTGTTCGATGATGCGGGATGTCCGCTTACGTGGGGTGTCCGTTAGGCGGGGTTATACTTTACCCTATGATACGCTTGTGTATTACTTCGCATTAACCCCTCATGGTTTACGGCCTCCAGTCTATAAAACTATTGATTATTGTCTCTGTTACCAATTATAGCCGATTATAATTGACCGTCAGATTAATGAGAATCGATAACAGATTGTCGATGTGATAGAGGATTTACATATACGACTATAACCATAGATATTCTTCAGTGAGAGGGGCTCATGAATATGCAACGATTATATTTCAGTCAGTATGCCCAGTTTAGGTGTAACAATTAATATCCCATAATGATTCAATTATGATTAAATGCAAAGACATTTTTATGATATTTCATCGAATTTGAATTGTCTCAAACTCATACAACACCAGAACATGGCCACGCAAATGCTAGGTATTTGGGGTTTGAGGGTTTTATGGCATAGCTAGAGTTACACTCCAATGAGAATTAATCAATCGTGTAATAAAGGAAATGCGACTCAGTAGGATAACCGCGGAACAGAAATAGAACATGCTATAGAACTTTACTTGTTGTGTGCTAAATTGAACTCGAACCCTTGTGTACCTGGTATGGGGCTTTAAGGTTAAGGCCGCTGCTTCTGTTCATGTACGGGGACTGGCAGAGGAGGCAGGGGGGGTGATTTGGGCACCAATCAGATTGTCTTTGGTACCGACTGCCTCCCTCCTCGCAGTCAATCGGCAGGGGTGCACTCGTCATGGTCTGATGAACACAACACCCGGTGTGGATCAAACTGACAGCTCTACAAAGCGCCTATCGGTGTACAGCGGAAGCGCACCAGATCCATTCATAAAATCGTAGAATACAGAACAGCCCCAGTTAAGGGGGCATCTTCCGTACCGAGGAGAAGTTTGTGGGGTGTCCCATTAAGTGAGGTAAACCAAGGATCCAATAGAGGGAGAAATAAATTCCTTCCTAGAAAAAAGTGTTCCCTTCTCCCTTAAGCTGGGTGGCCTTAGTTAAACCGTTCAGCACGAGAATGCATAGCCATGAGTAGCGTTCCTCAAACAAATTGAGGGATGGGCCTTGACGCCCTCTATGTACACTCTTTATCAAGTTTATATATATATATATATATATATATATATATATATATATATATATATATATATTGTTAGATCGGTTTAAGTGAAAGACAGCTCAGTAGTTGTAGGTATTGATGACTGGTTTCAGACTCTAAACCTATCAGAAATGCCATCCAATTATGTCAACCATATTCTCCAGATTCTTCAAGGGGTTTGGTCAAGGATCTCTTAGTGCCTGCATGGTTCAAGTGTTATGTTTATCTACAGGCTCCTACCTTTTTATCTTGAATTACGTTCTTCTATACTATAGACAGGTAGATATGATTAAAATCTAGGAGTTCTTGCTGGATTTGTTAACCTTTGTAGCCACTGATGGCTTCAAGTATTTTTCATCAATAAAAAAACTGACCTACATGTTTTCTCTGTGCCTGCCTGTCTAGAGAAAATATCAACAGCTAGCCTTGACAAGATCAACATTTATATATCTTGAGAACTCCAGAGCCGATCTGGATGTTTTCATGGTCAAATTGAACCCGGACCCTTATGGAATCCAATGCAATGCCTTAAAGGTTTTCCCGATTCATCGAATGATATAACGGAAATAGATCTGGTATATATGCCACTTCCTCGACCATTAAAGAATGCGTCTCTCAGTCGATGTTTGTTTAACTCTCCTGCATCTCTAAAGAAGCCAGCCTCACTTTCGGCCTAGCAAAAAAGGGTATATTTGAGAAAATCATAAAACCAATGAATATCTATAATTGACATTGCAATGACACTTAATTCCCCAAAGACGAAGGGTATAGATACAGACGAGACATTACATAACTAGGAACAGATAGTATGTTCATCATTGATGAATGAGCTTGGAATTTAAAAGAATAACGAACAAGAATATGGTTCGGGTTTTATCCAGTATGTGGGTCATTTTCCAGTTGGCACCCAGCCAAACAAACAATCCTAAACCTGCCGATGTAGGGTCCAATTATGTCGAGAACCAGTGGGTTAATGAGATACTTGGATCTGAAGGGATTGGTCATGGTCAGCTCGGCACTCTTCTGAGACTCTAGAATATTTTAGGCGTTTCACTCGTTATGTACGATACGATCGCTGGACAATGCGATCTATCGAACGATGAACGACCTCGCAGACGATCCATGTCCAAGGTCATTGCATAAAAGAGATGGTAGGGAGACGGTGTATCGTTCGTACAAATTGTCGTATGTTTGACATACATCCTACAGGACAATAGGTCTACTATGTGTAAGCTATGTACTTTTAGACACATCTTTTTTCAACTGTTAACTGTTTAATATTGTTATGCAACTATCTTCGCACTGGGGGAACAGAGATTGATGACTGCTACCACCATATCCCACTGCTTTGGATCAGCTATATCCACAAGTCAAGGAGATATTGGAAAATAACGGAAAGTGACAGACTGTGCGCACAGCTGTACCAAGAGGGCTTGTATCATATAAAGTCTGCAGAAGTGAATTGTTATGTAACTGTATACCTTGTTATGACATATGTTATAACACTTATCTGTGTATGGTTATCTGTCTTCTTCATTAAGTATAGAGGATATTCCAAATTCTCTCTTCTCGTCACTGTTTTAGCTAGTCAATACGATTAGGCCTTAGTTACTGTATATGACAACCTATATATGTCCTTTTATTTCTTATATCTCATTCATACTTTATATTACTTATTGTCCTTAATACATCAAGGAATTACACATTTTAATTTAAGTTCTGAATGAATGAAATTAATACACAACTGCAGTACAAGGCACACCCACCACACCCCCTAGAGGTGTCGTACATCACAACGATTTTGGACGATCTAAGATCATTTAGATGAACTAGGTCACCATTTATGTAACAAGAATGGGGCCTGCCATTTTATCTTATCGTACGGAGATCGTAGCTGTAGATCAAAGGGTTTATGTAACGACAAACACCCCAGGACCGTCGTACGACGTTTTATAAGATCGCACGATGATCGTACGTCCTTTAAATAACAATACCCTGGCTCCCAGCACCCTACCTATGTCACAGAGTTCGCACGCAGAGAGTGAAGGTGGTTTTTTTTCTACCTCACTCAAAGATAGAGTACAGCATGCGATCTGTGGTAGCAGGTTTTCATTGAAGGATTAGTTTTTTGCAGCAAGCTCAGGGTCTATGTTACCTCTCTGACCAATAACCTCTAGGCAGCGTATAGGCCAGTTTCCATTGGCCGACTAAAACGGTGTAGATTATATGAGTTCTCCTAATAGTCCATTTCCATTGTGCCTCAGCAGTGCTAAAAGTCCGCCGATGATTCCCGACTGTAGATCGGTGATGGCCAATAAAAATAGGTTTTTAGGAGAACTCAAAAAATCTACACCCTTTTCGTCGGCCAATGGAAACAGGCCTTAACTGAGCGTGTTTTCTCATGAATAATGAACAAAATTCAATATCCCTAAATCGACCTGCCACTAGTGGTAGCAATTGTACTATATTCTACGAGAAGAGGCTTATTCTATAGTCACTGCTATGACATTAAAAAATGTTCATTTTGAGGTTCAGTGACTGAATGACACTTCATTTTTAAATGAGCTGTCAACAGATATCTTTGACACAACTGCACATGCTGTATTTTCTTCTTCTGTTTTTTCTATTAAGAAACCCGTTAATATTTACCTTTAAGTGTCTTCTATGAGGACATATTTCTTCATCATTTGCCTGGAATGGATTTTGAACGATGGGGGATGGGTCATTTATCTCACCCCTGGTATTTTTCCCATAGACTTACCATTGGGAACTCATACCCAATGTTAATAGAGTATTGTAACAAATGATACTTAATTAACATAAGATGCCACAAACGTTAACCAATTAGTCAGTGATACAGGTGAGATACAATCTGAACCGCACTTGATCCATGGCCAATGAGAATACACCATTACACCATTCATTTTGGTTAGCTACATGATCTCTTTTGGCATGGGCTCGTGAGATTACTTCACAACCAAAACTCATGGTATATTATCAGTGGCTATCGATCTCGATACAGTTCCTTCATATTACCACATGGCTAGGAAAGAAATTAAGTTTTGTACCCGCGTCAATATCAAATGGTATAATACATAGAAAATACAAGTTAGTAATATCTATATTGTTGATAAAGTGATCAAATAAAATTCTAGCTATTTAATTACTCCAGAAAATAGGGACAACCGCATGCTGTGGGTCACTCCCTTTTATTAGCGGACATAAAATTATTTTCTTCACATCTTTCTATGCTCGGTCTATCATGGGATCTCGATGACACTCAATTGCGGGCCCATTCAGACAATGATGCTATATATATAGTTATGTTTATAGATAAACACCTAACTACACCTTCCCTGATGTCTAAGGGGTGCCAAGGTTGATCATGGTGTGACACCTAACTGTTCCATGCTATCTCATCACAAGAAATAACCGATTTGTGTCCATTTCCTTCAGCTTTCTTCAATAACAAACATAGTGGACTAGACAAGGAAATGATGCAGACGGACGCTTACTTGTTCTCCAAAAGGCCCCACTATCATCCTCTATGTTTAATTTCTTACACTCATCAGGAGGTGACAGGGAGTGTCCTGGCTGGCTGGTAGGTGTTCTACCGCTGCTAGTCTTTCTCTCTGTCTAGCTTATGTTGGCAATTTTTCGTTCATATGATTTTTGATTCTTTTGAAATGAATATTGAAAAAATTGTTACTTATTACAGATTTCATCCGACGTCATCCGTTCAGTTGTTTAGCCATGCTTACCCACTCTACTGCATCTTTCTATCTACTCTGCTAATTCGCAATGGCATATACTCGTTCAAGTCATATACTTCGACTCAATGTATCATATCACTTGATTACACACTAGAATTGTGAGTTTTGACGACTATGTGCCCGTCCCCTAGCGGGACACACTGCCATCAGCACCCGTCTCACGTGTGAGATACTAATAAGAAAATCATGAAATTTTGGAATGAGATAGAAGATACATATAGCTAATATGCCCTGTGTTTTTATAAGGTTTAAGTATCTCAAGTCAATACCTTCTAAATTTGAATTGGAACAGAGCTATTAGTGCCTGAAAAAAATAGATTGCTGTTTATGCATACTGGTAAACATTATCGATGCAATACTTCCTGAATTATAATGTATCGGGTATCTAAAAATATAAATAACCCCTCAAGATATGCACTTTTGCCCTGGTTGTATCGTGGGGCGTACCATGATCATATTTTTTTACCAGTGGGTTGCCTAAATATTTGTCTACGAATTTTAACCTTATCGATAATTCTCCAATATTTGCTTTTTGTATCGGAGCCATATCTGTAGGTTTTAATTTATTATCGTAGTAGGTGGACGCCAGGCCTAACGGGGGTAGCTCAGTCGCAGTTACCCATACTGAAAGGGTTTAATACATGAGCGCGCACGTCATGGAATGCGTCATGTATACGTCACACACACACGTGTACACGTCACAGTTTTCCGTGTACTCACCCTGTTGACCGGGCTGAACCGGCTGTTCCCCCTGTGTCTACTCCTCCCCATCTTCAGGCTTTTAACTCCAGTGGAGCCTCGTCAACTCCTGAACGTACACGTAGGTGAGATGCTAAGGACTAACCACGTTACACCCTGCTTCCAACAGGGTTGTTTTGTACCACGTCTCCGTACAGTACACGGAGAGACTCGTCGACCACGCCGGGAGGCACCGTCCACAGGTCCGTGTGGTGTCGAGTCGGAGGGCGCTACTCTGGGCATCTTGAGAGCGCCTCTAAACGTATTAGGACGCGTATTAGGACGCCCTTCAGATTAGGATTGGCCGGCCCTTCGACGACCCAAGCCGATCCCCGTGTAATGTGCGTTACGTATACCGGTAGCTTAAGGGTATTGGGGCGTGGTATATAGCCTACGGCAGGGCAGGGCATTTAAACTTATTAAACAGGGGTCTGAGTAAAGACTCGCTGCACGCATTACGTCCATAAGTATGTCACGATCAATTGTCCCTCTCCTTTCGCTTGACCTGATCAATGGCATTGCAGATCATTGAGACATGTAGCCAAGAGTAACATAGAAGTAGTTTATATTGGCGAAATGACCTTCTGGCTATTCATTTATTTGCTGCGGCCTCTTATCGACTTTTTCCATCTCGGAGATAAGTCTCCGGTTTGGCAAGATAAATGGTTTCCGATTGACATTGCATGTTGACAAGCTCCTTCTTTTCTTGGCGACGGAGAGTAATGATTAGGTACTAAGATGGAACTGCATCAAGATCCGTAGCTGGTGAAAATAGGCCATGAGTTTTGGTTGTGGAGTAATCTCACAAGGCAAAGTAAGTAAAGTGAGATTACATAGCAAACCTTTCAGGATGTGCGAAACTCCAATACAAGGCTATTCAATACTACTATTAGTACTAGTATTACTACGCGTGCTGCAACCAAATACACAGGCCTACATAAAAAGTCTAGAATATACTGGGCGTCTTCACTGGAATTCATTACCTGTTCCTCAGATTCCTACCTTCCATGAATTTAAGAAAATGACAAAAATCATCATTTTAGAGTCGATTCCTGTATTTTTAAAAAAGAGAACAAACATGTGAAAAGCTTCATATGTATTATGGGTAATGGTTCCCTCTATGTGACTTCTGTCTGCATTATGTTGCCGAAATATAATCGTATGTATGTACATTCATATTCTCATAATTAACCAAGTAAACAACTGAATGGAAATATCCTTGTAGATGCGTCTCGCATCCTTGTGCTCATTTGTCAATGTGACACAAGAGTATCCAACAAAAACCAGCCTAGGAATTGTCCGTTGCTGAGAGGGTGCTCATTGCCGTTGTTTATTGGCTATGAATATAACAGAAATGTTAAAACAGGGTGAATGTTAATTTTTGATGAGACATATATACGCGGAAATTAAGCATATGTAAACTGAACTTTTCGTGCTGTGTACGATACGCTACCGATACCAAAGTCGGAAGATATCGTAGGTGGATACCCCCTAACTCCCACTTTTGTGTCGATGCATCATGTTTGACTGGTAACTGCGGTCAGACGGCGTGAACGGTGTGAACCGCACGTCCACGTTTTACAACTTATTGATCGGACTGCATCGATCTCGCTCATAATTCATTTGTTTAAGTATTGTGTATTTTCTATAGGCACCTTTCTAAATTTATGAATATCGATCGCGGACTGACAATTGACTGGCGCCCTGTGCATTTTGACACAAAATCTGTTTCGGTAATTAGAATGTCTGTCTTACAATATCAAACATAAAATTTTATGTTTTGTTTCAATAAGGTTTGTTTATCCTCTACTTGCTATGTAAGGTATGCCTCATTTACAAAGCGAATTAAGCGTCATTGTTGGGGGTTATTGGCGATTGGTACGTAAAAGCGGAACACTTAGGCTGAACAAGGCAACACAAATGCTCGATAGCCCTGGGGAGTCTGCATTATATTGATAATCAATCAGTACCTTCTTGCATCATGTCCGCCACAATTGTGGCGGCCGCCCAAAAGAAGGGACGACGGTGTTGCATGAGCTTTTAACACCATCTGTTTCATTATTCGCGCTTTCGTCTCGTTCATCACACCACAATACCATGGCATAATTCTGAGGTAATGTGATATGACATTGTAAAGTAATGTAGGTTGACGGGGCTTAGCGAACTTTCAAACAATCCTACACCCACCGCTTTGCGACCACGAATAGAGAGAGCTAGGGAGAAGGCTGGCGGATGACAGCGCGGCCTCATCTGCATACCCCGTGTTTCGGCGAATCTGATTGGACGAGAGATCTATGCTACATTTTCAGGTCACATTGTAAAGCAGTTGATATCGGAGCTGAGATTAATATACCGGTATTCATGTATATGCATAAACACATTTATCATGATTTTGAAATATTTCAAGGTGTATAATAAAGGGAAAATAGACCAAGCATTTAATCTGTGAATAAATACTCATACGAGGACTTGGAAATATGCCCCTCCGCCTAACGGCGTCGGAGCACGTTTTCTTTTCTTTCTGATTAGTCCGTGAGTTCGTATTCATTCACAGATTGAATTCCAGATCAATTTTCCAATTGTATACTAACAATATGATCATTGATTTGGTTCCATTGGTTAACCCTTTAAAGGCCGCACATTATCCACCTTGTACATATACTACGGCGGTATAGGCAGCAGAACCAATCGTGACGCTTCTATGCATGGCAGGCCTCTTTGGTATATGTCATTATAATATTACAAATTTGGAACATCCCGTAGATTATAAATCTTTATCTAAACTTTATGATATTTTAATGAATAATTGGTTTATAGTCTCTCTCAATCATAGACCACAGAGTGATTGCCAGTTCTGCCATCATCCGTGAGGAAATAGTAAGATAACACCACTGTGATTGGAGGCAACTGCTGATGTCAGTTGTTATAGTCCATTGATAATCAAGATGGTCACCTACATAACACAATAGTCATCTGCCCTTGAAATTGGTGAAAGTCTCTCGGATGAATACTGGTACGTGGTTGAGAAAACAGATGGCGATATTATAATTTGCTGGTTCTTTTCTTTCTGATTAATTTCTTGCGCTATCTCCAAGTATTGAAGTTCTTCTGAATAACAGGTCGATAAATGATCCCTGAGTAAACTGTTGCTTCTGTTTTTTACCTGTGCAGCTCTTTGTGTGGCCTCCCATACTGCTTATCTAGGCCTCTGACCTTAACCACGCTCACGATTAATTCTATATATATATTCATCACGTGTTATTGGCTCTAGGGTCGGATGCTAAGCCATATAGAGTTAACTGCTCTCGGGAACCTCTATCTAGTTTTTGTATTCACGTACAACGACAATACACATACTGTCGTCCAAAGACGTTCTTCCCGGATATGGTCAACAAACAAAAAAAGTTATGAGCGCTGCCATTTTGGCCCTGACGCAAAACACCAGGTGGCGGGTGCGCTTATCAATTAATTATTTAGAATATTATCGATGGTTTTGTGGACAGGCGGCGGTGCACCACAGGAGGTTGATACGTAGTAATACACGAGCGTTACAACATCAACATTGAGTGGTTGACAGAGCCGCCTGTGCACAAAACCATCGTTTGTTGTAATTGTTATTCATCTTTTCTAATAATTTAACCCCAGGAATTGCCATATTAGAGGATATGTCAATAAGGACTTTTTATCTTTGACTCTGCTCCCTATATATACACGCAAAATATTTCACTTCCGGTCATGCTTTTACCGTTTATGCAAAATAATGTTGAGAAGGGGAATGTTCCTAAAAAAAACTGTTGGTATCAGCGCAGCCCGTAGTAGAGTGGACTCAACCTAAGACAATGACCGTCTGCTTTAGATATGCTCACAAAAACAACCAGCTGAAGGTGAGAAATCCATGTGGTTGTATACGTGTTCCAGTACATGAAGAGTGGTGGGACAGTCTGTGGTGATTCAGAAAGTGTGGTTCGAGCTGTAAAATGAGGACAGTTGGCGTCCCTCTCAATGGACTCTCGTTGGACTGTGTGAGCGCTGAATAGTAGGATTTCCATTGGCTGACAAACGCCTCAATAGTTTTTATTTCCTTTCTCTAAAACTATCAGCCCACAAGTAATCAGGAATGTCTGTTTCTACTGAAAATGAACGGAGCCTTCCAGGTGAATTTTGAGCCATATCGTTTGATTTGTTTGGCAGTGTTTGTTTTTTTTGGTTTATTGGTGGTGCCAAATTTTACATTTCCCCGCGCTAAAATCGGTAAGTGTGTCTGTGTGCACCAGGTTGCTACTGACAGATATCTTTCCAAATGTCTCATAAAATTGGTCGTTGGTTACCAAAAAGTTGGTCAATGGAAACCATTCTCATGTGCTGGTATATCTATGGACATTTATTATCCATCAATTCGAAAGTCGCCATTGAAAATGTATAGCACTACAGTAAACCACTTCCCATTGTTTCAGAAACCATAACAATGATTCTTTGGACAGACAGCTCTGTAAACCACTCGAGGTTGACGTGGTAATTTACTGGTTAATGCTCGTGATTTACTATGCGTCAACCCCTGGTGGTTTACCACCACTTGTCCACAAAAGTAGCGATTATTATGTCATGTTTACATATATGCATCCAGGGGACTTTCTGTTATAGACCTTAAATCCCGATTTCTACCTATAACAAGAGGGCAGTTACCGAACTGGCGCTCATCTGAATAGGGAGGTCAGATCTTCCAGTGCGATCATGCATCAAGTACGATTTATTCTGGGACTCCTACTGTTTCTTTTCTACCGACCCCAGTGCCACCTACAGAGCCAAAGCTGTGACCTGGAAAAGTTTCTCTTGGTAATAATGGCCAGGTCCATATATCTACAAGTGCAAACAAAACACAAAATAGGAAACCTCTTTGGGATATTTTAATGAATGGTAGCAAAGGATCCGGATTAGTTCCAGCTTATGCGTGATTGTTTGTAAACAGAGGTCGGCAATCGGGAAACACTGGAAGCTTCCACCAACACTACATAACCTGGACTCCCCTTCAGAAGTCACTTGAACGAGACTGTTGCTAGTGAGAAGTACTCCAGGGTTCAATTACGCACATAGCTTGTGATCGATTCGATACAGAATTGAATCTCCAAGCTTGGGTTTAGAAGTACCAATAGAAGAGGTAATAAACTGGGTGACCAGTGTGGAGTGGTCAAGGGCCCATTTACACCATACATTTACCACCTTTACACTTTCACTGCAGGATAATCCTTCCAAACATCATTGATTATTGTACACGTATTTTGATATGTGACATATGTGAAATAATTGGTTGAACTCGATAAACGTTTGGGAAAGTAAACTAGGAATATCGGTTACATGGTACATATGTCTGTGATTGAGGTACATATGGTAGGAGTGGTGTCACTTTGAGCAATGCGTGTTACTAAAGTTACTAAAGAATCACATTACGTAATAAAAGGAATAATACACGACCTCGGCATTTGTTATTAAGTTTATTTGACTCAGCTATCATGTTCTAATTGTAAGGTTTGATAAAATGGAGTGTTTCTCAGTATGCAGTAATCCTCATGGGTGGAACATCAGAAGAATTGGGATAGCTTTCTTTAATATGGACCTATTTCAAACTGCCCTAGATTTGATTAGGATAATATTAGGTTTTTGTATCGTATTTCTACCGACTTGTCAACACTAGGAGTAAATGGTCTGTTCATCATTGACGAATGAGCCTGTGTAATGTCTTATCTTGTGAATGTCCTACTGCGTAACTTATGATGAAAGATCGCCTGATACTTGTGGCGAATATTACTATCGTAAAATATTTCTGAATAAAAATGTTATGTTCACCATTGATAAATGAACATGGAAATATAGATAAAAAACAATTGAGGCTAATTGGAAATTGGAAGTAATTCTACGGGCGGAATTGGTGGCGCCACCTAGCGCTTACGCGATCGGCTTCGCAGATGCTCAACGTACTCCACAGAGGGCGCCTCCAGCGATCTTCATGCCAGCGTCTGATTCGGAAGCTGAATTTGGTGCTCACTCAAATCACTCGCAAAAAAGGGGAAAAAAACACCGAAGCTTAAAACAAAGGACCAGACAAAGGTAGCAGAGGACCAAGACTATGATGATGTCGTTTTTAGCGACAGGTTCGCGACTTTCGACAGAAGATTCAGCGTTTAGGAATCGGCCCTCGCAGAGATTGCGGCAAAGCTGAAGGGAAATGGCGCCTGCACGGATCCAGGCACTTCAGCAACTCAGACCACTTCGCCTCCCTCGATGCAAGCGCCAACGGCCGAGACATCTCATTCGGAGACGGCCTGTAGGGTGAAGCAGCGGAATGCAAGCGCGGCAAGTCCCGCAAGTGCTCCACGCCAAACGGATCCGGTCTCGAACCCCCCCCCCCCAGGTTTTTCGTCGGTACGCGAGGCGACATCTGAGCCATCCCGCCTCGCTACTGCTGACATTGTACAGGATTTGTTCGTTAGTTCTTCCGTGCCTACGGCTTACACTTCGCCTACGGCCGTTACATGTGTTACGGGGGGTCGCTGTCCCGGTGTGCCCCCCCCCCCCCCCAATGATTACTATGTTGAGACCACCCTCCACGTCCACGACGTCGGCGTATCGAGCGCCTCTGCTGATGAACCGCTAGATGGCGCCACGGGCGCCCGGACGGTTACGGCAGGTGGCGCCACAGGCGACAGCGAGGATGCGGCAGGTACCCCCCCGGTTCCTCGGGTTGCGCCCCTACGGTGTGGGCCTGCCGCATATGCTACAGTCGTCAAGTCCATCTGGCCTCACCCCACCCCAGGCATGTGGGAGGGGCACGAGGCACTTGAAGCGCCCTACAGCCGGGTCCTGGTCGTAGGGCTCCCGAATTACCTCGGGGCCCAGGTCCCCGTACCCTGGGGCATGCAGGTGGACGCATGGAGGGCGGCTCTGGTCGACTACCACGACAGGCAGGTCGTTGAATTTCTGGAATACGGCTGGCCGTTGGGTTTCACGGGCGCCGGCCCCCCCGTCTCCACACATCGCAACCATGCATCGGCTGAGAATTACCCTCATCACGTCGCGGCCTACCTGGAGAAAGAACTCGGGGAGGGCACCCTAGTAGGCCCGTTCGGGGACCTACCCTTCAGCCCTTGGTTGGCCGTCTCCCCCCTCATGACTCGCCCAAAGAGGGGCTCCTCCAGTCGGAGAGTGATCGTCGATATGTCCTTCCCCCCGGGGGTGGAGTTAACGCGGGCGTGGAAATGGGCCCCCATCTACCCTACGCCCAGACCTGCACCCTCCCAACGGTCGCCGACCTCGCGGAGAGGGTTCGCGCCCTAGGAGAGGGGGCGTGGCTCTGGAAGGCAGACATGGCACGGGCCCACCGCCAGCTCACGGTGGACCCTCGGGACCTCCCCCTCCAGGTTGTCGCGGCCGAAGGGAAGTACTATATCGACCCGTGTTGCCCGTTCGGGGCCCATACAGCCGTTGCGGATGCCATTGCTCCTGGCGGCCGTTCTTGTGTACATATCGACCCTGTATTTGATATAGATGTTTTTGCTTCTCTGCCTGCCCAGATGATGGCATCCCTGGTGTCGGCTGAGGCAGCCTCAACTCGCCAGAATCACCTCATTCAGGCGCAGGCCTACGTGCATTTTGCCGTTTCCTCGGGATTCAATCCTCGATGGCCGACCGCCGCCTACGGGGCCCTCTACACCCAGGCCTTAGCCAATTCCTTTCGGGCCCCGGCAACGGCCGCCAACTTCTTGTCAGGAGCTCGGACCTGGATACACCGCCATGGTGGGGACCCGGCACCGCTCTCCGCGGACGAGGTCCTCGCGGTTCAGCGCGGGACCAGACGCCTCTCCACACACATACCGTCACCTGCCCCTGCGGTTCACCTTCCAGAACTCTATCTGCCACTCTATCCAGGGCCGGGCCCTCAACCCTCGTCCTCCGGGCGGAACTGCTTATTGCCTACTTCACTTTTCTACGGGCCTCGAACCTCGTATCTCCGTCACTGACCTCGTGGGGTGGCCCCCACACCCTTCAGCGAGCGGATCATCAAATTCTACCTGGACTCGTCAGGATCCACGTGAGATCGATGAAGACCCTTCACGAACTACGGCGCGGCAGTCTCGGCGCCTCCACGGGTGCCAGCATTCATCCTGTCCTTGTCAATGCCGCTTACCTCTCGGCCGTTGTGCGCGGTGATGCGTGCCGCCCTGGCGGCCGTGGGATTCCCGGCGGCCGAGAGAGTCACACTCCACTCCTTGAGGAGGGGGACAGTCCACGATGCCGTGGCTGCAGGGGTACCCCAGAGTGTGATTTCTCATCATGGCACCTGGAACAGTGCCTTGGGCATTAGGCCTTATTTACCCCCGTCGGGAAGGACGTTGCCCCTTTGCCGGCAGTTCTAAAAAGTTTGGCATTTATGCCTATGCCCTTTGGCATAATTTCTCACCTTTGAGAACCTTTATTTCAGGATTAATTACTATGGACACTCAAATATTCATGTTTCATCTAAGATTACGATGTTGGTACTTACCTGTAATCTACTGTTGTATTACGACATGAACTTTTTCCATATGAATAAATATCCTGTAATTCCAATTTCGCCTCCGTTATAATTAAAAGTTTTGGGTTTATTCAGTCTATGGGTCATTTTCTGTAACCCACTTGCATCCAGTCAATTTGCTTCTACAACAGCCTGTCTAGGACCCAAAATGCATCAAGGCACCAGTAGGTGAATGAAGTATTCAAGTATCTATATAGTCATTCGTTATGGGCATTTGAGCACGCCTCTATGACATAAACACTGGTTCTCTGCCCCTTTCCCAGTGTCAGCAGGCAAATGGAAGGGTCACTTTTTTGCAACAAGCTCAACGTCTATGTGGCCATTCTAACCTTTAGGCAGAGTATATGGATGTGTGTGTACATAAGTATGTACGCAGCAAAGGTGGGGTTAGACCAAATGCATACAAAAGTGTTCAGGGGGAGGGGGATTAAGGGTTTGATTTTCGATATGCAAGCATACACAGATTTATGTCTTGCATAAGTATGTATATATAAGGAATGTTGTAAGGTGAATAGACTGCTCGAAGTAGCGGGTAGCATGTCTATCGTTAGGCAGGAGCTGATGTCAGGCTGGTATGTAGGCAGGTTGAAATATGAGGAGACTGGTGGGTAGGTAGGTTGGAACGAGCCGGTTGTAGGTAGGCATCTAATTGCCTAATGAGCCGGTTGTGGGTAGGCAGGTAATTGCCAGAAATTCGTGACATCATCCCACATTGAGTTGGTTTTAGATAAAATACTCGATGGGCGTTGAGTACGAGTTCCTAATGTTAAGTCAATGGGGAGAATATTCGAGGGATGAGATGCTTTTCTACACTTGACACAAGATAATCTGATCCCGCAGATGGCCAATCTTACTTCCCATGCCGCCTAATGTCTTGTGGTCTTTTGGCACTGGTCATCAAATCAACGTTCAATGCAACAATTGATTCTATGTGGGGAATACAAGCAACTCGTTCACCCAAGCGATATAAGCCAATTACAACCATCGACATGTAGATTGTATGGTAGTAGCCAAATACGGTATTTACAGAGGAGACCAGTTTGGCCCATTTGGCAATATTATGGCGATAGCTTAATGCCGCCAAGAACGACTAAACCATGTTTTGTATAATGCTATAAAATTCCGAGGGTTCTACTAATTGCTAAATTGCACGCACATACAATAAACTATTTCAGTAGGGTATGGGATGTCTGGATCAATTGCCAATGCTAAGTGAGGCAGGTCTAAATGTATAAATGGGGTTACCAGTCATTCCAAGACATTTCCATCAATAGAAACCAGCTCACTTTGTTACAAAAGTGATCTTCCATAGGTCAAATTTTCTTCAAGGCTTACAACCTACAGTGTTCGCGTAACATTCGCTTTGAGTTATCATTACAAATTTTGAGGGAAATCAGATCTATGTGTAAGTACGAATGGATAACCAAATTGCGCAATGCTCAACTGATTCAGTGTTGTTGTCAACCCCAGCAGACCTTTGGTCACATACCACACAGATATGCATACTGGTAAAGTGAAGAGTAGCAGTGGAGTTATGCATCATGTACTTATTCCTCGGAAGAACTTCGTGTTCTGGAGACGAAAATAATCAAAAGGACAAATGGAAACAACAGAAATTATAATGGTGGTGTCACCTATAAAATGGACCACTGAAATTATATGCCTCATACCGACTTTAACCAATTGGGCCCATCCATTGGTGCTAACTGTTGATACGGCGTAAAACATTGTGAATCACCCCCACCGTCCACCCTTTTAAAAGGTTTATGGTTTAATCAGGGGAACAGCTTGTTTTCTCTGTCACTGCAGCGCCGTCGACCCTGCTCCATGGGGCATAGCGGATGTGTTCACTCAACCGTGACGCCTAGCTCCCTGGAGAAGTCGATGGGCGCCGAGTCAGGCTAACTGCGAACAAATCACCCCTTTCAATGTCTCTCTCCTTAAGCATACACACGCAAGGCGCAGTGCAGCCGTTATATCGGGCACGATTGTTCTAAGCAATGCACTTTACACTGGAGAAAGGTGTTTCTCAACAAGGATTAATAGGATTAGCATGAAGGTCGCAGTCATGTGTGAAGGATATCATATAATATTCTTCTCTCCATCCCTCCCTCTCTCTCTATCTTATAGCTATATGTTAAAATATTGACTGATTGCTTAAAACTGTCTGCAGATATATATTCGTGAATTCCCGGCAAATTAATGTGTGGTTATTCATCCCTAAATGTACGTATACCAATGGGGGGAGCAATGATAAAAGGATTCTGACAGCTTTATGAAGATTACTAACATCATGACAGTTTTATGTTATCACATGCTGTAAAAGGGTCATTGCAGCCTCAGGGAAGATTGGGTACTACCCAGAGAGTCAAAAATGTTATGTTCGCCCATTGCCACACCCACCGCTAGCTTTTAGAACATCTTCTGAAGCATATGTATACGGCCATAACAGCATCACTGCTGGAAGATTACAAAAGCCGAGCTAAAGTTCAAACTAGAATACAAATTGTCAACGAGCCCAGTAAATATCATCACTGAATTGAGAGGAACCCGAAGTGATGACAAGGTCCGCGGATGAGAGAATATAGATTTTTATCTCACCCCGGTATTTTTCTCCATAGGCTTAATGTTATGAACTCGTACTTCACGGCCGTAAAGGTAGGGTACCCAATACTCAATGGCTAATTTGGTGAGTTATACGAGGTGAGATAAAATCAGAAAAACACTCGATGAAAATAACTTGGTCCGCACTCCACCTCGAATCTAAGGGGTATGAGCGTATTCCTGAGAATTGCGGCCTAAAAGGCTCTATCCAATAGGATTGTTAAATCGGAACTGAAATAGACTGGCTATATTGGCTTTGTCAATGAAAACGACCGAACTTATTAATCAGTGAATAGACTCAAGAAGTAAAATCATCATCGTCTTCATATTATACAACTAAATATGTTTTTATGTGAGTAGAGATGCTTTGTATAACAATTTCATGGAAGACCTATACATTAACAAAATAAAAGAGAGACATTATGCAAAATAAAATACACTCCCACAAAACGCCCAGTCAGTTCATAGATTATCTCACCATTACGAGAAGAGATATATGGCCTTTCCTTACGTGCTTAGCATTCGCTTTATATCGACGACCTTTCTATCTCAATCACTAAACGATAACTTTGAATTTCATATGTATCCATAATGCACAATAATAAGTATACATTATGTACGTTGGTGCAATCAAGAACGATTATTTCACGCATGAATGAAAAAATTGCAGTGCAAGTAAAAAGCGCACAAGTGTTGAGGAAATTGCAGGGGTATATAATATATACATATACATATATATCAATATATATGTGCATGCTTTGCCATTAGGGGTAGCATGATATGCATGCACAGCTGTCAGAGGCAGTTGAAGCAGTTCTTGGCGTCACACACATACACACGACAGAGGAAGTCGAGCTGACGTCTACCGGAAGTGGCTGTAACTTCCTGAGGCGTCCCTTGCGGAGCGGCGGGCTTGGTTTGGGGACGGTGGTGTGTGGCGGGTGGTCCTCCAGCGTGGGAATGTAGACGCCATGGCAGTGATAGTGGCGGATGTCCATAGAGCGTGCTGGCGGCCTCCTCCTGATTCCACTCAAATGAAGTCAACCACGGAGCAGGCCGCCGCTCGTACACATATATAAAAGGCCAGGGACCAGGAGGACACGCCTCACCAGAGCCCCGAGATGCCTCTGACTGGCACCTCCCCACTCTTCAATGACACGCCGTTTGTTTGACGAGTCATAATTGGTAGAGGGTGTCGCTTAGTGAACATGATTGCTTGGCATAAACCACTGGCGAAAGTATTTTGACCTGAATGGAATATGTATACATGTTTATCTCACTCCAGATATTTTTTCTCTATAGACTTAACATTGGAAACTCGTATCTAACACCCATTAGATATTTGGGAAAAATATCCAATGGGGGATAATGTCACAAATTTTAGCCTATTAGTCATTAAGGGTGAGATAAATTCAGAAACCCATTCAAGTTTAGGGTCAGAGCTCGATCCCATCTCATTTGAATCACATAGCAATTCACGCGGCTTCGCCTTGTGCATTACTACATGATTCAAACTCGATGGGATACGAGCTCAGACCCTAAACTTTCATGGGTTTCCTCTATAATATTCATCTGAGTTAATTCACTCCGGTCACCTGCCTTGATGACCAATGTTGTCTATTATATTGTTTTTAATCGGTGATGTGCGTTGTTTATTACTACTCATTGTATGGGGAGTGGTTAGTAAATAACCAACGGTCTGTCTTGACTTTCTGCCATCCCAATATTTATTTTGTTTTAAAATAAGTGTATATCTACATCTTTATATGGCAGATACATGTATTTGGCTGTCATACCCTCTGTATTATCCTACCCCTAATAAAAACGCCAAAGGCTTAACACTGGTTGACTGTATCAGGGCGGGCGTGCAGTAAAGTATTATTTATTGCACGATGGTAGAAGATGAATTATTGGAGACGGAGTTGGATAAATACTAAACTGAACTTGAGTTAGTAGTGTTAGTGTGTATCGCACTCCAGTCAGGTCTGCTTCTTACAACGCTCGGCTTGGCCTCGCGTAGTGATTCGCGACCTGCCCGTCGTGCAATACACACTAACACTACTAACTCTCGTTCAGTTTCTACTAACTATTGCATTGTCTAAAGGGCACGTATATCTCCGCCTATAGCTATGTATAACAACGGAACTAGCTTATAGGTTACCGAAAAGTTGTAGGCAGCGAGTAAGTCTAAGTAAGGTTTTAAATTAACTCATATTTGTATGTGTATACATCGGATGTAGTGTATCAGGTTACAGGGGGCAGACCTATTCACGTAAGACGCTAGCTGCTTAAATATGTATATATACAGAGTACTTCTTAACTGGAGGCGGAGCCAGGATCAATACAGGGGTAGAAGATAGTTTAGATCAACTCTTTGCTCCGTTCTCATTTTCCCTACCTTCTTTTCTATTATTTCATGGGGAACCAATGATAACTGACGACTCCCCTGTGATCGCCCAACCCGTTCCTCCCACCTGCGTAACACTGCAGAGTTACAGATGACATCCCAATCTAATTCGATATAAACATGATACATAGCACATAATAAAACACATCCCATATTTGTGTTCCTTAATGTAACAGTCCAAATTTGCGCGATCCAATCCAAGTGTATTTGTGTATTTTGTTGAGTAGTAAATAGTACAAAGGCCTGCCATAGTTGTGCCCATTGGCGTCATGCTCAGTCATGCGTAGAATTGAATAATTCAGACGCTGATGACTGATTCACTAATCAAGACCCTTTGCTGCCTGCTAGGCGTGGTGTGAGAATGCGACGCCTTTCACTCAATAATCACCTTTATACCTACCTGGAACGTCCCACACAACCAGGCATTACCATCCGTGTCAGTTTGCAAATCGCACTTCGATCCCACACATCGGAAGCCTCTCGTAGCATATTCAATTAAATTCCACCATAGGGACAATGCATGAATGTGACATTATCTACAGCAGTCGCATTGCCGTTTCAAATCAATATACCCTACCTGGCTATACACTATGTGGGGTCCTATGCGTCCTCTCAAATCGATACGCTTGGCTTGAGTTGGGTGTTGATACAGGACCTGGCATGGTGCCATGAATGGTAGGTCATTACATCAGTGCTCAGACCTTTTTTTTTTTTATAATTTCACAAAGTTCACCTGTTGGCCTTTACCCCGGTTTAATGAGACGCCTCCGGTGTCTGGGGTAGAGCCTGGAGGTGTGTGGGGTGTGTGAAGGGGGTTAGGGGTGTGTGAGGGGTGTCGGGGATGGATAAGGAGTGTGAGGGTGTGTTAGGGGTTTTGAAGGGGTGTGAGAGGGTGAGGGTGTGTGAGGGGCGTGAGGAGTGTGTGAGGAGTGTGAGGGTGTGTGGAGGGTGTTTGGGGTGTGAGGAGTGTGTGAGGGGTCTGAGGGATATCTGTGGGGTGTGGGAGGGGTGTGGGAGGGGTGTGGGAGGGGTTGGGAGGGGTGTGGGAGGGGTGTGGGAGGGGTTGGGAGGGGTGTGGGAGGGGAGTGAGGGATGTTAGGGATGTGTGAGAGGTGTGGGGGATGTATAATGAGTTTAAGGTGTGTGAGGGGTATTGAGGGGGTGTGAGGGGTGGAAGGAGTGTGTGAGGGATGTTAGGGGTGTTAGGGGTGTGGAAGGGGTGTGAGGGATGGTGAGGGGTGTGTGAGGGGTGTTAGGGATGGTGAGGGGTGTGTGAGGGGAGTGAGGGAAGTGTGAGGGGTGTTAGGGAGGTGTGAGGATTGTGTGAGGGGAGGGAGGGGTGTGGGAGGGGTCTGAGGGATATCTGGGGGTGTGTGAGGGTGTGAGAGGGCTGTGTGAGGGGAGTGAGGGATGTTTGAGCGGTGTGAGTGGTGTGAGAGGGGAGTGAGGGATGTGTGAGGGGTGTGATAGGCGTGTTTGGGGTGGGTGTGAGGGATGTGTGGATTGTGAGGGTTGTGTTTAAGGTTCGTGTTTAAGGCTGTGTGTGAGGGATATGTGGGCTGTATGAGGGATAATTAAGGGTAGTGGGGGTGTGAGGGGTGTGAGGGGTGTTTGAGGGGTGTGCGTGGGGGTTTAGAGTGTGTCAGGGGGTGTCAGGGGTGTGTGGGGTGTGTCAGGGGGTGTTAGGAGTGTGTGGGGTGTGTGAAGGGGGTGTCAGGGGTGTGTGGGGTGTGTGAAGCACTGAAGGGGGTGTCAGGGGTGTGTGGGGTGTGTCAGGGGGTGTCAGGGGTGTGTGGGGTGTGTGAAGGGGGTGTCAGGGGTGTGTGGGTGTGTGAAGGGGGTGTCAGGAGTGTGTGGGGTGTGTGAAGAGGGTGTCAGGGGTGTGTGGGGTGTGTGAAGGGGATGTCAGGGGTGTGTTGGGTGTGTGAGGGGGTGTCAGGGGTGTGTGGGTGTGTGAAGGGGGTGTCAGGAGTGTGTGGGGTGTGTGAAGGGTGTGTCAGGGGTGTAGGACGGGTGAAGGACAGATGTAGGACGGGTTTATGAGAGGGCGTGAAGCGGGCCGGGCAGGGGCTGACTTCTGCCTGTATTATTGATACCTGTATATTGTAGAGTCACACGTACCGTGTTTAGATACAGATATTGGCAGCATGCCTGTGGTCGGTGGGAGACAAGCCTGTCATCACGTGTACTCAGAACTATGCTGGAGAGAGCTCTCTGCACCCACAACGCAGCCAATCTATCTGTTTACTACGGGAACCGTTGCTTATAACACAGGAACCGCTCTGCTGTGCTAGCCTCGGACTGTACGAGTCTGTATCAACTCTATCGTCAAGCAGATAGTTGGCATGTCCATTGCACCCTGATTGCGGGTCTGAGGGGCCTGTTGAGTAATTTTGGCTCGAACATAGAGACCCCTCTCTGTACACCAGCGAGATCCAGGATCACATGGGCAACTTCATTTAACACTTATGGACGACCTTCCGTTGGTTAGGACTGTCTTAGCGAACAAGCTTGAATCTTATTGTACAATAACCCTGGTACGAGGTCTCCTTGTACCCTATACTTATAGGCATGAGTTATTCAATAGACTCCTGTTTCTGTTGTCAGAATATTGTGTACATGACGCAGAGATGTATTTCTCTGGTAGATTTCACTACCTGCATGTCTGTCAAGACCATGACCCACATGGCCCCGTCACATGAAACGCCAGAAGGATTACCTTACTAGATATACTATATATGCACTAGAGGGTTTTATGGCTTTCCTTGTTTTTTCTTTACATGGCTGCAATTACAATGGAAGGTGCAAATGTCTTTCATAGAAAATCCAGAATAAGTACCTCTTGCTCTTTAATGTATTTTTATCCTAAGAAATTGTCTTCATTCATTGATACCGCTCGGTAAATGGTTGTTGGTTACCTGTTGGTGTTTAACACCATAGCAACTGTCTATGATATACCACGGAGAGATAATATCTATGAGATATTTATAACAAATAAGCAGGAAACACAGTGGCACGCCCGAGCCTCGAAACCTTAGGCCTAGTCATTCATAGGCCAGGGACCTGTTGAATAATTTGAGCTCGTACATGAAGACCCATTTCTGTACGCCAAAGATACACAGGATCGACGTTGGTCAACTTTATCTACCATTTATGGATGTCCTTCCATCGGTTGGGACTGTCGTAGAAAACGAGCTTGAAAATCATTAAATGGTAACCGTCATACAAGGTGTCCTTGTTCTCCGTACTTTCATAGGCATGCCAGACTCCAACACCCTAAGTACTGAGCTATCCTGCCGCCCTCGTATTACAATTTACATGATGAGGAAAGTATCTATAACAAATCATAAATGGATTTACCATGACTTGGAGGAATCGTTTCTGGCCGCGCCGACTTCGGCGGCGGATGCGGCGCAGCACGGCGCGCGTGTTGTGGAACTTCCGGCTGACCTTGATGCGCCTTCCGTCACCGCGCCGCGAATCGTCCGACGATCGGTCGGTGGAGTCCGTATCCGATCCCGACTCGGTGGTCGTCCTGGAGGAGTCCGACAGGGACGAGTCGTCCTCCAGGGCCTTCAGCATGTTTCCGGTGAGTCCACTGGTTCTATTCACTACTGGTTCTACCTGTTGTTGGGAGGTGGTGGGGGCCTCCTTCCCGAAAGTCCCGCGTTCACAGGCCCCCTACACTTAACAGACCCCCATCCTGTTAGAGACCTAATCGTTACGGTCCGTCTGGGGTCAAGGTCGTGGTCAGCCATCCGTGAAAAGATCCATTTAAATCCACCACGTATAGTTTCTTATTCATGTTTTGTAAAGAATTCACGTAATAAGCGTCTAGATGCGGGGGATTTGCGTCAGGCGCCGGTATCCCAGTGAAAGTCATGTGTGTAGGCCTATGTATGTACACGGTGGTATGTAGGGGTCCGGGATCACAGCTCAGAGGCGCACGAGTGCCTGAAGGAAGACCTTAAGATTACCTACAAGTGTCACACACGGAGTTACTCAGAGTCGTTGATGTTAATGATGCCCATGAGGGAGGGGGCTTCTGTGAACACTGTATATATCCACATGTCGTCTACATATATACTCCTCCTCCACTTCCTCCCCCCTCCTCCTCCTCAGCCCCGTTCAGTGTAGGGTCTGGGTGGCCACAGTGGGATTTTCTTTGTGACCACCTCATAATGTATGTATGTGAAAAGGTCGGGCCCAGCACGGAGTGGCCTCCTACCTTTACCCACCCCCGGGCACGCCGCCTGCCTCCCGGGCGCTGGTCGCCGACTCGCCCGCCACTCACACGGTGACGCTACTGGTGGTGGCGGCGGCGGTGGGGGTGATGGTCCCGTTCAATGGAGCGTAACGCCTCCACTGCGGACGCCGCCGGCAGCGCAGCCGTCGCCGTGGAGGCACCCTCTCCCTGTCACTACAACCCCAGTCGTCCCAGCATCGCTCACCCTGGAGGAAACGTGAAACGTGGACTCCCGTAATTTACCCTCCAGTGGTTCCCACCTGGGCTGTGTGTGCTACTATACCGCAAGTACCACTTACACCCCCACCTCCAGTCCCTCACCTCCGCCCCGGCACGCTGACCGGCCACACACGCCGAGACCCCGCCACTTTATGCCGGGTAATATGCGGTCAGTGCCGCCGGGCAAGCTCGCCCTCGGGCAATTAGCCCGATATGTTTGCTTTCAGGGAGCTGAACAAACGCGTTTGTCCCTCCCCCGACTTGCCAAATCCAGAAGCCATCGACCGCAGCGCCCGAGCAAGCCGCAGCACAAACAGGGACAGGGACAATGTTATCATTGCCAGCTGTAGTTGTAAATGGGGTGTTGTGTAAGTATGTGGCCCGTGAGGTTGGGTTTCCCTCCTCTTATCGAGTGGGCGTGATTCAGGCTGGCGGCTGATGCGGGACATCAGAGTGGTGTAAATCTATATGTATATAGTGGGAGCAGTGCCATTGTTGCTGGACTTGAAACAATATCTGAGTGGTGGGGAAATGAGATATCATTTATCAATATGTGCGAGATGTATGTGTCATGTTATACATCAACACAGCAGGAATATGAGCGAGAGATGTACCAAGCAATGCCGATAAAGGGAACATTGCTATTCACAAAAGATTTTCTCGACAAGAATAATCACCAATTTAATTGGCGGGATATAATATCCCCTCTTGGCATTTCCTGTGAATCTCGTTTTATGAGTTTCCTCCATAGTGTTCCCCATATACATGTATAGGGATGGGCACTTAACTTTCTCAGGATTTGTCTATAAAGTTCAGTTTAATCTTTCAGTACTTAAAGTATAACCTGAAATGCTGTTAAACAATTTGACGAACCCTCAATCCTCCATTATATAATTGGCAACATCTGTGCACACGAGGAATATATTGGCCCTGTAATGTTACTTCTATGACCTGGTCAATCGAAATTCAATGACGTAATCTCAGAATCAAATCATTGTTACTTCAATAAAATGTCCTAACATTCAAATGGTCGTCTCTTCAGGGTTCTCAGATTTAGTAATCCTCTCTCCATGTGGCCTGATGGCCTTAGGAGAGACTCAGAATCGTGTGGCGCGCGAGCTGAAACTGCCTCAGAAGCGTTGCTCGAGGCACTGCCTGTCTTTTGATCCTTTGCATGTCCTTCAGTGAGAAGGCTGTCCGACAACTTCAGCTAGTCACGGGACAATTAGCGGTGGTAGCAACGGTATAACACTTCCTTTGACTACCGTGTCCTGATATTCTATCATGAGATTAGTTGCCCTCTGAACTTTCATCTGTTAGAACCCAACTGTTATAAACGGGTTTAGCCTGAGTTCCTTCCTGCTCAATTGTTAGATACTGAGAAATAGAAAATGTGGTATGAAAGGGAAGGAACTTCAACAGAACTAGGAACACATGGTATGTTCATCAATGAATAAGGAGCGTTGATTTTTTTTAAAATCAAAAGGTCTGGCCCTTGTTCGGTCTATGGATCATTTTCTGTAACCCACTTAAATCAGTCAAGTTGCCGTTTGTGCACCTGCCTATCCAGGATCCAAATAAATCAAGTAATAGTGGGCCAATGAGGTATTTGAGTCTCTAGATATTGGTTATGGTCAGTTAGGCATGCCCCTGAGACACTTAAACACTGACCCTTTAACCTTTCTCAGTGTCACAGAGTTAGCACACAGATCGGGATAAGGGATAGTTTTTGCAGCAAGCTGAAAGTCTGTATAACCTCTCCAACCTAGGCAGCGTATATGAGCGTGTGATTCACGCTCAACAATACTGGTCAGCTAAGTAAATATCATTTCTCCTTGAGGTACTGTCACTAGGATATACCTTCTGGGATCCGGGCATCATTAGGCAAAATTCAACACCTCCACCTGTTATCTATTTAAAAAACCCCAGTTCATTGGAATAAAATTGGAGGACAAAAATTAGCCGTGACTAGAAATCATTTGAGCGTTTCGGGTATTCGGATATTCTTGTAATACTGCAATTATTGTGGCAATTTACCTATGAGAATAGAATCCTGCTTTTCCTATTTTCTCATAGGGGTTAATTGGGTTGATTTTAAATGAGAATAGAAGATGCTGGATTTCTTTATGAACCTTTTTTAAACGCTCAGTTATCTGTCCTCGGAGATAACTGTATAATTAGATTTACATATTTGAACTGAAGGTTCCAAATTAGAGTAGCTCGAGTTTTATATAACAGTGATAGACCGGGTAACATCACGAAAGTGCATCCATAAGAGGAAGACAGGCAAGCGGGAAACACAGTGGCAAGGCCGAGCATCGTACCTAGAGGCAAAGCCCTGGGCGTAAACCCACCTTTGCTATACATGTTCTTGTTCCATTTTGACTGTGCTACTATACAATAATGTAAGAATATTACATCTGAATGTAAGAATATTACATCTGAACCTTAATATCAGCGAACTTACCTTAGAGGATAATGAAACTAAACTCTTGGAGATGGTGTTTCCACTTCAAAGGCTCGGTATCGTAAAAATACATTTCTCGGTTTCCTTCCTCTGATTCCTTTCTATTTCGCGGACCGCAAACAGTCTCAAAATTTCACCCTTTCTTCAGTTATTAAGACTGATCATGCGGTCCCCTGCTGATACTGAGTGGAGAGGGAGAATTGCAGGTCAAAGACCGAATGTTCACAGGACATAAAATCTGCATCAAGATCTATAGCCACTGACCATATGCCATGAGTTTGGGTTGCATAGTTATCTCACGAGGCAAAGTATGGATCGAGTGTTTGACCACTTGTTGACCACCAAATGTTCGATAGCGGTAGGCATGCATTCCTTTGCCTTGTTAGATAAGGAAAATCGGTGTGGGGGTGTCTAGGCTGAGTATAGGACATATAGTCTAGATAATGAGAGGCTATGTCTGAGAACTATAGAAACAAGTAGATTTAGAGGAAATGGAAAGGCAATGTGTTACACCGGCAATAAACTGAGAACTGGGTTTCATTCATACTGGTTCCTTCTTGCTAGAACGTAAAGGGGATAGACTGTAAGAACGGCCTTTGGTCGAACTGAAATATATGTATTATGCTGTAGTACTTGAAAAGTAGGCTTAGGTTAAAAGTTTGTAATCAGAAATACGGGGTGGAACAAGTCAGTCGATAGTTCTGTGAGTATAAAAAGTTGGAATATGTATAAAGGGATATTGGATTGAAAAAAATGTCTAAAACCAGATCCCTTCCCCTTTTTAAATCTCTTTTACAACAGGAGTGTTTGTTCCACCACTATTCCAATTCTACATTTTAATAATCTGTTTACATATTAGAAGAGATTGTGTTTACAAAAGAGAGTGAGAGAGAGAGAGAGTGGCCATCGTTCCAAGAATGTATTTACATTAATTTCCTGCAAATTATTCTCGAACGTGCCGAATTAATCATTTTCAACATCAAGTGGTGAGTTGTGGAGAAAAAGAAAGTTGTTGACTACTATGGAAGCGGTGTGTATCTGTAGTCAGGGCAGGAGGTAGTTCCTGCTTACCATATCACAAAACTTCTTCCCGTGCCCAAAGATCAGGTAGTGCAGCGAAAACCAGGAAGCTCTTAATATGTGATAAGCTCACTAAATACGTTCAAGGCACCTCTACCTGGTTGGCAGGTAATTAAGGTCATAAATACAATCAACCCAATAGAAGACTGGGATTTTTTTGCACAGAGACCACAGCGTAAGATGAAGGATTTTAAAAGGACGGAGGTCAGGTGAGGTGTGTGATCCTGGGTCTGGTATAAATGTCAGGCTTGCGTCTAAAACCTCGCTCTGGCAGTCGTGGCGCTGTATGTAGGAAACCTGACAATGATCAACGAGTCTCAAAGATCCAATGGTTGGAAGGAATTGGTAACAATTAGTGCCAATGCACAGACCCAAGTGGGATGAAAGGGTGATTGTCTTTATTATACACCTACATACTAGACTAAAAAAATACATTGTTCTTATATTGACTCTGCTCCCTATATCGTAGAAATCATATATACAGCCTACAAAATACGCCGCTTCTACCTAACGACGTTGGGGTACGTGTGGATTTACGAGTCCGTGAGTTCGTAACAATTCACAGATTAAACGCCGTCAGTTTATCCACTGTATTGTGTTGTGATAACATGTGTATGCTTTTCCGGTCATTTATCTCTAGTAAGTATTCACTTAAAACATACCAATACATAGTCCCCAGGAAGACCATTTGGGGGAAATGTTAAACTTGATACACTAAGCTTATGTTTTCTAAGAAGTATTGGACTGATGGTTACTAGGACATCAACGTACATAACGAACAGAGAACATTTGCTATAACAATCTATGAACATCAACCGTTGAAGGCAGTCACATGACCTGCAATTTGAACCTAATGTAATTGAATTGAAATGCTGAGTATACTTCTACCTGTTCTATCATTTATTTGTGCAGCGAACTAGTCTAAGGCTGCCAGAAGCACGAGGCAGCTAATCCCCCTCTCTATACTTGTTATTCTACATAGAGAATAATGCCTTGTTCAATAACTTTGAATCTATTTCCGCTATCCGGTACCCGTTTTCTAGTCTAATCCCCCTTCAATGTCTGTAGATTACCCAAGATTTAGCATTGTTAAACATTTGCATGGCTACTTTTGAGGCAAGAAAGTGCCTTGTTCTCCTTTTTCAGCCTCGATGGTCACACCATGTACAGTTGAGCCCCGCTTAAGGAAACGCTCCGTAGTATGTGCAACCCCCATATGGAAAGAAATTATCATTGAAAATATTGTCAGCAGATAATGTGGTGTTGATACGTACACTGAATGCGTGTCAATATTCTGGGTGCCAGATATATTCAGTGTCGTGAAGTGTAGCACGGTTTAGCCTTCGGCATTAGTTATACTGATTTTATTGCACATGGAAATTAGAGTATGGATGGGTTTACAAGACATACTATATGTGAACATATGTATTTGATCGCCTCATAACGTCCGCTAACAGATATATCTCCAGCTTTTCAGTGGTTTTACACATGTGCAGTGATTAAATCAACAAGGTAGTTGTTTTACTGTTCAGAGCCGCTTAGTGGTGGATGGTTTAGTTAGGACTCCGTCGGTCGGTCAAACACGGCTCAATGTTGCCTCAAGCCTATATTGATACACTGCAATTATACCTAAAGTGTGAACGGTGGGTATATTTGTAGGACTTGTGTTTTACACAACATATGAAACTTGGGACAAAGTAGGGTATTGTAACAATGAGTCTGGACTGCCTAAAGTTGATAGTTTATAATTGTCCGGGTTTCCATAGAAAAGGTAGGTACATGATGCCCATGCCTACCAATGTGTTACTGTATAGCTATGTGCAGTATTCCTATGTTATCTTTACCTTATCTGAAGAACTACTGGAGCAATATTGTTTAGACGACCAGATTAGAGCTAGAATACCATGATTTCCATGCCATCACTGAACGTCCTCTGGATATAATCTAAGCAGGTATTATATATGATTTAGGCTCATACTGTTAACCCTCAAATGCGAAAGGATAGGCTGTTGTTTGGCCACCTTGGCCGTGTACATGTATCTAGGAACCCACACTCACTTCAGGCAAAAATCCTACCCCAACACATTTATTGAGGGAGATTTCTTTTACATCCTACACCACATAGACATGGTGTGATAAGGAGCTGTACAAGTCACACACGATATACGTATTTGACCATTCAGCGCCGCTTAGCGCAGCATTGTTTTATTATGCTGTGACTCGGTCAAACATGGATTGACCGCCACCTCTGTCTCCTCTCTGTTGAGTCGGGTTAAATCCCAAACTATATCTTCTGTGTGCCTCGATCATGCAGAAATATTTAAAAGGAAATAACCATAGCATCACAAATTGACAATTAAGTCCAGCTTTATGGTGGTTTTATTCTAAAAATGCTATATAACAAAAAGGTATATTGACTACAAGGTTATGGCTAAACAATCTTCAAACAGTATGCAACTCCCGACTTTTAAAACGAGAATGTGGGCTTTAGGTATGAGTATGACTTGTTTTTAGCAAAGTATGACTGCTGGCACAAAGCAGAGTGTTGTAATATCAAGTATGGGTTATCAAGTTGATAATCATCTTGGTTTTACATAGATAGGAATAAGTGTTGGCCAGGCTTGCCAATGCGTTTATGTTCAGCCACTTGTGATATTCCTGTTCTTAAACTATATTAGAAGTCACGTTCCCTAAGCCATCACTCATTTAAAGATAACTCACGTGGTTGTACTATTCTTCACTTCTACATAATTTATATTAGAAGTATTACTTAGGGAATATGCACGTTCGGCGCACCATCTTGAGGCTGTAATACCTTAGAATACGACGGATGCCCTGTCTACATCTTCCCTGAAGATAATCCTCCATTTGTTTGGCCAACTCAGCTGCGTATCTATGAACTCACTCTCACCTCGAACTTGGCGGACAAAGGCCTAATCTACAGTACATAGGTATTGTTAGTTTCTTTATAAGCTTTTAAATGACACACTGTTAGTTAGTCTCCAAACAGATCGTTAGTGCGTTTGTGTAAGTTAAGTGACATCCAGAACTGCCTGGAAAGAGGGCTCGTTCCAGCATGACCTGAGAAGATGGCACTATGCGTTTGAAGGTAGGGCGGTCTGTGACCAGGGCCTATTGAGATCCATTGTAAATTGCACCTACCACCTGGGGTGTGTTTCGGCATCGGGGGCTAAATGGCTGCGCCCATGTGATAATGCCTCTCGCTTATAGTTAGCTATCAACCTCAGGGATGCCAGTTGGGGTTAGGAAAAAATCCTACAAGGGGACTAAGGCCAGTCTATGTATCACTTAAAACACGCTGTGATTTAAGGGAATTCCCATCACTCTCCCAGCAGATCCTTGGACATGTACTGGAAGAATTAGATATCTTGATATTGGCCAACAGAGTGGGTCTATGAGTAGTTCTACACTATTAAAAATGGGGTACTCTTCGAAGAAATCATTTTTAAAATGTTACCACATATCATCAGTTCTTAGTCTGCAACATATCGTTCATTCGGCATTCCTTTGATTTTGTATTACACTTGGTACTTCTTCAAAAAATCTAATCCCACATGACATATTTTAAGCCAATCGGATGTCAGTATTCCAGATTGCCCTTGTCTGTAGGACCATTTCCTACAGTAATCCTACCATCCTACATCTCTAGGTTGGAGTACTGGGATTCATAGACCCTCTAAATGAGTGTGCTAACTGAATTCACAACTTTTTAAAGATTACAGAATATATTTATCTAAGATTAAGACTTTAGATAACCTAGTCTTTATTGTTCTCAAAACATAAACAAATTCTTGAAGTCTTTATCTATTTTAGAATAAAATGAAAATCCTACATGTAGGCAAAATCCTACAAACTGGCCTCCATGCAACCTGCTATTTCGGTCAGTGTCCTCAACTTTCAACGAACTATTCAACCTCAATTACTTATCAAATCTCTAATAAGATTGTAATGTAATACTCCCGAGATACACAAAGAAAAGATTCCTTTTCAAATAAAATATTAGAAAGAATTAAATTTATTCCCCAGAAAAGATAAAGCCACAAAACATTGGATTTCTGTATAAAATTCATTATCAATCTACATGTATTGTGATTATCTCATATGGTTATTCCATATTTATTATTATACTTGAATATTCCATATGTACACAGATTCGCATATAATTTTTACAAGCACATATTGTTTCTGGCAAACCTGTATGCCGTATTATGTAACAATTTTCTGTGTATCCTCGATACACGAGTTATCCCATATGACTTCACTGAGTTTGCAGATGCGTTCCTATGTGCCGTCCCGAGTGGCCTGTGATGTGCTGATATAGCGTCATTGTTTAGACAAACACCTTGTCAAGAGTTGCTTAATTCTGCCCGCTCCTGAAACTGTCTCTTCACTGCCCGCTGCAGAGCGTTCAGGTACGAGTCCAGGGTTACCATCGGACTCTGTGAAAAAGAGTGAGTGAGAGAGTGAAAGGAATGTCGGTTGGGGTCATGAAAAAAAGGGCAGATATTTTCCATGTGTAATTTATTGCCTCAGAGAGGTTGAGAAAACATGGAAAACACATCGTTATTGGCCATGGAACGGGGCTGGGTGTGTGGAGTGGTTCTAATCACTGTTCATTGGTGCGAATGTGGCCTGATTTATTCTTTGTTTTACACAAGAAAATAGTATTTTACAAACTTTCCTAGGGAAATAGGATAACTCCATCTCTGGAGTAATGGTGATTTTATGCCGTGTCAGCAACAGAGGCTACGTTCATGGGATCCAAGAGTGTTCAAAAATCAGGGATGTTAGTTGGGGTCGGGTAAAAAGTGGAAATTTTTTTCATGTGGAAATTACTATCTAGGAGAGACTAAGAAAACATGGAAACGGTATCAATGTTGGTTATGGAAGAGGGCTGAGGGTGTGGGGAGACTCAAACCACTGTTTCATCGGTGTGAATGGGATTCAATTGACACTAGCTTAGATTTATACAAGAAAAATAATTTTGTACACTGGAAATGAAAACAAGGATTTCCGTGGAAAAGTAGAAAACTGCAATCTCTGCATAACAAAGATTTAAAATTTTGAGGAAAAAAATCATTTGGAGACAGAATAATTCAAGTGTATTGAAATTTTGAAATAGTCAAGGTGTATAGAGAAATTCAGATATCTCAAGGCTCAACTTGAAGCCATTTCTGTTACAGTATCAAAATAAATAGATAATAAAGTATAAATCTTAAACATACCATAACATAAAGCGCATGGGCCAGGAAAGGGATTTTCCTGAGAGTGCGTCCACTCAAACCTTCACTTGACCTGTAAAAGTGTAGAATTATTAACTGACAACTTTTACATAAGTAAAATCCAGGCAAAGCATCAACATTTTGTATCACAGAAGACACATAAGTAGATAAATGGAAATTTTCCTTGAGATCAAAGGTCTGGTTCCATAGGGCCAAATTCTGTTCTGTTATTGACCTGGGGTCTTTCCGGTTCAGTCAAGACAAGCACTTTATTATCGATCAGTATTTACATCCTGCGATTTTTGGTGGCGGCCTTTTAATGTTATAGAACTGTTCCTTTTTTTTTTCTTTTTTTTTTTTGGGGGGGGGGGGGGGGGGGGGGTTGTAACCAAACCAGGGACACAAAGCTGCTTGACTGCTATTCCATTATACAGGCGAACATCAGTTATGTAAAAAAAACCGTCCACGTACAGTATCAATTAGTGCACAAAACCAATATTTGTTTTGGTACCAGATTTAAATCCCGGACAGAGGAGAGGACTGATTTCAGGCCTATAGTCCTTGACTCTAAAATTTCATTTCCGCTGCCCTCCCCCTCCCCGGATAGATTTGTTTTGTTTTATCTTGTAGATCTACCCCCTAGTTAATATTTCCACTTGTTGTCACTGTGGCAAATGGTCTCTTCAACAAATATGTCTCTTCAAATATCATATATGATATTTGAAGGCTATAAAATGTCTTTATGAAGAATTCAGAACAACCCCCAAACTTGACGAGCTAACTCAAACACCACAATCACGATTACACGTTATCCATACGGATTTCTGTATTTCATAACTCCGCCTAAATGTTTTTATGTGCAGTCTTCTGCTATGTGGCCATATTGTAGCATTCATCAGGAATATTTTTGTGCTATTCTATTGTGTTGTTGGGTAAATCAAAGTTATAGACGAGCTTGTCAGAGAGATACCACAACAAAGTCAGGGATAGGCTTAAAGTACCAATGCTATCCTTGCATCTCATGCCTTCCAATATTGTTTTACTGGAGAAAAAAATATTTTAATCGTTTGAATTATTCAATTTCGAAAATGCATAAGGACATGTTATTCTCCCATGCAACTGAGAGGCAATACCCTCGAAGCCGCATTAAAAGAATTTAAAAAACATTAGGAAGAGTGATGCATGCTGAACCCAAAGTTGGCGTTGTATTACAAATAGCCACAAGTTAAACATGCACTTTGGTATCATATTTAGGAACATTCCTTTGCGCGCTGATCCAATCGTGTCTACAAACACAGTGCCTACCACATACAGTATCAATTAGTGCACAAAACCAATATTTGTTTTGGGACCTGGGTGTTATATAATCCACGAACCAATAGCTGAGCCTTAGTACAAACCCACTACACCTGACGGCTTTGTGGAGTGGGACAAACCATGTAAGGTACGGGGGTAACAGGATGTAACGATTGAAAAAATATGTACACATTCAAGTTAGTGATTTGTGGGTGAACCTCTTAATGGATATACAATATCACAAGACCTTCAACTATAGGAATGTAGGCGACAGGACCATGTCGTATCCAGTATTTAATCTTAAATAATATTTTGGGAAACACTTATTGCCTACAACGGAGGCCAAGTCAACACAGATGAAAGTTGAGACTGGGGATAAATTTGGGGATTTAAAACTTTAAAAAGAAGCATTTGTAATAATAATTTTCCAACAGAACGCAATAACTGTGATATCTATTCTAATTTTCACTCTCCAATCACGGTCAGATACAGCCGGGGGGGGGGGGGGGGGGGGGGGGGGTCATCGACTTGTAGATATTGTGGAAATTTGAAAACTGCCTCCCCCCCCCCCCCACCCCAACGAAAAAAGGTAGAAGATAGTTGCGCGCCCATTTATATTTGAGATATTCGTGATGGGATGAAATGTCGATGCTATATCGGCCCCCTCCACACACACACCCAAATAAATCTTAGTGAAAAGACCCTGATGAAGGACCTAAAGGTCCGAAACATGTCGGTAACCAATGTCTCATGATTGACTCATTTACTTGATAACCTCGGACCTGGCCCATGCCGAGTTAGTGGGAATATCTTTCTCCTAAATCTTAGTCAAAAGACATTTGACATTATTGCGAGGGAGTCAATTACGCTGCATATACATGTACTGGGCGATGTAATATTAAATAACACTGTTCCATACTAACTTTCCTTGAAGTACCTCGGGAATTTACAAGTGAAGCTATTTATGGGTGCGTGGCGGATTTAAGAGTTTGGAGAGGTATCAACAGTCGGGGGTCATTTCACGGCCAGGAGACAGAAAAACACTGTGATGTGGCCGCGGAACAACAGAGAATCGAACACAATTTGTGCGCTTCAGTAGATCGCCAAGTCCCCAGCCCTCTGTTACAACACACCCTCTATGTCTGGCGCGGGCGGGAGGGGGCGGGAACCAGTGGTTAGCTGGCTGATGAGCTACACCGCCACAACAACAGCCAGGGTCATATCAAGACGCGACTGAATCTAAGAGATGAGGATGACAGACAAGCAGGATACACAGTGGCACGGCAGAGCTTCGAAGCCCGGACCACACAATCCGCAGTCGATCACGCTACCGACTGAGCTTAGCCATCTCGCTGAGCTACCTCGCGTTGTTAGTGCAATCTTTATTTGATATATGATAATGAGGTACGTGACAGGCATTTTGTTGAAAAAAGAATTATGAAAACTGGCCTAATGAGATAAAGACCCCCCGCCCCCTCCCGCAAGCTCCAAGAATTTCAATTTTTTTCGAGTTTTTAAAAGTGTATGTCCTAGTTTAAATTTCTTGAATTTCAATGAGATACGCAGATACCCCCCCCCCCCTTCCCCACAAAAAAAATCAACAGTTATACTGGTCTCAAAAATGACCCTGAGCATATGACGATAATGCGGAATGTTATCATACCTTGATAGTAAAACAACAAAATAGAATCGAGACAGAATCAAAATAACAACAGGTAAAAACTGATAAAAGACCACAGATACATATCGGTGCAGTGATCGCGGTGGGGGTGCCTGGTGGCGCCGTCTGCCGTGAAAGACCGGTGGCGCTGTGATGGCGCCTCGGGTAGCAGCGCCGCGCGTTCCCCTGGCGGTGATGAGAGGGTTTACTTACGCGGCGATCTCCTTGAGACGCAGACTGAGGTGGGTGGCGGCGTTCTCCGTGAAGCGCATCAACTCCAGCGTCTGCAGATCAAAGAGGGACTCGCGCGGGGCGACGATGCCGGCCTGCCGACACATCACACGACACGAGCCGCGCGTCAGTCACGGCCTCAAAGACACCAGTCACAGACATACACCATAAGACTCGTCAATATCTCAATATCAGTTCATTTTAACTCATTTCTATGGCATTCATAGTGGCTGACGGGTTTAGTGACTAGATGAGCAAACAAACTTTGTTATCGGTTTTTTCCCCCTTTTAACTGCTGATCTTTTTCCTAGAATGAAATTCTATGGATAGATATATCTGCTTTTGATAAAGTCATATTTCATTTGAATTATTTCTATAGTTATACTTTGCCTTGGAAAAGCATATTTGTCATAATCAAGAATTTCCTATGGAAGTGAAGCATGGTTAACATTGGCAAAATTATTTTGGGAGTAAATTGAAAGCAGTTGAAGATATAGACGGATGCAATATGACATCGTATCTATCCGCCAATTTTGATTATACAAAGAAAGTGTAGGGGTTCTAATGAAGCAAGAAGACTTACGGTACAGTGCTATATCCGACCATAGAACAGTTACACGCAAAGTAACTCCAAAGGCAGGACTGTGGATCCAACTAATTATCTCATATCTTTTTGATTAAGATACGTCACTTCATCATGCCTGGCTTTCCTAACTCACCAAAGGAAAGAGTTCCTTGATTCTGTCCTGTGAATGACGTCTTCAGAGAAACTCAACTTTATTGGGCGTAGACTGTTCTCTTTAAGGAATCAGTCTCTGTCTGTGAAAAGTTACGCCGGACTATCGATGCCTTTTTATTTTATTAATTTGAGGAAATTGCTCCGAAACAACTTAGACTGTAATTTAGATCCAAGAGTCAGTAATGATAAGTATTGAATGAACTACTTTGGATATGCCAGATGACCGACAAGGTAGAAACATAGATTCTTTCTATCAAAACACATTAGTATGCGAGTATCTGCCAATGAGCACATGACATAATCCTAACAAATAATCCAATTTATTTCCTATTTGATTTAATTAATAAGATTTAATTAGTCAAACGCCCCATAGTCTCTGCAAGGGGAAACATCAATTCACACTGATATTCCTTCATTAAGGTGAGACTTCGTTAGCGGTGTGGAGTGGATCCATGCTACGTCTATCTGAATGAGATTCCGTATTTAAATCGAAAAAGCGTTTTAGAGATGGGTCTTGTAATCAGTATTCTGACGCTGAGGAGTGTTGAACTTGGTAGAATTGCGAAAAATACGTAATACCTGGCAACCCAGAGCTATTCACCGAGAGCACACCCTCACATAGTGAGCAGAGGTTCATAGCCTGGCAGCATGCGATGCAACATACACACGAGTCTGGAGAGCATGGTCATAAATAAGTAATTCCCTAAGTCCTAGGAACTTTGTTATACTTTAGTTTTACTGTATACAAGTCCCACATGCTTACCCTCATTAGTTCTGTGAGACAGGAGTGGTAGATGCGGTAGATGGCGGCGGCGGAGGGCAGCCCTATGAACTGTTTGATGTCGGCCCGGTCCACAAAGGCCAGGTCGATGGCACCCGTGATGTTCGACGTTGTGAGGATCATCACGTTAGGATGACTGGGGAGTAACAAGGACAAATATAGTAATAAGATGTCAATGACTTGAATTCCTCAAAATACGTTTTTTTTATTTAAACTTTCTGTTTTGTTGGTATCCATTCGCTTAAAATCAACAAATTGTGGGACTATGCCCCAGCCTGCCCAAATTCTTGATCTAGTGGATACATTAAGGTATTTTTTAAAGTATATTTGGGGCCTGTTGGCCACGTCATCTTATAATATAGTTTTGTTTCTTTAACATTTGTAATATTCTAGCAAAATTCTTAATTTAAGACATAAATTCTCTATATATCACAAACACGATAAAAGGCCTCGAAAACATTAATCAGATTATCCTACAAATGCCCATACTCTAATAAAAACTTCATCAAGCTCTTCACTGTGTTGAAGAACTTACTACATTTAAATCATATTTTGAAATTTTATAAAATGAAGCTAAAGACAATAAAAACTAAACCAATTTTTATTTTACGAATAGCTATTACAATATGCCATATAACTAAATGCTTAGAAGCAAGGAGCACAATCTGACAATGCTAAACAATACTCGGATGTGTGCGCCTGAGGCATATAAGAGTGGTGTTATCTATGCAATGTGATGATAAATGGCATTACTTTTTGATTTGGTCTATTTGTGTGAGGAGCGCGTTCACCACGCGGATGGCATCTGACGGCTCAGTCCCGCCCATGGCCGCCTTCCGCGCAGCTGTCAGACTCTCCACCTAGGACAGGATTCAGGGAGTCAGTTGGGATCAGAAAAAGAGTGGAAATGGTTTTATGTGGAATTTTCTGCCTCTGAGACCAAGAAACCATGGAAAACACGCCTGTGCTGGCTATGGCATGGGGCTATGAGTCTGTTCCATATCTGTGACTGAGGCTCAATTTATATTATCATTGCTTTAAACAATTAAAAGTATTTAGTATAATAAAAGTGGAAAAAAAGTTTCCAGGGGAAAGGTAGAAATCTGTCATATCTGCATAACGGATTCAGATTCCTTCGTCTAATAGAACTGCATACTGTGCTGTCATAGTAGGGATTACTGTCAGTTGGGTTCATAAGAAAGGAAATATTTTTCACGTGGAATTAACTGCATCAGAGAGACTGAGAAAACATGGAAAACACATCGTTATTGGTGTAATGGGGCTGGGATGTGTGGGAAGGTTTGAACCACTGTTTATTACTGTGAATGAGGCCCAATTTATTCTTTTCGCTTTACTCAAGAATTCTTTTTGCAAACTGAACATGAAAGCAAGGATTTCCTTGGATAATAGGAAAACTGCGATCTCTGTTAAATTACCTCGTCAATGAGAACAAAGATGAGGGCGTCCTGATCATCTATCAGCTCCTGGATCTTCTGAAACATCTTCATGACCAGCTTACCACTCTGTGGAGTAAGAAAACCAGACTTGATATGAACTTCGAAAAAAAAGAAGGATATGAACTTTGCAATACTTTCCTTAATTAAGATAAAATCTGCTAGAAAGTTTCAATCTTATCTTACACCATAATTCTACGCGAACCGCATTTTACACATTAAATTCAATTTTCCATTATGTGCGTCACCTTTAGCGCTAATCACTTTTAGTAACTATGTTGATTCAAAGATCATGATTATTTGGTGAATTTACGAATTTCAACTTTATAATTAATGCATCTTTAAGACATGGAACATGCTCCCTACACCTCAAAGAATCCACTACGGTGGGATCTTTGTCAGTGTTCGGCATAACTTCACCATGTATCCATAAAATATTACATGTCCATAATTGTAGTGCATAAGTTAGGGATGGCAGTTGGGGTCAGCAATAAAAGAGGAAATATTTTTATAAGGAATTTACTGCTGCATAAATACCGTAAAAATGTTGAAAATATATCGGGGTTGGCGTGGAACTGAGGGTGTGTGGGGCGGTTGAAATCAATGTTTTATTGTCATGAATGAGGCCCAATTTATACTATCTTGTTTTAAACAAGGAAGGGGAATTTTATAAACTGGAAATGAAAAAAAAATTCTAATGTGTAAGTGGAAAACTGCCATCTCTGATTATCAAGTTAAATTAATTAAGGAGCACCTCAGAAAACCACTTGGAGAAGAGACTGTGACTGTTGATTTCAATGAGCTGCCCGTATGTGTATCTGTCCGACAGGAGTATCGACAACTTCTGGGCAAGAGCCCGGCAGAGTGAGGTTTTCCCAGTGCCAGGGGGACCTGGAAGTGACAAAGCATGATGATTATAGGCCGAAGAGTAAATGATAGCATTTGGTATAGATAGGTGTCAAGTCGTGTAGTAACCACCATACCATGCAGGATTTAGGCTATAAACAGGAGTATTACTAAGATGTTAACCGATACATAAAAATGGTCTGCATGCAACATTGTCACTCTCTTACTTGTAAATATACCAGGGAAGTCAGATGGGGTCATCAAAAAAGATAGTAGATATTATTCATGTGTAACTCAGTGCCTCAGTGAGACTGAGAAAACAAAGAAAACGCCTTGTAAATGGCCTTGGAACCGAACTGGGGTGTGTGGGGGGTTTGAACCACTGTTTATTAGTGTGAATGAGGCCCACCTGAGACTCTTTGTTTTACACAAGAACGCATCATCTTATAAAATGAAAATAAAAACAGTGAATTCCTTGGAAAATAGGGAAACTACGATCTCTGAATTATACCCTCATAATGGTACCAAATGAGATTTTATAATTCCCCCAAATAACCCAGGTCACTTACCATGGAGGAGAACGACTCTGTTCCACGTGATAACGTTACTGTCGATTTGTTTGTCGGAAAACAACAACGTTGTCCGTGCATATTGTAGCAACTACAAGAAGATACAAATCCAATTCATTGGTCATCACCTCACAAAAAATATTGCCAAGAAAGTTCTGTTCTGCCTGAAATTCTGAAAACATACTTTTTAAATTTGTGTTTCTATCATTTATAGCACAACAGTTTTTCGTGCTTATTTACATATCCTCTTTTTTACAACTTCGCAGACCATCCAAAAGGTAGTTTTACCTGAGATTTTATTTCTTTGTCGAATACTAAATTCTCCCATAAGCCGTCGAAGTCCTGGGATGGTAGGAGCCAATGGTTAGCAGCAGCGAGTTCTTCATCCTCCAACTCTTCAGCTGCTGGACCTTCCCCGTGTAGTTGAAAAACGTTCAACTGAAGGTCACTAGTTGCCAGATCTATTACCTGGTATCAAGGAAAGAGAACAAATTCGTGTGAGCAGATAACTATATGGTGCAACATACTAAAAAGCATCCTATTTCATACTGTATAATTAGTAGCGTAGAATATTTTATGAGAAAATAATAGGTATCCTCAAAATTTATGTGTGCCATCATCTACTTACAAGAAAATTTGTTTTCTCCAAATTACAAGGATATCAATTATCAGGTTACCTTTTCTGATTTAAGAACCTTGAATTGTGACATTTGTATGGGAATAAACTCTGCTTTTGGTTAAAAAAAAAAATTGCTAGTTTGTTAGTTTTTATACATGGCAGTTGACGTCACCTCCCACAAGATCTCGCTCCCCCGGGAGACCACGTTCCCCTGGGCTAGGCCGGGGGAGCTAACGACACCCGCCCACCACAGTACATTGCAAGCTTGGCATAATGGGGGATTTTCCCCTTTCAGGAGGTGTTCATATGTAAGTCTGGAGTGACCTATTTTCAGACGGGTCAACTTCACCAGTTCACTACGACTTAATCCCCCCCCCCCCCCCCAGTTTCTCTTCCCATTCACAGTTGGATTAATGGTTTGCAGTTTGTTTATTTGCTTGTTCCCGTCAGATTGCCACTTCTTCATTGTAAATTCTTTTATTAGAGCTGTCATCCCCCCCCCCCCCCCAAAAAAAGAGGCATGAAAATCGATATTGCATCTGGCAGACCGACCAAACTGATTTGATGCGATAAAGTTGAATTCTTTAATGCATAGTTCTTCCACTAAAATTCAATGAATTTTCGTCATATGTCACAGAGAATTGTTTAAATTTTATACACATATATGTCATAGCCAGAAACAATTTTGGGTATTTCTAATGGCATGGACATTGTACTCAGTACAGTGTCCATCATAATGCGTAATGGATAGTACTATCAGTAGGACTACGCCTCAGTCACGGCGTGCAGACCCAACCAAATCCTAGACAGTGTATGGTCAGTCCATCACTAAATCTACAGTTTGTGGACAAAATTCGCTATGGCTATCACTCGAACATATATGACTATATGATATTATGACACAAAATATCTTTCAACTTAGGTTAACTGTGTTCATACTAACCTGATTGTCGGAACATTGAAACTCTGTGTCCACCACAGCTATTCGTTTTACATGTTCCTTCAGAAAAGGGTCTTGAAATTCACTTAACACTAGGTCACCGAAAAATGGTCGTTGCGATTTCAGTAACTGGATGACGCGCTCCTTGATTACACCCTTCCGTACTGTGCTATATGGGGTAGAACAAGGGGGTATATCAACATATTTTCAAAACGAAATACATGTCATATATAAGACTCATATTAAACTTGAAATTGCAAGCATAAAGAATTGACATCAAATTCTAAATTGATGAAAAGAGAAAACCAGGCCTTCTCTAACGTCTAATCATTATAAGGTGTATACTACTACTAACCTCCCCTCGGAATATCTACATACTTACCTACATGGATTTTGACAGATTTCTATTTGAACATGTAGTGGGGCTTCATATCCATTGCTGTCACCAGCACATGAGTAGTTTGTCAGCTTTCTGTCACCCTCTGGCAATGCGTCCCGTAGTTCGGAGACTTGCTCCATTCTCTCTGAAACATTGGGCAATACCTTTTAAACTATTTAAACCCTCTCCTCGCCGAAATTGAATGTTACTTCTGGCGATCTTATCACACAAACAACAAGAATACTTCTATTTAATCTACTCACATCCGAACTTGGCGGGCTTCCTCTGAAGTTGGAAGAAGTACTCCACCTTGATGCCGTTCATGAATAGCGATCAATACAATAATTGAACGCAAATTGTGGCTCCTAGTGTTTTATCTGTTTGACAATAACCTACTCTTTTATTAAAAGACTAAAAATATCATTTACATATAACGTTAACGTAAATAAATAAATCCGAGCCATTAACAATTTGATTAACGTAATCATGTCATGCTAGTTCCAGCAAGCTACGCTGGTTACCCGGGTATCCGTTACGGGGCACCGCGGAAACCAGCCAACCAGCAGGCTAAAGGATCTACGGTTTCCTCAGGGCTAGGCCAATGCAATGGATTTGACGAAGCACATTACTCGAATAGCTGCCACAGCATTTACCAGGCTGATTGAATGTATATTCTATACTTACCCCGATTGTGTGACTATCTACACTCCTCGGATCAGGGTGGCGACCAATCTAGCCTACCAAGTGCACCAGCTGTAAAAGTCACAATACATGCTGCCACCTGGCGCTATTATGCTAAATTAATTTACCTACTGAGGAGATACACCTGGTACCCCGGTTATCCGCTAGAGGGCTCGGCGGAATTAGACTTTAGCAGCAGGGGGAACCAGCCAACTGAGGAAATTTCTTTCTATGTGATATACATGTATCTAGTTTTTCGCTGAAAATCAACTATGTAACGAATATTTATTTTTCATGAATTATATACCGGCATAAGATATGTAACCAGTACTTATAAAGAACGTCTAGGTGGTGTCAGCTGGCCGCAGCAATTGGTGGACTCGCTCGCTAGGCACTAGTCCGTTCACATACCGCACGTACCTTCACGTACCGTTTCCTCTATAATCCACTAGGGGGCTCGGCGGAGATATACTACAGTCTAGGTGAAGGACGTAGGAACCCGTTACCTGCCCCTTATTTCATTAGGGCAGGGAAGCAGTCTATCTACTCTGTGGCTCCCCACCCACTAAGTGGATTAGTGGCGCCCCCTACTATTTATAAATACCTGGAACTATCATTTAGCCCAACCATCATTTCATATGACACCGATTCTACCGACTACCAGCGAAATGCAATCTCATTGCATTCTCTCAAGGAAAGAAGATTGGAAAACTACAGTTCAAAATTATGTTTTCAGTACAGTTAAAAACAAATCATAAGAATAGAAGTACATCTGTCGAGAGAAAAACAAAAAAAATAGCAGGATTCAGTTAGGTACTGTACGTGAATCTCACTCTCGTGGCTCTTCAGTCTCCAAGCCTAAATTTGGTTCACTTTGTCTCTATGTGCAGGAGCATCGCCAAGTGGATATTATCAGAATTTACACGTTTTACAAGATGCACATGATTCCTCTACAGGGCAAGCCCTGCAATATGCTGTGTAGGGAACCCTACACTGGCAACCAGAGCTACAAAATATTAGCTCTGGTCGGGTTAAATCCAGATGCCGCCTTGACCCTTTGCTGGTTCCCACCTGTGTAGTACTTATACCTTTAGATAGGAATACACCATCTGGTGAATATTGGGTGCATTAAAGGGTAAAATATGTTTGTTATACAATGTCGTAACCTCAAAGCCAATTTTCCATTATCTTTATTCCTTTCCTGTACTATTTCATAATATTTTGAATGTAATTTGTGGTATCTTTGTCACTTTGTTAGCAATATATATTTCATATTAAGTATATCTGCTTTTATAGTATTCATAGAATACAACTCGGTTTGAGGTGAACACAAAAGGGATACCCAGGGGATACCGTGTGTGATTTAACCCGACCAACCCCTATATCGTAGAAGGGGTTGGTTGCCAAACTAAGGGAACCCTACCAGTGAGGAGAGACTGGTCAAGTCATGATACAGGCTTGCCACCTGGTGGAGACGGTGTGAAACAAATGCTTCCTCAACAGGAATGGTTTGCTATCCATCCATTATAAGCAAACTTTAAAGTGATCAGAGATTGGTACGCTCAAAATATAGCAGGAACAAATCAGTTTGGTTCCTTTTGCTTCTTTTATCTATCTTTCATAAATATCATGGAAAGTTGATATCTCATTGGTTTCTCACGAAAAAATAAATAAGAAAACTACACTACTAAACATCAATTTTGGCATGGCTCGAAATAAATCATGAATGAAAAGATATTTCTGCCAATAGATCTACAAAAAAGAAGAACAGATTCTAATATTTTCCTCCACGAGATTCTCACTCTCGTGGCCCCTCACTCTCCAAGCCTAAGTCTGGTTCACTCTGTCCTTATGTGCGGGCAGAAGTCCAAGCAGATGCTACCAGAATCGTAGTTTTTTAGATATAGTAGGTAATAAGTATCATGGATATATTTGACATGCATATTTTCACTTATCTCTAGAAGACCCTCTCCCCCGGTTTATTTACGATTTATGGCATTTTCCTTGGTGAAGTTCAGGTCAAATATGATAATTATGTATAATTGATCATGTTTGTATCATCTTAAAACAATAGCCTCACTTGAACATAGAGCCCTATGAAGTCCATGACAAAAGTCTCAATTATGCTTTTTTAGAATCCAAGAAATAGTCCTATAAGCTGCTCCACAATACTACCATATACTGATATCATAATCCCTCACTGGAATAGCATTCAAGAGCAATTAATTTACATCTATGAAAATGCATTTAGTTCACAGGGACGTTTTTCAATGTAGGATTTCTCAAGAAAAATCACATTGAAACCCTCCAACCCTTTGTCATTGGTAGATAATGTAATATCAGTATGTGTCTTGCTAAACATTGCTGATGAGAGTGTTCTGAATCTGTCATACAGGACAAGATGCACATGATTCCTCTACAGGGCAAGCCCTGCAACATGCTGTGTAGGGAACCCTACCAGTGAGGAGAGACTGGTCAAGTCATGGAACAGGCTTGCCACCTAGTGGAGACGGTGTGAAACAAATGCTTCCTCAACAGGAATGGTTTGCTATCCATCCATTATAGGCAAACTTTAAAGTGATCAGAGATTGGTACGCTCAAAATATAGCAGGAACAAATCAGTTTGATTCCTTTTGCTTCTTTTATCTATCTTTCATAAATATCATGGATATATTTGGCGACTTCGTCGAGTCCGAGTTAAGGGGAGAATATTGAAAAATGAAATTATGGGCTGCCTTTTGCTGGGTTCGAACACCCGACACTCGCATTGCCAGGGAAACACCCTGACGACTACTCCACAAAGCTAGATGCTCTAATAGGGTCAAATACTTAGGCTGTTGCTGGGTGGAGGGAATCAGCGGAGTTTTGAAAGTGGGGCGACCAGCGAAATATTAGATCTCATTGGTTTTTCACGAGAAAAGTAGATAAGAAAACTACACTACTAAACATTGATTTCAGCATTGCTCAAAATAAATCATAAGAGAAAAGATATTTCTGCCAATAGATCTACAAAAAAGAAGAACAGATTCTAATATTTTCCTCCACGAGATTCTCACTCTCGTGGCCCCTTACTCTCCAAGCCTAAGTCTGGTTCACTCTGTCCTTATGTGCAGGCAGAAGTCCAAGCAGATACTACCAGAATCGTAGTTTTTTAGATTTAGTAGGTAATAAGTATAATGGATATATTTGACATGAATATTTTCACTTATCTCTAGAAGACCCTCTCCCCCAGTTTATTTACGATTTATGGCATTTTCCTTGGTGAAGTTCAGGTCAAATATGATAATTATGTATTATTGATCATGTTTGTATCATCTTAAAACAATGGCCTCACTTGAACATAGAGCCCTATGAGGTCCATGACAAAAGTCTCAATTATGCTTTTTTAGAATCCAAGAAATAGTTCTATAAGCTGCTCCACAATACTACCATATACTGATATCATAATCCCTCACTGGAATAGCATTCAAGAGCAATTAATTTACCTCTATGAAAAAGCATTTAGTTCACAGGGACGTTTTTCAATGTAGGATTTCTCAAGAAAAATCACATTGAAACCCTCCAACCCTTTGTCATTGGTAGATAATGTAATATCAGTATGTGTCTTGCTAAACATTGCTGTTGAGAGTATTCTGAATTTGTTATACAGGACAAGATGCACATGATTCCTCTACAGGGCAAGCCCTGCAACATGCTGTGTAGGGAACCCTACCAGTGAGGAGAGACTGGTCAAGTCATGGTACAGGCTTGACACCTGGTGGAGATGGTGTGAAACAAATGCTTCCTCAACAGGAATGGTTTGCTATCCATCCATTATAGGCAAACTTTAAAGTGATCAGAGATTGGTACACTCAAAATATAGCAGGAACAAATCAGTTTGGTTCCTTTTGCTTCTTTTATCTATCTTTCATAAACATTATGGATATTTTTAACGACTTCGTCGACTCCGATTTAAGGGGAGAATATTGAAAAATGAAATTATGGGCTGCCTATTGCTGGGCTCGAACACACGACACTCGCATTGCCAGGGAAACCCCCTGCCCACTACTCCACAAAGTCAGATGCTCTAATACGGTCAAATACTTAGGCTGTTGCTGGGTGGAGGTGGTATCGTCCCGCCTCTGAGGGTTCTCGTCGTGGAGTGCAGGTGTCGGTGTCATGGCGTCTCCTCGTCGGTGGGGACCGCCTGCGGTCCATGTTGGATTTGAGGAGGAGGTCCATTTTTCGGCCGAGCCCGCGGACATCTTCCTCCAGAAGGTCCACCCTTTTACTTGACCGGGAGCTGCAGGTACTTGCCTCGTCGACGGTTTCGTAACCTGACCGGTCGTATTTGAAGAGCACTTCGTTCTCGGCTTTGCTCTGGGACTCAATGGCGTCGGACCCGTCCTCCGATTCTTCCCTTTCTCTCTCCAGTCTCTCATTCCTCTCACTTCTCGTTTTTCCTCTTGTCTGTGGGGCCATAATAACGGCCGTTCTTGTACTTTGTTCTTGTAAGTTCGTCGTAAAGTACCGCAGGTGTAGATGAATGAGTTGCCAAAAAGAGGTGAGGGTAAAATGAAACGATGTGTGTGGTGAGAGGTTTGGTGAAGGAATGGAGCGCAGGCGGTATGTGTGCGCCAGATGAGGTGTGAGGTGAGATTGGTGTGAGATCTGTCCACCAGACGTCAGCAGTGACCAGTCCCACCCAACCGGTGGGACCACACAAAGGGTTGGAGGGTTTCAATGTGATTTTTCTTGACAAATCCTACATTGAAAAACGTCCCTGTGAACTAAATGCTTTTTCATAGAGGTAAATTAATTGCTCTTGAATGCTATTCCAGTGAGGGATTATGATATCAGTATATGGTAGTATTGTGGAGCAGCTTATAGGACTATTTCTTGGATTCTAAAAAAGCATAATTGAGACTTTTGTCATGGACTTCATAGGGCTCTACTTTCAAGTGAGACCATTGTTTTAAAATGATACAAACATGATCAATTATACATAATTATCATATTTGACCTGAACTTCACCAAGGAAATTGCCATAAATCGTAAATAAACTGGGGGAGAGGGTTTTCTAGAGATAAGTGAAAATATGCATGTCAAATATATCCATGATACTTATTACCTACTATTTCTAAAAATCAACGATTCTGGTAGCATCTGCTTGGACTTCTGCCCGTACATAAGGACAGAGTGAACCAGACTTAGGCTTGGAGAGTGAGGGGCCACGAGAGTGAGAATCTCGTGGAGGAAAATATTAGAATCTGTTCTTCTTTTTTGTAGATCTATTGGCAGAAATATCTTTTCTCTTATGATTTATTGAGCCATGCCGAAAACAATGTTTAGTAGTGTAGTTTTCTTATCTACTTTTCTCGTGAGAAACCAATGAGATCTCAACAGAGTGAAGACTACTGAAAAAACAGGGTCTTATATACTCCTAAGTGACCTAGATTCGCTGTCGCGAACCAATCAACCGATTCGAGACTGGCTCATCTTGAGCGTCTCAACACCGCATGCGTGAAGAAATCAAAGGTCAGCGTTACGCTCGACTTGATTCGTTCACGCCTTCAATCACCCAGCACAGGTTACGGAACCCGGGGAAACCCCTTTTTGAGCTCCACCCCGAGTTCTCTACCGTGTGGATTTTCTTATCGCCGTCGTGTATCTCGTTGATAGTATGGGAGACTTGTTCAATTTCCATGTAAATGGATCAGACCTTTCAGAGCGTTCGGCAATTCTGCAGCCTCTAGAGGGTCCTCGACGGGGTCCCTTAGAGCAACGTCTGGGCTGCGGCACATAACGACTGATTTTAAGGTAACTGTTTGATCAACATTCATGTATAATTGACACGCCACTGACTACCAACGATCTACATTTCGTACCATTGCTTCTCGTTGTGTTTTCGACAACCCCGGCACCACTACTCTTTGTAGCTAACCACAGCCTATGATTTTAGTCGAGAGCTGCGGCGGGGTTTTGAGTCTATTTTAGACTCCATTCTACATCTCGAACCATGTTTATTATACACAGCTCGATTTGTAGCAAATTTAGACTTTTCCATGTCAGGTTTTTCTTCTACCCACACTTCCCTTTTTAGGTTGGCGTAAGTAGGAATTACCTTCCGCGGACGTCCCGGTTTTCGCCGTGTAGGCGAGCACCCACTCGGAACCCCGGTAACCTTTGACCGGGACTTCCCTATCGGGGCCTGCCTCCGCCGTGTTGACGGGGGTTTGACACCCGGCTTCCCGGCTCTTTGAACCCGGGACCCCTCTGGTTTCCCAGTAGGACCCGTGTTCAGTGACACATCCCGCTTTGTAGCAGGGTGTGAAACTTCAAAGTCGGAACATTCGCGCTTTCCTTCCCATAGTCGTAAACTAGCTACATGGGATTTATAACGCCTTCTTGACCATTCGTCTTCTATCACTACTGTCATTTCTGACAATAATTGAACAATTCTGAATGGTCCGTCCCAGTTAGGAGCGAGTTTTACATTTACCAACGGAGTGTGGTATCGTACAACCCGGTCTCCTACTCGGAACTTACGTGGTTTAAGATTGACGTCATGTCCAGTCTTTTGCCACTCTGCTGCTTTCGTCAGATTCCGTCTCGCGAGGTAATATCCCTCTATAAAACGTTCTCTGAGTTTTTCGACAAATCCTATGGGACAAGGATCATCCGTACACATTCCAGGAACCCCATAGACTATGTCAGCGGGCATTACTATTTCCTCGCCAAAGACGATTAAATTAGGTGAACACCCCGTGCTTGAATGAATGGTCCCATTGTATGCGTGAGCTATAAATGGTGCTAATTCATCCCAATTCTTCCGATTTTCATCTACCAGGGTCCGAAGACACTGGATCAATGTCCGGTTGAATCTCTCTACCATACCATCTGATTGGGGACGATATGGATTCGTATGTGTCTTTTTAATCTCGAGTATCCTACACATTTCTTTCCAGATCTGGGATTCAAATTCCCTTCCCTGGTCGGAATGTAGTACGCTCGGAGTTCCAAAAGGCAACATCCAGTTTTTCACTAAAGCTTCCGCACACGTGGCAGCTTTGTGATTTTTCATGGGATAGATCTGCACATATTTTGTGTAATAATCCATCACCACCATCATACAGGTATTTCCTTCCTCTGACTCGTCGATACCAGATATGATATCTAGAGCGATTCTGGCAAACCTGACACCAAACAGTTCCTGTTGTAACGGCATCTTTCCGAGTCCTACCCCGGGTTTGACTTTGCTACATATGGAACATCCAGATACCCATCTTCTAATATCTGCACCCATTCCAGGCCAGTAATAACGACGCCTTATTCTGGATACCATCCTTTTCCGTCCTAGATGAGCTGCACTCCTATGTTCATGACATAGAGTCATTAGTCCGGATCGTAATTCTCGAGGGACCACTAGTTGTAGAGCACGTTTAAGTGGTTGCAATGTGGTTCTCCATCGATATAGTACCCCATCTCGGACTTCTAGCTCTTTCCATTGACCACATAGATTCCGAAATTCTCGGTTTTCAGGCGAGATCTTGGGTCCTGTAGGTCTATGGAGTCCATTAGCTATCAGTTTAGTTAACCGGAACAAATCTGGGTCAGCCTGTTGACTTTCCTTTATTTGTTCTAGTGTCCACTGATAGTTTAGTGGCGGCTTCACTTTCTGGGAACGTAGAGTAGCTATTACTGCTCTATGCTCGCCACAATCCCGGCAATCTGGTCGTCCACATTTCCGCACTGGTCTCCTTGAGAGACAATCCGCATTAATGTGTGACTTTCCAGCCCGGTGCTCAATCTGGCAGTTAGTCAACCCGAATTCGGAGAGAGCTGCCAGCCATCTTCCAATCATTCCCTCGGCGTCTTTAAAGTTAAAGAGCCATTTGAGAGAAGAATGGTCAGTACGTAAGATGAAATCTCCACCTGCTAAGAAGTGTCGATATTTTCTTACATACACCACAACCGCTAAGAGTTCCCTCTTAGTAGTACAGTAGTTCTGCTGGCTTTTACTTAAGCTGTTGCTGGCAAAAGCTATTGGAACTTCCACACCATCTTGTATCTGAGACAAAGCCGCTCCAATACTCTCATTACTAGCGTCAGTGTCGAGAATGAACCGACCCTGGGCTAGGGGGTATTTCAACACGGGGGTCTCCGTAAACTTTCTTTTTAGTCCCAGAAAAGCGTGTTCAGCTTCCGGAGTCCATTGGATCTCTTTTTGCTTCCCTGGCTTATCTAGTACTACATACTGTTGCATAGGGTGTGCAATTTCAGAAAAACCCGGGATAAAGTCGCGGTAATACGAACAAAATCCTAGGAAAGACCTTATGTCTTTTATATTCTGGGGGCGTGGCCAATTAGCCACTACCTCCAACTTGGAAGGATCTGCCCGGATTCCATTTCCGGAAACTATCCGTCCCAAGTATTCCACAGATTTGCGAAACAGTTTGCATTTTTGAGGTTTGAGCCTCAACCCATAAGATTGAATACGCTCAAATACCTCTCTCAGGTTTTCTAAACACTTTTTCCACTGTAGACCCCGCAACATCTGATCCATCATGGATTCGAAAGTCGCGGGAGCGTTACAGAGGCCAAATGGCATTACTGTGAACTCGTAAAGCCCTTGATGAGTGGTGAACGCCGTTTTAGACTGAGTGCCACTGTTCATCTTTACTTGCCAATATCCAGACTGGAGATCCAGAGTACAAAACCACTGGTTCCCTCCCAGAGAGTCGAGACTCTCATCGATCCGGGGTATTGGGTAAGCATTCTTCCGGGTGATACCATTCAATTTTCTGTAATCAATACAGAATCGGCAAGTACCATCCTTTTTAGTAACCATTACCACCGGGCTAGCCCAAGGACTTGCACTGGGGATGATTACTTTCTGGTCCATCATTTTCCCTACTTCCTCTTCTAAAGCTTCCCGTTTTACCGGAGGTAGCCATCGATAAGGAAGGCGGAAAGGTTGATGACCCTCAGTGTCAATCGTGTGTTCTACTCGATCCGTTCTCCCCAAGGGATCTCCAGGTCGAGTAAAGATTGACTCCATCTTCTTCAAAAGAATCCTTAGTTCAAGTCGTTCCCCACTGTTTAGTGCGTCTGTCCTCTGAACTAAAGTTTCCAGAGTTTCGTGCAATGGACTCGGAACTGGAAGGGATCCCGTTCCTGTATCGATAGCACTAACCCGCACTTCTTCATAATCATTTCCTATTAAGTCCGACCTTCCCAGTTCAGATTGTTCATCTTCCCCGGTTATTTCGGAAACGGGAATAGGTGTGATTCCCTGTGGACTGGAGTCCACTAGGCCATCTACATGAGCTAGAGTTACCCAGCCTAATGTATCACCCTTCCTTAATTTAATCAACCCGGAGGTATGATTACTTATAGGAATTGATCCTTCTCTGGCACTTCCGATCAAGGTATCCCAGGCCTGTATTCCTTTTTTAGAAAACAGTTCTGGGTCTGGCTCGAAGAGTGCATCTCCACGTGGTAAGTCGCCTTCCCCAGCTATCAGGACATTAACAATCTGCTGGGGGGGATGCCCACGTCTTGTCGAACAGAAATCAAAGAAGAAATCCGTTGACAACTACATTCCACTTCCATAAACTCAGGAAATTTGAGTCGGAGAGTGCCATCGGGTAGATCTACAGAGCCTCCATAGAGGGTGAGAAAATCTACGCCTAATATTCCACTTTCTTCGATATCACTGAGTATGGGACCCCATACGAATTCAGTGTTACCTATTGAGACTGGAATAATCACACTACCATAGCACCTCATATGAGTACCATTAGCAGCTTTTGCCGAGGCTCCAGGAACATGACATTCCTGCGCAAATCCAAGAGACTGATAGAGTCCATTGTTTAACACAGAGCGACTAGCACCAGTATCTAACAATAGATCCACCTTTCTTCCTTGAATTCTAGCCGGCACATACCAACGTCGCCCTCCTAAGGGGGACGGTTGTCTTATAAACCGTGAGATTCCATTCAAGGTTCCAAGATCCCATCCGCGTTGACAAAGCCATTGCAGACAAGGATGCCCGGGTGAAAGATACTTACTACAGATCGTTGCGACTGTATCTTCCCCTTTTCTGGTAAGTTGGAAATATTTTCCTCCTTATACATCTCACAGGTTTGAGTCTCCTGGCACTTTCCTTCCCGGACCGCAGTGTTGCCACTCGCTACAGTCCTCCTTTGTTTTCCGGTTCACTCTGCGAGGCAACCATCAACGCAGGCAGACTATGAGATGTTTCCACCGTAGTAACGTTCTGGGCTTCTGGACAATCTGGAGAGATATGTCCCATTTTGTTGCACCGCCAACAACGTCGGACATCCAGCTGGTTTTTCTCCACCTGATTCAGTCTTTCGTTGATTTTGGTCAACAACTTCATAACCTCTGAGGAATTTCCTTCAGGATCAGTGGTTATTGGTTTTGCCTCTGCCACAGAAGGTACATTGCTGTTCCTTCCAAAGCTAGGGGTTCGACCTCTTCCACGTCCCCGTCTATTGAAACCTCCTCTTCCGAGTACCATGGAGCGGACATTAGAGAGTATATCCTCTATTTCTGCTTCCTGACACTCGTAGGTATCTTCCTCTACTTGTGACCAAGTAGAACCCACTATGTAAACCCGAGAAGTTTTTCCTGGATTAGCTTATTTTCCGAATAGTATACACCATTGTTCATAGGCATCTACTATTCGCAACACCTGCATGAAGTTCATACCGGGCTCCCATTTAGAGATGACTTCTGCTCTCACGTCATCATCTCGAAGTCCTTTTACAAACTGAGTTTGTAGATCTTCATGCAGCGCAGGAGAATCTAATCCCGTCCCTGGGTAAACCTCTAACAACATTTGTTGCAAAGCTAGCCCATAGGCGCGAGTTGTCTCCTCTTTACCCTGGATCCTCTTTAGAAAAGTGGATCGGGGGTTCAGCGTTACCAACTGACCACAGTAGTATGAGGCTACCTCCACTAGCTCATCCCATTCCGTACCACCGGAACGGCGAAAAGCACGAAGTGCAGCTTCTCCGGGTCCATCTCGCAACGCTCTTTTGAGGTATGGCAATGCATCGACTTTATTCCAGCCATTACATTGTATATCCTCACAAAATCCCGCGAACCAGTGTTCCCACTCCATTCCTTTCCTGTAAGGTTTTGGAATGACAGCGTTCTTTCTGGCTGCGTTCTCTGGGCGCATCATCGGAACCTTGTCAGCTCTCGCCATTGACAAGTTAAAGATCCGATCTTGTTCCCGGACTTGGTTGAACGAGTTGAACCCTAGTTCAGCTATAGCTTTACTAGTACGTTCGGAACTCGGAGAACCCCTTCTTGACTCAGAGGGTAGCCGGAAGCTAACCAAAGGAGTCTTCACACCCTTTGTTCCAGATATGAATCTGTTAGGGGTCTTCTCTGGATCTTCTACTCTCCCTGGTGTGGAATATAGATGATCTCTCACATTACTCCAGCCAGCTTGTGACATAGGCATCCGTTGGGATGATTCTGTCTCCGCTAGTCGAACTTGGTCCTTCATGTATTGTACATGTTGGTCCAATCGCTCGATTTTCTCTAGAGTCTCAATCTCGCGAACCGAAAGTTCTTCCAAGTTATGGTGCCTTTGGGCTACCTTCTCGGCGATCTCACGGTTTCGAGCTTCTAGTTCCGACACATGTCTCTGGCTTCCCTCTCCCTATCAAACTCGGCTAAAAGTTCGGGTCCAAGGAAACCTACAGGAACTTCATCGGAAGGTACTCTTAAGGTATTTTCCGACCTATTCCGGGGAGTACTAGACTCTCCTGGACTATCTGTCTGAGACCCAATTTTACTGAGTCCCTCCAGATCCCTTGTGGGGCCATGTCGGCTGTCGGCCGCCGGACTGAAACTCTTCAGGACCGTCGAACTCAGATTCTGAGCGGCGGTTCTCTTCCGAGATTTCTCCTTGCCAGACTTCTGGGTTTCACCCCCTCCTTCTGGTTTTGGAGACTTGTCGTCATTCCGGGCCGGAAGAGTTTGTTGAGAAGTTACCTCCCCATCTTCACTCTCCTGTTCAGCCTGAGATCTGGTTTTTATTCCAGATCCGTGCATTTACCGAGAATCCCGGGTTGTGCAAGCAACCTGGGATCCTGGTCACAGCACCAGTGTGGTGGTCGCCGCCTGTCTAGCAGGTTGGATGACCCCAATCCGGAACGCTAGTTCCAGGCAGGATCCCACCCTACGCACTTACGTAGGTTGGTTCGGTTTTCGGTTAGTTTGCACAGACCTAATCACACACAACACAACAACGTCATTTAATAAACAGGGATGTTTATTAATCACTTACTTCCTGGAAAGATCTGGAAGATCTTCCTCACAAGTACAGTACCCTAACACATGGGTGCTAGGTAACGCTGGATAGGCTAATCCGGAGGATTCGCCTAACCACCAGGAAGGTTACAAGAACCCGCCTGCAAAGTGAGGGCCCAAGGATCCGTTCCGTAGAAGGGACGCACGAGGAGAGCCTGTCGACCTACTGTGAATGCTGAGGATATATACTAAGCGTTACGTAATCCCGGTCTCCGCCGCGCCACTCTCGTGTGCGGCGTTGCCCGGAATCACTACACAGTAAGGATCGGCATATCGCGCCACCTTCCGTGAAACAAACGAACACTGCTGGATTCCCGTCCCACTACACTAGCATGCCATATTCACATGGTAGCCACTCATTACCGGAAAGGTAGAGTACAAAAATTTCCTACCCGTTTTCAACTTGGGTCCAATTTCAGGTTCAGGTCAATTTCATTCCCCGCTCTATGACGTTGTTAGCCATGTGATACTCAGAAACTGCGAGTCATAGCATTCACAGTGCTGTCACCTGGTGGTTTGATGCCACATTCATTTCTGCATTGACTTCCACCTGGTGTTTGCTTAAAGCAACAGATTTACGCTCTCTATTGATTTCTTCCCTCAAACTCATTAAGATTAATCCTAATGTATTCCTGCCCGGAAAACACCACTATTGTACTCTTTATCTTCAATATCTAGGCCACCCGCCCAGAACCTATCCTTGGTTGCCTCTACCAACTGGGTATTTTTTGTCTTCAGTAGTTCATTTGCCAGATTTTCATTCTGCCGAAATTTGTGGGATACTACAAAATGCATAATTTCAGTTTTCCCAGATTCCCATCTTTCAGTTGTCATACATTTCCCCCCGAGGGTTTTCGCTTCTGCAGCTGTTTTTGATTCCAAGATTTCCAAGACAAGATCTGGTCGTTGACATATTCTACATTTCTGGGACTGATAACAGTGTTCAGCAGTTGGATACGTAACACCATTATACTTCATATCACTCAGATAGAAATTACTCAAGAAATTACTGTGTCCCTTAAACAAATACCCAGCTTTGCTTGGCCTCAGTTTAGAGATCAGATCTTGATCAACACCAGTTTTGTTTCTATTTTTATCAGTGTTCACCCCTTCAGCTTGTCTACTTAGTTCAGGTTCTATTTCGGTCTTTCCTTTTTCAGCCGAAGCTTCTAACGGGTCATTTTGTACATTTGTGTCTACGTGTCCACTCACTCTGGTTTTTACCTTAGTTTGAGACTGCCAACTTGGCCGGTTTTCATTTCTACTCTCCTGCCAGGACCCGGTGGATTTTTCTACACGACCATTTCCTTGTTCCCAAGGTAGGTACCATGCTGGTATATTTTTTGGATTACTACCACTATACCAGTTTCCATTTATCCAAAGTTCAGTTCCTTTCAACCGTGTGGTGTGCCCTTGCTGCCTACAATACATGGCTACCGTTCTTGCTAGCCCTTTGGCCTGCCTAGTCTCCATTGTCACGTCTGGGTTTATGTAAATTCTCTCAAACCCTTCAATATCTTTTTTAGTGCTCTCTTACTTCTGAGGATTTGGTCATGCCTTCTAACTGTTGACAGGCATATCAAGATTGGCGCATTTTCAGGGCCTTTTTTTTTTTTTTTATCCTTTGTGCAAAAGTTATTTCAGTTAGATGTAAATCAGGTATTATTTGACTCAAGACAAAACACCCACATTCATTCTGTAGTTCCCTCATACCTTCTATATATAGATTTAGACGTTTAGGCGACCTGAATCTGGTATTGTCAACATCTGATCCCCCTGCCTCTCTTAGTCTCAGCAACTCAGAACTGTGCTTCTCAACAACTTCGCTTATTGAACCTATTTCATCTTTGCTCTTGGTATAACACTTATTCAGATCTGCTGTTAGATTATTCATTTCACGGTCTAGCTCTCTATCCCTTTCCAGGGCTTGACTTTCATTTTTCCGAATCGTTTCTTTCATTTCATCCATTTTCTGTACTACCTCATCCTGCTTAGCCAATACCCTGTCATAATTATTGACCATTTTTATTTCAATCTGCACTATCCTATCATCCACCATCTTCAATTTTTCAGTCATTTCTCGATTATTCAAATCCATGCTTGCTTTGACTACCATGTCATATGTTGTTTTTTCAGCCATGGCTGCTACTTCACTTTGCACATTACCGATAGCACCAGTTAGTTTCCTTACCTCAAGGCCTGAGCCTTTAACCTCATTTCTCGTTAGATCCATTTCACATTTCATTTCTTTAGTGAACATTTCAATTTTTCTACTTACTAACTCCATGAAGTCACCAAGGATAGTTTGCAGTAACAGAATATTGTCATCGACACTGTCTTTCCTGGTGTTTGGGGTCTTGGTTGGCGGTTGATCACTTGGCGATTTTTGTTCAATGGTCACACTGAGATTTTTTTCTTTGCTTACCGTCCTATTTCTTTTCCCACCTTTGCTTTTCCTCTCCCTTTCCATTTCACCATCACGCTTCTGTTTCTCCGAAGCCTTGCCTCGAGAGTCCTTTGTTTGTAAACAAAAAGCCTCTGACTTCAGCACTCTAGGTAATTGAGAAAGCGGCACATTATCAACTTCATCATATCCATCATCACTTGTAGTAGACATATTTTCAATGACATCAACTATCATTTTATCGTCTGGCACCTTTTCTTCTTCAGGTACAGATTCTATTTTCAACTGGCGATACATACAGTTTACTTGCTTGTAATCCAAGATGGCGCAGCGGGCCGTCACTCTTGTACCAGGTTAGTTCCGGGAAAAAGCTTATACACTCATCTGATTTTAACGTAGTCAGCTTATAGCAGGTATCAGTGTGTTCTACAGACCTTTACACTTATCTATATTCAGGCAACGTCTCTACACTTCCTTTCGGTATATATATTTCCTCGTTATTTCACTCAGTCCGCCACACCAGTGATCACTCTCCAAGCATAAATATAATCTTGATATAATAGATCAGGAATCTTAAGAAAATAATTTAAAACCCTCACATGTGGCTTTTTCCTATGTATTTTTAGTAATAATGAAAAAAATTCTTGCCCACACATTCTCCAGTAAATTGTCTGTTTTCAAAAAGTTTGAATATATATTTCATGGAGGATCTCTGTTTTGTCCATCCTTTCCCTTTTATATCAGTCACTTTCCACAAGGTAGTAGAGTTAACAACAGTCATGTTGGGTGATGCATTGAGGCATCACCATGCCATATTGAGTGATGCCTAGAGGTATTATTTTTCAAGATTTATAAAGCCATTGATTTTTGTAATAACATAAGAAAAATTGATGAACATTTACACGAAATTTCCCCAGCAAGGAAATGGTATTATTGAAAAAGTAAATGTTATCAAGTATCATGTGTTATATCTCATGATAATACTATATCAAATTACCATAAAAGCCATTGTACATATTACGACTTATGATCGGGGCAAAAGTCGCCATAAAAGTCGCCATAAAGGTTTCCTCAGAACAATATTCCAAGGTGCGCATTGCACCACTTGAGATATTGCACATAAAGGGCATCATACACTTTGTGACTTTTCCCTAGAGACATGCCCAATATTCTGCAACGAAAATATCGCAAGGGAGTGCAGCCAACACAGTAGGGGGATGGGAAAAAGTCAGCGACAAAATCTTATAAGGTGTCAGTCTTCCAAGCAGGAGGTGGATTGAAAATATCTGGGCAAATCTGTGCACACCTTGAGATTTTTCCTGGGATTCTGGGAAATTTTTATGGAAACATAAAATCAAGAGGATATCAAATCTTTTTTTTTTTTTTTTAAAGTTTTTATTTATACTGGAGGACAGGGTTAGGTGAAACATTCACCTACCTTCCACCCACTCCAGTTTTGTCTGATTCATGATAAGTCAATGTCCAACTAGTGGACGTACATGACGGGTTGACAGGTGTTTCATGCTTTCAAAGTCAATTATAACATAAGTACATGGTTTATGGGTAGTACATTGTAAACAATAGTGAGTCAAATTATGAGAGTCACAAGATAATATTTACATGGGACAAACAGGTCAAGTCCTTTTAGATAAAGATAAGGTACAAGAACATAAATTTACAACACAATTAGGTAAAGGGTCCATTCATAAATAATTATACAGCCTGATGCAACTGCATTTTAAGTTTGTTACGGGTGTAGGTCTGAAAGTTCGCGTAGGTTGGTATGCAGTGTGTGTTCACATCGAGGTTGTTCCATAGGGAGCCTGCTTTGTATTCCACAGATCGCTTATATTGCTCGCAGTGAATATGGTTGGCTATTTTTAGAACAGGTCCCTGGTGAAGTCTCGTTTGTCTAGGGGGTGAGACGAGGTTTTGGTTAAGCTTAGATCGTTTGTATGCAAGAGAAACTAAGTGAGCTTCTCTGTGCTCATGTAGTTTGTTTATGTTGCAACTCTGGTGTAGGTATGCGAACGCGGTGCATGGTCCGTTACCAGTGCAAACTCAGAGGCCGCGGTTCTGGCATGACTGCAGTTTGGTAAGAAGTTTAGCGTTGGTAGCATGGAACATGATATCACATATTCCATGTACGGTAATACTTTGGATTTATAGAGCATAGTAGCTTGTTTGGTGGTTAAGTATTTTTTGATAAACGATAGTATACGAATTTTGTGAGACGCGGAGCTGATGGTTTTGGTAAGATGTTTGTTGAAATTAAGGCCCTGATCGAGGATTATGCCAAGATAAGAGACATCTCAGTGACATGCTGTAGGTTGGCATTGCATAGTTGTAAGTTAAAGTCGGGTAGGGCATTTAGTTGACGCTTATTACCATATGTCATGATCTTAGTTTTGCTCGCGTTAATGGTGAGGTGGTTGTTTGTGCACCATTGTTGTAATTGGTGTAGGTATGCTTGAATGTCGATGGTGGCTTGGTTGAAAGTCTTATTGGAGGTGTAGATCACGGCATCGTCGGCATGTAGTTTTATACGGCACTTTTTTATGTTATTTTCGAGGCTATTTATAAATATTATAAAGAATAGGGGGCCAAGTATAGAGCCTTGTGGGACACCGGTAGTTATTGGTTTATATGTTGATTTAGAATTATTTGCGATTGTGAGCTGTTTTCTATTGAGGAGATAATTTTGGGACCAGTTGATAATTTTTTTGTTAATACCCAGGTGTGCCATTTTGCTGATGAGAATATTGTGGTTGACGGTGTCGAAGGCTTTGGTAAGGTCTATGAATACGGAGAGAGTTATTTCTTTGTTATTAACGTTGTTTAAAATGTCATCGGTAAAGGCAGAGGCAGTTAGAGTCGTTGATTGGTTTTTCCGGAAACCCCCTTGGTTGCTACTTAGCAGTTTATTAGTTTCTAGGTAGGTGCTCAGTTTGGTGTGAATGATTCGCTCAAGAATTTTGCCGGGGAGTGGTAGGAGTGAGATGGGACGAAGATTTACAACCTCATGTTGGAAATTGGGTTTCTTAATCGGTACCACAGAAGCTGACTTCCAGCAGTCGGGGAACTTTTCAGTTTCGATTGAAAGATTGAAGATAAATAAGAGTTCATTAGTGAGAACTTGAAAGCTGTCTTTGAGGATTCTAGTCGGTAGCTTGTCTATGGCTGAGGATTTGGTGATGTCAATATGGTTGATTACTGTTGCTAGTTCATCGTGAGTGATGGGTTGAAACTCCATAATAGTGACTGTTGTTTCACCATCATGAAACCAGGGTGTTGTGAATGCTTGTGCCAACTTATACCCAATCGTGGCAAAATATTCATTGATATTTTCGGCTGTGTCATCGTCATTGACGTCTCTGCCCGTGATCGGATCTTTTAGGTGTATTTTGTTTGATTTGGATTTGGGTAATAATAGTTCAACATCCCAAAATTTATTATTGTCCTTATTTAGATTATTTTGGATGAAATCTCGTTTGGCGTTAGTTACTAGGGCTTTAGTATGGTTACGGAGTTGTTTGGCAATGTCCCAGTCCTGCCTAATGTTGGTTTGTTTTGCAGTGCGCCAGGCTCTGTCTTTGTTAGTTATGGCTTCAACTAGCTCATCGGTTATCCAAGGTTCGTATTTAAAACGAATTTGGTGTTTTCTAAGAGGACAGTGTAAGTCAAGTGTATTGATGATGCTACTCTCCATGTAACGCCATGCCGCTTCAGGGCAGGTACAACGGAAAAGAGGTTGCCAATCAAGTCTGATTAGGTCATCTTGAAAAGTGTTGCGATCGTATCGTCTGTAGGATCGGCCAGTGAATTGTTTTGTCTCGAATGTGTCTTTGGTTGTTTTTTTTGTTAGAAATATACCGCTGTGGTCGCTAAGGTTGGTGTTGAGCGTACCTGATTTTAAGATAAACTTACAGTCAGTGAAAGCTAAGTCAATGAAATTATTACAAATGATATTCTTGAACATTTTGTTCCAGGGAATTGTTTGGTCTCTCTGTCCTGACATACTTATAAAAGACGATATATATGATTTTGTCAGATGCATTAATTAATCATATCAATGACTTTTTTCAATTATGATCTGTTTCTATGAGGATTAAAAGAAGTATATATGGATACTTATGCTTATAATATACAAGTCACAACTACGAACATACCATTATATCTATTTCTTGACTAAATCTCCAGAACAAAACTAATTTAACGGAAGGGCTGAGAGATGTACTGGTGGCTCTCCCAAGGATGTCCAAAGAGTGACATATTGTACACACACAAAAAATGCTTCATTTGAAAATCTCAAAGACAATCTTAAGGAAAAGTCGGCAACAAACTCCCTCTCAGCAGGGGGGAAAGGTGGTGAAAAGGGGGTGGTATAATATCTCAAGGAAAGCCATACACACCTTGAGATATTGTACCAGAAAAATATCGCAAGGGTTTTTTTTTGCTGACTTTTCCCCTTAAAACAGAAAGAGTTGCAAAGAATGCGATACCCTTTAGAGGGACTTGTTGCCAATTACTGTATGACAGCATGAATCTGAATCGGAAGATCCTGATGTAGGAGCAAATGCTGAGCTGGAAAAAGAATCATCCAAAGCTAAAGGGCCGATTCCACCAACACATACGATGTAGCAAGATTCTGCCCGATTTGGTTGTCTTGCTAGATCGGGCTAAGATTGAATCATCGCATGCCTATATGTCGCGATGTGTCTTGAGGTGTCGCCCCAAAATAGACACCTGACACCACTCGCCAACGTTTTGAGACAAGTGAGGTACGACACATTGTGACACAGTAAGACACTACAGGACATACCAATATATACCACGGCAAATCCATCCAGTTGGTGGAATCGGCCCTTGATGATGCTCTTCCTCACCCCATGTTGCCACTTGGCAGAATGCATCACCACTAACTTCACCGAAGAATGAAAAGACTCAGTTATTGAGCTTCTCCAGAAGCATCCACGACTGTACTCAAAGGGTCTGGCTGGTTTCAGATACTGCTCACTGAAGGACCGGATTTGGACAGAAAAGGCATGGTTGATGGGCCGGACACCCCAGTAGCTGAAGACATGGTATGCATACCAAACTTGGCAGACTGCAGAAGATTGTGGGAAAGTCAGGCAAGGGTGAGGACACACTAACGGTGAACAAAAAGTGGATCTGGTACTGGTTCCAATTCCTGTTGGACCACATGACTGCATATCCCAGTTGCACCATTGCACCCTTCAAACTGTCTGACAATGCCAGTGCCAGTTGTACGGCATCAGCTCGTGCCAGTTTTCCAGGGGTGCCGTCATATACTGCCGCATCTGACAACAACCCTCCACCAACAGGCACAGGCTACAGGAACTGATTTGGACATCCTGATGAATCTGCTCCAGACATTCATGAAGGAAGCGACTAAGCCTCAGGCACTAGTTCCTGCCCCTAAGACCAGATTCAGCCAGAATCAGCAGCAGCAGCAATAGCAGCACCAGCAGGACTGTGCAAATAAGTGGCAACCACCTGCTTCACAATGGCCCTCGTAGATGACATCCCAGCCAGGCTAGTGGCACTCCAAGGACAAGCTGTGGGTGCAGTGCTCAGCAATTCCCTGGGATAAACATTGCCTGTCCGCTGCCACTAACTCTTGCTCTATTCCACCTGCCATCCACATCCACACAATAGCAGCCACCCCAGTCTCCTGCCACTGAACCATAGCCATCCACATCCACCCACAGCCAATCATCTGCAGAAGACATATCCTACACACAGTTGGTTGGCTCACCTTCATTCTCATCACTCTTTGCATCAGTCTGTGTCTCAAGCACAATGCCGATCCCTCTGAACTTGCAGCAATGCTGAGCACACCCCTGCACCAGAAGGGAGAGTGTCTCCACTGACAAATGACTTTGAACTGTTTACATTTTCAACCTGTATAATACATTTGATATGCCTTCGTTGTCTTGTAAAAGTGATACACATGTGATTATTATCTATTAACACTGGTGCTGAAGTTATTATACTTTTGATAAGAAAATTATTAACTGAAGTTCACTGTCATCATTTTCCCTCATAGAAGTTACCAACGGAGAACTATTTTCAGATTATTTACTGAAGTAACTGTAAAATTAGCGACGGCTTAAATACTTATCTCAATATCTTATAAAACTACTCCTATATAGAACTACTCCTGACGAAGATATATAAATCATATCGAAATGTTGAGCTATTTTATGAATCATACATCACTCATCTCATTGACGACACTGTAACTCATACCTTTATCATCAATAAATCATTCTGAATTTTAGATTGAACGAGTTTGTTTTTGTGTGGTAAACTTACTTCATATCTTATAAAACTATTCAAATAACTTGGAATTAAATCGAGGCATACCTAGGCAGATTCTGCCTCTATGTACTTTATTTACCAGTATAATTCCAGAGTGTGGGATTTGATTCAATTCTACATATTGATAGATGTGGTCATATCCTACTCATTTTATATCTTTTTTTAAATCATATTAGCAGATCTTATGGAAATATTGATAATTAGGTGTATACAAGGCACCAGAAGCACATTTTAGCCATATCAATCTATTCCATGCGGCTCCTGCTGTACTTATTTATTATCAATTATATCTTAGCCATGCTACAGAGGCATATTTTCCATTTTTGATAAGTACAAAAATATATTGCAAACCAATGTTTTAGTGCCATTTAATTCCCCTTAATGATTTGCACAGAGGCAGAATTCAATATTAGCCAATATTTATATTAATGTTAATGATAGAAATTTCTTGCCAAAACTACTTAGATTCCCGTTTTTATTCATTCTGCAATGTTATCTTATTGAAAAACTAGTTCGGTAATGAACTGAGTTGTTTTTTGTGTGTAGACAATCATACAATAAATAAGACCATTTTTCACTAAAAATCATGGACACTGCAGAACATTTCCAAAAGACCAGAGAAATGTAAATCAAGGACACTTCAGCACACCTGTAGAAAAAAAAAGAATATATACCAATAATTTACATGTATAAAACAACAATAATAATAGATTAAATCATCCGATACTGCCACTCCACTGCACCTTCGAACTAATTGAAAGGTAGTTATTGAATAAAGAAAATCAAAACTTCTCTAAATCTCTGAAATCTCTCTACCACGTTTCTTTAAAAAAACCGATAAAAAGACATAATAATACTACCAAAATCGGATTAATTGAAGATTGACATTCTAAGAATGTAAATCATGTATGTATGTACTATCATTCAAATATGAACCAACGTACATAAGTTAAATCAATGAAATACGACTCTATGATACTTAAGTAAGTGACATTTGAAATAGCTAGAAATTTAAGCCAATTTCTGAAATGAACAAGATATATACCGAGGAAAAATAAAACATGTTCGCAAAAAATGACAATGTCAACAAAAAACAACAAATCATTTCAGGTTTCAGTAGCGGACTTTTCTACCATAAATGATGGCAAAATAACAATATGATCTATTTGCAATATGAAGAAAGGTTTCTGAATCTCCTATGACCTTCAAAACTCGGTCATTTGATAGAATGATTTATCCTACCCCTAATATAAAATCCCATAGGCTTAACATCGGGTTTCCGTATGCCACGCTGACTGGCATACAGAGTTTTATATGCCACTAGTGGCATACAGCATTATTATCACGTAATATTCCAAAATCGATAAGATAGGGTAGGATAAAATCAAAACCTGATTCATTTTAATCTTGGCCACCGCATTCCACTCCTGAAGTTTTTGCTCCGGACTTCACTCGGCTTCGCCTCATGAAGTCACTTTGCCAAACTTCAGTCGTGGAATATGGTGGCCAAGATTAAACCTCATCCAGTTTTACGATAATATCCCTGGATACATGATATGTATACATATATCAATTAGAACTCTATCGACGTTGCATCTCATTGAGATAGGTGTCAAGTAGCCTTCTGAACTGATACAACGAGGAACTTGTATGACCTCTTATTTCAATGACACTCTTTCAGATGCCGTATTTCTAATAGAACCTCCAGAGGTTATTTAACTCCCTATTTTCGCCCGGGTAAGTAAAGATTCCGCTCCCGACTGGCTGGCCACACCACAACCGCATGAACCACAGTTTTCCGATTTATAATTTGAGAAACTGAATATAATTTCCGACTTAGATGAAGAAATAGCTGAAATTTCCATTTCTGGTATCGGATCTCCAATTTGAAGATTTATAAAAAAACGCTAAACTGAAATAATTGTCGGTTACGGTTCAAGGGTCTATCACCATACAACGTCGGCTACCAGCGAGCACTGGAACCTGTAAACAGACTGAATTCTGGGATACCTCAATAGTGTCTATGACATAGATGGCAAAGGTAGGTGATGCAGAATATGTATTTACAGCTTCACGGATCAGATATCTTACAAGCGTCTCACAATTAGGCCTCTATACACGACCTCTAGCGATATTCACTGACACTAGTGCCCGACTCCAAACCTGTGCTACTGCCGTGGGTACCCGGCGCGATAGGGTTAAAGTAACGAGGACAAACTAATGTTCTTTTTATCCTACCCCTAATAAAAAACCGCCATAGACTTACATAGGCAAATTTTATGTGGCAGGCCGTGACATAAAGGTTTCCTGTATATGTGTGTCAAACGTCTTGTCTCTATGTGACACGTACATGGAAGATCGCTTGGAAACGAGTGAATGTATTGCTTTGTCGGTAAATAAACTTGATAAAAAAAAATATACCTATCCCACGACGATCTTTGCAGATATTTTTTTTTTGTATCAAAGACGTGTTTATTCAAAAGAAAAGGAATCGTTAGTGTTCACCTAACTTAAGAGGCGATCTTCCACACTATGTCCCGTGCAGACAATACATGACGATACAAGACGATACAGGACGATACATCAATCATTTATATGATCCTCCTTGTTTAAATATTCATTAATACTTCAGTTTCTTTCACTAAGTATTCTTTGACATTCATTTTGAAATGATCCCCAACTCGTTTCGTTTGTATTTGGTTTTATTGTAGTTTATTCTTAATTTGTTTCTTATTATCCACAGTTCAAGATCCTTTAAATCATTTTCAATTTTAACTTTTACCTCCTCTTGGGTTTTTGCGCGTGTTACCAGTGCTATATCATCCGCATACATAATAATATCACTATTCTTTATGTATTGTGGTAAATCATTTATAAAAATTATAAATATTAGAGGTCCTAGTATAGATCCCTGAGGGACACCAGTATCAGCACCAAGCCAGCCAGAGTAGATACCGTTTAGTTTTGTTCTATGAAGTCTATGTACAAGATAATTTTTTATCAATACAATTAAGTGCTTGGGTAAATTTATTTTCACAAGATTTTTGATTAATAAGGAATGGTTTACGCTATCAAAAGCTTTTTTGAGATCAATATAGGTGCTAATAACAAAGTTTTTATCATCCATATAGGTTATTATTGATTGAGTTAATTTAAAGACTGCTTGTGATGTTGATCGTCCAGGGAGGAATCCATATTGGTTATTTGATAAGATATAATTTTCCTGACAATAGTCTAGAATTTCCTTATGCAATATTTTTTCAAATACTTTCAATAAGAATGGTAGGACTGATACCGGTCTCCAATTTCCAAATTCTTTCAAATTTCCATCTTTAGGGAGCGGCGTAATATTTGCTAACTTTAGACAATCAGGAAAATATCCCTTATATATAATTTTCGTTATAAACTTCAGAAAATCAGTGACTCCGAATAGTAATATTTTCTTAAACAATCCTGTTGAAATATAATTAATTCCACTACTTTTGTTGTTATCAAAACTGTTAAGTATTTTTGTTATCAAATCTATCGTCATAATGCCTTTGAGTTCATTTTCAAACCATGGGTCTACTTCATTTGATTCATTTAATTTATCAATATCATTTTGCGCACTCACCTCTTCGAACTTACCTGCTTTAGAGAAGAATAAGTTCATATTTTCAGTCACTTCTTCGATCTTGTCGTCTTTTGTTATCGGATATTCAGCTTTTTCACAATAATGAGGGTTCCAAATTGCTTTAATTTATCTCCAGAATCGTTTTGGGTTTTTTGCATTAGTTTCCAGGTGATTACAGATTATACGTGACTTTGTTTTTCTAATTTCTTTCCTTATCTCATCCCTCAAAGTTCGTATTGTCTTTAATGTTTTATAGTAATCCTGACTATTTGGTTCTGATATATGTAGTTTCTCTAGACATTTTTTCCTTTTTTCAATTTTCTCTTGATCTCCCCTCGATGTTTAAGATTTTTGATACATGTGACTGTATATCATGGATTTAGTCTCTCCTTTGGTATAGTGTATTCCAGACGATGCTATAAAATATCTGTGTATATGCCTCAATATAATTACATGAACCCTTCCTTTGCAATCTTTACTTTCGGACGTTTCTCACACTTTATACCATACTCTTAACCCATTGATGACGAGCGTGGCCCGGTATGGCATCATCGAGTGTGTATTTACAAAATCTTATAAAATTATAGGTTATTTTAGATGGTTAAGAAAATAATGGATCAATAGAGTTGAGTACTTTCACAGAATGTGGGTATAACACTACATTTAATATTTTGAAATGATCATGAAAGAATCACGTGTTATATCATTAAGAATCAGGTGTTATATCATGTGATCAAATGGAAAATATGGCGCCCGGCGCTAAAAGGTTAGCTTTGGACTGTTTTTTTTTTAGATATCGAGTCCATCATCCCACTGGTTAAAGGTTACCTATCTCAACAAGTCTCAACCATGTATGTTCAGAGCTATATGAACTTAACATAACCAAGGCAATGGGAATTTACTGTTCATGAACATGCTGCCCAGTGGCTTCGTTATTTATATGTTGTTTCCCTAAAAAGAACACAAATATACCTAGCACTAAAGTTCATTTCACTGAGATTGAGGTACCGTTGAGGCACCGTAACATAACGTTAAGAGGTATATAATAGGTTTGATGGTAGACTAATGGGATTGTCAGGCCTCAGTCGGGAGCATTCCTCACGCGACATGACGTTTGGAAATTTACTATCAGAGGAGCCAAATATAAACTGATAAAACACGGGTCACACCAATTGTCTCTAGTATTCCAATTAACAGTGTTCAGCTCTGTTCAGCTTGTCCCAGCAGTAGAAGTGACCAATTCCCCACAAGAAGCGGTTCTTCCCATCTCCGTCGGCGATGGCGCCACCCTAGACTACAACAGAGGTATCTGGCGGTCATAATTGCAACCATCAGTGTGTACTCTACTCATATAAGTCTTTATCCTACCCCTCATATAAATCTCCATAGACTTAACATGGTGTGACTCTATGCCACGGTTATGGCATAAAATATTTATATGCCACTGGTGACATATGAAGTTAAAAACATGTGACAGGGTAGGATAAAATCTAAACATCACTCAATTTCATACAATTGTTTATATGCCATTCATTATCTTCCACTACAGATATCACTCAGCTCCGCTTCGTGATACCATGCTGTGAAGACAACTCATGCCATATAAACAATCTTATGAAATTTCGTGATGTTTCATGATATTATTTTTCATTCCTTATAAAATGCACCTTTAAGTGTAATATAATGAATGCAGGATCATCGATCTTCAACACCAGAGTCATTAGGACTCAAGTTCGCTGGTGGCGCCCTCACTAGGTGTAAGGACCAGACATAGAAGTGGGAGATTGGCAACCAACCCCTGTCTCCCACTTAGGTGTTGGTCTGGCATTATCGCTTTCTGGCCAGAGAGATGATACAAATATTTCGAAGCAGTGTACACCTGTGGGACATTGTGGAATATAAACTGTGAATTCATGCTCACCATAAGGCATCATTAACTTAGCTAGTTGATACCAAAGTCTAACCTCATGGTCAAAATGCACAAAAAAGAAAATAATAATATAGATAAGGGGCTTCGAGAGTACTGAATCTCCAACCACGACAATAGCCTGTTGTGACTACCATGACAAGAGATCTGCTGGTAGAATGATTCACTCTTCCAGCAGAGATTCTGACTCTGGTAGTAAGGAGATAAGCTAGGCGAGTGCAGGTCAAGGTAATTCAGATCGGATTCCACCAGAGCTGACGTCAGTGCACTCTGGTGGCCAGAGTAGAGAAGTGGGACCACTGGGCCTCACATTCAAACTATCCACTGAACTGCTCAATTGAAGAATCCTTTTTTTTTTTTGGCGATTAATTATTCATATAATATAGTGATGAATATTCTTCACACCAATTACAGAGTCAATTATTTGTTCATATCATTATAATTATTTTTATCATTATTATTATACATATTATCTATATTTCTACTCACTTATATTTATTCCATACATCTGCTAATATTTAGGGCAATTGAATTATTTTATTCCACTAAATCAATTATCAGAAAAACCTGTCTGTCTACGAAACGGCCTTTTTCTATTATTCATATACAATTTTGAATGGGATATTCATAGTAGTTGGAGACCATACTTTAAAGATACATATATGTATACTTCACAAACATATAAACTTCAGCCCCTTCAATATATTTCTTAGTAAAATACATTATTTTTGGTTGTTTAAAGCACCTGCAGCTTTGTGTATGTCAGCCTACGAAACGGAACATTGGTGTAATATTTCTATCTTCTTGGATTGGTGGGAAATATTAAAGATATACTTGGCTGTAGGTGTTGACAACATGAAGAAATAATATTATTAGTATTTATGTGATTTAGTTATTTTCTATTGTTTATTTCGATAAACAAGTGGTCGTTGATCACAATATTCTATATTGTCCAGAGCTATCGAAAAAAGAAATTGCAGATCGTCATTCTACACATTTAAATTACTTTAACTGTGCTTCCCGTATTCATAATTTCATGTTAATATAAGATACGTGCTCATCTTCACCCCACCAGTGTGGATCATAATCAGGCCACATTTTTTATAACTGACATACCTAATTTCTCCCATTGAGATTTATCCAAAGGCTGGATAAAAACCATGAACCATGCGTGTATTTTATCTGTCATAGAATGAGACGGCCATATCCCGATATCCAGGCTAATACCTTGAGGAATCAATAGTCTGACTGTCCTCGTTATCCGAGATGACATAACATTACATTGAATAGCGAAAGGTACTTTTTTCTCGGGGGACGGGTTGCACACGCTTTCTCAACTTTCTGGGGTCAATGTTTTATTCGTGTGTTGGCATGAGGGTCATACTGCATACACGTGCCTACCTGGACGGATCTGTACAGTTGATACCGGGAAGATAAAGGTGAGGAAGAGTTATGCAAGTAACTACTTCAAAGATAAATCTTCATCAGATTTATTACACAGGCTTTGGCAATTTAGAGGGTATTTGTCTGGCACATCTAAATTGCCAAAGCTTGTGTAATAAATCTGATGAAGTATTTAGTGTATTAGACTGCGTGGATATAGCAACACTAAGTGAAACATGGTTGAACAGTAACTACACAAATGAAATGATGAACTGGCCTGGTAGAAAGATTTTTAGAGTAGATAGGGACACTAGAGTGGGAGGGGTCATAGCCTGCTATGTCCGGGATAACATAGCACGCTATACAAAAGAGATTAATAAATATACCTTGATATCCAAGGACTTGGAAACTCTCACCTTGAATATAGTTAGACCGCACTCTAAACCATTACTGATCGTGACTGTATATATTACTCATAAGGGTAGTACTCAAGTTGCAATAGATTATATCAGCACAATTTTGAGAGACAGTGATTATAAAAAGCATGAAGTCTGGATCCTTGGGGATCTAAACATAAATTTTTTGCTTCCAAATGGGCATGACCAGGAGATAATACGAGAACTCTGTCACAACTTAAGTCTGAAACGTTTGATAAACGAGTGCACGAGACCTGGGAATACTGACGGATCCTGTATTGACAACATCCTGACTAACGCCAGTTTCATAAGTCTGAGTGGGACTATCAACTTTTATAGTAGCGATCATTTACCAGTCTTTGCTATTCGACATAAAGACAAGACAATCTCGAAGATTATACCGGTGATTGGTAGGATTTATAAAAAGCATAATTTGGAAAACTTAAGAGACTGGGTATTGTTTACAGATTGGGAAAGTTATTGGGACATTGTGGACCCGAATATCCTATGGAATTTCCTGATAAGAAATCTAAGGGATTATTTGGATCACTATTGCCCATACAAGGAGTGGAATATGAGAGATTAAGGACACGAGTGGATGAACAATGACATCAGGGCATTGGTACACGAACGCAATATTGCTCTGAAAGATTACCTAGATACAAAATCTGAAGTTTCCTTAGCGCGAGCAAAGAAACTGAAAAAAAACCGGTTGATAGTCTCTCATTTATCTGCCCTGAGACCCAAGAAAGTATAGACCCAGACAAGGCTCCGAATTATTTGAATCGCTACTTTAGTGATATAGGCGACAAACTAGCGCGGGCATATGATTTAACACATATATTAGACGATAGCACTTTCTCACAATATCAGGTGGTTGTACCAATGGCTGATGTCAAAATTGATAAGGAAACACTGTATAAGCTGATAAATGAAATAACAACCTGCAAGACATCTGGACTAGAGGGCATTAGAACTTGTGTTCTCAAGGAATACATGTTCCTTGTACTTGACCAGTTGGTATATCTGTACAGTCAATGTCTGCTTTTGGGTATCTTTCCCGACGAATGGAAATTTGCAGAAGTCACCCCTTTACCGAAATCTGGTGACAACCGCAATCCCAGTAACTGGCGACCCATCTCCCTTTTACCTGTACCCGGAAAATTAGCAGAAAAAATTATGCATACTAATCTAATGATACATTTGGAAAATAACAACATCTTAACTGTAAAACAGAAGGGCTACAGGAAGGGGATGGGAACCATAGACGCGATTTATGAATTGTCGAATATGATATACTTGGCTAGAGATAACAAAGAGTTCGCATGCGCAGTTTTCATCGACTTGAAGAAAGCGTTCGACAGTGTTCATCACGGTAGATTATTGAAAAAACTATATCAGCTTGACTTGCCAAAAAACGTTTTTGACTGATTAACATCGTATCTTGATAAACGGAAACAACGGCTCAGTTTTGGTAACAAGACATCAAGCTGGGAAGATATATCTTTTGGTGTGCCTCAGGGCTCGGTTCTGGGGCCTTTACTATTCATCTTTTATATTAATGATGTGATGGAATTATTGGAAAACACGAGTAGCTTATTATACGCAGACGACATGGTAATTTTTAGCTCTAATAAAGATGTGAAAAAGGTACAGGAACAACTACAGTCAGCGTTAGATAGATTTAGTGAATGGTGTATGGTTAATGCACTGACTATAAATGAGAAGAAAACTAAATATTGTTGGTTCTTACCAAAAAATAAAAGACTTAATCTCTCAAATGAAGACAACTCGCTGTTTATAAATCTTATGAAGTTGGACTCAGTCAACTCATACCAATACTTAGGTGTACAGCTTGACTCAGCTATGTCCTTGGAAAAATGTCCTTGTAGAAATGTAATTAAGAAAGTGTCTCATAAATTGTTTATTTTACATAGAAATCGTCACTGTATGTCACAAAGTATTGCGCTCAAGGTCTACAAGCAAGCGATATTACCTTTGTTTGATTATGCCTGCTTAATGATTGATGGAGCTAATAAAATCTGGAGTAACAAGTTCCAGCGGCTCCAGAACCGAGGCCTTAGGATAATCTTAGATGATCATGCCCTGGTGAACACTGTCGAACAACTTCACGAAAAAACTAAAACAATTACTCTCCGACGTAGGCGAGATGAGTTACTCCTCACGTATATGAGAAGAGTATATGTGAATGAATATGGTAATGAAGAATTACCCGAAGAAAATGCAGTAGTAGATGAGCGACCAGTGTTACGGTCTCGGCATAAATTATTATTTAAAATGAGAAGACCAAATACTGAGTTTTATAAACGATGCCCAGGTTACAGAGGTTGTCATCTGTGGAACGCCCTCCCTGAAGAAGCCAAGACTACTAGAGGAAAAGCTTCTTTCAAGAAATACATTCGAACACTTCCAAATCTAAGTTTGAACCTGTAGGACTTACCATACCCATAAAAATGTAGAAAACAACCTCTTAACCGAAAACCTCAGTTCCTCAACTGTGATAGACATTTCCTGCCCGCTCATTTACTGTATTTCTTATCATCCTTCATCACACTTGTTCTGTATCAACATATTGACTTGTGAACGATACTGACCAGAACCCATGGAAAATGTAAATGGGATTGTAATTGAAAACCAACCACGCCGTTGAATTACGTCCAATAAAAAAAAAAAGAAAAAAAAAAAGCAAATTCCATTATTTACAATGGCGCCACCGGGGAACTTTCACCTTGTTGTTGACACTACCTAATACTCCTCGCTATCGCTCGGAGTTTTACTTCGCGTCAACAACGCGGAGAATACGGCCACTCAGATCGAAATCGTGGTAATATTGTGAATTTAATAGATCATTGAGTCATTAGCAAGTTCATCACACAGAAATTCAGCTTAGCACTGAGATTTGACGTTTGAGGTAATTTTTGTCTTGTAGATTTTGAACTCTCAGTCGGAGACTATTCCACATTCGCGTGCCCCGTTGATAAGGGGAGTTCAGAACTACGTTATTTCATGTCTGCTCGAGGATAAAGCTGATCTTTTCAGACAATCTAGTCGAACTACATACTTGATTTATCCATCTGTCATTACATTTATCCTTAAACATTTGCATGAGTAGTTGTTTTCTATGTCTTTTCCATAATGACTCTATTTTACAGAGTTTTAAAAGGTCAGCATTTCTAGTTAGACCACCATATTTGTTTAAGATAGTTCTAAGTCCTCAATTATGTAGACACTGGATTTTCAGTTGATCACACTTTTTAAATAAACCAAAAAGAAAAGGACAAAATTCAAAATGTGTTACAACTTTGGACAAAAATACAAGCCTCGCAGCTTCACTCGTTAGACAATGGCATAGTTTGACAAATTCAAATAGTTGGTTACTTATATTTTTGACTATTTGATTGACATGTTGACCCCAAAACTAAGCAGAATCCAGAGTTACTCGAGGGTATTTATAGTGTGTAGAGTTAGAGATTGGTTTTTCATGCAGATTGATATCCAACTTCGATACACCATGGATCTTCACTGGAATTCCGAATCACATAGTTTTTGTCTTGGCAACATTTATTGTAGGGCTGCGATATCTTTTTTTTTAAATCTCTTCGGAATCAGGACCAGAAGTGAAGATAACGAGGTTATCTGCATATTGTTGAGCTTTGAGACTGGAGATGATTCCAAAGTGCTTTGAAATAATCGCTTATGGAACGCCGATTTAAAACAACGATCAATTGGCAAGCACAATTTTTTTTGGGGAATATAAAACTTAAAAAACACTCACATTGATTTTTGTCAAAACCCACTTCTGAACCCTGGCATTGCATAATGGGAAAATATACAACAACAAGTCGTCAAGCCAAGAAGTGGTTTAAGAATTTACACCTAATGACTCATAACCGGAGAAATGAATCCTCATTATTCAGTTGTACCAATATTTTTTTCAGGGAGCCTCACCTCGAGACATTTCTTGTTGCCATGACAGATCGTGGAGTCCGGAGGTCTAGTTTACATCCTCCATATGCTGCAACTGAAAATGCTTCAACCTAGAAGCGAATATCAATACACATATCCGTTATACAGATTCCACTGTCGCCAAAAGACATTGTATGAATTTATAGTAGATTATATTTATGTTGATGATACATATTTTCCTCAAATAGATGGAGCATGAGAATGAGGCTCAGATGGTCATGTCAACACGCCAGAAGTGGATACGGATGGTCATCTTGGCACTAGGCTACATGGGGACAGTAAGTGTTTGTTATATATTGTAGTGTTCCGTTTGTATTTGTAGTGTACCGTTTGTATTTTTGTACGCATGTCAAAATTGTACCAAGAGTAGCTTATGTAGTATTTATCATGTTGTATACACGTGTAGGACATCAAACCGTCACTGGATAAGTATCAGTCACTTGATGTCCCTAGCAACTGGATAACAGATAAGTCAGCAGGGGTATATATGTCACCTATATCCTGCACGTAGCCGCCCGAGGGGGCGTGGATGGTCAAGGTGGTCCCAGCACTCCTTCACTGAGGGCGAGATGGTCGCCACCCTGAGGGCCGGAACAGTGGCGAGGAAGGCGAGGGTCTGAGCGAGGAAGCTTTGGTAAAACACACCAGGGACCTTTTACACTAGTCTCGTGACAGGTCTGGATGGCGTCTAGATGGTGTGTCTGGTTTCATAGGAACTAGACTTCGTTTTGTTCGTTCTTGATTGCGCCTGTCGCGACACTGGTGGCGCCACTTTGCATATCTTTGGGAAAGTTCCAGCCAACAGCGGAGATGCGCGGAGATGCACGACAATCTTAACATAATCATGGTGGGGGGGGGGGGGGGGGGGAGAGAGAGAGAGAGACAGAGACAGAGACAGAGACAGAGACAGAGAGACAGAGAGAGCAAGGGAGAACAAAGAAAGGGGGTGTACTTGAGTCTGATATGAGAGCGGTCTTTGATACCAATATCTGGCCACCGTTTGCTTGATCTCGTGGTCCAATGGGGAGGGCCAGACGGTTGTCGGGTATCTGGACCATGGGCCAGGCACCTGAAGTGCCTGGATAGCGACCAAGACCTGGGACCTGTTTCACTAGTTTTGTGACATGTCTAGATGGGGTCTTTGACACCATACGGACAGATCACAAGATTGCAGTAGATGACACATGGAGTTTCACTCACTTCTCGTAGGAATTAAGCAATGACACTTTAACACGAGTAGGGATACATATAATCTATAATCGTTCCAAATATGAAGAAGATTGGCCACTTCGATCTTCTAATATTTGCTAGTCTTTTTACACTGTTGCTTGCACTGTTGGTGCCGCTGTTGATGTCTGTCTAGGCCTAATGTCACGAGACTACTGAAACAGGTCCCTGGTCTGCCACTTGTGGGCACCATGCTTGACTTGACATCGCATGTTTAGATGTCACCGAAGGGGGCAATGGCTTCAGTGTACCTAGCCAACACTGGTAGGGCATTTCAAGTAGAAACCGGGGCCGAGGCTTGTGTATATAATTGAATCATATATGATTTACAAGCTTGAGAAATATGTTTATATAAAAACTAATTTTCAACCAGGCATAAATATTAGACAGAGCGTTCACCAAAGCTTTCTTTGAACAATTCTTGATATAAAAATCAACTCTTACAGGTATAATAGACAAGATGAGGCATCAGTAGGATGACCAAGATATGCTTCATAACAAGACTAATGATGATGAATTTTTTATTAACAATTCTTCTGCTTATTGTAATACTGAGATGTAATGCAAAATCTGATGATGAAGTATGAGAAGCATCATTTACAGAAAATGCTGAAGAAATGGGATCTATAATAGATTATCTAATCATACTACTAGTATGCTGAGATTTTAAATTGGAAAGACAGATGGGGTGTTTGATTAGATATAAAGTGATCCCAGTGTGTGCACGTGGCATGGGTGCACAATGTGACCACAGGGTGTGAACATGAGGCTCCTTCTCTGCAAATACAGTCCTAAAGAAGGACTGAGACCATAAAATAAAATCATCTTGTATTTAAAAAGGTTCTTCCCATCAGGTCGAATGCCATAGTCCATCTAATTCAGAACCGATTGAGAGTAATGGTTACCAGTTATCAAAAGCATTTCATTTTCTAATCTAGGGTACAGCCTATGGCCTCCCTGGACCAAGCCTCATCGACCTCGAGATACGAACGTCTTCTGCCACTAAGGATATCAGCCTCATGTTCCTCCTCAGAGCTTGCGGAGGACTCATAGGCTCCCTTCTCTGTGGATACCTCAGTGACATCATCAATGTGGATGTCATGCTCGCTGTGATCTCGGCTGCAGCAGGCATAGCTATCTCTGTTGCCCCCTGGTGGGAACATGTGTTGGGACTCAGTGCATTCATTGGAATAGCAGGACTGTTCTGTGCAATGGTCAACGTGGGTATGTATATATTGTGTATTCTTTTCCAAATGAGGATTTTCCAATACTTAGATACGTGAATGGACTTAGCTGTGACGAACTGACACCTGTGACCTGTTTCAGTAGTCTCGTGACATTGGGCCTAGACAGACATCGACAGCGGCACCAACAGTGCAAGCAACAGCTGAAAAAGACTAGCAAATATCAGAAGATTGAAGGGGCCAATCTCCTTCATATTTGGTACGATTATAGATTATATGTTTCCCCTACTCATGTTAAAATGTCATTGCTTAATTATTACGAGAAGTGAGTGAAACTTTGTGTGTCATCCTCTGCAATCTTGTGATCTGTCTGTATAGTGTCACAGACATGTCAGGAAACTACTGAAACAGGTCCCTGCAGTACACCTGAAGAATTTCCCTGGGCCAGTCTCTCCGTCAGTATACGTTTATGTCATATTTTTGCATATATATGAATTTCTGTCTATCCCTATGTGATCAAATACCTTTGATCTTTATAAAACCCGGCTATAGTCCAAATAGGAAAGTTCAATAATGAATATCACACTAATGTTATCGTTATGCATCTATTGTTACAATGCACGGAGGCGCCACCTGGTGATTTTTAAATATCATCAATTATTAGTCGCAACTGGTTCCTTAGGATTAATTCTAGTTCGGTTTTCTTCAATTCTCTCAAAAACAACGACCGTGACCTATGAACTTTATGTCATACATGGACTACATTCTGCCAAAGTTTGAGGAAAATTACATGGTTTTTACTATGTGAAAAACAACGTTTTGTAATTTATATACGTTCTTTGATCATATTATCATAATATTACTCTCTAGATAAAAAACTAGCACAGTGACCCCTGATTTTTAAGTTAGATATGTGTTCAACAATACGTACAGATCATCATATAAATGGGTTACAATTTTCAAGATGGGTTTTAATTTTCAAGCCAAATTGTCCAATACGCCTTTAAGTGCAAGTTATAGAGAGCGAAATAATGTTTTCTAAAATAGGTTCAATCCAGATTATGAGTAAGTATGCTTGATACTGTTTACCTTGCCAAATATTGAGTGATCATATGTATATAATATATATATATTTCTGAAAATGTTGTTACATTAGAAATATTTTATGAAGCATCAGAATCGACTAATTATAAAGAATATCAGTGCATCCTCCCCTTTCCAAGGTAATATCTTTGAAGGAACGATGAAAGATAATATCTAACCAACCTTTATCATTAGAAAGAACAATTGATTTCCTATTGCGAAATTTCTAACACGTTCCTATGAATATCGCCCAACACGAGGCCAGAAATAAGTATTTTTCATTACCCTTCAAGCTTACACTGTTTGTTTGTCTTATTGTAATAGGTGTCATGTTCTACTGTGTGTCAGTCTGGGGTCGTGCTCATCCGCCATACATCATGCTACTGGCCTTTCTCAACAGTGCCTCCAGCAGTGCAGCCATACCTATTGTCCGCATGTCCCTGCTACCCAAGACTTTCGCCAGCCGACAGCCCTGCTGGGGTCCTAACTTGACCTATCTTGAACCTAACATGACTGTCTCTGCACTGGACTCTGCTTCCTGGGACAATATCACTTCAGAGATGAAGATCAATCTCACCTCAACCTGTGGCTTTAGTCCTCATGATGTCAAGGTCCAGTACACGTTCCTAATCCCAGGTGCATTACTTGGTCTGGCCTGTTTAGGCCACACAATGCTGGCGGTTAACAGAGGCTGCTCAATAGCACCTATATTCTCAAAGAAGGAGAAAACAACAATGCCTAACAATTCCATGCCCAGAACACGGTGCAGGTATGCAGTGCTTTTGATATTATTTGGAATGTTGGCTGCAAATCTGGGCAGTGTTTGGGAGAATTATAGCATGTACCTATTCAGCTTTACAGTGAAACATCTAAATTGGACCAAATTGCAAGCTGCTTGGCCTATAATGGCATTAGGCACCTCCACTTTCATTGCCCAGGTTCTCTTCATTGGTATTGCCAAGTGTTTCCGGCCAGGCATAGTGATGGGTATACTGCAGTCTGCCATGCTCATCTCAAGCATTGTCATGTGCCTGCCTATAATAGTGCATCCCATCGTGTTTTGGGTCTGTATCATTCTGTTGGGCCTTGCCTTTGGACCTGCTGTCCCCACAATGATATCATGGATTTCCAATAGCCTTGGGCCTAGTGGAAAACTAACTGCATACTACTTCGTTTTAGTGTATGTTTCAAGAATGGCTACAAGTCATTCTCTGGGTCACCTGTTTGATAGTCATGGACTTATATGGTTTGCGTATATGAATATGATAAGTGTTGGGATTTCCTCATTGGCCTATGGGTTGGCTGTATTTCTGACAGAAGGCAGATGTAGTTCATACAGAGAGAAACCGGAGAAGACTGACGAAGATGCGACAGGGGCACCAATGATGAGAGATGATGCCTCTGAGCCCTTGTCAAATAGATCAGAAGCATGAATACGGAATGATATCAATCTTCTCTTTCAATCCAAAAACACCAAACGGGTACATGGAGCACAGGAATATCTGCAGACCTGTATCATGTACATGAATAGTGAGAATGAATTTCGCATTCATGATAAAATGTTTAATAAATGCAGGAAAAACCGGAACGTTGATGAGGAATTGTGTGGAAGGTAGTAATGTATTTTAAAAAGAGTCATTTGTGGCAATGATAAGGTCACATAAATGCCTCCAGGAATCCCCCCCCCCCCCCCCAGAGACTGGCCAAGGACATCCTCGACCCTGTAGACATCGTTACCCACCAGACCTTTTCGCCAAGAAAGAGTTTGGCTTAAACATGTATAAAATAAAACCTTTTTCAGAGCATATAATACTAATAATTATTTGCATTTGCTGCATGAGGTCACACTAAGGCAACAAGTGTAACCTAGTGTTTGTCTTCGTAGATTTTGGAAGTGGAAGATGGGGGACTAAAATCTTGAGATCTACAATTTATGGTCAAATCAGCTCATTTACATTAGATTAGATGACTTATGTTTGTGCAAATTCTTTCTCTGCCCCAAAAGAACACGGCTCCCTGTTTTAAATCCTGTGGGGGCGTCGGGTAGTTCAGCGGCAGCAGGACCAGGGCACCGATTAACAAGTTTTGGTCCTTGCTGAAGAATCCTCCTAGGATCATGCCAGCAATCTAAGACATATCTTAGGACGGATGACCTTTCCTGTTTAACAAATCGTGTACCCCATTGAGAGGAAATCCTGCATAATTAGTATCCTATAGACTGAATTCCGTCCTAGGCTAGGACAAAACAGGCTGTAAGACAGCTGTGGGATCCCTATGGAGGAGGATTCCTAAGAACTGCAGGTAGTACCACATAGTGGAGATTGTGGTAACTAATTTCATAATTTGTTATCTAACTGGTATTTTAAGATATTTCACCTCTTACACTGCCATTTTGTATTACATACCGTTATATACATAATTCCTCTAGTTAAACTGATAAATAAGTTTTCTTCGTGAATTTGAATCATCTAAGACACCTATATAGGTGTCCCCCATTTAGGACCCGTTTGGGTATGTGGTGGACAATTCGAAGTGAGATCCTATGTGGGTCAAACTTGTTAAACACTTTTGGACAATCTGGCTAAGATCCTGGGCTGAGACAGTCCCTCACTGAGATTCTCTGTATAGTTAAATGCAAACTGTCCTAGGACCTCTCTTGCAGGCATAACTCTCCTAGGACCACATTGTTAAACTCCCCCCTGGCTTCGTCATACATCAGCTTTCGCTCACACTGTGTGCTTCCTAAATTTCATTTAAAGGAATAATTATGTGTCTGGACCTTACGAATTAATACAGAAATAAAAACTAAAACACAAAACTGCAATTTTGTGCCTTCTGTGAGGTACATTAAATCAATTGATATATTAGATAGGTAAGAGATCCTACTGAAAATACTTGGAGAATAGCCAATAATGTTTTTGAAGCTAAGTAATAAAAAAGAGTATAGAATAGCATAGCAAAGGTGTGTATAAATCATACGTTGAGGTTACGAGAGCAATCTACAGTATCGATTGTTAAGCAGAACAATTACTTGTAATGGCTTTTTAGTCATGCGAAGAAAAACTAGTGGATTAAAATGAATGTAATATCTACTGTAAAAGAGATGAATTACTGCATTTCTATGTTGAATGTTCTGAGACTAACCACTTCTGGAAAAGGTTGTATGGAACTGGCTGGCCATACTAAGGATAGATATCCCGGAAGGTAAGGCAACAGAACTAATCTTTGGAACTAATTTACAAGGGTAAAAATGACTTGTATAAACAAGTACATTTTGCTGCATTACATGCGAAAATGTTTAGACACAGAAAAAAAACTGTTCTACAAATATAATTCAGATGTCATGCATTTTCTAAGAGTCGAAACATAGGCTCACGCTTGAAAGATATATTTGTAGTTTAGAAAAATCACAAAACAAATTTCCATTTTGGAACGTTTTTAGAAGCAACCATAGGCACCTAGGGCATGATTGTGGTATAGTGTATGTCATCAGATACAGTGTGTGTTATCGGACGGGAGGTGTAACTGACTACCAGGGTAACAAGTGGAATACCACACTACCGTGGAAAGGTTTCTATTATGTGTTGGAACTTTCTTGTTTCTTTCTACCTCAGCCCCACTTGTTTTTGTACTTTTTGTGTCATTCTAGTTTTTCTAGATATATATTTGGTTATTCAGTCATTAACGTAATTTGATGTTGGGTTAATCGAGGTAAGTGTATACTCACTAACATTGATTGATTTTGTCCATCTTATTTTTTAAGGTCTTCATTAGATTACGGAAGCAATGAGTGATCAAAGACGACTGAGGCATTTGTTAAAATAATATAAACCTTTGGGAGAAGTTAACAATAAGTATTTTACCGATTGACTGTAAAAAACTTTACAATGTTGAACTGTCATTCCATCAACGTTTTACATAAATACACTTCAAAAGACACTAATCTTGTATTCTATGGATCATCTGTCTGTAAATAATTAATTGAGTTATGGTGGCACGAAGACGGCAGACCTATCAATCTGCTTTAAGGATCTGTTCCATATAACCGATTGCACGTCGTCCTCGTTCTGGTAGCATCGGCAACGATCTGCTGCTGACACATGGCATATTCGGGTGAAAACATGCCTAAAAACTTCCATCTGGCAGTATCTGCTATCATCTGACAGCCAGCCGATAGTGCCCGAAAATGTCAGAAATCTCTGACTTCCCCCATCGCAATCTCAACCCCAGTTCTGCAGTTCTGGTCCTGTACACTGTATTATGAAATAATTACAGTTACAGTTGTGTTCGTTTTCAAAATATCCATGATACACAACCTTTATTTGTATCAATACACCATCTACCTTCGAATTATTACTTTAAGTAAACAAACCAGAGGGCAAGGTCACAAGGTAGGCTTCGGGCACCACGATTAAAAAAACCTGGCGGCAAAGGTATGTACTAGAATCGGCCTGCGTCGGGCATATAGAACAGGGCACCATACAGCAGCCGACGGTGGCCGACGGAGGCCGACGGCACCGATCTCACTTGGTTATGGTGTTCCATTACACCGATGATACCCGAATAGAAAATCAAATGCTGTCAGAATAGTATTTCGGCTGAGAATTCGGCCAGATGGAACAGCTCCTTTAGCTGAGGAGCAAAGTTTTCAGAATTCTGGCGAATTCTGGTTTTGGTGAATCTTTTCGTTCAAATGGAGGTTGTTAGATCTCCATGGTCGGAAAAAATTTCTGGTGAATTCTGGCCTTCAAATTTGTTGGAGGTTTATATTTCAGGTAAGTAGGACTTAGCTAGAACTCTTGAGTCTGAAAGTTTAGGGTGTCTCTGACTGGAACCAGGTCCTACTGTGATTAACTATGTTTTCTTGGTTACTACCAACAGTCTTGGCTGACTGGTGGCTGGGTGACCTTTGGACTCAGGATCAGAGTTAGTGCTCAGTCAGAGCTCAATTGGCATCATAGAGAGGAGACGGCAGGATGCTTGCCAAAAGGGCAATGCCGTGGTTCCTGATGACCCTTTTACTCCTCCAAGGATGACAAACTCAGTTAGAGGTATTGCTTAATGTCACAACACCTTCGCTGATCTGGTGGTGGACTGAAAAATGTGGGTTGGGAATTTTATCTGGAAGAGGCGGAGCTAGAATATGGGGAGGCCTGGGACAGGAATTCGAGGTGTCAGCACTACTGCCATGATATGTACTACAAAAGGAGGATTTCCTTGATCAGTTGATTGTAATGAGGAGTCAGAACGAGTCATAAGGTTCTGTTGGCGACATGTTATATCCCTGGAGGTTCAGTACTGTGCTACAGAACTAAATATAGAGGCTGATAGAACATACCAGGAATTTGAGAAGTCAGCCAACTGGATGTTGGGTCCTGAGGTAGTAATGTATATTGCCACCAGGGAGGGTATGCCTAGAGTGAACATGTTTGCTTTGCTTCTCATCATATAAAACAATGCGGGGAATATGTACATTTTGCTAGCGACATGACAGTGCATGCAGACTTTGTTTTGCATAAAAATACACATACATGATGTGGGGGCTGATTCTTGTTCAAAAACATTTTCAACGAAGATGAAAACTAATGACTCCAGGGTGAACCCACTGAATTCAAAGTTTGCTAAGTTCCATAGTGAGAGACTTTGTGTGTTAACTCACTTAAAGAGATATGTATCAGATGTTAGGGCACTTGTTGTTAGACCTTTTGTAATCTGTACAATCAAAGGCACCTAAACACAGAGCATCAGTGGATACCATATCCCGAATAATAATAGGTTCGCTAGATTGAGCTGGCATTCAGGGTCAGTATACTCTGTATTCATGTCGCCATGCATCAACCAGTGCAACTTGGAGGGCCAAGGTATCAATATATGAGACACTCAAGTTTTTCAAAGGAGACTATGTTCTTGAGGTTCTCTACAACAGGGAGATTGAGAAGGCAGACAAGGTTACAAACTTCATTCCAAACATTCTTGGATCTGGTTGAATATTGTATTTATCAAACAATAACAATGAGTTAATAATTGGGTACATGAGTTTTCATTCATTTCAAATATGTAACTCTAGATGGCTCTACCAGTAAAATAGCTTTTCGAAGTCTTGAATTTTGATTGGAAAGATTCATATTGGGATAAAGGGTTTTATTAATGGCAATATCTTAAATAATTCGGTAAGAACCAATCCATTATTGAGTGAGTTGAATTAGTCCCGACACCACCATGAATTCTGAAGGTCATGTGGGTTCTATTGAAAAACGAATGATTAAAATGAAGTCTAACTATAATCAACCCACAAAACCTTGAGGTCACGGGGTGTCTGAGCTCTCCCCATCACTTTGATACTGCCGTACCCAACCCAGTTTTTTTTTATAATGAATTTTTCTTGAGTGATGATTAATCCTGAGTATACGCCCCCAAGCTTCGAAACCCAGACACCCTGTGACCTCATGGCTTCCTGGGTCGAGTATAATCAAACTTCATTTTAATTGTTTAATTACCAATAAAACAAAAGAAATCTCCTGGAATCCTGGGCCCTGTTTTTCAGTAGTGACGATCTCTAGCTGAGATCTGTGAGCGATCCTGAGACTGTTTGGGAGATCAATTGCTGTAGGTGTTTTTCAGACGTGGTCTCAGCTAGCCACAGCGGATCTCAGCTAAAACGATCTCAGCCTGAGATCCCTAGATATCATTTAGTTTGTCTTTCAAACGTGTCAGCTTGAGATCATATCGACTGAAAAACAGGGCCCTGGTATTATCGGAAACAACTACTCTCTAGATGTTGAGCTTGTCTTTATTTCTTTGGCAAAACTGCCTACAAAAGTTTAAAACAAGAGAACAGAAACTGTAAATCACTACCAATGTATTCCTCACCAGAACACCAGGGGGTCGTTTTATTGTCAACTCTCCTGGGGACTCTCCTCGCCCACGAGGGATAGCTCCATTGAGGATAATTTTCAGGAGATCTCCTCAATCTCGTTCGATTTACCCTGTCCTCGGGAGGGAGAGAAATCCTCGGCCGAAGTCTCCTTTGAGAGAGCCCCAGGAGAAAATAAACCTGTAGGAGACGTTTGAGGAGACTTGAAAGAGAGGCTGTGTATAAGGCAGGTGGTGGCACATAGTGGTATCTTTGGGAACTAATTTCATCATTTATGAATGTATGTTAATCTAAGTAAATAGCAAAGTAATTCTCCATCTGAGACCTCCAGTTTTAATTAAAATCATAATAAATATATTTCCGATAGTTCAAATGAATTAAATAGCTTATATTTGTTATTTTGAATCACCCACGACACCCCTAGACGTGTCCCCAGCCAGGAGAGCTGCAGGACACTTTTCAGGAGCTCTCCTGGCCCCAGGATTGAAAATAAAACGATATTTCAGGAGACCTCCTAGAATCTGGCCCAAGACTCTCCTTCCCCGGGAGACTTTGAAATATCGAACGCAAACTGTCCTGGGACCTCTCCCCGGGCGCCCCAGGACTCCTCAGGCAGAAAATAAAACACCCCCCAGATTTATATAGAACTGCATCGAGAGTTGTATAAATACACAATACTCCACGAGTTTGGATGGGCCATAATCGTCATCGAGGTGAAGCCGAGTGACAATTATGGCCCATCCAAACAAGTGGAGCATTGTTTATTTATACAATTCGAGTGTGGTTCTGGATTTATCTCCCCTCTTTTACTGTTAGGGACGTTTAAATCTCTTGTTTTGTCTTGTCTTTTCTCTGTAATCCTGGCCCCTGATTGGTCAATCGCCTATGACATCATCTCGTATTCACTACTCCACGACCATGGCGTAGTATTGTCACTCTACCGGGGTGATCGTTGAGTATTTTTTCTAACGTTATTCCTATGGCTAAACTTGTACCAGGGGTGAGATAAAATGTGAATCTATTTACAATCGGAAGACTTATTTGAAATCCATGTATCATATGCCTATGAAAATAAAATTATCCTCTTTCCAACTAGAAAATTGGTGTGTGCTCTCCCCATGTTGGACGACAAGTGTGTCTGGAGTACCTGTTTTGCTACCACCTGTGGCCTACAAGTAGAGGCCGCTACCTGTAAGATACCATACTAACTATACCTGAGTATACCACGCTTTGTCTGTCCAGAACTGGTCCTTCAGGGAGCAGTCTCTGAAGCCGGCCAGACGTTGGGAATACAGTTCAGGATGCTGCTGGAGAATCTTGATAACAGAGTTTTTCTCATCTTCTGAGAAGTTAGTGTTAATAGTGTTGATAGTGTTGTGCGACCCCGACCATGTCGCCATGGTTGGGGTCACACCTCGTCAGCTTCAGATAACTCTTGCTCAGGTTCTGCTTCGGGTGCTGTTTCCTGGTCTTTTGATTCGGAATCATGCTGGTGTACAATAATGGCAATTCCCAACCAAGACGATTACACTCATGAGGAAGATGATGCAAATGCACTTGACTTACTCCTCGCATCCGACTCAGAGCAAGCAGAGGAGGAGGAGCTAAAGCCACAATTACTGCACATGGCAACTGAAACCCTGACAACCTAAAACTGGGCCGAGGGGGAAAAACCAAGAACATTTCGTTACTATTAAACCGGGAATTATCACAGAAGCAGGAAAATCTGATTTTCAGAGGAAAATAAGATAACCACTCCTGATGCATAAGACACTGACCTCGCAAATTTGATCAACTCAATGTTAATCGCAACTTTGGACATAAAAGGAGGGTAAAGCACCAACTATGAGGTAACACTAAGGACATTGATAACAATTTAAAAGAATTAGATCAACAACTCCTCTGTGGCATGCAGGCCACGATGGCTGCATTCTTGGCTTACCATTTATGAAACTGGTATTCTCGAGTGGGTGTGATAGCACAGAGCTGAACAAAGCATCAGAGTCGATAATAGACGGTTTAAGATTATTATACTTTGCGTATACAGCCATGGTGAATCATTTCGATCAAAAAATCCAAAGGAACTGGCTGAAACTACAATTAAGTCCAACATCAGCAACAAAATCCTTTTTGGAGAGGCAGTCAATATTTCAGACTTTGAAAAAGGGGACAATAGGTATCTTAGAATTAACTACACATTTTATCAGCTGAAGAACTGATATCAACTAACACAATCTCAAGAAGACTATGTGTAGGTCTTATAGGGCTTATAACAGCGTACTCCTCAGGTATCGATTATGGATCAGCCAATATCCGATCCCTAGAACGAGACAAAAACTGGGCGTTAATGAATGCGCACGGACATTCTGATGCAAAAATGAAAGATTCCTATGAGGGTCATACGGGTCATAATTAAACGACATTTGGTTACAATTATTATAATGAGATGAGATGAAATGAATTGATATAATGATTCCTACTACTACTCGCCATCTGTGCAAATTAGTAAAACGATTTAAAGATCTCCCCGTACCCGAGGGCAAAAAAGTAGCACACAGGTGAGTAGCAATAAATAATTACCCGCGGTACTCACCTCATACTCAATTCCCATCAGTACTTGGTAGGTACCTCAGGTAATTATCTATTTGATTGAATACTAAATGATTGAAATGAAGTTAAATTATAATCAACCCATGAAACATTGAGGTCACGAGGTGTCTGGGCCCTCCCTGTAACTGTTTCAGTACAGTACCCAACCTAGTTTTTGGGATATCGGATTGTTCTCGAGCGAAGACTAAGTTTACACTGCTGTGACGAGCTTCTAAGCCCACACACCCCATGACCTCAAGGTTTCGTGGGTTCACTTTAACTAAACTTATATTCAATCGTTTGATTTTCGATTCAATCATATTGACACATATCTGACAATAGTGGTCCGTGGTCCCAAAGCGTTTGGTGTCAGAAGTGCTACAGCTAAGCCTCGTGATTTCACAACATATCTGACAATAGTATACATAAACTTTACAATACACATTACAACGCACATCACAATGAGTACGGCCATTCCCCTCACCTACTTTGTCTTCCATATTTTTGAACTATGTAAAGGCTTACCAAATTCTACTCATACATTTTTCACATTTACGAAATTTGTTTTCCCAATTATCCAATATGCACATATACTTTTCAACTCCAAGGTTGTTTCGCATTTCAAGGTTCCATTCATACAAATCCAATCTATTGTTTCCAAGTAACCGCTGTCGATAAATATACAATGTCATAAGGGCTACTAAGTAGTTATAGCCTTCAGCTTCCTTTTCATTGAATAATGATATTAAATAACATAGCTAGGGTTTAAGTCTGAACAACGTTCATCCTACCAATTTCTTTCACCGACGCTGTACATATTTCCAATAGGCATTTACGTCTTCACAGTCAAGAAAGAAGTGTTGAACCGTATCTATATAATCGCATGAAGAACTAACCAGCTAGAGTTTCAGATACTCTTTTCTCTTAAATAAGGAATTATTAGTTGGGATGATTCTATTCACAGCTCTATAATGGAATGATTGGAGATTTGTTGGCCTAGTAGTGATTTTATATTTTCTAATTAATACAGTCCAATATATTGTAGGCTCCACCTGATGTATCTGGCAATAAAGGTATTCTGTAAACCATTTATACAACAACAAAAGTGATTGCTCTAGCCCAAGTTTCATATTGCTCCTCCATTTCTTTGTTTGTCATGAACCCTTGGTCTATGTCATGCCCCTCGAGCTGGCGGACACTAAAACTGACTGAGGGGGAAAGGTGCCGAAACATTTTTGGCACCCACCACTTTGAACCCTTAGTCAATGTTATGTCCCTCGAGCTAGAAGTTGTGGGTGCCAAATATGTTGCGGCACTTTCCCCCCTCAGTCAATTTTAGTGTCCGCCACAGGGAGAGTTGGCGTTGACAATGGGGTCATGTGTAATCAATGAACCAGTCAGAGAAAACAATATTTTCGCCATTTTTCTTTATTAGAAATAAAACAAAAATAAAACAAGAATCTTTTCGAGATGTCTCCTTGGCTTAAAGAAAGGACTCTACATGTTTTTTGACTTGTGTCTCCCTAATTCTCAGCTGATCCATAATGCTTTAGCTTGTTTCTTTGTTCATGATCTCGCGTCTTCCTTTTCACTCACGGTATATATTAGAGTATACATGTATCTTCTAAACATCTGTGTTTTGTTATGAGCATATACATACAATCATAATGGAAAAAACAAAAGACAGCAACTTTGCAACTAATCAATATTAATATGTGTTAATCATGTCTTACCTTTGTAATGCAGAAGGAGCAATGTGTTCATGAATTTAAAGGATGGACAATCATGGAAATACAGCCGTTGTTAGAAAAAGACGTTAATTTGGGTATTGCCATTAGAGGTATATTCCATGAATGCAATGTCTAACTATTGCTTTAAGTCGTCTAGACAGACTTCCAAGGACAAAATTATTATAGTATGGACAGGTGCGTTATCAAAAACTATTTTTTCATTTGAATTATTAGTATAAAATGATACCTCCTCTCACCTGATTCAATGCCTTCTATGAATTAGTCTTTACCTAAAGATAACGTTTTAACCTGGAAGCTCACACTGTCATCAGGCTCTCTTAGCTGTATTGGGACTGTAATTAGATTGCATGGCAGACGGCAGCTGGGGGCCAAGGTGAGGCGCGTTCACGGGGGCAGCAAGGTGGAGCGGAATTGATGGTGGAGGGGAGGAGGGGGAGATAGCCAACGGGTGAAAGATAGTATTGTTTATGTTGACGCGTTTTGGCATCGTTACTTCACTTCTAGTTCCGCTACTGTATTTCCAAATGATTTCTATGAAATAAAACTTTTCGTTTTACTAACTTATTCATATGGTACATTCAGAATGCACCGTGTGCTTCAACTAGGTCATCCATGAAGAACCGTAAAACCCACAAATACCTCGTGGTAGTTAATGGTAGATTCTCACGAAACATCTAGCCTTCTAAAAAATTGACTGTTGTTGTGTAAAGTCGCCGCTGAGTCATATGAAAAGATTGTAGTTTGATTATGACCAGGTTTACTATTTTTTTACTCGGCCGTAGACGTAGCCTACTTATTTTTTATCCACCTAATACAAAGTGTCCTTCGAGAACACATAGGGTGTGTATAGACATGTCCCGAGCATACAGATATTTTGTATGCTCCGGGGGACGCATACAACAAAATAGTGCGTACGGAAAATAGTATATATCTAAAACGAACATGCCACCTGTCCAGAAAAGGTGGATAATAAATATAATGTAGACTGGTTTAGATACAAGCGGTTGTATGCTCCTCGCAGTTGACTGTACGTAATACGCTCGGATATTACCACACGCTAACTCCTCGGAGCATACAGCCGCTCGTAGCTGAAACCAGTCAATATTGTGTATATATTCAATGCAATATAATTCTCCTAGTGCTTACATTCAGAATTGTTATATATATCCTCCACTAAAACCATATATGTGTGCTCGTATTGACGTCCAGGTAGATGCACCTTCATTTAGAGGCTTTACTGCTAGAGTGTTCATAAATACTAGATGGAGGCCTGGCCCCTCCGCACGCGTTGTTCTCTCCGCTGGTGATGTACTCTATACCTGACGGTGGCCTGGACCCTCGGTTCAAATGTTCTCCACGCATCAAGGCTCACACTTCCTTAATATAGAATGCGCCTATCGTCTGACCCACAGTGGTTTACCATCGGCCCAGGAGAGACACAGGTGAGACAATAACCCCCTTTTTTGCGTCTCTCGGATTAGATATCAGGTTTGATTATGATGGGAATTCAACATCGCTGCATTTGCTCTTAGGTCACCGTGGCCTAAGCAGCGCAGCGGATACCGTACAGCGTGGAGAGGCGACCTATTTTTAGAGTCATCAACTGTTCCCTTGCTCTGTACCAACTGAAACATTGGTTTCCTAAACCCCGACACCCGTTTTACAGCTCCCTGTTCTTTTGTTAAGGTAATAAGACATAACCATAGTTAACCCGACTCTTACCGGTGCCATTATCAGGGTAAATCTGCTACAACATTTGCATGTGCGATAACCCAGGCAAGACACCAGGGGTCCATCAAAGCTAGCCGCCGCCGGCCGCCACAGGCTGTGCTCCCGGCCCAGGTGCACCCCATCAGCCCGAGTGATGCCTGGAAGCATTTCCACATTAACTGATGATGCATTTAAGCATCATTTTCCGGTATCTACAAAATCATTGGTGTGTGTCACAAAATATGAACTAATGGACTATTATTGTAAGCTTCAGAGTGGTGTATGATATGTGTGTTGAATGATACGCGTCAACACTAAATTACTAGCAGAATTAAAAGCCGCTCGAATCGAGGAATTAACATAACACTCAGGTCGAGTCAGTTATATCTCAAATGCGAGTAAGTGGGTACATGGACGAGTCACTGATTGCTACCGATTATGCCCGACTATATTTTGCTGGTCGATATGTGGTTGTGTTGGTATCAAAAAGGCTTTCAGTGTACGTGGGGCGTATTAGTGTTCCCTATTCAGAGTGTAGTGGCTGCATGCCACATCATGAGGTCACCATTTCTTGGCCATCATGAGGTCACCATTTCTTGGCCACGGTCCTGACAGGTTGATACTGATACATTATCATATACCGATGCTTGTATGTCTTACAATTACTAACCTCTGATTTATAAGCAAATAATAACTGTGATATATCCAAAAAGTGTACAGTAATTATATAGAACGACCAGACCATGCTGTACAAGCCAAGTTCAGTACGAACCCAAAATCATCATCGAGTTTTGTGGCTTGTGCAAGCATGGTGGGTCGTCCTTTATTAGAGCGTGCTTGCACGTGCTAAATACATCATCTAGAGATTAGAATGGCCCACATAGACTTTCAGGGTACTGCATACAAATTATCCTTTCACTATCTGTGTGTATTCACTGTGATATTGAGAACAGACCAGGGAGCCAGAGTCACAGTCTCTTAGAGGCGTGCCCAGCTGACCATGACCAATCACTCAATACCAAAATACCTCAAGACCCACTGGCGTTTGATTTGATTGGATCCTAGACTCAGGCAGTTGCAGAAATTACAAGTTGACTGGGTGCAATTGGGTTACAGAAAACTATTCATAGGCTAAATCTAACTTATACCTCTTAATTGTTATTCATTTATAATAGCACGCTCATTCATCTAGGATGAACATACTATTTGCTCTTAGTTTATTAGATACCCGAAATTAATAGAATGATTAACTTAATTTGGCATAACAACTAATATTTTAATCAACATGTACTGAACAGTGTTCCGTATTTTGCCGTACGGAACACTGCTCCGTACGCTATTTTTTACGATTTATGCCGAAATGGTGTGTATTTACAGTATATACGGTATGGGTATATATATAGTAAAATAATTTACTGCACATTGTGCAGTAAGCACTGTCCTCTGTACCACATGACTTGTTGACATTTAGAGCAGAAAATAAACAAACAAAATGGCGGATGTCCCTGATTCAGGGGTATACTTACACAATAAGATCGCCCAGCACGACCCACGCATCCAAAATCACTGTAAAATAAAGAAAGAAACATTCAGCTCTGTAAATTATACATGCCCTATACAGACAATATCACGTTAGAATATATAAGCAAAGAATGCCCCGCCCAACGTTCACTATTCGGAGCAAAGGTTACTGTTTATAGTCGCTATCAATCTCCATGGTGATGTTACTTAGCAAAAATTTCGATATATTCTTCGACCAGTTATTCTGTGGATCCACTCCATACGTATACTACTAAAAATGTGCTTCGAGAGTGACTGCTTCCGACCTCAGAGTTGGAGAAATCAAAGCATGCAGGACTGATACATCTGTAAGTCTTTGTTAAGAATCGATAGTGACTGAATTAACAAATTAGAGACTAATAAAGTATGATATATATACGTTATATTGATAATATCGGGTATATAATGAAGGGAATACTAATTTGATGTACCAAGAGTTCGGACCCGAACATTAGTTTACCAAACCCTTACTAATCTCGCCTATCTGCTGGGTAAGTACTGTTTTAGTAAACTAATTTGTTTGTCTCCTTCATCCTGGTATACTATCTTAGTATCCCCTAGATTTTCTACTTATAGAGACATGACTTCCCACCTCCATGTATGTAGATTGAAACATACAGGCTCAAGTATTGAAATGCGCTGAAGACATATATCATATGTAAACTTATAATAAACCACACAGATACCAACCACAGCTTCAGTATCTGTTTTTATCCTACCCCTAATAAAAAAAACCTCCATTGGCTTAACATTAGCTAATTTTATGTTGCATGTCATGACATAAAGCGTGTTTTATGCCACTAGGGGCATACGAGATTGACAAATCAACGACCAGAATGTGAGCTACTATGACAAAAGTTGCACTCAAAGCGCCCAATCAAATGTTTGCTAACATTATAAAGAATATTACAAGCGATTTATAAAGTCAGCCCCACCTCAAATACCATTTTGATATAAAAATTAAATACACACCCAATGGAATTGAGTTATAATCATACTCTTAGCCATTTTGACATCTTGCTGACACTCAATCAATCAATAACTTGTACTCCCACTGTGCCGTTGTGGGGTTTCAAAGATGTTATCTAATAGTCCAGTCAAAATAAGCCAAAAAAGGGCCTAACCTAAGCAATAGATTCACTTCCAGTGGCATTCACCTCAGAATGCCTTATATAATGCCAGAATGAAAATCGAAATTACTCAAAGTGGTGGAAATAGGTCAAATTAGCATAAATCCAATATGGCCACCCTGAATATATGAAATTCCATAATTCTGGTTTGAGTTGAGGTAGAAACAAGATATAAAAATGCTAGACAGATGTTTTCTGAGGTGAGGAATGCATATAAATCACAAGCAAAATCATATCTTTTGCGTAAATTAGGGTAGATTCAATATGGCTGCCTGAATTCTATGAAATACCATAATTTGGGTTTGAATAAAGATGTAAACATGATTTAAAATACTAAAGATATGTTTTCCGAGGTGGGGAATTCATATTAATCACCAAAGAAGACCTATCCTCAGAGTACATTGGTGTAAATCCAATATGGCTGCTTGAATTATATAAAATACCCTAGTTTGGGTTTGAATAAAGATATAAACAAGATTTAAGAAGCAAAATATATGTTTTCTGAGGTGGGAAATTCCCATATACCACATAGGAAGGCATGTTCATTAAGTAAATAGGTGCTATAAGGAATAAATCTAATATGGCTGAATGATAAACATTCAATATCATAGCAATTTTCTCAAGGTTCTTTCACACCACAAAGGTGGTGATTGAACTTTGTGATGAAATCAAGTAGAACTCTCAATTATGGCACAAGTACATTCTGAAGTCTTTCATGTTTTCAACTCGGCTTAAAAATCATATTTGCTGCACTGCATAGACATTACTGTAATTCCCCTGATATAGATATTAGCCCTTATTTTATCATAAAAGGTTTTCCTGAATCCTTGTGTTTCCTGTTGTGTGTCCTATCTGTCTGTCCAAGTCTTACTTGTTGCTATATATGCATCCCACACCCAATCTGCCTCATCTACTCCCTCTATACAAAGCCTATAAGAAGTGTGGATATATATATTCACATATATGGCCCGACTGAAGTTCAGAGAAAGTAGTTGTTCTCCCTATTAGGACAGAAAAGACAGTGGTAGCCCCCATGTCCAGAACATTTGATGGTTGACCCTATCAGAACTAGCAGAAATTTGTTTACATGGGCTTACAGGGAGACTTCTGGAGGGTGACTGAAATATGACAGTATCATATCAATTTTGTTATATCATTAACTCTTCAGCCATAGCTTGGAAAGCATTGCTGTTCCTGATCAATTTAAGGGTAGTTGATTTACCAATAATTTACACAAAGACCTCATCATAATCTAGTGTTGCATTGATGAATTTTATGTTATTGTATTATCAATAATTTCATTTTACCTGCAACCAGTCTCTTGAAAAGCAAATTGGGGTCAATAGGGAAAGCTTCTCCTTTAACTAGGATCACCTTAGATCTGGCTAAGGTTGTAATTTGTTTCTTTCTTGAGAAAGAGAAAGAAACAGATGTTTCTACCATGCTGTAAAAATGTTTTCATCTTATCATAGACAGCTTCACCTGACTTTTCAAGGTCAAATATACCATCAATCTTTCCATATGTAATTGTGTTCATCAAATATCGGATTCCATTTGAGAATAATTCATAAAATGTGTTTAAATAAATATATTCATTTGATTATTTTCCATTTTTTTATGTTTTTTATTTAAAACGCTCATATCTCAAAATGCTGAGCCTGTACAAACTGGCATGAAGCAGATTCGGAATCGGGAGATTCAGGAGCTCCAGATTCAATGATAAAACATCGTATGTACTCTGAAACACACTTCCCCTAACCTGCTTCAGGACTATATTAGAGCATGCATGCACACACTATATACATCATCTAGAGTTTAGAGTGGCCCATATAGACTGTCAGGGTACTGCATAGAAATTAACTCTTCACTATCTGTGTGCTATTCACTGTGATATCGAGAACAGACCAGGGAGACAGTGTCTCAGTTTATCAGTGTCTCAGAGGCATGCCCAGCTGACCATGACGAATCACTCAAGACCAAAATACTACAATTAAGACCCACTGCTGCTTAATGTGTTTGGATCCTTGACTCAGGCAGCTGCAGAAAGGGCAAGTTAACTGAGTGCAAGCGTGATAGAGAAAGCTATCCTTAGATTGAATGTAACAAAAACCTTTTAATTGTTATTCATATATGTTGCACGCTCATTCATCTATGATGAACATACTCTTTGCTCCTAGCCTCTTAGAGACTAGTCACATATTTTGGATGTGATTGTCCTCTTGCTTCTGAAAAATCACATGTATCATATTCCTTAGCCGGTGTTGATATTATTTTTGTGGCATCGCTATGATAATTCATCAATTACAAAGGGACATATTGGACTTTTCATTGTTCCACCTGTTTATTAGAATGATAGGGCTTCCCTGGAGTTGTATATATGTGTTTCTCAGCTAAGAAAAGAGCTTTTAGCATTTTTTAAATCAGTTGTATCGTTATTCAAACCCAAATTAGGGTATTTCATAGACAGCAAGCCATATTTGATTTACACTAATGTACTCTGAGGATAAGTCTTCCTTGATGACTTATATGAATTCCCAATCTTAGAAAACATATGTTTAGCATTTTAAATCATGTTTATATCTTTATTCAAACCCAAATTAGGGTATTTCATAGAATTTGTGCGGCCATATTGAATTTACTCTAATTTACTCAAGATATATGATTTCACTTGTGATTTGTATGGATTCCCCACCTCAGAAAACATATGTCTAGTATTTTAAATCATGTTTCTACTTCAATTCAAACCAGAATTATGACATATCATATATTTGGGCCGGCCATATTGGATTCATGCTAATTTGACCTACTTCCACCAATTGGAATAATTTCGATTTTCTCTCTGTTAATATGTAAGGTATTCTGAGATGAATGGCACTGGAATTAATTCTATTGCTTTTTGTGGCAGGTCAAACCTTATTTTGACTTGACTATAAGATCTGGGGACTATTGCTCGATGAATCGCTCGACAATCCATTCAAATCTCAGTTAATTTTTCTTCATTTCACATTTAGATTTAGTAAAACCACTTGCTGTGATACAGTCATAGATTCATGGTAACCTCATACATCTACAACCAGAGGCACATATAATGAACAATGAACTTAGGCTCAGTCAGCCATACCTGTTGTCCAGAGTGTTTAGTCCTTGTGAGGCATGTGTCTTCAGTCGATGTATCCAGTTGAACTCTATCTTGTTTCTCAATCTGGCTGCTTCTTTAGATTCTGGGTGTCTGTAGATATAGTCTAGTATGTATACTTTCACATCATCTGTACCGTGGTGTGTGCCTTGGTTGAAATGGTGTGGTACTTTGTTCTTGCTTGATTGTTTTCTTATGCAGTTTAGGTGTTCTCTTGTTCTTTCCTTTATTTTCCGTTTCGTTTGTCCCACGTATTGGGTGTTACACGTCTTGCATTCCAGGCAGTATATGACATTTGAGCTGTTACACGTGACGTTCCATTTGGTTTGGTGGTTTTTTCCGGTCGTTTTAGATCGTATGGTGCCCTCCATGTTTAGCATGTTGCAATATTTGCAATTTGGTTTGTTGCACTTTTCTCGTTTCGTTGTTTCGGTTTCGCTGGCCTTGGGGGGTCTTGTTTCCTGGGCGGTCGGGTTGTAGTTTGTGCGTGCCCTTATTAGGAAGTCCCTCACATTTTTTGGTCGCTTATAACCTTTGATCACCTTTTTCTTGTAGAGGTTTTTTGTGATTATAGATCTCGCGAGGATGTCCCAGTTGTTTTGGATGACGTCATTGACTATATTGTTGTTTTGATTGTAGGTAGTCACTACAACTACATTTTCGTTTGTTGTCTCCTTTTGTTGTCGTTTTTCCCGTTTTAGTATGGTTGACCTGTCTTGTTCGTCTACTCTCTTTTTGCAATCTTGGATGAGTTCCGGGGGGTACCCTTTGGCTCGGAACTCCATCGTTTTATTTTTGCAGTGGCTCTCGTAGTCTGTGTCTCGTTCACAGATTCTTCTGAGTCGTAGAAATTGTGAGTATGGGAGACTTCTCTTCATTGCTGGGGGGTGTGCTGAGTCGTAGTCCAGGTAGGTGTTGGCATCAGTTGGTTTGGTGTACAGGTCCGTGTATATTCTCATTCTTTTTTTGTCGATTTTTACCTGAGTGTCTAGGAATGGGATGTTGGTCGTTGGTCGTTGAGTCTTTTGAGGTGAATTTTATGGTCAGATGGAAGTTGTTCAGTTGTCTTACCCATTCCTCCAGTTCCTCTTTTCCATGTTCCCAGATTATGAAGATATCGTCGATATATCGTAGCCATATTTTGGGTCGCTTCCCGTCTCCTGCTAGTAGTTTCTTTTCGAGTGCCTCCATGAACAGATTGGCGTAGGATGGGGCTAATCTTGTTCCCATTGCGGTGCCGCTGATTTGTTTGTAGTGTGTACCGTTGAATTGAATGTTGTTCTTTCAAGACTTGTTCCAGTAGGTCCACTATAGAGTCGTTGCTGGGGTTGAGTCGTTTGCTGCGCGTCGTGTTTAGTTTTTGGCGTATTGCTGCAATCCCTTCTTCGTTGGGGATGTTGGTATACAGAGAGCCAACGTCCAAGGTCGCGAGGATTGTGCCCTCCTTTACTTGTCCCATCTCTTCCAGTTTGTTGATGAAGTCATTGGTATCCTTGACGTAGGAGTCTATTTTTGGGACCAAAGGTTTGATGAAGTTGTCCACGAAGGTGGAGATTTTTTCGGTTGCACAGTTGTTAGCCGACACTACAGGTCTGCCGGATGGCGGTCATCGGGGTTTGTGTATTTTGGGCAGGAAATACACATGTGGTGCTCTTGGCTTGTCCAATTTTATGGCTCCTGCCATTGCTTGGCTGATTTCTCCGTTGTCTGCCATTTCGTCGATCTTTTGTTGGATTTTCTGGTTGATCTCGTTGGTTGTGTCGCTCGTTGTTTTGATGTACACCGTCTTGTCGTTTAGTTGTCTTTCGGCTTCCTTGATGTAGTCTGTGGTATTCTGGACGACTGTTGCTCCTCCTTTGTCGGCCGGTTTGATGGTGATCGAGTTGTCCTTTGGTAGATTTTTTAGAACTTTGCGTTGTTCTTTGGTGATGTTGTAGTGTTTGGGTCGACCTTTTCTTTGTCCATTCAGTTGTATCTCATTGAGGGCTATGAAGCCCTCCAAGATTTGTGATCCGGTTGGTGGTCTCCAGTTGGATTCCCCCCTGAGTTTTCTGTTGAGCGGCTTGTCATCGAAGGGGGTCAGTGTTCCTTTGTTGGTCGAGTCTGGAGTCTCGGAGTTCTCCGGTTGGAAAAAGCCGATCTTCTTTACTGCTGGGCTAGGGTTGACATCATCGAAAAATTGTTTAATTCGGAGTTACGATGAAATTTGTCAAGTTCGATTTTTCGGTCGCCATCCCCCTGGCCCCCTTGGGTAGGACAAAAGTTTAAACCCTTGTCTAAGATGGAGTTTTCGACCTCCGAAAAAATTCAGTCTGAAAGGTTGACTACCGTGCTTTCGGTAGGTGGACGTGGTGGGTTGGTTGGTTTAGTGGGGCCTCTAGGTTTTTCTTTGGGGGTTGAGGAGGGTTTCCCTTTGGGATCTTGTATAGGAATGTGAGTCGTTTTTAGGGGTTGTTTGGTTGGTGGGTGTGTGGTAAGTGATTTCCGGGATTTATTCTTTCTAGATTTTACCTTCTTTGGGCTCGCAAAAAGAACAGAGACTTGTGAACAGTTCAAACCTTTATTACTAGTGGAAAAGTTTACAAGCCGGTTGGCGGTTCCTGGTTGTTGATCTATCTCTGTGCTGGAAAGATCCAGTGCTGTCCATCTGTTGGTGCAGATGACTGGTGTTGCCTGCTCCATCTCGATGGTCTTCGGTTGGTTTTTCTTGGTCCGTGGGATTCGTTGGGGTTTGGTCTCAGCTTCCCTCAGGGCGTCCCTCAGTGCGGTGAGGACGGATGTAGGTTGCTGGATGGGTTCCCTTCGTCGATGGATGGTTTTGGTTGGTCTCGTCTTACGGTTGTTGTCTAGTCGGACTATATCTGCATAAGTACAGCATTGGTCCTCAGAATCTTCTTTCTCTGAATGGTTGGTCACGTTGGTCCCTGCTCTCGTATCTTCCTCTCTGGGACGGGTTGTACTGTTGGTGTCTTCCACCTCGGTGTTGTCCCCTGTTGTTGTAGGAGTCACTTTGGACGGTATTCCCTATGGTCTCGATTGCTGTCTCGGCTGTAGTTGCGTGTGTACTCTCTGTTGTAGTCTGGGGTGTCCCCCCGCGCCTGTTTTGCATTGCCCGTGGGGGTTGGACGCAAGGGCTTGGTCTTGTTTGTCGTGCTGTGCATCTTGCTGTCGCCGTCTGCCTGTCGGCGTGCATGTTTTTTCACATATCTGGATGGATGAGCCAGATCGTTTTCATCGAGTGTAGTATTCTCCAAAGCTTCCATCTTTTTCTTCAGTTCAGCCTCAGTTATTCGGCTTTCCCTGGCCCACTTTTGGTCCAGAAAAGTTGTAAGTTTCCTTACTTTGGTGTTGGCGGTGTCTCGATTCTCTTTTTTATACAATTCTTCTTTCACTACTTCCAGGGTTTGCTTCGTTAGCGCGCGGCTCCTGTTTTCCTCCTTCTCCAGCCACATAGAGACTGCATGCATGATGTCTGTTGCTGCTTTGCGCCTGATGTTCGCTATTTTTTCGGTCATCTCGAAGCTGTCTTCTATCCATTGTGGGACGTCTTCTAAACCTGCCGCCCATAGTGTCAGAAGGTCTGCATCTAGTGCTCCATCTACCCAATGTTTGCGTAGATTACTTCTGATGGCGTCCACTCCATTTTTTCTCACGCTCCTCCAGGCCACTTGGAGATTTTCCCCTAGCAGTGCATCGAAGTCCTGAAAAGACACATCATATGCCACATGACGAGGGGGTTGTAGGCGTTTGGAGGTGTTATTTTGTCGGTTGGTGTTGTTTGTATCCCTGGCATATGATGTATCCTTGCTGTTGTTTGGTTTGGTGGGGTGGTGTCTATTTTGTGTGTTGAGAGTAGGTTCACTATCTGATCTGGATGTGTCCAATTCTAGAAGAATGTTTAGATTTGGATCAGTGGTGTTGATTGGGATTTTTTCATTTCGGGGGATTACTCTGCCCACCATGTCCCGCTTTTGTCCCCTTCCATTTATTAATGTGGGAACCTGTGCATTTGGGAGAACAGTTGTAGTGAGTTGAGTGTCATTGTGTGTATGTAGGTCGCAGCTTGGAACTGAGTCACTGCGTGTGTCACCTGGATTTCCTGTAAAAGACGTGGAAAAACTTTCACCATCTCGGAAAAAGCAGTCTAGGGTTGGTTTTTTATACACACTATCTGTATCTTGTCGGTGTTTAGTTTTATGGCCGTATTTCAGACGAGATAGTGATGGTGTAAACATGTTACGCCGTCCCCGGGGTCTGCAGCCCTGTGTGGCGGCGGGTGCTGCATGTTTACGCCGATCGGCAAAATGTCCGCTCCCCGCCGGGTGTGCATCCGAATCCTAAACCAGTTTAGATCCAGAAATCCCGGCCATCGTGTCACTAGAAGGGGTCTGGTGGACACCCCTCCCTTTTTGTGTACATTCAAAAAAAAATTCCAACCTCGGAGCACCAAAACATACAAGTAATAACCACGTTCACCAGTAAACCTTCACAGTGAACCACACTCCTGTTGTTTCTCCTATTCATTCACATATTAGTCACATCGTCCCAATAGTCTAATATCATACATTACAATTCATATTGGTCTATCATTTCATCACTCTTAATGTCTGATTGCACCATGACATAATTTATATCGGTCTATGGTTTCATCAGCTCATCGTTCATAATATCCATTCAAATGGATCCTACATTCAACTCTCACACCACATTTCCTTCTCAATAATCGTTCAGTCTTATGTAATCCTGTTCCTTGTTCACGTTCACTCCGTGTGCTCTCCCAATTAGAGCTCATTTCATGAATGTCGGTTTTCTAGGCACTCACAGAATAGAACTCCACACACACAATCGACATGGTCAAAGACATTGTATAAATCTTTGAGACTGCTATACTACCCTTGGGCAGGGTGAAGAAAACCAGCCAAATGTATATGGCTGACACCCAGGCCCCTTTATTAACCGACATAATTTACCTACTCTACAATGGATCACTGTAACACATAATAGGTTGATAAAGAAATTCTATTAAAAAAAAAAAAAATCTCCCTCTCTCAAGGAAGCCTCACTCTAGGTAGACTGAGGCCTCCGGTGCCCAGTGAGCAGTCTGATCGCCGCGAAGCAGCAAGCAGCACCCACCTATTGTCTAGATTTTACCTTCCTACCATCATCTGCCCCTCAGCGTGGGGCAGCAGTCGGATATACTCAAACCAACAACCTCCTTCTTTTTTTTAATTTGAGCTTAGCTCTCTTTATTTTCCTTACATTTTCTGCAGTCTGTGTTGTACATGTGACTTTCCATCGTAGTATACATGTGGCTATTCCTAGTAGTTTACATGTATCAATTTCACATAGTTCAAGTTGAAACTATCCATTGAAAGGTTCAAGTTGAAATTATCCATTGAAGAGTTCTATATTTCTTTGTTTTTCAGTGAAAAAATAAAATAAATGCATATAAACGCGAATTATGCACATAAACGTACATTTACGTAAATAAATGTAATGTCAATTATGTGAATTTATGTAAAATTACTTAAAATTAGCATACATTCTACAGATGTAAGTATACCTTAACATTTGTACATTTTTATACGTAGGGAATCTACCTGTGAGCCATGTAAATTTACGTCTTGTGTTTACTGGGTATGAAACCGAACTTGAGTCAAGCTTGTCAGTTTTTATGCCACTCTGGTCAGGGATTTGTTGGCATCATTTACTGAAATGACGTGATCAACATAAAATGTGAAAGAACTCGGAATGAAATTCCTATTGTGAAGGTGTTTTATTGAACAGGTATGTAGTAAACACATTTATTTAACTAGATACTGAACTTGTTTGTTGCTATGGAATGAATTTCTGCTAATTGAAATTAATTTACAAGATTCCATCGTTGGTCCTCAGTACCTCAGGTCTAAGATGTGTGAGGTTACTAGTGTGAGGGGACTAGTTCGCAGCAAGCTGATCCACTAAATAGTTACGAGTTACAGATTCACAGTATTACATTGATAATATACAATCTTCGTACGATTCACCTAAGAGTAGTTCCCATGTCTTAGTAACATCTTTTAAGGGCCCACAACGATACACTACTTACCAAAATGACCTGTACTACTCACCCCTGCTAAGTGTGGCAGGGGTTTTGCAGGTGCTGCCCTACTGGCCCAAATACTTATATAAAACTTCCTGACCATGCTGTACCAGCTACAAAACGAGATGATGATTTATGGTTTGTATGGAATGGGGCATTTACGCCGGGTTCCATAAAAAACGTAAATTATTATTGAATTTTGTAGTTTGTACAAGCATGGTAGGTCATTCTATATTGACTATATATCTGAAATTAAGAAAAACCATTAATTTCATTTGGCTGAACAACTAATATTTTGATAACCGTATGGAAATGTTCAATATTTTTCCGTACAGAACACTGTTCCTTACAATATTCTTACGTTATATGGCGAAACGGTGGGTATACTATATACATACGTAATCATCAAAAGTAAAATCTTCATATGTAATCATATAATATGTATATCATACTGGACATGAGTATTACAAAAAACTTTAATTTCTTCTTTGTCAGGGGATCGACCCACCCCTTCAACCGTGATTTATTTAATTTTCGCATATCAGCTGAATAACACCCCCTGCCAACCATGGTGATGTTAATATGGGGGGAAACAGAGTATGGATTTAATGTGCTGCACCGAAAGACACTCTCTGTTTCGGATGAGAATTGATAAATCGAGTACCGTTTGAGTAACATGAAGTATTAGTAATTCTAGCAATGTATTCACTTAAATCGTAAACTGTTGACAACGTTAATAGAAACAGTCATGGCGAAGCTATGAACCGTTCAATAATAGTCTCAAATAGGCAAAGCAGAACTATGAACTGTTCATTTTGCCATAGGGGGCCATGGAACGTGTCAATCACGACATTCCTGTCTTGGGTGTGCCTGAGGAGTCTGACTGCGCACTCCTCCAGCCCCCCCCCCCCCCCCCCCCCAACAACCCCACCACCACCACCACGATGAAATGAGTGGGCGGTGTAGGCTGACGGAAGTGAGATGCAGACAATTTGAGATTATTTGTAAATTGATTCACACTCCTGGCGTAATCATGAACATGAGGTCCAGCCGAGCCGTCGGAGCCACTGCTTTAAGGCCGCTATGTATGACACCTCTAGAGGGTGTCATGGGTGTCGATTCATGTATCAACTTCAGTTATTCAGATCTATAATTAGAATAAGGCTTCATTAATGTTAAAGTACAAAACTTTTATAAAGGGAAATACTTTAAAGATCACTAAAATATACTGACATAGTTAAGGCTCAAATTTGTGCTGTGGGCTGAATACCGGTAGGCTGAATGATCGTTAACACTGGAACCCAATACGTCATAACAAATGTGTGTGGATGGGGGTGCATAGCTTCCACATAGTAGACCTATGATGCCTTACGATCTATGTCAAAGATATAATAATTTGTACAAACGATTCATGTGTCACCTTACAATCTATTTTATGTAACCAAATTGGATGAGGCTCATTCTTAATTTATGTAACAGACCCCAGGGTCCTGCGCTAGGTTACATAAATTTAGAAACAATACAAGTAGTGGACATTACAATCTATTGAACAATGTATGCCCTCATTGGACCATACCCAAGGTCGTTACACAAAATAGATCATTGAATTTATCGTATAAATTGTCAGATTTTTGACATATACCGCAAGGAATGATAGGTCTACTATGCACCCTCCCCCTCCCATCCACAAACGCTGCTTTCGGCATATCGGCTTCCACTACTAACGATTATTCAGCCTACTGGGATTCAACCTACATCACAAATTTGAATCTTAGCTATTTCGGTATATTTTACTGATTGTACTAAGATTTCTTTTTCTGAATACTTTGTTTCTCGTTCGTCATATATAATGGTTCATATCATCAATCAATAGGTTATGTCTAAAAAAGTAATCATTATTATTGTGATATGTATTAAGGTGATAAATAGTAATATTGTTTTTTATCCCCCTATCAATATCTTATACATATATAGTATCATATATATGGCTTGTTTTTCTTATTTCTTGCTAACTTCCGATATTACCAATGCTCTTAGGTATGTCGTGGAATTATGCATTTCATTTTAGATCTGAATTAATGAAACCTAAATACTTGAATACAGTACAATCCTGTAAACACAAATATTTTCTAGCAACGTAAATTTACATATTGGTAGAATTTATGTAAACTTCTACGTAGTTAGAATGTAGAAATGTTAAGGTTTACTTACGTCTGTGGAACGTTTAGCATTTTAACGAAAATCTAAATATTTCTCTGTCGATATATTTAAGTAGATTAACATGATTCGTAAACGTAAATTTATGTTTCTAAACTACGAGAATATTGACAAAGAAATATGTAACTTGACATCTATGTCGGGTAATTTTCTGTATCTTGAAAACGGAAATTTGTGTAATTATATGAATATAAACGTAATTTTATGTCATTGGTAGTTGTTTTTAATTGACAAAAATAAACAAAATAAGTTTAAAAAGCAAATTTAATGAAGAAAAAAAGTGACGCTTGGTGGAGCTGACGTAATGACACGGCTTTATAGCTCAAACCATACCACAATTAATGTAAAAAACCACACGCCTTAAGAAAGGTGTGGTCCCACCGAACTACGCAAATTGCCTAAATTAGGATAACTGTGGCGGTAAGAAAACAGCCGATCGTAGCCTGATAGTCTAGGAACACCTCAATTGACCCTGATTCAGTATAATCATATGTTAGACTCACCATTATAAAGGCTGTCTTCTTTTGAAGCTGTCAAACCTTTCGTCCGAGTCGTAAGTAATTCTAAAATTGCTTTTAGTTAGCCAACAGCCCGCCCAGGGCCTGCCCAGACTCAGCCCTACATTCAGGTATTGTTCGTTAATATTAGTTTTTGGTTTTCGCTTCTTTGTATTATGCAATTTTCTACATTTTGTCTCCCCGTTTATTTGTCTCTATCAGATCGGAGTTACATCCCCTGATACAATTTCTGCCTTTATATCTACTTATCTCACTGCTTATGAACTCCCTTCGTTGCTCTTGCTTTTTGTGATATTTGCATCACCAGGGACCTGTTTCAGTAGTCTCGTGACATTAGGCCTAGACAGACATCAACAGCGGCACCAACAGTGCAAGCAACAGCGGAAAAAGACTAGCAAATTTCAAAAGATCGAAGTGGCCAATCTTCTTCTTGGAACGATTATAGATTATATATATCCCCTACTCATGTTAAAGTGTCATTGCTTAATTCCTATGAGAAGTGAGTGAAACTCCGTATGTCATCGACTGCAATCTTGTGATCTGTCCGTATGGTGTCTAGACATGACACGAAACTGCTGAAACAGGTCCCAGGTTGGAATTACATCCACTGAGTATATGGCACTGAGTGTATGATACTAAGCAGTGGACCTAGGAGAGATACGGTGAAGACACACCAATCTCGAAGACCTCTGGTCTTCTCCTGCCTACACAGTATTCAACAAATCAGATATAATCAATGGGATAATTTCCATCCAAATAATTCTTTCAAATTCTTTATAAGACGTCAAGAATTTCTCCTAAAATTCCCAACAAAAACTTCGTATCTAGAACATCAGAGACACATTGTAGAAATACGTAATGTCTGGAACTTCTAAAAAACCCAAACAAAATCTACGTACCTAGAACGTCAGAGACACTTTTGGTAGGAAACTAACGTATATCTACTCTGGAAATACATAAATTAAGGTCTTGTGTTTACTGGGAAGCTACACCTACGACACCCTCTAGAGGTGTCGTACATAACGATGATTTAGGACGATCTAAGACCATTTGCACGATGTAGGTCAATATCTATCTAACGATTTTGGGGCATTCCATTTGATGGTATCATCCAAAGGTCGTAGCTGTACGATCAAGAAACGGATATTACAATATCAGCCCGAGGAAAAACGTAAGATATTTTATGATTGTACAGAATTTATGAAACAAACCCTTGGATGGTAACACCGGTAGGCACCAGGCAGCGTGATATTCGCCAACCTCTGTCGTCCCGCCCAATATACCTCATAAGTTTTCTCAGTGACTCAGCCCTTGCTGGTGTCTTCCGGGGGCGAGTCATGCTCGGGTAAACATCACTGAATGGTCAAAATGGGAGTCCTTGGAATGATTCCACCACGGCCCCAGTCTGCATTCTTTCTCTATGAAATCTGAAATCTGCTTTTCATAGTGTATAAATTACTCACACAGTTCCTCTTTTTTGTATTCTAGGGCAACGGAAAGTAGTCCCTTAATGAGTAGGAACGGCTGATTTGTGATTTGTAAGTGTTCCTTGGTCAGACCCCGTGCTGGTTATTTGGCTAACCGTGTATACCAAGCACTTTCTTTGTCCTCATATCCCTCCAATATTTTTCATATTTCATTCCCGATGTAACTTTAATACTTTTAGCAACCAGGTAGTTTTGGAGGTAATTTTAATGCTCTCTGGCTCAGAGGACACGCTCATGTACTCTATCTATAAATGAGGGAGAGGCTTTAGAGACTTTCACCATGCTGCAAAATTATCCCTTCATTATGTGTGTGCTGATTCTTTAGCATTGGCAAGATGCACAGTGTCGTAGTGTTTGCAAATGTCCAGGGGGCTGTTGAAGTTCGTTCGTTTCTGGCGAAGACGATACGATAACTGCAACGATAAACGTCATGTTGGACGTTCTTTTTTACATTCAGTGTTGTATAACAGAAGAGGAAGTATTTTCTAAATGAACGTATTTGTAGGCAACACCTTGTAAGAGGTTTAGATTACTCTCATTGTTGTATAACAGAAGAGGAAGTATTTTTAAATGAACGTATTCGTAGGCAACACCTTGTAAGAGGTTTAGATTACTCTCATTGTCAAGATATCTTCTGTTTACAGCACACTATTTTCTTCAACACTATGGCCCCAAAGACAATTCTGGGAGACTTTTTTCTCGTTCTTAGTTTATTCAACAGCCCTCTGTGTCCTAGTGTTTGAGAAAAGTGTGCAGCTGATAATGGGTTGCCCATGGCCTATGGTCAGGGGTGGTCATTGCCCTCCCTGGTGAAACCCCTCTACACTAGCGCACCCCTGCGCCACCTCTCCACTATCGGCCGCACTAAACTTCAAAGTGCGCTAGGTCGACACTGTACTCTGCCTCATACGCTTCTCAGCTCTCCTACACTCCACACACACTTTTTCTACCGCTCCTTGGCTTATCGCCCATCGTACCTCCGGTCTCCATATTCCCCGAATATCGGCAGACGAGGACAGGCATACCAAGCGATTCAGTGGATTAAGGATATATCGTGCAGTTATGTTGACCAGAAGCGCTATGGCGGCATCCGCATCCGCGGAAGCAGAAACGGACTCGGAGATAACCCTACGGCAGCAACCTACGGCCGAGAGCGACCACGTGGAGTCGGTTTCTCAACAAGGTACGAGTGCGAGCGGCCGGTCTCGGGCCTCGCGGATTACTGCCTTAGAGACAAACCTCGGGGGAGTGAGGACAGACGTGAACGAAGTCAAAACGGATGTCAACGAGGTCAGGACGGATGTCACGAAGATGTCACGACAGATGGACGGCATGATGGACGCCATCATGCAGATATCCCGGCCGGCATCGCGGAGGAGCGGCTCACGGGCGTCGTCGGCGGCCGAACGGACACGGGACTGGGCCCAGGAGCAAACGGATCGCCTTCTACCCCCACCCCGGGCTCTCAGGGAAGCCTATACGACTGAAGACCACCTACAGCGGGAATTCGGCCGTGAGGCCATGAGACACGATCGGACCACCGGTAAGAGCTCGTTACTTTCCGATCTTAATGCCCGCAGGCCGACCGCAAAGCCTACATGTTCATGGACCGGGACGGCGTGTACACGCTGCACCAGAAATTGGACCTACGGTCTAGCCTCGGGCCCCTCGAGTACATTAGTTGTTTTGTGGCCCTATTGAGTGACGAACGCGCCTTGCACCCCGAGGATAAGGACCACATGTTCAAGCACTTATACCAGGTAACGGTCGACGCGCAGGCACGGCCGTGGGCCGGCGTCAGACGTTGGTCAAACTACGTTTTCGGAGGGTGATACGACTAAGCCGGCCCCCTCACGTGATGTCACAGCCCACGTGACCCCCTCGGCACGTGGCCGAGAACTGCCGATAAAGAACAACAAACCCAAGGGGAATACACTCCCGGAGGAGGTACGCCCCCTTCTCCCACCGCCGGGCGTCTCTGACTCTGTAGACGTGGATAGCGCCAATTGCATGGCGGGTGTTAGTGTTAGTGCGCCGGGGCGAGACGAGGAATCTAACACTCTCGACTTCAAGGCACTCAAAGAAGTCTGCGAGACTGGAGTGCACTGGGAGGGAGTGAGGATGGACCCGTTCGCATTCAGGGATCATCGCCGGGAGACGTGGCCGGACTTCACGGCCGTGGGGCCCGCCCGGCACGCGGAGATATACCGGGCCGTGCGCGACACGGGAATCCCCAACGCCCTCGGCGCAAGGATTGAGGTTCCTTCAGATCTCAACTTAGCTGCGTGGGACCATTACCTAGGGGCTGTGGATGGGGCGCAGGAGCTTCTGGGGTTCCTGCACTACGGCTTTCCCCTAGGATACCTCGGGCCGGAGAGCGATACAAGGGGTGTGGCCAACCACCCCAGTGCGACCGCTCATCCCGTGCAGGTAGAGAAGTTTCTGGTGAAGGAGGCAGCCTTCACCAACATGATGGGTCCTTTTGTCGAGCCGCCTTTTAGCCCGTGGTGTCACGTGTCGCCAGTCATGACACGGGAAAAGCGTGGCACGGACGACAGGCGCATTATTACGGATATGACTTTCCCGCGGGAGTGCAGCGTGAACTCATTCGTCATTAAGAACTCGGTCTACGGGCTGGAACGAGATCACGGCCTCCCAACGGTGGACGAATTTGTGGCCAAACTCGTTAAGGCAGGCACATCGTCCTACATGTCGTCCATCGACGTGTCACGTGCCTACAAGAACTTTAGGTGCGATCCCCTCGATTGGCCTCTGCTATGTTTCACGTGGGAGGACGGGCACTACTGCGATACGGCCATGCCATTCGGTGCCCGTGCCTCCTCCTACCACATGCAGTGTGTGGCGGAGGCCATTGTGGGAATCCTGGGATCGAAGGGAGTCACGGCCACGATGTACCTCGACGATCTCATCATCCTCTCCGAGGACCGAGGTAAGGCGGCCGAGGACTTCAGGGTTGCACGTGAGCTGTTTGCAGAACTGGGCCTCCCCGAGGCCTACGATAAAGCTCAGGAGCCCAGCCAGAATGTCACGTGGTTGGGGATCGAGATCGACGCCCGTAGGATGACACTCTCGATACCCACGGCCAAGCTAGAGGATATCCGAGGTCACGTGTCGGCCGTAGCGAAGCGCCGGACGCTGACGAAACGCCAACTCCAGTCGGTGCTGGGTAGGATCTTACACGTGGCCAGGTGCATACGACCGGCGCGGGCATTCGTCTCCAAGTTTCTGGAGGCACTCAGGGGGATGAGAGGCTTCTACATGAACATCAATTCCGAGATGCGCCAGGATCTGGATTGGTTTGTACAGTTCGCGGAGGGGTGGAATGGCCACGCCCTCATCCCTCGAGGCCCGCCGACCAGGCGCATCACCGTGGACGCGTGCCTGTCGGGCGTGGGAGGCACAGACGGCCGGTACTCGTACTCCGGGCAGGTGTGCCCCGTCCTCGACCCCGTGGAGTGCATCTCAGAACTGGAGGCCCTGAATACCATATATGCACTCCACACATTCATCACAGACAGGCACAGTACAGTCCCTCAACAGTGGGCGTGCCCATAACCGAGTCCTGGCCGAGTGTGCCCGCCAGGCATGGATGGTCCAGGCACGTCTACAGGTAGAACTTGTCTTCAGCCATATCCACGGGGTGCAAAACGTGATCGCAGATGCCTTGAGCAGAGCCCATCTGTCGAGGACGGAATACGATAAGGCTAACTCCCTCATTCAACGTCATGAGCTGTACCCTATCGTACCATGTACCCATGCTTCATTTGTACCCGTACTCCGTCTCTTCTGCAGATCGGGCGCTTCTCTTACTCCAGGCGAAGGCATCTGCGAGGCAGTCAGAGGCGCGTGCCCCAGGTACGCTCGCAAACCAGCGATCCGCAGTCACCACCTACCTGGCGTTCTGCAACCGGATGAGAGTGGACCCCCGGGCACCGACCGTGAGCCTGATCTCGTCCTACCTGTAATACGTGGCCGACCACGCCCCCTCGCCGGCTACGGTCGCCAACCAGCTATCGCACGTCCGTGCGCATCTGAGACTGACGGGGGGGGACGTGCGACCAACAGAGGATCATCGGGTGAAACGTGCCCTCGAGGGCATGAGGAGGAACAAGGACTACGTACCAAATGTGAAGCCTCCTATCCCGATGGACGTCTTCCGAGCAGTCCTCAACGGCCTCACGGGGTCCCCCCTCCATACCGCCATGAGAGCGGGCCTGCTACTGATCTTCTACGCGGCCCTACGGCAGGGAGAGGTGGCGCCACAATCCCCTCGCACACTGGATCCGGCACGGCATCTCACGCGGGGGGACGTGGTCCTCGGCCACCGACACGTGACAATCACCATCAAGGCGGCCAAAAACCTACAACACGTGGGGGAACAGAAGGTAATGCGCCTGGAGGCCGCGGACGATACCAGAGTGTGCCCGGTAGACGCGGTTCGAGGCCTACTACGGGCGGCCCCTACGCTTTCTCTACGGGACCCATTCCTGACGCTGCCCGATGGAACGACCATCACTTCACGGGTGATGACGAAGGAATGGGACCGCCTCCTACAGGCCACAGGCCAAACCTTGAAGACGTACACCCTCCACAGCCTCAGGAAGGCCGCTGCCACTCAGGCCTTCGAGGCTGGCATACCTGAACTCAACATCCAAAGGTATGGAGGGTGGCGGTCACATGCCCACAGGGCATACATCAAGGTCACAGACAAAGAGACTGTCAACAAGTCTCTCATTGAGTCTCTCTCTTACAAATGACTATAAAAACTCTTCCCACCCTCCTCTCCCTATAACTATTGGCTTCTTGGCTATTCATATTATTTTATTATTACATGTTCATTATAACTATGTAATATTACATAATATAATCATTTTTATCATATAAAACTTATAACAATTGACAAACACATATTCTGTCAATTATAATATTGTTCTTATTATTGATATTCCTGTATTACTCTTATTCATATCAATAAGACTCATAAAATGCAATAAAATTTTATAAGCCCACTACGGCCTCCATCTTGTTTCACTGGGGATCTGGGGTAATGGGTTGCCCATGGCCTATGGTCAGGGGTGGTCATTGCCCTCCCTGGTGAAACCCCTCTACACTAGCGCACCCCTGCGCCACCTTTCCACTATCGGCCGCACTAAACTTCAAAGTGCGCTAGGTCGACACTGTACTCTGCCTCATACGCTTCTCAGCTCTCCTACACTCCACACGCCCTTTTTCTACCCACCCACCCACTCCTTTTCTCTATTTCTACTCCTTACACTCGTAGGGCTATTCATATTATTTTATTATTACATGTTCATTATAACTATGTAATATTACATAATATAATCATTTTTATCATATAAAACTTATAACAATTGACAAACACATATTCTGTCAATTATAATATTGTTCTTATTATTGATATTCCTGTATTACTCTTATTCATATCAATAAGACTCATAAAATTCAATAAAATTTTATAAGCCCACTACGGCCTCCATCTTGTTTCACTGGGGATCTGGGTTAATGACAAATCGCTATAGATTGGGATTGGGAAAAAGGGATACACATAAAAAGACAACAACAAAGAATGTTATGGACAAAATACAAAAAAAAAGACTTATGACGTAGCATTGATGCATTCAGAACCACTCCTATGGCCAGCGTATGTGTAGAGGCAGAAATCGCTCCACTCCATGTGCAGTGAGAGAAATAACCCTTCAGTATGTAATATGATTAGCTCCGCAGTACGAAATATAACTGTGAGAAAAAAACAAAGAAATCGAGCTTACCCCTTAACTATAAAGCTTGGCTTAATACTTAAAGGAAACAGTTATCTATAAATAATTACCAAATCTGATATCACATTTCCCAGTATTAAGAAGGGTTCTCTTTGAACATGCAAACCCAAAGGTAAGCACTTTTGACTTGTTATTCATAGACCCCTTCAATACCTTGCAAAATATATTATACGGGTCTAAAATCAACGTCAGTCTAAGAACACTTGCAAAGGCAATAGCAGATTATTTGGAATGTTGCCAGGGACGATGAATTAAGGGCTAACGTACAGTCCATCAACTAGAATTTCGGAGAAGGCAATCTGTAAAGATTGGAAAGGGTAAGTTGACCTCTCTACTGACCAGTCCCACCAAACTAACGCATGTCAACCTCAAGAGAGTTGCCAATTCGAGACGCAAGATATGTGTGAAATAGCCATAAAATCATTGAAAACTAACAATAAATTTCTTTTATTGACATATCAATGTTCGGTGTAGTACATCGCTCTTCCACATGATATTGTGTGGTGTATACAATATTCAACATTGCACACATATCATGAACAAAAGTACGATTCTCATATACCTCTCAGTATCCACCCAAAGCTCATGTATTACCACAACTTCATGTTAACCCATAAATCCAACAAAAATCATGTCAGTTTGCGAAACACGTTTAGGGTTTCCTTCCGGAAGCTCTGATTGCCAATTGATGTGAAACGCATCTTGTCAAATACAATACCTAGTGATCAAAATAGTCTGTGTTTGTAGATTTGTAATGAATCATCTGCTGTATGTATTTGTGCAGAGAGCCCACAATACACATGATAATGAATAGTTGATATGAGACCAGCTTCTGATATACATGTATATCTTTTTATACATCTTTATTCAGCGCTGCCAATTAAATACACTTTTCTATAATTTTTGGGCAATTCTTTAATAGTTCTAGACCAAATAAAAGTAGGTCAGTGAATAGATCACTTTTTAACCAGGGTCCCGTATACAGCTCCCTGACCATAGTGTATTTTACTATATACCCATGCCGTATATACTGTAAATGCACACCGTGTCGGTATATGACGTAAAAATACTGTACGGACCGCTGGTCCGTACACTAAGATACGGACCACCTTGCCATACACGTTTATTAACATATCGGCTGTTAAAAATTAAATTAATGATTTTTTTTTAAATTTTGGGTATAAAGTAAATATATAACGTCCAACCATGCTTGTACAAGTCACAGAACTCGATGATAATTTACGGTTTGTACGGAACTCGGCATAAATGCCTCGGTCCGTACAAACCGTAAATTACCATCTCGTTCTGTGACTTGTACAGCATGGTCAGGACGTTCTATATAAGTACAAAGCAGCTTATATGGCTTTGAGAAGATCAAATTTCCAATTTGGTTGTTTTTAGCTCTTCAGGATCCATCTGTTAATGTCAAAGCACAAAAGGTCCATGGTACAGTGTTTCACACAATACTAAACACCCTCTGGGAAGCAGGTATACTCTCTAGGTATGCCCTGGAAATCAATACACGCTGGGATCTTCCATTACCTGTCTGTCTGACCAGCGTTCAAGGTGCCAGTAATCATAGGCCTTCTGTGCCACTGCTCTGCTATGGTTTCCTACCCTTAATCACTTTTCTCTGTCTCTACCTTGGATGTCGTTACATGAGGCCAGCTCTCCATCCTGACATTCACACCTTCAGTAGACCAAGTCCTCTATCGATTAGATGTAGCCCATTTGTATTAGATGTAAAACAGCCTCTCTACGCAACTATCACTACGCTGAACCAATCCCTGACTTTATCTCACCCCGGTATTTTTCTCCATAGGCTTAACATTAGGAACTCGTACTCCACGGCCGTGAGGTTTGTGTACCCAATACTCAATGGCTAATTGGGTGATTCATTTCATCAATAATTAATGTTATACGGTGTGAGATAAAATCAGAAACCCACTCGATGAAAATAACTTGGTCTGTACTCTACCTCGTTTGACCACAGAGTAATTCACTCAGCTTCGCTTCGTGAATTATTCTGCAGTCAAACTCGGTGGAGTACGGACCAAACTATTTTCATCTCGTGGGTTTCCTTCTAAGAACCCCACCGCTCATAATGCTGGTGAGCTGCCAGATCCTAGAATTGCGCCCACTAGAATCTGTCCCTGACTGAGCCCTGTGGTTCCACACCGTCGTCCGCTGACTGCCAGACTCCCCACGCCTTCCTAGCTGTCCAGCTACCAGATTGTCTTGATTATATGATGATCACCCGGTGATGATGATGCCGGCTACTCTCAGCCGGCCATTGGGGCTAACTGGAAAGTTGGCTGTAATGCGGTTAGAGCACGGTTGTCAAGGACTCGCCCCGTCGTCAAGGACTTAGTCACGTGGTTCCGGTCACGTGGTCCCGGTCACGTTACCACCCCACCTCAACCCGCCTGCGCCCACTTCAACCCTGGCGCGCCGACTATAAGGAACGACCCACCCACCCTACAAAAACTCCTCAATTTCATCTCCTCAACCTCTCCTCCTTCGTAGGGCTTCTTTATAGCTCCTGAACTTTTTTTTCTACGTTCATTGTATTATAATGGACTTATAAAATTATCTTGTATCTCAAGTATACTTAATAAATTTTATGTCCATACCCGTGCTCTGAGTTAGTCATCGTTCCCAACTCGTTGGGTTTAATGTGTGCGGGAGGGATTTCTCCACTCTCCCCCCACCGAACACTCTCCATACACCGGACTTCCCCACGTGACTACCTCTCCACCACGTGACTCGCCGCAAAACCAACGGACTCGGAAAATATTACTCCTCCCGTCTTCTCCAATTATCTCCGGACTTACCAAACACCCTACATCCAACATGGGTAAACAGAAGTCTACTAGCCCCAAGAACACCAGGGCGGTTAAAAGGAGGAAGACGGCCTCGGCTCTCGACGAGGATTCCGGAGATGAGGCACGAACTGCTCGCATGGAGGTGGGTGTACAGTCCATCCTCCATCACCTAGGACTGTCCGTTGGGGGTCACTCGGTCACTGGGTCAACGGGCCCCGCAGCCGCCGCATCTCGCCCGGGGTCGCCCCCCGTCGCGACCACCGCCCTGGCCTCGGTCGGTCAGCTAGACACGCAACACCCTGCCACGAACGAGATTAGCTCCACGACCTGAACATCAACAAACAACCGCCGTGGACCACGCCCCCCGCACGATCGCCGAGCCGGCCCTCGGTCACTACCACCACTCGGCACACGACACAACCGAGGACCAGGTTCAACGACTCCTCCGTCAGCAACACTTCCATCAACAAGGTAATAACCGCACTTTCCCACATGAATTTGTTACTAGAGGGAGGAAGCACGAAAGAACCTCCCTCGGCACACTCACTATGGGCGAGTACTTCTTCGGTTTCCTCCGTCTGTTAGACGACCCCGACACAACTCCGGCGAGCCGCCCTTATATGAATGCCCACCTCCGAGACATCGCGCAAAGGACTTCGCATGGGCCGGCGTCCGGAGCTTCTCGGAGGAGGTACTCGCTCAAATCGCGGAACGCATACTCCGGTGGGCGGACGAGATCCTGGATCCAGATAATGAGGGTCGGCATCGCACGAGTAGCTACTGCCCGCCTCGATTCCGGATCCTCCCATAACCCGTCAAGGCGTCCTAAACCAACCGAGGTCCCCGACACCCCCTGCCCGGCATATAGCGCCGAGGCCGGGTGCGCTAAAACCGAGGGCCACGTCATCGCTGGAAAACCCGTCGGGTACTTCTGCGGCTTCTGCAAAAACGACCTCGGCCTCGTACACCGCCACGCCGAGGCAGCCTGCAGAATAAAAGCCCGTGCCGAGGCTGACCCCGCGTCCTTTCGGAAGTAGGCCAGGAACCCCTGGCCGAAAACCGGAAGTCCGCACCGCCCCTCCGCCCGAGGGATTCACGATCATCGCCATGCCCAACGACAATTCGCCCGCCCGCCGAGCACCCGATAACGCCCACGACACCACACGGGCAACCCCCACTCCTAGGCAGGACCACGCCCCCTCGCCTACAACCTCGACCGCCAGCGACCCCCTCGCACCGGAGGTCCCCGATAGCACATCCGGACCCCGCACCGCCCCGGATAACCCCGCAGAACTCACATCCCTAGCCGAGGACGGCACCCTAGTAGCCAGTTGAGTGAACACCCGGAGTTCACTCAAAGACCCTCGCTAAATTCTGGCCCGTGCCAGACCCCGGACTTCACCAAGGCAACAAACTTTACTACCATGCGTACGAACAAACTCGCGCCACCTGCCTGCCAAATAGACTCGGGGCGAGGATCTCGCTCCCCTCTGACCTCCATATCCATGTCTGGAGGGAACGCCTCGCCGACTACCACGACTTAGCGGTATGCGACTACCTCGAGTTCGGTTGGCCCATAGGCTTCCTCGGGGACAAACCCCCCACCCCGACCGCCCAGAACCACGCCTCTGCCCTCGCCCACATCGCCCAAATCGACGCATTCATCGAAACCGAACTCGCCCACGGGGCCCTCCTCGGCCCCTTCATACGCCCTCCCTTTGTGCCCTGGTCGCACACATCACCCCTGCTGACCAGGGACAAGAAGGACTCCTCAACCAGGCGAGTCATCATCGACCTCTTGTTCCCTCAGAACGAGAGTGTAAACGCCTACACACTACCCAACGTGAGGGAGGGTGTCCTTGTGAAATACACCCTCCCATCCATCAACGACCTCAAAACCAGACTCGCAACCCTCGGCAGGGGCGCGCTCGTCTGGAAGGCTGACCTCTCCCGAGCTTACAGACAGCTCCGGATCGACCCCCTCGACCTTCCATTACTAGGATTCTGGCACCGGAACGAGTTCTACCTCGACATCTGCCCTAGCTTCGGGGCCAGACTCTCCGGCGCTGCCTGCCAGAGATTCACCAACGCAATGGTCTACCTACACAGGTCGGAGGGGGCGTGGTCCCTCGCCTACCTAGAGTTCGCGGGTGTCGAGGCCACCAGCGCCGACGCCGACGCCGCTTACCGCGAATTCATCTCCCTCGCCGACGATCTGGGAGTTAACCTTGCTCCAAAGAAGTGCCAGCCCCCCACCACCCGAATGGAATGGCTGGGCTATGAAATAGACTCTGAGGCCATGACTATCGCGATTCCTCAGGAGAAAATGACCGACCTCGCGGAACGCTTGGCCTCGTGGCTCACACGCCAAACTGCTACGAGGTCAGAGCTCCGGTCCATTGTCGGCCGCCTCGTCTACGTAGCTCAGTGCGTCCCTCACGCCAGGCAGTTCACGAACCGCCTCATCGCCCTCATGAAAACCGCTCAAGCCGCTCATGTCACTACCGCCCTCGCCACCTCCGCGGTGGGAGTCACGCCGCCTGGCCATTTCTCAATTGACCCGGAGGCCCTCACCGAGGCCACCGGAGCGACGGCGCAACCCCAACTCCTGGCCGCCCTCGTAGTTCTTGCGGCCGCCACTTTCGCTCCCCTCGTCCCTCGGGGCTCGGAGATCGTCGTCTCGACTACAAACGCGACTGTCGCGGCAGATCTCCAAAAGGGCGCCGGAAGAGACCCCGTCACGGCCGACGTCGTTTCCTCCCCCACAGGTCTCATTATTCTCGTACACTCCACCAAGACGAGGACCTCCTCGGAGCCTCCGCTACCTCTAGCGGTCCCCGAGGTCCGAGGCTCCCCAGCTTGCCCGAAATCAGCATGGCTCGCCTACACACACGCCTTTCCTGCGCCGCCGACGTCCTTCGCCTTCTTGGACCCCTCCAGCGTACCTCTCACCGCCCAGGGCCTCACCTCTGTCCTCCGAGCTGCCCTGGCCTCCTTCTCCTCACCCAGGGCGACCTCGGCCTCCCTACACTCCCTCCGGAGAGGAGGCGCTCAACAAGCTGCCCTCCACGGAGCTTCGGACGAGGCCATCCTACACCATGGAACCTGGACTAGTGTCACCTCCCTTAGGGCCTACGTCCCAGCCGACCCCTCCAAGGAAGTGGCCTTGGCCTTGACCTTGGCCTTTGGCATTTCTTATAGTTAAAGACACTCTACACCTCAACTATACACCTCCTTACTCAATAAACGTCTCATTTCGAAATCCCTCTTTGCGTCATCATTGTTCCCAACTCGTTGGGTTTAATGTGCGCGGGAGGGATTTCTCCACTCTCCCCCCACCGAACACTCTCCATACACCGGACTTCCCCACATGACTACCTCTCCACCACGTGACTCGCCGCAAAACCAACGGACTCGGAAAATATTACCTCCCACCCACCCCACAAAAACTATAAACTCTTCTCCCTCCCTCATCCTTCACTCGCGGATTTCTTATAGTTAAAGACACTCTACACCTCAACTATACACCTCCTTACTCAATAAATGTCTCATTTCCAAATCCCTCTTTGCGTCATCATTATATCTACATCTGAGAATTCTAGAACCTTCCAAAGACCTCTTCAGCCCGTTGCACTCAATGTTTACTTCATATTTCACATGCCTATTCTCATATTTTACAGAAAACAGCAAGCTTACCTTGAAAGTGGCCCAACTTGCATCAGTCAGCACACAGTTACAACGAAGCCATGGTACGTAGTTCAATGTTTGTCAAAGGTACAAGGGTCCATAACCGAAATTACCTATTGTTTACCTAATCCTTGAGGTCGGTGAAAAAATATGAAGACAATAATGAAACTCACAGGAAAAGGACATAAAACCTGTCCTAGAAGAGAATACCAATAACCGAAATCTATCGGTGTGAGTAAATGATAACCGTAAATGGTTCACAGAACACTGTGATAACAAGTCAACACAATGTTGCATAGAACTAGGAATATACCACAGGGTCCAATACTGGGCCCAAAGCTTTTCCTCGTTTATCACAACGACCTAGCGGATTATAACCCAAATATGAAGTTGATAAAATCCGCTGATGATTTGGTGGTCTTATTAGCCAAGGGGAAGGACATGCGAACAGCAGAAATCGAAATGCAGAAGATACTGATAATAATAGAAAGTATTAGAGCATTTCTAGAGTATTAATTACTTAGTTCCTATATATGTATCTATATTGTTACAATGTAGTATTGATTTTCTTTATTTCTTAGTTGTTGCGTAAGCGGGTAAGTCTTGTTTCATCTTGTTATCTCAGGAGTGGTTCACAACTAACTAGGGTCTTCTCAAGATAGCTGGGGACAGCCAGAACTATAACATGTCATTAATTTAGAGAATACGTCAGCTTGCAAGTAAAATAAACCGGAAGAAAAACAAATCCCGGTATATATGATAAAAAGAGACACAGTTAGTGTGACTGAATTCCATCTATTCGGTCAGAAATACTAGTCTCGTTCTTCGAACTCGGTGAGTATTTCTGACCAAAATATCGAGGATCAGATGCAATTGAGTCCCACTAACTATGTCTGTATATAGTCTGATTCCATAAAACGGAATTTCATTATATATTATTCTTTAATTACTAGGGTTAGCAATTCATGGTCTATTTGTTATTATGTCACATGCTTCTCAGTAAGCGCCAAATACTAAGATAAAATGTATATACCTTACTGGTACAAACTCACATACCGCGTTTCTTTCGATAAAAATATTCCACGAGCTCGAAGAGCAAGTGGAATATATTTATCAAAAGAAACAAGGTATGTGAGTATGTACCAGTAAGGTAGTACATTTTTATTTTATTATATACCTTCAAATATAAGTATTTGATGAATTACATAAGGAAATATGACAATGTCAGAGCTTGATTCAATCAAAGTGTGCTGGTATATCTCTTGACATCTTAGTGCAAGTCAAGCACAGAATATATGGTCCAAGCACATGTTTTACTCTTTTTTTCCCTTCAACTCCTGTGATTCTTGTGCAAGTCAGTGCCAGCACTTCCTAAATAGGTCAGTGGAATTTTTTTCAGCCAATCAGAATTTGTATTCTAAGTAGGGTGGTACATCATTTTATACCACTATACTGTGCAGGTATATATCTAATACCAATACCATAGCAGAGGTTGGTATTTGTGTAACATACTGGCATAGGTATATAATAAACCTAATATGATAACGATAATGTGTAGACCTAATGCTTCAATAATCTGCGATGGCTATTGTTGCTCATGGTTCGTTATACATGGTTTACTCCACAGTGAACTACAAGAACTAGTACCTAATGCTACAATTCCCTAACCGATAGACTCCCATAAAGCAGGTGTTTCATTGAGCTTACGAAAATATGATATCATATGGCAGGTGTCTCATTGAGCTAACGAAAATATGATATCATATGTACATAACTGGGCGAGTGTCATGCATGTTTATAGCATACAAACCCATACGCTCACCAGAAACAATAATGTAGTTGCAGGCGCCTGAAAATATCTAAATGTTCTGATTTTAGCAGCTGACAGGTCACACAAGATACAATATTTTAGCAGGTCACACAAGATACACTATAGGGTCGGATTTTTGAAACCTGCTAAATTCCGCTTTGATCCTGGGATCAGACATGCAATTTTTTTTTTTAGAATAATACTTCTTTTTATATTCTATGTTAGTCACCTACCAAGTACCTTCTAGAAAAACATTATTCCAACAAAATAAGATGAATGGTTTAGATTTGAGAGCCTTTTGAAATTGTGTATAATACTGCATCATGTCCAACCCCCTAAATATTTGAAATTTCAAGAAACGTTATAAATGCTTATAATTTGAGAAAGAGTAATATTATATGGTGACACACATTGTATTTGACCCAAAACATTTTTATCGTATATTAGATTTAAAAGAAAAGCTCTGAACCATATTTGGGGTGTTGGGCAACACAGGGGTGTCGGACAACACGAGGGGTGTCAGACAACACGTTTATAGAATTGCAAAATAATATTTGTGGCTATAGTCATTTATATCTTTAATGAAATATTAATAAGCTATATTTCACAAAGCAAACCACTCAATTACCGATAAAAAACAACCCCAAAATTATAACTTATATCACAGCGTGTTGTCCGACACCCCGGGGTGTCGGACAACACGTTTTCAGTTTTTGAACCACAAAAAGTATGTTTTTCTATTTAGAAAAAAAAAACAACCTGGGTATTTATGAGTGGTAGGGGTAGTTAACATAAACAGGGATATTTGTTATTCTATCATGATTATTATTTCTTTTATACATCCTTTAGTGGAGTGTTGTCCAACACTCCATATTTTTGGAAAAATATCATCATGGAATCATAATGTTTTAATATCAGAATGGATAATCCGATTGTGTTGAAACTTCCAGGTATTACAGTCACGATTTTGGTCACCATTTTACAATAAAGGAAGATTAATTTCTCACAATATATTTCATTAGTATCTTCCTCTGAAAATCAGGGTGTTGAACAACATGCTCTATGTCTCTCTATGTTGGAAAATTTGAAGGTCCTGGATAGTTTTGACCATCTTAATATTTTTTCAAAATTTAACTAATTTTCATAACTATACTGTCTACACTTTTCATGATATATGCTTTAAACAAGTTAATAGAAACAATTGGGTCAACATTGTGCCTCCCAGATTTTTATAAAAAGTGAAAATCATGAAAAACACTAATTTTTGCTGATTTTCGGAAGGAAATATTCGTCTAAGCTACACAAAACACTGTGTTGGAATGACAGACTATCAAAAGATGCTAAAAAAACTGTCACTTATACATTGATGAGATACATTTGTACAACATCAGCCTTATATAAGCCTATTTTGGCCAATTTAGCAGGTTTTAAAAATCCCACCCTATAACTGCCGACTTAATAAAACGCTTCTCCACTGCACTAATATCTATACCCGACACAGTGGCCGTCATTTGGTGATCTTCGTGTGTTGCACACAGATCATCTTTTTGACATGTTGGTCAGCTCAATGGAAGATCTGCTTAAACTGTGCACTGTGGTTTATAGTCTGGTAGCACTCATTTCTTTTATGATTCTTTATCTTCAGAATATTCTGATCGCAGGTCTGCCAAGTGTAACATTGAAATATTTGGGCAACTCGAGTTCCATTTGAAAAAAGATGTTTTTAAAGGCGATGAAGTTTTTGTAAACAATACATAAATCACAAGATAATTACATGAAGTAGATGTGTTGAAAGTCTCTAATGTTCTTATTTCTTATCAGACCAAATTACTATATACAGTCGAACATGTATGAAATACCAACTGTTGCTAGGGGTGCAATAATTATAATGTCCGTGCCCGTGGTGAACTTCTATATCGCACTTACGTAAAATAGCGTCATAAAAATTAGATCTCGTTTACATGACAATGTCAAAAACGAAATAGCGGTTTGCGTGTGTCGCTTCAATGAATTCGAAGTCCGTGATAACACGTAAGACGTAAACAAGACAATTCTTTAATCATAAAATACCTGAGATACATAAAAGATATTAGTGGAAAACCGCAAAAAATGCGCGAAATATCTTAGTAACTTTCTAAAATCGATAAATAACAGTGGATTACTAACTGTCAAAGCATAGGCGAAAATACGTAAGATATACCTGTCGGCGAGGAAGATGACATAGATGAAAGAAATAACGATAAAAAAAATAGTAACAGACATGAAACATCTTTATTCAATCATTTTCTAAGATATTAAAGTAAACAAAAAAATTCTTTTTCAAGATTACGAAAATAATCAGTGGGGAATCATTGTAAGCAACAGCGGGCCTAGAATGGCAAACAACCCCTCTCTCCGCTGAGCTACGATATAATAGGGGTTGGTTGGGATAAATCTTACACGGTATCACTCTGTGTGCGTCTCTAACCAAGTAGTTTTGTTTTATGTAAGCTCTAAAAGCAGATATATCCGTTAAGAAATATTCATAACTTAACAAACTGACGATGAAACCTATAGCTTAATGTTCATTATATTTTTTTAAACATATACGAAAGGGAAAAGAAAATGTTAAACTGGGTCCGAGAGTAGTAATCCACTGAAGCGACGGAATTTGCATGCGAATTCGCGTTCACGAGACTATGCGACTATTCGACCGTGCGAATCCCAAGCAAATCCCTTGTGAAATTATTTACTGCTTTTAATGTTCGCAAGGCCATCGCATGACTATGCGATTTTGCATGGCCATGCGAGCACCAAGCGAATTCCATGCGACTGCTTGTTAGACGGAAGTGATTTTTCATGCGAATTTCATGCGACTCATGCGAAATGTGCTAAAATATGTTAATTAACTCTTCACTCGCCTAGCCGATGTTTGGCCGCTTTTCGGTAAGCATGCGTTTAAGAGGAGACACACTTGAAGAGTGATAGGCAAGTGTATAGGCGTGAGGGAGCTGGCAAGGATTGATATTCAAAGCTACGGTTTGTGGCGAGATACAATAAACGGCTACGACACGGCATTTCTATCGTAGCACTATCGGAGTGTGTCGGATAGTGACGGAATGTGTCGTAGTACCCATCGGAACACAAAACCTACTTCCACGATAGAGCCGTTCCTTTCGACAAAAATTTCATTTTTTCATCGGAACGCTTGTCGTAAGGCTATCGTAGTGTGTCGGAGGCGCAAATCGGGATAGTGCGGTACCCCCTTTAGGCCTGGCGTCCACCTACTACGATATAAATTTAGACCTACCGATATGGCACCGATACAAATCCATATATCGGAGACATATCGGGAAGATGCAAAATCGTAGACATATGACTAGACATGCCAATCCACCACGCATTGTATGGGGTTTTTATCGTTGTAAAATCGCAGATACTTGGTCAACTGCCCCGATAGTAGGTGACCTTCCGACGCGATTTTGCTTTTTTTATCGGGAGGTGCATCGTAGACCATATCGGAGCCATATCGTAGTATATAGGTGGACGCCGGACCTAAGAAGAGGGGCACAATTTCGGATAATTTTACGGTCCCAGTAAGCCAGATTTTCTATTATCACATATTTCCAAGTAATGTAAATTTGATAAGCTTTGTACTTAGATCAGATGTTTTAGCACCAGTCACATTGCCTAGACTTGTGCTTATTTCCTCCACCGTAGCTGCAGTAACAGCGATATAATTATACTGGACTCAAATCAGCTGAGAATGATGCTCTGCTACTGATTTATTAATTCATAGTACATCTCATGTCCTTTGGCACTCTTCCCGCAAAGCTTGTGCCCTATTGTTCTACTAAAGCTGGATATCAACGTAGAAAATTAATGAGCTGGGCATTTTTATAATTAATTTCTGTCATGGCAGAGATATCGCCTACTTTATTTTCCACCATAGAAAATGTCCATTGTTCTAAAACACACAATGTCTATTGACATACCCAGCAAATACATATATGTTGTATGCGACGGGTTGCAAAAAGGCGCGCATATGAAAATAGTGGATTCGGAAAAATAGCACATGATATATATATAAACACGCCACTGGTACAGAAAAGGTGGATGATAAATATTAATTTTGACTGGTTTCAAATACAAGCGGTCGTGCTCCAAGCAGTTGGCGCGCAATAATACCTGAGAATAATTAGACATTAGACTTCGTTTTGTCCGTTCTTACTTGCACTGTTGGTGCCGCTTATAGTGTCGTGCACATATTCTATGGTTACTATACCCCTAGCAGCGCATAGTATTTCCTAGATGTTCGACAACAGTTAAAGAATGCTAATGAATTAAAACATTTTAGCAGGTGACTTATGATCACAACATGCGGAATAGCAGGACATAACCATAAGATATTTGGTAATTATTATATAAATATTCATAAAAAGTCATATCTATCTTGGTATGTTCATTATCCCATTCTCAGAGATTGAGTTGATTTCAAACGCATTTCAATATAAGACAATCTCGATGTAATGTGATACTACTATCTATATACTACTATCTATATACTGTTTCGAGAAAAAAACTTGCTTTATGCAAGAGCCCGGACATCGATGATAGGTCCGTGACGAGAGTAAACAATAAAGATTTTGTTTAAGTCGCAGACTATCGACATGTATCTGAGTGTAATCGGTGGCTTATATCATAGGGTGTTTACAATGCACATAATGGATTTGGCCTCACCGGTTTTGCACAGACATAGAGCTATAAACGTTGGATGCCAGCTTTCCTTACTTAACTACCTTCCCATCACTTACCATCCTTTAACATATTGTTTGCCATACCTGTTGACAAAGGGGCACTGGACTGGAGGAGAGGGGAAGAAAGAAAAGATGACAACAGTAGTAATACTATTAATATACAAATACTTATTGATTATTTGCATAAGGATGTCAACGGGACAGAATGGCCCAATAAACAGGTTGGGTTGGATGGACCAATAGAGTCCAAATCTAAAAATGTAGAGGATAGTAATAATGAAAAAACTGCGGGCAACAGTGCTATCTCAACACGCCTGTCGAAAAAATCGGTATTTAAACTAGTTAGACCGAAAACAGAACATCTAAAGAAGAGCCCAGATTATAGAGGCATGACTATATATCTGGAACAGATTACCAGAGGAAGTCAGGAGTAAGCCTACTAAGGCCTCATTTAAACGCAACCTCAGAAAGTTAGAAATGTTGTAAGAATAAAATTGCAAGCCAATCAATGCAACTAGCTGCCTCCTAATTATGGGCTGGCGCAACTAAATATGGTTACAAGGGAATTCAACTCTATTTCATTTCATCCCATCATCATCTGACTGTAATATATGTTCTATACATGTTCTTTATCTCACATATTGTAATACCAGTGTATAATGGAAGTAAATCTGAGGAAATCTAGATGTACCTCGCGATATTGATACTATAATAGGATAATTAGAGTATGGTGGTAGACCGCTGACCATGTATTGGCGAACTATATCCAATAAAAAAAAAAATTAAAAAAAATGTAGTCCATGGGGGATATGAATATAGTGCTCCTTCTGCACAATCAAAGTTCATTATGGTATTCTTTGATTATCAGGTTAATATTTTATCTATCATACTCAGCTTTATATGAGTACAAGGAAAAGCTTCATATCAGAAATATTTATATCTTCTTTGTCAGGGCTTAGCCGTTCCTTGAGAAATTGTAAGAAAGTAAATAGTAATTTTATATAATCTCGGTGAGGGTAAGGGAAGTGCATGTGAACAGCGCACTACCGAATAACACAATTTTACCGCCAACTCGTTCTGTAAAAGTAATGAATTGTTTTAAACTATATTCACCGTTTGGTCAGACTAATAACTAGATTTGGAGATAATAAAGTTTAACACAGTCATTTTAATTGTCCACAGCGCTAGCACACGACTATTACAGATCATATCAACGAAAATGGTAGCCAACGCCGATAGTCTACCATAGATCTCCCGATTGGCCAACGTAGTCAAACGTAGGGCATATGGAGATTAGAATCGGTGTTCACGAGTGGGGTTAAGCCTCTACTAACCAACATCGTATGTCACAGTTGCAGTGACAGCTTCAATGCTTCATTGTTATAAATGACTTTTTTTTTTCTTTTTTTTTTCTATTCAGTTGATAAAGAGACATTGTACAATCGCTTCATATCAGAGGCGCTCTTCAATGCACGAGTCCAAAAGAACAACAAAAAGTGTAGATAGTTATAAAGAAACAAATACATCATAATTATTCCTTATATATTACATTATGTAAGACTAATATCCAATCCGTTAGCTGGTCATTTGACGCTGCTAGTTTCAATGTTCATAGTTTACGACTATCTTACAAATATACATTATATAACTTACATGCGCAATTGCATTTTGCTAATGATAACTTCTTATAACTATACATCATTGGTACATTGGTCAAAAGACAATACAGGACATACGCCATAATTAGACAGACAAATACAAAGAAAAAGAACAGTACATGGCGGTGCATGGTATCTTAACTTGTATTTAAGTTTACTATCCGGTTGGTTGTTTCTTACATAATCAGACATTGTTGGTTTTTTTTGGGTGATCTATAGCTTTTATTTCCTTCAGTTCATTATATATCCCTTCTGTTAATAGATGTTTTTTGATAATAGCCTTGTAATTTTCCTTTACCTTAATATGTTCTATTTCTGATGTTAATAAATTCCAATATTTAATACCCACATATGAAGGGCTATTCTTAAATTTTGCAGTTTTTGGTCAGTCTATTTTTAGTGTTACCTTATCACTCTTACGGTTAGTCATTCCATTAATTTCTAAAATGTTGTCATTATTCTGCAACCAATCATATATATATAAGCTAGCAAATGAATTGATCTTCTATAACGCAGAGAGCGAACCCTTCACATTTCGTGCATTTCTTCAACCCCAATATCTCTAGCTTTCTTGACTCTCAAAATTGTTTTCAAACAGTCATTAAGACATATTTGCAGTCTACATCGTTCCCTCTAACTTGCTAGAAAATATACAAAATCAACATACTTGAGTCTCGGCAGAATCATTTGTTTACCAACTGCTCTTGCTAGGGTTGTCGGTAAAAAATACTTCAATTCTTTAGTTTGTACACCTTTTGTTTAACATCAGCAATGATTTTCCATACCTGCTTATCAAATTTGAACCTATTGTCCAATAGTACACCTAAGTAATTATACTTTGTAACTACCTCTAGTCTGTTACCACCTATATGATATGCATCTGTGATATTATAACATCTACCATTCGAAGTTATCCACATACATTTGGACTTTTGGACATTCACAATCAGGTTGTTTATTCCGAACCATTCACTCATCTTATTTAAATCGTTTTGCATCATGGTCATCGCTCCTTCAATAGTTGGGCTGTTTTAAATAAGTATCAAGTCGTCTGCACATATCGACGGGAGTGTAAACTCCATAACATTAAATAAATCGTTGATAAAATATTATAAATAACACAGGGCCCAAAACTGAGCACTGAGGTACTCCACAGGTCATCTGACGCTGTTGGCATTTTATATCATTAATTTTAACTCTTTGTACTCTCTGCGTTAAATAGCTTTTAAAAAGTTCTACTGTTTTTTTTTACTCAATCCGATTATTTTTAGTTTTCTAAGAAGTAAAACATGATTTACACAATCGAAGGCTTTAGCCAGGTCAATAAAACTCAGTAAACTATATCTTTTACGATTCATTGTCTTCGTAATTTGTTCAACCACTCTAAAAATAGCCTGGGCTTAGAGCGACCTGGCATGAAGCCATACTGATTTCTATCTATTATATTGAACCTAACTAAATGAGTCATTAATTGATCATGCAATAATTTTTCAATTAACTTAGATATCGTTGGTAAAACACTGATGGGCCTCCAACTATGCATTTCAAGAAGATTATCCCCCTTGGGAATCGGGGTATTAACTGCTTCCTTCAAGGTTAAAGGGAACGATAATTCCCCAATCATTGTATTAAACATGCTAACCACTATATTGGGTGCAATTAACAAAATATGTTTCAGAGTACCTATTTTAAGATAATCCACACCTATTGTTTTATTAAGTTCTAGTTCCTTCACATGTTTTATAACATCCAAGCTATCCACTTTTTTCAAGTCTGATTTTACCAAATTTTTCCCAAATAGTAGGTTTCTATTTTCATATGATAATTCCTCATCACTATCACCTAATTTTTCTGTCAAATTTATTCCTACAGTAGCAAAATTTTCATTCCAATCATTCACATCCTGTCCATCCTTAAATACAACTCAGGTTTGTCCATTTTTTCCTGGTTTCCAAACTGTATCGATTAACTCCCATAACTTTTTCGGATTATTGTTTCTTAAAGCATGACGTATGATGTTTGCTTTATATGCTCTTATCTCCTTATTAATCTTATTACCTTTATACTAATATTCACCTATACTTTTGTTAATTTTAATAGGACCGTTTAGTACGAATTGTCGATCGGTTACGACAAATGCATATAAGCAGGAATCGTAAGTATTTTTTTTTTTCAATACTTTCTACAAATGCTCCTTCAATTTCCCCGTAACGCTTTTTTTAAAACTTTTTTGAGATAACATTTGTTTTCTACTGGATTTCGGTACATCTAAATATTGCTTGGTTTTGTATGTACAATTGCGTAATATAGTATATTCAACCTCCAAAATCTGTATACTTGGGATTATCTTCACCAAGATACATTAATCATGTATTATTCACCCATCAATGTTAATGTACTCAAAATCAGGAAATAATTCATTGGTTTACAGCAGTTTTCAATTAAAATCAGTATGCTCATATTTCAAAATGATGGTCTGAAATCCATATTGGGAAGTCCTTCTACTATGAGTTCAATATATCTGTTATGTAGTAATCAAAGTTTCTTGTTCGTACTGTTTATCCTTAGGTATTGTTATGTTACTCGTCCTGGTTGTGCTTCTGCTGACGACTCTCATGCAGGTGTTCCGAAGCATCCAAATAGACACTTTATGTACATATGGTAGGCATCTCTTGGCTTCATTTACACCATGACTACTTAATTTAGAACTTTGAATCAGTTTTGGTGGACAAGGGGAAAAAGATCATTTGAAAACTTACACTTCTCATATCTATCGATAGTATACTCTCCTCATTAATTTTTCCCCTGGATACAACCAATACTATAGACATTCATTCGAATATAGATCTCATCCCCAACATTAGAAAAATAGAAACTATGCATGTTCTGTGATGCCCATTACCTGATGTCAAAATAGTTTTATGCTTGCACTTACAAATACAGAATCAACTAAATTTTGTTTGGTACATCTCTATTGAGCAGAGGGTGAGGCCGATGATCGCGCCCGTGGAGTGGTCGGCAGACTTGTGGACTTAAAGAGGTCAAATAAAGGAAACCGAGTGTTTTGTGCCATCCTTACAAAGGAGAATAGCTGGTCCACAAAACGCCGTGCGGTCCGGGACACGTGGGCCCAGCGATGTGACATGTACTGCTTTTTCTACTCCTCCAGAGGCAGGCACCATATGGAGGAAGACTCGTGCTCATTAAAGACCTGTGAAGGTTGGGTGCATCTCACGCAAAAAGTATACGAAACCTTCACTTACGTCAGCCGTCACCATTTTGGCAAATTTGACTGGTTATTAAAGGCTGATGATGACACATTTATCATCATGGCGAATCTAAAGACGTTTCTGTCGCGTTATTCAACGAATGATCACCATTACTTCGGCTACAGCTTCATGCATGAGAAGAGTGTTGTGGAACACGGACATAACAGCGGAGGTGCTGGCTATGTCCTCAGTCTAAAGACCCTAAAGGCCTTGTTAACAAAGGGAGCCTGTAGTCAATTGGGTGGTGTTGAGGACCTTAACATCGCCCAGTGTTTGGCGTCTATGCACATCTACCCTGATAATACTCTAGATAAGCATGGACGAGCATTGTTTTATCCTGAGGATCCTACTCAAATCGGTAGGATTTTCTCTGGCTTCGGTAAAGATGAGAAAGACAAGTTAGGTGTAAGTATGATAAATAGTATTTATATATATATAGTATTTCCGTAGAATGGCTCTATAGCTCATGACTCAAATTTGTATTCATTGTGCTTTGGTCATACGCTCATGTACATATGCTGCCTATATAGGTTAGGGACAGGCTATATATATAAAGACTTTCAGCGTTTTGCAAAAACTATTCCTTCACTGTACACAGCATGAAGATTTGAATTTATCAATATTTACGCCATGGTGTAGACGCTTGTATAGGATGTGTTTACTAACCTTTTCATACAATTACGGCCACATTGGACACTGCCATGCACAGTGTATAGAACTTATTCGGTATGTATATACGCGCAACTATTGGCTACCCACGATCTCCTTACACAAATTACCAGCTGCAGCTATCATACCTTGCCTTGTAGTTTCTGTCCACCATACCTCCCCACCTGCCTCTCGCTTCCAACCTTCCGTCTCCTGCCTGCTGACTCCCGCCTGTCCCCTGACCCGTCCGTGTACAATCCAACGACATCTTGTGCTTTATAAACAGGGTTGGACAGAACAAGATTGTTTTGAAAGTAAAAATTATTTAAAATCTCTTTATAAAACAAGGGAATGATGGGTTTATTAGTCATGATTATTCAAACAATAACTAATCACGTTTTTAGAAAGGTTTCATGATAAAGATTGGTAATGCAAGATTGAATTTGCGATATACTAGGGACTTGGGACATTAATGGCAAATGAAATGATAGCAACAGTGGTGTCCCCTAGGTGCAGAGTTTGGAATAATCACACAGTGATACACTCTCTACATTGTGGTCGTAAATGCGATAGGGGTAGAACCTGTTCTACGCCTAGTCATACCCTTATACATAACTCCAACTGGCCTAGCATGGGATTCGTACGGATAAGGCCCATTTCCATTGCCCGACGAAAAGCGTGTAGATTTTTTGAGTTATCTAGAAAGTCTGTTGGTGGTGCCACTCACTTTGCGTTGGTATAGAAGGGTAGTAGATTTCACTCAGCGACCAACCTTTCATTCAGTGGTGAGTGGTCCCACATTGCATAATCTAGGCAGAAAAAGTCGTGGGTCATTTCACGAGCTGGGTCTATTCCATTAACCGATTTTGGGTCAGCAGTGCCAAAAGTCCGTCGGTGGTTCCTGACTGTAGATCGGTGACGGGAGATCGGCCAATGGAAACGGGCCTATTGACTCACTGGTGATTGATATATTTGGACCTTGCAAGGCAGTTGTAGGAATGGTAGGTTGGCTGGTTACTAGGTGGGTTACAGAAAATATACCAAAACGTTCAATTGTTGTATTTCTTCTTGCAAATTCAACGCTCATTTATCATTGATGGACATCCCATTTGATCAGCTAACTATGAACTGTTGTTTATATCTTATACACACTTTATATTCACAGAATCCGAAGAGAGGCTTGAGTTCCAATGCGATCAGCTTTCATCATGTCCCTCCACATCACATGTACTTATATGCCCTCCTGATGAACCAGACCGACAGCCGCACGCCATGAAGTCTTCACAATTTCAATCACAAAGCTGGTAAAGAAACAGGATACAAATTCCTGGGCAGAATGAGATTCACCCCTGAAACTGTGAGATGGTTACATTTTCCAAAGAACCCACTCATTGGCAAGTCCGATCTCAGGATACGTCGACGAAATGTCTCCAAATCAATTTCTATTATCATATAGCTCGCCTGTACAAGTATTTAGCGGTCTACCACTTTACAATGGGAATATAGGAAAGCATATTTACAAGGTGTGACATACATAGAGCTACATAATTATGCTTATATGCTTGAGACAAACTGTAAATCTAGATAACTAGACAGCATTTACACTAGCCGTTTATTGCTAGTGATTACTATATTTAGCTCCATCGACAGATTATCTGCCATTTGAAAATATATATATATATGTACATACGTTAAGCCATAGAATAAGCAGGGGTAATCCTCAGGCTTTGTTCTTCTCTATATATGATCGATCCTCATGGATATCGGTGCACATATAACGAATAATCGGTCCTCATGTATAATGCAGGTGTTGCTACTCTGACGTCACACCTAAAGTAGGACACTGCAATCACAGCTAGAGTTTGAATGGTGGGTGGGATTGCAAGACTGTCTTTGGGTATAAAGTGCAGGTTTCAACGATATGATTTGATTGATGTGATATGTTTTGCTATATCAGCTATGGAGACATAGCCTTAGGATTTGCTTTTACGGTTGTTAGATCCTTACTAATCTTGCTCATAATATAAGTTTTGTCCCCTTAATTCGATTAATCGTAGCCAATTACATGATCGATCGACTTGCAGGCCTACCAAAAGGTGCAGGGTGCATGCTGGTCGGTATCCGGTTTGATCCAGCTACTGACACTAGGGTCTCTAGCTCCAGATGTTTAAACGGCTGCTCTATTGAGTCCCTGACGTCCCAAACCTCTACGCCAGATCTTCTTAACAAACTGGTGTCAACGTCCAATGCCAGATGTCCATTACATCGGTTTCCTAGCTGGCCACCATGCAACGACGTGACGTATTGACGGTTCGTATTTGTCAACCCAGTTTAAGTTTTCCTATTGAAGCATAGTAATTGTCAGAGGCGTTCAATTCCTCTCTAGTCTTGAACGATGCAACAGATAGTGACCTGGTCAGCTGGTCGGCCATTGACACCAATATGATATCTGTAGAAGGAGGCTTTAATCTGTTAAAATGACTTAGTGTGTAAGACACTAGGTAAATTCATTACTAAAGGGTGATTCACTGAAATCACTTCAGTCTCACAAACAATTCAGATTGGCAGAGCACTATGTGATACACTAGGTCAATTGAACTCATTCCTGCAATCAATTCAGATTGGCACTGCATAGTGGGATACATTAGGTCAAATGAACTCCTTTCTACAACCTCTCGTTTTCATATAGGCTTATATGATACACTGATATAATCTCAAGTCATATTTTGACTTGTAGAAGTATAATAAAAATGACCACACACTAGTTTCCATAATTGAGTCACCAATGTTGTTAGAAAAAGAAATGATAAAAAGGATCACGTAATGTAGCAATCACATCTATTGTTTAGACGGCTATCGTTTCAACTCAAATACCTCTGTAAGAGGGCCCTGCCCATAAAGGGTTAAAATGATATCAGGTGAGAACGATACAGACGGTTTGAATAATCCGGGGAATTATCTATGTGTCTCTACAATTGTGTATTTGGTGCTGTTAATGAGAATCTGGAACTATATATTGATTTCTGATATTTCGACCTGGTCGATTTCCGCTTCCTTTGTGTGTGCGTTGACTTCAAACACTCAAAAGGAAAGTAGGTCTTGCTTATTGTAAATTTACTATTGTATTTATTGAAATTCTACTGTCCTAGTTATTGAATTTACTTATCAACCCCCGAGCTCTTTCTTTAAGTCAGTTTCTTAGATCAATGCCGCGATTCTAAGGGATGAAAGCATGGATTGCAGGTTAATCTGTCCTGTGCAAAAGTATCTCATAATTTTGTCTATTTTGATACGAGAACATTAAATATTTGACGCAATACAAACGTCATCTTTGTAATCTTTTTGATTTCATTTTGTAGAAGAAATAAAACTACAGTTGTAATCTATGGGTTTGGTCTCTATTTCTCTATCATGTGATCATAAATGATCTGTTAGATGTGTGTAACGACTTTAGGTAACATACTGCATAGTTTTTCTAATTCAAGCCACAAATCTGACAAATTACAGTGGCGCACCCTGGATAATGTATTAGTAATGATTAATATATTGTACTTTGTCAGTTTTTCTTATGTCAGGACGATAAGATTGTAACAGGTCGTCCATTTAGTTCTCACCCAAACGGTAAAGTTCCTCATCCACCAAAGTGGGATTCTCACGGAGAGACTCACTTATGCTACCCCTAATAAAAAACGCCGTAGGCTTAACATGGGATTTGTTTATGTCACGGGTGTGGCATAAAGTGTTGTTTATGTCACTATAAACAAATGTGGAAACGGGGTAGGATAAAACCTAGACAACAGTCGTTTGAGTCTGAGTCTATTTATGTCACTCATTTTGTAGGCTCCTTAATTTCACTCGTCACTACGGAACCCTAGTCTATATAATATTTTCTCATATGGCGAAAGCGTGTGTACTGATTGTCTTTATCCTACCCCTAATGAAAAACGCCATTGACTTAACAAATGCAAATTTTATGTGGCATGCCATAGTATAAAGTTTGATTTATGCCACTAGAGGCATAACAAAATCGACCAATCAGGGTTCGGGATGTGAGCTGCTACAAAAAAGTTGAGGTTGCAATCAAAGCGCCCATTCAGATGTTTGCTAACATGATACAGAATACTAGGAATGATTTATGAAACCAGCCCAGCCTCAAACGTAATTCTAATATAAAAAATTAGGGAAATTAGAGTTGTAATCAGGTTATTTGCCATTTAGACATGTTGTTGACGCTTTGTAGCATGGTTATGTTCTAAAATCAGCATGTGGACATAATCTGTTCTAACTGTGTCCATGTTAATCACCATTAGGATATTACAAAATTTGTGTAAACTCACCTGATACGATCAAGAAGGGTCAGAACCTGAGGCTGGGCGACACCACCGACATGTTCATGTACCGAAGAAGCGTGCTAGATGTCTTGTCAAACCCACACTGTTAAAATCCAACTTGCCTTCGGTGCAGTGCTTATGGCGGGAGGGCTGGCAGTTCATATCTATTTGACATGGTTAACATTGGGCTTCACAACTTCCTTGAGCACTGACTGTGGCATATTCATGAGTTATCATTAGCCTCCCACTCCGCCTTAGCAGCAGATGGCATAACTGGCACTGAAGAAGTCATTGTCATTATTAGATTATTTAGGTTATTGTCTTTCAGAAAATCGTGTAAATCTTTACTCTCTTTACTGTTACGATGGCGCAGATTAACGCTGTCGTCACCTAGGAGCCATTTTTCATGGTGCTTGAATTTACCTTGTGACAGAATAACTTGCAATTTATCCAAGAATCCCTTAAAGTTCCTCCCGGCAATGCCCCAGCAGCCAAATCCAGTCAAGATTGTTTCCAGGTGCCCTATACATTTCCTATGGAAACTCCGTAATCGATGGGTAATAAAGTGATCATATTCATCTTCTATACTTTAATATTAAACTGATTCCGATATTCGCACACTTTCAAACATTAAGATTTGAGTAACTGCAATAAAACCAACACGACCTTTAAGTTCTCCTAGAGCAGACCAAACACTGCCGTGAAGCTAAATAACTTAGACCTTGCTAAATATCAAAGTGCGTGAACATGACTCGCTCTAACAATAACAAGTAGCAAATGATGTCTGGCATGCATTTATGATTGGTCGTTGAGTTGATATTTATCTTTTAATAATACAAAAGCGTAGAGGTAAGCGTCGGGATAGGATAAACTGAACTCAAGTTAGACTTGTCTATAACTATGCCACTCTGGTCTGGGACCTGTTTCACTAGACAGTGACATGTCTAGATGGTGTGTCCGGTTTCATAAGAACTAGACATCAGACTTCATTTTGTCAGTTCTTGCTTGCACTGTTGGTGCCGCTTTTCATATCTGTCGAACACTTTTGTCACAGAACTAGTGGAACAGGTCCACGATGTGTCTAGATTTGTCTAATTCTGATGTTTGGGGTCTGTATTTCCTAAGGGCAGCTACTTGTGGTGTCACGAAACTAGACAAAACCAATGTCTGTATGGTGTCACAGACATGTCACGAGACTAATGAAACAGGTCCCTGGTCTACTACTCAGTACACTTGGCTAACGCCTCTCGTTATCATTTCCTTATTTTCTTCTAAATACATCAGGGGTGTAGGATAATAGACCGAACAGAACTTAACGTTCATGTTTGTTTTATCACGATGGGTTGGTCACCCCAATAAATGAAACACTTCACTGCGAATGGAGGATATCCCACCCAGTGGGGCTCTCCATCACTTATTACTTTCATGATAAGAAAAAGAATTAAGGATATGGTAACATAAATAGCTCAGTGATTTTTTACTTGCTTACTCTAACCAGATGAATACCAGTTTTAATTTGATAAATAGGGTGAATCTTATTTCAAGAGTATATCATATTTGTATTTGCTATATTTTATTTGAGGTTATTTTCCTTGAAACTACATGTAAAGCAAGGCAATGGCATACTCAGTTTGATCCCACAATTCGTAGTGTGAAATAGAAAGTTCATCTTTACTAGAAAGAAGTGTAGGCATACATGCTGAATCTAACAAGATGACTGATCGAACTTCAGGATATCCCCAAACAAAGAATGGATTGTTTCTAAAAATACGGGATGTTCCAGTCATTAGCATGAGTAATTATCAAACTACATACTTTTTGGTGAGGATTTTTTAAATGATACTTCATCCAAAATGAATGGAGACCATGTACTAATTATGATATTTGAAGTAAGAATTGGTATTCATCATTGAGGATAGATTCTAAAGTTATACCAAAAGATACCACGATGGTAAGGAGGAAAATGAATATTGAAAGCGATACCTTTCATATATACAATGAATAAGGACTTTACAAAAGAAACGACTGAATATATTATAAACATGTAGAGGGGTATTCTTAAACATCAATAACTTTATTTTCTCTTCATGGCTAGAACCAGATAGATAATCAGTCATAAAAACTTTCCCTACTATACACAATTTAATGTTCAATAACCAAACAATAAAGGGAGGTTGCCGAACAATGAACATTTCCATAACAGATCTAGTTGATGCTGAGTTTCAGTACTGAAATACCTTGATATAATCAATTGTTTTGAATCAATGTATATCATCACATAACAAAGGTAATTAACACTTCCAGTTTATTATTTACAGCGTTCATTTTTGCATAAACTGGTCAATTCAAACGAATCAGAAAGGATACTATAGGAAAACGAACCGTATCTAACATGCAAATTCACAACCTTGGTTTTAGCAGTACACATCGTCGAGTCATTGCTTAATTTATTGAAGTATACATAAATGATAAAAGAAACAACCATGTACAATGAATCTTTATAGGGGAGGAAGCTAAAATGATCGAAGATACTTCGACCAAAGAGTACAGAAAATACTATGTACAGATTGTATGAATACTTGACAGGCGCATCTTTAAGAATAAAAATGGCGAGTTATAATGTCAGTTGTGGTCACGTACTGCTTGTAGACATTTAATCATAAAATGTTTATGAAAGGGCGTACATTCTTGCACAGCATAGGAGATTTACTATAATAAGTATATTGTGTTTTCGACTTTTCTTTTTAATATGCTTTCTTCCTCGTGGGATATTGGGTCTTGGTTCATTGAGGACATAACCTTGTTCTAATGTAACAACAGCCGTTGTGAATACAGATACTGTAGCACGTTGGTTACATGACAATAGGCGGTCTATTTGGCACCTGCAGAATGCGGAGCGAGTTGTCTACAATCGACCAGGAAAATGGTCAAAGACTGCGAGATGGAACAACTCATAAAACCACACTGTAACTGTTGAAGGAAAACAACATTGGTTCTGTCTATAAGGAATCTGATCATTTTAATCATTATACTAGAAAGCTACAAAGACAATTGAGATCCTTATGATGGCCACTGAAAGGTACGTAGGCGCCTGGCCCGTGGCAACGATAGTGCAGGGGCTTAAGGGTGCCCCTAATTTGTAATATACCCGTTTATCAAATTGTGCTCCTCGCATGAAACACCCACTTCATCAGGAAGAAAAATTATCTTCTGACTGGTACCACTAACTCAACTCTCTGCATTCCATCAATCATCAAGCCTGATTGAGTAAATTACAAATCTGAGTATCATAAATTTAAGTCCAAACAAATACCCGAGCGTATTATTCTTACACATAGTCCCATCAGCATTCATGCCTCGTTCTTCAAAAGTCTTTTGCGCAGTGGCTAAATATCATAAACATGTTTGAAAAAGGAATCGTGAGATTTAAAAAAAAATGCAAAATATCTGTACACATGTCCTGCAGATTGCACACCCCAGAGTAGTAGTAATAACAGCTGACACGGTCCACAAGTGTCAGTACAGTGGTGTGTCATTGTGCATAGCTGCGGATTAGGGTAAATCCCTAATCCATAAACGTAGCGTTAATCCACTTGATTTTAGGCTTAGATCCCCATCACTTCCAGCTCTACGGGTGTATCTTGATAGTCCCTCAATCTCTCTCTAAGAACTCACAAGCAGGTCCCATAGCTACCATGCTAGAGGTTTACAAAGAAGCGATTCTAGGGGCAGGCAAGCAGTGGTGGGAGCTGCATGTCTGTTGGCGTGAGCGGAAGGCTGAGCTCTTGTTGATTGTGATATTCTGGGTTCTGACCAAGCAGCTGCCAACGCCGCACACTCCCTAGGAGTAGCACGTGCGTCTGGCCTGGATAACAACAGAGATAACACTGGTATCGTGCGCCGGTTTTTCTCTCCGATTGATAACATCAAGAAGTGGAGGAGGAGGATTCAAGCAGGTTAACGTAGTTGTCCAAATCAGGCTTGTAACCAGACATATACTGTGGCTCTCCCCACTCTGGCGCTTCCTTCGTGCAGCTTGGGGTCGGCGATGGTGGAATGTCGCTAGACCCCTTAGGTGTATGTGACCCTGACATTGACCCAGCCTCAAGGTCCATCTGTGACCTTGAATCTAGCACTGATGACCCATCCTGACCTTCATGTGACCTTGACCCGTAGCCGTCGATGACCGATGAGCGCTTGTCCCGGCGATAGCCGTGCACCCCGGAGACCTGCGCGTCGCTGGTCGTCGACGAGGAGACGCCGATGGTGGCGGCGCCTGGCGACGAGTACTGGGCCTGGTAAGTTTGTGCTGCTCGGAGGTGTTCGGGCAGCGAGTCCGTCTCCTGCTGGAGCAGCGCCGTGTCGGCCGACTCCCCGCGGTACTCATGGACCACGCCCCTGGAGAGGATGGCCGGCTCGTGCTCGGTCATCAGCGGCGTCTCGTGCTCCATGGTAGGGGTCAGACAGAGCGGGGACAACCCCCGGGCTTCTCCGCCCGGCGCAACGTACATCACACCCCCGGCTGGTCCCCCGTCGTACCCCACGTACAGGGGACTGGGTGTGAGGTAGCGCTTGCCCGACCCGGGGCTGCGGTCGTAGTCGCTGGGCGGTGACGGCGGCGGGCGCCCGTATGCCGTGTCTGCTGGCGACCCCTGGTGGTAGAGGCGGGTCACCATGTCGAGCTTGTCGCTGACGAGCGCTATGGCCTCCGCCAGCGACTTCTGCTGGGTCTGCAGGGTGTTGAGCATCTCAAAACGGAAACTAGAGAGATCCTGCTTCAACTCCTCGATTTCTCCTGCAAAGGAAACACTAGCAGATATAGCGCGTCCTAAGTACGGTAAATTTGAATATAGATGTTGAATATGAACGTATTTTTACTTTTTCACACTTTACAATATGATAGATAATTTTTTTCTAACCACGGAAACCTACGTGGAATCCATTGGAAAGAAAAAGTTACACCAATATGATAGATATTGCCCAATAGTGATTTCATTAAATGAAATCCCGAATAACATGCTCTGAACATTTTGATGAAATATGGCATCTTAACGTTCTACCAGCATTTGCTTGGTAGAATGACTTGTGTGTAATCGATGGCACAGTTGACTAATAAAAAAACAAAGGACAACGTCCTGTATCGTCTTTCATTACCTTCTATGGGCGAGGAGTCATCCTTCTGACTTTCAAAGATGTATCTTTTGACGACACTTTTAATAACCGACTGAAATGAGAGAACAAGTGATTTAGTTAATTCGCTTATGTACTGCCGTCGTTTGAAACAATATGAGATTATCATAACATAGACTTATACTTCGTTACCCAGCGCTTTGTCCTATCGGCTTGCTTAAAAGATTTTTATATATCAGAGGTAGTTCCTAGCGACATACCGCCTTTCCTATCGGAACTGATCACCATATAGTGTTATGATTATTATGAAAAGATTCTTTATATGATAACCTTAGTTTTCAACAAGTCAGAATAGTCTAAAATTTATAAAGCCTAGGATATATTGATCTTGAATGATAACGTCGTTGTTACTCCTCCCAGACCTCTGGGGGTAGGGGTAATGGTTTTATATATAATGGACCTTTTTTTTCTTTTTCTCTCTTTTCGATCTTACATATGGTTTACATCTTTAATGATAAATTTTTGAACTTTTCAACCCCACTAATTAAGATTAAAATTATGCGAAACGGAGTGAAACTGACTAAATAACCTGATAAACCTGATAAAGATTCAACTAGTTGAGTTATTTGATGTGATTTGTATTACAGAGTCGAAATTGAAAGAACATATGCCAGACACCTTGGTTGATATCAATGGCTTTTCTTGTGTAAGACTGGATAGGAGTTGGATCGACCCTTTAACTGGTTTGAAGAAAGGCGGGGGTGGGGTCATTATATATGTCTCTAATAAATATTCATACCAATTAATGGAGGCCGACGACCTGAGTTCTTCAGAAATTGATCTAGAATCACTTTGGTTAAAAATCCATCGTGAATCTATGCGGGATGTGATTCTGACCGTAGTTTACAGACCTTGGGAGGGTAACTTAAATAATGCTATAGACCTTCTAAAAGAAAAAATCAATAGAATAAATCTGGATCGAAATGAATGTATAATTACCGGTGATTTTAATCTAAATTGGTTAAGTCATAATAATGTGACTGTTAAATCCTTGAAAAATTGGTTGAGTGTAAATGGCCTCAAGCAGGTTATCGAAGATTACACACGCATTACTGATACATGTAGCTCGTGCCTGGATTATGTAATCACAAATGCACAACACATAAAATTCTCAGGTGTTCTTGACCTTAACTTAAGTGATCATTGTGTGGTTTATATCGTATCGGGACAAACTAAAAAGCAGAAAGATCACATAAACTTTTCGGGCCGCTCATATAGAAAATATAATAGAGAGATTTTTCAAAATAATTTGCTAGACTTAAATTGGGCACCCTTTTATGAAGCAGTTGATCCGAATACATGCTGGGAAATTATGCAGGGCCATATTTGTGATGCTTTGGATAAATTATGCCCAATAAAAGAATTCAAAATCAGGAGACCCAAGGAGGATTGGTTAACAAATGAAATTCTTGAAAAAATCGTCGATAAAGACAAAGCTTTAAGAAAATTCAGGAAAACCAAATTAGATAGAGATTTTCATAGGGCCAGAAGTTTAAGAAAAGAGGTGAAAAGAATAGTTTTCAAGGCAAAATCAACTTTTATTAAAGGTAAATTGAACACATACAGAAATGATGATCGTAAATTCTGGAAAGAGATAGGCAAAATTATTCCATCAAAGGCATCGCATTCCCCTATTTCATTGGTTGATGATAAAAAACGCAAGAGTACCCCCAGAGGCCACAGCTGACTATATCAACTCTTTCTTTACAAAAGTCGGCCCGAAACAATCGTCGAAGCACACCAAACCCTGTATAAATTATATTGGAGATATAAATCTGGACCAGAGGATTGATCATATTGTTTTCCAGAATGAGGAACTTGTAAAAGCTATAAAGGAGATTGATATTTGGAAAAGTTCTAATATTGAAGGGCCGCCTCTACCTTTTTAAAGGATACCTTTCTGGTCCTAACTGTTCAATTGCTCTTTATGTTTAACTTATCGTTAACAACAGGCATATTTCCGGAAGCTTGGAAAACTGCCAAGGTCACCCCACTTAAGAAAGCGGGAATCTCGACATCCGTAAGCAACTTGCGCCCTATTTCATTGTTACCATTGACTGGGAAGTTAATTGAACGTTTAGTACATAACCATGTAATAAACTTTTGTGATGAATATCAGATCATAGACCCTGTCAAAGGCAGCTTTAGAAAACATCATTCCACTTTACATACATGTACCCTGTTAACCGAAGATCTTCTCCAAGGGATTAATAAGAAAAATGTTTCAATGGTTTGTTTTTTAGATTTATCTAAAGCGTTTGATACGGTCAACCACTCGATCTTATTGGACAAACTCTACTAACTGGGTATCAGAGGTGTTTTACACAAATGGATTTCTAGCTATCTTAATAACCGCTATCAATCGACTTATGCTAATAATTTAATTTCAAATCCTCAGAAAATAGTTTGTGGTGTCCCTCAGGGATCCATTTTAGGCCCTTTATTTTTTCTCCTTTATATAAATGACTTAACTAAAATTGTTCATGCGGCCAAAGCTTTATTATATGCTGATGACACTGCTATATATTTAACGGGTAATAATGTTAATGATCTATACCCCCAAATGCAAACCAAATTAAACAGCATAGCGAATTGGTGTGAAGAAAACAAATTATCTATTAATGTTAAAAAAACTAAGTACATGTTGTTTGGATCAACCCACAAGATAACTAACACTAGATATGAACTGCTGTATATGAATGACCAATCTATAGATCATGTTTTCCATTTTAAATACCTTGGTTTCACGTTAGATCAATACTTGAATTTTGATAAGCATGTTGAATGTACCCTAGGAAATGTTTTGGGTAAATTGTATATATTGAGAAAAATAAGGAAATACCTTGATGTCCAGACAGCTTTATTATTATACAAAACCATGATACTTCCCTACTATGATTACGCGGATATATTAACTCATGCTTGCCGTCAAGACTTCAACTTCAAGTGAAACAAAATAATGGTTTGAGAGTTTGTTTAAATCGAGACCGAATGTCAAATGTAATGGAACTTCATAGGGACGCCAAGACTCCATTCCTAAAGGATAGGGTGGAAATGCATCTTATGAATTTTATGTTTAAACAAAAAGAAAACCTCAAAATTATCAAAATACCCTCAAGGGAAACTAGACAATCAGACAATGTAGTATTCACTCAAATTAGACCATACTGTGAACGTTATAAAACGGGTGTAGTTTATAGGGGTGCGCAGTCTTGGAATTCCTACGATAGGCAAGCAAAAAAGACCACAGACTTCAAGAAATTCAAATGGTATCTTAAACGTAAGACCTTGGACAGACTATGGGTAATTCAGTAATGTACTATATCGGTTGCTACCAGGACTATGATTACCAATCTTGTACAATGTTCAGAGTAGGTGGTTCAACAAATGGCGAAATTGATTTGTACTTCTCTGGGGTCACCGTTCTCCCTCATAGGTCAGTCCCCCAAAATGCTCTAGTTCAGCAGTATTATCGAAACAATCATCTATTTTTTCTATCTCCAAACTCCCTGGTAATTTTCTTTAAGATTCAATGAGTATAATGTCTTACTGCGTTCAGATTGTATTATGATATATGTTTGTCGAAGGTGGTTCATTCGATATGAAAGTCTGGACACAGTCCCATATTACCATCAAGTTTAGTCTAATTATGGTGTTGTCATCGCTACGAAGTTATCTGTTTTCTATCCACAATATTATTTATTCATGACTGAGTAAGTATTAGATCTCAGTTTATACATCTTTTGTCACCTTGGATGATTTGTAATTACTGGCTGAGTTGAGCCAGATACTATTTTACAACTTTGTGACTGCCTCTGCAAGCAGACCAACTATGTATAGTTGTGCGGAACGGCAGTATAAAAATAGAAAATTAAAAAAATATATATAAAAAAAATTGATGTTGAATGCATATCATTTCAAATTAACAGTGCTTTTCTTTTAAATATAGTAAAATGAAGATCTACGATGGCTGTTCAGCAGTTCCTGTACATGTATATCATGAACACCGCCTCCGCAACATCTCTTTACATTATCTGCTCTCATACTCATCCTGGGCTCATACGCCACAGCATGCGTGCTATCAATGTCGTAAAATCAACATATTTTCCGTAATTAAACTACACATAACATGTGGTTCTCCCATGCCCTCCTATCGGTCAAAATATATCTTTTGGGTATGTATCTTTTTGGGGTTCATTTCTAAAATTAAAGGGTTAAAGGGCCCATCTCTGCAGTATCTAATCACAATGTGATTTTACCGAGGGCCTATCACACGTCAGTGTATGGTATAGTTATACTTCATGGAAACGGGTAAACATGATATTAACTCACTTGATAAGTTTGTATTTTCTTGGGTTCCTCCGGTACTAAACCCCCGGGCCCGCTGCCTGGTCCCCCATTCCCCGCCGCAGCCGCAGCCGCTGCTGCCGCAGCCGCCAACGCCGCGTGGTGCGGGGAGGCGGACTTCCGTGGAGAGGTGTCCCTGGAGGCGGCCGTGGAGGAGGAAGGGAAGCTGAAGGCATGCGGGCGGGCCGGGCTGTGCGGATAGGGCGGGGAGCTGGCGGTCGGATCGTGCTCCTGTTGTTCCAGTTCTAGAAGGTCCTCCTCCGTTTCCTCGTCGGTGACCTCCAAACCATGCCGGGGTGTTGGTCGCCCCCGCGCCGACTCCGCCGCCCGAACCCCGGCTCCCATGTACTGCCAGGGATCATCGGACTTCGTCAGTTATGGAGAGACAAAATTAGGTCATTTAATTTCTGGTTGAATTCTTGCACAAGTGGTAAGCTTCGGCATTGTCATATAGTTCGACCCCAGTCATATTTATATGTACATATCGGACAGTCGTCGGTAGAGTTTAGAGGGAAACTAGTTCGGGTGAAAGTATGTCAAAGTTACGAGATAAGGGAAAGAAACCTACTTAACGAGTAACTTTGACAATCTTTCTCCGGTTACTTGTTTCCTTATTACTATATTTTGAAAAAATGGCAATTTGTAGACCTCTGATCGATGTCCACTTTTATCAAGTAACCTCAACCGATATATTTTCTTCACGCTCCAAGCTTCGATCTGATTGGTCTAGACGAGATCACATGGTCAACCGTGGTATGAATCGTCAGCCTAGGTATGAAAACGTCAGCCTTGGTATGACATTCCTAGTTACTACACCCCCAGCAGCGGAGGTTTATGTAGCTATAATAGTTCAGCCATAGATATAGGCTAGTGATAGTTAATACACCCAACTTAAGTCGGAGAATATTGGTATGTACGTAATGTACGTATAACCCACCACACTGACGAACAATTGATCAAAATATATTGAACTTTCGGTTGCAGTTATTTCCCTCTGGCATTTTAATGTTTCTGTATCGTGTGGAATATTGCGAATACACTAGCGGTGAAATAGTTGCCTTTATATTAGCATAGATCTATCAATAGGAAATGAAGTATTTATTTTCCCTTTCCTTCATTAAAAGAGTTCTATTTTTGTCAATTAATCTAATCAACCTGTTGGTATTGGGTTTCAGCCTATCGTTCCATTCTGCCAAGTGGACATTTCACTACCATTTATCTAAAAGCGTGGATGGCAATGGTCCAGGATTGAAGCTATTTACAAGATTCCGATTCGATTTCGATTTCAGTGAAAAGAGGGCAGCAGCAATATATATGCGTATAGCTCTCGGCGAAACATAGGACTTATAATCTCTTATAAGCATACCTAAGTATTCATGGACGAAATATTAAGTACCTAGACCATTCAGATGAAGATTATTTGAATTGTTATTTAAGAGCACCGATGCATTTCTTCTATTTTACCCTTGTAAATATATGAAAACTATTGACGAATCATTGCTACAGCAGGACCAAACCCAGTAAAACAATACATGGCTTGATCTCGCATCAGTCCGGCGTTGCTTAGATATTCTAAAAGTTAAATAGGGTAATGGACTTATCAATTTATATGGTTATTAACCACATCATATTTTGTCATTGGTTTGTGAAAGCTCCAAGAATGTATGCGATGAAAAATATAAACGCTAATCGTATCTCTTCATACGGTATCCAATCGCATTTCAGTCTTAAAATTGTGTTGCGGACAATTGCACATTTGGCTCGTTGAAACTACGTGTGATCCTCCGTAAATTCTTTCTTCAACTCACCAAGGTTTACAAATCTCATAAAATGTACCTAATTGTACCCATTGATAACAAATTTTGATGAAAAGGACTTAAAGAAAAGATGTTTGGCCAGTTGCTAATGCCTCACCTGTTGTCCTGCTGTACCAGGGGAGTGGTTGAGGGCGTCATACTCAAGTTTGTTCATGTTGTAACTCTCCGGGCCCCCTCGTTGACGTTGGAACTTGCCTCGTGTGATGCCCCTCTTCTGCTTCTTGCCTCGGCAGCAGAGCGACCGGAAGCACGAGACAAAAGGCATGAAGAGCCGCGCGATGCTCTTGGGGCTCGGGATGATGTTTAGAGGAGGTGGCAGTGTGCCTCCCTCCTGTATAAAGTCCATATAAAGCTGTGCCCGGGCAAACTTCCACTCTACATTCTCATCATTCTGCAATTCAATGTGTGCTGCCCATTGGTATTGATTCACCAAGTTTTAAGCAAGTGCTTACATTTCGATATCTCTTTTCAATATTCTTTTTTCACAAGCCTGTGATACAGTTGTGATGTATAAATGAACCTTGATAATATTATCTTATTTAATCAATCTCTAGCTGCAAATATTGTAGATATTTGTATGTTATAATGTTTTATTTTTCTCATATTCGGTCTTTATCTCTTCGAACCAATAGTTATCTTACAGTGTGACGATAATTAGGAAAAAGGGCATGTATAGTGTGCCTAGAATTTGCCACCCGGAGATTCCGTCATCTCCAGGAGATTCCTATGAAATAGTCCCTTCAGATTATTAGGTCAACTAGAATTACCTCGGAGACAAAATCCTGGGAAGTTATTCTGATGATAATATTGATCTCGTTTTTATCATCATAAATGAAGGTCCTAAATCGTTTTTCATGCTTAAGACACGGAGGAACGGGCACCTATATGGACGTATGTTTATCCCGAATAAGTAGCCATCCTTTAAACCTATGTCGATACATTCAGTTTTGTTATCAATCGTCAAGTTCTCGTAGATAACGGCCGCTTGTGCAAAAAAGGTCACTATTGTGTATTTATCACCACATTATGCAATATGTACCACCTGACGACTATTCGCTTCAGCGATAAATTAAATTTGCCTTTAGTGCTACGAAATACACGCTCGGAATCTCTACTACAACAATCGATGACCCTATTCCAGAAGACAGGTGGAAAAATTGGAGTCAACAATTATGCACCAAGACTAATAAATCGCAAGAGCTACCGTCCGACGACAAATTTTAGCGTGACTACATAATCCTTAGAGACGATTAGTTATCATGCGGAAATGCCACATCAACTACAAAAGAGATTATGTGTTATGTGAAGGGTGTACACGAGTACCTGAATACTGTCGAAGGAGCGGGACATCATGGCAATGAGCATATTGAGCAGCACGATGACCGCGGCAGCGTTGTAGGCGCCGTAAACCACGTACCCCACCCGCTCTGTGAAGGCGCTTTGGTAGGACTTGCCCAGTTCCACCACGGTCGGGTCTCCCATACCAAATAGTGCCCAGTATACCGTGCGGAACGTAAACTCTATACTGAAAAATCAAAGTCAGACAATAAGTTGTGGAAGATCTGGTAAGAATTGATTTGCAATAGATAGGATTCAAAAATCATACTGAAAACTGACATAGGAAGTGTAGACTTCAAACTCTGTACTAGAAGGCTTATTATTGACTGCCAACTTGATGATAAAAGAGAAAATGTAGGTCCCATGAGCAGTTAACCATGTATTGAAAGGAGTAAGATTGGTTGTAAACTAGAATATAAATTGAATCGTATCTATATTCAAGAAAATGTATTCTGAAGAGTGAAGTAAAATATATTTTATAGTCTCACTTAGATTTAAGACAATGGATTAATCATGCAGTCTACATTCATTGAAGTGATTGGCGATAACAGTCTACTGAAGGGGAAACCCATGAAATAATCTGCATGTAAAGGACAACTGCCACTGCATTTTTTTTATACAGATGATAGTGGATCGATGGTTCAGTGGACGGGCGACCGTAAACAACGATCCCTAGTAATACGTTTTCAATGGGGACTTTGGCATGCTTCTAATGAACGATAACGACAGACTTACGTTCCGAAGGCTCGTTCGGCGTTAGACTCGATGTCACTGTGGTCGTGATCATAGAGCTGTACAACCTCACGCACTGCAGGCTCGTAGTACCAATACAGGTTATTTAAACCAACCAGGAAGGCGAAGAAGACAATGAAGAAAATGACCAGAAACCTCATGATATCCTGCAAGATGGAGTTCGTTCAATCAGCGTTTCTGATTAATATCTATTTAGAAATATTCTTCACTACTCTGAGTTCAAGAATTAGACTATTGGGCCTCGCGTAAATAATCTTTATTATCTCATATATTCTGTTTGAAAATTATATTGGCATTTCTATCAAAATAGTTCAAGCAAAATCGTATGCAATGATTGTGGTTATAGAAGCGATAAACACGTTGGCAGTGAAGTGATTTTAGCTTGTTTGTATGTGTATATGTTCAAAGCACCAGCTTGAAATATAAAAATACTTTGTCCTAAATAGGTTTCTTCAAGCTATTGTATTTGAGACATGATTTCACACAAAACTCTCATTTTATCTAAAAGTCACAAAGTGGTACACATCAAACAAATCTAGGTCAGAGCATTGTATGTTAGTATTAAGTGGTAATACTTAATCATAAACGTTACTACCATTATGTAAAACGCGAGCTTTATATAAAAGTTTCGAATGTCCATAAAATACTCTTTAAGCAAAACATAACTATGCATTATAACACAATGCAAGCAAAAAATTCGACATGGAAAAGAGTAGAACAAGTGCAAAACGCATAGATATGTATTCTGTGTTGGCTGATGGTATTTTACGCCGTGGCAGTAGCGGGTGTCACGTCATTACAAAGGATATGTTTTGTGTAGTGGGGGGAGGGGGGATTCTAATTGCACAGCAAATCTATATGATAACTTGATCGTCTAAGTCATACATATGTGAGAGACCTGGGCTCGTAAGGCAGGGTGCTGGAATATAAACCAGAACCTCAAAGCTCATGTTTGTGTCGTGCGTTTTACAGTCAGAAGGAAAAGGAAGGATTCAGTAACAATAATTAAAAAGTAGAAGCATGAACACGTGCGACAGAACTATGGTAAATGATTCACCTGTCGTGAGGCAATAAAAAGTAAGGAGTCGGAACATATGCTGCGTTTGTGCATTATACCGGGGACCACCAAGCGAGTGGAGGCAGCGATCTCTGGAATCGCCAACACAAATTGGCGTGTATGTGAGATATTATTTCATAGGAATATCTCCTGCCTATAATTTAGCATCTTGGAAGCAATAATCAGGTGAAATATGAAATAATACCTCACATATAGGCCATTTTGTGTTGGCGATTAAAGAACTCGATGCGTTTCTCGCTTGGTGTGCCTCCGGCTTGAGGGTTAAGTTAGGTATAATAAAATAGAGAAATGTACATGTAGGTATATGTTTGTCCAGTATATGTTGTTTTCAATATGTTATATTGTGTATAGTGTGGTGTGGGGCTAGGATGACAGTAAGTTTCAGTGAGCTCATAGGTAGATTGCATACAAACGAACATGGTAAAACAAACTTACCCCCTAAACACGCGGACGGGAGATGGAAAAAAAACATTGCACCAGATTAACATTAGGTGAGTCCTTTGGACCATGAGAGATATGGCCATGAGGGTTTTCTATCTCTCAATATAACACACAGGCCAATGTGAATAAAATTTTCCAATCAAGGCCGAACATATCCCCGGGGTTAGAGGGTATTCAAGGTAAACAATTTATGAAAACGAAAATGAAAATTGGGTTACACAAGTACATATATAATGATATATAAATATTCAAAATATGTGGATGAGATTATTACTTTCCCTTCAAGGACAAAGGTGTGAATTTCAAAAGTAAATATTTATTCGTATATGTTGTAACTGAGATATTGTTTATTATTGATCTAGTTAGTTGTGTCAATAAGTATAATAGTAGACATATTGATTGCTATAGGCTACCATAAAACTGATTATGATGAAAATATCTACTGAAATAATGGGTCTTGATTACGGAACGTATTTGCCTCAGCGGTCCATTGGGCAGGAAAACTTTAAATAATGGGCAAATGATGGGCAAATGTACTGATCTTATATCTAATCATACATCTTTGGACCGTCCCTAAAGTATGTACACAGCGAAAACCTTGTCCAAAACAAAAAAAAGTAGCTGTACATTAGCAAAAAATGGTGAATATATATTGGGAACTTCCCATTAGTCTTCCTGCGCTTATGATTATGGATGATGGAAACTTCAGCAAAATATGCGAAAAGAAGGAAGACTGATCAACTGCCCTTTTAAAATTGTTACTATCAGAGAATAGGAAATACCATTTAACCTCAGTTGTTGTTGAATTACCTAAAAGCCCTAAAACAAGGAAGAGTTCTAGTCGCTGTCTTGTGATTGCGTGCTGTAATGTTTTCTGCTTTCATGCCTCTTCTCTCATTCTTTATATATGTGTAAATACATTGGTAGTTGTAGGAGGTGGTATAGAAACTAGACATTCAAAATAAGGGCGGGGGGAGATGTTATGAAAAGCATATTATGTGCAACAGGGGGGTTGACATCAATCATTTTCGAAATGTGGTGTACATACTTTATGGACGACCCACTTACGTTGTGGAAGTCTATCATAGAATCATATGATGCAAAGTTAGTGTTGAAAATATTCACATATTCACCCCCAAATAAATCACCTGTAGACCTTCTACGGCCCCTCCCTAATTAGGAAAGAGGAATGGGGAGAACAACAAAAGGTTTGTAGAAAATAATATTCACAAATTCCATTTGGAAAACAATGTTTGTTTATCAATTCACAAGTCATGCTTTACATATTGGGGAAATTAACAATGAGGCTGGGAATAAATGGTGGTGGACGGTCAATGGTCCGAGCACTCACCGATATCATCCGGCGAAGTGAAATCTGTAATGGTCCAAGCTGCTCGTTGGCAGCGAGCAGATAAAACAACCGCGAGAAGCTCAGTACGTTAGCCACCGCAAACAAACCTTCACATATATTCATCGGATCCCAGGAATCCCAATAGAAACGATCTGGAAGTATAAAGGTTGGTCGTTGTATCGATATCAGGGCATGAAACTGGATAAGTATTCATTGTCACATACCTGTCACATCACATATGTTTTGTATCGAGGGTGTTTGTTTCACTATGAACGGTGTTTGTTTGCTAATAAGGGTGTTGTTTTGTTATCAAAAAGTGACAAACTATAGACCATTCAGATCTCAGCTTAGATACTCACAAGAAGGAGGAAAACATACAAGTTGGAGTTACTCGATAAGGGTAGAAATGGCTTCCCCTGATGATTGGGGGTAAATAAATAGCCATTTTTATCAATGAAAAAGTTGAGAGTGAAAGAATTTCAATTTCAGTAAGAATGCTTAGAGTCACTTATAACTGGAACCAGTTCTCTCTATCATTGTATTTATGGCTAACATAGTTGAATAACAATTGAAATATTGATAGGTATGTTGATGTTCCCATGCCCATCTCTAATGGTGGCTTTTCATTATAGATGTGACACCTATGAAGTATAAAGGGTAATTATCCATCTGTGACTTCACAAGGATAGGAATTACTTTGGAATACCAGCATATTTAAAATGTAGCTATCGAGGGACCTACAGACTTGAATGTTAAACAGGGATATTCAGAGGAGCTGCATACGGAAAAACTAGTAAAGTGAGGCTCAAAACTTTGAGTGAGGTCCATCTATCTGTTAACAGGCCTACATGAGCATAAAACTCTATTTGATTTGACAGTTGGATCAAACTACAGATAAAATTTATACTGGATATTCTGTAAGATTTGTTTCAAATCATGTTTGATTTATCTCTGTTGAAATCTGGGATTGAAACTTTTTTTTGTTGTTGCAATTTTTAAGGGGATGTTGTGTTGCACAATCACCGATCCACTCGGTCTCTAGACCCCTACTCCTCATTCTAATGGTGGGTGTTTAGCCGAATGGGCAGTGGGTACCATTTTTGTGTAAGTCTTTGGTATGACCCGAATGGGGTTTGAACGCACAACCTCCCATGCTCGAGGCAAACTCTCCTACCATTTGGCCACCGAGATTGATATCCATCAACAAAAGCATGATTAGGGTCCACGATGATTTCAGACTCACCTGCAATCAGCCAATAGGCTCTATACGAAGCTTCCTCGTCTAGTTTTGTGAGTTTTAACCAGGACTCTTTCTGATTATAATAACGCAGGGATTCCCAGGTCTGAAAGGGATGGCGTACACACATTAGTAAAAAGACAGTATAGAACACCCTCAATGAATATATCTATATTGTGAAAAATGGATAAATAGTACAGATATAAATGGAAATGTGATATAGATATTTTGTGATATATCTTTATTTGTTAATTAAACTGGTCTCCTATATTCAGATGCCATCTTGAAGTCATATCACCTGGAATATATTAACTGAACGGTTTACTATGAATATATCAAACAGTTAAGTAAATGCTAAATACCTTATAAAAAGATAAGTAACGCAGTGTAAATGATGCAATATAGATCTTCAATGAGGTAAAGTCAATGATATTGAAGAGGGAACTGACGTATCCGTCCAGTCCTTCACTGTATAGTTGTTTGCACTCCTGCCATAATAGGCCTGCAAAATACGGACAAAGAACAATCCTCGATTCATTATATTATCCATATAATGTCATTCATAATATATCATCCTTGTCTACAACATTTAACAAGAGACCAATAACCAAAACCAAATGGATCTTTCCTTTGACTTAATTTGTTTTCTCGAAAAGCTTGTGAATGTATTCTTCAATGATATCTTTGCTGTTGGATATAGAATACAATCATTTAGATTTGTCAATGTAAGATTAGAAGGTAGTGTTTCAATGTTTAATGGCTTATGGAAAACAAAGAATACAGTGATTTTTTTTGCGTTGGACATCAAATGCAGGAGACACGCTAGCACTCTAATACATATGTATATTACATAAAAGTTTAATAGCAAATGTAACAAATGCTAGAGTTCTCATCGTAGCGGTAAGATTAAAGATCAAAGATGAAAGCCAAAGTTTGGCAGATGCGGCAGTATGAGATTAGTGTCACTTGTAATAGTGATGCTCTGTGGGACAAGATCCAGCAAGGATGAAAACCCCACTTTCAATACTGGATCTGAAGTGCAAGATGATCTTGTCTCACAGTATGCCTTACCCCAAGCAAAGGACAGTGTCCTAATGAAGTTTATAAATACCCATTGGATAGTCTTGAAGAGAGTTGTCGCTAGTGTAGTTGGGAGAGAGAAGGGGTTGAATGCCATGATGTAGAAAATTTGTTTTTCCAGGTGCATTTTCCTCTGACTACCCTTTACCTCTTCATTTAAAACGTTTTCTAAACCTTATGCTTGGCTTTGCTTTCACTGCTCACGTGCAGGAGAATGGGTAGCGCTGTATCTGTGTCAAATCGATAGTGTCTCAATAGATTCAATTTATAGATAGAAATACACATGTCTACCTTCAAGGACTATGCTAATAAAATAATTATATAGATCGTCCTCACCATGCTGTACAAGCTACAAAACGAGATGATAATTCACGGTTCGTACGGAACGAGGAGTTTACGCCGAGCTCCGTACAAACCATGAATTAATATCGGGTTTTGTGCCTTGTACAAAGCATGGTAGGTCGTTCTATATTTACTATATACCCGAAATTGAAACACAAATCAATTTCATTTGGCATAACAACCAATATTTTGATAAAAATGGTAGGTGGTCCATATAATCCTGTACGGACCACTGGTCCGTACATTATTTTTTACGTTATATGGCAAAACGGTGCGTATTTACAGTATATATATACGGCATGGGTATCTAGTAAAATTTCTTAATGTTTGTATTCGCTTCTAAATCTTATTTGCAAATTTACTTGAATGGATAGCAACGTTCAGGTCAAGTTCGCGGGTTTCGGGACGTAAATGTTTGGTAATGCAATTTTATTACGATGTGCAATTTTACACTTATCGCAGATACCCTCATACAAATAGATTGATTGGGAATATGGGGGCCGTTGAATAAACTACGTACGGCAAAAAAGTATCTTATAATTGTCGTTGGGGCCATAGTGTTGTATAAAATAATGTGTTGTAAACATAAGACGTTTCCATGATATAAAATAATCTAAGGCCTTTACAAGGTGTTGTAAACAAATGTGTTCATTTCGATTATATCTTCTGTCTTGTCATGCAACACTGAATGGGAAAAAGATCGTCCAGGATGTCGTTTATCGTTGTAGTTATCGTATCGTTCAGACCAGCACCAGAAACGAACGAAATTTATTCAACAGCCCCCAGAAAGATGCCTCCATGGATAGTACATTCTATCGTTGCTGCTAATTGTGTATTGTGCATCAGGAGAGGAGTCTAATACTCCTCCGACACCCTGCTACAAGAATATAGAATAGAAAAACCTACTTCTGGTAGTGGGCTTGCAAGAGGAATACCAATTCGACCGAAATCCTAGCTTAGAATAATATTCTGAGTGCTCTTGTGCAAAAAATGGTAGCCCGAAAGCAAAACATATGATGACGTCACCGACAAGAATTGTCAGCTAAAATACTGGGGAATAAACTGTTGTTCAAGCAAACCAGCATGTTATAAGGAGCTACATCAGGATCCATAGCCACTGACAATAAGACATGAGATTTGGTAGGGGAGTTATCCCATGAGGCAAAGCCGAGTGAGATTTTTGTAGCAATCCAAAATGAATGGCATATTATCAGTTGCTATGGATCGAGTGCAGTTTATATTTTATCTCACCCCTATCATTGACTAATTGGCTAAAATTTGTGACATCATCCCACATTGAATATATGTCTAAAATAATCCAAGGGCGTACAGTACGACTTTCCAATGTTAAATCTATGGGGAAAAATACCAGGGGTGAGATAATACATAGTATAGAACTAGGAGGTTTCTTCTTCATACCATAATATGCACACTGTGCAGAAACGACTGAGCGAGTTGTATAAAAAAGCACACGCCCAGCATTATCATAGTACAGCTTTGGACCTACAAATGTATCTAGTTATCTCATTTAAATATTATTTCAATCAATTTGTGTTACGAAATGAGCATGTATTTTGTTTAAAGGCTACTCTCAATCATAAGAAAAGGCTAAAGGTATTTCTTTGTAAGCAAATATTGGACTGAAACAATTTCAACCGTTTCTGAGATGGCGTTTGGAGTGAACTTCTTCTCGCTTTCTTGTTCAACGTCAAAGAAGAAAAGACACGATTGCGCTATATGGGGTTTTGTTTCTTTTTTTCAAATTAATGCGGAATGTCTACAATAGACTAGGTACGTTATGACGATCAATTTCATTTCGAATGGCAGTTGTCGCCATTCGCCTATTACCAGTTTCCAGTTTAACTAAATAACAATTTCAAATTTCTCAAGGCCTTTCAAAGTGAATCACATATGTTTATCTTTATAATTCAATATGATTAATGTGTTGCTTATCCCGATTCCAAGTGATGTTTTCTCTAACCCAAAACATACTCCATCAAAATTGCTACAACGTTGTATACTAAAGATAAAATGAATTTAATAGTGCTTATATTTCAGAGAGATAGAGTAAAAGTACCTCCCTAAAGAACCTTTGGATATAGGGGTAATCTCTGTAGAGAGAAGTCTGGGAGTAGGAAGTATATAAATATCTTTAGGAATATCCTTTTCCTAAACAATTTATCAGAAAGCGTAGATTAGACCAGCCTATTCCTTTTTATACTGCACTTTAAACAGAGATGGATCAGCTTGGCCTAGTATGATTTTCTCTTCACTGCCCAGTGCAATGGAATGAGGGGATTGGCAGCATATTTAATATCTTATTCTCTATGGACTTCATAAAATTCAAATAAATTTTATTCGCCCATATCTGTCTCATACTTTTGTGTTGCGGGATAGGGGTAATGAGCACATCCTGATCTTTTCCCTATCGGACTGAGCGATTAACAAGGAAATGAGAGAGTATCCTGCCATCATCCCCCTGAAGGACTGAGCATCAGGAGGGATGGGATGGACCTTGTTGTAAACTAACATGTTGTAACCGTTATTATCCCCATCATTGTCATCATCATGTAAATATTTGTAAATACAGTGGAAGCTCTCCTGCTAGTAGAGCTGTATGTTTTTTTATATTAAATAATAATTAAAAATAGAGATAAAACCAGATTGAATTTTCCCTGCCCCTTAATTGAACGAAGTAATAGGCCAGGCCTGTTGAATAGTTTAGGCTATACATGAAGACCCTTTTCTGTACGCCAACGAGACCCAGGAACGAGAAAGGTCAACTTTATTCAACATTTATGGACAACCTTTGATATGGTAGTACAGTCTTGGCGAACATACTTCAATATCGTACGAGGTCTCTTTGTACCATGTAATTTCTTGGGTTTAAGCTATTCACCAGACCCAAGAACAGGCCTGCAGATATTACAAAGATATGTTAAAGACAGAGTGTGCACTTTGCACTAGATCACAGGTAGTGTTATTCTTTAACAGAAATCATCGATATCAGTAGATTTACTGATCACTTCTCCCCGTATCCGTTTAACATACAGTGAACATTACGGCGACAAAGACCTCGCTGATTATATCAGCAACGTTCCAGACATATCACAAGTCTCAATGGAAGCCATAGACGAAGTCTCTGGCAGGAGAAACTCTCAAAGGCTTCATTCTGATGGTTATTGGGCCTGGTACTGTGGTGATGTGCCCACGCACCGGGCATAGCCTCACCACCATTTAGCCACGTAAACCAATCGGTTTGTCACAAGACTAGGTATCCTATCGAACGACCATTTGTCATATGTCTTTCAATCGCACCCTTCTGGTATAACGCGTATAATATTTTGCTTATGTTTCTTATGATTGAGAGTGGTATTCGCAATAAGGCGTTTCATTCATAAATGTTCGAGTCATGCGCAACGTGATTCATCACGCTGGAAACATGATTCAGAGCAGAACGTAGCACGTGAGCATGGTGCGTCTTGCAAGGCGTACTGAAATTTTGCACATCAACATTAATGGGAGAAAATGTACCTAATGTCAGCGTATAGATGTCCGTTTGTGGTGTTTTGTCCCAGAACAAAAGACCGAGAACTGCATCAACATTCCCACAGTAATTAATTTTTCCTTATTATCATATACCTGAGGATCATCAAGAAACACCACTTTGATTGCTTATATGCTAGCGATCATTCACTAGGATCCTGGGGCGCGAATATTACACATACTGCACCCCTAGCAGTAGGCAGAATTTAATAGATGTTCAACCAAACGTATATAATAATATCGAGTACAACCCTAGAGTGAAATGTAAGCATTGCAAGGATGGTGCATAAAAAATAGCATTGCTTGTTACTTATACTAAACATCAGAGCTTGGTGTAGAACTCAAAAGTGCAATACTCAGTAAAGGATGCCACGCGCAGCATGATCAGATGCATGCAGTGCGTAATGAATGGAGTGATACGTCACGCAAAACGTGGCACGTCACTAATGTGGTGCGATTTTGCAATGGAAGGTCTGTTTTGAAGGCACTGAAACCAGTCAGTGGCTCAGCGCAGTTCAATCATTACCAGATAAAATCTGTGGCTTCCGTGGAGTAAGAAAAAAGTATTGCTAGCGACTGGCGGACAACAACATTATAGATAAGGGTTTGTACAAAACATCCAGCATAAACGACACTGGTGGAAGGAGACGGGCAGGAGGTGAAAGTGAAAAACTGTGGGAAGGCGGCCCCAGGACAGATAAACTCTGACGACACTTGTCTAAGCGGGCAGCTAGTCGCATACGCACCTACAATCCACAGACAAATGATAAGGTGGTAGATGCCCGTCAGAAACTGTTCAGGGCGAAGGTGTACACTTCCTGAATCCTGGTATTGGTAACCTTGGAGAGAAAAAAATAGCCACATGTTTGTATCCTGTATGGTTAGGTGTGCAGGGAAGGAATGGAGTCGGGGGAGTGGAGGGGGGGGGGGGTGGTAGTGTAGTTAGTCCAGCTCTTTGCCGCAAAAAAAGAGGTGTTGACAATGTTAGGAGAACAGACAAGTTATGTGTAAACGATGACGCCAGTTGGGTGAAGGTCCTTCAATATTAACAGAGATCTCTTATCGCTTAACACAGAAATATCCATGTCAAAATCAAAATATCAGAATCTTTTTAATATCGGTACATTTGACCCAGAAATAACTACTACCCTTTATTTGAGAACGTTCAAGGGCGTTTCGATTGTCTTCTATTTTAGGAAATCCACTGATATGTGAATGTGTATGTGTCCTGTTGTATCTGGCAACACAATGGCTATTTGAACCGTTGTGTATACTTCTCAGGATCAAAACCTTTTACCTACATGTAAATTTATATGAACATTGATTATGACCTGCCCATGTGAAATACCCTCAGAATCAGCAAACAATCTCATACATAAACCCTTGGACATAGCGGCAGATTAAGTTACTTTATAGCTTTGGCAGACATGATAGATGTTAACACTTTGAAATTTATCTTATAAGGAAAAAGTAAAAAGGTTGTATCAATGAACAATATACAAAAATCGTATATTCATACATTATTTACAGTTTCATAAATATATGCCCCTTCTCCCCCGCAACAGCAGAAGCAGCCAGACACCGGAGCACCAAGCCATAATCACTTAACAGCCGTTGGTCACATTGAAATGTATAATGCACATACACCTATATGCTCTGTAAATGTACCCAAACAATCCATTTCTTTTCCGAGGCTCTTTAAGCAATAAATAATTCAAAATAGACATGTACAACTACGTTCAGACAAACATATCCGAAAATAAAAAACAAAACATGGCCATCTGTACTTATCATCACTGATATAAACTTTTGACGAGACAATACATGTCTATCTGCCCAACTAAATGAAGACATATACCCTGGGTATGTAGACATGTGTAGACACACGACGGTATAGTCACGTTAATTTACCTATAACTATAACATCATATGAAAGAGAGACATAAGACACAAATAAACGAAAAAGAATTCAAAATAAAATAAAGATAGATGTGTGTTATTCATCTAGGTCCTAGATAGTCTATGGGCGTAGGCAATACCCCAACAAGAACGTCCCCTACATCTTATCTATATGTATATTATATACATATATACATATATGAATTTGGTGTGTGGACATTATGGATATATATATATATATATATATATATATATATATATATATATATATATATATATATATATATATATAGATATATATATATATATATATGTATATATATATATATATATATATATCCATAATGTCCACACACCAAATTCAGAGATTTCACACATCGAAATCTATATAAGCTTCATAGCCATATGTAGATGAAAACTACATCTAAATTCACATATCCACAGAATGAATTCGCCATTGAACTCACGACAACAGAGAAAAGGACACACATTTTAGCCCGCAATGACGAGTGACGCACAATTTGCCAGCTAACTGAGACTGACACATTTGGACAGGTGTACCTCATTGCCATGTTTCTGAACAGCCTATATCTATTCATAGAAAGTGTTAGTCCCCTTCCCTTTCTCCTACATGACTCCACCTTACTGTAATGTCATATCCACTTTCTTCCCTTGCCTCTCCCATCTTCTGCCGTATGTAGGACATCAATCTTTGTCTTCTGATAACAATAGCAGACAGATGTAGGAGGAATACAAACACCGGCGAGAGAGGCCGCAATAGATAGGGAGCTCATGCTGACAGAGAATATAGCCAAACGAGTGTTCTCTGGAGGCAGACTGAGTATGTTGATGTGTACAAATGCAGTCGAGAATTGGGGTTTTGGGAGATTGGGCTGAAACTTTGTTTTTGATAAGTGTGTTCAAGGCAGCATCTGTGGAGGTCGGCGAAAGATTAGGATAATTCATTATAGATTGTTACAATGTGGAGGATCGAGGTTCATCGATGGAGGTAGCGTAACTGGGAGCTCAAGTGGAATAATAAGGTTATTCTACCGTCCAATTGTAATTACATACTACAAGCATGTCTTTTCTCAGCAATCACGAAGAAACAAATACGTTCTACATACCCCGGTAATAAACATATATTTTTATGGCAAACTTGTAAATAGACACAGTGCCTGACATCCAAAGGGGTCGAGGCGATTGCATCAAACCTTCTTTAAAATCAATTGATCTCTTGTGTATAACTTACATTCATTGATATTTTTTGAGCATCGGAATCTTTGGATATTTGTATGATGATTGGTTAGGTTTCGGGGCTAGAATAGACCTAATATTAGAACCAGTCACTTAATCTATTACTCTCTTGGGTGTGCTTGAAGAATGATCTCACTCTCCTTGCTCAATGATGTCACTCTGCAAGAACATCCTCGTGCAGAAGAAACTCGATGACTGTTAATCGGTAGGATTAATGTCTATAACATGTGGTAGTGTGACGGATTCCTTGAGAGCGAGAGAGAGAGCGGGAGAGAGAGAGGGAGAGAGAAAGTGAGAAAGGGAGAGAGAGAGAAAGAGAGAAAGGTAATTTTTGGCATCCGAAAAGAATTGTCATTGTTATTGTTTTGTTGATACACATATTCCTACAACAAAGACCATTGGTGGTGATACTGCTGGCATGTAGAAAACAAGTGAACAAGGGTGTACCTTTGGGTGTATCTATGACTATGGGTGTTGGAGGAGGGGGGGGGGAATCAGTCGTCACCGATTATCTGTGGCGATATTCTCTTGGGGTGTATCACATCTCGACTTTTCTATTTCCGATAAAATATGTGTACGTTTTTTGTGGGCATGCAGGTGTAAACTCGGCCTTAAATGTAAATAGTAATTGGTTGGTGGAGTCGACCGTATGATATCGATGGTATATTTCCACTCACTGACTAGTAACCATTCGAGTACAGACGTGCGTACCAACCATATGTTGAAGTAGTAACCTTATTGATCTCCGCTGAAAATTCTTCAATTAGATTCTTTGCCGGTCAGTGGTGCAAAATTGTGTTATTGTTGAAACAGAAATCTGGAAACGCATATTATATATAGACAAGTGTAGACATTAGCGTGGCTGACCGGGTGATCTATAGGAATGTGGTTGGAGGCCATTTGGCAGAGGAATATGGAATATGTCTAGGTCAAGGTAGGTCACTGTAAGCGGTCAATATAACAGCATTTAAAATATGGCGAAAGAATGTGTTAAAAATATACAGAGGAAATATTAGAATAAGGCGGAAGATAAAGGAAAATAGAGAGTTAATGAATTTGTCTGTCAGTGGGGATATATATTTATATATATATCTATGAGGATTAATATACTACATGCATATAAGTAGACCAGTTTACACAAGAGTGGTCAAACACCCAGGGTGACAGACAGGTGGACAATTATATTTATGTAAATTGTTATACCATATAAGGGGACCAGAGGAGATTGGGAAAGAGACGGATGAGCAAGTAGGTCGGCAGCAGGACGGTCAGAATTAAGATTTGGGGAAAATAATTTGACGGAATCAATTGTTAAGCAGACCAAGGGGAAATACACCGTGATCTTTATGCATATGCCAGCGAGGCGTTGTGGCTCTTACCGACGATCCAGAGACAGATGAGGAGCTGGTAGATTCCCGGGCGGAACTCGCGCAGGTATAGTCGATGAAAGTTGCTGTAGGGGGCAGAGAGGTTTTGGCGGTAGTGTTTGTAGAAGTTGTGAAAGTTTTGCAACCCCAACTCATCCTTTGTATCCTTGGCGCTGCCTGCAGAGGGCTTCTCAGTGAAACTGAACGTCACGATAAGCGCCAGGAAAATAAAGAAGGCGACCGAGTTGAGAACGAACTTGATGAAGGGGGTCCGAAGAAAGGATCCTACCTACAAAAGCAAAGATTTATTTACATGCACTATACATTTTTGCACTCACAAGAGGTCATATGCTCCAAGGAGTTGGGGCGTAGTAATATGCGACCAAATGCCATGATATTGCGTAATTCAACTCCGAGGAGCATACGACCGTTTTTATCTGAAACCAGTGTATATTGTATTTTTATATTCACCTTTTCCTGACAAGTGGCATGCCTGTAATAGTTATGCTTTAGTTGTGGACTATTTTTCCATACACACTGTTCTTCTGTATACGCGCTTAATGGGACCCGGCGCATGCAATATATCCACATTCGCTGGTGATGCCAATAGAGTTTCAATAGGTTTGCCTATTTGCCTATTGTTAAACATATTACTTTATTATAATGTCTTTTATCCGCTAAGTTTTCGTTTTATTCCGTTGACCTATTTATCAAGATATATAAACATAATTCTTTTTTTCCTATCATATAAACAGAATTTGTCGATTGTATCATTGAATATACCAGTATGATATGAATTATGATAAATATACAGTACTTATCTAAATAAATGTCTCTAAAATTGTCAGGTTTTTATCTAAACAACATAGTGCATATATGCTATATCATGTGGCCTTTATGAAGTGTGATCGTCTTATGGCAAACATGTTTCTATGTTGCTACTGGTCTGAGCAGAAACCGAACACTCAAGAGAGAATAAGATGCTTACAGCAGGTACAAATCTACTTTTTCAGTTTAGCTTCTTACGGAGAACCTTGAGGACGCTGTCTGAGACATTTTAGAATTCTATGCCTTTTGTTATCCTATCTGCCATTTACAGAACAACCACGGGAATCGTAGAAATTACCAGGACGGTTAAAGTGCATTTCAGTAAGACCTTATCTGTTAATAATGAATGGTGTAAAGTTCTATTTAAATCCATGAACCATTAGGCGTCCAAGGCGAAGATTATATGGGCGTAAAGCTTAAATTGGTACGACCTGAGAATTATTTGATAGCCTCAAGTGAATGAATGATATCTAAGTCCACTTCTTTTTTCTCCACGGTCACATCAGAACCTACAATATTTTATCATCGCATATTAGTAATATCAAGATAAAACATAACTCTAAACTTATTCGTTGTTGTTACAATTGTACTTACCTTTGATTTAGGTGCAATGAGATATATCACAGCGAGAACGGGGAAAATGGTGGTGAGGAGGAAGATGGACAGCGGTATCAACACCTTGGGCAGGCGCTGGAAAGCGTGCACGTCGCCGTACCAGATAGACGTCAGCTTCTTCTGACAACTCGGGTGTGCAACGAACTGAGGCATAGAAAACAAGATATAAATACTTCAAAGTCGTGTCTTGGCGAAGTTGTATGCTGTGAATTAAGGTCATACTAATAAAAAGAGAGAATGTATGGATAGCTATACCAGAGAACTTTAGATATAATTATCAGATAAGTTATATCGCTTTGCAAGGCTATAGGGGCTAGACATAAGTAATGAATGCAGAATATAGGTATTTATTGTATCCCTACCATGTCTAGCCTGCCCCAGTCGGGAACAGATAACCTCATTTATAGAGTCGCAGATCATTCACTCATTTGGAGGGTGTTTGGTTTTTTTACTGAGAGTTGGCTACTTTATCCGGTATATCCTCTTGATATACTGCTGCCCCTTGATGTTGTTTATCCTGTGGTTTGGTGTAGCTTTGGTCTGGGTCGTCCAACCTAATTTGAGGTTCTTGCCCTCTAGTTGCTTTTTGCCTGTATTTCTCTTCCATTGGTTTCATACGTCTCACTGATGATTTTCTTTTGTTCTGGGGCGCGGCACCATACATCCACTATACATACAGGGTATTTGTAAATCATTCATCACCTGTTCTGTTCTCTGACTTGTGGTTTTGACCCCAGAACTTTACTCTCCCAAAGGGCTAGTCAAGCCAAATACAATACATATTTTGTTGTCAAAGAGGGACTATAGATTATCATATACTTCCACTGTACTATCTTGGTAGGGTTTGCTTCCCTAAGGTACCCTTCAATAAATCATGGGAAACACAAATGGAGTGGCAATTTACCGCTGCTCCCAACTTAACTGATTCCCGATGTTATGCGCCGGAGCCTTTCATCTTTATCCCTCTTCCATATAGTTAAATACACCTATATAAACCCTCGCCTTTAATAGATTCATGTACAAGTTCTTTGTTTGAATATATTTAGTGTTAAAACGAAAATCTTTGACCTTAGAGGTGAAATCAGTTCTTGAAATCAATTAAAAAGAGCATGCCGAATTTCGATGGATAGATTATGAATCTATCTGCCCACGTCCCTGTCGCATTTTGTATATTCGCTGTGGTCTATTTAGTACTAAATGTTGTTCGGACCAACTACAGACAGGGCAGTGGCACCATTCAAGCCGACTGCATACTATACCTCCATCCGCACATACCGACATGTGGTGAACATTGGCCGGTACACCTCCCAGAGATGAACCACACAACATCTTTCCCTCTAAGAGCCCGGTAAGTGGTCGCTGGTTTTTTATCTGAGTGGTTCTTTATCATATCAGGGGATTCCGTCCTTGCCTTAGGCAGCGCTTGCCGGCCAGGTGTTATACGCATGCTCAGTACTGACGTCAGACGATGATGACGTCTACAGGTATGAACAACTCAGGATGATACCCTAGAGCATCCTTTGAATAAAGCCAGACAACACCCCAGACAAATCAGAGATTAAAATGTGTGCAAAGCATACCTCAGAGCGATATGCTATGTTGATAGCCCTATATAGTAATCAGTGCTCTCGAGCGTGTATGTTTGATGTCTACATCATAACGGTATGACACTGTGAATAATATATAGTGTACCCATTAGCCAGTTAACAGCTGCGTGCATTTTGAATGTAGATATTATGATAGATAATTAGTCTGAAATATATCAATTAGAAATACCTAAACGTGTATATCTAATCCAGTTTGGGAATTGGTCAACAATTAGATATAGGTGAAGGAAGGGTTGGAGCATAATTTTCTGCAATTCTTAACCCCAACTCAATATACATGTTATTGCACATGTCTTTATCATATAATATGTATGTGTTGCCCAAAGTGCATACGTATCTATGGAAAAAGGGTAGTATGTGGTGCTCAAGAACCATTTGCTATAGATAGTTCTGGTGCATCTTGCCTGGTTGAATACGTTTTGGTGTGATCAGTATTGGCCAATTCCGACGGGTTTTCCTCCCTTTCTTCTCTTCCAACCCACGTGACAACCTGCTATGGTAAAAAGTCTCAATCAGAAGGCGCCTTAAGCGAATAGTGATCATTGTCTCGTTATGGAAGCATGCACATAAAGAAGGCCAGTCTTGGCCGCCCGGAGTCAAGTCTACTCTGAAATAATGAGACTAATCATTACGCCGCAGGCTCCCGCTCAGTCCGGCACCAAATCAGTACATTAACCCCTTATAAACGGCAGCTGTCGATAGCCTGCGTTAACCTCTCGTGCATAGTTGTAATTCCACGGTATAGGTATTAACTTGGATACATAAATGATGACCATATTCCTTTGGTTTTGTATCATAAACCGATACACCACGAAAAGCTAGATACCGTCTAGTATCCGGTAGTGTAAACAAGACCGTGGCGATTGCAGATTGTCTGGTTACATCAGATTTTACAATTAGGCACCACCTGATGACTATTTGATACGCTCCATGACGCCCGCGACTATTTTAGGCGGGCTTGAATTAGTCTTCTACACAGGCGACGATTTTGTGAAAACTTATAGTCGTCAGTGTAAACGCTCGAGTACATTCTGAGGTCGCCAACTTTTGCGGTGGACATTGCCATATGCCATATCCCAGGCAAATCTTGAAATTGAGGGGTTTCTGGTCCGTCTCCCGGCTCGACCTTTTCATGGACTACTATTTCAAATCTGTTGTCGGTCCTTTGGTTTTTATGTGGAGAAATACAAAACATTTTCCAAATTTGTATATTCATTCATAAAATCTAAAAGATTCAAAACAAAAAATGGATATATCCACAGTGATATATTGCCGCGACAAAGATAGGGAGAGACTGTCCATGTACTCCCCCTGACAAAGGTTTAGAAAAGGAAGAGCATATGAAATAAAACTTACCGCACCGCACCTGACAGGATTTGAAAGAAGTCGAAACCACGATAGAAAAAATATAAAAGGACTGACTCTTCACACCTGCCCCATACACACATATTGTACAAAGTGGAAAACACTTGGGAAAGGCTGCATCATGCATTGTCGGGACAAGCTTAAAAATTTATTCCTACACCTGAGCCAAATAAGATTGGGTAGTAGTCGTTGGCACCCCATTCCCCAAAATGATTTGACAACAGAGCCCTCCCCTTTCAAAGAGGTCTAAACCGACAGCCAATCATGGACTGCTTTACTACCAGCGCATGGGGCCCTGTTCAATAAGACTGGTTAGATGGGTGCTGGATGACTGCATCGTTTTTCATTTCTATAGAATGCAGAGAGAGAGACAGAGAGAGTATATCCAATGCCACCATGGTGTAATCCTGTTCACCCTCTGATGTCTACATCCCTCACTCAGGTCCAAGGTTGAACATGGATCCTATATAGGCAGGTGTATAACTGGCTGGTTGGCTTAATGCAAAGTGGGATGCAGCAAATTACCCACCGACTGAATGAAACCAAAACTTTTAATTATTCACTTACGGAATTTCACGCTTATTCTTAAAAATGGATCCTGTCCACTTTGACAGTGACAAGTTAAAACAGCGAGAAGAACAAAAGATATTCATTAAGAACGGCCATTTTCTACTCTACTCTGTGTGTTGGTCAGTGCACAGCGCATCTGTTACTAGTTGAACAACAGTTTGAGGCACGCACTTGATGTATAGAATGAATCATTGATGAGTACCAGGACAGGGTGTTGTAACATTTATCTCTTTTTCTTTGTTGAGCTCGAGCTTCAGTCTGAGTCAAGTGCGGGCTGTAACCAAGCCTGTAGGGTTGCTACCAAATGTTGGCCTTGCACTACGTACTCACCTGTTTCTCGTTGTACTTGAGCGCCAGTTTGAGACGTGTCAGCTTGCCGTGGTTGTCCGTACCGTGCCCGTATACGCCCTCATTTAAGATAATGTCTAACTCGTCGTTTCCTCTCACGTGGTCAATCAGCTTCACCACGTATTCACTCAGCTTCTTTGCCAGTCCCTCATATTCCCCCTGAAATAAAGCATATTCACAAGCTGCATTAGTTACTGTGTATTGTGCCTTAGAGTGGAGACAAAGCAAGCGAGATGACCAGTAATTTCTGGAATCGCCGGCACAAAATGGCCTGTATGTGAGCTATTATTTCATATTTCGCCTGGTTATTGCTTCTGAGACGCTAAGTCATCGATGGGAGATATTACTATGACATGATATCACACACACATGCTATTTTGCATTGGAGATTCACCGACATGAGGGCTCTTATGTGCTTCGCTGTGGAGGGTTTCTCGAAGGGCTGCTCTATTACTTATATACATGGTGGTTTCAATCCGGGGACACATCCACGAAAAACGCACCGATTTCTGAAATCGCCAACACAAATGGCGAGAATGTGAGCTGTTATTTCACATTTCACCCGATTATTGTTTCTGAGATCCTAATTTTTCGATGGGAGACTATGAAATGATATACGCCTTTTTTGTCGGTGATTCTTGAAGTTGCAGCGTTTCTCGCCTGGTGTTTACCCTCCATTATCGACAGAGAGCTACACAGGAAAAGAAACGGAATTTAAAAAATTTAGGGCAGATAATAAGCAAAATAAATTGTAATCTATCCATAGGTCAACTGTTTTTCAGTTTTCAGTTTATAGTTATGTGTATCTTTGTGTGTCTCCGTACATAAATATAAACGAAGAAGTCTTGAACATTGTCCGTGTGTGTTTAATCCAACTAGGTCCAACGACACGCTTTCATTACCATAGTGAGAGAAGGACTGGTTTGCAGCTGACTTTGAACAGTGAATTTATTGGAAATGATGGATGTGAAAGCGGTGGGTGTGAAAGCGGCCACGGCTGAAGAGGTGTTGGTAGCATCGGCAGATGTGGTGGCGTTGGTGTTTAGTGGCAGCGGTAGGGTAATATCTGGTCAGACCTTGTCTATATGCACTTCTCCTAATCCCTTATAAAGAGAGATACCCAAAACCTTTCAAAAGAGTGGTGTTTTGAAAGCGTAATCTATTCAAAAAACGTTTAGAAAAAACAGAGGATGCTGGGTTTATTATATGTGTTTGAAAAAAAGATAATAAATAGGGTTTTAGAATGATTTTATAATCAAAATTGATGATATAACATTGGATTTTTCCATATACCAAGGACTTCTTGACTAATGGGAAATGAAATGAAAGCAACAGTGGTGTACCCTAGATACAGAGATCGGAATCATGGATAGTGGCATAAATATAACAGAATCAGGCGTATATATGACATATATGACTGCAACATGGACACTTATATACGCAAAATCATAGCCATATATGCTGGACGTATATTTATATATATGTATATATATATATATATATATATATATATATATATATATATATATGTATATATATATATGTGTGTGTGTGTGTGTGTGTGTGTGTGTGTGTAAATTACTATTTTTCACCCTGTGTAATCACTATCCCAGACGCAACTAGACTCACATTCCAGATATCATGTGACCATCATTCTCCACTCACTTCCAATGGATTCCTCCACGGCCTTTCCAGCCGTCTACACAAAAAAAATTATATTTATTCACACTCCCCTTACACTCACACGTTATCTATTTCCACAATATATCATTTTCAATAGACCTCAAATATTACTGCGTTAGTTAATATGAGTCTCCCACTCCTCCATTGGAAATGACCTCTAGAATATAGATAGCCACACTCTAAAAGTCCTTGATGGAATGCATGAAATGATATATTTGTGTATATAGAGAGGAGTCTTGAAAAAAGTCGATAGTGAGTAAACGCTAATAGACCTCTGTCAACACAATGCAAATTATACGAGTATACTCTGGTAATTGTCATCAGTGTTGGCTGTGATTGTACATATGTTTTGACCTGGCAAAAGTACTATGTCGCTAGGAAATTAGATCTGCTGCTTTAAGTTGTTTTCCCTCCATGAGAAACGATCATAGACACTGATCCAACGTGATATAAATACAGCCAACTGATTAATGTAATATCCCGCTCAGTATGCGCGCCCAGACAGATCTGGGACTTGGTTATCTAGCTTTGTGACATGTCTGTGACACCATACAGACATTGGGGTTGTCTAGTTTCGTGACAACACAAGTAGCTACCCTTAGGGTAAAACAGACCCCCAACATAAAAATTAGACAAATCTACACATCATGGACCTGTTTCAATAGTTTTGTGACACCCTTTCAGGACGCATGATGCCTACCGTGCTATTTAAACATGATGCCTACAGGCACCACCACATTAAAGACACTTGGTGCCTTGAGGCATCACTTCTTCAATATCTACAAAACTGTTTTAGCAAGGAAACCAATGAGCAATATACATTAACCCATTCACGCCGGGTGGTTTCCGCACTAACAGTTTTATGCAATAAGATTTAAAACTTGGCTCAATAACGACGAAACTTTCATCGGTGGTAGGTACAACATCATAATCAATCTTTAAGGTGAAATAAAAATTGATATTAAGGATCACATGTCATGTAAAAAGATAAACTTTCACGATTAGCCTCTAGAAACCCAGCCCCTAGCTGTATCAATATACCCCGCCCTTTGATCGTTTCTCTACCACTTGCACCCGGTGTGATGGGGTTAGATATTCATAAAATGTAGGCGTGCCATAATCTTTAGTATTTTTATTCAAAAGAAATATCGGAGGTCACCTCTCTACTTGGGAGCCCCTTAATGGGACAGAATCCCGAAAGAAGTACAAACAATAAGTGAAATTGCTTACTTTAAACTACGTGTGAAAAACCTCCTTTTGGAAATGCCTGACATAAATTGATAATTGTGCCACAAATACTGACTAAGCCAAGCAACAACATGTTTTGTCTGTCCTGTCTGTCCTGTTTGTCCTGTTTACCTGTTGACTGCAAAGGAAGAACGCCCCATACTGGGTGAATTTTGTACGTCTTATACTGAATAAAAAAAATATATATAAAAAAAAATTTAGGATTACGTATCCTATCACGTGATTACAAGCTCACGTTAAAGGTTTTGGCGACTATGTGCCTGTCCTCTAGCAGTATGCACGCACACTGCCATCAACGCCCATCTTACGAAGGTAGCCCGGCCACAGGCACCCATCCTTGAGTGAAAGGGTTAAGACTTCTAAGAGTGAAATCCACTGACACCTAAGCTCTAAGCCTCCTGTTTGAAGGTATCTCTGATCCTAAAGGGCTTTGATGATCGAGAGCCCTAGGGGAGGCTTGGCATATTTTTTTGAAGTGCTTTAGACTTGTCTATAACTTTTACCGTATATTAGAGTCTCTGTTCTCTGTTTGTATGGAAACTGAGGCAAGCATAAGGCCTGTTTCCATTGGCCGACGAAAGGTGTGTAGAGTTTTTGAAAGTCTGTCGGTGGTGCGTCGGTAAAGACGAGTAGTAGATTTCACTCAGTGACCAAGCTTTCACTCAGAGGTGGGTGGTGCCACATTGCATAATCTAAGCAGAAAAAGTCGTGGGCCATTTCACGAGTTGGGTCATTTCCATCGTCCGATTTTGGGTCAGCAGTGTCAAAAGTCTGTCACTATCAATTACTAGAAAATAAATCATCCAGTCTATCCTACCTCAATAAACACTCCACCATTTGTATGCTGTTGCAAAAATCTATATATTTTCCGTAACAAAGAAAATCGACATATCATTGCTTGAAATTCCCGAGGTATCCCATCAATGAATGTAAATCGAAAAGGGAGATAAATTCCAGACCCTGTGTGCTATATGAACTATAACCACGCTGCATCTCTTCATATTAGCCGAGTAGTATATGGTAGGAGACACGCGCTGAGAGGTAGCTGCCACATATTTTCTCACTTTATGCTCCGTAGAGGTGACCTTGGATCGGGTCCAGTGACGGGACGAACACTAGTGGTTTAAATAGAGACTTGACTCGATCCGACCGTTGTGTGATGAAGCAAAGGGATTGCCTGGGGTGGGTAAGCGGGCGAGGGGGAGGAGGTAGTAGGGGAACGGTGAAGGGGCTTGGGTCTTGCGCTTGGAGGGACACGGGGTGACAGCCGAGCCTGATGGATCAGCCGGTTCACACAGACCATCATGTATTTTTCTCTCCTACACTAACGTGGGAGAGGTGGGGCTCTAAAATGAAACAGTCTGATTTGAAAGTATTGGCAGCGGGGTGTGAGACATTTATGGAAGGCCGGGACGGTTGGACCAGTGACAACGGTAGAATGGGGAGCTGGATTTTGAAAAGAAGAATGTCGAGAAAGGAAGTTGAAAACGAGAGTGGAAACCAAAAAACAACCATAACATGATAATTTGAGACGAAGGTTATAGTGCAGTACATTGGGAAGGTGGGGAGAGGAAAGCGGGATTTTGTGAAGAGCATCATATGTAAAAGGGAACAGAGGAGGAAGCAAGGAGGTCAGGAGAAGAGACAGACGAGGTAATGTTAGAAGTTTATCTGCAGGGAGTTGAAGAGCTGACAGTAGTGGAATCGATGAGGAGTAAGCAGGAGTATCTGAGGAAGAAAGGGGACGAAAGTAGGAGGAATTACATTAGGGAACGGTTTACTAGGTTAGAATGGGGACAGGTGGTTGCTTTATAGTAGATCAGAGGGAAAGAGACAACTGAGAGGCTAGACATGGGGTTTGGAATAAAGGATGACAGAGGATCACGGAAAGAACATGAAAGAGCATTAGTAAAGGATCGAGAGTTAAGGCTTACAGCGGGCACTGAGTAGTCATCGGCAGCCATTTAGCGGACAACAAAAAACAGAGAATCGGGACACTCAGAGCTATATCAAGGCACTGCCACCAGGGAGTTGGCCCGTTCGGTTAAAGTGTGTTTAAAGCATTTAAACTAGTAATGAAATTCACAAATAATTACTACGCCGCTTGAGCCAGATGGGAATAGGCACACTAGATGAAAACTAGGAAATAATTATTTGTAAGACGTAGTTCTGGTATGGGTCTGCACTGCAGGTGACACGGCAAGTACACTTTGCGTAGTCACTCATATCCGGCGTTTACACTAGACGATTATAGGCGGCGATTCTTGACTTTTGCACCACCTCACCTCTCAATGGCTAGAAATCGGCACATGTAAATAGTGTAAACATTCTTGGTCGATGACTATTGCGTTGATTAGACGATCTACAGTCGTCATGTTTTTAGTCTGGTTAGGGTGAGACAAAACATAGTGAGACTACTCCTGATCAGTCTATCATCTGCGGGGGTCTTGGTTGTACATATATTAGTCTGCCAGCCAAAGCCCACATTTCGTCAAAGTCTCGTTCAGTTTGGACGCAACAACTATGCTATGGTAAAATAGCACAAAAAATGACTTATGTGACAACTCGAGGACTCAAAGCCAAAAATTACCTGCCGGGTGACCACATTTCATCCATACTTTGTCTTGTCTTCTAGTCGACAGGAAGCTACATAAAACTTCCATTTGCAGTTTGAGACGTGGCTGCTACCGCGACTATTGAGCATTTCGTTCCTAACCAAAGGAGGTCCCCATCGGGACCCATGGGTGGAAGGTGAGGGTTCCCGCGGGACCAACACGCAGTACACCTAACGGGAAAAGAATATCCTAACTAAAACCTCAATTTGTACTGAGAAAAATCCTTTGTAGCGTAATTGCTAACTTCTAAATTCTATGGAATGTGGACCAGGGTATGTAATGCCACAAGCTCCCATGCCTTGGTCAATTCAAACCTTCAGATCCATCAGGGACCAGCAGAACCTAACGATGAAAAATGTCTCTACGAAGAGTATTGATCACAGCGACAGGCTCTTAGAACGTGGGGAGGTTCACTTATAGAAAACCCGATTTAAAAAGAAATTACAAGAAGCAAACTCGGGCTGGAGATCGATTGGAGGGTATTACCACATCCGCGCTTCTCTGTAACTGTCCCTCCTCTACACAAAGTGAATATGACGTTATGGACCACTCATTAGGTAACAGACGTCAATGAAAATTCACCGTGCAGCTGATTCTGAGCAATACCAATCTATCCGAATATCAAAGACAAGATGGTTTCACCTCGCCTAGACCTAGAATTTACGATAAATAATGCATCAAAAGACGGTTCCACAATCGAGAAAAATCATAATGAGTAAATATATACACTACTTATGAGAGGAGTGTTAATACAACTTGATATTAGTGCCTCGATTGACATTCTGTGATGATAAACTGTTATTTATATTGTTGTGGATAAAAGAAACGTGCAATGAGTGTTGCTATATAGGTTACGGTTCGCAATAAATCCCAACGGAAAAAGTAGACTAGGAGCAAAAGGTATGTTCATCATTGATGAATGAGCGTGAATGACTCTCAATTAAAAGGTTTGGGTAACATTCAGTCTATGGATAATATTCTCTAACCCACTTGGCTGACTCTAGGATCAAAACATATCTAGCTCCAGTGGGATTGAGTTATTTCGGTCAAGAGTGACTGGTCATGGTCAGCTGGGCACCCTGCTCCATTCCCAGTATTACAGTGAATAGCACGCAGATAGTGAAGGTATTTTTTGCAGGAGGAATCAAATCTGTATGCGAGCACTCTAACCTCTAGACGCGCTAACAAAAAAAACGTTCCTCAATACCTATAGTCAAACACTCTGCAGTAACATACCGCTGCTGGGGGTGCAGTAACTATAGTTGTTTTACCGAGACTGACGTGTTCTTACCTAGGTTGACAAATTGATGCAGTCTAGACAAATCGTAGTTTAGATGCATGAAGAAAACATGCACATTGAAAATACTCAATTAAGGTGGATATGGCTAACTGATCGGAGGTCAAGGACTTTAAAAAAAAAAAATATTTCAAGGTATATAGGACAAGAGAAACATGTTGCGGCTAAAAGAACCCGGAGTTACTCGTTGAGGATGATTAAATTTGATTACCTCGCCTAAAGCCTCGATAAGTAACTCTGAGCAATTCTCACCTCGTAACTTTGGATAAAAAGATCATAGGGCACATATACGCCATACAATATTGAGCATGCACACGAAATAAAAATTGTGACATTCTGATATCTTGTTGATGATGCATTGTTGGATATCTTTGAAAATGCCCAGGTCGATAAACACAAAGGATACCATGCTACACCCATCATGGAGGATGTCACAGCTGGGCTATATATTCACGCAGATATCAGACTACACTCTGGTATAGTCAGGAGAAGGGTGCACCCCAGAAGGTTCTCCTGTGATTGCGGTCCTGGACGATGTATAAATCAAAGTGCAATCTCTGAAGGGATCATGGCTCGTGGCTGTTTGATGCAGTAACTTTAGTGATTCATTGGGCGTCTGCGTTCTATAGACCACACCTAATAGTCAAAGTCCTCAAACAGCGGATCAACGATCTAATCTCGCCAAGGTTCCTGTTATGAAAGAGCTCAGAACGAACGATTTTTTTCATGATACCTTATCTAAGAAAACATCGTCTTAGATCCTCAAGATATTATTGAGAAAAACTATTAGAGTATGTGGTTTAAAAAGAAACTTTTGGTTAGTGATTTACAACAGGAGCCATACCCCTCAACTGGTATCAAAATCAGAAAAAAATCCTTGATTTACACCTGTGACCCTGCTTATACACTGGTGAATAAAGACACAATATTACCATGATTTCGATCTGAGTGGTAGCATTCTCCGCGTAGTTGACGCGTAGTAATACTCCGAGTGATAGCGAGGAATATTGCTTAGTGCCAACTACAAGGAGAATATGGCCACACAGAACGAAATCATGGTGTTGTTGTATTTTTCACTCCCCTTTCAACTAATCATTAGGAAAAGATCTAATTAAGTTATGAATAATATTCTACCAAAACTCACAGGACAGCATTTTATATAATTTCTTTCCGATACTTCAGATACTAAGACAAGAAGTAAATATATTGAAATAGATTGCGGTGAACGGAGAACTGTGGAACTATTTCGTTATGTAATACTTCTTTGTATAAAAAGATGGGAGCTACACAGAGTTATTGTCGGATAATAAAAAAAAAAAAGCCGAAATATAGGCTGTGATATCTGTCAAATGTGAAGGAATGTTATAATATAACTCACCCGGTAATGTTTCTCCCTCGCCGCAACGTGTCTTAACTCCTGGCCGAGCTCGAAGGCAGTCAACACAGGATCGTCACTAGACAGGGAGATATAAGCCTCACTTGACAAACCCTTATAGGCATTAAGTCTGGACTTGGCGTACCTGAGCTCATCCTGGGCCACCTTAGCCTTACACGGGTGACACTTACAACTATATTCGTGAGGTTTCTCAATCCTCTGCCCACGCCTGATCAGCAGGGACACAATCTCAAAGCGGTTCCTCTGTGCTGCTAGGATGAGTGGAGTGGTTTCAGCCGTGAACTGGGAGTCTTCACTGACGAGGGACATGTAAAAGTTCCCCGAGGAGTAGAGTTCCTCCTGCTTCTCGAGCTTCTCATAGATGGGGTGTTTGAGGATGACTTCGGCGATCTCATCGTGGTCAAGGCTGATGGCTAGCAGCAGCGCCTCGTACAGTTTCTTTGGCTCTGTCCTGTCCAGCAGGAGCTCCACGATCTGAGAACAGAAAGAAGGCATTTTAATGATTCAAATCTATAGTCAGGACATAGAGTGTGGCATAGTGTTCTATATCTAATGTCAATTGTACTATTTAATACATAAAATTATATATTTGCAACAACAAATAATTGCCTGAAGAAGTCCCATGAATGGGACGAAACGTTGCAAAATAATACTGAAATGTTCCCCTCCCCAATCTCGATGTTTATCAAATCCCATATTAAAATATTAATACCCTAATCAACTTGTCTGTTTTTTTGTGGATTTAGAACCGACTTAATATATAATTAAAATACAGCGTTGAATAGACTGTAGGCGCATGGGATACCAAAATGTCTCCTCGACATTCATCATGCGGCATACCAAATCATATTCTTTACTAAAGATGGACTCAGTCATGAGACAAGTGCTCATGAATGCTTGTTGTATGATAAACACATCTGGATGAAAAAGAAATTGCGAAGGTCGTAACTATTTTACCCTTGATAACACATGAATTATTTGTAAGTAGTGATATCATTATAATCACAGTAATAATGTAATGCCAAATATTATTAGTCTTAGTATGGCGTTTCCACCTGACGATCCTGGCCACCGATTTTGGCTTTTGGCACCACCTGCCGACATATGCCACTTTTAGGGCCCATAATCATCAAGTGGAAAAGGGGATAAATGTTTCAGGTCGACGATCTTTTATCCCCGTGTACATTAAATTGGTGGCAGGCTAATGATTAATCCTCTGGCTCAGTCATCGACCTTTACCTTTTCACTGTAAAAGAAGAGCCTTTCTCGTACCGACGACGATTTTAACAGTAACGCTCTCTGCACATATAGGAACCCCACCAGTGTATTTATCGGAAGTATACACTCAGCTCCAATGTAGGGTTGATTTTCAGGATAGGACCCATGTAGCAGCATAGACATTTTCTCAGTTACTTTCATTGCAAAAGTAGAAAAATCAATCGTCAGGTGGTAGCAGTGTGTGCATTGTTGGGTCGACAATGCTGCACCGTAATAGGTTGATGGCAAATTACAAATCTAAGAAGGAGGATAGAAATTAGTCGATATCTATGTTATAGGAAGCATAGATGTTAGGATGTGGATTTCTCTGGCAAGATAAGCTAAGATAACGTAGCTAAGCGAGAGGAAACTTGATTTTTGTCGGATAGGCTTGGCGTTTACATTAAAAGACTGGATATCAATATCACTGTGCATGACACCTTACATTTTTTCTATTGGGCAAAAAGTGTCTCTCACATAGGTGAGTTGTTCAGACCACTTAAAATACAAGTATTCAGCATTGTCCGTCGGACGTTACAGCACAATACTGCAGAAATTTGAATGAAATGAGATGAGAAATTGGTCGGTATTCCACCATAAATATGCTGGATAAAACAACAAATAGATTAGAGCGATTTTTCGAGGTAGTGTTTTGAATACTCCTTAGTTTTGCTACGGCGAATTTGCTACGGTAATTAATTCCACTTTCTCACCCCTCTAAAGTATGGACTTTTTCAAACAAAAGCATTATTTTTTCTGTATTGTATGCATTGAATCTTCTCACTAGTTTTAGTCCTACGTTCAACCTTTTCATTCCTCTCTGTATGATATCTATATTTAAACAATGTTATTTTTTCAATAAGAAGATATCTTACGTTCCTTTTCCATCTTTGCCACTGAGAACCTATTGCCACAATAACCTATGGCACACCTGATTCCCTGATTATGATTTTAGAAATTACTTTTCTTAAAACTTTCAATTAGGAAATAAGAATATTCTATGATTGCGAGAATACTAGAAACATATACTTGAACAGCTGCTTTTTGAGTTAACAGTAAATTCCGTAAACAGGTTCTCAGCTTACAGAATTTAAAAAGTCCGACACTTGCCGATTTTACGATTATGTTTACATCGGGACCCAGGTAAAGTGGCAATCTAAATCCAAGGTAGTTATAACGTGACCATGTATTCGGTACCACACCATTCGGTCTCAAGTTTAACATTGGTACTGATCTGATTTGGTGTTGATACCCAAAGCACATAGTTTTCTGGATATTTTTAGTACTGGTAGCAAAACCATTTTCTTAAAACCAAACAGTTAAATTATTCAGGTCTTCCTGGAGTAAATATCGGAGATATATCAGGAACGTGCAAAATCGTAGACATATGTTTAATAAGACATGCCAATTCACTACGCATCGTAAAGGGTTGACGGGAAAAAGTAAGGTGACCATGATCCCGATATGCCCCATGATATTAGCAGGGCTAAAGTAATCTTGAAGTGTCATCTTCATTTTTAGATATATGATACACTGTAATTCAGGAAATATCGCATAGATAATACAGAGTAAAGTTCCTATGTATAGTTTCCTCGTTGTCTCGTTTACTCTAGCACTTAAATACACCCTATAGGGCGTCCGAGTAAGTTTTGGCTTGGTGATAGGGTATTCCACTCCACTACACCCCTATAAAAAGTACTTTTCTTATAGAGTTCAATCCCAGCCTGCAGGTTCCTGGAATGGACCTCAATAAATCCCCCGCGTGTACTGATCTGAGATATATCCATTCTTAAATGACATTTATCATATACAAGTTGCACAGCGATTGTATCAGGCCCTAGTTTATGTTGCTTAATACTGTACACCCACTACCGCCGTTTCATCAAGATAGGCCTCCCGATACACTACGATTAGAATTACCTAACATAGAAAGCGGATGTTCACCTACTACAAAAGAAAAATATACCTCCCGATGGGCTACGATTGAAAAAGGTAAGTGACAGAATCATAATTCCGACAGAAAATTGGTTCACCAGAGCTTTTTTTCACCTGATGGGTCATTAAGCTCAGCAGTGCGAAATACACCTACATACACTGCACTACTCACTGTCACACTCTCCCTGCACATTCACCCCTCACTTCACCATCGCATCTCCGGTGCACCCCTCTCATAAGATCTCACACTCTCTAAGTAGTATTCTGTACTCTCACTACGCTCTATGGGAGAATAGTTCTTAACGAACTAGGCTTAGAGCCTTGAGAACCCACTGGCCTGCCTCCCGTGCTAACGACGTACATCAATGCGACCCAAAGATTCCTATAATCTCCATGATACCACGTAGCAGGAATACTGTGTGCCAGTGGATTTTCAAGGCTCTAAGCCTATGTCGTTCAGAATTCTTCTCCCACAGAACGTAGTGAGAACCTTGTACAGAAAACCACTTAGAGAGTGTGAAATCTTATAAGAGGGGTGCATCCACCAAAGGTACATTCACTTATACATCTACACAAATCTTTTTACCACCAAACCCACCTACACCAAACATCATAATTTTATTTTTCAATGCATTCAGTTGACCCATTCCTTCATCAAATTTTGTATCATTTTATCTAACAAATACCAGACAATTGTTCAGATATATTGATTAAACAAGTATGACCTAAATTAAATAAATATTTATTCCCCACACTCACTCTCTAAATTTCATTTCGTGCTGCGTTTACAGCCTAATAATTAGTTTGAGACAATTATACCATGTTAACAAAGACTATATATCTATAAGCGTTCTACCTGATTTTGGAATATTCCGTCTAGTATTTTACGTTTTAAGACAGATAACTGCCCGATAACACATATGAACCATAGGCTGCACTACACTATCGTCACTATGCATTGTAGTGCATCGTGAGGTCTTGTATCGTAGTCGGTGTCCACCCCCTTTACATTATGCTAATATAAGAGTGTGGTTCCAGGAATTCTACTCCCTTCACAACGCCTTTTGAGGCACAGAGCGTCCAGTATTGACAACCAACCAACAGAAACAGATAGTATCGTGTACCAGTCACGTGATCGTTATAGTGCACGTACAGTTATTTTTAGAACAGAAACAACAGACCGAGCCTTCTGGTTTTTCATTCCCTGCTCAGCCAAGCCCGCCTCCTGGGATTTCCCTGCACCCCAATGCTCCTGGCTCTACTTCTCCACATTACCGTCATCTTTTCCTGTCGTCCTCATTTCTGAAATCTTCAATCTTTTGTTGCTATGTTTTTGAATGTTATAGCATTATTTATTATTTGAGAGTAACAATCATCGGTGATCAAACGGTTTGGTACGCAAATTTCAAAACATATTCATATGGATGGAATTATAACAGTATGAACTTTTTTATGTGCCCTATAGTGCGTTTGTAGAAGTAATTGATATACTCTTCACTGCGTGAAAACCACGAGTTTATTGCTATATATGCGCCATCGCGGAAGTGCATGTATCGGTTGAATATTGTCTTGTTTTCATATATATATATATATATATATATATATATATATATATATATATATATATATATGTTATATAATCTATTATATGTATATAAATTAATTAACCGCTCAAGCATCTCCATTTATTCACTGCTGTATTATATCTGGTTACGTGGTATATTGTTGATGTGTAACTAGGTAACTTGGGTTACCAGGTAAATAATTCCTAGCGCAACGGGTATTCCGCCGCTTCAAGTCACCAGAGTAGGATTTTTTAGTCTTACATCTTTAGTCATCTTGATGTATTGTTCTAGATGTTTAGGCTATTCTGTATCTGTTTGAATAAAGCCATGTTTTGTATTATTAACGCCATCCACGCCTTCCTATCAATTCTTCATTAGGTTAATATAATATTATATATATATATATATGCCCGTATTTCATGCCAGCGTATGAGGCGTATACAAGACTGTTTCCTTTTGAATACGAACGCGTCTTGGCCGTATTTCACACCTGGCATATACGGGAGGAAATAACCTCGGCATGATAAATACGCCCGGCGTATATGTGTACCAATAAGAAATTAAGTAGGTGTGTGAGGCCTCTGCCTATATACGGCGGGTATTCTGAAACACTGAAACCCCTTTCAGAGCCTCCTGTTAGCGCTCACCACCTCCCGTCAGCACCCGCCGCCTCCCGCCCCTTTTTGTTTGTAGTGTCACTCCCCACACTCTCAGTGAAGCCCTCCCCCCCCCTGACTAATGGCAAATTAAATATGCTACCAGTAGTGTCCCAAAGTGGCAAAGATCGGAACTATTGGATAGTGGTGTAAATACAACAGAATCAGGCGTATATATGAAACAGGCGTGTATATGAATCAGGCGCCTACAGATGAGGCGTATACACACGGGGAATAGGATTACCTTGTATACGCAAAAGCATACCTATATACACCGGGCGTATACATATATGAAGTGGTTAGTTTCGTGCAGTGCTTGTGGTTTGCTAATTCAGGGAGTTAAGGCCACTGACCTCCCGATATGTTCCGAAATGGTCTACGATGGACCTCCCGATACAAAATCAAACATGTTGGAATGGCGGTGCCTAATCAGGACCATTGCAGAGTATTCTGCCTTGAAAATCAGCCTCACGTGTGGACTACTGATTAGAAAATTCTGGAATGAGACAGGAGATCCATTTGCCCGTATTCCCTGTAAATATGGTGATTTTTGTTGAAGTTCAAGTGTCTCAAATCAATATTTTTTTAAGTTTGACTCGGAACAGATTCTTTAGCGCCTGCAAAAAATACAGTGTTGTTTTATGTGGCTTGGGAACCATTATCGATGAGATATTTCCTGAATTATAGTGTATCATATATCAACCGTGAAGATAAGACCTCAAGATATGCACTTGTGCAACAGAAAGTATAACAATTGCAGATTACCTTATTGTATTCCAGTACCAATTTGGTATGTCACATGTATATCAACTTAATAACACTTTAGATATACCTTTAGGCAACAAAGGGACACCGAAACTGAATCATAATCGTAATTGGTCAGCCAATACCGTTCTTAGTTTTAAAAACACCTCCCAGACTCGTTAAGATGTTGGATAAGTGTGTATGTACTTAAAGGAGTGACCAGGTCATAGACGGCCATGCCTATACGGTTAAGACTGATCTAATCTGGCTAGAGATCTACCTATGTCTCATATCTCTAAACACAATGACAGAGAACTGTGGACCTGTTCTGGTCGCGTCGGGCATGTTCAAAAGGTTATTGTGCATCAACCGCTTTAATGCCACCCTCAGGCAATAGCATTCGGGGTATGTTTGTGATGCATTGTGGCTACTCGTCATGCTTTTGGGCAAGATAAATGCATTATATACATAAAGAATTTCAAAATATGAGGTTTCTTCAAACATACCCATGACATAACTTACAAGCATATATATGTAAAATGGGACGTCCAGAGCGATCTTTAAGTTACATTGAACTATCAGAGGAAGATTTAATAATGATTTGGTGTCTACCCTACTTTTATTGTTACCTCATTGTGCAAGATCGGGCAGAATGTCCTATTTGGTTGTCCGATTCATGGTACGATCAAATCTTAAGCGATAAGTCTGATGGACTCTAATACATCAGAGAAACATCATAGGACGACAAATCTCGACCAAATATGTTACTCAATGTGAATATAATACAATATAGTTAATCTGCAGCAATTTGCAGCAGAGGTATTTGGTAGATTCCTGTAGGTACTTTGCGACCGACCGGGATGTCAGCGTTAAGCGCCAGATCCACTATTCGCATAGAATTTTCTTGCGATGCCAGGAGACTAAGTGACACTGTGGCAACGATGTGAGCGTGAGAAATACATGCGACAATATGAAAAGTTTTTTGCCGGTCCTAATTTCCAATGAATTCGCCTTAGTGGATCTGGCGCTTTAGCAAGCGATTAATACCGATTTCCACATGCTAACTACTGAGTCGTAGAAAATAACACTGATGCATGGGAAGGGGGGGGGGGGAGCAGAAGAGTGTGGTTTCCACCTCCGCCCCCTCCCCCTCCATCGTCCGACCCTACTCGCGCCGCATGTGACCGACTAATTACGAGTCTGATGATTAGAACCGGTAATGACATCATTAGAAGTGAGGTTGAGAGGTGGTTTGTGGGGAACCTTCATGCCCCAAGGTGGAAATGCTGCCAGGAACGGATATTGATTCAGTAATGGTTGCGTAGAGAGAGAGGTGTTGAGCGAAAATCTAGATTGAGGCAGTGCAGTATGAAACTTATTGTTGGAATAGGCGAAATGTTCCGAATGTGTAGGTGTGATGAAATCTATGTTTTGATCTAAGAGAACATGAAGATTAATTCTCATTGGGCTGCACCATATTCTGACAGCATACATTCGGAAGCTGTTAACGCCATTGCCCCAATATAAATCTTCATATTCTGGATCTTCGTATTTCAGCAGGTATCTGTCTACACCACTGTTCGCGGCAAATAAGGGTTGCTTATTCAAGTGTTGATATCGATTCTACCAGCAAGCAAGATCTATGGCCGCACATGTAATCAATATGTATCCACCTGATCCACCGCATTTTCTATGTTATATGTGAAAGATTTATTGGATTTTTCGAGCTGATAAATAGAATATAGAATGCCATTTGAGCCTATATCTTGATACTCAATTTTCAATGAGACATTGAAGGGGGCGGGTGAAGGGCAATTTTATATACATCACTACCGGCTTAACAACAGATTACCCAACGAAGACAGTGTAAACAACGATTCTCGGGCCCGTTTAATAATCTAGGATCTTACATGTAAACCTTTTTCTGTATGACATAGAGACCCAGGGACGATGTGGGTCAACTTAATTCAACATTTATGGACGACCTTATGGATTGCTAACATTGTCTTAAATATTACTAAACAAATTCCCTCGTACGAGTTACAGAAAGGGTCTTCATGTAAGATTAGATTTAATAGATTATTAAAAGGGCTTCTGGTTTGTGTATATTAGAATATGACCTAACCCTGGCGTTCCCACAGTGTTATCTTTAAAAAAGTAAACCCTCGAATCTAATTCATTTAAAATAGTTTTATTGACTTCAAAAGACATCATTCCTATTGGAGTTTTCATCGATTTCAGAATGTTACAGGTGACTCTGTTCGGGCATCGTTAATGTAAAGGCATCGACTAAAGAAAGCACCACAAAGGAAGTATTTCTTTCTTAAGAACGAAAATAATAAGAAACCTATCGGCTTCAGGGTCAGCTGATGCCAAACCGTAATGTAATGAAAGCTAACTGAATTACATCCGTTCTTTTTATACTACATTTTTACTTTCAATTTCAAAACGCTATTTCACGTTTTTTTTAGAATGACCTACTTCTGCAAAGAGGAAGAGACGAAAGACTAACTAGGAACAGAAAAAGAGTTACATGGGAGTCATGGGCTCAGAGAGATTCAGATCCATGGGGATCTATCAATGATGATCGATTGTCTTATAAGGTATGCCAGTTTTGATGGTAGGAGGAAACGGTCCATACACGGATTCAACATTTTCGCTGGTCTCTGCTTTGATATCACGGTTGGACCCTAGCCTTATTTACTCACTAAATCAATAATTAGTCGAAGGGGAATCCTCCAAATTATTCTCTCAAGCCTACGACCCAACATTTACAGACAGTTCACCTCTTCTTATCTAAAGTCTTTTATTTTGTTCTATAATAGTATCACAAAACCTTATTCACACCAATACTGTTTTTATTCTAAAATTTATAAAAGGCCTCAATGGACATTTTCTGAGATCCCACCGACCAAACATCTATTACCGTAGCCACGTGAATAAATCCACCATTATCGGCTGTCACGTGAAGTAATACACTCACAGACGGCCAGCTAAACCCGACAGAGTTCACAGTAAGGAAGTGTCTGCTATCGCCGAACGTCACCTGGTCCATGACGAGACACGGCGAGAGCTGGCGATATCAGGTCAGCCAATGGCAGGGTGGCTTGTGGCCATGCGTGGGTGGGAGTTGGGAGGTTAGCTAAAACTTGATCACGAAGGTTCCTACCCGAAAGGCCCGGAATAACTGCTCTTACACCGACCAACTCACACTCGCTCCATCTCGTCCACAACGAGACGACGCCTTCGACCGTTACGCTCCTAGTAGCAGTTCAGTGCATTATAGGACATTATTGGTCGAAAGCTGTACTACCGAGAGGGTGAGTAGTATAAGGGTGGTTGGGCACAACCTTGGCAATCCTCGGATCATTCCTCAGTGAGGGAATAGATTGATGTCCATTGCTGGTACGGCTCATGCCTCAGCTCCCAGCTATTCGCTCTAAGCTGGCACTATGATGAGCACCAATTTCATTTTCACAAATGGCCAAGCTACTTCTTGCTGGACGAGACAATATCATTCACTTTCCCAGAGCAGGCGAAGCAGAGACTTTCCCTCCCACAGTTGCTGCCAAGCGCAATCATTATAATCTATCACAATGTCAAACCCACGCCTGATTCCACTTTGTTTGGTCGGAAGTGGCCAGATTTGGATTGCTCGTCCGTTGTTTTCGGAAAGTACATCTCCTCTAAGGTTTGGAGACTTCACACAATTACCCGAACTTTTCTGTGGTCTTGATTGCTTATTACCCACTCTGCATCTTCATTTAATTTACTTACCCTTTCCCTTTGTCCTAACTGCTAGCTGGACCATTTCTACCGTCCAAAGACCTGTCTGCTTTGTCGTGTAAAATGCAAAGTGTCTTTGACGAGTACAGTGTTTGATCGTCGAAATACCCCAAATTGTGAGTTGGTAAAGTATTTGCCTCTCCATCTGTACATCTGTCTATTGTTTCTCTGTGTTACACTACATATCATATAATTCTCCCTTTCCTTTAAAAATCGAATTTGCAAAAAGGCATTGTCATTTAAGATGAACCACAATCCTGACTTCCATACAAAGCTGAAATTCTCCCCTTCATATATTGAGACTCCTTCTGTCTCTATCGGCTATAAAAGGCAGTGTGGAGGTCCATAATTTGGTGTAGTTTGTGTGGCTCTCACTTTAGGCAACCCTCACAATGAAATCCCTAGAGATCCACTAATACTTAACTCTCCTCATCCTCTATTCACCATCTTTAATTGATGCGGGAGCGAGTGGTCATTCAGGAATCCTCTGAAGGAATAAACTCGGTCTTCAGCAAATGCGGGGCGGTGCATCTTTAATGACTATAGATTCTGGATGGGTCTGGGCTCCGTTTGTAGATCCTTTATGTTTGTTTGATGCTCGGGAAGGGAACTTCATTTGGCATTGGATGTCGGGACAATCCTATATCAGGCTATTCATGTCTAGAGGACTGCCGGTATAGGACGTTAACGTCCTTTTGAACGACACTGGAGAGGTAACCTTTCGGGATTAGATACATTTGCATATTGATAATATGAGGACGGTTTTTTAAAAAGATATACTTGATTACATATCCTGCACTACAGAAGCGTAGACAAATCCAGAAGTGATGAGGCCAAAGGTGATGTCGAATTGTTTCTTTCCTACATATTCAATATATAATTTCTAACAAGAGTAGTGGCCTCTTACCTGTGCTTGCCCATACCGCTGTGCTTATTACGTAGGGACGAGGTCACTTCTTGGTGGATACATACACAATATTTAGTGGTCGTATTCTCCGAGGAGTTGTATCCGAGACCAGTCAATATCATATTCATAATTCAATATTACAAACTTAATTTCTCAAATAAAAAAAGACAAAGTGACCACCGATCCTCCTACGGACTATCTTGCATGCAAGGGACATTTCTACCGTAATCCCCACTCTATGTAGGCCAGGGATTACGACCATATGTAATCTCCCCCTTTGGATTACACACTCCGGATAGGTTAACCCTTTAAGGACGGCCACCTGTGGCAGAGCTGTCACCATAAGGATGAGTGCTAGTGACAGTGTATGTCTCAAAAGGAAGAACAAATTTTGGATAAAGTCCTAATTTCATTGTTCCATCACGTGATATTATTGGTAATCAATAATATTTCACTTATTTTAGCTTACTAATATTAATTTTGATATTATACCTATATTTATCATGTTTATTGATAAATTATTTCCTTGTAAAAACAATTTTGTATGTTTAAGAAAAATGTTGCCTTGAGGCATCATTTGGCCTGGGTCGGTTGATGCCTCAAGGCATCATTCGGCCTGGGCTGGTTGATGCCTCAAGGCATCATTCATCATTAAAGGGTTAAATATGGAGACTCCGTTTCAGGTGGATGATAAATGCTGATATACACTGTACATATACATCGCTGCTTACGTGTTTGTATTAAGGCGTATGGACGGATGAAGCATACGTATTATGTAAGGCGCTACTTACGTCGAGGTGCTCGTTCTCTACGGCCAGACGTAGTGGCGTACGGCCCAGGATGTCGGTACAGTTGACGTCGAGGTCGGTCTCCCTGGCGAGTAGTTTCCTAACCGTCGGGATATCACCCACCTCAACAGCGCGAAGGAACTCCTCTTCCTCCCGCTTCGGCTGTAAATAGATATACAAAAATCTATCAGAGACTCACAAGTGCGAAAGCTTTCGGATGAATATCGTATTAGATCATGATGTCATACCATATCAGTGTGATTAAAATCGTGTTCAATAAAAAAGAAATGAAATACCATGTTAAATCCGGAATCTAATAAAGGCGGCTTTTTTTTAATTATTAAAAAGAGGTTGGTAGGGCTGAGAGGCAAACACACAGGAGACTCTAAGTCAGGGAAAAGCCTAAAATATCATTGTCATATTGTTGGCTTCTTTGGTAGGTGTGATGTGGTGCTGTTTTTATTATTTCAATGACACAGCATTAAAGTTAAAGAAAACAAATGTCATATATATGAACTGAAAATTAGACGCATATTGCTGCACATTGGATATATAAAGGTACATGATACCCCTGCATAGAACCTTCTCTGATATTCCCCCCATGCCTCATCGGTAAATTACTTCATTGTATATGTAATAAGTAAAAACAGTCATAATACCAATACCCACATACTGCTATAGAGGGTTGATATGATAAAGAACAAAGCAGTTTATTACATTTGGGTTGATAGTGATCTAAATGGAAACCATTCGTCTCAGAACTAGTTTGCTCTATAATGTACTTGCTCATCTTACTTATTTTATGTAAAAGGTGCTGATATCTGACTGGTATCAACAAGCAAGATCAGTAAAACCCCAATTGGGTTGGATATAGACAGTGCTCGCCCTGACTGTGTTATGCTGGTTGTGAATTCGCATTGGGGCAGGTGCATATGCGGTTACCAGCCAAATACGAAACAGCAATATTCTTCGTATCTTATCTGATAACTGACTAATGAGATTATTTGGGAGCTGCATCTATCAGTCTCGTCTCTACCATTCCTGCTAACACCCAGCTGTCTTATATGGATATTTGTTAGCTGCTCAATTTACCTTCGTAATATTCTCCACGTCTTGCCTGTTAAAAGTAGACTTTACTGCGACAGAATACTATATGTCATATCCAAAGCTTTGTATATTATAATGCACCCCAGGTACATTATCCCAAGAGAGTGATTCTGGATTACCATCAATTCCGGTCTCATCTATCATATTATGTATTTGCCTCCTATCACTTACTACATATCACATTAATGGGAGAAATCTAATTTTCATCAGTTTCATTTGCTCTATATTGAAAAGGTCTTGCAGCCTGTTTTATTCCCCCTGAGGTATCTGCCATCCACATTCTCATCATATATGTATCCATATTATATGTGAATCCATTTTTCATACTGCTTTGGACACAAGGCTTGTAATTTCCGCAGCAATACAGAGACTTCAGTTTTTACTCAAAGGTAACTCTTTTATCGCTATATAGCGACGCGTACACATTTTTGTCTACTAAGGCCTCATTCGCACCTACATCTACAGAGGGCGGGGATCTAGAAGCTAATCAGAGTATCGCCTTTCATCTGTACACGTGGGAAATGAGCTGCGACCACACCCACTGACGCCTTTCACCTGAAAATTGAACACTTTCCCAACAAAAGGCAAGTGCAAAATGCAAAGCATACCAGCTCATAAACTGTTTCTATTGCCTTGGGATATATGAGAAAGCTTCCGGTGTATTGCTATTGGATTATTTCTAGCTCCGTTTTAGCCTTTATCTTTATCAATGCTCATAAAGGTCCGTCTATATATATCCATCAAGATTCAAGGATTTGTCTTTTATCTGCACAGCGTTGCCCCGCGTTTATACTAAACGCTCTTGTGTGACTAATTCTCAATTTAGCAACACCTGACGACTATGGGTCGTCGACATGAAGAAATCATCTAGTGTAAACACCCAATTCAGAAAACGGATCACGATCTTTGATGATCACATTGAAAAACATGACACGATCTGACAATTATGGCGACGATTATATGCTGACGACTATTTCAAAGAAGATTGAATAAATCGTCGACGATAACGTGTGTTATGCGTCGACGACTACGATATTCTGATGAGTAATACATACACCCAGCTGTAGTTTGGAAAAGATTAACCATCCGACGATTTTAGAAATGTGGCACCACCAAAGGCGAACAGCAAGAAGAAATACATTCTTTTAGATGTCAAATAAATGGAATTCATTTGAAGGACTGTGGACTATGGACATTTGGGTAGACGATTCTTGGTAACGATTTTCATCTAGGGAAACTACGATTCCTCGGTAAACCATCTGCAGTCGTCACGTTTTCAAATCGTCTAGTGAAAGCTTATGTCATATGTTTGGTCTCGATTCATCATCTATCGCTCCACCCTGGTTTTGATATAGCTATCGCATGCATATGCTTGGCTTCAGTCAGCCATCAGTCTTGTAGCTGACCACAGGCTCACGCATATATTACATGTGTATGGCTTCGGCAAAGAACCCATGTACATACCACCTTGGCAGTATAAGTATTTTTGGTTTCATTTAAATAATATTGCCGTTTACATCTCTATTTTCTGTTCACATCAAGAGTCCCTAATTCACTGTTTATGGGACAAATAGCTTCAAGCATCTGTTACAAAGTCTCCTGCCTAACAAGTTACTGCGTGTCTGGCATCTGCATAGTGTTCCTCCGGCCCTCTATCGGTATTTTTGACAACGTCAATGGTATCTTTCTAGTTGCTTATATCACGCATTGTATCTTTTCGCCATTCATTCAATTTGGGAAGTACATGACCGACCTCTTGTTCAGTAGGGTGAAAATAAATCCATAGGGAGGTGAGTATTTTTCTTTATGACTACGTGACGTCATCACCATCAGGTGACACTTGTGGTCGCGATACGAAGCACACTGCCTCGTTAACACAAATACAGTTTTAGTTAAATGGTTTATATGAGGTTCAAAAGTCATATTTCTCTCGAGTAGAACACCTCGATAACTATACGTCTGCACGTTTTGGAGTACTGTATGGTTTAAAGAAACTTGAAGATCAAGATGATTGGTTCTTCTATGTGTCTGTCCTGGCTGCTGGTACAACGTGATGTAGGTGCTAACCCGGCTTTTACACTCGCCTATTACAAGTGACGATTTTTAAATTTACCACCACCTGACGATTATGCTTCGCCAACGACTACAAAACGTTAAAACATTGTCCGAATCAGTACATATAACAGAGAGAAATGCACGTACAAACTGCCAAACACTGTAACTGTACCCGTGTCTAATATTTGGAGAGTGGCCCCCTTGTGTGACTCCTTACTATTGGATGCCTGTTCAAGACGCGGTGCATTCCTGGGCAGGCTGCGCACATTGACAGCCAATTAATAGAAACGGTACCATTGATTTTAAATCAGCAAAGGACGGCAGGCATACGGTGGTCCCAGACAGAGGGGCTGTCTTGTGGGAGATGGGAGGAGGGAGCTCCTGTCGTGCTGTGGCGTGGGGGCAGGAGACCAACGTGGAAATCTCAGTAGCGGTAATTGACAGAGACAGGCGCCTGCATATCACGTGATACACACCGAGGAACATACATAAAACATCTCGGTGAACATGAGAGAGGAGACGGGTTGTTCCTATGAGACATTATGAATGTTTTTTTAAGTTAAGGTGAATTTCTCTTACTTACTTTATTAAATTTTGAACGTGCATCATTAGAACTAGATACAACACAACATTCAGAATGTACGATAAAAAGAAGGGATAATTATAGAAGACGAATGGCAGGTTTGCATTTCAACAGAACCTAGATCTCATGTTGATTATTATATATATTCCCACATATAATCAGGTGTGAGGACTAGCTTTTTGGTTACCTCATAAGCGGAATTCACACGGGTGGATTCATGTACCTAACAGTGTATTTGTCTGAGATAATTCCTGTTAATATTCTGTACTGGGACACAATAGATCTCCTCGTCTGAATGCACACTTTTTTTTTATACTGGGATAATTGTCGCGGACAAATTCCCCTCCCACAGTACAAAATAAAGGCATTTTGATGAGATGAATGTGCCCATGCTGCAATTCAGTCTTTCTCAGTTTCAGGGATGTTGCATGATCCCAATTCACACTCGGACGGTCCCTGATTTGCCTACTAAGTTCCCAACCTTGACTATAGGAAGCTAGCATGATCACATATTTTTTCACGCCCCTCAGGAGGTTTTCTCAGAAGGTACTTGTACTGAGTCTCAAGGGTACTCGAGTCCCATGGTGAGTATTGGCACGAGAAATATCCTAACATTAATGACCACGTACCCTGCCACAGAGACTTTATATAAGCCTATGTACGAGATGCATGTGTCCTGTCATGTGAATATAATTCGCCATTTTTCTTTCAGATTGGGAAAAGCAAAAGATGGCACCTTGCGATTAGATTTTTGTACCACAGGAGAATTGTCTGAGACTAGGGATAAGGTGTGTAGTACACCCATGTCACTTTACCTCCACAATGCGATGAGTTGCGGGTGCCTCTGTCAATAAACAAATCCATACCGTTCTGCATGCACCAATTGGTTGCTTGGCGAGTCAGCCAGTCTGTTAGAATCTAATCAGAGACCCTGCACTTCACTATCGACCTTAGACTCATCTTCTATCTCAACACGATATTCTGTTTTTAATAGATTATCTTACAAATTTAACAGGGAAAATAGTTCTTATGCAATTCTACTCCAGTTCAGCTCCATGTGTGTTAAGCAACATTAGGTTTTCGCGTGTGAGCACAACCTGCCCCACACACTCCCACACCATCGGAAAGAAAATATCCTTTTCGTCAATTCCCAGCAAACAAATCTGAAGACACAGATTTCCCCTTTTGTTACAAAGCCTAAGCTTTATATACCATTAGCCCACATTGCCAAGGACCTCAAGGACTAATGAATCTTATTGATATACTATGTGTAGCTAAGAGCTTATATGAGGTCACTATGGTTACTTGATTGTACAGGTAATTCTATTTCGTCACACGTTTCGTCCATTTTCTGCAGGATATTGGGGCAATGTAGGGAAATATCCAATTATAGCTCCGCCAACCCCTCCTATACCTGACCAGAACCACGATGACAGGCTAAATATAGCCAGGTTAAGGCTGGCCTGTGATTGGCTGAAGTCCTGATCACGTGGGATTAGTGGTGCCCTCTGTGGCGTGCAGGATGATTGATCTGACAGGGTGACCCTGCCTAGGAGCGCCTGTCAACTCAAGCGGAAGGTTTCGAGGTTGGCGGCACAGAGCGAACACCATTCTTGTTATAGAGAATTTACCACCAGATATTGAGAAGTCCTGAAACAGGAACCTCTTCCTGACATGACCCATGCCTAGATGAGGGCTGTGTCATATGTCTTTCTGTCTGCTCTCTCTCTCTCTCTCTCTCTCTCTCTCTCTCTCTCTCTCTCTCTCTCTCTCTTTCACCATTGCCGTGCATATTCCGTTTTTATCATCCACCTTTTGCGGAGTCCTCATAGGGCGTCTAGAATCAGCCAACAGATTTTGACCACCCATAATCTCCGCGAGATTTCAGAAAAGTAGTTCCATTCAAAACAAGGTCATAAACCATCATACTGCTCGCTTTGATTAGCATACTGCTCGCTTTGAAAAATTACACGATCTGATTGGATAAGATATAAAAACACTCATATCGGCGGCACATTTTAAAGTGGCAGACAGCTGCTGACTCAGGTTTTCGGGAACATTTTAAAAACTTCCCGTAATGGCAAATAGAGCGTAACAAGTGATTATCGAGGTATTTGGCATTGTATTTTAACATGAAAACGGAAAGATTTAAATTTGTGAAATTAATCGGTAGCAACAAGATGACTCGCTGGGATACACAGCATAGGACACACAGGCAGACTGGAAGTCACCGTAACCAACGTCGCCAGGAGCAGGACAATGTCATACATGTGATATTGTCTTGAGATATCGTGTGTGCGATGTTGTATTTCAGATACAATGTGATATGCAAGACCCTTTATAAATAATGCACAGTGTCGCAATACTGCAATTCAGATATGCTGTATGTGAGATTTACAATGTTTTGTGAAATGTGAAGTAATATACAGAGATATAGTTAGTGTGACTGGATGGAATATGTCCCTCGATATTCTTCAAACTCGATGAGTATTTCCGACTAAAATATTGAGGAACAGATGGAATTCAGTTAGGCTGACTATGTCTCTGTACTATTGTATAGCAGAATATTATTGATAACGCCATTTTACAACTCATTGCTTCACGGTCTCACCCTACAGTGAGGCATGTCTGAATCATTGAATCCGCGAACATTTAACTTGATCGATAGTTCACGGGTGATCTGCTAGATGGAGATTGATAGCAGTGGTTGATGCAGAGAATAAAGTAAGCGCAATCACCACGAAATATCTGCTCGAAGAGTAGGTGGTAGCCATGACGTCACACAGTAACTTTTACTCCAAATTCAAGCGGACATAAGGCGGGGCATATTTTCATACATTCTAGTGTGATATTGTATGTTTAGGGCATGAATCCATAAAACTGAATGTTTCTTTATTTTATAGTGATTTCGGTCGTGTGGGTAGTGCTGGGTAATTATATTCTGTGAGTACATACTTCTGAACCCTGCCTCTGAATCAGGAAAATATCCGCCATTTCGTTTGTTTATTTTTAGTTATAATTATAATTAGTCAATAGCTTACGTGGTAGCGAGTGTAATATTATTTTCATAATATAAATCAGATATTCATGCACCGGTATATGACAATGGGGGAAATCTGGTTTTGGGTATGTGACAAGTGTCGTGTCATCCGTGTGCATGATGTAGAGTGTTTGGTGGGAATGTCGCCAGTTAAATGGAATACACTATGAGGAGAAATAGTTGCTGAGCCTGTATGGATGGAGGTTCGATTCCTTCCGTCCAGTAACTATGACTCAACGTCAGGACAGGCCGACGAGGACAACATTTCAGGCTTGGTTACTACGTTACCTTATCACCATATACCTCAACACCACAGAAGAAAATGCTATTTTGTTTACTTATTACGAATAATATTCTAAGGTCAAGCCAAGCAGCGTGCACTATTTCACAGAAGATCTTACACAGGTATATACTAAGACATACTATGAGGAGTGTTGTCGTGTTTTGTGTATGTGGTATACGTGGATGTGGTCGGTTGTAGTAATCTCGCACTATTTCTCATCCAACATGTACAGAGCATGATGTGGTGGGAAGGATATATAGGTAGGTGTGCTAAAGTGTAGACTTTGCTGGTTTAGAGATCATGGTCTCCAGGCGTGAAGGTCATTGAGCAGGGTTGGGTACAAGGTTAGTGGTATGCTCCAAACCTCGACGTGATCACAGTTAGCCACTTCTCGACCGCTGCTCGCTCTGGTGACGCTTAATGTAAACAAATGACCACAGTGTCTGATCAATGGACGTGGGCACAAATAGGCCCGCTGGGCGAGCGGCCAAGTGCTTTTAGAGCACGCTGAATGGTATCCATTAGTGACCCGTGCAACCCCAAGCCTCGAGCTACTCGGAGCTACCTGGGCCTAAACAGAGCTGCACGAAGCTGCCAAGAGCCGCTTGGAGCTGCTTGGAGATTTTCAGAGTTACTTGGAGCTGCTTGGTGCGCTTTGCAGCTGTATGGTTTTAGTTGGAGCTGCTTAGAGCTGCTTGGGTCAGAGCCGGGCCGTCTTGGGCATTGCTTTTGTTACTACGGGCCAGACTGGGGTACTCGGAACTGCTTGGATAGCTGCAAGGCGGATGGGTGGAACTTTCGTCTCCGGCGAAGTGCGGTGCCTGGATGTCACGGCCTGTGACGCCTGAGAATCTGCTAGGGGAGTGTAACTGTCCCATCCCGCATTAAGGCGAACGAATTCGCCATAACGCAGGCCCAACAACTTTGACATCTGCACACAGCAGTGCCACAGGACGGTGGCATGTACATATGACCACGGCCTCATTCTAAATGGCGTGTGTGAAGTGGCATATCAAGGTTTAGCGGATGTGTAGGGCTTCATATTATGATCTATATACGCCTCGTCGATTAGGCCTGTCTCTCACTTCCATACTTTCGACCTCTCTCTCTCTCTCTCTCTCTCTCTCTCTCTCTCTCTTTCTCTCCCTGCCTGTGTCACTCATCTTTCTATCATTTCACAAAACCCTCTTTTCTGCCTCTGTCTCCTCCCTTCCTCTCATCTTATCTCCCTCTTTTCCTTTCTTTCTTCGTCTCCCCGTTTCCTCACCTTTCTCTCACTTTGTGTCTTACCCCCCTTTCTTTTTTGTCTCCTTCCTTGTATCTATCTCTCTCTTCCTTTCTCCTACCGTATCTATTGCTCTCTAACTCTTAACTATGCCTCTATATATACCTCTCTACCTCTCTTTGTCTCTATCCCACTCCGTCCCCACTGCATTTGTCACATCATGGATAATCCCATCTGATATTGGCAGTTCTGATTAAAAGATCTAGCTACTAAGGCTTGATTGACTTTCGACCAATTGTTGAAATCATTCTTTTTGCATATTTCTTTTGATTTTTTTGCTTTCACTATTTACTTTTAACACTAAAACATCGTTTTTCTGTCGTATTGAGTCTAGTCATTCTATAAATCAGATACCGCGTATAGGGTTTGTATAGATGGAGTAGCGTAGAGGGAAGGTTACGGATAGGAGCTTAGGGGTTGGGGAAGAGAGGTACACACAAAAGAATAGCCTCAGGTAGAATATTTATATAGAACTGCATATAGAATCGACAATACTCCAGGAGATTGTATGCGCCGCAATTATCAATGAGGCGTAACCGAGTGATAATTATGGCACATCTAAACGAGTGGAGTATTATTTATTTTACGATTCTAGTGCAGTTCTTGATTTATCTCACCCCTTTCGCAGACACAAAATTAAGTACGGGAAATGCAGTAGTTACGCTCCAGTAAACATCACAAAAAGCTGTAATTGACGTTGAAAACGCCAGTGGAGAATATGGACGGAGACATAAGAAAACATTTAAAAACACACGTCCTTTGGTGACATTACGTCCTGATGAAAACACGAAACAACTTCAAAGTCTGCCCTGTCGACGACTATTGTATCAGACCGCGGAATACCCACTTCACTGGATATTTCCCCCACTGATCTGCATCTTTATCTACGAGATCCAGATATCTATACCTGTCACCGAAAAAAATTACATCTGACATTAAGGAATGATTGATCAGATCACATGTAAAGTGAGACCTAAAAGGCATACACCTTTCGAGGTAGTTAAAGAAACGTTCTTACTGAATCAATGTTGGATCTATGATATTTGTACATTAGCTATCTCCTGAACAAATATGTAGAAAATAAAAATGAAAGAGAATCTATATGCCAGCAACCTCTCAGATCTCAATATAGAATGAGGATGAGAAAATAATGGACATGAGCTATGGAAACAAACTCACAATTCTTATCATTACAAGAACTTCATAAAGAGATAAACTGATTCATTGTAAATAATTTTCGTATCTACTAGGTTTTAAAAAAAATTGTGTTTAGCAATAGGTAAGTGGCATCCATCGAAGATATGGCTGAGCTGTATGTCTGGGGCAATAGAGTCGATGGTACATTTGCCCCTCACCAACCGATTGTTTGATAAGTGCGTTTACGTACGGACCAATTCTTACAGTTGGGACCCTGGTAATCAGCGATCATTTCCAATTTGTTGCCTCGGTTGGATTGCTCGTCGTTGGTACTGCCATAATACATTGTCAGTACAAAGATCGGTCGACATTTCCTGTTCTCCTTCATCAATATTTCTTTGGAAGTGCCCTTTTGTTAGTCAATGCTATCAGTAATAATGATCCATCAAGGGAAATTCGCCCACAGAGTACCTATGGTACCTACTGTCATGAATTTTTCACTCAATTTTCATGATAAGAATATTAAGCCTCGATGATATTGAAGTTCCGTTGCACTAATATAGAACGGTCTATGTCAAGAAGTAATTAATCTTTTTCAAACATCTATGCCACATTATAGGAAGAAACACGCATGTATAAGTACACAATAGAAGTAACATCTATTGAGGGGTACTTATGAATATTGATATATTTAAATGATGTACCGTATGGTAACAATGCCAGTGTTTGTCTAGGAAATTGGGGTTCAACATCAACCTCCCTGATATCGATATTTTCTATGCATTTTCTAGAAGCCACATAAACTGTTGTGTGTACAGAGGGGAGGAGGGGGGGGGGGGCGTATTCTTACGGTTTCTAGTGGAGAAACAAAACAAATGATGCTATTGAGCTACAGCACTATCAGCATCGTAATAAAGGTAATGTGTATTTAGTCTATGTCAAGAACAGGGCCTAGCGACAGATGCTTGATCGATAAAAGACTATACCGGGAATCGGTGCTTGGTCAGGAAAATAGAGTCCTATCACTAAATATCAACTATACATTCAAGGGCCACCCATAGCTGTGTGATTTACAATAGTCACAGGCTGACCCTGGATATACCTCCATAAAAGTAGATCACTCCCAAAGAAAATAATTCACATAGACCTTATGCCTGTTGAACGATCTAGGACCATATTCTGTACTTCTTACAGGGTTATAGTTTAATAATATTTAAGTTTGTTTGCTTGGATAGTCTTAGCCGTCATAAGGTCGTTCATTAGTGTTTAATAAAGTTGATCCGCATCGTCCCCAGGTCTCATTGGCGTACGGGCCTTCATGTACGAACCTAGATCATTCAACTGGACCCTGTAGAGTATTGTACCCCATTCCAAAATGAAAAGTGAAAGTTCGTATATGAAAGGCTTTTTTTTCGGTATTTGAGACCTGATTTTGTGCGACGAAGTCTAGAGCTGATACCGTATCCAATGTAGTCTGGCCTTCGTCACATAGCAGCACCTGTATTGTCTTGTGTATCGTTAGCCACTTGACTCTCGTCTACGTTAATAATGACTCCTTATTGGGTTTATATTTACTTACATTTCACATTTGTCTTGGTCCTACAGCCTTTACGAGATTATATGGATTATTGAAATAGTCAGTTCGCTGTTCAACCATAGAATTTTTCCCAGTAAAATAGACCTTCACACAGTACAATCAGTAACCACTCTGGTGTTTGAGCTACATTACATAGATTAAACTTGCCTGACATCAAAATGCAGTCAATTCTAAAGACAATCAAACAACGTTGCATGTCCGTCCATATCGACAATTACAATATACCGACAACTCAATTAAAGGGATGAAAGGGAATTTGTCCATGAATCAATCTGATTAGATTTTGATAAATTTTACGAGTTGTTTAAAAGTTGCTTATAAAAATAAAACAAAAGAGTCTTGGTTCGTTCGACACAATTTGAAAGTTGATAAAACAGATATAATGTGTAAGAAGTGGTTGATTGAGTGGTTGATTGGGTTTCTATTGTTGTTGTAGGCTAGAACATGTGGGTATGACAATATGTACCAGAGGGCTGTTATCAGTTAATCAACTTGGTTTATACGTTCAATGTTAAAATCCGTTTACCACGTAATAATAGCACGAGAAACTCCGGTAACTAGACATATTTGTTGTCAGCATATTAATGAAAATATGGAAACGGCCATACGTCACGTACTGAATGATGTTTAACCAGGCTTACAAGCTAACCAGTGCCCTTGTAACAAGAGCACTGGTTATTAGGATTTAATTTCCCTGTACCCATACGTTTCGAAAGTCACGTTTCTATAATCAATTGTAGATGATGCTATACAGCGTGAATACAAAGGGGCGCCTTTGATTGATATGCTCCAATAAATAAAGTGTGTCATCAATATACATATCAGACTAGCCTTCTTACCACTGTAGGTATGATCAAGAATGTAGGAAATTGATTTGCGGCGTCAGATTTGGCTATTTAATATTTCATACGACACACAAATACTACCTATTCTCATTTACTGCCACGGAGCATTGGAGCCTACTTCAAATAGTGTTCCTATTATAGTCTCCTTTCTATAAAGGATTCATTCTCTAACCCGAGACTATTATCGCTTAAGCCTCTTCATCGATCTAATACATCTAAGGAAGGTGAAGTATCGTTGAATGTGTTCAACCATACAGCTACCTATCAGTCAAGTGAGGCCTTAGCGAGTTACGTCCTTTTACCGGGCATGAGACTACGCATCATACCCAGGATTTACTCCACGTTAGGCATGGAGTATTATTCCTGTAAGCCAGCCAACCTGTCTGGCCAACCTAAATCCCCGATGCTCGTTGTCCCCAATCAATCCATGAATGGAATCATGCCATCAGAGATGCACTGTGGCGATACAAGCCCGCCTATTAGGGGACAAAAGGCGGCACAATTACCAGGTGAGCATTCAATGGCTTCCAAACACTCTACCGGAGAGAGCTTATTAGGCTCTGTGAGTGGCTCACAATTGTCGAGAGATTACGTAGCATTCTGGTCGCGGGCATCAGACCTGGCGGCGTAGTTCTGATCGAAGAGTAGTTCTTATCGAAGAGTAGTATAACGATCGATATTCCTTGGTGAATGGGGACTGTGAAGCCGCCCTGTCGTTTATATTTTCTTATAGGTGTGTGTCAATCTGGATAGTATGACCTTATCAGGTTGTTTGTAGAGCGGTGTATAAGAGGAAAACTATGTTCCTGTGAGAAAAAGTTATGGTTACAAGGTACGGCTCGATAAATTACTGCCCAAGGCTTTAGCCGCAGGCAGTATTTGTCCGAGCCTCACCGAGTAAATTCGACTTTGTTCTCCGGGAACTTGGTTTCCCTAACTCTATATACCTTCAAATATCGATAAAAATGGTTATTTCTTTACCTGTGACAGTCCAAGAAACCATGACCACCCTTATCAGGCAAACAGGAACTGCATCTGCTAGGAACTGCATCTGCTATGCAGGTTGCTATGGCACAATGTCACGGCGATGTAATAGCCACATCGATAACCGCAGCAATGTTTACATTTTGCAGGATTTAAAATCACACCGATCACACCCTCGCCAATTATTGACTGATGAAGGTCAAGTGAACTCCAGGTACAGTAAACGTCAGGTGACCCTGGCGGTAAAATGTTCGATGGCCATCTGAGCTATACTTGACTAGCACAGAGGGGTAGGCAACTGTGATTGATATTGATTTACAATCAATTTCAATGCCAACGGTCTGCTAGCTATCCTTTCTGTCCTCCCCATGTCACTTATGTCCTCGACGAAAGAAGAAACACCATGCCAGATCTCTGCCAGCTCTCCTCCCTGTTCTTCACTCCTCCCTACTGTCTTCTATACAAAACCCACCATGCAAATGATATGCAGATATTCCTCGCCATAATCCCAATGTTCCTTCTGTCCCTTATATACAAAGGCTCACCATCCTCTTTCCCAAGAAGAAGCACCATGCCAGATCTCTGCCTGCTCTCCTCCCTATTCTTCACTCCTCCCTACTGTCTTCTACATAAACCCACAATGCAAATGATATGCAGATATTCCTCACCATCATCTCCATGTCCCTTCTGTCCCTTATATACAAAGGCTCACCATCCTCTTTCCCACATTCCTGCTGCTGTCTGCTGGTTGTTCTCACAACCCTCCCACATTCCCCTGATGTCCTCTATAGAAAACACAAAGCCAGCTCTCTGCAGGCTGTCCTCTCTGCTCTCTTCATCCCCCGATGCCGTCTATAGATATAAAACACACAGTGCCAGTCTTCTGGTGAGGTTCTCTTCACAGATTATATTTATGACGCGTGACGATTGAGGCAGACTCGATGCAGCAGGTCGGCCGTGTACGGTCACGTGATGAGACTTGATATTGGTCCTGTCTAACGTAGTTTCGATCATTCCGACCTTGTATACGTATCAACGGCCATTAAGACAGTCCGTACGTTATCCCAGCGTACTGAACGCACTGTGGAGGGGCCGTTTTACAGAAACAATTACAGTCATACATATTCAAGATTAATGTTCCTATTCTAGCAGTCATACCAGTTTGAAGTCCAATAATCACCAAGGACATTCTACATTCAATATAGATAAAACAAATCTCTCTAAACAAAGACACCCCCAAAACACTCCACAAGGTGTGAAGGATACGTTCATAAACTTGAAAGGAAAGTTTTTTTAAACTATATCCAATATAGCTTTACGATATAAAGATATATTAAGTATAATTCAAACAAAGACGTATGTTTTCTCTAATGTCTTATATCGGGTATTTTTAGGCCTCTTTTCACCGTTTGAGTTCCAAAGATTGGAGACCCAAAATATACCTTTGCTACTCCTAGACTGTAAGAAGTAACCATCAAGGTCGTCTGTGTTCAACCCTTCCTTTCCCGTCCTCTTAGCGCGCTCCTTTGTCTAACTTAGGCCGCTGTCACTAGGGTCCAACACTATCGACGATGGCGCTGGACCTTGGCAAAGAGGGCTAAGTTGCAGTCCAGTGTCGCGTGCCAGTCACCGCCTCATAGGAAATTCCGATGCCCATGTCTAATATGACTGAAGCGACGCGGGAACCCCCAAACGCAGACCCGCGCGTTCCCTGACAGACGCCAGCCTCCAGCCTCGTTGTCATTTCTGCCGCTATAATGCATCGAGTCAACATGGCAAGGCCTCCCAGCCTTCATCCTTTACGCCATCCTTACTGTATATGTATACTGATATGAATAAAGTGCGTCTTGACATATTTCCCTTACACTCTATCTTGAAGGTGACTGGATCACAATAAAACCATGGAAGACTTGCCCAGGCCTCGCGTGATGGCGGATTATCGTGTTCGTCTACCATCACTTTTTTGTTGGTGTTCCACTTCTATTTTTCATTCCAGCTGCATCGAAATTATTCATTACTGACAGAGGTATTTGATTTGGAAATCGAGTAGCTTTTGGGATGACTGCCTGCCATTACTATTGTGGATTTAGCCTGTTAATCTCTCGTATCGTGCATGTGTCACAGGGGCACTGACAGTGAGTTGGAGAAAGTTCTATGCCTCCCATGATAAATGTTTACCCAAAACACCACAGTACACTGAATGCAGATGATTAGAAAAACAAATGAAACTGAGTGCGTTTTCTGCGTAACGTAAACGCACTGAGAGGTGGTTTTTTTGGTTGATAGCGCTTCCTTTCGTCCTAGACTTAGCAACAGTCAGGAATGTGGTCAGATCTCTGAGATGGGGGTGACAGGCAAGCAGGATACACAGCGTCACGGCTGAGTCCCGAACTTCGAACCCAACGACCACCAGTAGGCCAGAATGCCATTGACTAATGGCGATTTTGGCCACCTATTCTGGCTTTTGGCACTACCCGCAGACTATTTGACAGTTTCAGGGCAAATAGTCCTCCGGTGGAAACGGCTAAAAATATCAGGTAAACGAATGTTATCTCCACAGAACGCAATTCACCACTATCTGAGGAATATTTGCCCCACCGATAAATTCAAACTGGGTGCATATAATCGATGGCAAGCTGACGGTTCGAACCATGGTTCATTCGTCAACCTCAATTTGTTTTACTGCGAAACAGAGCCTGTCTCTACTGACGACGATTGTGAACATTAACCCTCTCTGCACATAAAGGAACCCCACCAGTGTATCTATTTGAATTATATATATAATCGGGAGGGTTAAACTTCAGGCTATCACCCATGTAGCATTAATGCTATTTTTCAGTTACTTTCAATACAATAAATTGAGATATCAGTCGTCAGGTGGAAACGGGGTGTGGTTTAGGGTTGCCGATTATTAGGTAAATATAGATCCTCAAGAGCCACACTCGCCAACTTCTGTGCAGTGCCCAAAAATGTGGTATGGGGTCGGTTCAGAAAACCGGCCATGGAACCCGTCTCAAGCAGGTCACACCAGACTCTAGTCCAATTTTAAAACCTGCTCCGAACATGAGTAACTCATGCACCTTCCCTCTGTGGCGTTTCTACCTGGCGAAGAAATATCCACCGATTATGTTCACTATGTACAAAGGTCGGTCGGTGGTCCTCCTTGAAAATTTGACTGTGCGTAGAATCGTCGACCCCAAAGTACTCACTCCGTTTTCAATTGACGACCGATTACGTGTTCATTTTCAACTATCATTTAATAAGTATGGGACCAGGCCAGCCTTACGATTAACCCTCCCTTAACTAACATAAAAGTCGATAGCACTGAGGAAGAAACGATGTTTTAGTCACTAATATTTGGTCGTTGCAACCGATCAAGTTAACCTGGTTTGCTTTTGTCGGTGGTCTGACAGTCATTGCACGAAAAGTATCACATAGTCGGCAAGCTGTGCTAAATGTCATGATTAATAGTCATAATCTGCAGGTGGAAACGCTACATTGCTTAACGGTGTCAAGGTTATGCGTCAGGAACCACCGAGCGCTGATTTCCTTTTTAGTCCACATTTATGTCAAAAGGTATGAAACCAAGGAAATGATATTTTGATACTGTTTTATATGCGACAAATATAGGGGCATAGGCACCTGCATGGTAGGTTATTATCTAAAACAAATGACTCTGGATGAACATTGTTCATCTCGACTATAGGTGAAAATTTCAATTTGCAAACAGCTAACGTGGCTACTATGCTTTTGTAGCAGAGTTAGATGGCGTGTTCTTTCGGTGCTCATGAGTTCATTGCTTGTGATCCTACCTTCCTTGACTCTTCAAATATTGAACTTGCAGCAGAAGCTTAGCTTGGATGTTTGGAAGGAACCAGGCTAATCCAAACCCTAGACACAATTCACTGACATGTCTCCTAATCCGAACCCTAATCCCAGCAATCCATCACAAGCAGCAGTACCTCTCACACCAAGCGCCGGTCACCAATCAGCCCGAATATTGAAGCAGTGTTCACTCCTCCCACGAAACTCCGTAGAGCGTAGACACCACCATCATTATGAGAAATTCTCTCTTTACTTGGCAGGTGCCCCTATCCTTACGCATATTTCCACTTGCCCAAAAGGCCTTTTATATGTTATTTATTTAGGAATATTTGACCTTTTGTCACAGATAACTCATACACATCCTAATTAGCACCTTTCTCTTATAAACAATCTGTACATGCCGTTGGATAACCACGGATTTATTTCTCACAATTCATTTCCCTTTCTCTTTTCGCAGTCATTGTCTCAATACTTAAACTCTTACCGAATTGTTCCAACATCTGACTGAATCGGTGCGCCCACAGCCGCGAATTCACCACAGTAGAACTCCCGATAGACTACGATTAGAAATACCTAACACTGTGGACGATGAGTCAAATCTTTTATTTGAATCAGGAAGTCAATCATAAAGCCTATCGGCGTGTATCTGAAGCGCAATAATTGCACGGTTTTATAGCGAGTTGTCGTCGGGTAGTGCCCTCAAAAAATCGTTATCAAGAATCGGCGACCCTGGAGGTGCTTCAAGCCTTCGCACTGGACGACTTATTCGTCCAAATAAGTCCTGTTCATATCTAGGGGCATAGTTTTTTTCACCTATGATGGTACCACATGTATAAAATCGTCTGAGAGTTAACCCTGCCTCGACTACAGCTAAATGTACATATTTACACAACAAATCAAAGGTGAAAAAAGAGTACACCAGTTTCTGGCCAAAAGACGAGGTGGTTGACGACTGAGCTTTTATAGAAACATGGCATTTCTTAATGATTGATTCAGGTTGCTTTCAAATAATCGTCAGTATAAAATCCCAGGCAGGATCATATGGAGGTGGTGCCATATTGCGTAATGTGACAACTGTAGATCGTCACTTGTTTCATACATTTCTTTAATTCGCTAGATTGTTCTAGTCATCGGCAACGCATAATCGTATGGTAGTGCTAAATTCTAGAATCGTTGACAGTAAGCATGCAGTGTAAATAAATAAATGCTTACAAATATTTTTCCTCGAGTATAGATGACATAGACTCGAGTATGATGGCATTAATATACTCCCACCTCGTGGACTTGTGAGGCTGAGATTCCTATTAGTTATTCGCGAGGATTATGCTGCTAATCCATCTTCTCAGGAAGGAACGAGCCTATTAACTGTTCTCCAAGCGCTACTCCTGAAAACACTATGCATTATAATTACTATGGCCTGAGGGTGGAGCACATTCTCCTCGCAGAGCATTCATGGTGCCTTACTGATCTCTGCTCCAACCCAGTCACGTGCATAACGGAAACTACATTAAGTTTCCAAAACAGTGGAAGTGTCAAACAAATGTCAAGGCAAATCACGAGTATACATGTATTGGGTGGGAAAGGAATATTGTAATAAACGAGTTTCACTAAGCTAGTATTGTATTCATTATCAGTTGCTGAAACTGCCACTTAGAATAAGCACATGGATCTTGTATACCTACAACTCATGATGTGTTTTCCATTGACGACAGTAGTCCCATAGACTATGCCTGATTTGACATTAAAAATACCAGGAATTGGTGTATAGGATTTACCATTTAATATGTATGTTTTTCCTTTACAAGTAGAACACAAAATAGTAACGAAAGGGCTCAAAATTTAGGATATCTGAAAATCAGCGAATGGGGCAGATCTTGCCCCAAACAGTCATGTCAGCCCAAAGATACAAGCAAGGCGCAGGATATGTTTGGAGAGTGGACAGAGCAGGGATATCAGTCATTTCGTGTATTGTGTATGCTCTTGTGTGGTGAAGTGGTGCTGAGGTCGGCTGTGCTGCTCTGTTTTACTGTGATATGGTGTACTTATTTGGTGTGATGTTATACGGTGTGATTTGCTGGTGTATGATAAAGCCACTGGCCGACTTTTCGCCACCGATCTGCATTCGGGAACTTCCGACGCTAGATTAGTGAACAGAAACAGGCATTCACGGAAGTCCTCACCGATTAACTGGACATAAATTATACAATGAGGACACCACCGAACTAGCATTCTTGTTTCTTTAACTTTACTCTGACGGAATGCTGGTATAAGCATAATCATGTCACATTTATCATTCTAAAAAACATTTGTGGGAATCGAGTGTGGCTCCTTGGTCAAATTTCAATTTACTCCTTACTTTATTCTCAGATTTTATGTCTTGGCCCCCAAGTGGCGAACAACTAAACGTAAGCACATTTTATCCAGAAGAGCACACTTACTGTGATACCTCGTCGGACGCTCATAGGGCGTTTCTACCGGACGACTTCATGTCAACTGATTATGTGGTCAGGGTGCAGAAAGTCGGAGGGTTGTAGCATTATCTACGCATAATGGTCGACCCCCAAAGTGCACATACCGTTTCCACCTGACTCAGTTTTACCGAAAGGCTCGAAGCAAAATTGATTCTGCCACCAGATTTATGTGGATATGTATTTCAACCCCGTTTCCACCTGAGGATGTGCACCCAAAGTGGCACATAATCGGATGGTGATACCAAAAGGCAAAATCAGTGGCCAGAATCGTCAGGGGAAACTGCCACATTAGTTATGACCATATTGCAGTACGATTGATCGCACTGTATGAATTAGCTCTGATGGGTGAACATCCCCTACAAGTGACAAATCTCCCAGCCACACCCCTCACCGCAGCAATGTATTAACAAGGTGTTAACAAGTGCAAGTACGTACGAGGACCCTTATCTGGGAATAGGTTTACCTTGTGTCTCATTCAGGGCTGAGTAATGTTCACACCTGACATTGCTCTGCTCTTTATTCATTTCCTGAGAGCCTGAAAGGGCATATCTTCTCATACAGTAATGTAAAGTGTGATTGACCTATTATCAAATATATCCTTTTGTTTGGGATGGGGGTGGGGACTTGAGCTCTTTTTCATTATATACAAATCTTGGTAAATACCTAGTTTTCATGAATAGCTGAAATAGCAACCAAGGTGCATGGTTCTCTTTATATTGTGTTTTAGTGCTTGCCCTTATGTTTCTGTAAATCTAAAATGTGTTGACCAGGTCACCAGGGACTCAGATTGATATTCTTCGTACCATATGTATTGTTCATTGCTTCTTTCTTTTCATACTACAATATTCCCCAACTAGGTTATCACAGTTCCTTATCTGTTCCTTTGGTTCATACTTCGACAGTCGATAAATTCTTCAAATGTTTTTATGAAATAGGGCTTCTAGTTCAGCCTTCTCTGTTGTACCTTGTAAGATACAAGATAATGTCCTTGTTAGGGGGACACTATCGAATATGTATCATCTCCTTACAAAGTCACTTCGGCCAGAGAATATATTTTCTTATCGGACCAGGCCTTTAAGAAAACTATAGCAATCATAAAGAGGAGAAATGTAGAAATTATGTTCGGTTACGCCTTGTACCTGACATCGAGGAGTCTCCCGCGTATATGTTAGAAACCTAATAAACGTTCGTAGCCGAAGTGCATTACAAACATGGGAGCCATTCTTCTAAATGCGTGGCATCGTAAAGGAGACTCAGTGTTTGAACAGGTTTCAAATTACTGCTGGTCTCTAGGCATATTGGTCATAACATCATTACGTGCCACACATTAATAAGTGTATTCTCTGTGATTCACCTTCTCGACCTATGTCACATATTTGATTTCTTTCTGCCAAAGTGGTATTGCCTTTTAGAAGTTTTAGTATAGCAAATAACCACATATAGCTCAGTTATTCATAGTAGGCGCCTTACATGTCTATCAAATACAATGACTAATAACACCCCATGGTCCGGCGCAGCTACTCAATCATCTGTAGGCCTTTGATTAAACTCCTAGGGTTACATGCGTACGTGGATATCGATTAACTTTATGAACAGCCTGGTAAAAAGGGACATGCATCGGAAACATGTACAAGAAACACACCCTTGTGTATATTGATGCCAGAGGGAACATTGTCGCAGGAAGAATACAGGACCCGGTGGAAGCGTCTGGGAGGCTTTGAGCAGCTCGCGAACTGCTGGGGCGAGCTGCTCCCTGCCTGAACGACACCCGGCTACACAGAGCTCGAGGGCCGCGTGAACTGCTTTGAGGGTTACTCAGCCCAACACCGCACAAAGAGCAAGTGCTGTTTGTCAGTACCCCCCACTAACAACAAAAACCTGCCTTTGAAGGTTGTGAACATAGACCTGCTGAAGACGAAACGGGAGAGTTCTTTGGAGTGGATCACTTTCCATAACAAAGCAGAGGTAGAACAAATCAACAACCTAAAGTATCTCTTTCTAGAAATCATGGGAAAAATGATATTTGTATTCTAGATCTCATTTGTCATTCATTTATATCAATGGTATATTGGAATTTGATTAAACCAACTCATTACATGCGTTTGATAACGATCCGGTAGCTTAAATGTCACGCACCCCACAGATGACATATTTAGTAACATCCTGCTTAGGAAGAAATATTATAAAACTGTTCGGTGAGAATCAACAGATCCTACAAAAAGATGTGTTCTACTGGCATGTGTCGCGGATGGCCCTTACAGCATGGCGGTCCTCAAGTGTTCATGTCTGTTCTCTACTTCCAGGTAAAACCAACCTCAGGAAGTAACCACTCACCTTCACAGAATTAACACTCTTCTCTACCGTCTAGACGTAAACACTGATATATACAAAGGTAGGATGTGGAGTGCTCTCACATACTGTTCCCTATGAACTGTATAGGCCCGTTTCCATTGACCGATATCCCATAACCGATCTACAGTTAGGAATCACCGACGGACTTTTAGCACTACTGACCCAAAATCAGTCAATAGATACGACCCAGCTCGTGGAATGACCCATGACCTTTTCTGCTTAGATTATGCAATGTGGCACCACCCACCACTGAGTGAAAGCTTGGTCACTGAGTGAAATCTACCCTCACTGGCTATACCAACGCACAGTCAGTGGCACCACTGACAGACTTTCTGGGTAACTCAAAATTTCTACACCCTTTTCGTCGGCTAATGGAAACAGGCCTTATCCAAGACTCGACTGATCACAGATTAATTGGGGATTCGTGGTATTTAGCCGATTTGAGGACTTTAGCAGTTGTTATGTTCACTTTACACAAAGAATAAGAATTCCGTTAAAAAAGGAAAACACGGATTTCCGTGGCAACAAGGAAAAATTGCTATCCCCATCACAGTCCTATTTTGTCAGTGTTTCCTACATAAAACTGTAATTTATATTCATATGGCTAGTTCTGGGAAATCACCACCATCGTACATATATGCGAATAGTTATGTTCTGAAATTATCTCAACAAAGAAAAAAACCCACCTTTTTTTAATATGGCCATACAGTCAATGGCCATGACCGTCAGACTTTTAGGGTAAACCAAAATATCTGTGTCATTTTCATGGCTAATCGAAACATGCTTTACTTTAGTGATACGAAACCTGTACTAGCAATTTATCACATGAGCCGCAAGTTCAACTGAATACTGTCTTTCCGATTAGGATTGGATGGAGTCGGTGAACTACCCAAGATTTAATTGGTTATTTCCTACAGGACAGTAATGACCAATTCATATTGGGGAGAGACAATATAGGGTCTGTAGAAAGCGTCTAATTACCAAAATGAAGCACACCTAATGAAATTTCCAGGCACAATCCAATTAGTTTTGATTGCAGATGTCGATAACTTATAGGCTTAATCATATATTTAAGAAGATAGTCCCAATGAAAGTTTATTATGTATTATGCGTATTTGATCCAGATAGTATTTTATAGCTCTCATCACCAGGTTTGACCTTTTCGAGTGCATTACTCAGGATGCATGCACATTGACAAATAAATGGTGTACTTTGTGGATATGATGTATATTGCACATACCAATGCATGATTCTATATGCACATATATTTGCAGACAAAAAGATAATTCATATACACAGGTATGTAGGCCGCCCAAGTATAAACGGGTACGGGTTTGTGCAGTGGAGTTCACACCTGTCATGTTAGATACCCGAACAAAGCCATATTTCACCTCCAGCTTTATCACGGTGAATAACCATAATGATTGCCTCTGACACAAAATCCTTGTGATCTTAGGTGTGAGTGTGGGTACGGTATTGCGGTGTTAACACCTGCCGACGAAAATACCACTGATTATATGCAGCTTGTACAAATGCCTGTCGGTGGTTCTGCTTAAGAAATCATCGGTGTGCAAAATCATTGCTGGTCACAAAAAAACGCTGTTTTATAATGAAAACTGTGGTAATCGCCGACCAATTTTTGACAATGAAGTTCTTTAAGTCACCGATTAAATCAACACGGCGACATTTTGTCAGTGGTACAAAAAGTCAGCCAGTGGTGCCATATTAGGTGATATTGAGAAAAGAATCGTTGATCCTTATTGTTTTAACTGACGGTTATTGATCCAGAAGTATTACATAGTCGGTCGGCGGTGCTAAAGACCATGATCGGTGGTCATAATCGGTAGGTGGCAATATTACATCAATAGTAATGCTGGGCTATGCTGAGCAGCTCAGTGAGTAAACCTCCAAACACGTACCTTGACCAGATTCCTCACATCCTCAAGGCAAACCTTTGACTCCCTCCTGTGGCGCCTGTAACCGGCGTCCTTAATCATCGTGATCCTTAGCGGCCACCAGGTATCCCATGTGGCAGTACACCTCGTCCTACTCTTTCTCTGACTTGAGAAGCTCACAGATAAGATTCCGAGGTCAATTTAGTTCTGCTCAGGCTGGAGAGCGAGACGAAAGGCGCAGAGAACCAATAAGGGCTGGTAACAGGGGAAGGATTACATGGTGTGGCATGCAAATAAGAGAAAAGGAGAGGCGTTTAGGGAGCTGAGGTGGGTGCTTTAGAGAAGGGAAAATAAAGGATGGTTGTTAGGTAAGGGGATGAAGAAGAAGGTAGGTAGGTTCCAGTGTAATCCAGAATGGTCATTGATGCTGGGAATCACATGCTTGTAATCCGTGGTGGCCTGGTATTCCTTGATCCACCGGTGATTACTGGTCCCGACGCACGACGCCTACATGGGAGGCAGTGCGCTGACACAAACCCTGCACTGCTCGCCCCGAGCTGCAGCACGATGGTCGCCTCCAACGGCGGCGGTGTTGTTGGTAGCGGTCAGCAGGGGGCGCAGTGGACGGAGGTGAGCGCCACCTGGTAGGCGCGCCCACTGGTGACGCAGTGAAGCTGTCCCCATGTCATGTGACCACACCTCGACGCCGTCTGATACACTGCGCCGCACGCTCTGCCCGCCCTCTCACTACGCGGCGCCAGCGTCGGCACGCGGGGGAGGGGGTATTGTGCGGGGAGGGGGTGTGAGCAGGAAGGAACGCTGTGTGACGACACAGCACTGCCTCTACAGAGACGCAGCGTCTGTTAAAACAACGTCTACCACAAGGCTCAATCAGGCGATGCTGTTGGGTCCATTGAGAAAGCCCGTTTTCCCTGGCCCATTATTCGGCACCGATCTGGAGTCGGGAACCCCTCATCGGTTTTCTTTAGTATACCGACGCCAGATCGGTGTATATGGAAATGAAACCTGCAATGAATACTCGCCGATTAAATTCGCTTAGATTATACAACAAGACCACTACCAGATGATTTTCTCACAGACCGACCGATTATTTGATATCGACGTACCAATCCAGATTTATTATACTACTCGCTTTTCTTAGATGATGGGTTTTCTTCTTTTTTTTGTACTGAGCTAGACCTTTGCATATATCCTAATTTCTTTTTACTCTGGCTATATGTCCCGTGATACATCTATTTTATTGAAGTGCTGTATGTTGTAGAAGACTAGGTTCCTAGACGGACACTATTTTGAACAGGATTTTAGTTTTGCTATAGTGATGCTATTCTACTGGCACAAGCTCTCCCTACAATATACAGGGAATGGTGATTGGGAGATCTACCAGGATGCTGATCTTGCAAATTGCGATTCTACCAGTTCTATACAGAGCAGAATCTATCGAGCAGTCCCAGGTACTAGGAGGCTGAGGATGAAGGACAGAGTATGGGGTGTTAGGGAGAGCTGCGGGTTATGTGTGGGGTCAAGGCAATTTGTGACCAGGATTGGGAGGATGTGGCCTGAAAGAGGGGTCAAAGGTGCGATCCCACCACCTGCAGTGGTGCAGTCTATGGTGTCAATGGTGAAACCCAGCATCGGGAGGAAAGCCGAGGATACTCGATTACATGTCTTTTGCCATGTTAAGCTCCCCTTTAGGTCACCCCTCCAACGGCGGTGGTGATGTGGTGGTGAGGTGTAGGTGGCCTATGTTGGAACAGGCTTCTAGAGAGTGCGCGCTCCCTGGTGGGCAGTAATCGAGTCTTGATTGGCCGCGCTCTTTGCTGGGGCGGGTGAGTGAGCTACTCCTTGAGGGAATTGAGTTACTCGGTGACTCGTCGCGGTTAGAGTGGCCGTCCGCAACCTTCAGCCCACGACTCTCAAACACCACTCAAGACCGTGTTCTTGTACCGAAATACCATCCTTTTTTATGCTGCCTTACCATCTTCGGGTTTTTAAACGCTATTCGAGACAGAGTTGCGGGATGGGGTCCACAAAATGTGTCATTGTGTCAGAATGCTGTGTCCTACTCAAACAGCAAATAGCAATATCTCTAGATCAATATCCCTCAGTAATGGATATTATGGAATGAAGAGTGTTTGGTTTCGATTGAGAACAGGCAGTGGTGACACTGAAAGGGGACCACAAATATCAGATGCAGGGTTGCATTTTAGGCAAGATACAGTATGTAGACTATGCGGGCAGGTGAATCTGACACGGTAGACTCACTCTACGAAACTAAGGGTGTGAGGTAGCGCTAGATGTTCACTAAAGTTAAGAATGGCTATAGAGATGATATTTGGATAGGATGCAAGGTGGGATGCAAAACACGATGATGGGGAGCGTTCAATAGGTTTTGCTCGTGGCGGACGAATGAATCCACGAGCGATCACGCCAGCGAACAACGACCTATTTGATGAAAACAGACCATTGGTGTTTAATGACTCATGTCGTTCAAAGGTAAAGGGATCCTGGGGACTGTTGAAAAAACCCACACGACTACAAAAGTTATCTTAGAATTGTCTTTGAGGCCTGAGTGTAGCATATAATAAGGAAATTTGTCATATGTATAGGTCCTTTTGACGATATGATGTCCTTAAGGTCTCAGAAGGTACGGAATAAGATATCGTTCATTGGTGTCGCAGGTGATGTTGAACTTGTTTTTCATGCACTAGATCTCATCTGAATTAAAACATATTTTTGACAGATATATGATACACGTGTACCAAATTCCATGATTTTCTAATTATCAACTTGTTCGTAAGAAACACTTTACCATTTGAAATGACTTATGGGGACTGCACCACTCGGCCTGCTTGTCTTGAACATACCACTGCATGGCTCGTTGTGTATCGCTGAGTTCAAGTCATTCACCAAAAAGAAATTACATCATACCCTGTTATAGTTTAATACATGTAACCTGTAATTGTGTATTGCATTTTTAGTTATAAAATTTCGGTATATCATTGTGGACATCTACCTCAGTTGGTTTGCCTGGCTCATTAAAACTCTATATTGACTGAATTCCGAATCCTCTTTGTTGGCTGTATGCTTACGATATATAAAGATTTTGCATATTAAATAAGTACACTACAAGTGGTTGTAAACTCATATGATCGATAAATAAATGGCTACTAATAAACAATGGGTAGTGGTTTACTGCGGCCCCATACATCTTCAACGGGGACTTCTGGAGGTGAGATGCAAAATAACATGGAGATGTGTGATGTGAGGTCCAAAAGGTTACAGAATGCGATAGGATGGGAGATGAGAGAGAATGCATGATGGGATGTGAGGAACAATGACAGATCAAATATGGGATGGGATCTTGGATAGGGTGTGAGGAAAGGTTGCCACACCGAACTGGATCGGCGAGACAAAATTGAGGATGGGAGGCGGAACAGAATACAGAGTGTGTGGGTGTGAGAAGGGGGGTAAGAAGACGGGGTTGGAGGCAGTGTGGAAGAAAGGGTGGGAGGTGGGGTGGAACACGGAGTGAGAGGCGGTGCGTAAGACTGATATGATACATGATGAAACCTGAGAAATGAAGCGAGGTGAGGCGAGAGGCAAAACGCAGATGCACTTTCCATGTTAGAGTAAGAATTTGTTCCTGTCACGCACTCAACATCTTCATAAGAAAAAGGTCCTCCAGAAACCGTATTTGGTGATGACATCAAATTTCCTATTGTAGCCTCCCAACGTATCTTTACCCCTGAAACACAATTACTTCATGAGACTGAAGGAAGACCTGCTTTATTTGATAATTCTATCGGCAGCATAACTACATAACCTGCGGATCCAATAAAGTAAGTTTTACCAAATTACAACTGGCAGGAATGGAGGATTAATTGTCAATGAGAGGAGTAGGATACGTAATAGGGGAACTCCCCTTATGCTTTGTATCCTGATTTCATTTCCGAAACAATACTAAGAACAATATGTAATTTCGCTGACTAACTCGCCCGATGGTATAGTTGGGGGAAGGCATGGCAAGGCGGGGAACAAGAGATTTGGGTAGATTTGGTGATACGGGAAAAATGGTAAGGTAAGTATGCGACAAAGGAAGAGTGCATAATAGGGTGTTCTTAGGTACAAATCCACAATGAAGCACGACATCGCAGAGAAGGGTTGAGCAAAAGACTGAGAATAATGGGACAGGACTAGTTGGTCATGACCTCTGTAACCGCAAAGTAGGTCAGGTGAGGGTATGAAAGATTGACCAATTGTTAGGCCTTTTTAGTTCAGTTACATTTCCCATAAGGAGGAAAAACTTTTTAATTGAATTCCAGAAGCCCAAATTCAGTCGCATTATAATCGCTTGGCATTTGCTGAAGTGGATTTGGCATTAGCATGGCATTCGCATGGCAGTCACAACACCCTGTCGCATGACGTTTGCGTTAGTGGATCTCAATAATCGCTGTAGTGGATCTGGCGTCTGCATGGTAGTTGCATGGCAGGAGCAATGTTACACAGTCGCATGGGATCGCACACGAATTCGCATAAAGATTCCGTCGCCTTAGTGGATTTGGCGCTTAAGGATTGGGGAAGACAGTAAGACTGGAAGAGGGTTCGATGGGCTGAGGAGGAGTAGACAGGATGAGGATAAAATAGAAGGCAGGGGTAGACAGGAAGAGGGTAGAATAGAAAGCAGAGGTAGACAGTTAGTGGGTGGGACAGAAGGCAGGGTCAGACCGTAATATGGTAGAATAGAAAGCAGAGGTAGACAGTGAGTGGGTGGGACGGAAGGCAGGGTCAGACCGTAATATGGTAGAATAGAAAGCAGAGGTAGACAGTGAGTGGGTGGGACGGAAGGCAGGGTCAGACCGTAATATGGTAGAATAGAAAGCAGAGGTAGACAGTGAGTGGGTGGGACTGAAGGCAGGGTCAGACTGTAATATGGTAGAATAGAAAGCAGAGGTAGACAGTTAGTGGGTGGGACTGAAGGCAGGGTCAGACCGTAATATGGTAGAATAGAAAGCAGAGGTAGACAGTTAGTGGGTGGGACGGAAGGCAGGGTCAGACCGTAATATGGTAGAATAAAAAGTAGGGGTAGACATTGAGTGGGTAGAACAGAAGGTAGTGAGAGGGTAGGATGAGTCCTGCTGGTTGCTGGTCCCTTCAAACGTGGCGTGTACTTGGAATTCCCCTGATGCGGTTATCTAACACCCGCAGGCCAGAGACAAGCATGCTGATTGAGATTACATGTGAGTTATTTCTACCTCCTTGACATATTGCGTTTAGCAATCGCTAGGTTCACCCTCACCTGTTACTATGGAGTTCCTAGACGACCAAAGCCGCCTTCTATTTTCGTGGGTATACATGCGTAGACATCTGGAGTTGCTATCTAGGGTTAACGATATACTGAAGAATTAATTCGGAGTGCGATGTGTCAAATAATGTTGTGCTGTATGTGTTGTTTGAAGTCTAGATTTTAGATGTAGATATTCGAAAATTTCACCCTCAGCTGAGGCTGAGGAATATTGGGACTAAGCAAATTATAGGATATTGAATTGTTTCAGTGACAATCAAAGTAAAAAAAACTGGTATGATCCGATACAGTACGCTGTCTAAATATCCTGTCGTATCTGACAACTTAACTATACGACTGACGCTCGTTCTCTCTCTTAAAATGGTACCAAGGATAATGAATATACATATACAATCGTTTGCCCACGCTAAAGGTATGGTTCATTCTCGGAGAGAGAAAATTTTAGTATATATTCCTAACAAGGTTACTTGGGTTGTATTAGGTGTATGGTTCCCATATCCATTTATGATATTGTTCCCCAGTCTGTCTGGGTTTGACAATGGGGTCTGTTTCATAATATTCAAAGCATCCAGATTTTGTTTGTCATTCGTTCTTTATTTATTTTTGTATCATGTTTTTAGTGTGGTACTTGTCCCGGACGTCGATTTATTTCTCACCCAGCTGCCTATATCTAGGGATGATATAATATAGCGGTGTGTTTATCTCATCTTCCACTCTCATGACAAAATGCTTCAGCCTAAACTCTCTCACCATTACGATCATTAACAACACGCCATATATCTCTTCCTCTGCCACCACCTGGCTGTAGGTAGGGTCCCCCGGAAGGGTAGGGCAAGATGTTGTGGGTTATCAAGGTGGTTGTTATTCAGTAGTATGATGTATAAGATGTATAACAATGTATGGTATGTAGTAGGTTCTTGAGTAAAGCGCTATTGGATGGGAAGTTTCTGCTGAATTAATGCCGATTTTACAATTATGTCCAATCCAACATTTATCACATTTAAAACTACACATATGAAAACGTATATTTTTCCGAGAAGTAAGACATTCTTTTTTTTTCAGTGTATATGATCTAACAAAAACAAATAAAATAGCATTGGTACCAATTAGTTGCTTCACTGTGTATCTGTGGCATGCTTCCTATGGGAGCATTGCATGGAAGAATATTCAGTCTGTTTTCTTTTCCCTATAATTTTCTATGCGAGCACTGATACGTTGATGATATCAACTTCTTTGCCAGTCTACAGAGATTAATCAAGGGTCCTTCACCACACGGGTGTCTAGATGTTTCGATGCGAAATGCGAGAAATCTGGGGACGTGATCCCCGTAGGGAATTGATTAAGTTGGCTTTGGACACGTAATGTAAGGAGGCTGTCAAACGTCTGCCCTAGATGTCGGCTGAAAAAGGTGTCTGTTCATACAAGATGGGGAGCGAGATGGTGTTGCCATCTCCACTGGCAGGATAGGATAGGGTGGGCATTGTCTCTTCATGAGGAGAACGACAGTCACCTCCATATTTACACACACACGCCTCCTACCATACTCACAACGCCACAATCACGCTACCGGCACTCACTTCACACTTAGCCAACATGTTACCTACATCACTCTATGTTCTAATTTTACCCACCCACCACTATCACCATTTAATTTACCATTTCTCTTTTGACAATCACCACCTTATTCCTCTTATTTCATACATCACCAAATATTGTTATTACCTCTTACTATCATATTTTATTATAATGTATAATCTATTAATTCTATTGTATCCTCTTTGGTGTTACTAGATATAAAAACCTTCTAATTTTCTCAATCGCCATGTTGATGAAAAACCCTGACTCTTATTGTCTTGTCTTTCTTTGGTTTATTCTAATCTTATTTTTGGATGAGAGTGAACACTGGTATCGATAACCAATTTTAATCAGATTTGGTCGATTACCTGTACTCAGAATATTGTAATAAGGCTTTTCATATTGATCAATAGCTAAGGTTAGTTAAAGAAGGATTAATTCATTACAATATCGAGCTCAATTTGGACGAAGTTATAACGGGCATAATAATGCCAGACACATAGCATAATTTCGATATACTACTTCTAGTTTAAGAGGCTCTGTACTCAACAAGATTACCAGAATTTACTTGCGTAAGCTTCAAATTTCATAACATCCAAAAGCTTCCAGTAATGCACAAGAAGAGGAAGAGCGCAGACCAATTTATTTTACACGAATGCGTTTCTTATTTCATCTCACCCTGTATACATGATCATAAACATTATAAATGTATTTTCAGAGTTGAAAATCACAAAAAAACAGTCACTTTCTTTTCAGGTGTTAACTATCACTTAATCTAAGTTATACAGTTTGTGGCAGATTCGGTGTATCAAAATGGTCACGACGTTTGATAAAATAGCTCACCCAATTAGCCGAGTAGTGGGAACACTACTTCCACGGCCATGGAGTATGTATTTCTAACGTTAAGCCTCTGGAGAAAAATACTGGGGTGAGATGATTAGGGATACTGGGGCGCGAGGCCAGGGCAAATATGCTGAGTACACGTAACCAGGGATGGTATCAATAGGAATTTGATTAGAACAGTATGGTTTAAGGCCCGTTTCCATTGGCCAACGAAAACGGTGCAGATTTTTCTTGTCTTCTCCTAAAAGCCTATTTCCATTGGCCATCAACGAGATACAGCTAGGAACCACCGACATACCTTTAGCAGTGCTGTCGCAAAATGTAAATAGGTTATTAGGAGAACATATAAAATGTACACCATTTTTGTCGGCCAATGAAAAATGACCTTACAAGACAGGGTATTTGAGTCGTCGGTGGGGGGGGGGGGGGGAGAGAGTTAAAATGGATGGTCATGAGCAGGGTGTGTTTACGGTCGGCCTAGATATGGTAAGCGGAGTCATGTGTGCAACTATAGCTTAGGGCCTTGAATGTTGACTACATGAATTGGGGAGTAACATAACAAAATGATGTTTGTCGAACATGGGTCTTGGGGGTCGATTAGGAGAGCATAGCTGGAACTAATTCCTACAGTTAAACACGAGATATTTTTGTAGTCGCGACCTCTGCCTCACCCAATTTTACAATTCAGTTCCGAAAGTCGAGGCCAATAGTATCACACTGAATATGAGCCGGATGTACCCAGATAGTATCCTTGATCGGAAGATAGTCACTTTTTAATTAAGATAATATTGATATATTGCAAAGATTAAGTAGAGCAAACACGGTATATGGCGCTATAGAGCAAAATGCGTCATTGAATTGCGTCTGTAAAATGATGTTTAAGGATAACCTATGACATTATCATGCCCTCTAGCCACATCCAATGATCGTTGCAAGGGTAAAGCAATATCTAGGAGCATAAAGATATATTGGATGCATGCCTTAGGAGCCTTTCTGAATAATGGCTGAAGGTATCAGTCCAGAGCGATTTGCATGTAGCATGACTAGAGGCCTCAAACATGTAAATTTCACTGGTAAGTAAAGGATCTTTAAGCAGTAGGTATCGTTAATAGGTAGTATGATACATGTCAATCTATAAAAGGAAAAGCAGTAACTATCAATGGCAGAATCATGTCTGAATGATGACACGATGCAGATTGCTAAATACTAAAGTATTCAGCAGTTTGCATATAATTTCTTTGTCTGGTGGGTATTTGTTTGAACTTCAAAAATACTCTTTTTGTCTGTATCATGTCTGGAATATACATCGTTTATATTCACGTCAAATATATATGTTTTATTGACCTGTAAAACGTGACACCTATCTACGAACCATTACTTACAGCGATAATAATCAGCTATCATGGCTGTTTGAGAATTCATGAACCAGTTATATATGTAGACTGTATTGAAAAATGTATAGATGATGGCAGTGGACATTGCATGTGCTATGCCCTATGTAACATCCACGGGGGAACCAGGTAAGCCTAACACAGGTTAAGCAGTTAAGGCTTAAACCCTGAGAGAGTAAAGAAACCGCATTGTATGAGATCCCAAGTCGTTCCTTCTTAGCAGAACGCCTCGAGGTAAGTGACCTGTCAACCTACTACAGACCAAGCCTTAAGCGAGATTCACTCAATGGGATTCATGTACCTCACAGGGTGTTTTTTCTGAGACAAATCCTGCTGAGATTCTGTACTCAAACACAAATTCTTCGTATAAATTTAGGGTTCCATTTCTCTGAGACATATTTTTCTCCTGTAATTCTCTAAAAAGGAACAGAATCCGACCCCTGTGAGGTACATGAATCCCATCGTGTGAATTCCACTTGATATACTTGATGAGTTACATCATACAGAGCAAACCCATAGTTTTTCCTGCATGGGCACAACTAAACTACCTCACAGCAGAGACTGGACCACCATCTTCGCTACAATGAGGAAGGATCATACCACCAGCTGACGCCTTCTGCACAAGCATCAAGCTAGGATAACACCATTCATCGGTTTAAAGTACAGGAGACATTTGGTGTACATTATTGCGTTGTATGGTTGTTTCATGATACTCCCCTTTTGAGTATTTAACACAGGCTACCATTAATAATGCTCCAGGACTGTTAATTTTGTATTCGTGGTATGTTTTCTGCTCGACATTTACCATCGTCGGTAGATCAGTTTCTCCTTTGTGTGGAGCTTTAGAGGGCTTCGATAGATTTAAATAAACAAGTAAGAACGTATCTATCCAACATCATGTTTCATATGAAAACATATTTTTCTTCTAGACTAAACAGTTGCTCCGTGGCATAAGGAGTAGATGATCACCATTGGGGTTGCTTCTGAATTATTGAAAAAATACATCGTTCAACTGCATAGACAGCATCGCAAGCCACTTAAACGTCTAAACCATGCAGGAATCCCACTAGACCTCTGCCTTCATTCCTAAGCTTGCGCAGACATTAACCCATTTCCAAAGATAAAGACATGATACCCTTAAATACGAAATAGATCGATTGCCCTTCAAGGCCACTTATCCGTAAATGACTGACATTAGCCGTATTGTAATGACTGAAGGTTACTTTCATTTGGACTACAATAATCTAGATTGTACGCGAATGTACAGAAGGATATAATATTCCTCTCCGCCATTGCATGTGGTCGCGAGATGTGTGCATGGTATACGTACGAATACTGGGGCTGATACACAGATTCTTGGACCATCAATCTATGGTCAGAATGCAGACCAATCAGCATGCAACAACAGGTCAAGTGGCAGAAAATATGGCACAACGGAACCAAAAGTAGCCTCCACAAGTCCCGTCTCTCTGACAGAATAACTTAGCTGTTGATATAGCTCAATGCGACAGGAAACATGGCGTCACAAATTGGTGCCACACTGATCTTGTGACAGCCCACGGCACAGAGATCAATGGGAGCACCTGTCAAACTCTCCCATAACGGATATTTGGTCAGAACATGAATGATGTCACTTTGAGCTGTTAGGGGAAAAATGATGTAAGACACCCTGATGAAGGATTGTACGGGATTGTGACTATCTGTCAAGTTGCGCTGACGGGAGCAGTGGTGTTTTTCTTGCCTTTTTCCCCTTAAATATGACGTCATGTGACACGTGATGGAAGCTGGTCAAATAATCTGTAAGTCACCGGGGGGAGGGGGGGGGGGCGACATCTACTTTTATGATTACTAAAACTCACGTTATTTTTAGTCTCCGCTCATGCCGACGCCCTCTTCCCGTCCACAGGGAACTGAAAAAGGGTCAGGAAAAAGATATTCCGTTTTGGGGCGTGTCTTTCCCGTTTGCTAATGCAAAGGCATGTGGAACACTGCACGCTGTGAGATCAATGCGTTAGACAGACTGCAGACTAGTGTTGGGAGAACGTGAAACGTGATGTTTAGGAGGGGATCTACTTATAAATATTGACATTGTACACGGAGTCGGTTGTAGGTGTGAGACCGGATCTGCGTGTATTGTAATTCAAGTGTGGGTATGATATACGGGGACTGGCATATTACGGCTTGGCAGTTTGATATATTAATGTAATTTTGTTCGTGCTTACGCATTAGCTATAGTCTTATCAAGAGAAGATTAAATCTAGTATTTGAAGGCATTGTATAGGAAGGCACGTGGTGAGTAGAGGAGGATGCAAGGATTGGTGTTGCACATGCACTATGGGTTATTCGCTGAGGGATGAATATAATTGAGTATGGAGGGACACTGTATTCTAGCATCACTTACCCTTAACTTAATTGTTAACGTTATCACATTTCCTCTTCAAGTTACCAAACAGCTGAATTCCTGCCAAATACGTACGGCCAGGGAATATAATTTTGATATCTTGCAGCCTGTAATACTAGAGCTCTGGAAGTAGGTACCTGAGTGCATATATCCAAATAAAGGAAACCTTTTAGTGGTGATGTTTGATCTGATGGCAAAGGGCAAATGTAATGCGGCGTTTCCACTTGACGACTAAATGTTGACTACATATATTATGTCGCCAGAATCAGTTGTCGGGTGTTTCCGCCTGATGGGAATGTTTTCGAGGATGTTTCCACGTCGTTTGGTGCCTGTCTGTGCTAAGCTACAATATAGGGGTTGGTCGGGTTCAATCCGTACAGTATCTGCAGGGGTGTACCTCAAACCAGGCTGAATTTGCTCAAAATAGGAGAAGTGACTGACTCCAGGAAGAGGTAGTCCCTCTCAGTTTTAATACACTAGAAGGGGCATTGTGCTTCCCCCACCAAAAAAAAAAGGAAGAGCAAGCAGTACTTAGGAAAATGGATCTGATCAACGGACGTTGGGCAATGTTTTTTAGGCTAAAATACTATGTACCTGTTGCAATCGATTCCTGAACGCATATATTAATGTACCAATGCTGAGGTAGAAATAAAGCTGCTTGTACAAAAAAAAAAAAAAAAAAATTGTTTCGAGCAGCCAGACGAACTAGAACTGGTTTTAAAGGATGAGGTTAGATCTTCACAATTGATTATAAGGTACAGAGATTACTCAGGTGTTATCATTTTCTTTCAGAGGTAATTGTGCGACGTTGGATGGTGCACATGTGGCTAGACGGATATACTATTGTCTTCGTGGGAGCGAGCACATGTGAATCTATTTTGATTATAGTAGCTTTACACAGAGAGAACGAACCTTGTAATGGACTTCTGTTTATGAATAAAAGAGAGCGCTGCTCGAATTATAAAAAAAACAACAACCAGGCTCTGGTCAAATGTAGGCTCTAAAAGCAGACATACTTAATATTGAGTATGCATATCTAACAAACTGATAAAGAAACCAAGGTATATGTTCATTATATCCTGTAAAAAATACACAGGAACGGAAATAAGAAAATCGTAAATTGGCTCTCAGGTTATGACATAACACACTCTCAAAGCAGTGCGAAATATCTGGTAGAAGTGTAACAAACAGGTCCTGAGCTGGTCAAGGCGGCCGATTATTCAACCCGACCAGAACTAGATTTGGGTATCTCTGGTTGCCGATGTAGTTTCCACGTGAAGACTGGAATAGGGCCAACGATTGCTGTAGTAAAGATTTCTAGTGTGTGTTTTATAGCACTGAATGAATTTTATAACAGAATCGTCGACCTAACACCGATCATAAGTATCGGGTTTGGATTTATTAGTTTGGTGAATAGTCGTTAGGTAGTGCCAGATTGCGTGCTATGAGAATAGATAATTATTGTCTTAAATTTTCATCTCCGTTACCACCTGAAGTCTCTCCACCCCAGTCAGGAATCTACTGTTGTATATAAGTCGGGTCACGTAGATCATTTATGTTGACGTTCTCAAATTACACAAGGCGTGAAGACGTACTTTTAAAACGAGCTGAATAACCAAGGTTGAGATAACTCTAGCTAGTCACGCAACGCACCCCCTCTTCCCCAGTTCCTGGCCGCCACATGCATCAACACACAACGCCCTTCTAAAGATTGTCCGCAGTGTCTATCAAGTTCATGTGATTGGATGGTCATTTGGAGAACCCTAAGATAGAAAGCATCTCCTCATTCAACACACCAATGTATCCCTTTATTTACAATGTATTTGGACTATATTCTAATTCACATCGGTTCAGGGAACACTGAGACGGCTGAAATTCAACTTTGTCATCCTGGTCGATTTTCATCATTTATTTTTCTCTTTCTTGTTTTGTGTGTGTGTTTGGATGTTCGTTTTAATGAGTTTCGGCTCTGATTCCCTGTATAGGCCCTTGCGTACAGTGACGCGCTTTAGCAGCACCAACAGATTCCCCCCATCGACTTGCTGTACATAAGCCTGCTAGCATATAATCATATCAAATGACAGCTTGGCATAATGTCGATAAAACCCGGAGAGTAGCACAAATAATTGGACGCGACTCCCAACGGCAGCTTTCCAGTCCGATTTTCAACCGTCAATCTTCACCCATGCACATCCCATGTTCCATTCATTTCATCCACCTAAGCTGAAGTAATCGAAAGAAATATCAATGAATTCAAATTAGTACGTCTGGTTTCTGAAAAAAAGGTGGAAAAACGGCTCCGTCAATAGGAATTGTCTTTGCAGTAGTGAAAAAGCAGATCGGGGGCATTTAAAAATGGTTTAGCAGATTGTTTGTGATGGATTCTCTGTTGGAATTTGTCATAAAGCCCATTTTTATTGATGTTAATTCATATTTCACGCCTCCCTTTTTATTAGTGGTTTCCGTCATATCAGAATTAATATTTTAAGATTTTGAGAATACTGAACCTTCCATAAGATTATCGAATCTGCAACAGATTAGTCACCAACAGCCATGAACATATGACGGAGTTTGTAATGTTGTTATTGCTGATTGACCGATTGGGTCTTATATCGAGGTAGATATTACGGCAATCTTGAATATACGCAATGAGTATACTTTGACAATCAAGCAGGAACACAGCGGCATGGTTTACCTCGAGCTCAATACCCCGCTATTTCTGCTATGAAAGACATTAGGGTGTGTTGACTGGAAGCTAACTTGAAATCATCTGTATCAAGGTTGATGGTGCAACATGTTGATAACACTATATTTACACCTCTGTATTTTCCATGCGTCAACATGGTGAGTGATAGTGCCCTAAGGGTCTAGACAATTTGCTCTTTAGGCAATCTTACGAGTCCCTTCTCCCGGTAATGAAACAGAGTTAAGGATTAAAATCCTCGCCTGGAGTCGGCAAATGTCAGCAGCCTCCCGAGCCGACGCTGGGCACCACGGGCAGGCGGCGAACATTTTGTGTTGTTTTTTGTCACTAATTTGTTTTTTCTCGAGCTCTGGGAGAGAATATAGCATTGCAGGATGGCGCGTTGGGCAGGGTTATCCACGCGCGGAGTGGGTGGGTTGGGATGGAGTGGAGGGGTGAGATGACGATAGGGAAAAGGTGGGTGGAGTATAGATGTGGCTTGTGCGTGCGGGCAGGGCTGTTGGGTGGGGTACCCCGGAGGGTAGGGGTTTGTCGGTGGGGGCAGAGTCATGTAGACAATTATCTGGGGACATGTTGGAAACATCGCTTCTTCATTGTGCGATGCAACGCTTATGTGTTTTGCCTGTAAATATATATATAGAATAATTAATTGGGAATGGATATTTGGGTTGGTGGAAGTCATAAGAGGAGGGTGTAAGTGAGCGTCAGTAGAAAAGGGGATTTTACAAAGAAAGCCTCGGATTAACCTTGGGAATTAATAGACATGCACACTAATTGGTCCTCTTAGACTAGCTATCAAATAACCTTCTGAGCCTGCCCTCTGACAGACAGCCCCCTAACAGACAGCCCTCTAACAGACAGCCCTCTGACAGACAGCCCTCTGGCAGACAGCCCTCTAACAGACAGCCCTCTGACAGACAGCCCTCTGACAGACAGCCCTCTGACAGACAGCCCTCTGACAGACAGCCCTCTGGCAGACAGCCCTCTGACAGACAGCCCTCTGACAGACAGCCCTCTGACAGACAGCCCTCTAACAGACAGCCCTCTGGCAGACAGCCCTCTGACAGACTGCCCTCTGGCAGACAGCCCTCTGACAGACAGCCCTCTGACAGACAGCCCTCTGGCAGACAGCCCTCTAACAGACAGCCCTCTGACAGACTGCCCTCTGACAGACAACCCTCTGAGAGCCTTTCCTCTGACAGACAGCCCTCAAACAACCAATCCCTCTGACTAACAACCCTCTAATATCCTTCCCAGACAAACCCTCTGAGAGCCTCCCCTCTGACAGACAACCCTCTGAGGGCCATCCCTCTGACAGACAGCTCTCTATAGTTGTCATTATGATGGCCTATCCTCTGACGACCAGTCCTCTGTAGTTTACCCTGCCCACTTCCACACTGCTCCTTACGCCTCCCCACACTTGTCTCACTCCCTTCTTCCAATGGTGTCATTTCTGGTCCCGGTCCCAGCACATTTTCACAGGCTTACTTTTTAGCGTTAAACTCCTTATTCATGCCCCGGACCTAGTAAAAACAAATCTATTGATCATGATTTTAGCCATTTACCATACAACAAGAGAAACTCAATAAGTTTGTCCCTGTCATTCTACTTCACACCATGTCTCCCTAACAATGATTATTTAAAATTGCTCAATGGTGAGAGCTTCACACCACCCTAGATCTCATTATATACATCCCAGAGATAAATAATCAGCAGAGAAAAAAAATATCCCTATCTAAATGGCTTACCGTAGCTGTCTCTCTTTCTGTGTCTCTTTATTTACTCTTTGAATAGACCGACGTTTACACCAAGAAGGCAAATTCCTCTTTCAGACGGTTATCTCGAGGCAATAGGCAATGCCATACGCTGAATCATTCAATGTAAGACCTATCCCCTCAAATTGAAAGAGACATTGTGGTCTCCAGTAGCATGGAAGGCGGGAGGCTGGTCAGATGCAGCAATGGCGCTATAAGCTTGCAGCGACCAGAATGTATTCCCGTCTATCAGCATAGATACCAAAAGGGATTTCATGAATCGTCATCCGACTTATCAATAAAGAGAACGGTCATATCAAGAGTTCAAAGAGCCAAATAAATCGCTTGGTGTTGTAGGTGACTCTACCTCTTTGTCGGCTAGGTTCACCCGTTCTATTTCCTTCCTTCTCATCAACCTTTCCATTTTCCCTCCAGCTTCTTTTCTTCTCTGTCCTACTTATCAGTCTTTCCTTCATCCCTTCCATCTTCAATCCCTCTCTCCCATCCCACATTTCCTTTCTATTTCTGTTTCTATCTCTCGGCTTATATCGAATAGCTTTCTCTTTTTGTTCTTTATCTCTGTGTGTCGCTTCTATCCTCCTGTACGTCCTTCTTAGTCTTTAGCCCATGCGTATCTCTCACCCAATGGTTTTCCTCTTGTGAGTTCACACAGATAAGAAGCTAAGGAATTGTTTTTGTGACTGTAGTCGCCGGAAATCGCTCTTGGCGCAGTCTGCATCGTTCCCAGCTTATCAGACAGAGATCTAGTAGATCCGATAATAAGAGATGGGGTGGACAGTGCTGCCCCCTCATCATGCCTGCGGGATAGTCAACCATCAGACCGGGCGCTCAGATATCAACCACTTTGCTATGCGAGGATTCTGCCACTTGGCCACAGTGGTGAAGAGGTTAAGGGCTTCCAAACTAATCTAGGAGAGGCGTGAATTTAGATATGGCCCAAGTTTATCTCTACGTTCATTCCTGAGTCTTCTCTACGTACACCTATCATCTAGTAAGAAAGAACATGATAGATTTTATACTTTCAACACACCCTAGATTAGATGAAGTGGAAAACAGTTTGAAAAAATAGAGCATGTATGAAGATACTGATCTATCTGAAATAACGTCGACATTTTAAGTCTGATTTGCCTCCAGGTGAGGTGCCAAAAAGTGCTATTTCATCACGTACTATTTATCGACTTAGCATACCTAGTGTTTTTTTAAAATTCAGATTCATATTTATACACACCTTATGCCAAAGTATTCGCTACCCAGCGAACGGTTTCTAAGATTTCGTCATATTTCTCCTGTACAGAACAGGCACGAATAGGTGCCGAATCAAATCGTTTATAAATTTATTCGGTAGAAGGAGGCTATTCAGATTAAATTTAAGGATCGCCTCCTATTTTCTGCTGCTCTCCCCTACTCAAAAATCTATGAAAGCCATCTAAAAACAATTGACATATATGTGTGAACCGTTTCATATGAATTCTGATATTTCTTTGTTATATCTAATGGATATTAGGGTACAAGGACGTTGAGAGGGATCCAGGGTAATTTCACAAATGATTTAGATTGGAGGCACACTTATCTCTCACTAATGTGTGATTTAAATGGTTCTTTCATGTAAGGTATATGTAGTCTTTCTATTCGCCGTTGGCATTTACTGCTGTAGAAAATGCTGAGAGAGTTGAATGAGGGTCTGTAGGCAGACTCGGAGGAGCCTCCACAGGGCACGGACTGAAGGCCTCCTCTCTTACATCATTGTTTACTGCGCAGCTCAAATATAAACTGCTACCGCGCATGCTCAAGAGGTGTTTCCTTCAACTGCCCATACACATGTTTCGTGATTCTGAGCCCAAACTGCAGAGCACGCGGGAGGCGAAACTGTGCCTGCACCTAAGAGAATATTCTTATTCGTTCAGATTCATGGGTGAGGTTTATCGCATAATTTGAAGCTTAAATATATAAACTGCTTTATGTGTAGAGTAACATGAAATGAAAATTTTAGAACCAAACGTTAAGGATACCTCATTTCATCTTCATTAGAAACGCCAAAGAATGACATCTAAATACATGTCATTGACTGGTGCTTTCCTTGTTTTTTGTTAATAGTGATTCCATCTCAGAATTGCTGGTCTTCTTCATGTAGGCTTCCCATGCTCGTTCGCTTAACGTACATTTATTAACGGCATGTCATTCAGTTATTGGTACCTGTAAGGTCTCATGTAAAGTATGATACCATGGGATCGCTTCACATTTCAATCTTCACCGAGACATTACATAACTCTCAAGGAATATTTGCAAACCAGGCAAGCGAGGTCTAGTACTATTATTCATGAAATTCTGAAATTGTCATCAACCCTTATAACCCACAATAAAAGAAAGTCATGTCAAACGAAGTAAACCATCTCAACATTCCCATAAGAATAGATTCATGATATCATTTATCTTTGTAGTGGAGGTAAACTCACCAAAAAACAGACATGCAGTAATTCTTTTTAAATGGAGTTGTTATTAGCCAAGTGGACAATCGTTGTACATGTTGGTATCATTTATCTTTATCAAAAAAGATATGATCAATTTCAATCTGAATTGAACTGTGTAATGCGATGTATGCTCCTCTCACTAGGTGGTGCCAGCGTCTAGCAAAAGGATTCAAGTATCCATGAATGCCTTGTAGAAGAATGTGTTTTCAAGCCGAAAAGAACTGCATAACCGAATATATGACTTCAAAATACTCTAAAGATTGATATAAGTTTTGTTCCTTATCTTTCTATAACCAGATGAGAAAGCCATTGAAGTGAGTAGCTCATTCTTTACCTCCTGTTGTTGAATATCTTTATAATTGCTTTAACGGTTTAACGGCGCCTTGGGAGTCTGAAGTCGTAGCAACCGCTAGTTCACTATTATTTTTATATGAACAGTTTTGACGGGCGATTGGTAACAGAAATTTCGACATTCTGATTTGCATTTGTACTGTTTGATCACAGTGCGATGCACTCATAGACCCCATGTCGTTGTTACGGTCGCGAGTCTAAGGATGTGAGATTGATATCACGAAAGTCACAATATGGTTGGATAAACTGTGCCTCAAAATGCATTTTTATTACTTTTTGAACAATATTTTCGGTGATAACTCTCTCGTCTATATATTAGTTTGTCTTTATCGTATAATCTGTGAATGTTTCGAAAATAACTTTGCGACAAGAACACCCATTAGCATCAGGATGGAATTCATTAAGGTCATGAACTCTAGGAAGCCTAAACGAAACGTAATGTAAACTCTTAAACCCACATGGGGTGTCACAACTAGGAATATCATATGTGCGTCGTTGGACAAGACATTATTTGTGCAAGACACCCTTTATTTCACGTGATCATGCGCTCATGGCAGGGCAGGGGGACCAATGTGATGAGCGGGTTTTGGCCGGTAAAGGGCGTGTAGGCACCAATCATGGCCTCCAGGTTCACCTTGTGCTGGCCATACCCCTCGACCACCCATTAAACCGTATGAGGGGGTTAGGGTGCCAGGGAGATCAGAAAGCGGACCCGTTCAGAGTATGCAGACCATTATCTTAATTAGAGCAGGTCCAGGCTGACGTGGTACTCATCAACCCCCCCCCCCCCCCCCCGATCTGAAGGAATCTGAAAGATTGTATACATATCACTGTATATATATCCAGTAATATTGCTGGTTTGCAACAATGAGTCAACACCGAGAACAGTGGCAAAATGAAAAGGAAAATACTACCTAACAAAAGAAAAAACAACCATGAGGAATAGACTTGTTTTCAACTCCACAGACTCGCCCACCCATCTTGCTGGCGCCAGTAATTGCATAGCAGGGACTGGGCTCCTTTAAGGGAAGTTATAAAGTCATAGAGTTTCCGTATTGTCCGCGTATACAACGTATCTGGTACCTATCTATAACGTAGACGCACGCTCAATGGCCGTATTTGACGCCGGGCGTTTACATTGTTTTAATATTAAAGATACGGCTGCCTATATATATTGCATCAATATGATAGACATAGAATACAAAATGATGATCTGGAATAGGACAACCGATGGAAGCAAGCTTCTAGCTGAGAAAGGTAATATTCAGTAGTTGGCAAGAATAGGTTCGTAGTTGAAGATATTTAAGCCATGGAAATCATCGGACATAGAACATCAGTAACTTGTAAGTTGGCGTGCTAATGATGGGTGAAGCCAAATGAGGCTAAGAAGTCAGGGATATATGGAAGAAATAGGGAAGAAAGGATGACAAGGAGAAATGATCAAGTGGTAGAATTTGTTTTCCCCGTTGAATGCTAAGAGGGAACGAGCATCGTCAGGAGAAATGCGAATAGGTTAGGTTTAGAAGTAGGTAGTATGGGTACCACTGTCCGACCCCTCACACCACCACGAAGAAAACCATCTTTTCCTGTTTAAGGAATTATCTAGAAAGCTTTGAGCAATTTGTAGACTAACTTTTACATATTCTGTGACCTTCAATTAACCCTTGGGGATTCACTGACCTTCAAATGACCGCACAACACTGGATGACTTCTACCGAAACCTGTTCAGTGTGTTACTAAGTAGTAGTCTGTTTTCCTCTATACTATAGGCGGTGTCAGGGTTCTAGTCTTATTACTTCCTCGGTACGGGAATGCCATGTAACAGCATAATGTTCTGACCAGCCATTTCCCCAAGCGACTGATGAGCAGCTTACCATCAGAGAATAACAACAAAGCATAAACAGTGGCACCGTGCTACTTTCTTTGGTTCGAAAGTAAAGTGATCTAATGTGTGGAATATCAGGAACTTTACACTTGGTAAATACGGTACAGGGTTCCGTAACAGGGTTCCGTATGGTACTTTCTACGTTATACGGCGAAAGGGTGCGTAATTATAGTATATACATCGTGGGTATCGATGTATTTGAGTGCATGTTGTTTATGTTCAGGAGCGATGCTTATTCCGAAGCGATACACAGCGTCGACCATTTTGTAAACATGACGTCATCCCATACGTTAACTCTGTGAACCACAACGTGAATTACTGCACAGCTGTGCAGTAATCTTTCGATAGCAGCGTGTAGTAATTATGTCACTTACGCCAGTATATGATAACAACAATGTTCATCTCTAAGTTTAAGGAACTAAAGAATCTGAAGATAATATAAGGAAAATGATAAAGAATATATGCAAAAGGTTAATTTGATTCGAGGCTCATCACTCCTGGTCTGAGCATATGTAGCCAATGTATAACATCTAGTAAGACCTGGCGTCCACCGACTACGATAGAAATTTAGACCTACCGATATTGTACCAATACAATAAGCAAATATCGGAGACATATCGGGAAGGTGCAAAATCGTAGACAAATGTCTAGACAAGCCAATTCACCACGAATCGTTAGGGTTTTTTCGGTGCCTAAGCGCAGAAACATGGTCAACTGCCCCGATATTAGGTGACTTTCTGACGATTTTTTATTTGGAAGTGCATCGTAGACCATATCGAAGACATACCGTAGTAGGTGGACGCCAGGCCTTATTTAGGACATTCGACAGAAAAAAAATTACCTCACCCGATTATACTTCCAGCCACTCAGCCAATAATAACGGTTATCTTTTTTTTTTCAGAGTACGCCGAAGTAAGCTCAAAGCATACGGTAGTAAGGCTCAAATCACGCCCTAATTAGCTCAAAGCATGCCGTTGTAAGGTTAAAAGCACGCAATCTATATCTGGGTATACCCCCCAGCAGTAGTGAGTATGTACACCGAGTTCGTGCCTAGGAGTGTCATGATATCATATACCTGAAATCATTTAAGAATAGGTCATTTCAATGTCTTACATGCTGGCGGTCATTCACTACGGCCCTAGGGCGTGAACATTGAAGATGATTACAAATTATGTCGTAATTATGTCGTAACCCGGACTCCACCTATCAAGACATCTGAGAACTATCTGCTACTCGTGACGTCATATCCGACCAGCAGCCAGCTAGCTGATCCCGCTACTACACCCCGAGTATCAGGTAATATTTCATAGATGTTCGGACACATGTACATGATAATATCTTCGTAAACATTTCATTGTGCTGACTCAGTGACTGCCATAAATGAATAGACTATAAGCAGTTTATGTGTTTTTCCCTTACAGAACATACAAGGTGCTGTTTAATAATCGGGGATATATCGTAGAAATCGTCCTCCGATCTCCCTAGGGCCAAAGTCGTTGCATAAGCCTTTTGATCCTAGAGAAAGGACGGTTCAAGGATAAAATTACCTCTATGCTACGAAATATCGTATAAATTTAGCGTTCAACTCTCCATTGTCCTCCAACTTTTCCCAAGTCGTCTAAAACTCTCCTAAGTTTAGGAGACCTAAAGGGGTGTCGTAGCATTTGCAAATTCGCAAATATAGCCAAATTCTTTATCAATATTGCTATAATCAGCAATTTTGTGATAAAATCGGTGGTTTGGGTTATAGAGAAATGGCTCAGTATCGGACGAACATTTTCCTTAAGGCAGATGATCGTAGGTTCATTCAACGATGTAGGAATCCGTCCTGACTCAAGGGACAGTCTCTGAGTAATGTCTAGGATAGGTCCCAATGCATGATCCATGCCAAATCTACTATTTATCTCTCCAAGGATCTGACACACCACCAAGGATAACATTTATGAAACGAGTTCTATGATTGGTCGTACCCATCCTCCTTAATCGTGAGTAAAATCGTATCGTAAAGCCTCCAGTTTATTAAACGGCACCCTGGGTAGGTTTCTTTGAGAGTATCTGTTAACAGAACTCCTCCCACATGACAGGCATGAAAACGATCATGACACCACTTGGCGATCCCCACATAGCGAGCCTTCACTTGAAAGGGGATTGTGTTTCATACCCAGCGAGCTCCAATCAGTGTAACTGCCCATCTGGAGCAGCTCATAGCGCGTGGAGTAACAGGTCCCGGGGTGTCTACAGGCCTGGGTGCAGTGCGAGGTATAATATAGAGAAACAGGCTTACTGTTTCCGTACGGATAAAATACGCGGTAAAATCGGCGATCAGATGAACCGATGCCGGAGGCAGAGGTTCATCTGATCGCCGATTTTACCAAGTATTTTATCCGTACGGGGACAGTCAGCCTGTTTCTCTATTATTATATACCTTAAAATATCCGATTTTTAACCTTGCTTCTGGGGGAGTTTTTGGATTTCGCCGCCGTACATTGCCCATACGCCACATACATACCCCGTACGTCACCTAGGTGTCGTACGGATATACATACGACATGGGTAGGAGCGGGCCGTATGTGTAGGATATACTACCACAGGTATATAATAATATGTGTACACGGGTGGGGGATGACAGCCGGGGCGGGACCGTGAAGCACCTGGCTGATAAACACGGCCAGCCTTGATAGGGAAAAAAAACACACAGAGGAATTTTTGGTTGGTGCTGACGATAACACTATGAGTGAGTAGTTAGCACGTGGTGCCAATTTCGTTCCGTTCTGCGTAATGTGGTGTTTCTACCTCCAGACGAAAAGTCCCTCGATTATATGCACTCTTTACAAAAGTCTGTCGGTGGTTCTATCTAGATAAATATCAGTGCGCATAATCGGTGGCAGTCAGCAAAAATGTAGTCGCCAACCGATTTTCGACACTCAAGTTTATTCCGCCATCGATAAATTCAATATAAAAAAATTTCGTCAGTGGTACCAAAAGACGGTGACGCTATATGAGGTAATACTGGAGAAAAAATTGGTTGGTCCTTTTAGTTTCCAACCTACGATTATTATACATATCAAAAGTGTCACATAATCGGCCGTCGGTGCTAAATGACATACTCGGTGGTCATGATCAGTAGGTAGGAACCCCACATAAGGAGCAGTGAATATTTTACACCTCTGTTAATTCCTACATACATTCCTGATTGTCTTCTACTCAGTACTGATTGGGTTACAGACAATTCCCACCACTCGTTATCTAGCTTGCTTCAACCCATAGTTCAATGCAGCTCGTTACATAATGACTTCTACCCATAGACCCAAGCCATCCCCCCTCCACCCTTAGCCCAATGTTTCCTGCTCATTACCTTTTGACTTCAACCAACACATTCTCCAACTTTCCCCACTTATCAATGGCTTCCACCCGTAGCTCAACGCTCCCGGCTCAGTACCTACTGGCTTCCCTACAGTCCCTAATACCCTCCGCGTCTAACCCGCTGCTCTACACACCAGCGGTTTCCATTTACCTCGGACTAGTTTCCATTTCTACCTCCTCGCTCGTCCAGAAGTGGTCGATGGGAGTAGTGTGAGCAGGCAGCAGGTCTCGTCCGTCATGATTACAGATCAGAGAACAGCCAGCTTCAGTGCAGGTTTTCCACCATGATATACGGATAGCTAATTGTAACAGAGAGGATGGGGGTTAGGTCTGGCGTCCACCTACGATAGAAATTTAGGCCTACCGATATGGCTCCGATACAAAAAGCCAATATCGGGCTTATCGGAAAGGTGAAAAGTCGTAGACAAATGTCTAGACAACCCACACGTATCATAAGGGGTTGACTGGTAAAAAAGGTGATCATGGTACCGATATACCCAATGATACAACCAGGGCAAGTGTGCATATCCTGTGTTATTTTCATTCTTAAATATACCATACATTATCATTCAGGAAACATTGCAGCGATAATGTTTACCAGTACACATAGAACCACAATGTATTTTTATCAGGAGCTGAAAGCTCTGTCCCAAGTCAAACTAAGAAAGTATTGGTTTGAGGTACTTAAATCTAATCGGAAATCACGAAATTTATAGGGCATACGGGCATTTGTACCCCTTATCTCATTCCAAGATTTCATAATTTCCGATCAGTATTTCACACGGGGAAGCAATTTTCGCGGCAGAATACTCTGTGAGGCTCCAGGTTAGCCACTGACATTTCAACATGTTGATTCAATATTAAGGCCCTATTTTGGCACCTTTGGAGGTTCCAAAGAAGTGCCGGGTTGTTGCCGGAGTACAACATATCCTCATATTCTAGATAAGAGTTGATTTTGTTTGATACAATATGATTACAATCTGGTGAGATATTTGCATAGATCAGATGGTTTCTGATGTGTGATCATAAATACGTGTTTCCTAACATGGGCCTTGCCTGTAATCGAATTCTGTTGTTTTTGAAACGCGAACCCAACCAGCTTTACAGACATAGCATATTATTAGAACTGAAGAGGTCTTTTCTCTTAATCCCTATAGCTTTACATCCTGAGTTTTGTCTCTTTACTTTTTCGTCTTCTAAAGTTGTTTCGTTGATAAGAGTTACCCGACGTGGCTCGTGTTTTTAACTAAGATATATTATTTTCATCAAAACGCACGTTACAACACAGGTCTGTTTTGTATAAGTAGCTTATGAAGGCTTCTCGAACAAAGCATTCTATGTCGAATGACATCGAGGCCTTTGGCAGCGCCAATACAGGTTACTAAATACTTGACTTTTAACACAGTTTCACATCATCATCCTATTAGGTAGCCTGAATACTAGGAAAAAGCTGGCTGACAGCTGCACTAGGGGTCGAAAAGGTAGAGAGTAGCTAGATGGGTCTAGAGTATCCATTTTGAGAAACACTTGGACATTGTAAATTATTACTATCCTCATAAAGAAAATATCATGGCATTGGTTAGGAAGTATTAGTAGAAATAACATTTATGAGCTGATCTTATTTCATTTATAGATTTCAAAATGAAGTATATATATTACAAATTTTGTATGAAAGACGATATTAATTAGAATATAAAACAGTAGTACGTTCTTAATTATATATAATATAATTGGAGGACCTATTCTAGTTGTCAAGTGGAAACGCTCGACTGAAAGCTCTGTCCAAAGTCAAACTAAGAATGTATTGATTTGAAACATTTAAACCTAGTCGAAAATCGTCAAATGTACAGGGCACACAGGCATATGTATCTGCCATCTAATTCCATAATTAATTTTCTGACTATTATCCCATACATTAAAGTATTTTCCCGGCCGAATACCCTGCAATGCTCCGGATTACCAATCTCCATTTAATCATGATTAAATGACATAGAGACCCTCCGATACAGATTTTTATGAGATATGACAGATTTATATGAGATATGACATGCCGACGCGATTTTGGCTTTTCTATCGGAAGGTGCAAATCAGTGTGTATCGGAAGCTCAGTCAACGCCGTCCCAAGACTAGAAGACCTAAAGTTTTTGGATTAACTGTAGTTCGTGGGAAGTAGATTTATACTTTTCCTAAAAGTTACCTTGTCATTATAACTCACTATGTCAACATATAATGCTAGGAAAACTGAACTTCAGAGAGTTTGTTTCTTTTTACTTCCCTATTTGTTTTATTTGAAAAGAAGCAGCAACATTCTATCAGTATCTAGCAATCGATGCTGGGGACTTCATATATTTATGCGATTATCTAGATGTATGTAAGGCCAGCATCAATGATGTAAATATAAGAATTAAAGTTGCTAATACAAAAACAGTCTTCAGTATTTAGTCTCAGAGGCAGAAGTTTGATACCTACTTGTATCTAGAGAAGAGGAGGCAGTAACAAGCACAAAAACACGAAAACAAGTAGAACTCATATTTAAGAGGGATAGCTCTAAATCACTCATATTCACGGGGATAGCCTTGTTTTGGAGAGGGATGTGTACACAATGAACTGACCGAGTGGTATCCCGACCATGACAGCTAGAGAGACAATGGAGTCGCTCATGCCGATCACGTGACCAACAACTGAAACCTGAGCTGCTCGCCTCACGGTCACGCCTTCTGGTGAGTCGGTCGAGAATCGATCGACGGTAAACTGGCGGCGAAAGTGGGAACAAGGAGCAGTCAGGCAACCAATGTACTGTCTGATTGTCATTGACACAAACCTCTCTCATATTAACAAATTATCAAACTTCATGTCTTTTCTCTGGTGGTGTAGAGATATGTCTTTTTTCGAAGGTTTTGAGTGATTATTACATACACAATATTAACAGGTTTTAGATAGAAGCGGCCGTAATCTCCGAGGACTAGATGCGTAGAAATACCCGAGAATATTTGAAAATATAATGTAGAGTCTAGTCCGTTTACGGCCGCTTTTATCTGAAAGCAGTTTATTTTGTATTTATTATTCAGTATTGCAAATTCAATTTTTAAAAGGAAAGACAAAATGACCGCCTATTTTCTCACACACTATTTTGTACATAAGGGGCTTTTGTCCATAAGGACAATGATCATTAGCACCCGCAATCTCCATTTGGTAAATTGCACAGTCCTTAAAGGGTTTATTATGGTGACTCCGTAATCGGTGGATAATGATTGGATATAAACTAGACATCGCTGATTTGTCTGCGAAAACGGTCTGATATAGTCATGACCTGCAGGTGGTTTGGTGATAGAGATAAGAGCTACTTCTGCGAAATTGCACCCCTTATGTAATCCCACACAGTTCCCCGGCACTCAAGTATGTTATTCATCTGCACACGATACCAAGTGTGTGCGGTGCAGTTACATCAGATCTGGAGTCGAACTGCTGCTATTCAGCACTGTATTTGTTATATGCATATCAAATCCAGAATTATCGTTAGGAAATCTCGAAGCAAGGCGAACTTTAACTCTCTCAGTCCTGATGATGCCCGAAGACATTGCCGTGAGGGCCTGAAGATGCTTCGAGGCATTTTGACTTGTTATTTTAAAAAGGAAAGAAGCTTTTTTATTGTACACCTTCACCATTGCTTTTATTCCTACCTTTTTCTTACATTTTCCTGCCTACCCGAGGAGTTCCGGAATTCATGTTTTATCTAGGTAAAGCAGTTATGATAAAGCCACAAGAATATGACTACCTGCACTACAGCATGGTCGCACCTAGTTACTTGCAGATTGTTACCTACCATATTTAAAACGTTAGAATTCCGTCGAATCCGCTTGAAGTTGCTCCCATACATAGAGACATAGTGAACCAGACCTAGGCATGGAGACTGAAGGACCACGAGAGTGAGATTCTCGTGTAGTACTTAACTGAATCCTGCTACTCTTTTTTGTGTTTGTAAACACAGATGTACTTCTATCATTAGGATTCGTTCCTAGCCATACTGAAAACATAATTTAGAGCTGTATTTTTCCGATCTCATTTCCTTGAGAGAAGGGAATGAGATCACAACATTTCGCTGGTCTCCAGAGAAAGCTACGCTGGTTGCCGGCTAAATACCTGTGTCACACGAAATAATAACCACAAGTTTACAATGGTTTCTCGTTCACCCGCTAGAGGTCGCCAGGGCCAGGGTGGAGGGAGGGGGTATGATTCGACGAAGTCGCTAGTATGTATGTAAAACGAGAGCAATTGATGAGCTTCACACCTGCAACTCTTGTAAACTGTAGAGTGTACTGAGGGCTCCTAATGAATCCTGGATTTGTTTAGATTATCATACAGGGGATTAAACCTTGCACTCGCCGATGAAACTTTGCTAGTGGTGGTACTTTGTGAGAGGATGAGTTAGATAGAGAGTAGAATTCTCGGCAGCTTCAGTGCCCACTTGATGTTAGCCCTATCTGTATGGCATGTGTTGGGAGAATTCTGTTCCGTTTACTATTAGTTCCCATATGTAACCACGTGTGACGAGAATGTTCACGTCCCCCAGCCTGACTTTGTGCTGCCCGGTAATATCTCGTGAAGCATTCTATATTGTAGAGGCTATGGTTCCCCCTGAGTGTGTGCGCTGTGTCTGGTGGTGTGTGCCAAGAGTTCTCTAACGAGGAGTGAAATGAGAGGCGGACGACCCCGCCTACTGATACACATTACTACACAGTGTGACTTGGTGTGGAGTTGAAACCTAATACACGAATAGGATCTGATTAACCAAGACCTTTCGCGAAGCAAAACCCATTTGTATTAGGTAAAAAGAAACTTATTTGGAATATGTTATGGCATTTTATGGCATAAATACGACATACTCAAGGCAGGTGTCAAATGGATTTCTAAATTTTTTTTTTTTTTCAGGTCCACTAGAAACCAATAGGGCAGAGTGTTAGAGAAGTTTTTTTTCGCATTTAAGCTATTGGATAAGACAATCATAACATATATAGTAGTAAGGAGTCAGTTGTTGCCTATCGTAGAGTCAATCGTAGAAGTGTAGTGCAGATTGGATTCCAATTGGTAAGTTAATCGTACGGTCTATCACCGGCGGAACCGGCATTGGTGTGTATGTGGCTTTAAAGACGGTTCCCCACTCTGCATAATAGTCCACCCGGAGGTATATTTCTCTATCGCAGTAGGTACACAACCCCGTTTACTCTCGCTAAGGTTTATTCATATCTGCTTGCTCCTGAATGTTGGTGTACATTGACGAGAGAGCAATCAAGCCATGTCGTGGTCTTTGCATTTATTATTTAATTTGTTTTATTCTCTCCCTTTTTTTTAAAAGGTCATCTATAACTTGTGCGAACATGAGGTTTGTTGGATACGACATTAGCACAATTAAATCGTAGTCTTTGGCAACCATATGCATTAAGTTTATGTTAGGTACCACAAAGATGACCTAGAGTAAAGACCATTAACGGATAGTACCATATACCTCTCTTGCATGATGATGTAAAGAGTCTAGCATCGGTTACATGACCCTCTCATGTCCTTTAGATATCTACACCAAATATTACTATTCTAACGTAATCCCATCAACACTGCTACTTCTCCCCCATCATAAAATACTATCAACCTAAGCATCTACTTCTGCAGATATGCAGAGTAGTTGATTGTAGGTGAAAAAGAGTCAAAATAGAGAAGATGCATATCCTTTACCCTCTGGACACAACACCCTTGTCTGTATTCTATATTTGCACACCCAGATTGGGAGTATGCAGAAACGACACATTTCCCATATCAAAACTCATCCTAGACAAGACCTATAGAGCTAGGACCACATGCAAGCACCTATATCCCATCTCTCGTAACAGGGCATACATACTCAGCTATTCTGTTGATAACTGTGAGTAACCTATTGACGTCTGATGCAGAAAGGATCCCAAATAAAACTTGCAGAAGAACTATCGTGGGTATCCGATGCAATTCGTATGAATTCTGTTATAGAAAAAAACCATCTCTGAGTTGATTAAATGTCAATTCTTTTAAAATCTGATTGACTGGTTTCTTATGTATGGTAATAGAACATAGGTAAAGATAAATCAGAATGAGTATTATCAACATTTTAGTTACATTACCAATGATTCTAGCCCTATCTATCTATTTATCTATCTATCTATCTATATATTCATAGATATACAATGTATATATATTATATATATGACACGTTAAGCTACTCTCCAGTTTCCCCTCCCATCTAGGCCTTGCTTAATGTGTCCATTAAGGTGAGCAGCTTAGTCAGATTCCCCCGGTGAGCAGGCAAAGTGCTCTCTACAGTGGTCAGTGTAGACATATAAGTATATGCTGCTCTTACCCGCCATGCCTTCTTCGTCGACTGTGTCACGAACACCTGCCGTCTGATTGTCGTCCCCGGGATAGCCATGGTTCCCTGTGACGTCACGCCATGACACAATGTGACATCCAACTTTAGTGGACGTCCGTCAATTGAGTTTCATGTTAAAAACTCATGTCCGAACTCTATGCTGATTGCTGTGTCGCCTACCGTCTAGTGTCTGCCGTCTAGTGTCCGCCGCACGCCGGCCGCCGAGCGGCGCACGCCACCTGCCTCGATCAGAACGGCACGCGCCTAATATCCCCACTCCCTCCAAAAAATACAAAAAAAGACAACAGGGTGGGTCCTTGTCGCCTCAGGTCATACAGGCACGTGTCACCCCACGGGCACGTGACCCCCGCGGCGTGATTACACGAGGCGTGCCGTGCAGGAAGACGTGTGGGCGTTGCCAGGCAACGAGCAAGCTGCGGAACGGCGTGTGCGTGGCGGGATTTTCAGCCTCTGTGTGGTGCCAGATAGTGTTTGCTCGTCGAGCTGCTCGTAGAGGGGCTGTGAGCCGCTGCGGGGGAAGGAGGGGTAGGGGGATGGCATCTGTGGTTGTGATACTGACTCCCCTCGTCCCCTTCGGCGTCCATACAGCTGCGGTAGTGGCGCTACCTCAAGGTGCCTCCTCTCGCTACAAATCTGACCGACGAGCGGCTCCCGCCCACCGCCCCCACCTCAGAGCCGCTAATAACGACTCACGGCCGCCCCCAGCACCGCCCTGCGTGTGACGTCTGGTGGAGAATTTGTAGATAGTTCGTAACAAACGTAAATAATGCCGTTCTCCGGCACTCCCCATCCACTCACGGCCCGTGTGAGGTCAATCACCAGGCAGATAACGGTCTGGTCAGAGCCTGATTAGACATTGATTACCGGCAGGTCACGCACGATTACCGCGACGATATCTACCAGTTCTGCCTCCAGATCTGCCTCGGGTCTTGCTACCAGTCCTGCCCGATTATGGCCACCGATTCTTCCCTTTCTTGACGTTTAGGCCCAGCGTCCACCTACTACGATTTGGCTCCGATATTGTCTACGATGCACCTCCCGATAAAACATCAAAATTGCGACGGAAGGTCACCTAATATCGGGGCAGTTGACCACGTCTCTACGATTAGACACCGATAGAACCCCCATACAATGCGTGGTGGATTGGTATGTCTAGACATATGTCTACGATTTTGCACTTTCCCGATATGTCTCCGATATTTGGTTTTTGTATCGGTGCCATATCGGTAGGTCTAAATTTCTATCGTAGTAGGTGGACGCCAGGCCTTAGGGTCAATAATCGTCAGGTGGAATCGGGGATATAAAGGGCCCCTCTCATAAGATCTCACACTCTCTAAGTCGTATTCTGTACAAGGTTCTCCCTGCGCTCTATGGGAGAAGAATTCTTAGCGAACTAGGCTTAGAGCCTTGAGAATCCACTGGTACACAGTATTCCCGCTAGGTGGCATCATTATTATAGGAATCATTGGGTTGCATTGATGTGCCAGTGGATTCTTCTCCATAGAGCATAGTGAGAGTACAGAATACGACTTATAGAGTGTGAGATCTTATGAGAGGGGTGCACCTACACATCATCACTTAAGCATCAGTTCCCATGCCTACAATCCACCTCCTTCGGACTGTGCCTGGCCACGAAGCAACATGCCTCGACAAGCGTATCTAGAGCATGCCAAAGACTGCACACTGACAGTTTACATTCATACTGTGCAATTTCTATGTGATGCGAGCAGTGGCATTCTTGATCACCTATGCACAGGACACACTATATATGGTATACGCCAACACATTGCTCCCTATAGCTGTATATATTGTGTCGATATGTTAAACATGTATGATCTAGTTCCAAAATACACCGTGTCTGTTATCGTACAATTAATGCTCTGCTTCCACCGCATAACAGTGGAGCGTTTAATACAATTATAATAACAATACTACTACTACTACTAATAATAATAATTTTAATAATATTGAAAATAATAATATTGAAAATAATGATAATAATAATAATGAAAAAAGAGAGTATATGCTTGTAAATACATATACGAGGCCCAGCATTTAAGGGAGATCGTCCTTGTGCGTTTAATAAAAGGTTCTGATATTGACACAGATCTACCGTCAGCCTCATGTATTAACTAAATCAGCAGAAATATGTTTACTATAGACTCGAATACAAACTGGCAATGTTAAAGGTAGAATGTCTGAAGTATTCATTATGATTTATTTATCATTATTATAATGAAATTAGTTGCAAAGAAATGCCACAATGTGGCACAACCTGCATTGATTAGAAATCCTCATTGATCTAACATGGAACTGTGTTTTAATACCTGAAAACTTATATGGTATTGCTTTGCATCAATAGTAAATTATCAATTACTAAGGTGCACTAGTTCCATAAGTAAGTGATCGATTTGAGACCATTATCTATAATCAGATTTCGCCATATTTACAGGGCAGAATTTTCTGTACATGCATCTTTGGTAGGTATCCTGTAAATTTCTTAATATTCCACCGATTACTTCACATGTTCCCCGGCCAAATGCGCCACCCATACACACCAATATGCTACGACGATCGAACCTGTTCGATTGTGGTTGGCACCCTACCATACGTTTTTCTTTTATCGGGAGCGGGCCCCTCGTGTATCGATGTACACGCATGTGCACCACGCGATACACTCTGTATACAATACATTTCCTTTATAGAGTAACCATACTGAAAACACACACGTGCGTCACACCCTGTATCCGCCCATAACCCCGCAGAGAGCACCTGACATACATCCTCTCAGACTGCACCCTTCACCCCCACCTGCTCACAGACTGACATTGACATCTCACCTGCTCACACACTCACACACGCGCACCCCTCTGTAGCAGGGAGATGCTCGAGACGCGCGTTATTTTTGCACCATGTTTTTCTAGCTGCGGGATAAGCCGACTTCGGCATGTGGGATTGTTTCCTGCCGCCCTACTCCAGCACACAGTCTCCTCCCTCAGGGACCCTTTACACCTCGACATAGAGGACTGTTCACACCCCCATCTCAAATTGCCTCACCGCCTCCAGCAGAGAAATGTGATTTTCACAGATCTGAAGGGCATTCATAAAAGAGTAATAATAATAAATAATTGGTACCCTTTACCGAAAGCTGGCAATAAAGTTCTATTCACGAATTTTCTGAGTAACATTTCATCGTACCGATTGGACTTTAGTCGCTTTTAATCATTCTATTACCGGATCAAGTGTCCCTTCTTCTATAACCGGCCTCAGGGGTCATTCTCAGTGCACATAATCCTCCAGCTTGTCAGGTCAGAACAATCGGTGAACATGGAACATAATCTCACCTGCTCTGTATAGAGATGGTGATTCTTGTACAGCAAACTGTATATAACAAACAAACTACACTGTCCTGTTGATTTGTGTATGTATCGCCACAAACAAACAAAAAAATATATCCTCATTGTGATTGATTGAACACATGTTTACACATTTAAGGTTACTGAATTTAAAAAAATGATCGACGCTCATATTTTAAAAAGATAGACCATAGTCTAGATCATGCAAAACTAAGCATCACCTTATGATAATAGCGTATCTGCCTGATGGTAATTTTCAACAGCAGTTCACTCGAGAGGGTCTTGTGGAAGGTTACCGTGTAAATATACTAGAAGGAGAATAGGACTGGTCGTATTGATCAGATCAATTAACTATCATTGACGTAGAATATATTGCAAACTGCACTAGTATCAATTTGAAGAGGAAACAATGAAACGTTTTTATAATTTGCATTGTTTAATACCAATGGAGAATTAGTACAGGGAAGTCACAAGCTGCCCTGGCATCTGGCTAACTGACGATTTTGCCCTGTGGTGTGAAAACAGCAAAGATCTTGTCAGGAACATCAAATATGTATAGCTGAATTTGGAGGTGTGTCCGACATGTATTAACACGCTCATTACCATGGCAAGTACCAAGAAGCCAGTCGGTGATCTCCTCACATGAAAAGACAGAGCAATGGCCAATATTACATCCAAAGTTTGTAGATTTACATCTGTTCTAAACACATGTGCGCCAGAGGAACGGAAATATCAATTTTGAATTCCGGAGAAGGAAGGTATGTTTATGAAGCATGGGAAAATATATACTCCAATTGAGATGCAATGTTATAAACAGCAAACGTTTTGCGACTGCAGATCGTCTGATTACGTCAGATTACTCAATTCGGCACTACTTGACGACTATTGTACACTCTGTGATGCCGGCGATTATTTCAAACTGGTTTGAAGTAGTCGTCTAGATGGACGGTTATTTTGTGAAAACTTAGCCGTCAATGTAAACGTTCTGAGGCTGACAACTATTGTGGTTGACTTTGTCACCATCTGACGACTACTGGCTTGACGATCTACAGTTGCCACGTATTTAGTTACCTAATGTAAACGCCAGTTTAAAGAAAACCATTTGTGATCTCATTTTCATTATGTTCACCGAATCGTACAATTTACTGTTTTCCGTTCTGTGTGTATGCCCCTTGCTACATGGATCCTGTATTAACTGGAAGATCTTCCAAATCGAAAAACGTGAATAAAGACATACATATAAAAGGGAGTCGGCTCAGTCAGTAAGATCCTGGGTTTTAAGCTCAACCAAGCCTCTAGATTCCCTACTTTGTCTGTCATCCTTATTAGATTAGATCTAGCAGCAATAACAAACAACCGGACAACATGGTCATGAACAAAATGGTCGTGAACGTTTGATCTAGTAAATGGAAACCGTAGGTCTTGTATGTGAGATCTATAGCATTGAAGAACAATTGTTGTACAACTAAGGATCCACAGGAAAGATACAAACCTTGCCTTGGGAGCACGTCATGTTTAATACACGGTCACACGAACTTACTGGCGCACATTTAACTCGAGTATACGTCAACTGCCTCCGAGTGAAGGCAAAGACTCGTAACGTCAAGATTGACATAATTGCCTCCATATAGATGTGGCCAGGAAAACACATTTTCCAATCCTTGGCAAAGCATTTGTATAATGGCCTCAATGTTATCAACAATGTCCACAAACCCCCTGCTTTAATTGGATTTTCGGATGATGATTCATTGTTAATACAATCCCTCGTCATATGATATTTCAGTGGCACATAAGCCAATCTTATGGTAAATAACTCCTCTAGCCTCTACCATACATAAATCGACCCACTGGCACGTATAATGACTAACACAGAAGTACGGTATGGATATAAAATTCTTTGAGTGACTTAATAATACGAGATAACATTAAAATTATATAGTGATTAGAAGTATAAAATGTAATTAGATTATAACAGAAATGTCACGAGCTATTGAGAAACCCCTACAAAGTAGGGGAGGGTTAGGAGAGGAGAATGAAAAGCTTTTGTAGGGTGGGGGGGGGGGGGGGTCCTTTCTCGTTGGCGTCCCAGGGTTGAAGTCGACGCAGACGGGGTGGGGACCACGTGAGTGAGCGTCCATGGCAACTGTCTTCTGCTCCACTTTACGGCCAACTCTTTCAGTTAGCCTTAATCAGTGGCGGGCCAACAATATCTATTCAGTTTTTTTACCTCCGCTGTTTCCCTGCAAACCAGAGCATATCTCATACCGACGACGAAACTTAACGTTAACCCTCCCTGCACATTCAGGAACAACTATTAGAAGTGTACGCGTGACTGCAGTGTAGGGAAGGTTAATTTTCAGAATAGGATCCATGCAGTGACATTAATATTTTCTCAGTCACTTTTAATGCAAAAGAAGGGAAATCATCTGTACATTTCGAGAATAATCGGTTTCATCGGCATGTAGAAACGCCGCATTAGATCAATATAGCTATGATAGCGCTAATGCGTCAACAAAACGGGTCACAGTGCGACAAACCCACACCATCAATAGCCAATCACGCCTTTCCATCCTCTTATGCCATCACAACTGGGGGCGCCACCGCCGCTAATGCAGGGCAGACATCAAATCGTGACTCATGGGGACGAATATTTCTGTCGTAAATTATGTTTCCTGAATGATGAAAGAAAATCGACCTATGCTCGGGACGGAAAAGGAAGATATGCTAGAGGTGTCCTTTTGGGATGGTACACCACGAAGGTAACACTTTGTACACAGGAATATGTTAAACCAAATAGTTATACCCTTGTTCACTGTCTATAATATGCTCCCAGAATAAGACCCCCTCTTTCTTTAAGATCTTCATTGCTTTTGATTATTATGATCGCTCTTCCCGGCAATAAGTAAAATCAAAGAAAGTAACAGTATGACAATGAAGCTGGGGGGTGTTGCATAAACCGGGAACGAACGCTAAAACCATAACGAAAATGTATAACGAACGTTAGTGATGCATAAAGAACGAATTGTAATGTCATATACCAACATCGAACGTTAATCTTCAAAACGCCAAAAATTGAGGTGCATAAAAACCTTTCGTTGTTTTATCGTACGTTGTGGTTTCGTTCGTTAACTTTCGTATGTCGTGTTGCATAAGGACAAATCGACCCGCAAATATCTATCGTTCGTTAATTCGGAAATTCGTGAGACAATTCGTGTTGCATTTAAACAATTTTACCCTTCCCAAAGTGAACCAAAGCGGCAACAAAGAACGATAACCCCGGACAAGTCAGGAGTTGTCGTAGTTTGAATTTTTTTCAAAGAACCGCCCAAAACTTACCTGTACCAGCCCCCCCCCCCCCCACCCCCCCCCTGCCTGCCTGCCTGCATGAATGCCTGCCTCCCTGCCTCCCTGCCTCCCTGCCTCCTTTCCTCCCTGTCTCCCTGCCTGCCTGCCAACCTGCTTGCCTGCCTCCATGCCACTCCATGTCTCCCTCTCTGCCTCTTAGAGGGAAGGAGGCTGCCTGCCTGCCTGCCTGCCTGCATGCATGCGTGCCTACCTGACTGCCATCCTGCCTGCCTGCCTGCATGCATGCCTAACTGACTGTCACCCTGCCTGCCTGCCTGCCTGCATGCCTACCTGACTGCCACCCTGCCTGCCTGCATGCATGCATGCCTACCTGACTGCCAACCTGCCTGCCTGCCTGCCTGCATGCCTACCTGACTGTCACCCTGCCTGCCTGCCTGCCTGCCTGCATACCTACCTGACTGCCATCCTGCCTCCCTGCCTGCCTGCATGCCTACCTGACTGCCACCGTGCCTGCCTGCCTGCATGCCTACCTGCCTGTCACCATGCCTGCCTGCCTGCATGCTTGCCTACCTGCCTGCCTGCCTGCCTGCCTGCATGCCTACCTGACTGCCACCCTGCCTGCCTGCCTGCCTGCATGCCTACCTGACTGCCACCCTGCCTGCCTGCCTGCCTGCATGCATGCATGCATGCCTACCTGCCTCCCTGCCTGCCTGCATGCCTACCTGACTGCCACCCTGCCTGCCTGCATGCATGCCTACCTGACTGCCACCCTGCCTGCCTGCCTGCCTGCTTGCCTACCTGCCTCCCTGCCTGCCTGCATGCCTACCTGACTGCCACCCTGCCTGCCTGCCTGCATGCCTACCTGACTGCCACCCTGCCTGCCTGCCTGCCTGCATGCATGCATGCATGCCTACCTGCCTCCCTACCTGCCTGCATGCCTACCTGACTGCCACCCTGCCTGCCTGCATGCATGCCTACCTGACTGCCACCCTGCCTGCCTGCCTGCCTGCCTGCTTGCCTACCTGCCTCCCTGCCTGCCTGCATGCCTACCCGACTGCCACCCTGCCTGCCTGCCTGCCTGCATGCCTACCTGACTGCCACCCTGCCTGCCTGCATGCCTACCTGCCTGCCTGCCTGCATGCCTACCTGACTGCCACCCTGCCTGCCTGCCTGCCTGCCTGCCTGCATGGCTACCTGATAGCCACCCTGCCTGCCTGCCTGCCTGCATGCCTACCTGCCTCCCTGCCTGCCTGCATGCCTACCTGACTGCCACCCTGCCTGCCTACCTGCCTGCCTGCATGCCTACCTGACTGCCTCCCTGCCTGCCTGTCTCCCTGCCTGCCGGCCTGCTTGCCTGCCTCCATGCCTGACTCCATGTCTTCCTGTCTGCCTCTTGGAGGGGATCCAACCGGGCTCGGGGATCCAACCGGGCCCGGGGATCCAACCGGGCCCGGGGATCGACCCGTTAACTGACCCATCCGCTGACCTACCCACCTGACCACCCTGCAATCAACCAACCGGGCCGGGCCGGGCCGGGCCGGGCCAGGCCGGGATCAAACTGGACCGGGATCAAACCGGTCCAGCCGCACCCGGGATCAAACCGGGCCGGGATCAAACCGGGCCCGGGATCAAACCGGGCCCGGGATCAAACCGGGCCTGGGATCAGACGGGGCCCGGGGTCAAACCGGGCCCGGAATCAAACCGGGCCCGGGCAAAACCGGATCAAACCGGGCCCGGGTGCGGCCGGGCCCGTGACCAAACCGGTCCCGTGACCAAACCGGTCCCGTGACCAAACCGGGCCCGGGATCAAACCGGGCCCGGGATCAAACCGGGCCCGGCATCAAACCGGGCCCGGGATCAAACCGGGCCCGGCATCAAACCGGGCCCGGGCCAATCCGGGCCGGAATCAAACCGGGCCCGGGCCAAACCGGATCAAACCGGATCAAACCGGGCCCGGGTGCGGCCGGGCCCGGGTGCGGCCGGGCCCGGGTGCGGCCCCGTGACCAAACCGGGCCCGTGACCAAACCGGGCCCGGGATCAAACCGGGCCCGGGATCAAACCGGGCCCGGGATCAAACCGGGCCCGGGATCAAACCGGGCCCGGGATCAAACCGGGCCCGGGATCAAACCGGGCCCGGGATCAAACGGGGCCCGGGATCAAACGGGGCCCGGGATCAAACCGGGCCCGGGATCAAACCGGGCCCGGGATCAAACCGGGCCCGGGATCAAACCGGGCCCGGGATCAAACCGGGCCCGGGATCAAACCGGGCCCGGGATCAAACCGGGCCCGGGATCAAACCGGGCCCGGGATCAAACCGGGCCCGGGATCAAACCGGGCCGGAATCAAACCGGGCCGGAATCAAACCGGGCCCGAGCCAAACCGGATCAAACCGGATCAAACCGGGCCCGGGCCGGGAGCAAACCGGGCCCGGGAGCAAACCGGGCCCGGGAGCAAACCGGGCCCGGGAGCAAACCGGGCCCGGGAGCAAACCGGGCCCGGGAGCAAACCGGGCCCGGGAGCAAACCGGGCCCGGGAGCAAACCGGGCCCGGGAGCAAACCGGGCCCGGGAGCAAACCGGGCCCGGGAGCAAACCGGGCCCGGGAGCAAACCGGGCCCGGGAGCAAACCGGGCCCGGGAGCAAACCGGGCCCGGGAGCAAACCGGGCCCGGGAGCAAACCGGGCCCGGATGTATATTATAGGTGACCTACTATAATCACAATTTGCGACTAACCACCTAGCATTCTTGAGTAATTGCACATAAGTCGCGAGCGTTTCCCTTGCTGACGAAATATACGACACAGGTATATCCTGTCATTATATCATATATCTATCTCCAATATATCTATATATCATGTATATATATGTCAACAGATAGACCTACTTCTTAGCTTTCTAACGACGTTTTGGTTATGAAAATCGCCCTGTTATTAATGACACTACAGCAATTTCCCTTTTTAAAGTTAGAATTGTTAGAATGGGACATCTCATGACGTCATTGGGGGATTTTCGCGGGATTTCCCGGGATTCCCCGGGGTCAAACGGGTACCTTGCCTACTTTTCCTTTTATCGTTCGTTGTTACTTTCGTTGTATCAACAGACGAACGATAACACAACGACGTGTTTTGTGCAACACGATGAAAAAAGTTACGTTATATTTTCGTTGTACTATCGTTCTTCACCAAAATTTACATGGTTTATCGTTCCCGGTTTATGCAACACCCCCCTGGCTCCTTTGGCGGATCGTTTCTATTCAATTCTCTGAGTGTTCTAATCAATGACTGTATCTCACAATTTTATATATTAAGAGAAAACGTGGTTACTGAGCCCGAAGGGATGGCCATTCGAGGTCTTTTGATGTCCCTAGTAGCGGTCAGTATTTCATACACGTTCAGCCATAGGTATGTAATAATACCTCGTTCCAGAGTGTCACTAACCATCTATTGCATAGACACCGATCCTTACAATACATAGAGCATGATATTGCTTTTGAGTAACAGTTGCGATTACCCAATTTTGGTCGTAGATCATCTGAGGTTATCTTCTTTATTCTACATACCCTCCTGTTTCTGTGCTATTTTTATATAAACTTATCGTTTGAAAACCCGTTCTTTCCCTTGCAATTCCCTCGAAAGTGAGTTCCATAATGATATTCCCAAATATACGGCTGGTTTTCTGAACTTCCCCTTCACGGGTCTGGGCAGATATGATATAAATAGTAAACTTTGTGTGCAGTGACTCGAAAAACCTCTTCAGGTAAAGATTGTCCGGAGCTTTGGCTAAACGTTTCAAAGTTACTTTTTCAATTGCGTCTACCTCCCAAAGGGACTCTGTAATATATGTTCATAATTTCTGAAACCGTATTGTACTTCCTTTGTCACACCCTAAGAGGCCTTTGTATAGTGACACATGAAAAACCTCCCCACTTAAATCTTGCAAGGAGTAAAGACCAACTTTGAATTTCGATGTATTTTCATGCAAAGAAGATTATTTTTGCTATGTCGTCATCTTATAAATGTAAAAAGATGCTTGTTATAAACACAGAGTGAGTCCTTTATATCTCAAAATCCATATCATATATATAGTATATGTACTGGTTGTCGTGTAGAAAACAAAAGTGCTTAATTCTACTTGCACTTTTTGTATCCTTTGGATATATAACCTGTGAATAAGGACCTTGAACACAAAAAAAGTTGTTTTTAAACATTGGCAGAAGACTTAGGTATTTTGTTGCATGACCTACTATGGAACAAAAACTTAAGAAATAACCTACAACACTGTCAATATGCAAATTACATACGTGTATTTCTGTATTGTTTTCTGTTACGAATTCCTTCGTGGATAGTGCAAGGAAGAGCGCCTTATCTGTGTTGATTGTATGTTGTATCCCCTCTTATTGAAATACTCCATTATGAATACAAACACATCCGGCAGAAATGCTTGATATAATAAAATGTATCAATAGCCTATTAGTAGTATATACCACTCAATATTCATGATTGACATTGATTGAAAAGCCTGATGAAAGTATATTTGCCATCGCACTATATGACATTTAGCTGGTCGTCTAGACGCCGTCTCCGGTAGAATTGAGAGACCTCTAGCGTCATATATCCACATCACGTTCCTCCAGGCCACGCTTGGATTCTCCTCCAGGGGGCGTGGTATGTGCTGCTCCTCCCTTGTTTCCGGTCGTCTACCGCTCTGCACATGTGTGGATGGTCCTTTATATTACCACGTTATATCTCCATCACCCACTACTAGGTATGTCCCCAGCCCATCAAAGAGGCCTTTTATCTTTGCCTAATGCTTTCCCATATAACGCCAACTGTATACCCTCTACTACCTACCTCTTATAACCCATTGCTTTCGAGTTCTGTCCCTTAGTATCCACAAAACACCTTAGTCACGTAGTTTGACATTCCCACACCTATAATTGAATACTCACCACCCCTGTCCTACCGTATTCCGTCTAATACTCACTGCCCATCACCTGCCACCCTGCATCTAAGGCCTGGCGTCCACCTACTACAATATGGCACCGATATGCCCTACGATGCACCTCCCGATAAAGAATCAAAATCGCGTCTGAAGGTTACATAATATCGGGGCAGTTGACCACGTTTCTCCGATTAGACGCCGATAAAACCCCCATACAATGCGTGGTGGATTGGCATGTCTAGACATATGTCTACGATTTTGCACCTTCCCGATATGGCACCGATTTTGACATTTTGTATCGGTGCCATATCGGGAGGTCTACGATTCTATCGTAGTAGGTGGACGCTGGGCCTAATGCTCACCACACATTACCACTCAAAAGAGTGATACTCTCTTTTTTTAACAGCGGCGATTTACAATCTACAACACCAATCTTCTTTCATTCTAATTCATGTACCACAGGCTGTGTTTTGGGGATCACATTCTGATGAAGAGGGGGAAGAAGGGAGACTCTGCTCTCCAGTATTTCCACCAGTGTAAAACCAATGTGAGATTTTGTGAGAGCAGGGTGCCAGTGTCTCAGTGTCCTAAGCACCAAATCCACTGAGACGATTTTTCATGCGAATTAGCGGTCGCAGACGTTCGCAAAGAGTTCGCATGGTCGCATGAAGTTCGCATGAAAATTCGCTTTAGTGGATCAGACGGTCACATGGTGGTCGCTTTGGAGTCGCATGACCAATGTGAATTCGCATGGCCATGCGACTGGAATGCGATGATATTAAGACCTTTTAATATTATATTTCGCATGGGTCGCACATAGTTGCACATAGTCGCATCATTTCTTATATAATACCGCTATGAGCAGGGCAATCGTTTTTAGTTCTTATATTTCCCACTAAGGGGAAAAGTTTTTTTAATTGCATTCCAGAATCCCAAATTCAGTCGCATTAGAATCGATTGGCATTCACTGCACTGGATGCGGCATTTGCATGACATTCACTTGATAGTCGCAACACCCAGTCGCATGACATTCGCTTTAGTGGATCTCAACAATCGCTGTAGTGGATCTTATGTTCGCATGGCGTTTGCATGGTAGTCGCATTTTCACAAAGTCGCACAGTAGCATGCGATCACACACGGAATCACATGAGAATTCCCTTGCCTCAATGGATTTGGCTCTTTAGAGGCGTGCCAAGCTGACCGTGACTAATCACTCAATATTGAAATACCTAAAGAACCACTGACCAGTACTTGATATATTTGGACCATAGACTCAAGCAATTGCATAAATGGCAAGTTGACTGGATGCAAGTTGGTTACAAAATCTATCCATAAGACTGAATCTAACCCAAACCTTTTAATTGTTATTCATGTTTAATTGTATGCTCATTTGTTATTGATGAACATACTTTTTGTTCCTAGTTTGTGAAATATGAAGGGTGACAATGACCATCGTGGCCCGTGACCCGAGGCTGACCCAATAAGTGTACGTAAACAAACAGGCTAAATTCATAAACTTGACCAAAGCTGTGTCTAGACAGACGCTGTGAGACCTAGGCACTCGTCAGGGGGCTTTTGAATAAACTACGAAGGAGAAAAAAGTCTCCCAGAATTGTCTTTGGGGCCATGCTGTTGTATAAAGTGATGTGCTGTAAACAGAAAAAAATTTGACAATAAACGTAGTCTAAACCTCTTACAAGGTGTTGTTTAAAAATACGTTCATTTAGAAAATATCTTCTCTTTTGTCATACAAGACTGAATGTAAAAATAAAACGCCCAACATGTCGCTTATCGTTGGAGTTATCGTATCATCCAGCACTGCAACAGAAACGAACGAACTTTATTCAACAGCCCCTGGGGTCGTAGTTTCCACGTTAAGAGGCCTCATTTTGCTATTTCAGTTATATTTACCGTCAGAGGTGGTGATGGGTGTTCTAGCAAAGGGAGGCGTCTGGTCATTACTCTAAACAAATACAACATGGTTCAAGGAGGTAAATTACTGTCCGGAGTGAAATCCACTCTCCAGACAGAGCTTGCGCGAGTATCATTTCTCACTGTGAATCTAAAGGCTATGTTCCACTGGGCCGAATTCTCAACCAGAAGATGGGGTCCGACCGTATCTTTGTATCTAATTCGAATATAACAGTGTCTGGTTTACTAATCTGAAAGTGTTATTGTAGTGGAAGATCTCCAACCACTCGGCCCAGCTGAGCCAAGCTCCGTAGATGCAACTCCACTGTCGTTCGAGTTTCCCACATCGCCTGAACCTTAAATAGCCTAGAGTACATATATTTTCCAGTCTGTGCCTGAACCGCTGGCGCCCACTTGTGTCAGCTGGTTACACCTATGAGCACCATGACGCCATGGCACCATGATACCTACTGTCCACTCAGAGTGTTGACGGTAGGTGTTGTTTTGGCCGAATAATCATTGTGTATCAGAATCACTCTGGAAAATAATATACCTGTACCTGTAACCATGTCATATTGAAGTCTGTTGGGTGCCCCCCTCCCCAAATCCATCTTGTTTGTTATTTCATTTTCAAGCCTTTTCTTCGAAACCACTCCCTCTCTATCCTAAAATTACTTCTCACATTCATCCCCTTCCAACCCTTGCTTTTTCCCATCTGTTGTTCTTTCTCGTCCATCTCCCTCCCCGGTACTTGCCCTGTAGCTATCTGAAACTGTGTAAACACGCCGCGTATCGGCAGAATTTGTGGTGTAGTACTTTGATGATCCCAGACCCACATGACTGAGAGTTTGTTATTCTGGTTCCCATAATGCGGTGTGGTTTCTATTTCTTCCGTTCACATCAATCAAGAGGAATCTTCCGGATCAATTACCAACACACGCATATGCGCACACGCCACATGCGACGGAGATACCGACCAGGAAGTCATGTGTCTAATCATAGCAGCACAACACTGATATTAAGCGGGATTCACACGATAGGGATTCATGTACCTCACGGGGTGTTTGTGTGACACAGATTCTATACTTGTTCGAACACAATTTCTTAGTCTAGATATTGTAGGGTTCCATTTACAGGAGACACGCTTTCCCCCTGCAATTGTTGGCAACGTCTACCCTTAAAAAAGAATAGAACCTCATGGGATTTTGAACTCCTTCGAGGTACATGAATTTCCCCATGTGAATTCCGCAGAAGAACAACCAGAAATATTAAGGTTATCGGGTTATCAAGATCAGTTCTACCCCTCACTGGGAGAAGCCAGAAATATGGATCAATAAACCACCATATTTCTCAGACGCTGCCGGATGTGTTTGTTTAGGACATCCTTCAGGCATTGCTACCTCAAACATTGATGGATGTGTGTAGTACATCCTTCCGACAGTCCCAGATATGTTTGTACAATACGTGAGCAGAAGGGAAGTACGTAAACATGAATATTATCAAGAAACGTCATGAGATTTCATATGATTATCCATATGGCGTGAGTTGTTTACTCAGAGCTGAGTGAAATCTGTAGCAGAAGACAACGGACGCCATGAAAACAATCACATGAAGTTTAGTGAAATTTAGATTTTATCCTACCAGTTACCTCTTTTTAATTTCACATTTCATGCGCAGTATAAAAATTATTAATTGCATAAAATACATATAACACACCAATCACAGAGGGTATAGTTAAAGTGACTTGCTACCATACACTGCCAAAGAATTCAAACCTTTCTGCCAAATCTTACTACAGCATAGGACAACTTAATCCTAGTTACATTTTGGCCAATTAAAAGATGCGTTTTTTAACATCACTTACCAACCATCATCACATGATGAATAAACTATAAATATGTAATGATATGACAACTGACACATACGAGACAGGAACTACCAAGTTCTCTCTCTCCGTTGCTTACTTTTCAGAGGGTTACAATCAATTACAGATTGGTTTCGGTCTAGATCCAGGCTGGCATGGTTCCATCTCCTCATCTACAAATCGCTATCTCTTGAGTCTATGCCAGCTCCTGCCCTTAGCCTAAACACGCTACCCTCTCCAAGCCTCATACCACACTAGTTACCTGGTCAGCATCCAGCCTTACAAAAGTCACTCTAGCGCAACCCAGCCTAACGTAGCCCAACATGTAGCTACTTAGCACAGTCCAGCCTAGGAAAGTCGGCTCCAAATTGGCATATGCTAAACGTTAACCCAAGTCAAAGCATTAACTCCAGCTACCAATAGCCTGGCCCCCAAGGCCCCCAAGCTATTACTGTACTTATTCTAGCCACGGTCCAGGCTCTGCTTTACCCTCCAAAAAGATCTTGCTCTGTCCTTTAGCTGTGTCAGCCCATCGCCCAGACGGTATGTTGGCTTAATTAAAGATCTAGCATACTTGTCCCGGTACTCTCACAGCCCTTGTCTGCTTCTAGGTTAGTCTGCATGAGTCTTCCCCGTATACCGGGTGCCCAATGACAGACAGAAACCCCAATGAGGTTTCATTCTGTAGGGTCTGCTAAATGCTTCGAAAATGCTTTATTGGTGATCGAAATTGGCGGTCTGTTTTATTGACTGATAAATGGCCATTGATCCTGATTTGTCGGTCAGTGGCTACTGACAAAGTTATTTGAGGCAAAAATCGGCAAATGGAAAAATGCCTGCAAATGTTATATCTCAAACATAGGTCAGCCACATACTAGATAACAGTGCATTCATCCGCGAGATTCCCCTATTACCGAACTAAAGTGATGGCAAATGTAAGATAAATACACCATATTACCATGTCGTATTCTCCACATAGTTGACGGGTAGCATATCCGAGGAAAGGCGAGAACCATGCACACTGTCAACTATTATCGGAACACGACCATGCAGATAGAAAACATGGTGTTGCTGTATTTAGTAATCGGCATTCCAGATACAAGTTAACGAACGAAAGACAAAGTTTAATATAGCGTTTGTAAAGATAACGATTATCCGTTACCATACACTTTCAGAGTAGGTGGTAATACACAGCAGACTTCAGGGGTTTCGACTACCAGCACAAACTACCCGCTTTATAGTCAAGCCTTCACAGGGTCCTATTCAATATCCATATTTCGCTATAATTTGATTACAGTAATATTGAGATTAAACCGAAATGTACTCCTATACTCTCAAGCATCGAGTCCTGGAATGACTCCAAATAGCTCTTTCATAAGTACTGAATGTGTATCTGTGCCAATGAGACAGGCTCAATTGATCCAGAATGGATTCTTGAGAGACTCCATAAAACCAGGATGAGTGAAAGTCTCTCGTGCGCTCAGGTTGTGACTGGGGATGGCTCAGTTCTCCCGCATAGACCCCGAGCTAGATAAGTACAGGTATGCGAATGGGAAAACATCGCTGCATTTAAATGAACAATTATCTAGTACACCACCCCTACTTCCTCTCACACACAAGGCTTGATAGTGGAATAGAACAATTCCACTGACTGTGAGGCGTTCATAACATTGAGTGGGTCAATGAATTACTCAACAGCACGATCGGCCAGTATCAGGGTGAGGAGCTAATGAAGATTGTCAATGCCTCCTAGTGCATTGCCTTCAACTCCGAACAGCTATTGTGGTGTGGGCCTTTTTCATCACGAGGATTTCTTCTAGCATTGCTTTCAGAGCCAGCCACTAGTATTCACTCCCTGACACCACGGTTCCTCAGATTAGTCTAGACGCATTCATTAGGAAAGTAAAGCTCATTCAGCCACTCTACACACTTTATCCTCTGCATATCAAGCATCTATTTATCGAAATGGAGGCAGTCAACTTTCTAGTATTATCTGAATCTTTCAAATAATATCCATCTGCAATAAGTATATATATGCTGATAAATTTTTATTGATGGTTCATGTAAAAACTGGTTCGAGAAGGCTCATATCAAAACGGGTTTTAGTGGTATAGGCAAAGGTGTCTTTGCACTGCTTGTTATGGTTATCAGAAATACATTTTCATTGACATCGACATATCGATATGATGATAAACTTGTCCAAAAATAGTACATTAGTTCAAAAGAAGTTATTTACAATCATAACTAAATTGCTCTGTCACATTTGTGTTAAGGTGTCGATGTTCATACAATTTTCTAAATGCGTTTGATCAATGTAGGAACCGGCAATAGCAAAATGCATTAGGAATGGTATAACATCGCTTTGATGTTGATAATCCCTTCCTCTATGGACCACACTGCAACATATAGTAATCCTAGATGGCAGAACAAAGATACAACCCGTATCTGCTATATACGTTATGTGAAGATGAGTTATTGCAGACGAATGGTGACATGGGTATCACCGTTAACATGTAAACTTACTTTCCCTTTTTAAAACTATATTTATAGAAAGGTTATCAAAAAAGGCACTAAAAGAGCGACTGCTAGGTGATTATAAACGCATGGTGATGGCAAATCGATCGAACATAGCTGCATAGGTTTCATGGCAAATATATGCTCCTATTTTCTTTTTGACACCTTACCTATCTTTGGACATCTGATACTTTCGTTGTAATGCATTCCAAATCTTACCTCCTCGTAAAGGCGTACTATTTTGCACCAAAGGACTACGCTTATAATCAATCTCAAAAAGTATCTTTTCGGATAGCCCAGTCTTCTTCCTCTTTGTACATTCAATCCAATTCTGGTTGAAGCGGTTCTTATACACAATCGTAGCTAATTGTATGCTGTCACTATACGACTTTCACAACTACGGATGGTGTCATGTTAAGGTGTGTACTCACGCCGACCATGGAGACGGCTCCCTCGTGGAGTGTGGACGCCAGGTGGTCCGGGCGCCGGTCATGTATGTGCCGGTGACGGATCGTCTTCCGGTTCCGCGGGTTCCGGTCGCCGACCCCTAAAACACAACACATGATCTAGGTATACTGTAAATACTATGCAGCACAATGATATCTAACGTTAAATATATCATTAATACTTGAATATTAATACCACATCAAAGCTGATTTAGGAACACAGGGAGATTACACTGGGATATCAGTATATGCCAGTGCATGTACGGTTATAAATGGGGAGTTCAAAAAGTCCGGAACATGTATCGGAATCTGTCTGTGGAACTCACCATCGAGGCAAATGCAACTTACAGAATTTGACTACCATGGAAGAGCGACGTCTCGATATCGAGGGCAATAAAGATGACCAAAAAAAGGAGTCTAGATGTTTACAGCGGGCTTGAGATGAGATGGGATCAAAGTTAATCTTGCTATGAAATATCTGAAGGTGAATTAGTTTCATAAGAAAATCAGGTCAGGGTGAAATATTAATAATGCTATCTTAGATCTGACACTGGAAAACACATGATTAGGTCTACATATAACAATAATTCATCATGCCCCGAATTAACATCTAATCGACATCTACAGAGCATTACGACTGTAAGCTTACCGTTGATGTTGCTTTTTGACCCCCGACCTTACATACATTATGAAGTTGTTCCTAAATGTTGACGTGTCAAAACACGATATGTATTGATCTTTTCGATTTATAGAAATGTACGCATTGTTTTGTTTACGTTGTCTCCTCACGACCAAATACTAAATAATTCACGAGAACAAGGTAGCCTTCCCAGGTTCCAACAGACGGATAAAGTACCAATTTAAAAATGTATGCCATCTAGAAATAAACTTTAGATTTTGGTTATAATGGAAATAAAAGAAATACGAGCATTTTACGCACAAACAATGGATTGACATTGATCTTGAGACCTATTACCAAATGTAACGAAGTAGTACCCAGTTGACGTCCAGAACAGATTGAATGAAGCCAACGACTAATTTGGCTGAAACTGAAATCAATTCTCTGCTGTCGGTGTTGAAAGTGGCTAGATTAAGTACTTTTTAGGATTCTTTTACTTGAAACAAAATGGTAGATGCTATCAATTCATTAGTTATTTTGGTATTTACCGTCTAGGGTGTTGAGCATTGACATATATGTTTTGGGGAATTTATTTCAGTCTTTCCTGTGAACCAATAAGCACATGGATGATCTGTGTCAACTATGTGATCTTCTATGTTATTCAATGCTTGTGGGCAATTTCCAATTGCTCATTGTCTAGGACTTTCATAACTAAAGATCTCAACATTTTTTCCAACCACGACGCCCACCCAAGACAATATTGGAACGAAAAAATACACCATTTATTAAACGAGTGGTCTTGAACGACCTTTCTTATAGGAGTACAATGTATATCATATATATAAATATATATATTTATATGTAGAAAAACTCTCCTTTATATGGATAATTAAACAGGACCCTTGGTCCATGTTCCTATGGACCTATTCGAAATCTATACCTTTCCACAGCAATTTGCTGCAAAGGTCTCATGGGTGACCCATGGCCGTTGGTCAGGGGTGGTCATTGCTCCCCCTGGTGTTCCCCCCTCTCGCGCGACACGAGCGCCCCTCCTGCCCCCTAGCGGCTCTCACACGTACTGCGCAGTCACGAGCGCGGCCACGGCACCGGTCCCGGTCTCACTTCTTCTCCAGCTGTACTGCAGTACACACCTACTCCAGTCTTTCTCGTCTTTTTGGCCACGTGCTCGCAGCCTCATACTCCACGAGTACGGGCCGGCACGTCCATTCTATCACGAGGAACACGCATCACGAGTGAGGAGAAGAGTTCAACATGGGTCCCCCGAATACGCGAAGTAATCCCGTCGCTGGACCATCCCAAGGACCAGACATCGAAGGTACGGTCTCAGACTCCAGACAAACCGGCACGGACCACGTGGCGTCGGTCTCCGACAACGGGTCGACCGTTAAGTCCTCGAGGATGACCGCCCTGGAGAACAAGATGGATACCATGATGGAGGCAATCAACAGAATGTCTCGCCAACGATCCTCGTCCCGGGCTTGGAGGTCGAGGCCGCCGACGGAACCGACAGCCGTGGAGGCCCGGACCAGGGAATGGGCGCACGAGCAGACCGCACGGCTACCACCCCCGAGGCAGCTGCGGGAGCAGTACATGCCGGAGGATTTGCTACAAAGGGAGCTCGACCGTGAGGCCCTACGACATGAGAGAACGGCTGGTAAGTTGGCCTCAGATTTGACCACCTCTCGTTTGATTTCCAAGCCGTTCATGTTTGTGGACCGTGAGGGCATATATACCCTCAGTCAGAAACTCGAGGTCAGGGGTACGCTGGGCCCCCTCGAGTACATCAGTGCTTTCCTGGCACTCATGGAGGACGACCGTGCTACCCAGGAGTGTGACCGTAAGGACATGTATCGTCACCTCCACCAGGTCTCCGTGGACGCGCAGGCACGGCCGTGGGCCGGCGTGCGCCGTTGGTCCAACTTCATTTTTGACCAGGTGGAGGCGGGACGTATTTATTGGTCGGATCATGTACGAATCCAGGATGAACGGGTTCGTCTGGCCATGACGCCTACGGCTGGGAACGGTGCGAGTCAAGGAGGAGAAAAGTCCGGAGGGCATGAGCTCCCATGCCGGGCATACAACTCGGAGAGAGGGTGTCGGCAGCGAAACGGCCACCAGGAGCGGGGAATTAAATGGTTACATGTGTGCTCCTTCTGCGACTCGGTCGGCAGGATGTGCACACACTCCATCCACGCCTGTAACCGCAAGCTGTCGTACGGCGTGGGGTACGACAGTACTGTGCCCACACCGACACCCACACCACACCGGATGCACCACCCCGGACACTCGGCTCGCGCCGCCGACACCAAAGCACTCCCACAACAGAGTTCAAAAAACGGACCGGACGCGCCCCGCGAGTGAGCGAGGCGCGTCGCTCGCCCCCCCGCCCAGTACGTGCGCACCACAGCGGAAGGGGGGCTTAACGATCAAAGGGTGCAGCAGGGGTGACGCAACACCCCACGTGTCAACAACACCTCCCGCCGGGCACGTGGCCAACACAAAGGACGCTTACGACACGCACACTGAATCCACTCCCAGTATTATCGGTGATAGCGTGTACAGCGAGCAATTGCCTCGGCAATTGCCCCGGGAGGAAATGGACACAACCGCTTCACCAGACTTCTCGGCCATTAGGGAGGTCTGCGAGACCGGTGTCCCCTCCCCCGGCCTCCGGACGGACCCCGGGGCGTTCGCGGACCACAGGCGGGCCCACTGGCCGGACTTCGCCGGGCCCGGGCCGCCGGGACACGCCCACATCTACTCGGAGGTGCGGCGAACCGGGCTCCCAAACGCGCTGGGGGCACGGATCGAGCTCCCTTCCGATCTCAACGTACCGGCCTGGGTACGTTACCTCGGGGACACCCCGGAGGGGAGGGAGCTACTGGACTTCGTGCGCTACGGGTTCCCTCTGGGGTACATCGGCCCGACCAGCGACACCCGAGGGGTACCCAACCACCCCAGTGCCACGGGGTACCCAGAGCAGATCAGAAAGTTCATCCAGAAAGAAGGCGGGCACAGTAACCTACTGGGACCATTCCAGGAACCCCCGTTCTCACCCTGGTGCCACGTGTCGCCGTTAATGACACGCGAAAAACGGGCCTCCAACGACCGTCGTGTCATTACGGATATGACGTACCCTAAGGAGCAAAGTGTAAATGGGTACATCATAAAAAACTCAGTCTACGGGCAGGAGCGCGACCACTGCCTCCCGACCGTCGACAGTTTCGTCGGCCGCCTGGTGGCCTCCGGGCCCGGTAGCTATATGTCCACCATCGACATCGCCAGGGCATATAAGAATTTCAGGTGCGACCCCCTCGACTGGCCGTTGTTATGCTTTGCATGGGAGGACGGGTACTTCTGTGACACGGCCATGCCGTTTGGTGCCCGTGCCTCCTCGTACCACATGCAGTGCGTGGCAGACTGCATCGTGGGTATCCTCGGCCGGAAGGGGGTCGAGGCATGTATGTACCTGGACGACCTGATCATCCTGTCCCCGAGCCGGGCCAAGGCGACCGACGACTTTAACATTGCCCGTGCGCTTTTCAAAGAACTCGGGCTCCCGGAGGCACGAGAGAAGGCACAGACCCCGGCGCCGGTCGTTACGTGGCTGGGCATCGTCATCAATGCCCCGGAGATGTCCCTCACCATCCCCGAGGACAAGCTGCTGGACGTACGGGCGCACGTTAGGGCGGTCGCCGCTAAACGATCACTGACGAAACGCCAACTCCAGTCGGTCCTCGGCAAAATACTTCACGTGTCGAAGTGCATACGGCCGGCCCGGCCGTTCGTGAGTAAATTGCTCGAGGCCCTACGGAGGATGTCCGGCTTCTACGTCAATATCAACGCCGACATGCGGCAGGACTTGCAATGGTTCCTCCGCTTCGCTGAGGGCTGGAACGGCCACGCCCTCATACCTCGCGGCCCGCCTACCAAGTGTATCATCGTCGATGCGTGCCTCTCGGGCATCGGAGGTACAGACGGGAAGTACTCGTACTCCGGGCAGGTGTGCCCTGTCAGCGACCCCGTCGACTGTATCGCCGAGCTCGAGGCACTCAACACCATATTCCCGATGAATACCTTCCTCACCGACCGGGATCAAGGCACGCGGGTAGAAGTCTTCTGTGATAACCTGGGCACCGTCCAGGCACTCACATCCGGACGGGCAAGGAACTCAGTCCTTGCGGAGTGTGCCCGTCAGGCCTGGATGGTCCAGGCAAAATTGCAGATCGATTTCATATACACTCACGTGCCGGGGGTACTCAAGACCGTGGCGGATGCCCTCAGCCGTGCTCACCTGACCTCGAGGGAATTTGACAAAGCGGCCACCTTCACCAAATTTCATTCCCTCACTAAAGTTACCCCCTGTACTCACGCGACTTTTATTCCTGTATTACGTCTCGTGTGCAGATCCGGCGCTACGCTGTCCCCAGACGAGGGCATCTGCTCGCCAATCAGAGGCACGTGCCCCCGGAACGGTCGCGAACCAGCGGAGCGCCGTCGCGACCTACCTCGCGTTCTGCCGGCGGATGGGGGCCGACCCGCAGAGGCCCACGGTGAGCTTTACCACGGCGTACCTCGAATACGTCGCGGACCACGCCCCCTCGCCGGCCACGGTCGCGAATCACCTCTCACACGTGCGGTCGCACCTGCGACTGACGGGAGGGGATGTCGCACCCACGGAGGACTTCCGGATCAGGCGGGCCCTCGAGGCGATGCGGCGAAACAAGACGTATCAGCCCAACGTGAAACCTCCAGTGCCGTTGGCCGTGATCCGAGCCGTCCTCGCGGCCCTTACGGACTCACCAATTCACCTCGCTCTACGGGCCGCTATCTTGATCATCTACTACGCGGCTCTGAGGCAGAGCGAAGTAGCGCCCCCGACGGCCTCGAGGTACGACGCGGCACGACACCTGTCGCGCCGGGATGTGGTCGTTGGCCGTCGACACGTGACCGTCCGGGTGAAGGCCGCCAAAAACATGCAGCACGTGGGGGAGGAGAAAACGGTCACGCTGCAGGAGTCACCCGATCCACGGTTCTGCCCAGTACGTGCTACACGCCAGATGCTGGTGGCGTCCCCTACGGCCAGCCCCGAGGACCCGTTCCTCCAGCACGTACACGGGGCGACCGTTACGACCAGGATCCTCACTAAAGAGTGGAAAGCCCTCCTACATGTAGCCCAACAGCCGCCTACCTTTACGCTGCATGGACTTCGCAAGGCCGCAGCGACACAGGCATACCACGCCGGTATGCCGGAACTCTCCATCCAGAGGTATGGCGGCTGGAGGTCCAACGCCCATAGGACGTACATCACGAACAATGACGCCGACTCTGTCAACCGGGCGTTGGTACTATCACTACTCAACAAAAACTCTTAAATTACTCCCTCCCACCCTCTCCTTGTTTAATGGATCTTTGGCATTTTTATTTACAATATACAATTTGTCATGTATTGTATCACGTACAATTTACATTTATATTGTATACCATTTTCTTATCATAATTGAGTATTACTCCATTTGTCAATTAACCATATTTTCTTATCATAATTGACTATTACTCCATTTGTCAATTACATTTACCTTATTACTCATATTAATATCATATTCATATGTCGTCCAATAAGGTCGGCATAAAATTTTACACATATAAAATTCAATAAAATTTTATGTTCCCAAGCCCCTGCTTCTCTCCTTTTATCCAGGGTAGGGGTAATGGGTGACCCATGGCCGTTGGTCAGGGGTGGTCATTGCTCCCCCTGGTGTTCCCCCCTCTCGCGCGACACGAGCGCCCCTCCTGCCCCCTAGCGGCTCTCACACGTACTGCGCAGTCACGAGCGCGGCCACGGCACCGGTCCCGGTCTCACTTCTTCTCCAGCTGTACTGCAGTACACACCTACTCCAGTCTTTCTCGTCCCACCCACCCTCAACCTCACTACTTTTTCCTACTCACGTAGGCCCCCCCCTTTTCATACTTTTCCTACTCACGTAGGCCATTTTTATTTACAATATACAATTTGTCATGTATTGTATCACGTACAATTTACATTTATATTGTAGGACCTAGTTCACAAACTGTGGGCCTGGCAGTTCATTCAAACCCAAAGTGTGTTTATTGCCACAGCTTTCACCGTCCAACTCTCCAAACACAGACTATGCCAACTGTGTTGGTGCTTAGAAAACGAACTCCCCCCAGACCACTCGCATACAGAATACCATTTCTATGCAACAGGAGACGCCTAGAAGCTAACCTACTGATTAGTTACGACAGGCAAGGTTCAGAGCTGTCAATCCTTCATTACAGAACCATGATAAGGAGTTCTTAAATGGACCTGCTGCTCGCATTTGATATCAGGCTACCTTTTAAAAAGGGGAATCAAAACTGAAAAATAAATATCCAGAAGAGATCCGACGTTATCCCAACGTTAATCGCGCATTTACACACCTATTCAATTGACAGCTCCTCTGACTCTACCACCAACTACCGTGCATGCCTACTAAGACACTGACTGCCCTCCCCTGCTCTGCATCAAGCAATGCTTTAACACTTCTCTACTTTGCAATGGACCGATTTGCGCCCACCAACACCACGGCGATGCAACATACCACCCGCCTTACTCGTTCCCCTCGGTTCTCATTTTCTAACACTTCCATTTCATCACATTCAACCTCGGCTTCACGCTGAGTGCATCGCTCCATCCCAACGCTACCCGTTCTTCTGCACCCTCCAGACAATCAATGTGTGCGTTGACGTGCGCTCGCCGCGTCTTGTGTTACCACCAGGAGTTGACAGCTGTGATACTCCCGAGACTTTGTCTCGACATGAACCGTGACGTGACAAAACTGACCAATGGCAGCGCAGGTCTCGGATGGGGTCGAAAGCATACTCCTCCGCAACCGGCCGTACAATGTCGTGAACACAGCGTACAGCTAAGGTATACTTGAGGTCAAGGCTGAGGACAGGGATACGCTCAGAGTTTGAGTCACGGTATTGGTTTTCATAGACAAAATCGCGAAGATAGTGTATCATAAATGAATATCTAGAACAATATCATATAAGACACAAAGAAAGTAAATAGCTGGTTACCATCACTGCTGTGAATCTAGTTTACAAAAAGTACTTTCGAATCTTGTGCCTATAAAAATAATCAATCAGCTGTCTTATATTTCACATAGGTTTGCAAATGAGGTTCTCCTCTTATATAAATAAGCCCGGCTTCCTAAAGCTTCCATCATCGCCCACACGTCCTCTCTTTTCTCAAAACCTTCTTTGATGCATTACGTTAATCTTACGACACATTACTTTACCCACTCGCTCTACACCTAAATAATTTCTTATTTTTCCTCATTCCTTTTATTGCTGCACGCATCATTATTTCACTAATGTTCGATATGATTAAAGATCATATTATTAGCCACATAATAATTTTTTTTTTTTTTTTTTTAAATCTTTTATTTAGGCTGGAGTATCCATCTAGGGTGGAGATACCCTGTTTTCAGTGGGCTCCAGTGGCCATGCATGTTTTCAAAACTTCTTAGCTATAGGTTGACAACAAAGAACATTGTGCCCTTATTAGTTTTGGGCAGAGCTTATACAGAAAAAGGTAGGTAATGGATTTTCTACATTAACGAGGATGGTATATACAGATGAAACTTTGGGTGGATATGTATTTAGTTTAGAGGTTATGTTGAAGATGAACAGCGTGAGAACAACCATGGCACTCATTTAGATGTACTTCCTATGGTTAGTTATAGTCTGCTAGGCAGATTTGAAGGCTTCGTTTTGTGTAAGCTTTGAACTCTTCGTAGGTGTTAGTATTCCTTACATTGGGATTAAGTTTATTCCAGAGTTCTGCACTTTTATAATTAACACTCTTCCTGTAGGTTTCAAGATTAAAACGTTTCACCAGTAGTGTTGGTGCATCTCCCTGCCGAGTCACTCTGACCGTGGTATCTAGGTATTGAACTTGTTTTGAATGCTTGTAAGCAGTGTGTAGTAGATGGGCCTCTCTCCTGTCCTCTAGTAGATTCATTTTACTTTGTTTGTATACTGTCAGGGTATTTGTTCTTATTGGTTCTTTTTGGCAAATCTTTAGTGCACGGTTCTGAATTTTTTTGAGTTTATCTGTTAGACCTTTGTGAGTGTTGTGTATCAATATATCTCCATGTTCCAGATATGGTAAGATTTTGGTCTTGTAGATGCATACCGCCTGTGGTGTGGTGAGGTACTTCCGGATTTGTGACAGAAGGTAAGTTTTGTGCGATGATCGTTTGATTTGAGCTTTTAGGTGGGCAGTATAAGTTAGGCTGCTGTCATGGATAATACCAAGGTAAGTGAAATCATGTACTTCTTCCAGTTTCGTGTTGTTTAGAAATAGGTCTGGCATTATATAATTATTTAACCTTTGTCTACTCCCAAATTTCATCACCTTTGTCTTACCTGTATTAATTGTTAACTTGTTATTGATACACCAGTTTTGGATTAGGATCAGATCTTCTTGCATCTCTAGATTTGCTTGTCTCGGGTCATTGTGTGTTGTGTAGAAGACCGCATCGTCTGCGTATAGCTTTAGTCTAGAGTTTTTTATACAATTAGCAATATCATTTAGGTAAATGAGGAAAAGAAGAGGCCCTAACGTGGAGCCTTGTGGGACTCCATGTGTTATCTGTTTTGTTGTTGATTTCTGCTCATTTGCCATAGTGTATTGCGTTCTGTTTTCGAGGTAGGAGGATAGCCATCTGCAGGTTTTGGGATGTAATCCAGTTTTACCGATTTTTTGTGCAAGTATTGTATGGTCAACAGTGTCAAACGCTTTTGCGTAGTCTATAAAAGTTGCTATGGTGAGTTTGTGGTTATCGATGTTGTCATAGATATCATCCGTTAGGTGTGCTGCTGTTGTTACCGTTGATCTCCGAGGTCTGACACCCCCTTGGTTTGGATCTAGTATCTCATTTCGTTCTAAGTGCTCCGTTTGTGGACAAGTTTTTCTAGTATTTTACCCGGAAGGGGTAGTTGGGATATCGGTCGTAGATCTGTTACTCTGCTGCTATTTAGCTTTTTAGGTATGGGTGTTACTTGATTCCGTGGTCGCTACGTGGTGGGGAAAGAGCTCACCGATAGGCCCCGTTCAACACAAATATGGGTGTTACTTTGGCTAGTTTCCAGGTGTTTGGGAAGGATTCCTGCATTAATGATTGATTGAACATGTGGGTTAATTGTGGGATAATTACTAGGAAACCTTGCTTTAAGATTTGTGTTGGGAAGTAGTCTATGGCAGAAGATTTATGGGTGTTGATGTCAGATATCACCTTTATTTATTATCACCATTTATTCACTGAAGATAGGAATAAAATGATCTGACTGCATTAATAGAATGAAGATAAACTGGCGATACTGACACTTTTCTATTATCGGGCAGTACGTATACATAGATATATAATATTTCTAATAAGTAGAACGAAGAACTCCGATGTCCAATGCAGTACCGTGTATCTCGATCAAGCATCCCGATCTATACGCCGATATTGAGCGCAAAGCACTTCATTCAACTAGTCTTGATGTAAATCCCCTTTATTTTCAATAAAATCTCCCGATAGACAAAAAAATATGATTAAACAAGACATCTCCGATTCAAGCCCTTATTTTCTATTTCCCCAGCGTGGGTGTAAAAATGTGGTTAGCAGTGCGAAAAATGTCTTCAGACAAAAATAAATCATGAGTAGCACGTACCTACTTGTGTGCCAAGGTATTTGGGATGATTTCATAATAGATATTAGTGCTGAATATCTACAGACTATTAAGTAATAGGTTGGAATCAATTCTGTTGTATTGAAGACCAATAATTCTGGCTTAACAGACTTAAATCTAACGGTTATCAATTTCCTCACATGTTATTTGATGAACGTGACGAGAATCAGATTTGCCGACTTTATTGATCTGATATCTCTCTTTCGACTTGATTTAAAGCAAAGACCTTTAAACTGATTACAACTCGCATATGAAATAGAAAGCCAGCAGTTTTTGCTATAGTTGTTTACCTTCAATAAAGAGTCTTTGTTTAGTTTAACACTTTGCTAATTTACCTGGAAAATGTACAGGCTGGGCCTCGCAGATACCTGGAAAACCCACACATCTTCGCTTGCTGTCATCTGTTCTTTATCTATTCATTGGGTGTACTTTGTTTTAATAGGAGAAATCACCGCATGAGTACTCATACTATGCACGTAAAGGCTAATATTGCCACAATGGAGGAAAGACGTACGATCCTGGGGTCTGTTACATAAATTTTGAACGATACGACCATTGGACGATAAGATCTATCCAACGATGTACAACCTCGTGGACGATGGTCGTCGAATTTGGTTACATAAAGCCGATCGTAGGGAAACACATGAATCGTTCGTACAAATTATCGTATCTTTGATATACATCGTAAGGGATCATATCTCTACTATGTGGAAGCTATGCACCCCCCCTCCCATCCACACACACTGCTTAAGAACCATTTGGTTCCAGTGTTAACAATCAGCCTACTGGTATTCAAACCACAGGCCAAATTTGAGCCTTAGCTATTTCAGTATATTTTAGTGTTTTTTTCGAGGATTCTTTTTTATAAAAGCTGTTTATCTTAAAATTGATAAAGCCTAATTAATTTTAGATCTTAATAAATAAAATGAATACATGAATCAATACCCACGACACCCTCTAGGGATGTCAAACCTTAGGACGATTTTGGACGATATTAGACCATTTGCACGATGTAGGTCAATACTTATGTAACGATTTTTGCCTTTCTCATTTGATCATATCGTACGAAGGTCTTACATGTACGAGAAAACCCAGATATGCAACGATATCCTCCCTACGACCATTGTACGATTTTTTAGATGATCGTTCAAAATTTATGAAACAGGCCCCAGGCTCTATCGTTTGTACATTGGTGGGTGAAAAATGAGGACAATGTGGTACAGGCTAGTGTTCGAACCACCAGGAACACTGGAAAGGTAAAAACTGAAATTAAAAAGCCTAAATACTGAACTGTTTAGGAAATCCGCGCTGTATAGTGGTAAGCTATCGTGGGATGCTCTGCCTCTGAGTATGCATCATGTGGGAAATAGAGGGCGGTTTAAGGCATTATTGAAGAAGGGTGATGTTAGAGAGGGTAGTTGAGGTCAACAACTGAGCCGAGTATGAATCGTCAATCTACCACCGATTATATGTACCCAGTTTGAATTTATCAGTGAAGCGAATTGTCATCAGGTGGTGCTGAATTGTGTAATTATCAAACTGAAATGTGTATCCCCGAATCAGTGGTCAGAATCGTTAGGAGGAAATCCGAATCGGTGGCGTTTGTGCCCCATACCTCAACAGAAGTCCCCATTATGGAAGATATCAATTGACTATGACTACCTGCCACTCCGAGGCCGAGGCGCCAGCGGCAATCAGCTCAGAATAGTTCCCTCTCTTGGTTATTGATTCACAGAGTCAGAATATTGGGGATCCAATGACTCAAATTTGTGTTGGATTTCTTCCTCTAGCAGAAATCTGAGCTGACTACAGATGATACCAGTGGTTTTTTTTGTCGCCTTTGCATCACTTGATTCTAGGAATGAACTGCGTCAAGATCCGTACTGCCGATTATACGCCATGAGTATCAGTTGCAGAGTAATTTCACGAGGCCAATGTGGTTCAGATTTTACCTCACCACTATTGCTGACTGATTGACAAACCTTTGCGACGTCATTGCCCATGTGGTCCATGGGAACTGAATATGAGTTCCAAATGTTAACTCTATGGCGATAGAATACCAGCGGTGAGATGAAAATCAATAATGAGATTCCAAGCTGCAACAACTTTGGTTGCATTAGCAGGCATTTTTCATTTAATGTCTCGTTGTTAAGAATCATAAAAACGGGCACCTGGCCTAATTCGAATGAGCTTAATTGATCTTAATGCTATATATGTCTGGACAGAAAAGCAATGTGAGCATTATAATAAAAGCGCCAGCTGTGATAGAGTAACAAGTAAAGCAACAAAGGAAAAATCTAAATCTTAATTAGCGTCGACGAAACTTCCGAAGTTGCGTTATCAGAACCTAAGGGGCGAGTAATTGAAACAAATCGGGGACAATTGTAATGATGCACACAGGCTGCTATGGATGTATTATAATCAATTTTAAAATCAATATTAACTTTGGTTGCCGGACTGCCTTACTTTACATGTACTACTCAGACGTGACATCCACTGTCTACCTATTACTTTTTTTTTTCTTCTTTTTTTTGTATTTATTTATTTACCCTGCAGAGACTTCGGTAACAAGACCGGTGTGAATTGTCCCTACCGCTCACAAACCATGGTACAGAATATTATCGATGTACAGTAAGTAATACATATCACAAAGTACAAAAAAAGGTGAAAGTTCTATACTGTGACAGGAAATATGTATGACCGTAACAACAGGCCATACTTTTCAATCTAGAGATAGTAGTTTATATGTTTCTGTCTTTAGGTGGAAACACCTAGATTAGTTCCTTAGAACAAGTCTCATATATCAAGACAGGACGGTGATAACACCTTGTTGATCGATGATACATTTATACATGGTCACTTGACTTTCCTGTGTGACATGTCAAATGATCTTTTTTTACTTTTTCTTTCAACCAGGTCTTAATCCCCCCACACACACCGGTTGGTCCTTTTTCCTTAACTATCATGTATCTGCTTCACCGTAAATCATAAACTCATTTCACTGACATTGTATTTTGTCTACATTGTGAAATAGTTGGGTAGTGTCTATTAAAGCCTATATAAAGCAATTAGGCTAGGTTAATGAATTCTAAAAGCTAGGCTCCACCCAACACATGCACAGAGGAAGTGTAGAGTGGAGCCTATGGGTCATATCTCAACTGGGAGAGTTGTAGGTGAGTACCGACACGGGACCATTCTGTTTGGAAACACTCCAATCATTATTCTGGGAGCTATTTATAGACACTCCGCGGGACCTGGGACCTGTTTCACTAGTCTCGTGACATGTCTGTGACACAATACAGACATTTGGTTTGTCTAGTTTCGTGACACCACAAGTAGCTGCCCTTAGGAAATACAGACCCGCAACATAAGAATTAGACAAATCTAGACACATCATGGACCTGTTTCACTAGTTCTGTGACAAAAGTGTTAGACAGACATGAAAAGCGGCACCAACAGTGCAAGCAAGAAAGGACAAAACGAAGTCTAATGTCTAGTTCTTAAGAAACCGGACACACCATCTAGACGCCATCTAGACATGTCACTGTCTAGTGAAACAGGTCCCTGGTGGCCGTTTAAAAGCAAATGATATGGTCATCATTGTGGATGAGAATACTCACATGGGAAAATCAATATCTTCCATAATGTTAGGTGGTATACTTGGCTATTCTTAGCCCTTTTTCTGTGGATCAGAAATTCATTTTCATTAATAGCATATGCGTGATACTACAATTGCCTTATTGATAAATATATTCCTTCTATTAGGAAAAAGGATTTGTTCAACAAATAGCAAAATTATGAAAAAGTAAGGCTTGCCCCAGTAGAGGTTTGAAATCCCAGCCTTCAGAGGGAGAGATAAACGCCTAACTTACTGTTCCACATGGCGCGAAGCTGCAGGACCAATAAATACATAGTACTTGATTCGAGGGCATGGCAGCGTATTTCTTATCAATCGGAAGTGGCTTCACTGCATTGTGACTGGTACCCGCCCCGCTATGAAATTCTTTTGTTGTAAACATGGAGAGAGGTCAATTGTACGACAATTGTACCACATTTTGTACGGATGATAATGCTGACACCCGGGACTAGTTTTATGTTATATACGCTCAATTGAAAATGCCGTGCAGGATGTCGTTTATCTTTCGTTTTGTCTTATCGTCCAACCTCAGGGACGACAAAATATTATTCAACGGCGCCCTCGGCATTTACAAACACAGAACTGCTGGGCAGACACGTTTATTATCCAGGCCACCATCCCTTTAACAAACATTATGTACAAAGTATATCTCAAGAACATGTTATTTTAAAACAAACTTGAATATGAGTGTATCATAGTATGCGGTGTGTAATAAGAGAAAGGCTACACTGTAGAAAAATTACTGTAAAAAATTTCAGTAAAATATACAGGATACTACCATAAACGTGGGCGGTATATCACCGTTATTCTATCTACGGTTCCATACCGTATATTTAGTATCAAAAAACGGTATTCAACTGTAAATGTATTCAGTCCTGTAAACCATCCAATCCACGGTCAATTTTTGGTCAGGAATATATCAAAAGTTAGGACCGTTATCAAAATTTATGCCCCAGTCACACTGGCGTAAATTTCGGCGTTTCTTCTACGTATTTAAATTGGTGGGGAGTACGTATTAGCTACGGATTTGGAACGTGTCTGTTGCGTTTCTTTAACGTTTTAGTACGCTTCTCAACGTTCATCAACGTTTCTTTACGCTTCTGTACGCATTGTGGCGTTTTCCGGCGCATTCTGACTTTCTTTGACGTATCTCCGCGTTTTGCGGCGTTTTACAACGCATTTGTAGATTTCAAAATGCGTAGAAGAAAGTAGACGTGCGTACACGGAAAAACGCCATTTTTTACGCCAGTGTGACTGGGGCATTAGTACAGTTAAGATTTACAGTCAGAAATATATTACAGTCAGCGATACAATTTACGGTATTTCCCTGGCGCCCCAGTTGCCAGGGAAATACCGTAAAATTTACGGGAAATATTTTACAGTGTAAAATAAAGAACTACAAATATGTTGACTCGTGTAATCATCAGTTCATTTTACTTATCAGGTTCTTATATGTGTACATATTGATTATTTTCCTAACAATGTTTCTTAGACGTAATAAACATGATTTTAGACAGTCCGGTCTTATGTGTATCATTCACCAAACTGCCTGATGACGTTTACGTTGCAACCACAATTACAAATCTCTCCCTCCCAATTTCGATGTACATAGACCCTCCCCCACCAATAAACCTTACCAATTAGAATAAACTTGTCTGTTTTCTGTTTGTGGATAATTTGGACTTGCTTAAAGAAGGAGCCTGAAAAGACCTACCATGTGCATCATAACATCGCCCATATGTACGAAATGATATTAGAAAACATAGTTACTCATCCCGTATGATGGTCGTTCGAGGTCTTTGAGTATATCAAATACCGCCGGACACCGCAGGCGAGGGGCCGTATTTTTTAGTTAAAAGACCGAGAATGACATCCCAACGGGCTCAGTTGCTATGTCTTCTTTCAAAAAAATCTGAGTGTTGATGAAATAGTCTCCGTTCTTGGTCGTTGGTGTGTGTAGACTTGACGACAAACCATGAATGGAGACCATTTCGTCAACAGTAACGTCGTTTCTTCATATTATTACAATTGGACTCTATCCTGGGAGAATTATGATTTATATGTTTGTCATATATAGAGAGTGAAATGCCCTCCCTCTCCGCCCCGCCCCCCGACGTCTACTCGTTGACGTGTGCCATCTCCACTCTGATTTCAACTTACTCATCTATTTCTCACCTCCTGTCGCCAATCTCACAAATAGTTCGGGGAATTAAATCGACATAGTGCTGAAGGCAACACCATGGGCCTCATTCGTTTCCTGTGGAGCGAGCGGAGGTCCCATCAGATCGGTTTGTCAGGGACGGATGTGTGCTGTGCCTCTGCAAACTTTGCCCCAGCGATCGTTCCCAGTATGCATGAGTTTAGCTGAAGTGACGAGAGTTGAACACCTCCGGTATATATATATATATATATATATATATATATATATATATATATATATATATATATATATATATATATATATATATATATAGATGTTTGATTTCACCCCGTGTAATGGGCCATCTTGTGAACGTTTTGACGACAACCTCTTTTTTTTCATTTTTAAATCAGTTCCGTGTAAAAGGTTTCACTCACTGCTTCAACACGGCTATGACTCGTCTACAACAAAAGCGTCCCGCACAGCAGACGTGTCGGAAGGTTGATTAAGTCTGAGTGAAAGCACTTGTATGAGTGCCTTATGATAGGTTTTGCAAAACTAAAAAGGTGTCTATATGGTACCGATACACGCCACGACACGCTTTACTATTATCTAATACATTTAAATTATTTTGAAAATTGTGTCGAAAGCCACGGACCAAATGGTGATTTTTTCATCAAAGCACTCTCAATTACGGTCCACCCCGCCCAGACACAGTTTGGCCTCTACAATAGGCATGTCGAAGGCATGTCGAGACTGTGCCAGAGTGTGTCGTAAGATACGATGAAAGTCTTGATCCCCTCCTGCGACACGGCTTATCCTTCCGATAAAAAAACGCGAGTATGTGTCAGAAGCGTGTCGGAATTCTTGTTGGAGTTTGTTGGGAGCTCAGTGGGTCAGGGCTCTAAGTGACTATTCCACCCACAGTGCTCAACCGACTATATTTCCAACCACACTGCATCGCTCGAGCAATATACAGAAAACTCATCGCTGCTATTACAGGCTTCTGGGTAGGAACTACTTTTTGGCGGAGATTTGGCGGACTCAAACTGGTTTGACAAATTTAAAAGTGTGACAACACTATAACTATCAATCATGAGCAAGATTACGTCGTATTACATCTTTCTGAGTGACATAGAATAGTTTTATATTCAGTAGAAACAAGAAGTTAAGAGATGATATGACTCAGCCATCAATGACTTCAGAAGATGACAGTTGAATGTTTACTTAAAATTATAAAACTCTTTTAATCTAATCATTTACTTTCCAAAGTAATCAAGTGGTCGCCACTAGAGTACTTTAAATAAATCTATTAATACCATTTATAAATATTACTGCGAAAACTGCTAGATACACTACATCACTGGGAATTATATTCGCTTGGGTAGTACTACATCGCCCGTAAAAAGGCGCGGAGGGAACATCTTAAAACCCTAAGATTGTAAAGAGTCCGACATTGCAGAGACAGGTTTTGCGGAGCGATAACCTGGAGCGGCGCAGTGTGTATTTCCAACAGTGATTCCTAATAGTAGAAGGAAACAGTGCAGGATACAAGTGCAGCACCGCGTTACCATGTCCCCCGCGACGTCGCGCTCGTCGTTTCCGGTTCCGTTCCATTAGACCCGAGCATAATTCAAACTCTAGGCACAGCCTTTCGGAGAAACATTAGAGAAAGTAGAGTTGAAGCTGGTCTGTCAAGCGGGCTTCCATGCCCTTGCCCGACACACTGTGGGTGATAGAGTGAGGGGCAAAGAAGAGCCCCTGGTCTCTGGAGTCTGAACTGCGTCTCAGTTCGTTAGAGCGTGATTTAAGATGTCAGAAAAACGCCAAGATGTACTAACTCCCGCTTCGTGCATGGCCGCTGTCGACACCGTTACCGGATGTTAGCAGTGGCCCCTGCGCTCCGGGCAGGCTCGGCGGCAGACGGAGGTGGTTTTATCATTGTCACTAGGGTGTAAGTCTCGGGACCAGTTTGGTAGCTCCCAGAGGAGAGTAGGTGCAATTAGACACGATTCAGATAGATATGTTAACAATAATATATATATCATTGGATCATAGTTGATATACATCGTTGTGAAAGGGCCTTATTAGAATAGATGGCTTAGTTCTATTAGGAAACGTCCTTACTGTGGACGAAACGGTTCCTGTTCGAGGTCAGTCTTTGATTTCATACTGCCTGACCCCATAGGCGGAAGGCAGTATGAAATACGAGACTGACCGAGAACGAGAAACGTTTCGCCCACAGTGAGGATGCTTGCTTATTATTATATACCTTAAATCGATGAAAAAACGTTATTTTGATGGCTTCTTAAGTCACACTCACAGCGGGAACGAACATTATTATTACTGCACCCCTAGCAGCGGGCAGTATTTCATAGACATACGCACGCAGGTACATAGTAATATCTAGGATGATATGTACATGTAGTTAGTAGGATAGATAACAAGCTGTGAACATTGTATAAACATTCTCAGTATCAGAGGCCGACCAAGGAGAACATGCTATAACAGGCGAGGTGTGGAGTACAGAGAGATGCTGACCAATCAGGAGAAATGTCGAAAATGGAATATATGCGAGAAGTTAGAGAAATAAAGAGAACGTTGTCAGCAGTCTTAAGTGATGAGTTATCTATGAATAATCACACCGGATTGACAAAAGGGATCCACCGGATACATACACTAATATTGACTGGCTTCAGATACAAGCGGTGGTATGCAACTGCTTCTTTCTAAAACCAGTCTATATTGTTTATTATTCACCCTTTCCTAACGAGTGGCATACCGGTTCGCACTATGTCTTCAGAGGCACTATTTTTCCGTATACTCCAGTTTGTTTTGCAGCCCGGAGCATACAATTTCAGAATTTCTGATCAAATCGTACTTAATCACCAAAAGTTTCTTGACATAGATAAAGAGGTCTTTCTGAATTTTCAAATCATGACTCTGAACCCTTGTAACATAAGCTAGTAGGGAGGTGGCATCGTACAACTGTCTAGTGAAGAATACAACGTTGATGCTCTTAATAGAAACAGAATAAAGATGGAGATGTTTTAAGTGCCGGTGTCACTGGCCGGGATGCTTTTGCTACCAAGGTCGGGCTATATCTCGCAGCATCTGATTGCATCATGCGGAATCGTCCTCAATCTTGTAGGATCTGGCTGTGTGTTAATCCCTGTCTGTGCGACCCTTATTAATGATCACGGAGGAGAGGTATTCCACTTGAGTGATCCAGCTAGGCAGGCTCATACGATTAACTAGCTGGCCAAGGTCGGCATAGATCGCGGGTCCTAGGCCTTTAAGGGAGGGGGCTACATTTTGCAGAAACATTTGACAAGGGGCATTCAATCAAGTACCTCTCACCTTGAGTGTTACATTATGTTCACAGATATCAGGGACCCAAGGACTGTATACAACATGGCAGGGTTTGACTGTGCATGGTCGGGCTTTATAGGCTGGGGTCTGTTTACAGCTGACATTCCACAGATGGCTGTGTCCGGCTGAGACGGATCAGCATCTAAGCTTGGAGTAAACTGACTGCTGGCGGAGAGCACTACCCGCGCTCTGTAAGCGATTTCCACTGACCGACGAAAACGGCACCGATTCATTGAGTTCCCCTAATAGTCGGTCGGTGATGGTCAACGACTGCACGTCTGTCTCTGAAGATCGGTGAGGCTGCAGTCTATTCCTTGTTTCTGCTGACAGGTCCATATTGACTGAAGTCGTTCGATGGTGGCCTCATTGTATAACATATGCACAATTAATCGATGAGCAGTGCTCTGCATGCCTATTTCCATTCACGTTGGTGGTTCTCGACTGCAGATTAGTGGCGAATAGTCGACCAGTGAAAAATGGCCTTTATATCGGCATCCATGTCTTTTTCCTGCAGGACCTGGTCAACATCATCTGTAGCTAACCTTCAGTCATAAGTATTAAGCCCAAAGCTCTCGGGTTTCAGTATTAAATCGCAAGCCCTCGATACTTTTCTTTATTTCAAAATGACCATTGCTCTTTTCATTGGTAATAAGTTCAATTGCTTGCATGCTTCTCCTTTTCTATTATGTTTCATATAGTATGTGTACATTCCAATGTCGAACAATAGTGCATTCTAAAAAATACATGTGTTGATCCCTCGGTGATCCTCAAAAGAGCTTTGCTTGAATACATGTGCTTTATTCCGCGATGCACAGAATACACCTGAAAAATCATCGCATATTAGCCTATATTCTTGGTATTGGTCTAAGCTTCGGGTGTACTTCAATATTTTATTTCCATACCTGTCTGTGTTATTTGGATATAAATGAAAAAGGTTTCTTTACTATATACTCTTTCTCCATTTCCTTATGAAAATGAAATATCATCTATAACTTGATGTTTCTCTTTTGCCTATAAGAATCAATTACTTCATGAAAAAGAAATTGATTGATATCGAAAACAATACATGGCTATACATGGTTGATGGTTGAAATCTTGTACAATTCGTCGACCGTCAATCTATTAAGATATGGTATGAAGTCGTACATGTATCAAGTTGCAGATAATGAAACCCAGTGTTAGTATTCTGCTGCAAGCTTCTGTTGCAAGCTTTTGGGGGCTCAGAGAGATTAATGAGGCCAGTCCTCGATAAGTAGTTTATGTCTCAGTCTCAACCCTCACCCTTCATCCTTCATCATGCACATAGAGTAACACTATCTTGGAATCTTGAGACATGTCATTAATGCGCTGTGTGTCATATGAGGAAACCTATCAGTTTACTTTAAGCTATGACTGTGTATATACTTAATGAAATAGTTGATTTGACATTTTTAAGTATGTATACGCTTTTCCTAAATTTCAAATACCGTAGTTTTTTATCTTTTCCTGTGTATGAACGTTTGTGTGGTCCGTATATCTCGTTGTAAAAATATGTTGATGTGTTATTTTCTTTATTGATCCATTGATAGTATAGGTAAGCTATTCCAACATCATTAGTCAACAAAACTATCAAATACCTTCACAGCTGTTGATTACCACTATATGGTCTATTCATGATGTAAAAGAATTATTTCGCTTATGGATTCAGGAAAGAAATTACGATATGTTTCATGTTTCCAAAAACTATATATTTTACTACTTGATTCATACATGTTCTTACCTCACGTCAGAGATTCTCAGTAGGACATTAAGATGAGATACGTCCCCTATCCGTATCCAAGGCCCTGATAAACTGTTCAGAGACCCTACTAATTAAGATTAAGGGAGATTATGTAAAGCCCAGCAGCCTGGTCGCTGGTGACTCATTATTAACGAGGGACGTGGCCTGCATGGAGGTAGAAGGGATGAGCCGGATATCTATCTCCAGGAGTCTGAGCATCCAGTGTGAACAACGAGTATAGAGAAACGAGTCTGAGCAACAAGTATACTCGTTGGTCTGAGCAACCCCGAAGGTAAAAAGGTGTACTGTCCAACCATAAACACCTAATATTACATACGTCAAAAAGGCACATTTTTATCGATTTGAAGTATATAAAGATTTAAGTGAACAACTGCAGACTATTTACAAAACGGTCTCCGTTCTCAGTCTGGCATCAATACAAAACTACTCCTATAGCATAGGTTTGTATAGACCTGAAGACAGACCATGAACGGAGACCGTTTCATCAACAGTAAAGTGGTTTTCTCATATCATTCATATATCGTCTATGATCACTTTTTCTTCATCCAGGTATATCATGTCGGACATTAATGGAAAAGAGTTTGAATAATAAGAATAATTAACCATTAAGAAAGCTGCTCATTATAATGACCTCAGTATAATATAAATTGTAATTATTGCACCTGATGAAGGGCAACAAGTCCCGAAACGTTGTGTCAAATAATTCATGTATAATCAACAAAGTAATAAAACTACATATACATAATCCAGAAGTTGTTGGTTTGTGATAAAGAATAACACAGTTTAATTAGAATAATCGTCGAGGTCGCGATCAGGATTTTTCTCGGTGAGGACCAGAATATTTACTGCCCACGGCGTCAAATTAAGAAAAACTGACTTTTACCTACCAGCACCACCAGTGATCAATCTTTGCTTCCTATCATCACTTATTTGCAATGCATCAACTATGATTACAAAAACATAAATAGTCGCAAGTATTTTCTATGTCCTTCCGGGCATAGCTCGCTTATAATACACCAATTCAAGATACCATCCATAATCACCAACATCACCTTCTATAAGGCATCGACCTTGATCTATTATCACCGAGCTACTAACAACAATCAATAATCACACAGTGTCCACAATCAAGAAATATCAACGTTTAACACTTCAACATCGTTATTACGATTAAAATGAGCAGTAATTACTGACTACCCACCTCCAAACGCATTCCATTTTTACGACACCGTTCCGGACCTTTTATAGCACCACAATGCCACCCACAGATACCCAAAATATATCCATCAGTCATCTACAAGTTTCCTGGTATATCCAAGCCCTAGCCATGGCCAGAAGCCCTCTCCTCCACTCATCATTCCGTAGAAGTTGGCATATTCCGTCCCCGACTCCTCTTACCGTTCCCTACTAGATCTTATTGACTCCCGTCCATCTTCTCCCCTTTGCACGCATTCTCTAGACCGCAGTCACTCGACCAGACTCCGCTATTGCTCGGCTATTGTCCGCGCCCACCCGCTCCACGGCTGGGTGGCCCCTTTGTGCATGCTGACTGTGCGCACACCCTGCCGGACAACCGGTGGCCATCTTTAATAATGGATGAGGTGCCCAGGAAAAGACGCACTGCTGCCCCAGACACAATCCCTCTGTTGCTATAGTCTCATATTTGTCCTCCAGACAATCTTACTGCCAATTGATATAAAAGAGCGTGTATAAATATCCACATAATACCAGACAAGTTGATTTTTGATAAATATTGGCTTATTGGTGGTAATGTTGCATCGAGATAGGGGGCGCTGGTGTAGGGCTGGTTTCAACGTTTCGTCTACTTTAGTAAACTTCTTCAGGCAATAATATAGATTTTATAATTCCTTTTCCTGTACCAGTATCATGTTCAGGTTGATCAGCCCTAGCAGTAGTTTTCCCTTGCACTCGCACTCTCCTCTCTATTACCAACCCCAAGCAGAACTATTCTCCTCTAAATGGTTCTTCTCCAATTAACACTTCAACACTACTGCATCACCTCTTCCAAGCAATTATTCTAACCAGTCTTTCCTACGAGCTATAGACTCGTCATATAACTCAAAACATTCCTAGCTTCACTTCTTCGTCTGTTTTCACCACAGGGTCTCCTTAACTCCTGCCCCCCTCCCCCTCGATCATGTCCGCTCCAGGATGTAGGAAGGAAATGTCGCGTTTGAGCGAGATTTCATGCAGCTACTACCCATAGACAGAGATCAAACAACATGTTGCCCCCTCGCACTTTGCGATGTTGCCGTACTGCGCTGCTTCAAAGACGTTATACATTGGAACCCCAGGCAATTTGCAGCACTTTTCTCCAAGTACTAGCCTTAGCTTCAAGTCTTAAAGAAAACCTTGACCGTGTCACATCCTTTGCATCTACATTTACCTCAATCACATACGTCACAAAATCTTTAACAATCATACTTCCTACTCACTTAACACTAAATCTTATCTTAATTAAATCTTTTTAATTTAGCAATGAATTCTATTCATATCGTAGTACAATATTGGTTGTATTGAGATTCGTCATCGACTGGTTATTAAATTAGTCTTAGTAGCTCTTAACTCGTATTCCGTGTACAACTTGTTGATTACCACGTTAAATAGTGCATCTGTCATCCATCTGGTGTCGTAGGGATCTGGTAAATATTGAGCAAATATCTTTTGCAATATGATTTGTATCATATGGAAGAAGAAGAATTGGTCATCGATAATCTCCATAACATGAGTACCTCAGGTTGAGTACCCTTGGCGATAATTGCCCACATCACACCTCATAAGGGGTAAATGGCCGCAAAGAGATTATACATATTATGCGTATATCTATTGGAATATCTGTATGGCTAGTGATAATGTTATCTTCCTCTTAAGCTAGATATCGTATGTTTAACTACAGGGTGAGTATGAGGGAGCTAGATAGGGTCAAGTAATGCAGAGCAGTTTCGTCCAAAACTCACAAATACAAATTAGTCTGTTAGAAATGGCATTGGCTCAGTTCCAAAACTCACAAACAATCGAAAGCTCACACATTTTGACAAAATCCGATTATGACTAGGTCCCTTTGGGTCCGTCCAAAGCCCACAATCACCCTCATCTGATATGGCTGAAGTCCAGAATTGGTACGAACGTGTGAGATATAATGGCTTGAGGCAGCTGTCGGATTGAGCGCGGCAACGCCGCAAGAGACATCTACCGGACGTTTTATGAACTCACACTGTCGTGACGTGTACATCACGTGACAGTCTTATCAAATTTTTCAAAGACTCAACACGTTTTCTATGGGAGGAACATGATTCTTTTTGAGGTACCTGTGAGGGATCCGTTTGAAGTAACCAGGTTTACAATTCAATAGGTAATCGTCCCTTAGATAGGAAAGCTAAATATCCTAAAGAAATGAAAGGATTTGTCCCCCGATTTGCTGTCATCCCTTCTGTTCATTAATTATGGATTTTGATCATATTCCTAGCTTTGTTTGATTAAAATAGCCGTGGTACTTCAAACTGAAACACAATAGGAGAATACTGTCTGTTACTTGAAGGCTAAACTCTAATCGTTTATCATGTATCCCCAAAACATTTGAAATAGTGCACCGTGTGCTTGTCCGAAAATTATTGATGATTTGTAATGATAAAGAGTGTGCTATAACGTAGTGTATTTTGAGCAAAGTTGAGACACTATGGTACAATGGAAAGATACTGGAGTTAGATAAAAGGAGTGCAAAATCACAGGTATTTTCTATGGAAGTAGTTAGTCTTGTGATGTTCAGATAATTGGAAGAGAGGTTAATGGCTTGAGTATATGAGAGTGCTGTGCGCTCAGCGGGGCAGAGGAGGAAGGAACCACCTAGACGATAATAAGGTGAGCGTCACTCGCTGCTTCCAGTGATAGGAGTGCTCAGCAGGTGCTGGAGGCCTCAGTCTACCTAGAGTGAAGTCGACCTGCTAGCTGGTGTGTGTGTGTGAAAGCAGGTTTACTCTGTGTGTCCCTAGAAAACTGACATTAGGAGAATTACCTCTCATTGAGAGAGCACACAAAGTGAACATTTACCAGGACTCATAACACAGTGAATGGGAGAAGGACTACATCTAGCTTAAGTGAACTATAGGGAGAATATTGTAGGCATCACTGAGGATGGTGATTTGTGTGACATCGTATTTGAGGAATGATGAGGAACATCAGACTGATCTATAGACCGATCAGGTCATAGGAGGCGCTATTAAATTACTGGGACTGTGTGAACAGTTAGTGAATGGTAGGAGATTAACAATATGAATTGCAAAACATTGGCAAAGGTTTATTAAGGAAGTGGTTTGTACTTTCATGATATTGAAGTGGTTTAACTACTGATTACTTAATGCTCCCTGTGAATCATAATAATAATTAAAGCAAAGTTAATAAGAAGCCACTTGTTACTTATATGTACTTCTAGTCAGTACGATGCGTGAGGCTACCATGCACCTATGACTGATCGAAGCAAGCAGCTCTAAATACAGAGAGAGAGAGAGAGAGTTCTGAGACAATACAACGAGGCTGACTATAATACTAATGAATTATTTGGGGATTGAACAATCATTACCTTTGTCAACTTTGCTGGGCAAAGCATCATGTACTAAAACCTTTGGTTTCTGTTCAACTCTTGTTTTAAAGTAAAAGGGAGGCTGGCATTGTATGAAAACCTTTGAGATATATGTTTGGAGCAGAGTGATAAAACATGTATTGATAGTGAAATAAACATTTGATACCAAAAAGAAAAAAAGGGAAGCTGGCACTGGCTGGCTGGCACTGGCTGGCTGGCACAGTCGGCAGCCAGCAAAAGAGACTCTCTCACCCAGCATATATATATATATATATATATTTATATGTATATTCTTTGTTCGATGGGCATACTAAAGCTAACTATTTATCAGACAATAAGCTACCCAGAATCACTTTTGCGGCCCAGCAAGTGTAACTTGACAGTTTTACTCTGATATGATGTTGTATACTGTTGGCATTACGCTCACCCCAGTGCTTGCAGTTTGCCTATAGAGCAGTCTACTGTATGTATAAATGAATGTTCCCAAGCAGCAGTGTATATTTCAGTGCTATACTTTTCGATTTCTTTACCATCTAGAGAACGAGCTTCAGCCATTACATGTCCAGTCACACTTGTTGTGAGTTATTCTGGGTATATTTTTATCTGATTAATAGTAGCTATAGTATGCGCTGGTTTTGGAGAGGCCTAATGCAAACAGCAGTTTGCCTTGCTTTCATTTCAAAACTAACATGGCCGCAAAACCTAAGGTTTGAGTACACGATGCTCTGGCGAGGTTGACGATGGCGTTCAGGTAAATATTTAACTATTTCAACCTTTTTGAGGGTATGTGATAAAAAGAAGTCTAGCCTTGAATAAACGTAGAATGTTACTTGGTTCTTGGCCCGATCTTATGTCCTGAGCTCGTAGATCGAGGGACGTAAGATTGGGTCGAAAACCGAGTAACATTCAACATTCTCATAGCCCTGGACAGAAGTCTCCTTATATCATCCATTTCTTCATGGAATATCATCAAAAGAGCAAGTTGCATGATCTGAGTTTCAGTAACCTTGCACATCTAAGTATAATGCAGCACCATACGTATCACTCCTCTATGGGTACCTATGGGTAATATATTTTTAGAAATAATTTCCGTTGTTTTGTGACCTTCCTGACCAGGCAAAATTGGGGATACATAACAGATTAATGAGTTCGTCAATTTATGTGTCGTGGGGGGAAGCAAATCCAGTTTCAGCTTTCATACGTCAATCACATGCCTTACACCTAGAATATACTCTTGCTCTTTACCCTCTTACTCTCTTTCATATCCATTCGCCTGATGCAATATCTGCACCAATACTGCACCAATACAGCACACCTTGTCAAAGCTTCAGGCTTAAAGCCTGAAGCTAAGGAGCTTACGCCTGCCTCAAAATCACGTTACGAGAAACGAGGCCTCATTTGGTTTCATCCTAGAATTGACTCATTTCCGTGCCTTGCAATCTCATTCCAATTACGGGGAAATGCCCCTGCTTAAAATAACGCTGATGTTGGGCTTACCGGTTGTTGTTTTTTTAGAAAAGGAGTCTGGAGTAGGGCTATTTCAAACGAATCATACTCCAGATTCTAGAATGGCTCAACAAATTATTCTACGAAAGTAAAATTAATTCTTTTTATCAAGGATTGCTAATTACCTCTTAGATTACTTGTGCCGGACACGTGTGTTCAACCACCATAATGTATGACCTATAAATTATGAAACTACACAGCAATATATGTAGTATAGCATAAAGCAACCATAGTTACTTTACCATAAAAACCCGTAAGCCCGTAAACCATAATATACCCGTAAAATAGTCGCATTTATATGACACCGATGCTTTTCTTCCTGATATTTCATCGGCACATTTTCCATCGTAAAATCCAAACTGGGCCTCACCCATCATTTATACTGGACGAGTTCGGGCGATGTTTCTTGAATTACGTATCATCTAGCGATTATGCGTCTTCGATGACTGGAAATCATGTACAATTTATTTTAACGCCAAAATTTAGAAAAAGGCCGCTGATATCTGACACGGATGTGCTAGGGTGTATCATCGCTTCTCCCGGCCCCCACCTGTTGTCTCTCTACCATACTAACTATAGAATATACACAGGCGGCCCCTGGACATACACCTAATCAGTATACAAATCAATCGAAGCAACCACCACACTTCCTTCTTCCTTCTACACGCCATTGTTACACAAACATAGTAATCTTTATAAATTTTACCCACCCACCCAACAACAAGTCTTTTAGTATTTCATACTCTTTTCATCCATTTTTTCATCCATCACATCTCCAACATCCTCAATTCCTTTTATATTACAAGGCCAAATATATACATTCAGCTGCAGCTTAAGCATGTTAACCCTCAGATTATATGCATGTGATACACTGATACGTTCCTCTACATGTCGAATAGACGAGACTCATTCGAACGATCATAATTTGTCCGGTGTAAACACTTTGAACACTTCTTGGTAACAATTATCTTTGGGGGAGCACCAACTCACGATCTTTCCCTAGAATATCTACAGTCGTCGTGTTTTCAGTGGTCTATTGTAAACGCCGGGTTACATGTCTGTAGACCAAGAAACAACCTTCAATATTTTAATTTTCTATTCGTGCATGCCGATGCCCCGTTTTGTTCATTAATTATTCACAGAATCTACATTCTACCTCCTCGCCCCATTTCAGGCCGACATGTCTGTAGGACTCTGTCTTTATCTTGGCGACTCTCCCAGAAAGATAGTACTACATATGAATACTGCATGGTGCGGACCTGATGTACCATTATAGGTCTTGACAATAGTGGGCCTTTCACAATGCTTGGTGTCCTGGAGGTATCATTATTTATCTACAAGACTGTCAATATACAAAGATCGGCAGACGGACCGTTGGTATATCCAGGGAGCTTTAGATGGATTCAGGATGAAGGACATACCTGGAAAAGGCAACCAAAACCAGCCAAAACGTTGTAATTACCGTTAACTACCATATAAAGCTAATTACCGGAGTTTTTGGGGAGGGGTTGAGTTATACTTTGATGACTTTCTCTTTTGAAGGATATGTATTTTTGAAGCTAAAATGACGATTATTTGTCTGTTTGTGTCTTTAACGTTGCCTACTGATATTGTACACAAGAATGCTTATCGTCTCAAATTAAGAAACCTAATACAATATCAGCTGATCAATATTGTTTATGCCACATCTGACAATTTAACTTGAAAATTAAAGCCCATGCTATTTTCCTGAAACTTTGCTATGATGATCTCCAAGTGTTGTACACATAGCTAATTAAAAACATTCGTTTCGTTGTGTTGGTTTTTTTTTTTCATTTAAAGATCGATATCATGATAATTTCATGATAAAACCATGAAGATTTGCTTTTTATATAAAGAAAAATTAAGTACTAAAAGGTATAAGTCACCTAACTTGTTTTGATTGAATGTAAGAAACCCCATGTTGGTACTTTTCATATATAATGACAAAAAGATAAATTTGCTCATTTTGGATCAGGACGAATCACCAGGATCAAGCTTTGCTGTTGATTAAAAATATTCTAAATTCCCCAGGTGACGCCACCGTCAACTGTAGGATATGCCTTTAAGGAATTCACAAGGCAAGCACTTCATCGGGAAGCAGGAGAAGTCTTCCGATGACGTTTGCCATGTATACCCGTGTTGAACAACACCTCGAACGGCTGCTAACAGCCCTGATCACCGTAAAGAATCCTAAAAATAACCACTGAGCAAGTGGATTTCAGTGTCCGTCCTTATTTAGTGTTGGTGCTCCAAGTAGTTCACAACTTTCAATAGGCGATGGTGTACAGTCACTAATGTTGCGTTTCCACCTGCCGAAGAAAAACCACCGATTATGTGCACCAGGCAAAAATGTCGGTCGGTGGTCCTTCATCAGAATTTGTCTTTGCTAACAATCACTGAACCCTAATTTTACCCTCTTTTTCCACCTGACGACTGATTATGTTCCATGTGCACCGATTATTCATTATTTATATGACCTGACCAGCTCAGTCTATGGAGGAGATTAATTCTACAAAAGTACTCCATATGTACAATGTGACTCCATGGCAGTCCTACGAATTTGATAAAATTGGAAATCTCGAGAAACCCTTTAAGTAAAACTGTCAACCTAGTGACTGTACATCGCAATTTGGTTTGTGAGTTTTTATAATAGGCAAATGCAGATACTTTCTACTTCCCCTGTTGCTGTCACTCGTATTTAATTTCATATAATTCATATTCATATATGTATAGATATAGATATATGGATAGATGTCTATATTTACATTTTCAATGTTATCGATAGCCTCATTCTCAACAGAAACCCTAAACCCTGATATCCTTTTCTTGTCATTTTCCCAAACGCATCAGACCTGCCTCAAGTTTCACTATATTTGGAATATTGATTTATCTTATTCTAAGCTATGAGATCATGACTTCTGCATGTGAGATATTCAGTTAGTATTTCACCCTATTTAACCTTCTCATTTGCCATATGCATTGTCCCCATATCTCGCCACTATTCTCATTCTTCCAACTGCGGGCTTTGTTCGTTACGCATTTAGGCACCGACTTTCAAAGTCACGCGCACCGGTTCAAACGGGAAAAGGAGCTGGGGTACAATCTGTGTCCTTGTGCGATATGTCGATAAAGACTGAGAGGTAGAAGATGCCCTGGCTCATTCCTAGCTCCGCCTGTCCGGTAGTTCTATCAGCCAACCCTTCCACCCATCCCCCAACCACCTTCGTCTGCCCTATCTCGCATTCCCCGGCCAGACTGCGACACTGAGGAACCTTCTCCGGAGAACAAGCTTCCCCACTCAACAGCCGTGTACTTATATTTTGACTGGGAGGCTGCTGCAGCCAAGATCTCGTTTTACCAAAGCCCGGATACATAGTGACTATAGTCCATGTTCAGGTTAGACCGCCTGATACTCACCTTACGAAAGATGATTGTCTTAGGTATCTGTCGAGTTTAAACTGCTTTCCATGGCTAGCAATGGATATAACATGGCACAATCTCATACTGATATTTAGTTTGTACCGTAGGTACGGTATTTTGAATGCGCCTTGACCTACAAGTGTGTACCTTTCGATTTACTCTTATCAAGTTCATATGTTTCTTCATATAAGGTATGCAGTAAATACATTTTCAAATGCCTTTTATTTGGTCATTGTTGCTATATCCAGCGCAGTAATGCCATCTAAATATGATTTGGTCTGGTGTATATACAATACCAGACATCGTTCTTTCTAAAGATGCACAATATGAGTGGAAATGCGGAGTTGTCAAAATTAAGCTCGTGGTGATTTTAGGCTTTGCATGTGATAATCGCATTCGCACTGGACTATTGCAAAAAACATCCCCGACAGGACATGGTGTATTTCTGGAACACCCCCACTACAACAAATCCCGGCGCGGAGCAATTTAAATCGATTTACTAAAACATGCTATGAATCGATTTTGAAACGTCGCTCACTTTGACTAAAGCTATGGTTTGAAATGGAATGACATCATCATCCATCGATTATCGGGCACAATATAAAAGATATCAGTTGCACCTTCAGTAATGTGCATTAGTAACCGTGCCCTGGAATAGATTTAGAGAGGAAATTAGTTACACTTTCTACTAAAGCGGAGATTACCGAAAGAACAACTTGATTTCAAAGAGATTTCAATGTTACGGCCCCAAAGGAAAGGCACAGATGAGAAACATGGGATCACTTCAACCACCATTGAAATAAATATTTTAGGGAAAATTAGGAAAATATATATTTTGATCATAGTAATTCGAGACATCGCTATAATCAAACGCTGTGTTGTGATATACTATCATACTTTTCAGCAAAGCTAGGATTGATAATGTAAACCAATTATCTGCGGAGCTATCCATAAAGTATGTATACATGCAATGAGGGGGTGGGAGACGTGGGGGTCAGGAATTTTGGAAATTTGACTCCTTTATGCTCCCTTTTTGTTCTATTGCCTAAAATATTGGGAAGGGAGTTGGGATCTAAAGTTTCAAAAATTCTGCATGTATACACACATTATGAATGGCCCCTAACTCCTTTTGGCGAAACATAAGGTGCACCTATATGCAACAGATACCACGAGCACAGGAATTTCATCGATATGGAACAAAGTGGTCGTTTTGCACATACTGACACTATAGATTAAAAGGTGTTCTGTGTGTGTGGAGATGAAGGACTTGTGGTGTCGTGATAAGTGATGATCTATGATTACCTACTATATTTAAAACGGTAGAATTCCGTCGAATCCGCTTGAAGTTGCTCCCATACATAGAGACATAGTGAACCCGATCTAGGGTGGGAGATTGAAGCCCCACGGGAGTGAGATTCTCGTGTAGGGAAAAACTCGAACCTGTTCTTCTTTTTTGCAGGACTATACTCAGACAAACTTTTTCTCTTATGATTCACTTTGAACCATGCCGAAATCAAAGTTTAGTACTGTAGTTTTCTGATGTACTTTTCTCGTGAGAACCCAATGAGATCCCAACTTTCGCTGGTACCCGAAACTCGGAACTCCCCCGATTCTCCCCACCCACCAACAGCCTAAGTATTTGGCCTCACTAGAACACCTGTCTTTGTGGAGCAGTCAGCAGAGCCTTCGGCTGAGAATCCGAACGTCGGGAGTTCGAACCCCAGCATCTACAACCTGATGTTTCATTTCCCTATGTTTTTCGGACTCGACGAAGTCGCTAGTTGCGATAAAAACGGTCAGGTGTGAGTCTGCACGCACACCACGGAGATACCACACCCAGTCGTTTGAAGCAGTTCAGTGCAGTGAGAGTACATCTCAGTAGACTCCGCTTCAACGTTTTTATCTTACACTAGAATTATTCCTTTAAGGTAGTGCATTTGTATCCGCAGGATAGAGAGTCAAGTGCGATGAGAAGTGAGGTGAAAGTAAAAGGGATTGTTCTGAAAGCTACCTTTACCTATAGTGTTAATCAGAGTACTACTTGAGGCAACGGATGCGCCGTCTGTAAGTGTCGCCCCAGAGGCTTGACTGATATTGATTCGTCTACTTAAGTAGCTCTGGTTGACCCCTACTTATTAGTCACAAGCGTTCCTGCAACCTCCTCAGAAATTATTGTTTTACATTGGAGCAAGTTTAACCACAACCAGCATCATTCTCGTCTCTGATATCCACTATTTCCACTGCAGTCTAGAGGATGGAACAACCCAAGGCAGAAATGGTAACGATCTCTGGAGTTGCCAGTACAATATGGCGAGTACGTAAGCTATCATGGTAGATAACAGATGGAACAGACCTATTTCCCTTTCAATTATAGGAGTGAAGATTTGCAATTGCAGTCTTTTACCCAAGCATTCACCAAGACGAGCTGACTGAAGGGATACGAGAATCTAGAGATACATGTCTATTTATGACAAGAGAGGGACCACAGAATTATTGCACTGAGAGTTCAACAAGGGGCGGGCATTAGATTACGAAGTATACTTAGCCTTCATCGTCCTTAGTGTGATTACATGTGAACACGAACCTGCCTCCCATGTCTGACTCTTCTTATCATAATATAAACAAAAATAGTTACTCAAATCTTTGTTTACTCTTCATTAGGCTTAGAGATAAGTTGCATCCGCCTAGTGACTCTACTTATAGCGATAACATAGGAAGAGCAGTTGAACCTCATGGGTCAAGACTGCCCTCCACACTCCACCCTACTCCTTTTACCTCCAGTCAATATCATCGAATTTAGAGCATTTTAAATGGTTGCAAATTGCTGATAATTCACGAGATATAATTTCTAATTGCTTCTTCTTGTGTATGTTGAAGGAGGATTCTATGCTTACTTAAACCACCTCGTTATGGTCTAATGAAAATAGATAGGGAGTGTGTATCGCTATTGGATGGCGATATAACATCAGTGTATCCTCCTAGTCCGGATACATGAAAAGTCCCTGAAACATCATATAGCATGTAAAGTAATGCGTAAGAAGATCGGTGGGCATTTTGTCTTAAACCTGCTGAATGCTGAATAATAAATACACTATCAACATGTTCCTAGTACTTCTGTGTCTATCCTCCTCGTAGTTGACTGTACGCAGTATTCTCGCATACAAACGGATACTACTACACATCGATAAACGGAGGACACGCATGGGCCTTCTTGTAACAGAAACAAGTTGATATTGTGTATTTATCTATCAGCACTTATAAATGGAACTGCAATTAAAGCAGGTACCCCATATTGTTAATCGCATAAAGGTGATAAAAAATGAGTCAGTTGGGGACCCATGCACGAAGAGAAGTATGTAGAAGCAAGTTCACACAATCTGCATTAAAGTTAACGTCTTTGTCCAAGCGGTTGTTGGTCGATAGGTAATTACCCTCTTATTTGCAAGTATGTACCTAATAGCACCTAGAGTAGGGTGTCACTTACTGATAGACTTCTGTCGTGACGTCAGCTGAGTACACATGAATATGGATGTCATTAGAATAGGTGACAACGCTGATGTAACCATGATCCGCTCAGATATTTGTTATAATCATAGTGATCCAACGTATCAATGTGAGCATTTGAGCTTTCCATTTTGATAGTTAGTGGCAAGGCAAAGATGATAGCGTAGATTCTTTGTGAGAAGAGGTGGTAGAAACGGTGTACACTATCTTGCTAGGTTGTTTGAAAGAACAACCTGAACAACTTCGCAAGGCAGTGTTCAATTATTAACTGAAAGCGCTACCAGACATCCCTACTAAATGGTCAACATTGTTACCATATATCTATTATTCATCATCATTTATAACACTGGACACATGACTTCATTTCGGGTTTACGAAACATGAGAAATGTTATTTCATATGTTATAGCTATACAATACATCAATTGATTGATATGAAACAACCAGCATAAACGAGTAATTGTCCTGAATCCTAAATGGCCATGATTAAAACCTATGGTAATATTGAATTGTGACCGAGGAAAAAGATGCATGGGGCTTTAATGTGAAGCAGCATGAAAGTGATTTTAGGTAACACCCAAAATGCCCACAGGGTAGTTTGTTATGGGTGTCCGTTTTAAAGCTTTAGCAATACTTCCCCAATGTAAAATGAGTACTGATATAAGTGTACTAACTAGGGTATAAAAAGTGATAGGGCATCTTTCAAGACAGTGGACCTGACAGTATCGACATTGATTGCTTTGATCAAGCCTGTTATAGTTCCAATCGTGTCAGTTACCGGGTTAAAGTTGCTTCTGTCATAGTCAGAAAGTTTGTTTTCTGTTAGGTACTGTGCTGTTACATGGGAGTTAAAATCCCTGGTTAAGTTGTTGCCGATTTTAGCAAAGTAGCTGTTCATATAATCTGGGGAACTCCCCAATTATTTTGCCTGTTTCAATGTCGGTTAACGTTGGAGGGACTATTGGTTTGCCTCGGTTCTATTTGGTCTTTAAGTATGAACCGAAGTTTCGTAGGGTCTTGTATGGTTTCATCTAACTTGTCCCAGATGAAATCAAATTAAACTGTCTTCACACACCTACAGAATATGTTTCGTAGCATCTTTGCTGGGTCCTTGCTTCTCGTGTATTATTTCGCATGAAACTCCCTCTCGGCAATATACTCAATCATGTCGTTCGTCATCCAATCAGCTACCTTTCTCTTGATAGTCCATGTCCTTATTGGACACATAGAATTAAGAAAATCAACTGTCTCCTTCTGGATGAAGTCCACATTTTGGAGATATCCGCACAAGTTGTTAATTGCCAATACATGTCCATCTCAAGCACTGTTCTACAACGTATCCTTTTTAGTTTCTACCTGTGGAAGTGCTAGACTCGTGTGAAACTGTTTTCCTATTTTTATACAGCGAACGCTGGTAAGTGATCACCGGTAAGTGATCACCTGCTAGATAATTCATTGTACCACCATGGGTAACATTACGTGCGTTGGTAAATATATAATCTATGTGAGTCTAGTACATTGATTTATAATTGGGGCGCAATTAAGATTATTGATTATCTCATTCAACCCCTATGAATCATGAAAGATAAATAATATAAGGAAACATAGTTAGTGTGGCTGAATGGAATTTGTTCCATGTTGCATGTTTTGTGTGGAAAATTTTCATCAAGTTCAGAGAATGAAGTGAATATTTCTGACCAAAGCAAGATATCTTGGGTTTTTAACGACAATGTTTGAAATACGGATGAACATGAATATATACTAGTTCGTATCCCTCTGGTATGCCCTAATCGTACTCTTACAGTCATTATCATTCTTAGTTTTAAAAACACCTCCCTGGGTCGTTTAACTAAGATCCGTGGGAGGTCACTCAGTCTATGCCTGATACTGGGAAGACATGGAGGTAGCTTTCAACAAAGTGTGCATTAGAGGAAGGGTTTTATGTTGTAGGAGGAGCGCCTGGTCTATGTACTGGAAGTGGAGGTATGGAGGTGTATGGGTGAGTACTAGAAGGCATGAACTGGGCATCATCAGCTTGGTTACCATCAGAACCTTCCTTCACCTCTGACACGTCATGTTAATAAACAAAGTCGTTTGCAACACTAGTAACTTTGCAGGTGGATGTCAAGCTCAAGAGGCCACGAACGAACTTTATATAAATAAAAAAACCTGCTATATGAGGGCATCATATTATGGAACGACTTGCCTATAGTTATACAAGATAGTACTTAGATGTATTCTTACAAAAAATATGTGAAAGCAAAATGTAAGATGATCCTGAACCAGCAGAATCTCTGAAGCAGGCATACATGATCAACCCGATGCTCATCTCATTTTATCTACTCCCTTACCAATTTCTCACTAATTGTTTGTTTGTGTGTTTACATCAGAAGACTGGAATAGTTGCCTGTCCAACTTGTTGTAAATCGATTGTCAACGGGGATAAAAAAAAACTGCTGATTGCAGACTTATTGTGAAATAAGAAAAAACAAAAAAGGGTAGTATCTATGTTGAGCGAGAAACAGTTGATACATTATGATTTCCAATCATTTTCTATGTTTTGGTCCTTATCCTAAAAGTCAAGATGTGGTACATATGATGAGCTATTCAAATCTGACCATTCTGTTTGGATACACTTGTACAAGAGTACGTTTTCTCTACATTTCTAAAAATCGAAAAAGAAGAAATCAAAGAGCTGCTCACCCATGACCGTGCTGTGCGTTCACTGTGACCACTCGCGTCCCGGGATTGCCAGCCTCCTCTTCGTCTGTGACGTCATTTGTGGACCCAGGGCCGGTAATTCCTGGCGTAATCCATCAGGTTGCATGTTGTGTTTAGAAACACTTTCAGCCACGGGACCCTTAGATACACATTTCATCACATGATCTTCTTATTCCCTATACGTCATTATGTGAAGCTTTGATGCTGATACGACGTTTGTGCATGCTTGACAGAAAGGAAGGAATAACGTCGGTCATCCAAGCGTAACGAATTGGGGATCGCTCTGCACTTATAGCTGTGTCCTGCCTGCTCAACGACAACAAACAACCACGTAAAGGTATGTAATGCTATTTACCTACTGGTCGCACAGCTGCATTCAAATCATGTACCAGTGGGCAGGCCCCCGTAGTCTGACACACGCAGTCGGGCATAGAAAGGTGAGCACTTGAGGAAGGGCACCAGAAGGGCACCAGAAGGGCACCAGTAGAAGTTCATTTCCATATATAAGTACTCCTTGAGAGTAATCCGCAAGCAAAGGGCGTAATATGTTGATTTGTATCAAATAGTTGTAATCCACAAGTCAGAGAAGATGAAGCACATGCTGTATGCGTCTCATTCACGATTTGATGCACGTTCTACACTGTATGAGCTGTTCCTGATGAACGACTCGGAACAGCTCGGAACAGCTCGGAGCGGCTCAGAACAGCTAGGAGCGGCACGGAGAGACGCGCGACAGCCGGTTTGCAGCGTCCTGTTCTGAAGGCGGGAAGAGCTGATAGTAACCTGTGGCTGCCTGCTTCCCTGCCGTCTCCCGGTGACACCGGCTACTGTAGGCAGACCGCGCCACCCGCACGCCGACCACCAGCCTGGCTGCTGGGGGAGTGGGTGAGGATGGGTAGGGAGGCCGGGGAACGAGAGGGTGCTGGGAGAGCGGGTGGAGCGTGTGTGGGAGGGTGGCTGGTGGGAGTGCAGATGGGCGTTTGGCGGTTACCTTGGAGATGGTGAGACAGTCCAGAGGGTGATGATGATGATGGTGATGGTGGTGATGGACCTACTCTCGCCGGGTGCTCGCCGCGCCCTGCCCCGCACCTTCCCTGCGCGTGTGCGCCGTGTGGTGGTCGTGCAGGGTGCGGAATGCAGGTGGCCGCTTAGAACGCTGCTGCGCGTCCCGTCAACGTCTCTCCCAGACCCCGCCGGCGCGTCGCGCGCGCTCCGTCAAGCCGAGCCCGCCGACTCCGCGTGTGGCCGCGCTAAGTTGTGGCTCCCGTTGTTATTGTAGGAGAATACAACGTGCCCGCCGCCCGTCAGCCCGCTCTCAGTATAAATAAACCCCCACCAGGGGCCCTGCCGGCGCTAGTGGTCCGCACCCTGGACGATGAACGGCTGGTGAGGTATGCGCACGTGCAGTTGGCACGTGTTCAGATTCGTTCTCGTTTATGAACAACCTGTACATTTGTGGTGTCATACTCAGGCACTTACGTAAAACAAGTGCCCTTCTGAGACATAAATTCTAAGCATCTATACGGAAACCAATCACATTCACTCAACAGTGCTATTTAACGTGATATGTCTGTTTTTCTTCCCTTTGTCGTCTGCATTCAATTCGGACGTTACATATGCAATATGCCCCTATTATTATGTGCGATGTTTGGCAGAGGAACATACTCGGCGTCTTTCCTCCTGGAGGTTTCTAGTGGAGACCTCTGGGCTGCTGGATGTTCGTAGGTGAGGCCACACTACTGGAGAGGTCAAGGAGATCCAGGTTTACATCCGACCAGAGCTGAAGGACATTCCCGGGGGCGATCTTCCTGGAGAGAGGTCACGTGAATCTCGTCTGAAACGAGATTGAACGAGAGCGTTAATGAGGCAATCACACACACCCTACAGATTTGCGTTCACATTTGGATCAATAAAAGCATTCAGTGGTCTTTCTTTTGCAGAAAAATCAATAAATCAAGGTTTCACCATTAACTCCGTGGCCCATGTGACTGACCCTGACTGATGTGACTAGGGATGTTATGCAGTATGACACGGATGTGGAGGTATGCCTACCAAATGAGCACTTGGTTATTTAACCAGGCACACTCATTTGGCTGTACCTGTTCTGGCACTGTGCTATCTGTATTCTGGCTCAGGACTGTTTGTTTATTTGACTACTGGGAAAGCAGAATGTCTAAGGAAGGATTTCTCGCTGGGATACTGGGCAAGGCGTGGTGGGTCAGAGGTTAAAACATCAGGACTGTAGCTAAATCTAGTGCAGATTTTGCATTAGCCAATTAGGGATGTAAATTATCCGGCTGGATATTCAGTTTCGTTTTCTTATGCTTTTCGTCACAGCAACAGCTGGAGACGCAAGCCCACATTCAGCCGTCACTCCACTATAAGAAACAGATTCCATAAACAGCCAGGGTCAAAGGGCAGTGAGGTTTGGAAGAATAGACATCAAGTTGAGCGTTATCGCAGTCTCAATGACAGTCAACCTCCGTTTGTGCTATCCCTATATTTTTTTAAAGAAAAAACTGGCTTCATAGCCCGTTACCAATTATTCTGCACGGATCTGCAGTCGGGAACCACCGATAATTTGTTTGGGTATGCTGACGCCATATCGGTGAATGGAAACAAGGACTGCGGAGGATGCTCACCGATTTATTTGGTAGAGATTATGTAACAAGGACACCACTGACGGATTTTCTTACAGAAAACCTGCATTTGCCTGGAAAATACAGTAGAAACAGTGCATACACTGCACCCTCACCGACAAATTGATACTGATATACAGTTGGTGGCACCGCTGACATACTTTTAGGGGCTTTCAAAAGATCACCGCCATTTTCGTCGGCCAATGGAAACGAGCCCGTTTCGATTGGCTGACGGAAATGGCATGGATTATTTGACGAGTACAGAATCTCAGTGAGATTTATCTCAGACAAATGCTCCGGGAGGTACTTGAATCCCCTCGTGTGAATTCCGCTTTACTCACTAGGTACACGGGTCTAGGCTATCAGGGGGTCTATGTTGTCTGACTAGGCACTGTCCCTGGGCCTTGGGTCGGCTGTGATGTTGAGGATAGGACTGTGTGACGGGGACCAGACCATGTGTACCTCAGATTTATGACTGTCTCTCATGCGAGTCACCACTCAGGTCCATACGGTGTGTAGTTAGCGCACGGTTCGTGCACCCTCAAGGTAAGCGGTACAGCACACGAATACTGTGTTCAATATGGGGGGACAACGAGAAGTACCTTTGAGCTATATCAAAATATATGCTCCCACTACAAAAATTGCTTTTGTTTATTCTTTGTCATTTTTTTTTCAAGAATACTACAGAAGATTATACTATTGTAAAGATGTGAGGATTGCAAAAAAAGGTGATTGTGGAAATCAAGAGACTGGAAAATTAACCAGATTGTAAATAAAGAGCTCTTTACTCCTAAAACTTTAGAAACAAATCTTGACGTCATTAAATGCTACGTATGATTTAATCTACACTTGTAGTACTAAGTAATATCTATACAACAATGTGATTGTACTTCTTTTAATTACACAGTATACAATGTGATACACGCCGAGAATATTGAACTTTTTTAATTCCATTTCCAAGGCTATATTGTTAGATCCTGCTAGTCAGAGCTGGCATAATCAAAACATCAGATGATCTAGTTTACATTTAGATATATCTAAAGAGAAATTCATCAATACTAATGATAGGACAGAGTATATATAATTACAGGTCATGCAGCATGAGGATCAAACCGGAGGTTGAAGGGGGTATATATACAGCTTATCGTGATATTTGTGATACTTGTATATCATACAGACTCGTTGCCGGTCAGACTGAGTGGGGACAGATAATGGAACTGCATCATCCCGCCTCACATGAATGTCGTCTGCCTCCTTTTGCCTCAGATATCATCCCAAGTTCCGTTTCTCGACACTCTGAAATAACGTCAGTCTCAATGACCTGGCTGCTACCTTTGCCCTCCTATCTTGCTTCGTTTCAACACTTCTTTCTTTTCATCTCCGCTTCAAGTCACCCATAAGGTGTCCATAATTCTTGGTGGTATTCATGAACAATTTCAAATCTAGACCTTGAGGTTCCTACAATAGCATTACTATTATGTTAGTGATAACACATACTTTTATCACTTACAGCAAAACCAACAGCTCTACCGTCAACACAAGGCCACATCTAGAAATAAACGAAATTACGCAGAGTTGCTGACCTAGCAATCTGATCTCAATTATTCTGTTCAAAACTGATTTCAGGCCCCGCTCTGAAGGAAAACTTCTTATCCAGACCACCAAGTCGCATATAATTATTGTTGGCATAATGCGCTAGGGTGGGCATTTCTTTCATGACTAGCGTGGGTGTGTGAGTTGGGGGGGGGGGGGGGCATTAATGAAAGTCATACAAGTTCCTACCACAATCTAGTAAAAATTATTATTTTGAAATTACCGCGTTCACTACGTTAATTGTAGTTTCATCACCAATATCTTTAACTACTACTACTGATGTATAACCACACCCATCAAACTAATAAAAATATTACTTCTGCTACTACTTCCACCATCGCAACTCTCACGAAAAACTATTACCCAAACCAGTATGGTGTTATTGCTTGAGTCTGCCAATTGTTACAACTACTACAAACACATGCAAATCTGATGTATTCGGTACTAGAGGAGAGGCATAGACAGCACTTCCGTAGGTTTGGGTCTTGACCCTGTCAACTCGCTGTTATAGCTGTGTAATAGATTTGATCTTACTCTTATAATCTTTAAAGGGGGAGAAGATACTAAGCAGGCCGAGTGTTCAGCACCATGCCTGTATAGATTCGCAACTGTCTTTATAGCTTTCATCAAGTTGAGTAGGTTTTGAGTAATATATGCTTAATAAAAAAAACGATACTGGATACAAGCATAAAATTATAGGCAACGATTAAAGAGCAAAACCGCCCGAAAGGTTTGTAGCTCTACTACCATAGTCACCTCTCTTACCATGCTGGTTATTTACAAATAGGTTTGAGGGATTGTATTACCAAAGTCTCAAGAGGATGGGATGCTAAGTGATCCATGATGTATATGGTCCCTGTTGACTCAAAGGGAGTCACAGAAAACGGCCTAAGTACCAGAAGTTGAGAAATGGAAACTCATAGCTGAGGTATCGTGTAGAAGAAACCTTTATCATAGAACTACTTCTACTTGAATGCTAATGAAACAGCACAATCTAAATAATGTTGATGTACTTAACGCTGGCATGTAAAAAGAAACATTGTATCAATCAAACTTTGATCAATCAAAAGGGCTTGGCTCATTTGTAAAAAGGTGTTTCATAATCAGAATCTGCTGACTGTGCAAGTTCATCATTTGTCAAATCATTTTGGTATTATCCAGAAAATTCACCTTTCGAAGTTATAATTGTAAATATCACATGGTGGAATGAAAGGTCAAGCAGACAATACATGTACATGTACATATCCCACCAGGACTGCTAACACAAAAAATGGCTTTAGTTGGAATATCATACCTAGTTACATGAATGTTAGATTATCTTGAAGAATCGTTCATCTTTATTCACTAAACGGATAACCTGCTCTACCTGAGTATCAAAGATACGTGTGGAGATATATTTGTTATTCTAACATCATAAACCATTTGATTTGCTCTATTCGCATGTGAAATATGATGCCTGCACAAAGAGTCACAGTCAAGTCAATTTTACTACCTGTTGAGTGTACGAGTGCTGGGTAAGACACACCCTAACACAGGCTTATTCAAGGGTAATCTATTTAGCACAAGGTTTGGGTGTGTAGGATGTGGTGTGTCTAGTTTTTCGTTACGCATATAATTACTTAAAGAAGCACAGATGTAACCCAACAAACCAACATTACTCATCGACATTCCAATTATATCGCTTTAGGTAAGTACATATTTTCGTTTAATGTCTGAGGGAGTCGGTCAATTTAGATGGTTTCTTCTTTTATAAGTTAGTGGGGACGACAGCCCATCGCTCATTAACATCCAGGTATACGTATTTTATACAGTATTGAGATGCATGGCCGACTTTGATCCACGCCTACACCACCCATCTCCTCGTATCTCAGTCGATCTTCAATATCATTAATCAACTAACTTATTTTCCATTGTCCTGTAAAATTTGAGATGGTATTTGATATATGATATACAAAACTTATTCACCCACCCACACACTATAGGGGCTTGGCTTGGATATATTTGAGGCCCATGAGTCAGGTAGTACATATTACAGGAGTTAAAAAATTTATGAAAGAAGTGTTGTAAACCTAAAAGGCACTAAATTGTTGTTGATTACGACCTAGAAGAACAAAATAAAGGCGTTTATTAGAAAGGTTTATCAGGGAGGAAATGGTAACTTTACTTTACAGAGGAAAATTTCTATAACAAAACGATATTTCTGTAAACATAATTATCTGGATCTGAACACGTGACACCAGACGTTTACAGTATCTACGACGTTGGAGCAATTCTTAATTCAATTTGGGCAGCACAGTCAACGTGAAGTCTAGCCTTGACGTCAACTGTGGAATGGCACTGTGACGTTCTCGTATACCACCACTCATTGTCACGTGGAAACCGGCCGGAAACTGGCGGGAAACCTGCGGGACCACAACACAGTGGTTGCTCTCCCATTGCACTCCCGTTTTAAAGTGAATGTGACGTTTATTCACGTTTTAATTGCTTGATTTTATATTTCGATGTATTTGAGTGTTTATTGTTTATGTATCGTAATATGGCTTATACTGATGTAAAAGTGATAAATGACGTCGGCCATTCTGAAAAAAAATGACGTAATCCCATTCGTTGACACCATGACCCCATGAACATTTCAAGACACATGTGCAGCAATTTCAGATAACAGCGTGTTTACGGCAGCAGGTATATAGTGACAATATTTAGATATATAGATTCATTATTTGGAGTCTGAGTTGTAGATGATAACAAAGTTCATACATAAGCTTGCAATGATATTAATAACCAGGGGCCTTGTCCATACCCTTCACTTCTTCCCGCACCAACATCTGGTATCTGCCCAGATCAGCGTTCTTTCACACCGCCATAGTCAGGCTTATCGCAACCGGCACCGACCGGCAGCACTTCCGGCGTCTTCACCGGAACTGTTCCAGAAGAAAAATGGCCACCGGACGTCTGATTTCTCAGTGCCTGCCCTTGGGATGCTTTATTACCTAGAGTTGTCCACTTCCGGCTGCTGTGGGACGTTAGAGGGCGCTGGGGAGCAGCAAGAGATCACTGAGCACTTCATGTTAGGACTCAGAAGGTGGGCAGGGGGTTCTCCTATGTGACATGAGGTATTGTAGAGTAAGGCTTGGCGTCCACCTACTACGATAGACATTTAGACCTACCGATATGGTACTGTTATGATAACCAAATATCGGAGTTATATTGGGAAGGTGCAAAATCGTAGACATGCCAATCCACCATGCATTGTTAGGCCCAGTGTCCACCTACTACGATATCTCTCTGATATGGTCTACAATGCACCTCCCGATGAGAAACCAAAATCACTTCGGAAGGTCACCTTATATCGGGGCAGTTGAGCACGTTTCTGCGATTAGGCACAAAAAACCCTTGTGATGCGTAGTGGATTGGCATGTCTAGACATATGTCTATGATATTGCACCTTCCAAATATGTCTCGATATTTGCTTTTTGTATTAGTGCCATATCAGTAGATCTAAATTTCTATCGAAGTAGGTGGACGCCAGGCCTAAGGGTTTTTTCAGCACGTAATAGCAGAAACATGGTCAACTGCCCCGATATTATGTGACCTTCCAATGCGATCTTGATCTTTTTACCGGGAGGTGCATCGTAGACCATATCGGAGCCATATTGTAGTAGGTGGACGCCAGGCCTAACATTGAGTGTTGTACGGTAGCATGGGGTGCTGTACATATATAGGCAGCATAGGGTGTTTCTATTTGGCATGGGGTATTGTACTGTGGCAGGTGGTGTTTTAATATAAAATGGAATTTTGAAAGCTAACATAGGGTGCTACAGGGTCAAGTGTAGTGCCAAAGAGTGTCAGGGGTGTTGTTTAATAATATGGTATGATGTATGGTGGCATGGGGTGTTGAGATTTAGCATGTAATGTCGAAAGGTAGCATGGGATGTTACAGGGTCCCATGTGGTGCTCTGGAGTGTCAGGGCTGTTGTTTAGTAGTATGGTACGCGGTATAGGGTGATGTAGGGTGATGTAGGGTGGCGTGGAGTGTAAGGAACAATGGGATCCTGCACCACCCGGTGTGATGTATTGTTACGGGATGTTGTTTAGTAATGTTGTACGCTGTATGGTGGCACAAGCTAGGATGTTGTTTGGTGGCATGGGTAGTTGTAAGGAGGTATGTTTTTTTCATAACATAGCGTAAGGTGTTGTATGCTAGCATATGGACTTTATGGCTGCTGTATTAATGAAGAAGAAAGACATTATTTATGAATTTTACCAGTGGAAATATGTTGGTATATTATGGACACAAATGCAAATGGCAGTTTTAGAGGGAGAATGTTGGAAATATTTAGTTGGATTCGTTTGTAATTACAAATGATGAAAATGTTTTTTGTTTTTTTTTAAATATGTACTATGTGGCACTACCAGCAGTGATTATAGAGACCCTTGTTTACATTTTGGTCGCTGATTGGTAGATCCTTGGATCAGGTGTACAACTTCTCGTATGTCACTAGTGACATACGAAACTCTGTATGCCGGTCATAGTGGCATATGGAAACTAAATGTTAGTCCCGTGGGATCTTATATTAGGGGTAGGAAAAAGAGCAGTGTAGCGTCAGGCCTGGCCTTCAGCCTAATTGCTCTTAGGGGCAGAAGAGTATTTAATGAGATGATAAAACAATCTCGATGATGTACGGCCGTAATACTGTTATTATTTGGAAACATCAAGTTGTGGGAGGACTACCTGGTACTGTTGAACAGGTTGTAGTGGATTATGTGAAGGTGTTCAGTATGCGCCCCTCAAAATGATGGGGCGCGATCGGAAACAGCATAGCAATATAAGGTCGCGGGCCCCGAGGCGTAAAGGATATGCAGTATCTTGATGTGGAGGCTGGGTCATTAGAAGCCCTGCAGCCATGGTTGCAGACTACATTACCCTGACTCTATATGGATAGAAAAGGTCAAAAGGATATTCCTGGGAAGGGTGGGGGGATTAGCAGGTTTTACTGTGGGCCAGGGGGAGATGTGAGGAAAGAAGTACAAAGAGGACGTCTGAGAAGGGGAGGATGGGCGCCTCAGTCCTCATGATGCATGTCGGTAGGTGGCGCCGGCGGCTGTGGACGGAATGTGTGCCCCTCCCAGGTAGCGGCGAGAGTATTTGGAGCTGAGTGTCGGGAGCGGAGATCGGTCCCCGACACTAATGCTGTTCCTTATGCCTGGTCAATAAGCAGATCGACTTTCGGTGATATATCGTATAATTTATAGTGCCGCCACCTGGAGATTTTTGAATATTGACAAATTTCGGTTGAGAATCGTGGTTTATTATAATCCCGAACGAGTAAAATATTGCGTCTAGTTTTACCTAAACCAACTGGTAAGATATGCCACTTTAGCTTTGCTTGGAATATACATTAAAGTTCCTACAAGATTTTTTCAAAAATTAGAAAAATAATTTTTTTTTAGAATTAACATCATTTGCATCACTTTAAGTGTTGCCCTTACAGTACACCTTAGGAGACACGTTTAAAGCGTCGCGAAAACTGCAGCATTTAGGTTTTATTTACAAAAAGTATTTACGAGACTGACCATCTCACTACTACCTCACACCTGCTGCAACATAGAGTAGCCTTCTCACTTCTCCCTCACACTTGCAGAACATACAGTAGCCCTCACACTCTTACATCACACTCTTACTGTACGATCAGGCCTGATCACTTTCAATGGTTTCTTCTATACTCCCATACATTTAATACTACACTGTAGTAGCCAACTCTCTACTCCTTCGCACTTACTGCTATTCTAGAATATTCAATGTAGCCCTACCTCGCACATACTATACACTACCACTCAACTATACGTAACACCTACCACCACACTAAAGCAACCTAGCCAACTACTCCCTCGCACCTAACCAGCAAATCAGCAGCCTCCATCTAATGGACTGTAAGCCATCTGATGGTTGGTGAAGGAACCTGGCGAAAAGCGGCAGGAAAAACAGAGAGCTGGTTGGTGCGGGTCAGACAGGCAGGTAATGAGAGACGGACAGGGTCGTCAAGGCAGATGAGCGGCCGTTGGTCAGCAGTGAAATGTGTGTGCGGGGGTGAGGGGGTGGGGGACTGTGGGGCGGGGAGGGGAGAGATAGGCTACCGAGCGGCGCCATTCGCCTGTGGCTCTAAATCACCATCGGTCGTGAGAGAGGACCGTGCCTCTCCTGAGCAGTCTACCACCTGAATATATCCCTCGCTGCTTACTGCGACCTATGTCCATCTAGGCTATGCATTTTTTACCCTCACTGCGATGTATAATTTGCTACCCTCATTGCAATTTATATATCACCCCCAATGCCATTCATTTGTTGCCTTCCCTGTCATCATCTTTCTTCAATGCCAGTTGTTTACTGCCCCGTTTTTACAGTTCCCTAGACTTCCTGCCCTTTACTTACTACCCTTGCCGAAGTATCACCTTTCATTTGATATCCCTCACCTATATTACCCACCTGTTACAAAGGGTCCATTGAAAACTTATAAGACCGTTAGGTTAAAGGAGGTGATCTGTAATATATCTAGGACATAGAGTTGATACATGTACAGAGCCAAGGTTGTCAGGAGGATCGTTTAGGAAAGTAGCATCGTTTGAGTAAACATCGATGTTTTATTTTCAGATTACTGACTTAATACAGTTTTGTTGGATCCATGAAAAATTCCTTAAGAATCTATGAGATCCCTCTATCTACAGGCTCCCTCCTATCTGTTTACTCTATTCAAGTTGGTATACTCTATTGACCCTCTTCCTCTTACCCCCCCCCCCCCTCCAATTCTTTCACTGTCCGTTGACCATCGCCAGCCCGCTGCCTTCCACCCCTCACTCTGCAGTGATCTTCTTTCTTTCTTCTCCTACCCTCCGAGTCTCGCTCTCCAGTGGCCACCCTTATTTGAAAACTTCCCTCCACTTGCCATTTTCCAGTGACCATCGGCCTCTTACTCTTATTCTCACAGTTTCAAAAGTCGATTGAGGTCTCGCCAGCGGCACGTCACATTTTGTAAGTGAGAGGCCGACAACAGCGAGCGGCACCTCAAATCAAAGCGGCAGCAAAACTACTACCAATATCCCATAGAGAGCGGCACCTCCACCTCGACAGCGACACCTCAAGTTCCATTGTTGGTTTCTAGCATTGGCGATGAGTACTCTCGTTTAGCACCCTCCCGAATTTTGAAACAGCTCCCTGTTCCGCACTGCTGCTATTAGCCTGATTAAATAACTCACTACACTAACCAACAAGAGTATTTCGCTCGTTGATTGGTGGCGTGATCGCTGGTGGATAGCTCTGAACATTATGCCATGTGTGTGCACCAGAGGAAATAGAATAATCTTGTCACAAGCTGCGTTACCAGACAACAGCGAGTGAGATGATATCTAGCGATATTATGACTATGACTTCCAGACGATCGGGTCCTGGTGTTTGTTTAACATCGGACGAGCGAGAATTGACTTGGACGATACGAGATACAAGGCGAGGGACGAGGTTCTGGGCGATTATCGTCCAATGTGGTTTAACAAGGCATGTCGTCCACAGCTGGGCCTATCGCTCGTACAGATTCTCCTACGTTTGACCTATATGAGTCCAGACGAGAGGTCGTCCGCTGGAGGTGACTGTGTCAGGCAGGGGACCAGTGAGTGGACGCATCCCGCACCAAATATCAACTTCCGGGACCGTTTCGAAAGGCAAAACAGACTGCAAAACAGACTCCCCCAAATGCCCGCAATAGTCTTCACTCAATAGGATGTAGGGATGTGGGGATGTAGGGATGCGGGATGTAGTGATGTAGAATGTGGGGATGTAGAATGTAGTGATGTAGGATGTGGGGATGTAGGATGTAGTGATGTAGGATGTAGTGATGTAGTGATGTAGTGATGTAGGATGTAGTGATGTAGGATGTGGGGATGTAGGGATGTAGGATGTGGGGATGTATGGATGTAGGATGTAGTGATGTAGGATATAGGGATGTAGGATGTAGGGATGTAGGATGTAGGATGTAGGTATGTAGGATATATGCTCACAGCTTTCATAACGTTTCCGCAACCTTTCCGTTACCCATCTGTTAGTATTCCATAACTCTTCCGCAATTATACTTTACACCTCCGCAACACTTCCGTAGACATCCATTGTCGTCTATAACTCTCCCGTGAAGGGGGGTACCCACTGCTTACGACATACTCTGACAAGCCTTACAACACACTACGACAAAGAAAATCCCTGTCGGAAGGGCTCTGTCGGAGTGTGTCAGAGTTTGTCATAAGGCCTTGTCGGAGTGTGTCGTAACGGTTTGGCGGGAAAAGAAAGGTTGCCACGGTACCGACACACTCCGACACAACCAGCTCACTTGCAGGGCTTTATCAATATAGGAAATATGTAGAAAATATGATTTTCTTCAATTTTCTCCCCAAAAACTAAGTGAATCGGTGTTTTTTATCAATTGTTACAGAAATACAAACGAATATCAATAATCGCACATGTGTGTGGGGGGGGGGGGCCGGTTCATAGCTTTTACATAGTAGGAATGCTCCCTACACACTACGACACAAACCGAGCTCTACGATAAATTAAACATGTTTAATTTTGTCGGAAGGGCTACGACACGGCTACGACAAGCATGCTGTGTCGTAGCCATGTCGGAGTGTGTCGGAGTGTGTCGGAAGCCGTGTCGGAACGGTGTGTCCACTGCTACGACAAAAACCCAAAACGTTAGATTCTGTGTCGTAACGCATATCGGAAGGCTTGTCGTAGTGTGTCGGAAGCTCAGTGGACACCCCCCTTAATTGTCCGTAACTCTTCCGCAACTCTTCCATTTGTTTTCCGCAACACTTCCACAACTAAACCGTTCAAAGTGTCACTGATACCTTCCGACGCGCACCGACGTGCACCGATGCGCTACAACAATCGATGATCGTATTGTCGTAGACCCTCTACGATATGGGTTTTTTATTGTAGCGCGTTGGTGCGCATTGGTGTGCGTCGGTGCGTTAGGCCCCGCACCCACTTACTACGATTTCGCTTCGTGGGTGAAGCATGGAAGTTATCGCAGTAGTGGACCTCGGCTTCCGACAAGGACTGCGACACACCCCGACATGGCCTGCGACACGCTCTGACACGGGTGCCGTGTCGCAGGCCTTCCGACACGCTTCCGACAATTCCAACATGTTGGAATTGTCGTAGTGTGTCGGAACGCTTCCGACACGTCGCGACGTGTCGGAGCCTGTCGGAACGCTATCGTAGTGTTCTGCACTAGTGGAGGCAGGCTTCCACATTACGACACGTTCCGACATGCTCCGACACGCTACGACACGCTCCGACAAGAGTGCTGCGATTGTGCTATGACAGAGAATTACGCTTGTCGGAGCGTGTCGGAGTGTGTCGTAACTAGAGGGTGCGGGGCCTTATCGTAGAATCCTTACCAACTGCCCCTATATGTGCCACGATTTTGCTACGATATGGATTTTGTATCAGGAGGTCAAAATCGGCGCACGTTGGTGTGCGTCGGGAGCCTGGTGGACACCCCCCACCCTAAGAATGCATTATATTTCTGTCCAGGTTACAACCTAACTCAGTTACCAAGTTACCGTTACCGTTACCGCATTACCGTTCACGATTCTAACCCTGTTATCATGTTACCTTTTCGTATTACTGTTCTAACCGCATTACCGTTCTAACCCCATAACAGCATACCGGTACTGTGTTATCATTCTAACCCGGTTACAGCATTATCATTCTTACCTAGTTACAACATTACCATTAGCACATTACCATTCTAACCCGGTTACCATGTTACTGTTACCGCATTACCATTCTAACCCGGTTACCACGTTACTGTTACTGCATTACCATTCTAACCCGGTTACCATGTTACTGTTACCGCATTACCATTCTAACCTGTTACCTCGTTACCGTTGTGACTCATAACCAACTTACCATTCTGACCATGTTACTGTTTTATCCCAGTTACCGCGTTACCATTCTAACCCCATTACCACGTTAAAGTATTGTACCTGTTACTGTTCTAACCTCAATACCACATGACCATTCTAATCGCATATTGTGTAAAGTCTGTTGAGTGAGGACTGTTGAGTGCACATTGTTGAGTGAGAACTGGTGAGTGCAGACTGGTAAGTGAGGACTGTATGGACTGGTGAGAGAGCACTGGTGGGTACTGATGAGTGAGTACTGTTGAATAAGGACTGTTGAGTGTGATCTGGTGAGTAAGGACTGCTGAGTGGGAACTGGTTAGGGAGAACTGGTGGATTCGGTGAGTGAGAAGTGTTGAGTGAGGACTGTTGAGTCCAGACTGGCTGGTGGGTACTGGTGAGTGAGGACTGGTGGGTCAGGGCTGGTGAGTGAGGACTGGTGAGTGAGGACTGGTGAGTGAGGGCTGGTGAGTGCGGACTGATGGGTGAGGACTGGTGGGTGAGGACTGGTGAGTGAGGGCTGGTGAGTGAGGACTGATTGGTGAGGGCTGGTGAGTGAGGACTGGTGAGTGAGGGCTGGTGAGTGAGGACTGATGGGTGAGGACTGGTGAGTGAGGGCTGGTGAGTGAGGGCTGGTGAGTGAAGGCTGGTGAGTGAGGGCTGGTGAGCGAGGACTAGTGGTTGAGGACTGGTGGGAGAGGACTGGTGAGTGAGGGCTGGTGAGTGAGGATTGATGAGTGAGGTGAGTTTGTAATCACGTAACGTGATGCATAAATATTTTGTTCAATTTAATTGAAATACCAAATCTTATCTACATTCTGTAAAAAATTCATGAACATTGCTCTATTATTATTTTCTTAAAACATTTTTGTAAAAATTTGAACAATGATGTCTCTAGGCATCATGCATCACAATAAATAAACTATAGTGTGGTGATGCCTCCTGGCCATGTTGGGATGTGTCAGCGCGTGTCAGAGTGTATCACAGTCCCTTGCAAAGTCCACTATCACATGCTTCAGCTTCAGCTAAGACACCCCTTTGGGGTGTCGTCCGTATGCGAGAGTTTGAGACGACCTAGGACAGTGTGGACGAGGTCTCTCCATTGGACGACCTTCTTGTTGAATGAGACTTTCTCATGGCAGCTCTCTCCTATCGTACGGGGCTCGTCCCTGGACGAACGAGACACTTGTTGAACGAGACTGGCTGGACGACCCCCGTACGAGCTTTCAAAGTCTCGTTCGTCCGATGTTAAACAGACCCCTGGAACGTTCGCTTTATTACCATTAAAGGAAACTTTGAAAAAAGGTCATTCTTGTTGTTGAAATGGAGTCTATGGAGTCTCAGAGTCGTTGATCATTTTCATGACCTCTACCCTTGTATTCGATGATTTATGATGAGAGCCATCCCGTAATTGATGTTCTTGGGTGCTTCTGCTAGGTAAATGGTGGGGGTGAGTTTCGATAAGAAGCCTGGTAATTGGAATGTCCTGGAGTCCAAAACCCCGGAGAACCTCAATTTAGTTGTTTCCATTGAAAATATGTATGGATCTAATATCTATCAAAACATAAGGTTCTCTCTATTTCAGTCCATGATAATTGACTATTATGAAGCATGTATGTTAGCAGTAAATATGCCGCCTGAGGGTCACGTGCAACTCTCAGCCAATCACGCCGACGGAATGTAGGGTACGCAGCAGGACGCGGGAACCTCCGACGTCCACCAACCTTCTTCTCTCTATTACGTGGTCGCAAGTGGTGGGAGACAGACGTGAGATCAGATACGCCTCATTCACCTTCAATGTATGTTAGCAGGTTACCAATTCAAGGCATGTCAACCAAAGCGTCTTTTTGATAAGAACTGGGCTCTAAGGCGAAGTAGAAAACGACTTATTTATGAACACTCAGACGATTCTAGAAGTATCTGTCCCTTTTGTTGTCCGAACAAAGGACAATCCTTATTTTTTCACCAATGACCACATCAAGTCTCTCCCAGGAATGATCATCTCTAAAGCTAAGCCAAAGTGGTTAACGGACCAAATACTGAATCTAATTAAGGTAAGAAATGCAGCCTATAGACGAGCCCGAAATAACAACTCCCCTGAAAGCTGGCGCATAGCTAAACAATCGAAAAACTTAGTAAAATCACAAATTATAAAAAACAAGAAAAAACCACATAAATCGCTTACTCTGCCAACACAGAAACAGCCCAAAGCACTTCTGGAGAGGAGTCCGCCAGTTGATCCCTAAGGAAAAACACAGTACCATCAATAAGCTTCTGGAAGAAAATACTAACCAGGAGGTCCCCTCCCACCTAATACCAGAGCATATTAACGAATTTTTTGCTCACGTCGGTGAAAAATTAGCGAACAAGATCCCGCATGTTCCTCCGCCAAAACTACCGTTCCCCACTAGAAATGAAGAATCCTCCCTTTTCAGCGAGCCCTTCACGATAGGTGAAACTCTAAAGGTTATAAAATCTATAGATTGTAATAAATCATCCTCAGTCAAGAACATCCATTCATACATATTTAAACTTGCATTCTTAGCTGCCCCAGAAAAGGTGAGAACTCTGTTTAACTCATCACTATTTAACTCTTCGTTCCCATTCTCATGGAAGGTAGCAACTATCTGCCCAATTCCAAAAGTGAACAACCCACTTTATGCTAATAATCTTCGCCCAATCAGTCTGCTCGCTCTACCAGGCAAACTCCTTGAGAAACTGGTAAATAATAGACTAAAACATTTCCTAGAATCAAACTTTCTCCTGTCCAATTTTCAACATGGGTTCCGAAAAAATCGTTCAACTATCTCTGCAATTACTGATTACTTAAAGTATATATATGACAATATCTCGAGCCATAGCTCCCTAACCTCCTTATTTCTGGACTACAAAAAAGCTTTCGACACGGTTTCTCACGATATCCTTCTATATAAATTATATTCTATAGGTCTTAATAACACAACCTGCACATGGTTCCATAGTTATCTATCAAACAGACAACAGTGTGTTAATCTTAATGGTCTTGTATCAAAACTTCTCCCTATCTCTTATGGCGTTCCACAAGGCTCCATCCTAGGTCCCACTCTATTTCTTGTCTTTATAAACGATCTACCTACTGCACTTAATAAATACAATTGTCATATCACCCTCTATGCAGACGATGCCGTAATAACTACGCCTGATCTAGATTCATTACAACAAATTATCCCCCATCTGTTAAAATGGTGCAACGAGAACACCCTTACCCTAAACGAAAAAAAGACAGTCTGGATGTCGTATTCCACAAGAGAAAAACCACCTGACAAAGACCTTACCTTAAATGGCTTAACTCTTAAGCAAGTACTGGGTTTAACAATCGACCGCAGGCTAAACTTCCATGAACATACAAGGCTATTAACACAAAAGGTATCACAAAAATTTTATCTCTTATCAAAAATCCGAAACTGGATTGATACCTTAACTACCCTCCAAATATACAAATCAACAATTTTGCCCTACCTTGATTACGCTGACTTTATTTACGATAATACTACTAACTATAGATCTGAACTAATTCAAAAACTCCAGAATAGACTACTTCGTTTAGCTTACAGAGTCAAACTTGACAAGAACCCTCGTTACACCTCTGCCCAGATGCATAACATGTCTAATATTCGATACCTATCAGAACGTCGAGACATCCACCTTTTGTACCATGCTTTCACGATCAAACAGGATGACTTGCTTATTGACAAACGGGGTCTTCCGACCAGAGGTAAACAGGGCACTCGTATTCTCCAACCCCCCTTCAAAAATGCGGTCTATAATAGATGCTTCCACTACCGTGCAATTACACACTGGAACAACCTCCGAGAACCATTTACTACAATTACAGAAAAGACCAAATTTAAGTTAGCTGTTAAACTTAACTACCCAGCCTGTATCAAGGCTTAACAAAAGAAAGTTTTACACCTACCCTGTACTTCTATTAGGAAGACCACTGACCAATTTAATTTGCTGTATCAATACACTTGACCAAAATATAACCAGTTTGTGACTGCAACGGTTATATGGATGGCCATGTACCACTATTGTCCTTGTTTTATGCAAGCAACATGACTGCAACCTGTAGTTGTATTTTTTGTAATCTTGTAATTGTAGTTGATTATAACTCAACTTAGATCAACTTCTGTCTGGAACATATTCGCAGAAGTACCCTTCTCATCTCATTTCACCAATCCTTCTTGACTCTACTCTGACAAGAACTATAAAATAAAGGTGGCTACCTTTTTCTTACCTTTTATGAAAATTGCTAGAAGCTAAGTCTGTATTGCTGCCTGTGTGTGCCCTGGGTGATGGGCTTCAGGTAGGGGTCTTGCCTTGCCCGCAACAGGCATGGATTGCTCCTGTATTAAAATGTACATGTAACTTCAGAGGGACCGAGCGGCAGAACGGCCATGGCCGAGCTCGGTATACGATTAATGTATCCTCCCTGAATAAACGCATCAAAAAAAAAAAAAAAAAAAAAAGGAACAGGTAAATATCACTTCTTTAGATATTTAACAGTCCCCTGGTCAGAAAATAGCTCTAACCTTTTTCACATACCTGCTCACAGACCCGGTTACAAAACAGCTCATAGATCCATTCCCTGAGCAGCTCGCATGGCAGTTCTCAGAATTGATGGGGCATTTAACAATACATCTGACTCGCAAATTCACATGGCAGATCATAGACCTGCTCCTATTGTAGTCTATAGACCTGCTCACATCGCAGTCGCAGTTCGCAGACTTGCCCACGAGGCAGCTCATAGACCTGCCACAGACCTGCACATAGGGCAGTTCACAGGCCTGCCCACAAAGCAGTTCACGGACCTGCACACAGACCTGCACACAAGGTAGTTCACAGACCTGCCCACAGACTTCACACAAGGCAGCCCATAGACTTGCCACAGACCTGCACACAAGGTAGTTCACTGATCTGCAACCAAGGCATTTCACAGACCTGCTCACACGACAATTCACAGACCTGTTCAAGCAGCAGTTAACAGTCAGAAGCCGTGGAGTAGACGTCGTCATTCCCTGCCCTCCACACAGCGACACACCTCCTTTCCCAGGCCTGTGCAGCGTTGCCATGGTGATGGGGTATTGTTTCGCTGTATAATACTGCGTTTCAGGGCCGCGAGCAGCTCCCAATAGAACATTTTAAATGCGCGTCCTGCTCGTTGAGAGTCTCTCATTAAGGCGCGGTACAGCGCGGCCACGTGCCGCTGTGCTGGACAGTATTTAATATCGAGCCTTCACATATCAGACCTGAATGTGCGATTGAGGGTGTTAATAATAGCCTATCTCTGTACCTATAGCAGCCTATATTGCGGGCGTTGTACCGATGAAGACCTTTAGAAAAGGCCCCAGCTGTGAAGCGTGATATAATATACAGTTTGTGGATAACACCTATGAATCTATGATAGACTATCAACGTAAGCCCTTTACTGCAGACAAATTAAGGTTTATAATTTGGTCTTCCAAATAAATGTCATAAGCCTTATATTATCACAACCGTCAATAACATGAATTTAATAAAACCTCATCTGCATATCATATCACAAAGCTACATGCTGCACAACATTGTACTTATTGTTTTGTCATCTTTTAAATCATACACTGTGTATCCTGGATGATGTCTCATACGGAAGACTCTCTAATACGGTTTCCTCTGGTTAATTACATAGACCAGTCTGTCCACCAAAACCCAACCTGTCTCGTAATTAATTTATCTGCAATTAGCTATCACTGAAGCTCCCAGAGAAGTAGGGTGGAGAGGGGGTCGTGGTACAGTGTTGGGTTGGACAGAATGGAAGGGGATGAGGAGGCTAAGAATGCTATTTTGTCTTTGTTGCCGTTTTGTCTTTAAATTTGCAATTCTATTCAAGGATCATGTTATGCAAAACAGAAAAGACAGAATAGATGGACCACTCGTCTTCACACCAGAAAATGTTGGGAAAGAGACTGGGAGATGCACAAAGAGAGATTGAGAGAGAGAGAGAGAAAAGTATATGTAGAGAGAGAAAGAGGATGAGAACCAGACAGACTGTGACAAAACTAAAGACAAGGTCTGAGAGGGATGGGGAGTCAGAGAAACCTTGATAATGAAAAGGAAGAGATAAAGAGAGTGAGCCAGGGAGAAATAGAAAAGTGAGAGCAAGAGACACAGAGACCGAGAGGGGAGGACACAGAGAGTAAAACCCGTCACAGACAGGAAGAGGAAGTGAGGGATGGGAAGAATGCAAATATCAAATGTTAGTCAATAATTCAATATTTCATAAAGAATCATTAACCCGAATTCCCTGCATGACATAAGCATAGGCTTATTTTTATATGGCGCCTATGAACACATAGTAGTGTTATCTCTTTGCACGAAGAGGTGGGGAAGTATTTCACCCGGGCAAGAAGATTGGAATAAGAAGAGATGGGGCAGTATTAGGCGGGGCAGGACGGGATGATATGCTGTATATAAGTAACGACCACTTAGTGGATGGCAGAAGAATATTCTGACAGCAGATTACACTGTGTGTGGCAGTCGGTTTGTAGTCTGTATTTTACCTATATTTCAATCTGATTCCCATTGTGAAATTTCACTTCAAAAGTGTTTAAATTCCAAACAGCACAGGTTGGGTATAGTTGAAACTTTAACAAATGCGCAACGCTCTAAAGCTCGTTACTTTGTCGCCAGTCATTGGATAGAGAGAGAAAATGACAAGGCAATCGCTGATGCATCCTATTATATCTTCAGTTACTGTTCATATTCAGGATAGACGAGATGTTACGATGTCTTCTCGAACATTTGCAATGTTCTACTAATTTAAGGATTCTTACCAATGTGCATCCACATATATGCCAATACAGCCATTGTATCCATTCTTTCGTGGCCATAGTACTAACTAACAGTGATATCATCAATCAGTGGCCCAAGTGTAAACTATGAAAACAGAATGAAGCTATTGCGTGGCTATACTGAACAGAACAGGACAGTTTGTGACTGAAACGGGGAACTGACGTTAAAATGCTGAGGTCACGGTAAAAGGCTGAGACCTAGGGTAACACCAGTGAATCGGGTGGAAATCATTAACTAGTCAGATGTTTGTAGCACTAGCCTCTCGGGGTATCTACACCGGCCAACAACAATATTTACTGAATCAATCAGGATCTCAATTTGCCCTATCCCTTCTGTGCCAGCGGAGCAAGCTAACACATGCTTAATGTGCCTAAAATCTGATTAGCTGGCAGATATATTGACAACAATAAGGGGTTTTGTGGACAGGCGGCCGTAAACCATGAGAGGTTGATGCGTAGTATGGCGACGTCAACCTCGAGTGGTTTTCAGAGCCACCTATCTAATTATATAAGAAACCGATGTTTCTTGGACTTATTATGAATCTTATAGAGGAAATGAAACACAGGAATTGCCTTATCATAGGATATATCATTAGGGACTTTCTTATTTCCTCCCCAGCAAAAATGTACTATTTTCCCGTTATCAATAGCTACAAGGGAGCTTAAATCATTATACATCGTGTACAAAGATTATGGTATCTGACATTGTTTATGCAACGGGTTTTGGTTTGGCTACCATACATTTCCAGTGGGTTTTTGTTTACGATTGGGATAATAAGGTATGGTACAGTCAGAGAACAACAATAGGGTCCAGGATGCTCGATAAGGCGCATAATATCCGATGATTAAGTGTCGTAGACATTCTGTGATACATCTTTTTCATTATGAACAAATCATGGACATGTAGTGTGCGGTGTAGAGTAATCTTAGGTACGTGATGAACTGCCACGATATTAGTTAACCTTTCGACGCAATTTTGATTTTTCATCCGGAGGTGCATCATGAGACCTATCACAGACTTAAGTACCAGGATCAGCAAGCTAGTTGCTGCTAGTAGATAGTCGTGCTTTGAAGAGTTCTCAGATGCATGGTGGATAACATCGTCTGAATGACGATATAATTCTTAAATCTCTGATTCAGTAAAAGATGTATTGGGGGGATAATTACTTTTTATTTTGTTGGTTGACATGTTTGGTAACCATTTTATCAATGGAAATCAACAAGGTTAAGCAAGGTCTTGATGAATATGTGAAAAGGCCAAAATTTAGGCCTGCCGGGATGGAGGCGATGGCCCTCCTGGAGAGGGGAGGTAATTGAAGAGTTGGTGAGCCCATAACCTGTGGCATTGGACACGCCTAGTTGGAGCCCCCTTGGCAGTGCTGAGGTCCTGCTCCCCCTTCACGCTAAGAGTATGTCCATGGCCACCATGGAGACTCCAGCGGTGGTCAGGGTCGCTCTCGAGTGTTAAAAAGTTAGTGGTCGTCTGGTGTCTTTGAAGCGTGGAGCAAAACGTATTCCTATATATACCGATTTCCGAACACTCTATAGTAACATACCGCTGCTGGCGGTGTAGTAGTTATGAGTTGTATAGTGATGTTTTCGTCTCGGCTAATGTTTTGATTCGTCCCGAGCTGACCACGTGATATAAAGAGCGCCGGGACGAAAACATAGCTGTTGCAGGTACTCGATAAGGGTGGCCATTTTTCTTGGGGCTATCATAGGTAAAAAATAATCATTTTTATCGATATTTGAAGGTATATAGGAGTAAAAGCTACTTGGTGAGAACCGGAAAAATCACTGCCAGCGGCTGACCCCTCAAAATTTCTCTGGTCCTGAGCTCGTAACTTTGAACTTTTGCTCACCGGAACATAGTCTCCCTCTAGTTTGTGAGGAGCATGAATTGGTTGGCCAAGAGTTGAGCCACCATTATGAATTTCGGGATGGCTGTGAAGGGGCGTGTGCAGGCATGTGGAGCAAGGAGCAGGTTGTCGGAGTGGTGATCCGTAGTTGAAGAGGTCGCGTAGGCAGTTCCTCCCCCAGGAAACTCGTCAGGGGCAGTTCTGGACATGAGTGCTGGTGGCATCATCCAGTGCTTTGTCAATGCCACCATCCGAACGTAACCTTTATATCACGCCGGTGGTACGGTGGTGTTTTAATTATCGCTGCTTAGTGGGGGCGTTTTCTGAACCTGAAACATTGTGGAGGATTGTAAATTCTCAGTAATTCTACAGAGGGAGGACTCCTACATAGATCTACGCGCTCTATCGGCTACCCCTGAAGTATCTACGCCAAGCGGCTGTTATATGAACTATCTGCCCGTCTTCAGACGCTCAGGACGGTTTTTGAACCCGCCCACCCACACCAATGAACAATTTTCTCCTTTAGGGCTTTGTTATAATCATGCCTTTATGCTCTCAGCATTATTCCACTCAGACTGCAAGCCATTAAAATTTGTCTTTGAATAAATTCTAATAATGCCAGTCCGGACTTGGTTATGATTATAACCTATTTCTCAAAATCACTATACTCACCTTGGAGCGGAACCCAGATCAGCACACTGGTTGCGGCCTATAGATAGAAACCCGCAGCAGGGGACATGGCACCTGTTGATGCTGCATCCCTTGTTTGATCCTGTGGGCATGGTCTGGATGGGGGGTATACTCCACCGATCACAAAACAATAATCACAGACGTGGCATTGCTTTACACTCATGACCAGAATATTGACCACAGCCTACCGGTAAGCCATAGGCTGTACAGGGTACCCCACCCATCAGGCCTTCCCTCCTTCGTTATTTTAAGGATTATCTTTCAGGGGGGCCTGGAGGCAATTATCATTCCGGCCATCCTGGAGTAGACTTGTTCCAACCACCTACGTAATCCTGAAAACACGAGCATCCTGGAATACTCCATTTAAATGGTTGACGATAATAGGAACATAATTTCTGGGAAATTCAACATTCACGATTACCGTGAGGATAGCATAGGCTTATTCAGGCAGAGTTGATTCATTTTAGCGTGTTTTAGTATGAACCGGTCCTCTATCATTCAGAAATGTAGCATTTACATAAGCACGGAAAAGAAGTATTTAGCCGAGCTCAGCAAGCTATTTGCTGGTCTATGATCATGTCAAGCTTAGGAGGTAGTTCTCAGATACATTGATAGCTGCAGTGTTTGTCTTTGAGGCACCTCCCAGGTCACAAATGTAGATAACACACAGGGTAATGGCTACCCTGACACCAGCGAGCACACTAGCTTGGACATACCAGTCAAGGTAACCAGCTTCATTGATGATATCAAAGATCAAAAATGGCCTGCACTGACAACAAGTGAAGAAATTGAGACTGATAGCTGACGCATAAAACCAAGTATTTGACGAACTGACACTTGGACAAAATGTTTGACAATAAGGTATGTATAGACCATACACCTGCCCCCATGCATGACATGCACGCCACATATCCTGGCCGTAATGTACAGCATGTTGACAATCCTTTCCCGTTCGGGCGTCGCCGAACGTGGCGTAATGTACAGCAACAAATTTAAAGGGCCATCACCAAAACAACAGCAGTCGAGACACATCAAGGTAGACAATCTAACTCTGATAGTATATGTGTAGTGTGCACTACTGATGTTGTGAATAATGACATTGATATGAATCCCTAGGATTTTGCTGCACACCGTAGAGCAACTCGGCCAGCTCCTAGAATGAGAGCATGGGAGAAATAATGACTTACCACTTTTGAACAATTGGTGTCTGAAAACACACCATCTGACCCACTTGACTGGCTCTTGCTTGGATTTGGTTGGCAGGACTACTGTGACATCGCAATTCCTTTCAGCAGTAGGGCTTCTGCTAATCAAATGCAATGTGTGGCCGATGCCATAGTGGGCATACTGAAGAAGCAATGCATTTCAGCACTCTGATCCTAATTTCAGGCAAAGAAATGACTGCATGGAGAGACTACCATGCAGCCAAGGACCTCTTCAACTGTTTGGAGTTAAAGGTGGAAGATAAAGCACAGACATCAAGAAAACTCATCACTTGGCTAAAGCGGTGATTCCACCAAGCACCCGAAACTTGCCGAAATGAAAATCGGAAAATTTTGTATAAGCATAGCTGGCGGTGGAAGGACACATTTTTTTCTGGTAATTTCGGACGCGTATACGATTTATCGTGCGAGAAAATTCATCATATAAGATATTCTTTGATACATTCTAAGGACATCAGAAACTTTCCGATAAAGCTTCTAGTCTGGTGGAATCACCACTTTAGGATGGACATTGACACAACAAAATGTCCCTCATCATATCCACATAAAAGGAACATGAGATGAGCGAGAAAGTTAGGTACTACTCTGGAGCCAAGTCAATCCCGAAGAAAGGACTATAGAACCTCATCGGCACCTTCCTACATGTATCAATATTCATATGACCTGGTAGACTGTTTGTCTTTAGACTTCTCGAGGCCCTATGAAGGGCAAGTAACTCACCGCAATCAGTGAAATGAAGAAAGACTTCCACAAGTTCTTGCAGTACATGACCGACTGGAATGGGATAAGCCTCCTTCCAGCCTTATGTAGCCTGTCACACCTATGTGGACGCATGCTTGACAGGTATAGGGAGATCTGACAGCCTAGCCGTACATACACTTGCTGGATATTAAGGATAACATATATCACATTCAGAGGACAATGCCCCCGTCCCCTGCAGGTGTACATAGTCACTAGCTCCCCAAGTGGGTAGTTCTGCCATAGCTGGCTATCCTTAAAGGGTAAAGTAAAGTATATTGGACTATGCCAGGCACGCTTGGATGTTGCCCTTTGCAATGTTCATATCCTTTACAAGCATCTATCAGGCAGGGACAACCTTTTGGCTGAAGTGTTGAATCGTGCAAACCTCGGCCAGGCCTGCACGGCAGCCAGCATCCTGATACACATCAGTATAGACATTACTGAACTATTTCCAAAGTCTCTGACTAATTTTGTATTTCTATACGTTGCAAATTTGGTTTCTTCATCACTACAGGGTGCGGCTGTTGTACGACAGCTCAGAGCACACACAGACAGAATACACAGAAACAGGAGTGAAGCAGTGATAACGTAAATCATTTTCTGCCACAGCATGAAGATCGACCTACTCTCACCATGAAGTGTGTGTCTACCTCAAACAACTCACTTGAATGCAGTTGTCCCCGCAGATGATATTGAATTGCATGTCAACCAATGCACTCCAGCTTAGTGGGGGCCAATGCAATTGTCTTACTACATCTTTGTGCAGACATGGCTTTAGAGCCCATGGACAGGTTAAAGCCCAAAATCTCTCGCACAAAGAAGGCAGTTGCGATACAGTCTCAGTTCAAAGTAATCGACGCGCTGCCACTCACACAGCTGGAATGGGTGGCAAAGGCTGTTATCATCTGGCACTTTGCAGCTCCTGACGACTTTCAGCGGTAAAAGGAGAGAAATCGTAATGTAAACGCCAAGCGCGTGGCGACTGTAGATCGTCTGATTACATTTGATTACGCAATACGGCACCACCTTATGACTATTGGACACGGTCTGACGCCGGCGACTATTTCAAGCCGGCTTGAATTAGTCGTCTACAGGGGCGGCGATTCTGTGAAAACAGAAGTCGTCGACCCCCTATACCTTTGACACAATACACGTGCTTTACTTCAAGATACCAGAGGATGGGTGGGGGGGGGGGGATAAGTGGGGGTACGGGGTGTTTGGGTGTTGGGGGGTTGGGGGTGTTGGGGTGTGGGGTGAAGGTGGGGATGGGGGTGCTTCTGTTTTGGGGTAGGGAGTGATTTTTTAGCATTTTTTGGGTCGGGATTTATAGGGGGAACTGGACTTTGCTTTTTAAAATCATGGGATGGTGCTACTCTTTTTGGATATATATGTCGGGGGGGGGGGGTAAAAATGGGGGGGGGGGGTGAAATTTTATTCAGGTGCCTCAGGGTAAGGGGTGCATATAATGGGGACAGGGGACTGATTTTGGTAAATCTGGGGGGAGGGGGCTAAATTCTACCTAAATGTTTCCATGGAGAATTCAAACAAAAAATACATTCTGAGGCTGACGACTTTTGCGGTGGACATTGCCACCACCTGACGACTATTGCCTGACGATTTACAGTTGCCACGCATTTAGTCGTCTAATGTAAACGCCGGGTCAGGTACCTCACTAGAGGCGATCTTCGTTCTATTGATCCAAGATTGGGAGTTGGGGTAAGGGGATCCAAAATTTTGGAAATTCTGCTAACATGTTTTATCGATGACCCCCACGTTGATAGTCTATATCCTCTCCCTAAACTATAGGTGGCGGATCTCAGCATGTCTCTCACACTCAATAAAATCCCTGTGAATAATGTCGATCTGACTTTGGGAATTACCTATACACATAGGAAATAGTATTAATCTGACTTTGATAATTTTCTCGCTGACAATAAAGGTTGTGTAAGTATAATGGACACCGTAATTTTGAGAATTCTCTGTTGTAATTTTGATTTGGAGTATGACATTAAAAAATTTCTCTTTTGATATTAAATACGATATAAATAGTGTTTGTATATGACCATTCAGAAATATCATGGCTGAGTTAGGAATCTGCCGAGGATAGACTCGGAACCGATGCAGAGACAGAGAGAGGCTGCCCTGGGAAGCTCCTTGGAGCAGACATCTTCTAGTTTTTACTCTCTGTGTTTGTTATGAGCGGCAGATATGGTGGTGAAGATATGCGCTATTGTATTTCTGTATCATATCCGCTATAAATCACACGCTGGGACTGTCAGGCACAGCCGGATTAGGGAGATCCTGCCTTCTCGGTACATGTGCTTCTTGGTGCGATATGAGAGGGGGGAAGGTGTGCATATATGATAAGCGGCAGAATGTCTAGTGTCACATCACTATATTCTCTAGCATGTAGTAAGGAAGAAAAACCTGATATTTGCATTCACAACTATCATTTAGTACTATCTATAACAGATAGTACTCATTTTACTGATTAAATGTTTATCATACACATTGGATCTCTTATATGACATCTCTGTCATATAGGGTACAAGGTAAAGCGTCCGGAAAGGACAAATACACAGGATAGCCGCACAAATGTGACATTATCAAAAATCCTTCTCTCCTAGGTAAATGGTGATTTATACTTAGTTATAAATATGATTTATACTGGTTTGTACAATGTTATGTTTCGTATACATGATCTAAAGGTGAAAATCCCTACAGGTTTGGTCGGAGTATAAATGTGTATGGCTGTAGCGGTGAGTGTCTCTTTGTCTGAAAAGCCGAGCAGACACTAAGTAACGCCCGCTTCAGTCATCCTCTGTCTGGTGATGGAGGATAGACACACTGAGAAATGCTGACTCAGCACTTCACTGCACCCCCCTCTCTCTCCGTCTTTCCCGCATACCTCACGTGATACAAGCCACGCACCACCGCGCCACCCGGCGACGAGTCGTTGAACCATCACTTACAGTTACAGTGACTTCCCTTATTTGGACGATGCCTGAATTTCATCAGTGATAGACTCCTATACTAGCTACCCACTGTAGTACACCATGGTCAGGTCGTTCTATATAAATATCCAATATAATTATGGTTCATTGCATATGGCATCATGTTATGTTATGTTTATCTAAATATAAAAACGATATATTTTTACAATGCTGATTTGAAAGTTTTAAGGTGAACCTAGGAGAATATTGTTCCTTAAACTGTGAATCCTTTCCTTGTTCTGTCTTTCTTTCCAGTTATTCTTTTTTGACTGCGGCTAGATTAAGGCTTCAGGCTCCTGGTGGTATTTCATGAAATTTCACTGAATTAGATAAATAAGTTCTCAGCAACTACCAGAGGTCTCGTGAGTATCCATGAAGCTATCTTTACTGTAATATAACTGATGTCGATATAAGCGTTCGTAATACCTCTTTATTATGACTCGACTAAAATGATCTGCGTTGATATTTGTTCACAATATGAATCTCAGATAAAAGGTCAGTGATGGCGGACGTCGTCGTCATCTAGAAACTACATTAGGTATGATGTCCAGGGCCACGCTCAATGAGGTCCTTCGTCGAATTTGTACGGAAGATCTTGTCGGTAGGAATGATTTCATATGCCCTTTGCCATGTTTATTTTTCAATAAAAACTTCTTGATAAAAACAAATCGGAAACTAATCCCAGACTGTGTATGATTAGAGAAGAAAATTATTTTCTAATCAATCATTCATATAGACCTAATTTATCTATTAGACTCGACCAATACATTCCAGTCACCATCTACACGAATAAGTGCTATCCTGCCTATACTTAATGGAATAGTCAATTTTTGTATATAATCGTCGTGAAAGTGAAATCAAAGATATAATCAATGAAAAAAGTTTCAAACTAACGCCAGTATAATACAATGCTGATTAAATAAAGATATAAAGAAACCGGTGACTCATTTGATATCGAGTGTCTACTGTTAATATAACACCAGCCACCCCTACCCTCAAATATTAGTGTAAACATTAGAAATTTGTCATAGACAAGGGGATATTTTAGAAAGCGGGAGATGCTCCGGTCTGGTACTCTTATAGCTGAAAGGTAGAATACATTCAGTTATTGATGGGAAAAACACGCGTGTTTTGTCATCTAGATAAATGTTTATGGTTATTTGTAAATCCAATTAAATCCGCTGGATAATGTATTCTCAATAGAAGGATCGATGAATCGAGACCCCTCCAACAGTCTGTTCAAAATCTTATATCCATGTTCTATCCAATGAGACATGATCCTCCTTCAATTCTACTTAACCACACAAGGTGCAGTACTGGGAAATGTATAACCAAGAAATGGTAAGAAGCAGCAGGAATGTGGGGTCTGTGAAGTTTGGTCGTGATTTCATTTATTCATGGCGGTGGCTGTAAAGTGAATCATCTTGTTGGTAGGAGGACTCTATTAAGCCGACACCATCACCAGACTTCATCATTTATGGATGGTCAGTGGCGCTGAGAAATAGGCCTCACTCCATGTTTACCGGCATGCAGCACGCAGGGGGCTGGTGTCCGTGTGGGTCTGCGACAGTGAGTGTTTGTGAGTGTGTTTGTGTGATTAGATTATGCCCCTTTTATACCAACGCAGGTATTTCTTCGCTATATTCACATGACTTCGGAAGGAAATTGCCAACCCTCATCGGTAGAGTGTGAAATACGAACAGATCTTTACTTTTTTTTTGCGACGTCACAAATATTAACCGATCAACGTCCAAGATTAAAAGGTCGTCCAGGGCTTCAGCAACAAGGGAGAACACTATATTTGTCAACGCATCCATTGTACATGACTTTTTTTGTGCTTTTTTTTTCTATTCAGATAATTTGAGGACGTTGTCCAGGAGTTATGAGTAAGATTTTATAAGAATCATTCAGCCAAATAGGCGTAAGCTCATTTCAAGTGATTGGATGAATTCAGAACGACACTTACTTTGGCATTTTGCATAACTTTGTGACTTCAAGTTGCCACGTGGTCTCGCTTCACCTTGCCTCATGAGATCAGTACGGACCTTCAACTATTGGCATATTTCCCAACTACTCCCATGATCGCGTAGCTCCTTCATAATTACTTTTTATATGATAAATAGTGATTTGTGCATTGATGAATCTCTTACTGGCTGAATGACTCTATTATGTCACTTTCAAATTAGGGACAAATTACATAGTGCCTAGATACCTGTGCTTTGTAAATCTTTAGATCGGGCTCTGGTATTTCACCCCTGGTACAAGCTTAGTCATAGAAATAACATTAGGAAAAGAATAATCAATGATCACCACAGTAAACTGACAATACTACGACGTGGCCGTGGCATAGTAAATGTGAGATGACGTCATATTGATTTGCTAGGTTTATTCAAACTATTCTGATATTCTGATGCTATCTAATGTCATAGAAAGGGGTGAGATAAATCCAGAACCACACTCAAATCATAAAATATGTGCCATAATCATCACTCAGCTTCGCCTCGATGATGAATCGGGCACATCCAAAATCGTGGAGTATTGTCTATTTATACAATTCTCGATGCAGTTCTATATAGATATTCTACTAGTATGAGGGCCTTCTATGAGAAAATATGTGTACATACTGATGTATACTTGGTGATGAATTTAATTGCTGTAATACTGTGGGATTACTCATTGTCCTTATATTGATGTATGTTGGAATATCAAATATGTGCATTTGATTGTTTCTTTATAGTCATTTCCTTCCCTTAATGTCAAATAGATATGTCATCGTGCAGAATATCAGCTGTCATCTCCAACAGGACTATTAAGGAAAGCTATTTCCTGGAAATATGTTATCACTAAATGGGACGATACTATCACCGGTCTGAGTCTGATTTCATGTCTGTGCACTCATCAGTCACAGATATTAAGAGCTGCATGGTCTATCAGGGTTATTGCGATGAGATGCGTGTCCTTCTGAGAGATGGTACAGTTACTATGGTAACCACAGGCTCTTTTGATGACCGTCACGCACGCGTTACCACGGTGACCCAGCTCAGCTGACCAGCCTTCCTCCTCTTTACAGGTGCAACCACACATAAAACCGATCAAACCCGACTGCACTACCATCGCCGCGAAGGACTCAACCGCATAAAACTGCCAAGTGCAATTGCTTCCAGTACTAGCCGTGATTGCCTTAAGATGGGACCGCTCTCTTGCTAATACCGGTGGTTGAATGCTATCAGACTTGCTGCAAATCAAGTTCATCGAGCTATAGTGTGTTGAATCATGGTGGATAGTGTTAAGGATCGGGTAAGAGGGAGTTAATGTGGATATGAAAGTGCTGATAGTTGTATGTTGAAGGAATCTGTAGTATAATATATGCATGTCTTTGTATGCGTATGCAGCGTTTCCATCCGACGATTCTGGTCCCCGATTATGAATTTTGGCACTTCAAGGAATCCATCTTCTGAAGTACCAAGAAAAAAGATTTAGAATAACATGAACGATCTGCGTCAAAGTTCCAAACGTCACTTCAAAATTTGTATTAATTGAGAAGCCGAAGGTGGAATTTGACGTTCCCTAATCATAATACGTGTTTCATATTTCATGAGTCATTTCCATGATGTTCAATTGAATATAAGCAAACTTATTTTCGGTGATCACATGTATGCCTTTCATCTCGGACACTTTTGTTTGCTTAAGATATGATAGCTGCGGGGAAAAGGCTTAGATTAGAAATCTGAGAATTAGATGTATGTCAATGGCTTCAATCTAGCCTGGCATGAAACAGATCTAGCTATGGGTTTGCTATGTAAACATGAGTGGTCATGGGTGTTGACCGGAATTTGATGCATCTGACTAGTAAACGTTTTCATGTTTGATTCATCCTTTATAGCGATGATATGATAGAATGGTTGTGGATGCCTTTTCCAGATCCCTCCGCCTGCCGGTATTTATACTCATCGGATAATGGCGAATGACTATAAAAACCATCGTTCCATGCAATCACAACTACATCGTCCTCACTCAGCGGATGTTCTGGTTTGTTTTTTTTCAAACAGCGCCATGGGATGGCGATACATCTGCCACAAGGCAAACAGGTCTCGTAAACTCTCGCGTTATGTCACGAGGCAGGCCAGTCTCATTAGATCTCGCGTTGTGTCACAAGGTAAATCCGTTGTCTCCCACGTTGCCAGCCAACGCTCTGAGTCTGATCGACAAACCGATGTAATCTCAGGGAAATACTCGACGGCAAGGTGTCGATATTCGTTAGGTCGTGGGCTCAGGGCGTAATGACGTATTTTAGATTTGATGTGGTGCTGCATGTTGATTTCTTCACTGTCGCCATCGGCAGTATTTCCCAACCACCATTTAAGGAGAGTTTCCAAATATGATTTACGCTTATTGAGCTTTATTTGGTTATTTACCACGCCGATAGAGGGCGTTTTCCGAGCCTCTTCCAGCTATTATTCCGCATTTGTTACCAGAATGCTCTCCCATTGGTCGATATTACCGTGTTATCAGGTAGAGTTCCTAATTGGTCGATTAAAAGGTCAAGTGGTGGGGTGCAAAAGGAAACCTTTCGTGATTGGTAAGAATGGAGGGTAATCTTACCCGAGATTCATACTAGTTAAACCAGTTATCCTGGTGGTTCAGCAGGGAGCATTTTCTGTGTTACTTATTATTTGTGTCTTATGAAAAATACACTTGAACTACCTAGAAGCAAAATGTTGTTCCCAGTATGGTTCTGTACATGCGTCCTCTGTTCCTGCCAGCCATACCCGCGCCCCCATCACTTGGATATTTTGCCTCTTCATAAACAATATAAAACAATAGTATGGATTTGATGATAATGAATATGGTTAAGGTCCTTACCCACTGCTTGCAACATACTCTGACACGACCACGACACAGCTTCGACAGAAAATTCCCGTAGTCGAAAAGGCACACGCTATAACAAAGATTACTATTTTCTATACATATATTTAAACAGAAGATGCGGAACAGATTATGATTACCTGCACGCCTCCCAACAATAATTTGCAACCTCTATTTGAATTATGAGGAATATTCATGTAACATCTATTGTCAGTGTTTAAAGCTTGTACCACGCCGCTTTTATATAAACGAGACAGTTGACTGGAGAACTGGGTCTGCTTATTTACATCACTCTTCCAGTCATTTTCCAATAAAGAACAGGTGTGTCTGTCAGTACATTGTTTTTGTGTCGAGGCCTCTAAGAACCTATGAAACACTGTCAGTCCCCCTCACCTACACTGTGTGTTTCAGTAGGTATCTCATCTCAGCTGAGAACCAGTCTGTTCAGTGAAGTCCCACAATCAGTCACACTGACAAGAACAACAGGTATGTTGTGTCCGGGCATTGTTTTTCCTCTTGACCTTTGAGAAACAAGGGGGCGGGTAATGATGTACGAGGGACACGTTGAATAATGCTTATACAGGTTCACGAGGCCAGGACTATGGAAGGCCGTACATAAGGTTCACCTTGTCCATGCCCTCGTCCAGAAGGTGTCCTATCAAATTTGATGCTGAAATAAGTTAACAAAACACCACTAATGGCACCACCTGCAAGACTTTTATTCATACCTATATAGAACATCCTTACCGTGCTGTACAAGCTACAAAACGAAATGATAATTTACGGTTCGTACGGTTCCTTTTACTTTTTCAGGACCCGTTTTGTCCTGGCTGGCCATCAAGGTGACTTGAACCATACTAATTATGCGGAACTTCTTTCCCTTAGCACCACCCGACTTTTTTAAACGCGAATAATAAATTCTCGTGTATATTGTCTTGCATCGTCAGTATGACGGACAGTACTTTATCTCACCCCTGGAATAAATGTCCATAGGCCTAGCATTGGGAACTCGTTCTCCATGCCCCTACAAGTAATGCGGTCCGTTCTCCATGGTTTATAGCCTGTGTGTTATCCATTTTTATAGTGTGTACAAGGGTGAGATAAATACAGAAAGCAACTTGTTTTGGTCAAAGAAGTCATTCTCTAACTCGTTTGAATGCTATGTGATATTTACTCGACTGCCGCCTCGTTCATATCACACCGCATCACACTCGTGGATAACGACGACTTTGACCAAAACTTGTTGGTTTCTTCTTTAGTCGTTGGCGAACACAAACACCTCCCAATTTGGTCCACTGATATCCCTCTGTCAGTCACTTTCACATTAAGAACAGACACTCGGCTTTGAACGTCATTTATAAATCAGAACGGCACCTGCCAAATGGTCCCGCGCAATGTTTGTCTCTCAAATAGAGACTGTGCTTATGTTTGTCTTACAGGATGTGTTTTTGCATGCTAGTCTGCGTGTGCTGGTGGAAGCGTGGTGGGTTGTGAGATATTGACACGTTTAATATTTCCTGTCTTCCTATTTGTAAGGCAGGAATCCTGTAGCTGTAAATTTGTCGCGTAACAGGAGGGATAATCAATACCTGGAACGTTTCTTCCCTCGGCTCTTTCTTTCCCGACGATGACATCGATTGTGCCTCTTTCCAGATGTGTCTCCTATTACTTTTTAAATCATCGTGCGAAAAATAGTGAAATGTTTGAAATCTAGGTCAGGAGAACGATAGTGAGCAACAAAATTTGAAACACGTTTCACATGGCAGAATAGTTGTGTGTATAAACACCATTTTAACTGGTATTAGATACAAGCGGCAGAAATCTTCCAGGACAAGATGTGTAGTAAAACCCGAGCGCATGCGAGGATATTACCTCGCCTGGTCCGAGGAGATTACTACCGCTTTTGTCTGAAGACAGTTTATCACCGTTCATCGCTAGTAATTGCCACTGTCCGAAGATTAGAAACTCGATTGATGGGCCTCCTATTGTTAATTAAAGTGGCAACTCTGGAGAACATAGATATAGTTCGATCTAACCTTACGAGAAAGATATAGTTCCACCATCTTTTTTTTGGTGATTTCATATATTTTATGTTATCATCCATAAACAATATCAATTTCCTATTTTCCACATGATTAGTAACATTACAGCACTTTATGAGTTAGTAGCTAGGTTCTATTTTGATTTCCGACCAGGGGACTTGATGACGTTTTGGGACTTTTTCCCCCCATAAACTCCTACTTGCAAAATACACAGACCAAATGCTCCTTGCTATGGAGACTCCGTAATCGATGGTTCACAAATAAATATATGGAGAAAAACATAGAGGGGGAGGGAGAGATATTTAGAGACAGAGAGAGGGCATTGTTAGCACACATTTCTATCAACAATGTATATTGTGTCTGAAACCCTATCCTTTTATATTCGCCTAAAATTCAGAGTATATTCAGATATGATGTACCATAAAAATATCAAATTTAACGGTAAGAACCGAACCGAATATACTGTCAAACCAACATAGGTGATTCCAAGAGCCATGTTAGACTGTTCTTTTCTACACTGTCTATTTGTATAGAAATATCTGAGTGTGCTATGTCAAACTTAAGTCCTGTTATGTTCCGACTGCATGTTCTACATAGAAAACAGGGATCGATGTGGCAGCAGCATTCCCGACACGAAATTGAAATACATTTCGGAGATGTCACTGACAGATTATGAGTGAGTAGCAAGTGTGTTGCGAAGTCATCCTTGCGTGGGTTACAAATTGGCCGGTCGTCGAAACTATCGTATGTTGTATTTGTTGTTCATATTCTGGAAATTAATCCTAGGAATCGACATATCATAGGGCATATCATTTAGGACTATTTTCTGCTCTTTAATCATAGGCATAGAGTATCCACTGTTCGAAATCTGTATACAATTGTTATGGTTTATGACAGTTTCTAAAAAATGGGTAATGGTCCCCATATATTTTCTATGGTGATTTTGTGTACGATGGATCATGAAAAATACTTTTATTTATGCCTCAAACATATCACACAATGATCCCCACCACCAACAACAATTAGCAAGCACTTGTTGAAACTCACTAAACCCAACAGCTAAAAGGATTATATCAATACGTGCAAAATAGCATCTATGTCCTATACCTTATTTGATCAACCATTAACTGCATCGATTATCCTGTGTATGTTACATACGACCCCTTCTAAAGATGTTTCTAACAGATTCCATCTAGTGTCCTGTCTCAGTCTATCCACTGTTCGCGGCAAATTTCCCTGGTGAGCGATGATGAGGCACTATAGCGTCTAGTTTAATACGGCAGTTCTGTATGCTTCACTATGCGCGGAACGATTTGCCCTCTCCCCATGCCTCGCTTTGACCTTGACGGGATCGCCCTTTGGGCTAAACTAACGAGGAAGCTATATTCGCCATCCTCTACCGTAATTGCCTTCTTAAGCCCTTCGCGTGTCCCTCCCGGTCATCACAGAACAATATGAGAACGTGGATCCACCCCTCGTGGAGGCTGTCTATATTACAACCAGTGAACTTCCGAAGCAGCGGCCTGGTTAAATAGAGGGAAGCGTTTGTCCGGTTCAACACGGCTGGGAAGCTTTATCAACCACGTATCCCCGACGACGAGCTGAGGACCAGGCACGAGCTAAATGGACGGCAACAGAGAGAAGATGGTGGACTATTTAGAGCTTTTTTTTTAGTTTAGTTTATTGCATCATCTCATACATATGTTGAGTTTTTCAGATACAACAAGTCGTTGACACAGTAAATGCACAATTCATGTAATTACACAGTGTACAATAAGTATGATGATAAAGTAATGATAATGTTGAATGATTTTCCAATTTATTTTCCAATCTATTTTCACAGCTTACAGACCTGTTGCACATTTAAAAAGAATTAATTTCTGCCTCTATCTGCTGCATAGCAATTTTCCCGAGTGATAGGTTGGTGGTTTCGTCAGTAGTAACAACTTTGTCGAAGATCTATTCAAAGGCGGTTTGGTCTGCAGAAATGGATCTGAGAGAAGAAACAGGAAAACTCTTATAAAATGCACTGCCACGTAATAAAACCAATGGAACTTGTAGCACCTGTATTCCCCTTCTATTTTCCCTTTGCGGCAATATCTTGATGTACCGTTATCTAGATGTATCGCGTAATACCTCAGCAAGGTATGGTGATATGGTGGTAGATCGTTAGGTATTGTACAGGCGAACCATATCAATAAAAGAAATTGCATCTGATTTTATGAGACCAGGACATGAGTCAGGAGCATCGTAATACTGACTAGGTTCCATGGTCCCCGACATTCATATACCTCTGTAATATGGATGATGCCAGTGCATGGACACATACTGTTAGGCCCGGCATCCACTAAGCTCCAAATCTTCTACGATAGGCTTTATAATGTACCTAAAAATCCGATTACGATGAATGCAGATGTTCCACTCTAAACCTTTGTGTAGAACTAAGATGTCTATGATTTTTAAGGTCTTGAATTGCTATCGCATACCACTACTTTACAATATGTTAGTAAGCCCAAGTGTCCAGACCACCATTTTCACAGCTGGCTTAGTACACAGACAACAGATCTATGATCCCTGCCCCTGCTCCGAACTTAATTTCCTCATTTCGCCCTCCATTACACAGATCCGCTGACCTCTGTTCCTACATCATCCATCCCTCTCCTCTGATCACAGTCTCCATACCCATTGCCTTAGAGGGGGTGTCCGCAGAGCCCCCAATGCACTACAATACCCTCTGCGATACACCTACCGACAGCAAAGTCGATATCGCATCAGATTCGTTTTTCTAATCGTGCAATGGACCAGGTATCTTAGATGCATCCTATGATGTACACCAACACACAACGAAACTCTCCTAATAGAAACAACAGTATCGTGGGGTGTATACGACAATCGAACATGTTCGATTGTCGCAGTGCATCGGTGTGGATCTGTAGTACCTTCGGCAGAGAAAGTGGTTCTAACATGAGACATTTGACAGTGAATGATGACACTTACAGATTACCTAGAACACTGTGTCGTGCTGCACTGGTTGCATCCTTATACCCGATTCCCACTAGGCGATTTTGGGGCAAGTGCGGGTCTTTAGTCGATGACTATGAGTACAAACCTTTAGGAATCTTCCATGTCGCTATGTGGGAATGCAAAAGTGCAATATTTATATAGATAGATAGATAGATAGATAGATAGATAGATAGATAGATAGATGGATGGATGGATGGATGGATGGATAGATAGATATGATACCAGTGTCTGTATATTCAAATATATATGGTAAAAGAAGCGAAAAAGGACTCGAATGGGGCTCTACTGTGTATGTTATGTATACGTTTTTTCGTTGACACTGTGTGTTAAATCTACGAACGGAACAGAATGAGAATGTTTTACAAATAAGGGACAAGGTCTCAGAGGCTCTGAAGTGTAGAGGGACTGACAAACAAAGTCTCCTCACTACTTAAAAATCGGGTGGTGGTTGGGGGGGGGGAGGGGTTATGGTAGGTCCCTTTTCCCTCCCCCTTTCTATTCCTTGTAAAATAACACTCGTGTTTTCGATCATCTATAACGACACTGAGACTGAATTAGTCATTCTTTTATAGCCTCATTTGTTCTCGCCTAAGGAGATTCCTGCTCCCTGTTAGCCGCAGTCAAGAGGTACTCAAGCGTGACAACCATGGGAGATCTCCGCGTCCTGCTCGGTGAAAGTGGCCACGTGAGATAAGAGCGGGACTCCGTCACTGTCTGACGTCACGACCGTTAAGAACGCGCATCATACCCTCAACCATCTCCTCAGCTTAGAGGGACCCCAGGCGGCAGCAGAGCAGGGTCTCGATAATTCCTCATTACCCTTCCTTTGATTAAACTCAGCCGAGGTTCAAACTGGATGATTGCTTAATTATGTGTTTTTTGTTGTTGTTGCGGAAACGACGATCAGAACGTTTCCCAGCTCGTTTCGGGTCATGTGATATTCGCTTTTTGACGTATTCCAACGCCGTCATACTTCAGTGCAGACCACCACTGTAGAGAAGCCCCCTACATTATACGGTATTTCCCTCGCAACTGGGGTGCCATGGAAATACTGTAAAGTGTACGGATGACGGTAATATATTTCAGGCCATAAATCTTAACTGTAATACCTGTAAATATGAAGGCGCAAAGCTGTATGAAAAATACTATATGAATGGCCCTTCAATATGCATATACCATACATCTTGTTATTGAAGATCTTGAGAACTATTCTATGTAGCGGGTCATCAATAAAGTATTTATGCAGAATTTATGAAATTTTAGACCCCATCCCCCCATCCCTCTCTGTGATATTGTACGCGATACAACAAAAAGGAGCATATATACACAGAATTTCCAAAGATCCTGACCCTATTAATTGTTCACGGCAAGGGTCCGTACCTCAGTACGAAAAATAAACAAAGGCATAGGTAAAAAAAGTAGACGTACGTAAGACAATGTTTCTCACTTTCAATACTGCTTACTTCATACGTGGCGACTAAACGCTGTCTCCTTTCTCACAACCTCCCAGTCGAACTCATCTATATACCACTTGCGTTGCTCCAGTCGGGAAAAGGGATTCCGTGCCGCAATGCGCCGAATCCCAGTAGCAATAACCTGGAGACAGCTTGTGACCTGTGTGCTACTTTAAATATGAATCGGTCTGTCAGGTACCAGTGTAGCCTGTAGAACGATAACAGGCGTCATGGAGAACTCGTCGATATAAGCCCAGTGTCAGGCCGGCTGCAGGCAAATATATTCATGTTTCTAGGCCGTCTGCCTATCAAGTATACCACTCACGCTAGTCGGCGTTGCTACGACAGCCTAAGAAGATAAACACGGGGGAGGAGGGCAGGTTTTGTTGTCTAATCTGTGTTGAAATCAGCAAAGAAATCATTAATAAGTAAAAAATAAAAACCTTTACAAATTGATTATTTGCTAAGTGATCTATAAAAACATCTACCCATGAGAGTAAATAAGACAGAATTACGATGCAGTGAAGCAACTGAAATGATTTTAGTTAGAAATAATAATTCAGTCAGAATTTGGTGTTGTCTACAATCATTCTGACTTCAGAATGGACAGGAAGGTGACTAGTACTCCTTTCTGTAGATTTACCAATGTACTTTTCAAGTACCAGTTATCATAATATAGTTTGATGTGATTTTTGTGTTATGTTCTAGTTCTAGTCAACTGTTCCATAATGTCGGTACACGAATCATTCAGTAATCGTTATTTCCTTTGACCCTTGGTCTTGTAATGGCGTCATTAATCAAACTCCTCTGAAACTGGCCGATCAGGTTCCTTTTACTTTTTGCAGGTCCGACAGCACGATTCAGGTATTAACTAATTGAAACGTTGAAAGCAAATGCCAATTTACTGCAAAGAAAAAGAAATCCGTAATTGAAATGGATTTTGTACAAAGAGTAATATTGGGAATTTTGTATGGACCACTGCCAATGAGCTCATATTACCTCATACATCATACCTAAACGAATTATAACTAAACCCTGAACAACTTCTATCTGACCCGCTAAATTATAATGCCTTGCAGTAATACTCACCCCCAGTTCTGATTCCATCCAGCGAAGAGATAGCTGACCTTCTGCGTAGGTGTGTGCGTATATATGTGAGTATGTGTGTAGGTGTGTGTGTGGGTGGGTATTTGTGTGCGTCTTTCCGAAGTCACTTTAGAAATTGGTACGAAAGATGAATAATATTGATAGGCACCTTTCAAATTCACTAAATCAATGAAATACCAGAGTTAATTGTGGACATGAGCTCCACTGTGCCTTTCAATGATAAAATAATGTTGAGAATGCAAAGTAGGTATAAAAACGTCCAATTTAAGTACAAGGCCATCGCATATCTTCTGAATGTAGAGTGTCGTATAGGCAATAGTCCTTCGGTCTAAATGACACTGTAAGGGACATACATATTCTTTCCTATGGGGAACCTCCCTCATTGGTTCGAAGGGTTGTGATAAATGTTGCATGGCAACCACAGTCTAACTGTGGCAGATATAAGAGTTGTCCTCTTTTTCTCTTCAGTGGTATTCAGCTGCAGAAGCGAAGAGCCGCCCCCGTCACTCGAGCCTCTGCGAGTTGTTTCTTTTTTACAGGCACTGAAATGTTCCTTGGATAGTATTTTAGCATTGGGCCGTGAACATGTGTACAACGAGATGAAACCGTTTCCGACATCCATGTTTTGTGTGGGAAGATAGGTAGAAAAATTAGGCTTTGCCGATTTACCACCCACTGCCCACCCAGTCCTTCCTCTCCATCCACTATCTGCCTGTCTTTTACCAATCGACCTCCTGTCCAGCCATCCTAGGCCATCGCTTAGCCTCCCCCTGACACTACCAGCATTCCTGCCCTCTCGACACTTTATTGGAAGTGGTTTCCAAAGTCAAGTAGGAACCTGAAATTAACATGGAGAACAACCTCTAGGAGTAGTGCAAATATTCATAATGCTTCCTCTGGTGCTTTTACGAAGGTCCAATAATAGGTATGACAAAAATGATGAATGGGCAAATCCATCAGGGAGTAGAAACTGACTTGGCAAGGAAGCGACTTCAATCGGGTCTATTGTAAACTACGTTAGAGACTCAAAGACGGGCCACCGCCGACTGTTCTGACCATGTATTATTTGCTGCCTATACTGTTTTTTGTTGTGTTTTATAGACCGGAAACTTCATAGTTAACTTATACAAATAATATTTAGATTTTGATATTTAAAAACAACAAAGTAAGCTTGCCGTCAGCAGCTTTGGTTTCGGTTTCCATTGGTGCCTATCATCGGGAATGGAGCATCACAACGAAAACGAAGAACCCTGGCAACCGCTCCTTGAAGGGGTAAACCGTGTCCTGGCAGTGCAGCCTTCTGGTTTTATCGCTCAACGGGGCCGTAACGTAAGTTGATATTTAAACTCACTGTACATGATTAATATGTGTAACCAGATGTAGTTTTATGTGATTCTTACAAGTTCTATGAATAAACATTGTGGCGTGTGGATGTTTGAATCAACATATTCAGCTTTTTTGTGTACATCATCTGCAGTATCAGCTAAATGCTATGGAAAAAGGAAAACACAAAATAAGACAATCTTACACAAAATAAGGTAAGACAAAGTCTCCTACCTCTTATCTACCCCTGATCGCTAGCTACACGCCATGCTTTGTTTGGTGTCTCTATGATATATATTTACGGAGATTTTACCTGAGATGCACCGTGTGTTTTGGTACTGGAGATAAAAAGGCCGCGAGTCGGGAATGGGTTCTCGATAATACGTTGACTTGGCAATTTACATGGTAAATCTAACCCTATTCAGGTACAATTAAGCTTACTAGACCATTCAAAATATAAGTCTATAACCTTCAGCTATAAGTTAGAGCTCCATCCATTATTGCCTTAATCTTAAACCAACCCTCTCCTTTCTCTCAGCTAGTTGTTAAGACTTACCCAGTGGCTTCCAGCGCAATCCTTACCACGACCGGTGTCTGGAACTCGCTTTTTAATGACACATGAATACTGTCGTTGTCAATTTTTGTCCGCCAGTTCTGATCAAAGCAACTGTTGTACTGTATCAAGTTGTTAATACACAATACCATTATCATAATGGACAAATTTATTAATATACCTTTAGCACACTCATTTTGATGAAGTCATTTCTGTCCAAGAACTTGAAGTTATCGTTTGGGGTTTTTTTTGTTTCTTTTTTGTGTTGACAACCTTTCGGTTTCAAAATACATTTTAGGTGTGCGTATACATAGGATCGGCTTCGGTCGTTCTGCCGCCTGGTATACCCGGTGGTCCAACGATCAAAAGGCGAAAACTTCGCTTAAGGGGATGATTTGCAGGGAAAGGAGGGAGCCCCTTTACCAGGTTCTACTATATTCGGATTGACTGTGTTTAATGGCGTTTGCATATGTTTTTCAATGGTTCTGGCTTGTTGGTATATGCATTTGGTATATCTTTCCTTGGAGGCTTTTCTTGTTCAGACTATTGAATGTGTTATATATCGGGGTAAGTCGAATGGGCTGTATTTTGTCCTGGATGTACGGACACGTCCTTTGTCTTGAACCCTATCATAATCAAGAGCTACTCTTGAGGGAGCCTTTTCGTTTATGACCTACCTAAGTAGTTAACATTGCACGTACACTATGCAGGCAAGATCCTTTTTACTTTGTGGCTGTATGGTAAAAACTATAAATAATGCATATTTTCATTGCATCCATGATAATCCCAGACAAAATTGTTTTACTTTTGGTTACGTTGTTCTATTTGGTTCACTTGATTGCAAGTGACTTACAATTTTGCTTCTTGTTCCACCTAATATGGCAAGTCCCAACTTGCCCATTTCACAACGTGATCAACGCAAATTGTTAACCAAGCATACCTACAAACACTGAACATTATCTAACACAATATTTGATCTGTTCTAGTCACCCATGTCCCAAACAGACATGTTGGGGTAAAGTGAACAGACATATATATTCATGAAAGGTCAGACTCGCAGACCTACACGATACCGCGATAAAAGAGGTCTATATAGCATCCTGGGCATATCCGATGTCTTCCTATACTACTTACGACCTCAACGGGGAAAGACCGCCTCTCCGCTGCTACTCCGGTGCAACGTCCCTGAGCAATATTAAAAGAAAAGGAGACAACGGAGGCCGTAAAAAAGGCGACTCTATAGTTGGCGGTGCGGGCACACAATGGCCGGCGGGTGATAAGACTCAGATAACGGGCAGACCGGTCACTTGGGGTCGGTCTACGGGGTCTGGTGGAGCCTGCGGTCAGATGACCATGCTCAGATGACCATTACACTGGACACCAGGGATAAACAGAGTTATGGTATGTGTGTTGGGTTAGTGGGGAGGGTGAAGGGAATGTCTTGCTGTTAAACGAGGAATATGATGGTATCTTGTAAACGGCGAGAGCTATTCAGAATGACAATACATTATTATATGATCTCACAATGAGCGATGAAAGATACACTAGCTTATTTTCGCTTAGAACATACTAAAGTAGAGCCTCCTTCTGAATTTTAAAAGTCGGTCCTCAGTAATATCAAGAGACGTCACGAGTTTGAGTCTGAGTTTATTTATGCCACACATTTTGTTGGCTCCATAATTTCACGAGTCGAAGACGAGTGACATTACGGAGCCAACAAAATGAGTGGCATAAATAAGCTCAAACTCAAACGAGTGGCGTCTAGATTTTATCCTACCCCGTTTCCATATTTTTTCAGTATCAGAAAGTAGTGGCATAAACAACACTTTATGTCACTACCCGTGACATAAACAAATCCCATGTTAAACCTATGGCGTTTTTTTATTAGGGGTAGGATAAGACTAGTATCCCTATTCCTTATTCTGATATTCATCATGGTGACATTTATGCGCTTAACTGTGCTGTTTCCACGATGGTTATTTTTAAAAGATAATAGTACTTTAGACGGGATGGTTGAAAGAAATTCGGTCCCGCTATGTGTTTAGCCACATGAACAGATCGTGTATCACCTTCTATGACGCCATACATCAAATATAAGGATGCCTGATGTATATATGACGTCATAGTGACCGTATTCAGCTTAAGACTATCTGTATAGTGCATTTCACTGGTACATTACTAGGACAGCAAAATGACGTCTCATTAGAGCGGGATATTAATGGGAATACGTGAGCAGACGACACTTGCCCTTCAGGGATGCTTGTATTAGTAACCACGTGACCTGACCGGAGGTGTGAAATGCTGGTTTGTCATTGAGCCATGTTTATGAGCGAGGTAGAAGTTACCAGTGGCAAGATTTACGACATGATACCCTTAGCCCGCAATGCATAGGAAGGCCAGGTAAATACTGTCACATTGCACTTCTCCACCTCCATCGCCATCCTATCTCCATCTCTTCTACCCCCCACACACTAACCTATACATCCCCATCCAGTTTTACCATCAGCCATCCGTCCCCTCCCATCCAACACGCCTACCATTTGCTACCTGTAGTCGACACCTCCCCACGTCGTCTACCATGTCCCCTATTCCCGTGCTACCATTAACCTCCTCCCACCCACACCTTGCTCCTCCCACCCACACCTTGCTCCTCCCTTCCACCGCCCCCCTCCGCCCTGCCGCCCTTTCCACAGGCTCGCTATGTGTGGGGCACCCCCTCCCCTCCCTTCCTCCGCCGCCCGCCCCCAGCACGCCCTCCGCCGCCTTGTCAGGGGCTCGCTATGTGAACGGCTCCCGGCTTTATTGAAGCACTAGGTCCCGGAGTGCGCGGGTAAACGGGAGAGGGCGCGGTCGACGGAGCGGGGCGTGATCCGAGCGGACGGGCGGCGTACGAGCGGCGTACGCCGGTAATCGCGCCGGCTGCCGGGTATTAGGCGCCAAAATTGCTTTGGGCGCTTCAAATGCAGTATTGATACGCAGCGTTAAGGCGACATGAGGGATACCGACAGTGGCGGCCGGCGTCGTAACCCCGCCAAGCATTCTGTCCCTTTCTCACGACTGCCCGTTGATCAGTAAATAACCTCACACGCAAGTCCTGTACCCTACCCATGACCTGCCTGTCTCTCAGCCAATTACCTCGCTTGCCTGTCCTGTACCCTGCCCATGACCTACCTGTCTCTCAGCCAATAACCTCGCTTGCCTGTTCTCTACCCTGCCCATGACCTGCCTGTCTCTCAGCCAATAACCTCGCTTGCCTGTCCTCTACCCTGCCCATGACCTGCCTGTCTCTCAGCAAATAACCTCGCTTGCCTGTCCTCTACCCTGCCCATGACCTGCCTGTCGCTCAGCCAATAACCTCGCTTGCCTGTCCTCTACCCTGCCCATGACCTGCCTGTCTCTCGGCCAATTACCTCGCTTGCCTGTTCTATACCCTGCCCATGACCTGCCTGTCTCTCAGCCAATAACCTCGCTTGCCTGTTCTCTACCCTGCCCATGACCTGCCTGTCGCTCAGCCAATAACTTCGCTTCCATGTCCTGTACCCTGCCCATGACCTGCCTATCTCTCAACCAATAACCTCGCTTGCATGTCCTGTACCCTGCCCATGACCTGCCTGTCGCTCAGCCAATAACTTCGCTTCCATGTCCTGTACCCTGCCCATGACCTGCCTATCTCTCAGCCAATAACCTCGCTTGCATGTCCTGTACCCTGCCCATGACCTGCCTGTCCCTCAGCCAATAACTCCACCCATCAGTCCCACACCGTGCCAAAGACCTACACATGACCTTTTTGAATAATGACAATGGAATAGGTGTACAGTAGAACCCCCCACTTACACTTACACTCTTACGCAAAGTGTTCGCCTACGCTGTGTGCCCGCTAACGCGGAGTGATTGCTTTTGAGGGGTTGATATAAACATGTATAAATATGTAATAGAGGGAACCGTTCCAAGCAAAAGTGTCCATTAACGCGGGACGTCCGTTAGGCAGAGTTCTACTGTAGTTGTAATTTTGTCTATGGCACAAAGCACAAATAATGTAATAAACTTGGAAAATATTATATGAAACGTACTATTGATCATAAATACGAGTCGGTCGAACTTTCTTTTACAGATAATGTCTAGATTAGAGGTTTTAATGAAAGAATATAAAACTTCCTTCCTTCCGTTCTTTTCATTGTTTTCGTTTCTCGCACGTGTCCACTTCCTCTGCCTAGCGTATCCTCCTTCACCCGTTCCTCCTTTTATTTCAACCCTGTTCTCCTCCTCTGCATTCTTTCTATCACTCTTATGCTCTATCTACCCTCTGTTTATCTCTTGCCTGCCCCCATTTCACAATTCATGAATCCCTCAAATGTTCATTGTACTTTTCCACTCCGTGCTTCGTCCCTGATTTCCTCATGATCACTTCTATGCTTTGCATATGTCCCACTTGTCATGCCGTCCCTACCACGTCTCCAGGGGTCATTACTCTCTCCTATCTTGTGCCCATCTGCCATTCCTGCCGGTGGTATGTCAATGCCCGTCCATCCTATCCCTCTCTCATCCAGTTCTTCTGTTTTCTGTCTTCTGTTCCCTTGCCAATGTCAATCTCTCCAATCCCTCCCTCATCCCCTCCTTTCTCCAGCCCAATCCACCTCTCATTCCAAAGGCTCCTGGCTCTGGTAGGTTAATGTCAGTCTATCCTATCCCTCCCTCCCTCATCCCCTGCTTTCTCTAGCCCCATCTACGTCTCATATCAAAGGCTCCTGGCTCTGGTAGGTTAATGTCAGTCTATCCTATCCCTCCCTCCCTCATTCCCTTTCTCCAGCCCCCACCTACCTCTCTTTCCCCAGGCTCCTGACCATGTTAGGTTAATGTCAGTCTATCCTATTCCTCCCTCCCTCATTCCCTTCTTTCTCCAGCCCCCACCTACCTCTCATTCCAAAGGCTCCGGGCTCTGGTACGTTGATATCAGTCTATTCTATCCCTTCCTCCCTCATCCCCTCCTTTCTCTAGCCCCATCTACGTCTCATATCAAAGGCTCCTGGCTCTGGTAGGTTAATGTCAGTCTATCCTATCCCTCCCTCCCTCATTCCCTTTCTCCAGCCCCCACCTACCTCTCTTTCCCCAGGCTCCTGACCATGTTAGGTTAATGTCAGTCTATCCTATTCCTCCCTCCCTCATTCCCTTCTTTCTCCAGCCCCCACCTACCTCTCATTCCAAAGGCTCCTGGCTCTGGTACGTTGATATCAGTCTATTCTATCCCTTCCTCCCTCATCCCCTCCTTTCTCTAGCACCATCTACGTCTCATATCAAAGGCTCCTGGCTCTGGTAGGTTAATGTCAGTCTATCCTATCCCTCCCTCCCTCATTCGCTTCTTTCTCCAGCCCCCACCTACCTCTCATTCCACAGGCTCCTGACCATAATAGGTTAATGTCAGTCTATCCTATCCCTCCCTGCCTCACCTGGCTCTCTCCCGACACTGCCCTTCTCACACCCAGCTGCTTGCTGTCTGTGCGGTAAACACAGTCTGTCTGTGTGTCGCGCTGTATGCCGGTCTGGCGGATGACAGTAAACGCCCATCCAGGCACAGGGCGTCCTTCATCAGATCCTCCTCCTCCTAGTGCTGCTGTGTACCCGAGAGGAACGCCATCTACCTGTGGGATGTGTAACAACGCCCTGCCCCGAGCAAGGTGTTTCTGTCCAATGAGTCTCTCTCCTTCGGGACCCATCCATAAAGTATATATACGTAATATTTCTGAAGATTTTTGTCCCCACCATCCCTCTCAATCTTGTACGCAATAGAAGAAAGAAGGATCATGTATACGCAAAATGTCCAAACATTATTGTACCTTCCAACCCCTAACTGCGTACGTACAGATAGATCCCTCCTGATATGCAAAAGCATAATTGAGTATAAAGTGATGAAGTATACAATATGGCATTATGGAAACAAAATTTGATCATAAGAGTAAGCTAGACATACTACGTAAATCAAGCTAGAACCTGGTCGCCTGGTTTCTAATAACGCCATCGAAGTAGGGAGTACCGTATATGAAAACATGGGCACAGGGATGAGCACTGAATGCCTTTAAGATACAAACGTAGAAACCCGATACTGGTCACAAAAACCAACGTATAATCACGTAGGTAGCATACAATCTTCAAAATAGAGACTAATGACAAACATAGAAATAAAAATTCAGGTTCAATTCCCTTTAAAGTTCTAAGACTGCTACCAACGACATGTCCGTTCCTGATTGTTGAAAAACATTGGAAAGAATAAATGTTCATGGTAATATCTAGATTCAAAAAGAATGCTTCATGGTATACTCACATTATCAGATAGTATTTACTGTGAGTCACCTACCCTTCTTATGGGTGGATATGATTGATATCCAAGCTCCACCCAGATGTAGGTGTGGTCTAACAATGGCCTCCCCTGCTTGGTCATTGAAAACCAGTTTAGATCCTTTAAACATGTGTGGCTTTGGGTGTGCTTAAATAGGCGCAGGGAATCCCTCTTTGGAAGGGCTTATAACATCTAATCTACTTGCTGCTAGTGAGGGGCTTGTATTACCTGCACCCGGCTCATCCTATTCCCTCTATAATCCACCCTCTAATTACATCAAGCCATCCCCCGTCCATAGTAGACGCCACTCCAACCACCGTTCAACTGCCAGTCCCACTGCTGCTTGTAAGTCGCCAGCAAAAGCCGCTCGCACTGATGGCTGCCGCTGGGGGTCGCTGCAGGCGCCCAAGCTACACCCGGCCACGCCCCTGCACGGATGATTGACAGCACAGAGGACCACTGGGCGTCACGATAGCAGCCCCTGTCAAACCACGTGACGTCACGTGCAGCCAATTTGGCGCTGATGGGCGATGGGCGCGGGCACCGGGCGCTTTTGTGGTACGCCGATTGTAGAGAGGGACTGGTGGCGAATTTCCCGCGCTGCACACCACTCGACCAGACAAGCCTCTCAAAGGGCGTGAAATCGCAACACAAAATCAGAGCTTTTTTAGTGGTCGCTGAGACGCACCGGGGGGAAATTGTCGTGGAAGTGGGGATTACGCATGGCGTCGCCATGGCGTGTGTCTTGGCGCGCGCGGCGTTCGGAAAGGGGTGGAGGGGGACGCTGATCGGTCACGTGGTTACAGTACAGAAAAGACCATAGTGACCGAGGGTTCAGCTTTTCTTTTTTGTATGAAAGATATTGTGCAGCGAAGCGAGGAATCAGACCCCGGGCATTTTATGTTACGTATTAAAAAGAAAGAAACTCGCGAATAGAGGCAGATTTTTCTGTAAAATGTTTATGCATTACATATCTTTTTTTTTCTTTTTTTATTGTGGAGAATATTTTATTTTCAACTAGTCATGAAAATCAGGTTTCAATGTGACTTGTAACTTCAGAATGAGATACGAATTGTACAGGATATATATACACACAACTATTCTAGCAGCCATAAAGAAACAGATACATTTCTAAATGATATAGGGTTGTCATGCACTGGTAAATTAATCTACCCTGTTTCTACAGATTTTCGAAATACATGTGTCACATCTCACCCGTGGAATATCATTTCTTCTCCCCATTTTTTTAAAATTGTCATACAGGACAAAACACAACTAGACAATATGACAGATACATCAAAACAGTGTTTGCAGTTAGTAATGTCCATCCCCCAAAGGTCTACACTCCCCCCTATTGGATTGTCTCCCACAATTTGAACATCGTTTTTGTTTTCTTTCACAGCTTGAGCTTATGTGCCCATGAATCATTTGAATCCTTGTGCATTATAAATGTATATTCATATTCTCCTTTTAATGGTCATTTCTATTTCAATAGGAATGTTAAACCTAGCGAGTGAATTATATATTCTCAATGATCGCAGCATGGCTCTTAGGCAGTGATATATCAGTTAAATACTTTCAATGTATATTGATTGGATATGTTCTCCGAAACCTAACCATCCAATACAATGGCGCTCAATATGAACACCTAGTGTATTCATGCTACTGTAACATTCCCATCCCAGCCTAATGCAAGCTAGCAGGTAATGCATTGTTTACCTCTTATATGCCAGTAACATATTCAAACAGAGTAGCCTATATGTGTACATGTTCTATGACATAGAAGAGGAAAGTAAGGGCTCCTAGTCTATATCATACAGTTCAGGCGGAGAAGCGAGAATATGCCTAGGAGAATATTCTTGTTTGCTTATAAAAGATTTGTTGATTGCAATATTGTCACATTAGTGTATTGTTCAGAACAGTTCAGTAATGGTATAAAGGTACTGGAATAGCTCTATGGCCTTTATACCTTGTTAAAGAGTCCTGTTCCCTTTCTGTTCACAGACCAATGTTGGCGTTGTGTGGCGAAATAGTACAGGTCCATATGAAGTATCATGCTCTGAAAATATATCCTTGTGAAGTTGCCTAAAGAAAATATGTGATCATCATATTTTGCAATGCCAGGGAAATCAAGTATCGATTTGCAAATCACTTTTGGCACTCCGTTCCTGGATATACAATAGAACCCCACGTAAGCGGTCACACCCGTCGTTCCGGGCCAAAGTATCAACTTACTTGGGCATGTCGCTTACGCGGGGTTAAAATGTATATCTAATAGAGGGATCGGTTCCGAGCAAAGGTGTCCGTTAACGCGGGGTGTCTGCTTACGCGGGGTGTCAGTTAGGCGGGGTTCTACATGTGTGTATATCATACTCTACATTATATGTCATTCAGAATTAACTTCAGGCCTTAAAACAACTGAAATCACGCTGCTAAGATAGAAAGCATATATTTGGATAGGCATAGAATGCGTCCGCCATGGAACCATCCTGTTGGCATGCCATCAGTTCCCAAGGCTATAGCACTAAGTGAGAGACCTGACGAGTCAGAGGCCAGTTGTACGACCTCTGCACGCACCTCTCGGATAATTAGTTGGCGTCGAGCCCCACTCGGTACACCGACTGTGTCTCTGTGTCTGAGGTGTTTTAATCACTATACCTGTTTACAACTGTGTGTGGTTTATCTCTCGCAACACACGAGTGATAGGATGAGTGCAGGTACCATCCGTACCCCTCCCCAAACAACTCCCTAGGGGCTGCTGCTCATAGAGATATGGGAAAAGCGTTGCTCAATTAATATCGGATTGTGTCATGTGGTATTGTTATTTCCATATAGTATTGCAATTTATTACGATGCAACACATTTTTAGATACATGCCGCAAGGAGCAACAGTTTTTTTGCTCTCAGCTTTCTATTCTGCGACCCCAAAATTCCTCGCAAACGTAGAGGAACGCTCCGCAGCAGCTGCTAGATATCTGAACATTATCCTGTGTAGGTCAAGGTTATTAGGTTCCATGCTGTAGCAGATATGTGATTATACTTGATAGTAAGGTCGATAGATATTTCTGTTAAATGTCAAACCTTTGGTCAATAAACTTATTTTCTCAAAAAAAAGAGAGGTTAACCAAAGTATCTTTTTAATTGGTGAGGTATATATTTCCCATATGTCACTATAGATGTTCAAATACTCAAACTGTAGAGAAGTTATTACTTTGATTTATCCTTTATATTGATTCGGAAGAGCTTCCCTCAGTAAAACTTTAAAAAAAGAACGTTTTCTTATAGACTAACAAGATGACGTTTCAGTTATACACACAGTCGCGAATAATCAACACCCCAATTATTGCTTTATCGTAGAAAAATGATTGATATAACTATAACTCACAAGGAACGCCATAATTGAATTATTCTAATGCAATTTTCTACCAATTTACATCATATTCAACTGTCATTGGTAAAAGGGAATACAAGCAAGTCTCGAATCGCGCCCATCGCCTCCCACCTCGGGTTAAGCAGGTCGCACGCCTTTGGAAGTCGGGACATTACAGTCACCCTGACTGTGATGCTGTTATAACGTCCAGAATCACCTCCTCTATCTATCTTCCAGCAACATCCAGGATCACCTCTCCACATCTCATCCCACACTTGCAGGATGACGCTTAACGCATGTCGCGCTCTCCTGATCTACGCTGCGACCGACACACCTCAATTGACGCCTAGCATCTCGCCTATCACCTGGACAGACACCACAACACCACTGGTAGGATTCCGTATCCTCTCCCCGGGAGATATGTCTGGCATTTGAAATAATCATGCCATGCCTCAGCTAAATTCCTCCCTGCGGAATTCGCATCATAAAATTTATCATGTTGATATATTTCTATATTCCAGTTTGTATCAAGTTATAGTTGAGTGGAATTTGAAATTCGTATGTAGTTAAACGAAAAGAACTAAGACCCCCCTCCCTCAGAAGCGGTAGGAATTATCCCAGCCCAGAGTGGCGCCATCTCTCGGGAAAACCCATCCTCAAAAGAGGACCCTCAGAATATATTTGAACCCACCCATCCACACCAATGGAAAATGACTCTATTCGAGGGCTTTGAACTACTCATACCATGCCTCGGCATAATCATTCACTGTTTAATTTATATAATAAAATTTACCATGTTAATGGATTTTTATACCCCGGTTTGATCCAGTTATAATTACCTTAATAAGGATACCATATTAAGTATTGGGTTTCTATGTTATAATGATAGTGCAAAACACCTTCAATCAACGTGATATGGAGTATATGTTATCGAAAGGTCCGATAATTCCATACTAAACACTCATTTCTTACAGTCACACAAAGTCGGGTGCAATGTACACGAATGTCTCGCACAAACTGACCAGCTGTACGGATTCCGTTCCGCACACTGTGCACAACAAACTAATAGTTCATGCACTTAGTATTCTATGACTTTTTGTAAAATGGCATTTTTGTATATATCAATAAGGAAACATAGTTAGTATGACTAAATTACTTCTGTTCCTTGTTACTTTGAACCGGAACATCCACCTCGTACTTCTATCTCGGTGAATATTTCTGATATGAAACAACACGGAACAGATTCCATTCGGCCACAATAACTATTTTTCCCTTTATAAGGTCCACACCTCACATATTTGCGTTTTTGATGATGACACACCATACCTGGAGTATAAGCAAAAATGTAGGATGTAATAAATTTATATAACTCCACATCTCACACGTTCAAGGGTTCGATGATAATATATCAGTTGTGGCGTATAAGTCGTAGTGGGATTTAATAACTTCATATTACTCTCACATCTTACACGTTCACGGGCTCACATTCCCAGCGGCTATGCTCGTGTGCGCTGCTGATTGGCTCGTCTCAAGGTCGTGCCCAAAGGACCCTGAAGGTCAATCAGATTGGCAGGGGGCCTTTTAGCCTGGTTGTGGTGGGCAGTGAGAGGCCAGGCACGGCCATGCCAAGTTTTGTGTATTGGGTTTGGGGAGGTTCTTACACAAAGCAATCTCACCATGTTTTAAACCAGGTCCACAAGGGGGCGTAACCTGCGAGTCAGCCAGAAAACACCGCCTAATGTCCGCCCTAACACAATACTGGTCTTCTCACCTGAATTGGAAACATGACCTTATGGTTTTGAAAATGATTGCATAATGTTACTGTTATTTTCTGTGCGTTTTTATACATACTGTAGTAAGTGATTTAATACAAGAGGCGGCATCGAATAATCATTGCAACACCTACTAAAACGTAAGTTAACACCACAAGCTTGGTAGAATTCATAGGGAGGAATGTAACAAGATAGAATAGCTCTATCCTCCCTCATGTTGAACTGTAAACAAACCACCTTGACAATAGAGGGGAAGGATGTTTAGTTCTCTAGTCATGAGGCAGTGGAAGGACCCATTTGAATAACAGTATAAGCAAGTACATACGTGAACTATTTATTATTACAAGAGACGATTAACCGACAACAAAAGTTACTCCCTGTCATAATCATAGATTTCATCTTGCTGAATTTACCTACACTCATGCTTACACTTACACTCATTGACCAATTCTTGATACACACATCTAGACACATGTACACAAATATTTAAACTCATTTTCCTTGAAAGTAACATTTGCCTGTGACATATATGTGAATTCGGTATATGTGTCAGAGTCAATTATTTCTTTTCTAAATACTATACACCCCCTACCTCTGAAAGATGCTTCAGGAATTATGTGGACAATGAATAAATAACAATAGTAAAACTTCCAAATATCGATAATGTTTGTTGAAATATATTCAAGAATCCAAGGATCGCGTATGTACTTTGTGTGCCCACTCTGGGAATGATACTCCAATATATAAACTAGTAGTTCACCTTCGTTCATATACCATACCTCGTGCATCATAATTACTTCCGTATGACAGCACACTGTGTGGTAGGAAAAGAATACACTACGAGTCCCCATATGATAGATCCACCATAAATCTAATTTACCGAAATATTCCAATCATAAGAATCCTCTAGCACTCCCCTTTATGTCGCTTCCCCTACAGAGTCGGCTACCCCCTGGAGGAGGGCTAAATGTGGTTACCTGTGCTCAGATCTGTACCTCCGGTGACGACTCCAATCGTCTGTTGTCGTCGCTTTCTATCGCTGCCTTTGAGCTGGATCCTTTGATCGCTTGTAGTGTCATTGTTCTTGGGGTGTGAGAACTCCATAGGGCAAGTAGCTACTGTGTTATGGGGGCCGCCATCTTGCCCACAAAGGACAGGTGGCGGGTGTGTTATCAATGGATTATAACAACAAATAACGGAAGTTGTCAAGTGACAACAGTGGCGCCATCTCACAATGTCCTGCAGGATGATGGCGGAATTAGCAATCATTCTGCGCCCTATAGATAAAGGACTCTTAACCTAATACGAACCTGTCATTAATAACATATAATCTCGAGATTGCAATCGAGGAGACAACGAATAGTCGTTATCTCCTTGGAGATTGCCAAAAGATATCCATTGAAATATCACCTAGCGTGCAAAGTAGTGCGTGTAAAGATCGATGGTCATTCTGTGTTTCCCCTGATAACTAAAACTTGCAACGCTGAATAATAAATAAAATATTATCCTGCTTCTTATATTAGTGAGTGTATCATCCTTGTGTGGCTATTCACTCATATACCCGCCATTTTGACTGTTAACAAATTAAATCTGATATCATACATTTATTTTCGTCACATTTTCGTCACAAGGTGTAGAATTTGATTTAGCTTTTAGTTTTCTGGTTTAGTTTTGAAATACTGATTAGTCCCGTGATTGATCGGCCAGGGAAAGTACTGTTATAATCACAGCCACGAGTCTTTCCTCAGGTCTTTTGCCATTTGGTTCACCAGAGGTGTGTTGCCTTTCATGGATCATTTAGATCAGTACTGAAATTCCACACGCACTGCAACACACCGCAACACATCCAAAGGGCACTGGTACCCTTACTTCGCCACCGTCTCTGTCACCAGTAAGATGCCATAGGCTATACGTTCACCTACAATTTTACCGAACCACCCTCAATCATTCTAACACCGCTCATTTTTCCTTTAAATTTTTATCTCAACATGTTTACTTCAATTCAATCTTACTAAAGTACCACTTTTTTGATGATAATCAAAATATTATCATGAAATATATGCCTACAATCAAATCAAATATATTCTATTATCCCGCATTAAATTTCTCTTTAATTTCGTGCTGGGTTATGACTTAATGATATAGGATTTTCATAAAATGACAAAGAAATGGAAAATATCAAGGACATTTCCCTTTTTCCCCACCAATCACAATACCATTTTAGCCGAATTTTTATATACATTGTTCTCTCTGTAAGCCGACCCTAACCCAAACCCTTGTGCACCATAATCCATGGATTTGTCCTCTCTGTCTGCTGGTGGCGCCTCCTGTCCCCATGGGAAAGGAAAGAGGTAATGGCATATTTCCCATAGCTCCCTGGGAGTGCCGGAAGCTGGTCGTGAAGAGATCAAAGTAAATCATAGTCCTACCAATCAGCTGGGGAGTGACTTGTTTGGCGCAGTCTGTGCCGTCACCAGGGACTGACAAATACAACATGTGTCAGAGTCTGCTTCTGGCACTACAACAAGGTTGTCGCTAAAAGGAAGCGTTGACGTGCTCTCTCCGCTCCGCTCCCAGATTTAGACGAAAAGGATGTTAGGGATTATGTTTTGATTCTCCACGCGCCTTCTTAACTCCGGGGAAAATATCCTGGTAAAACATAACAACGCTGAAATGCATCTGAATCAAAAGCCCTTCTTACCCGTAATAATCCCATGTTCAAATGGAATGTAATTGAGACAAGCTGGTTTCAAGAATAATATTGGTATACTGATCTCATCTATAGTTAGCACAGGTTCTTAGTTGGCCATAGTCCGATCTATGATAATTAATGTAAACTGATAAACTGAGAACCTTGATAAAGGGCGTCCACGGCCCGAAACGTTGGTTCACCATTAAACATGCCTACAAATTATTTGGTCGCCTCATGGTTCAACTGCTTTCAACTCAACTACTAATATAAACTGAGTTAGACATTACAGTATAATGGATCGGTGAAGAGGCTTTAGTCCCAAGTTCGACTACACAACTCACCAGTTTTAACCACCCGATTTTCGTGCTGAATATGAAAGAAATGGGTGTGTCCTATGTGATTTGTTTGCTGACTGTCTATGCATAAATTTTGGGAAAGATATCTACATAGATGGTAACATCAATCTATACTTTCTACAAATCAGAAACCAAATAGACATCATAGTATTGGGTCGGTCTATTATTTAGCAGAACCCGAGTAGTGAACGACCCCCATGAGCATACCCTGTAACTCAGACCAATTTGTGCAAAACAGAAATATTTCTTTCACCTTTACTTTTAACATTTTGAACGGGCCAGCTTGCAATACAGACCACTTTGATCTGGAACAGAGGGTGTTTTTCTTTCATGTATGAATAATGTCCAGGTTGTCTAAATGTATGATGATATCAAATTGATCAATTTTCCCAGCAGGTAGACTTTATAGATGATAATGACACTATAGATGTGACAGAAAAGCCACAGCTATGATCAGAGTGATTTTATCATATCTTCAAGTGTCACTGGCTGACCCAACCATAATGATGTCCGGCTGGACTGATCCATAACTAGATGAAACCGGCCTCACAAATATCAATAGTACATAACCTGATTTAAAATTCTCGCCGGATCGTTTCCCAGTTGCCCTTGATTTATCACTTTTCAACGTCAAGTCAGATTGACCTGAGCTGATACATGAAACCTCATTGAGGCTAGTGGGTATACATAAGTTTCAGGTAAAATGACAATAGAAAAATGATGAGGGCAATAAGGAGAATCAGCTCCACCTGAAAGGTGTATCTCTAATCAATCTTTTTCTATCTAGTTAATTCGAAATTCTGGGATAGAGGTCTTCCATCTGGAATGTGAGAGAAATATCATATAACATTTATCGGCAGTCAATGCAAACGTATACCAGGTAGCCTTGTTAACGGTTACGTGTGAAAAAAGATATAAATGAAAATGAGGATGAGATGGTGGCAAATCCTCATTCTACACTCTTACTTCGTTGTTTTCGACTTGTGGGAATATAGTACCTGAGTTTGCAAGTAAATATATGCACAATAATGACTGCTTTTGTGTACGATTACGCGGAGATGACAGCGGCTCGTACACAAAACCAGTTATTATTGCTAATTGCCCTGCTGCACAACTAATGGCAAGCCTACTCTAACTAAGGGTAGCAAGACATTTGTGGTTCCAGATTACGCTGCAGCACTGTAAAGCATGATTGTATTTCAGTGTAGACTTGTGCCATCTATATGGTTTATTATATTTCCGTGTTTTAAGCATGCACATCATTTTATGACTGTGGTTTCTGATGATGAATAAAACTAGATAGAAGTGAGGAAATAGTACAACCACGTGAGTTATCTTTAAATAAGTCATGGCTTTTATTATCAGGACCGACGTTTCGACTATTATATAGTCTTTTTCACAATGACGATTTAGATTATTATGACCGTTTATGAATAATTGATATCAAATATTAACATTCAAGAAACTTATTTCGAATACATGATAATTTGATCTCCTTTTGGTTGGGACTACAGGAGATTCTGCATGGTCCGAATCTCCTATTGGCAGATTACAGGGACTCTGTACGTTTTCAATGGGGACTTTGCAATAGGTGGATAATGATACTCTGAATCTGAACAAAATTAACATTTAGTTTGGGTGGTCTAAAGATAAATCAGAAGGATGATGATACCGACTTGACCTGCTCTAAAATTGTTGCCGCAGGTTAACCTTAATCAATGATAATATAACGTTGACCTGACCTTCAATGACCTAGATGGCCTAATTAAGATATTAACAGCCTCGGGCAATCCATGACAGTCAGATCTGTGATATAAGCCTCAACCTCATCGGCATGTGGCAGAATGCCCCGTGGTGTTAATGCATAAAGTAGGAGCAGGCGAGACGTATTTACACCGCACCGCCCCAAACAGGACCAAGTCTGCAGCCCCCGGGGTCGCCCATAAACGCATTTACATATTTGAGTATATGTATCTAAAGAGACTTAATGTGTGTTGTAGACATAATGATATTAAAAAGTTTTATGGTGTTAAGTGTACGGGTCTTACGTGTGGCCTTGGCTGTCATGTGTATCAAAACAAAGTGCTTTACTCCTTTTTCATACTTAATGGAATCAGGAGGTGTACACACATGCAAATATATATCGACCACGTACGGCACATCAACCTGCTCACTCAGATAACTGGTCCGCTATTACGGCCATCTGAATTCAGAATGGATACTCATCCCTCGTGTTTAGAAATGGCCGTTTCCCCCCTCATAGCGCCGTTATCATTCTCCACAATTCCACTCTTTAACATTTAGCTGCGATCAATTATGAAATAAGGGGAAATTCTAAATATCCTGGATATGAATGTCTAGCCTTGTCAATTCAGTATATATATTTCTTTTAATTCTTTCCAGCTACTTATTTCTATGCTCAATGAATTATCATCAGGTTCATTAGTACTGCTGTGTATACATGAGCCTTGAAAACGGATTATTACCGAATGATATCATGTCTTGGAAATATTTAGCTAGATACTAAGATCCCATGCATATGATAATGGTCAATGGAAACTGGAGCATACATGATATCTATTTGTTCTGGATATGGTGATACACACTCCCTATGTGTTATCTTTGGACACTCGGTATTAGGCGGCTAATATATGAACATCTCAAACTAGCAGTACATGGCAGTAAGTATCACAACATGTAGTAATGTGCACTGTTTAATAAAAGATTGGATTTTTCAATACGAAATCCCTCGTCCTTTTAACATTCTGAGGATTATATCTCACTCTTTGAAATTAGCGTTGTTTTAACTTTGATCGACGTTGATTCCGTTTGGACTTCATTTAGCACATGGCACCACCCGTCTATCAGATACACTTACTGTTGATCTGGGCTAACACAACCCGTGGTCGACACGCTAGCTAACACAAATATTAGATAAAGTCTTTATGAAATGTGGCTAGGCTGTTCCAAGAGGCATCTGGAGGATATGGGCAACGTGTGTTGATCGAGCTTGCATGTGTTCGCCTTTGCGTGATTGGGTGCATTTGCGTGTGCCTGTATTTGGTTCTGAGTGGGTGATAAACTGCTCGTGTCGATATACTAAATAATCTGATGTATGTATCCGCACGTGCTCTATAATATCTTGATTTATGCACATATATATGCAGCTAACATCGGTACATTTTCCGTTCAATACAGAAATCTCTATATGCATAACCGTTTATATACTTTAGTTATATCTCGTTGCATACATAATTGATTATATAAAAGCATGTATTAGGATGGATAGCCTCAGGCAAAATATGCCACTACATTGATCTCTTATCAGCTCATATGATAAAGTAGTATTGTATCGAATGAGTATTTTCATAAAATGTACATTCATGAGATGAAAATGCAATCACCTGTAGTAAAGGCGTAATATATCTTTATATAAAAAGGGAACAAAAATAATGGGTGAGTATTGGGAAAGGAGGGGAATGGTTTAACGGAAACCTGAGCATACACCATATCTGTTTGTTCTGGGTATGGTAATATACTTAGAAAAGTAATATACTTAGATAAAGTATATCAGCTCATACGATAAAGTAGTATTTTATGGGATGAGTATTTTCATAAAATGTACATTCATGAGATAATGGGAGAGTAGAGAGGGAAAGGAGGAGACAGCTTTGACTGGTTTAACGGAACCCTGAGCATACAACATATCTGTTTGTTCTGGGTATGGTAATATACTTAGATACGTTATTCGGTCAAGAAGGATACGAGAAATAAGGCGGACACCACATTTCTCTGATTCCGAATTTCAGGTTAAAGTGGCAGTATTTATTTACATGTGTTATCCGGTTAGTATGAGACTGTGCATGTCTGTGTGTAATAGATTGTAAGGCCTGGAACCCACCAAGACCGATACGGAAATTCAGACCTGCCGATAGACCCCGACGTCCATTCAAGCAATGTAATTGTGCGCATCGTGGTGAGCATCATATGGACGCATCGTAAAAAAGTGATCCACTACAATGATGCAAACTGACTTCCTGACGCACGTTATGATGCACTATAATATGATCCCGATGCAAGTATCGTAGTGGGTTGACACCCCCTTAAGAGGAGGTTGCGTGGGTTGTGTCGGTTGGGGAAGGGAATCGGGCGTGGGAACTATCGGTTGGTTGCCAGGTGAAAGCTTACAGAATGGTAACTAGCCTATCGGAGCGACGCAACTCCAATACATCGCTTAAGTCACAAGCTGCAACACAGGTTCTAACGTCAAAACAGCAACTAAAGCCTATACGACATCGACATTTATCACAGATTTTCACCGACCTGATCACCTAAAACCGGGATCAGCCGCGAGCAATATGACGTCGATGTGCGAGGGTACCCAAGTCTCACCGATTCTGAAGATAATCATTCATTACATCCACGTTAGTAATACGCGATACTAGTCGGGAAGAGGCGTGATTGGGTCGGTGAAGTGCGCACATAAAAAAGAAGGTTTATTAAAGCAAAAAAAAATTAGCATCAATAACGCAATAGCATTGCATCAACATGCAAACTGAATTTAGCACCAAAGTGGCAAATAGAATCTGCGTCAGTATGTCAAATATCATTAGTTCCAGCTTGAAACACTTGCATCAGTATCAGTATGGGACTATCATTGATCAACATCCGCATGATGGTTATGCATCAGCATCGACTGACCACTAGTGTCAGTATAGATCTACATCTGTCAACTTGCATGGAAAATCCTATTTAAGTAATGGGCATTCTTATACAAGATACAGGGGTACAAGTTCTTCGATACAATATGTAGTATTCTTAATACCACAGGCTTCGATACCGGGCCCTGTGATATTCCTGATTTGTATCAATGATTTGCCAAACTTTATAAACAACAATTTTGTAATTATGTATGCTGACCACCAGGTCATAGTTGCCAATGGTCAAAGTGTAAACACTGCTGAGTCTGAAATGTAAATAACTGTAAAGAAACTGAGCACATGGTATACTGCAAATAGGCTTAGCATAGATATCAAAAGAACAGAGTTAGTTTATCATGGAAACAAAATAAAAATAAAGCCTGAGAATAGGAGGGAAAATCTATCTAGATGAGGAGATTATTTCCTCTAGCGATGATATCAACTGTCTGGGAGCATTCTTGGACAGCGGTTTAAATTTTGATAAGCATGTAGAAAATTACAAAGGGCAATCGATGACAAATGTGCCATTTCTCGGAAAATTCGTTGTTATGTAAACGGCTTTAAAGATCTATCTATCTACGTCTATACCTCCTATCGCAAACCACTGCTCTTTTCTTTTAGAGGTTGCCACTGGGGAAACAACCTTACCATAGTTCACTATGACCACAAAGATCAGTGTCATCATTGTAAGTTGCAGGGTGGCCAATAAGGACAGTTTCACCATGAGCACTGGTATAAGCAGCGTAACTACTAGCGGCAATGTAAGGCCCAGGGCGGCTAACGTGTTTAGTAGCACAGAGCGCAGCTGCAGAGAAGGCTGGAACACCTGCACCATCAGCAGACCTGAGACCGTCCTGATTTATCCCCGGTTACTATTGAGCTGCTCCTGTATCTTTGTCTCACCTCACCGCAGCACTGCTTTACCCCGAACCACCCTGCCCAGCATCAATCTACACTTTCCTACCTCACCCTACACCGTCCTGCCCTGCATTGAAATTCAATAAAATTGTATTTGCCCAACTCAGGCCTCATATCTTCTATCCAGGGAGAAGGGATCATCTTACACTATCCTACCCTGTCCTACCTAAACCTACATTACCCTGTCATACATCATAGTACGCTACTTTGCCAAACTGAAAGCTTCTGACCCATGCCCTACTTTCTGTTTCTGCCCTGCACTACTTTGTATTTTCTAACATTTCCTGATTATCGCTGGCCCGCTGTGTTAATTCACCGTGCCTTATCTTCGCTTGATCTGTCCTGCTCTACTGCTCCATACAGCCCCTTCCCCTCTCTAACCCATGGTGCCCCACCTCCTCCCGTCCTACATGACCCCACTGAGGACATGTCTTCTCTACCCTGTCCCTCCTCAGCCCTGACCGGCCCCTGAAGCCTTATCCTGCCCCCTCCTCACCCTTACCCGACGCCTTCCCTTGTGCTCTCAGGCATTGCTTCTTGCCCAGCTCTGATGTGTCTTCTCTGATCACAGCACAACGTTTGTGTGCGAGTGTAGTCTAATGGTTCTGTGTGTGCGGTAAAGGTAAAGGTGGTGGCGGGTTAATGCCGGGGGAGGGGGGGATGGCAGATGTGGGGAGGAGGGGGCGAGCGAGCGAGCGACGAGCTCTTGCTGATCCAGGTCCAGGCTAGATAGGCAGATAGCAGCGCCAACGCGCGTCAGCAACAGGTGGCAGCGCCCGCTGCGACCTGCTGCATAATAGATGAGGGACCCTCGCTTCAGTGTGCAGCCCTTAGCTTTGCTCTTTCCTTCCAGAGGATGATGCGCTTACCCCTAAGACCTCAGCCCACAGAAATATCGCCCTTATGCCTCCCTCATTATTTGAAATGCGATACTCTTAACACTGCTCCCACTACATGCCACGGCTAGGAAGCCCTCATGTCTTTACACAAAATGCAATGTCCATAATCTTATACCCATGGAATACCGCCTGCCTGAGCAACCTCCCCCCCCCCCCCCCGTTGCACATAGCCTATCACCTTCACTTCACTTCCCATCTATCATGGTCCTCATTTGCCCAAAAAATCATGGATATATTATTTCTCACAGCATTCTTCCCATAGATAATTGCCCTCAATTCACTACCCATCGATCATTGATATCAAGCCTCCACTATAGCAGTGCCCTCATTCCTTCTCTATCGATCATTGCACTCATCCCTATGTCCGTATAGAAAGTTCCCCTTGCCCATCTAGCTTTGCCCTCAACCTATGAATCAAAGTCCTCAGCCCAAAGCTCACAAATCATGGCCCTGTTATCTCTCATCGTCACCATCCTCCGGTACACACCCTGCTGCCGTGCACCACCTCCCGCTTACACCACCCCGGGAGGACGGCGCTCTCATTAGGGACGGCTCCGGGTCTACGTCTGAATAATGCGCGCACTGTATGCACGACAGGCAGGAGCGGCGTGCTCCATGGTTTCCCCGGCTCCCGGGCCGAGCCGCCGGAGGGACAGACCCAGTGTGTGCGCGTGTGTTGGGGTGGGGAGAGTGGTGGTGGAGGGGGGAGGGGGGAGTATACGGGGCTGGAATATTTATAAGGGGTTATGAGCACCGGACACAGGTATGATGATTTTGAAATGCGAACCCCCTCCCTGTGCCATACGCCAATCACCAAGGCGTCCGTTTGCCACCTTCATTTCTCTATGCACCAGCTCTTATTCAGCTCGCAATCCATCGAGCGCGGCGTGGATGTGCGGGCGGCTGTCACACGCAGGCGAGCTGCAATCCGTCTCACGGGTCGCGCGGGCGGTCACAGGTGGACAGGTTGGAGCTGTGCATCTTAGAGGCGTATGACTGATGTGGCCGCCTTCTGTAGATAAAGAAACATGGGCGGAGAAAATACAACGTGTCTCTCCACCTCATTGCAGTAGGAGGTCTGAGCGTTAATAGAGCTGCTTACCTCATGAGGTCCTCAGCCAGGTGAGGTCTGTCCCGGTGAAGAGACGCACAGCGCCCTCTGTTGTCCCTGAGTCGGAGCGGCCCTCACTCCGGGATTCGTCGGTCTTCGTATCCCGTCGGTCAAGGGACGTCCCTTTACCCAGGCGTCCGTCCTACTCGTACTCCGGAACGCCGCGTTTACCGAACGCCTCCTAGCGGCCCGCCTGCTTCCGTCTGTGTGTCCGCTTCACGTGGCGAGAATTGACGCCGTTGACGCCCGAGACGGGAGCCGATCCAGCGCGGCGTCCGTGCCACTCTCCCACAGCGCGTCCCGGCGCCGCGCGCAGCCTCCATCAGCCAGCCGCGCACTGCGCAAGCGCGCGGGGATGAGCCTCGGAGTGGATCAGAGCGTCGCCAGATGTCGCTGTGTTTGCTGCTGCATTTTGCTGCTAGGAGCGGCTGAGGGGGCGGCTGGGGGGTGAGATGGGGTTTCGAATGGGAGAAGGGGACTGTAGATTAGAGAAATTATAAATGTTGTTTTCACAGCTCTAGTCTTATATGTCTTTTTCTGTGAAAATAATGTTCATGGTTTAATCTTATCACTGATAATGGAAGCACCTGTTGATGGAGCCGAACCAGGTGCAGCGTTTTATGACATGCTTCTGCACTATGCTTCAACCTGTAAACAACACCACCAGCCTTTCGCGTGTGTACGCAATGCCGATGCGGTGTGTATGCAATGCCCATGCGGATTTGTAATGATCTACATATGCCACTTTATTTCAAATTTTCAAACAGATATCTCAAAAAGTGACAATAGCAATAAAATACCAAGTGAGCAGAAAACTATAACAAACACCATATCCTTACACTGGATGTCTTAAACAATACATTTTGTATGTATAATATATACATTGTTCGGTTTGGAATCAGCAAATGCTACCTCATGTTGTGGTTGGGAGTGGCCAGACATCCAAATGCTTATATATAAAGGACAAAAAGAATAATATAAAGATACCAATATCCCTTACATAGAAACAGTATTAGAGAGAAACTGGTTTCGGATGTTTGAAAACCGAAATTAGTGGGTGAGGATGCTCGAAGTAATTAATCGAGACTTGTTTCTCTATCCCTATATTCCTATCCCTTGCAATAATGATAATAATGGCGATTCGTCAACCTGCAATCGATGGGGTAGCAATATCGACACTTATTAGTATCTTCAACATGTATGTTTGTTCACGCATCATGTGGTCAACCTTTGTATGAAAACATCAGACTATAGCTATTTATGAAAATATCAGCCTTCTTATGAAAACTGTAGTTACTACACCTTCAGCAATATGTTACTATAGAGTCTTCAGCTGTATGTATATAGGAATGGCTATAACTGAATCATTCTCATATTGCCGAACTATACTCTGTAACTGTTCACACGTTCAGGACTGCTTATTAGTATGTGCTAGTTCATTAGATTTAATTTCCCTATGTTTGCTTCATTTTAGCAGTGATGATGAGTTCTATAGACTCGTTTCTTAATTTCTCTTTAAGTTCTATTAATTGCACTGACAGTTTCTCCCATGGCAATCAGGAATACACATTGATCATAATTGATAGGTACAATGAATTCATGCAAAGGTGTCAATGATCATCTGATACCTCTCTGTATTGTAATATAGTGTACATGCAATGTCCAAACGATGCACAGCTATGCAATGGCCATACATTGCAACTCAATTAAAAAAAAGAGGCTACCCAAGCTCCTTTGTCCGGGCCAGCTCCAACGGTTGCCCACCACGTGGCTACCGATGAGGCAACCGCTGGTCCACCCCATTACCTACAGGCAGCTCAGTGGAGAGTCAAGTACAGCCCCTCCTCATGGCTCCAAACCCCCTCGCCAGGGCTGCAGATATGACCCGTCCATTCCCCCATCAATTTGTGACACAAGGCCAGAGATGTGACAAAACCTCCCTCGGGTCCCTAACTCTAGCAGAATGTCTCTAGGGCCTGTTCTCACTAACAGATAACCATGCAACCTTAGCCTCCAACAGAATTTACATGCATGCTCACCTAAACGACATAGTCCAGGATATAAAGGACTTTGTGTGAGCATTCTCGGTGTAGGTCCTAGCAAGAACCTCAGAGGGTATGCTATCCTGGTCCAATGAGACCAGGATACAGATCCTGCATATGGGCATGGTGAGCTCTGTCATGGCCCACCTGCAATCAACCATGTAGCCTCAACCCAGCCTACAACGTGGAGGAAAGGCTGTCAAAATCCTCAAGGCCGGCGGCCACTTCTGTCCCCACAGCAGGTTGGCCCTTGGTCTGGTCCACCGGCACTCCGAGGCTGCCTGCAAATTTTAAGTGAAGAAGGCAGCTGAGGCTGCCCCAATTTACCCCAATGCCCTGAGGGAAAAGTCCTGGCCTGCCAACCTACTGGCCAACCCTGCCATCTCACTAGGGCCACCAGATCGCAAGGCAGTCCCCTTCATGCCCTTGCCATATCCACACTCCAGCCGGGCCCACTTGCCCCGTCAGCGGTCCCGCTATTGAGCAACCCACAGACCACAACATAACCCAACCCATCTAGGCCAACACCACTCCTCCTCAAACCACACAACTCAGAACTCTGATCTTGATCCTGGAGGCTTCAACTCACACCCAAATTCTCACCTTCACCAGGTGTGAGACTTAACATCGACCAGTAGAGTGACCACCTAAGCAATTACAACAATAAAGGCGCGCCCAGATGCCTCATGTGGACACATTCCTGAGGACAGAACTCAGCCATAGCACCCTCCTCATGGAGTCCACACTGCCTCCACCCCTCCTCACATGAGAGAAATGAGGCTCTCAGAAGAGGAGGGTCATCCTCAACCTCTTCTTCCCCAAAATGGGACAGCATGAACTCCTTCACACTCCCCAATGCCTGAGAGGGAAAGCTCGGAAAGCACACCCTCCCGTTGGTCCAGGACCTGGCCAGGAGGCCCTGCATTCCCAGACGCAGGGCCTACATCTGGAAGGCACATCATTCCTGGACATATCGCCAGCTCTGGGTCAACTCCCTCGACCTTCTCTTCCCTCTACCACCGTTACCAGTACTCATCGGCACATGCCCCAGCTTCTGTACATGGTTCTCCAGAGCCACTTTCCAGAGGTTCAGAATTGCAGATGTGTACCTGCACGGAGCTTGGGGATGCTCCCTCGCATACCTGGAGGACTTTGCGTGGGCGGAAGCCGACCTCTGGGACACGAATAATGCCTATAATCAGCTCCAGGAGGTCGAAGCGAAGCTCGGCATCATCCATGCCCCTGAAAGGTGCCAGCCCCTGTCCACCTCAATGGAGTGGCTGGGCTACCAAATTGACGCAGTAGACATAACTATTGAAGTACCATACCTTTGGTATCAATGGTTGGACCGCTATCATATATGTGGTTGTGTAATTGTTAAATATTGCCTTACCTTATAATTGGGTTATATTAGCATCACAACTATTGGGTTATATTAGCATCACTGGCGATTGGCATTTGGTATCCAGTGCTCAAGGATACGAAGTTTTCAACGAGTTGTGTATTGACTTTAATCTCTTTGATGTATCAAACATAGTTGGACTGTATCTAACATCAGACCAGCCTTACAAGCTGTTTGGAGGCAGGATAAATAATGAAATAAAGAGAAAAATTTTAAAAAAGTATAAACTCTTGATTGAGGGAAAAGTTTCCTTTTTTACACAGAATGTCACCCGTAAGTGGTGTTCCCGGTGCACCCCTCTCATAAGATCTCACACTCTATAAGTCGTATTCTGTACAAGGTTCTCACTGCGCTCTATGGGAGAAGAATTCTTAACGAACTAGGCTTAGAGCCTTGAGAATCCACTGGCACACAGAATTCCCACTAGGTGGCATCATTGAGATTATAGGAATCTTTGGTTGCATTGATGTACGTCTTTAGCACACGAGGCAGGCCAGTGGATTCTCAAGGCTCTAAGTCTAGTTTGTTAAGCATTCTTCTCATTCATAGAGCATAGTGAGAGTACAGAATACGACTTAGAGAGTGTGAGATCTTATGAGAGGGGTGCCCTGGAAGCAGTGTTTTACTGTATATATATCTATTGCCAACAGGGGCCTACGCAGGCCTTGTCTGGTGTCTGATTGTTTAGATACCAGTCTATGGCCACACACACACACACACATAACACAGACTAGTGATTTAGATAACCCACAGTGTTGTCCCACTCCACCCTCTCAAATATAATATGGCGTCTCTCCAGAGTGTCCCTTTAACCCGAGGTAATAAGCATTCCATACCGAAATAACTGTCCCTTTACCTTGGGTCTACCCTTACACGAGGTGTCTCCCTTTGTTAGGGTTAAAATAAACTCTTGATGGAGGGGAAAATCGTCCCTTTCTATTATTTAACTCAGCAGTTGCATGACACACTAGTCCTCAACTTAATTTTGATGCGACCCCCTGAGTCCTAGATCTATATGCACTAATGTCGAGTACTTCAGCGTAGAGGTGTTTCTTGGAATTTCTCGTGATCTTGGGCGAGTTTTGCAGAAATGGAGAGGTTTCAGGGCCAGACTATTGCCGTTCCTTGTTCACTCGCGGCTCGCGTGGTAGGTGAGCGGACTGCGAGGGAGCAGCTGTAGGGGTGCGTTGTCTGGCGTGTGCCGAGTTTTAATGTTTTTCTGCACTATTGCTCGTTCCCGGGTCCCTGCCTACGGTGCGAGTTTCCTGTGAATTCGCTCTCATCGTTTCACCCGGTTCCGTGATGTTTTAAGGGGAAACCGAGGTAAAAACCGAATGAGGTAGGAGAGCGGCGTGGAGAGGGTTCTGAATCCAGTGGGAGTCCGGGAGTGAGTGAGGGAGGTTGAGGTTTGAAAGGAGGTCACGTGGGGGTCGGGTGAGGGGGAGGTAAGGAGGAGGGGAGGGGGAGTCCAATAGTATCTCGTCTGTCGCATTACCGCCAACGTTGTTGGCCACAACGTCACACATTTTACAAGTACAAACTATTGCCTTCCTTTACTTAAAAGCAATAAGATACTTTGATTTGTGTATTCATATTTTAGTTCAAATTTGAACTAGTTTTATCCTCATGCTTTATTCGATAGTCCCTGTTCAACTAGCATATGGTACAATAGAGATGGCTTCGGTCCCAGAATGTCAAAATGTAGAGGTGCTTCTGTCGTTCAGCATGATTGTGATATCCAACTCCCTAACCCCTATCAGTCACCCCTGAGACTCAAGTCTATCGTCTAAAGAACTTGCCCTTCTATCTTCAAAATAAAGGAATTGAAGAGAAATATAATATGCAATAATCTATAATATATAGAAATTATGTATTTGATTGGAAAACAAGAGTTTAAAGGGAAAGTATTCCTACTACATTTTGGATTGACAACAAAAGAAACGGCCCAAAAGGCAAAAGCAATTTTTTTTTTTTTTTATTCAGGTATCATTCGTCAGTACATGTCCGCGATCTTCCACAATACCTTGCGTGGTTATTGGCTTCTACATCATTTGTTCATACATTTGATTTCTCCACTTTTATATATATATAATACACATAGGAACAAATTCAAAAATGTAGGAGGGGCAAAAAAGAGCCCTTAACTATTATACAGTGTAGAGAAAGGGTATCAATTCTGATACCAATCGGTGAGCAGGTGTAATGAACATCCAAACTTAAGACTAAATGACAATCAACAATGAAGGATGAAGTTTGAAAAAACCATTGACTATGGGTATCTGTTCCGCTTTTTAAGTTTTTGAGTTTCCAAGTTTCGGTGTTCCTTTGTAAGTAAAGAGAATCATTTAGCAACCGTTTTAGCTATGACATTTGTAGGTCTTACATTTTTTAGAAGTTAAACAAATGCAGTGACATTGTAACAAGTATGAGATAGACTGTCTTTTGACATTTTCATGATCCTATAATCCCTTTTATACATTGGAGCATGGAAGTCTTTCTTGATTCCGCGCTTCCGATTAACTCGGGATATATGGACAATTTATGTATTTATAACATCTCAATATGTAGTATATGGTATGGGTACAGTATAATCGCCGAATGAGCCATCATGCACTCTTGTTGGTCATGATAGGTTTGGTAACTTTTTTACAGCTTGTTTAAACGAGTCTTTACTTTCAATTTTACGGATACTTTCCGGCAGTTTATTCCAAGCTACAGAACTTCTGTATGCAGGCGATTTCTTCATAAACTCAGTTTTCGGCCTTGGTAGTATCACCATGCTGCTGCTCAATGCTCTTGTTGTTACCTGTCTATCTTGAGCTCTCTCCGCTATTGGAGTTATTGATGTATGTATACCGCGTTTAGTACTTAATCTCCTTTTCGTGAAAGTCAGGAGTAGTTCTTCTCGTCTTCGTTTTAAACTTAAAACTCCCGTTATTTTATGGTGTATATTATATAGATAAATAACATCTAGATGGCAGTTTTTCACGCCTAAAATCAGAACTCCATAGAAAACGTAAAAGGTAAAATGATAAAGTATCAATTCTGGAAATAATATCAAGAGACGTCAGGAGTTTGAGTCTGAGTTTATTTATGCTATTTATTTTGTTGGCTCCATAATTTCACGATGCGAAGCAAGTGACATTACGGAGCCAACAAAATGAGTGGCATAAATAAGCTCAAACTCAAGCGAGTGGCGTCTAGATTTTATCCTACCCCGTTCCCATATTTTTTCAGTATCAGAAAGTAGTGGCATAAACAACACTTTATGTCACGCCCGTGAAATAAATAAATCCCATGTTAAGCCTATGGCGTTTTTTATTAGGGGTAGGATAAAGCTCTTTTCAAACAAACAAATACACGTATTCACAGAAAAAAAAAGAAAAAAAAGGCTGTAATGCCAATCAGATGCTTATGAACAATTGTCTACTGGTGTTTCGACACTAAACGCAGTACTTCAACAATTCCCGCAATCTCAGGAGACGAACAGAGCAGTCATGTGACCCGCAATGCAGTTTGTAATAATCGTATTCTGAGCGGAATCCAGCCGACAGTAAGAGGGCTCGGCCGAGCTGTCTGATTCGATCATCGTGCCCAATACAAACACACATATGTTGTGAGGCGCTCTTTACGCAGGCGCCCGAAGGCACAAACAATGGTGGATCTCTGGGGATGGCTTGGTGAAGGGATTCAGGGGGAAGTCGCGCAAATACTGGTGTCATATCTGAATATTGACGTTAATTTTCCACCTGATAAAAAATGTCCGAAGAAAACACACAGGGAGTATGTATCTACATACCCTGCGTATACAGATATATATATGTTGTATCCGCCAGGTTGCGATAAATTGTATACATACGCAATATTAACTGGTTTAAGATACAAGCAGCCGTATGCTCCGAGGATATGACGCGTACACTGCGTGAAAAAAAACGGTCATTTCATATATACGCCACCGCGTAAATGCATTTATCCGATGTGTATCAATTGACTTGTTTCTATATACATGCGTTCACATTTCGCGCCAGCATATGTGGCTTATACAATACTGTTTTTTCCTGTATACAGAAGAGTGATGGCTGTATTTGCAGCCGAGCGTATATGAGAAGAAATATACTGTGCACAACATGTATATGCTGGTCATAGACAAATCATATACATTCGGCGTATATCCATGTATGTGACCTTGACCTCTGGTTATACTGATAAGAAATAAAAAAAGTTGCACCACCTGAGCACCCTGTCTCGCCCCACCTTTAGATTTTGACCACTAGTCCGTGCAGTCGTGTTGGTAGAGTATCCCTCTGCCCAACTCCCCCTCTTCCCCCAACCCTCCCCCCAGTATGTGGGGATGGATTATTTCATCTTATTAAGTCTTTGTGTACCTGCACCAACACTGAAGCCCTCGCCCATGATTCTGATACCGATTCCGAACCTGACCCCAACCCCAAGTACTGAAGTGCTGATAGAGTACCTGCCCTCCCCATCAGCGGGTGGGAAAGCAGTGTCGGCAGCAGAGGTGTTGGTGGCGGGGCCGGCGGAGGCAGTGTGGCCCGACCTAATGTCTAAAATCACAACTTCTTAAAGGCTTATAAAGGGTTATATCCAGAACCCCACAGAACAGTAGTGTTTTAAAAGTAAAATCTATTTAAAAAACGTTAAAAAAACAAAGAATGCTGGGTCTATCACATGTATCTAATGAAAAGATAATAGAGATGGTTTTAGAATGATTCTATAATCAAAATTGATAATATAACATTGGATTTTCCATATACCAAGGATTTAGTGACTAATGGCAAATGAAATGAAAACAACAGTGGTGTCCCCTAGTTGCAGAGATCAGAATTATTGGATAGTGGCGTAAATACAACAGAATCAAGCATATATATGACTGCAACATGGACGCTTATATATACGTCTATAGATGAGGCGTATACATGATGGAAATTAGGACTACCTTGTTTACGCAAAATCATACCTATATAAGCGGGGCGTATACATATATAAAATAGGGATTTTTGCGCAGTGGTAGTAATATGGAGCCAAGCACATGCCAGGATATTGTGCAAAGTCAATGCCAAGGAACATACAACCGCTCTTATCTAAAACCAGTCTATATTGTATATATTATCCACTTTTTCCTGACAAGTGGCGGACAGATGTTAGTTCATTTAGGTACGCACCATTTTTTTACTCTCATCTAGAACCGTTATTGTCCATCTTGGCCAAAAGGTTAACTAACCTTACGACACTAAGTGATTGTGGTTAATGGTATTGTCATTTCTACAACTAAATCTACGCATCGATGTTATCAAATCAACCTTTTCAAACTTTGAAAATATAGAAATTCTGGACATTTATGGTATTGTTAACATGCATTTTCTTGTAATGCTAAATCAAAGGACATGAATACGGCGGTCAATTGCCATCACGCCTCACCCCTTGGAAGTAGTTCTGGCTCATTCCTAAATCTATATGGACCATGGTGTACATGTAAACATCTTTATTATCCACCTAATACAAAGTGTCCACAGAAAACTCATAGGGAGTGTGCATCTACCCGGTGCATACAGATATGTTGTATGCTCCGGGTTGCTATAAAGTAAATCATAAGATATAGCTAAAGGGGCTGTTGCATCTGGCCGAATTCTCAGATGAATCATTAATCTGACAGAGTCTGAATTATTATTCAAGTATCATTGATATAATGGAACACCGTAACTGGGTGAGATCAGTGCCGTCGGCCGCCGTCGGCCGCTACTGGGTGTTTGGTTCCATATGTCCGATGCAGGCCGATCCTAGGACACCCGTTTTCTGCCAGGGTTTTCTTTACTGGTGGTGCCCTCTTGTGCCCCATGCCCACCTTGTGACTTTGACCTCTGTTTATTTACTCGGAGTGATTATTCGATGGTAGTTGGTGTATGGAGGCAAATAAAGGTTGTGTAGTATTATTTTGAGTTATTTAAAAAAAAAAAAAAGGATTCTAACTGTAATCAAGTGATATTACGGTCTACAGGGCCAGAACTGTGGAACTTGCGGGAGGTGCAATCGGGTAAAAACAGATATTTCTAATATTTTCGGGTTTCATCGGCGGGTCTCAGAATCAAAACAGATGATACCAGATAATGCCAGGGTGCCATAATCTAACAATAATAGAGAAAAGATTGTTGGCGATGCCTCCAGAACAAGGCCGACAGTGAGATATATGCCATCATCCTGATGGAACAGGCCCTTTAACCATGATTAGCTTTGACTCTCAGAGTGCAAATTAGGCAACTATAAATATACCATTAGAACTATAATATATCTATTCCTCTCAAAACTAAGCTTTCTTCATAGTACATACTATGAATATATCTCCAGACATAGAATAAATGACGTTGTGTAGCACATTTGATATTGATCACAGGAGTGTCAGTAGGAGTAGTAGTTTGAAACAATCAGAGGCCTGTAATGGTGACACGTGACGTTGTATCTTGTAGCTGACCCTGCTCGCCATCACAGACAGCAACAGAGTGAACCTCCCCCCCCCCCCCCCCCTCCGCACCAGCCCGGAGAAACTGCTGACTCAGCATCTGGTGTTGTGTTTCCACGTGAGCAGCCTGCGCTCTCAGCATCCCAGTGTTCTCTCCGCGAGCTTACACTGCATCCTGCTGAGCCCAGCTCAGCTCTGCCTTGCCCTATCACACCAAAGAATTCTCATCCCTGCCTAATTCTACCTACCTCTTCTTAGCCTGGTCTTGCT